>OW569405.1:115999419-117379350 GCA_937654795.1 Cistogaster globosa
TTACGGGATTGAAATTTTTATCTTCAATTTCTTTTATTTTTTAGTTTGGCTTTTAACTTATAATACAAATATGTGCGTTCTTTTTATTTGCTATCGTGAAATTATTGTTACAATTTGACACTTGGCAATAGTTTTTTCCTTGAGTGTTAGAAAAGCAGGCTTCAGAAACTGTTATAGTAAAAGATAAATATAGTTCACGGAAACGTGATAATGTTACCGGTTTAGAGTGTGACTGCCCCAATGTTTCTCCTCTCATAAAGTCATCTATTCTTCTAACTACCTTTCTGCTATATTTATACAATAATGTGTTGTTAGTTGGTTATTTTGATTTTTGCTCATGGAATCACACTTACCTACGCCTTAACTTCTACTAACACAAATGTGTATAGTCACATGTATTTAACTAACAATGTTTTTCTTTATTTATTTGGGGAATTATGTATTTTGTTTCATACATTGTTTTCTTTCATTTTTTGTTAAATATCGTTTGAAGAAAAGAAGCTTAATAGCACATATGCGTGTTTGCTGTAAGGTGAGTATATCTACAGAATTTTTGTGTACATGTTTATGTGTATGAAAGTACTTCTACGAGAACTTTGACAATACTCGTATCGTTTTATTTTTATTTTGTTTGTTTTTTTTTACTCCATTAAAAGTTTCAGTGTAACTTTAATTTAAATATGTGTAGATTGTCAATGTGTATTTTTACATGTGTGGGTTTTGTGTGATTTAAGAAGTTCTTTTTGATTTTGTATTTTACAGGATCGTTGTATTACTCATGCCAATGCTAAATTATTTTTCAATCAATTTTATAGCATCCTTAGCATTAGCAAAGATTATTGGTTAACAAGCCTTGATTGTAAATCGTTTATTTATTTTTCCTATTTTCTGTTTAACAATAAATAAATTTATAAGGCAGAGTTTTATTTTTCTAAAAAGATAAATTTATGTCGGTTATGTGATACTGTATAAGTTTATAATAATACAAAACTAAATTAAAAAATTTACTTTTAAGATAATATTTTACAATAATCTTTTGATTCCTTTATTTGCCTTGTTTGTTGCATAATTTCTAATAGCTTCTTTTATTCACATATTTGAATACTACTTCTTAAGATGTTATTTTACAATTTACTTTCTGACTGAATAATATAATTTTTTATTTCTCATATCATTATACCAACCATTTTAGAAGATATATTTTATTTTTATAAAATTATTATGAAAGGTCAAGATATAAAAAATTTTTGTGAGAAATTTTTACATTTTAATTCTTTACGTTGCGGTCTTGTAATATAATTTATTCAATATTATTCTAGTCTTCTGCAAGTAGGATAGTTAAGAAAAAAAGGAACAAGTGCACTATTGTATTTGGGAGGTGTCGAAAATATAATACCGTAGGTAGGGTCAGATTAGTCAAATATTTAACCAAAAAGACGTTATCACTAATTTATAAAAAAATCCTTTTTTCTTTTTGAGTACTTATTAAGAAATATAAGATTCTACTCAATATAAGATGTAACATATCATATTACTTGTTATTCGTAAGGATACGTGTAAGAAAAGCTTTAATAAATGTTAGTAAAAATAGTGGTTATGCTTTTTGTTCAAATATTTAACTTATCTGATCGCACCTTTATTTTATTCGTTGTGTGATATCTGTCGCCATGCATACTAATACACATTTTGTGGGATTTTATTTTTTTTTTTATAAATTTTTTAAAAGCCAAAATTTTTTATAATTTCTCAAAAATAATGTTTTTTCGTAATTTTATAAAGAATTAACAAAAAAAAAAAAAAAATATATATATATATATATATATATATATATATATATATATATATATAATATATATATATATATATATATATATATATATATATATATATATATATATATATATATATATATATATATATATATATATATATTATTATTATTATTCCTTGGACAAAAATCTTTAGTTTATTTAAAATGTAAGTGAGAAGTTTCCTGAAGAGCTAAGTAAGCGGTTGCGAAATGGTCATCGAAACGTGCTTTCACCCTCAATAGTCAATATCGGTGATTTAATTAATACGGTCGGGATAATTAGTACGAATTTTTAAAGCTTAAAAATAAATAAATTAATTTGATTAAAATTTCTGAACTCCGAAGATTTCCCCTTAATAAAAAACATCTAACAATAAAATTTAAAATTATAAACAAAAACGTACTTATTGATTCTCCACTGAGGAGCATTACCTAACCGTTATCATTATTTGGTTGAAGAATTTTTGTTTTAATTACTCATAACTTTTTTTAAATAAAAATTTTTTTCCGTGGGTTGAAAATCAATTTACAGTTTGTTAATGAAGTCTCTGTACTTCATTGAAAATATTTTTTTATAAATAATTTTTTACGAAAAATTAAATATTTTGAAAACTATTGACCCCGTTTTATATTAGACCTTCTATTTGGGCATTTCAAGGGTTTTCCAATTGGAGTGGGACATGTCAAAAATATAGGTTGGTGTTTTGTACTTGTTGTCAAGTTTTGTGTATTCTAAATAACACATTTTAACTGTTCAAAATTATAGGTCGCAGATTATCCTGCGCCCTGCCATTGACGTGAAGATTCTCCACTTAAAATCTTAAAATCTACCCTATCCCTGTGGCAAAATCTTATAATATTTCGTGTTTATATTCCAGTGTAAATATTATTTTGTGACATAAAAACAAATATTAAACAACATATTCAAAATTTATGTCACAGATGATGGGCTTTGTGGTTTTGAATAAATTTTTTCATGTTTTTTATTGTTATTTGTTTTTCTTCAAAAATGAGCAACAAGAATATTTAACTTTTTCTATGTTTAAATAATAATATTTATGTTGTTGTGATAAATATTTGTAGCATTTTAATGTTTGATATTTTGAGTTTCACATACATTGAAATTAGATTTATTCATATTCAGTTGCGCTTAACGGTAAAAAATTCATTTATAAAATGAAATTTATTTGCTTCATTTCTGTAGTTTTAATATCAATCGTTTCGCAAAATTTAATTATTTTTCTGTTTGTATTTGAATATTTAAATAGACTAATTAAAGATTTAGAAATTTGCTATAAATTTAGTATTTATTGAATGAAAGATTTGGTTTTTTTAGGCTTAAATCCACTTCTCTTCCTCATAAATATAAAAAGTAGTTTATCAAAACACACATATGTTGCTTTCCATTTACTCATTTTTTAGTTTTTAGCGTTCAATACTAAAACTATTTTGGAAGTAAAAATCAATGCACAAAACATCAGTACACAAGAAAAGAAAAACATGTAAACATGAATAGAAAACAAAAATCAAACTCATAGTTTGCATACGAACGATATCAATTTCCATATGTATCGACTTAAAATGGTTATTTCTGTTTTGCCCCATTTTCAGTAGTAAAGACAAGAAAAAATGACACTTATAACAACAAACAAATATGTAGTAACAAAAAACTAAGAAATAATAAAAAACAAAATTGAGAAAACAAAATAAGAATTTAAAGAAAACTTAAAATGCGAAAGAAAGCATTAACTTAAAGCCATCGATTTAATTAAATTTTTAAAGAAACTGCTTCCATATATTATGCAAAATTAAAGTTTTAAGTACAGTAAGGGAACGTGTATAACAATTACTTTAATATCGAAGTCAACTAAACAAAAAAATAAAAACAATCCACAACCGCGTTATAACTTTAACTAAAGCATCATGTGTTTTCGATGCTAATTAATTAAAGAAGAAGCACAAAAGAGAAATAGTAAGAAATATAATTTGTATTGCTGGTACTTATAATCTCGATCACATAATAAGGACTGCTTTGCTATTTTATTATTTTTGGAAATAATCGCCCGAAAAATTTTGCTTTCTGATAAACAAAACGAGCAAGAAATAAAAAGTCATCATCGATGTTTAAAGTTAGCAACGATCCTATTCATTAGCGGAAAAACTGACGAACTCAAGACACTGTGCTTTTATAATTAAAAAGTGTTGAAAACTATGGAAAGAATTGCAAAGCATAAAACCGAGATGAAAAGAGCTGCCACAAGCTCTCCTCTTTCAGCTCTAAAACTTCTTTTGCAAGTGAGGCTATAATCAAGAAAGTCTCATCTCTATTACAAACTCTGTGTAAATTTCAAATGTCCTTTTATAACAGTCTAAAAATTAAAGTCACTTACGAGAAAATAAAAATTATTATGAATTAATTAATAAGTTAATTGTTCAATAAACAACTTGCTTACCATGTTGTAAATATAAATCTTAAAAGTTTTACATAAAAAATTCAGTTAAATACGGCGTACTTATCGGTATAATAATTTTAGTTTTTAAGTTATTATGTGAAATTATTTCGCATTCACACTTTGTGAATATTGTTTGCACAAACGTGTTGCTAGTTATAATAACTCGAGCAATATTTAGTTGCTTTTATCTAATTGATACAATAAAATTGACTGCTCAGGAACATATAAATGAAAAGTGTATTGTAGTAAATGATACACGAAACACGTTGAAGTTTTATGTTTAAAGTTTTGTTCATATGAATTTCTGCATTTAAAGTTTGAAATTTTGCAAAAATAGTTTTTTTTTTGCTTGATACTCTGTAGTTCCTTAAACAGGATCCTTGCAAACTAAAGAACACTTTTTAAATTACCCTCAAAACTTTTGCAACAAAATTTATAAAAATATTATTTATACATTTTATCATTCTGAGCAATAAATTATGGATATACAGCGAAGTTTTCCAATATTTGTATAACATTGTCAAACTTTTAGAGAACGTATTCATTCATTTGTGTAGATATTTTTGTGTTTATTTATTCTTGCGATATGGGACAAAACAATCAACTTTTGTAATATATTTTTTCTGGATGCGTGTGTGTTATATAAAAATAAGATTTGTTTAGTATAAAAAATCAGAAAAGTTACAAAAAAAAAAAAAAAAAAAAAAAAAAACAAAACAAACCTCACAATTAATTCCACGAATAGAAGTTTGTTTAAATTTCAGTTTTGCTTGTTTGACAAATAAATAATAATAAAATATTCTATAAGTGTTGGAAGCTTGCAAATTGTTGTTGTGGACTTTGATTTATTTTTATAAAGTTTATTTGTTCCCACTTAAAAAGCGGACCTACGCTTTTTGTAAAGCACTTGTAAATATAACTAATCTTTTACTTTTAATCTTTAAGTCCCAAAAATGATAATGATTGTAACATATTTTCTGATTTAAGACTCACAAGTTTCCTTAAGTTTTAACCTTATAAATTCCATTCCATGAACAGGTGATTAATGTTTGAATCAAAAAAGCTTAACATCATAATAAAGTCATTGATTTATGCCATTAAGAAAATGTCAACATAGAAAGAAACAAGAAACTTTTTACTTTATTTTTTAATCGATTTTCTTTTGAAAATACTTGCTTGTGTTGGCACATTAATACTTTTGGCATACAGCTACAACTGCAATAAAAAAATGTTCGCTTAAAACCCTTAAAAGCATTAAAGTTGTTTTTACTTCCAGATGCTTTTAAAATGGAGAAAACAAAAAAGTTGGCAAATCTAACCTTTAAGTAATTTTTTTGTCTAGTCTGTTTCTAATTTTTTGTAAAAACTAGGAAAAAGAAGATTTTAAAAGAATAATCGCAGAATTTTTAAAACTTTTTAATGACATTTAAATTTTTATAAATCTTTTATATAATTTATTGTGACCACATTGTTGATGTATGCCCATTATACGAACAAAATTTTATTAAATGATTTCTTTAAATTAAAAAGGGTATTAATATTAAGCACTATTAATTAATAAAGGTTGTTTTAATTAATACATGATATGGCCCTTTATATCTAATGAAGGACGATTATTTTATTCAGAATGAAGAATTTTTACGGTTATTTTTAAAATCTTACTTTCAGTTTGTACTCGTATGTGGTTCCAATGAAGGGAATTAATACTTTAAAATAATTTTGGCATATCGGTTGCCGTGGCGTCTTTATGACGACCATTCTAGACGTTTTATTTTACCAATTTTAGAATATTATTGACCTTATGTTACCAATAATATTTATCTTCTACAATATTAGCAACATATACAAATCAAAAGTTGCGCGGATTGATGACTGATTTTTAAAATCAACTAAAAAGCCTAAAAGCACTCGTGATTTGGTCATGTTTTTTCCATGGTGGATATCTTGTGAGAATATCAAAATAATTACTTATTTTTGAAAGAATAAAAAATATACAAATGAAATATTTCGATCTATTTTTTATTACGTAATTAATTAAATTTTTAAAGTATTTTTTTTTTTAATTTTAAAGTTTAAATTTAAATTTAAGTTTTTAAGAAGTAAGAAATTAAGTTTTAAAAAAACCCATCGAATTTAGACATATTATGTGAATTTTTTTAAATACAGACAAACATTAAAATCGAATGTTCCTATTAACTGGGTCATTTTGTGAATTGTTGCTTGTTTGTGTGAGATTATTAAAAAGCGTAAAATATTATAATTAAGTAGATTAAATAGCAGTAACTTATATATAATTGAATTTTTTTCGTTTTTGCGTACTGGTTAAATTCTTTTGAAATGACTGAATAAATATGGTTCTCGTAACCAACTCCCTACTTCTTCACGAATTTCTGCAATTTTATTTCCATTTCCCAGTCCCATCTGGAATATCACTTATTTCGCAGAAGCAAAATAAAAAGACAAATAGTCTTAAATCAATTTTTGTTTAAAAATAAATAAATAAATTTGAACTGACCCTTCAACAAGATTACACATTACTCTCAAAGTAGCCTGTATCGAATTTAGACAGTGTCAGTAGTTTAATTCTCTAAATAAAAGATAATTAAAAATTACTTCTGGAAAACAGGCGTTAGTCTTAGAGAAATCTATGTCAAGTTTAGATAGTACGCTGCTGCAGAATCGTGCAAACCCAATATTAATTTTTGTATTTAAGCTATTTTCTTTAAACGTGAAGTATGTAATTGAGTCAAAAATATATTAATGTATATAATATCACTCCAACTTTATTTTTTTAACATTTCAATGTGATCGCTATTAGAGTGTAAGCTAAAATAAAAATATTATCGGCCACAGGTTGACAACTCTAAACATGTTTTTTGTACTTTCAGAAGAAAAAAACAAAACAGTTATTATTAATTAAGAAACCAAATTTAGTAGGAGATGTTTATTGTTGGATGATGTAAAGAAAATAAAGCTATTGAAATTATTTTTCATTAAAAAAATTTAAAATATATAATAACCAGATTTGATTTTTTTGCGAGTTAAGAGTTTTCAACCAGTGACCGACGATATATACTTTCGATTACCAGCAACCAAAATTAATAAATGCATAAAAAACAATATTAAGATCGGAGTTTGAATTATATATTTGCAGGTTTTAATGAAATTTTATATTAAACATGTAAAAAACAAAGTAAAACCCCTATACTTTGATATTACCTCATACAATGACATTTTAAAAATATTTATGAAGAGTTTTTGAAAGTATTTATTATGTATTGAAGCAATAGATCCAACATATTGATGAGCTTGTTTTTCAGTATAATGGATGTAATAAAACTTACATCGACTTTAAAATTATTTCAATACAGCCTAAGTTTAAAGAAATCTCTGGGAACTATTTATTGATAAAGAGTTAATATCATCAAATACTTTTCTTTTTTAAATATACTTATATTTTTTTTTTTAACTAGTTCAAGTATTAATATGAGTATTTCTCTAGACCACATCAAATTGATGGAATTCAGTTTTAAAAAGAAATTGTGTAGAAACACAGGCTCATTGTATATACTAAACTAAGAACCCTTAGAGTTCTTCTCTGTATTACATAACAGACAAAATACAGTAACCTATTAAGTTAAAAATTATAAGCAGCTGCTAATTTTATTTCAAACGTTTCTTTTAAAATTTCCTAAAGAAATTGAAAAGAATTTTCCGTTTTACTCAGCGTTATATGCTTACGCAAACACACACATTTTTCTGAGACGGAATGCACAAGATGTTTCAAATCTTAGTTTTCTTATTTTTTATACATGCGGATTTATATTAATTTCTTTGAAAAATTGCACAATCCCAAGCTAGCATATTTGCTGTGGTGCTGAACTCATAGTTTAGGCAAACGTGTATATTTTTTTGTAAGAACGTACAAACATATTTTGATTTTACCAAAAAATTAAAATTGAAGATAAGATAGAGTTTGTTTCATAAGTGCACCAGCATATCTCATATATTCACAGCAAAAAGTGAAGCAATGAAATTGTAAAACGACCATATAATGGAATTTGAATGGAAACACATATATGTAGCGTTTAGGACACTTTACGCATATTTATAATAAACAGGCAAGTACACAACTAAAAAAATCTTTTGCAAAGAAAACATTTTAATCCCTTTAATTTTATTATAAATTTTGGGATACATTTTGACTTGCAATTAATCTTTTTCTGAGTCGTGTATTTTTTTCCGCTAAAAAACTAAATGAGACTCTTAAATAATAAAATCTTCAGCACGTTTTTGGCTAACTCTCGCGCTTGTGTTAGAATTTTTTCTTGTAGTAGCTTAAATTTCATACAGCTTTTTAGTTATCATTTTGAAATCTTTTGCCCAATACCCAATATACTTTTAAGAGGTGACAAATCCAAGCAGTTTACTCTAGAAATGCTGTATAACATAATCGCAGGGCTTTTATCTTATATGAAATGGTGTATATAGTCTATCACCATATTATCGAGTAATAGGGAGAGCCGTGTAACTGGCAACCCAAATACTATCGGCCATACGTCCTTTGAAAAATTATAATCAATTGTGTGTTTGGTCTTTTAAGATTCAGTCAACTTTTAACCTAAAGAGTGTTTTGAACGCATAAGATTTTGCAAGGCTAATTTGTTGTTAGACTATCAGGGTAGTTCACTTGACGTAGCTCTGCATTAAATAATCGAGTTTTGTTAAATCGCACCATCTAAGAGGCCAATTGCTCGTGCGGCAATCACAACAAAATAAAAAATACCCTTCACTTTTGACAATGTTAAAAAAAAATAAATACATTGAGTATGGTACGGTATCGATCTTCATCGACCATAACAAAAGCACCGGCTTAATTTTGAAAGAAATAAGGTATAATTGTGCCAAAGCATATAATATGCCCTTAAAAACATCCCCATAATTCTGCCTTCAAGAAGTTAATAATTTCTTTTAATTGCCACCTAGGGAAATATATTAATTATTTGTCAAAAACCTTAAGATAAAATAAAATTCCATCGAGGAAATTTAAATTGGTTTATAAAGTCTTACTCCTGTTTTTTTAGGTATTGCATAAAATATTTTTGGTATCTCAACCAGAACGGCGGAAAATTTTCCAAAGTAATTGGTTTTTATCCTTGGCTTATATTTTTGTGTTCACAAATATTCTTTTGTAATATATCATCACTTAGTTTAGTTAAATAACTAAAAACGAAAAATAAATTGAAAAGAAAAGAATTAAGAAAAAAATGTCACAATTCCTTAATTAGATAGGAAAAACTAAATGAAATAAAATATTTTGAACTTCTGCTTTTTGACATTCCTTGTTTCCAATTATTACTGTGTTATTTATAAGACTTAAAAGATTTACAAAATTAATGAATGATGATAAAACCGAATATAGAAATAAATTTTTCTTTCCTTTTTTCAAAAACCAGCTCAAACCAAATCAAAACGAGCAAACAAACTTTATAAATCTTACATCGATAGTTTTTTATCTTAGTATAATTCAAGTAGAAACGCCAACAATTACCCTAAAATACACGCACCTATTATTTTGTAATTTAATGCTCGGTACTCATACGCCATGACATTAAATATTTTGAACGTTGTATTTTTTATGTTTGTTACTAAGGAATCTATTATTTTCTACCGATTTCCAATTTTTCATTTGAAAGGCTATCTACAGCTTAATCGAAAATATGTTCGCAAATTTTAAGTAAAAAGGGTGGCCCTGTATAAAATACGTGTCTTTAACGCATACTCTAATAGTAAAATATTTTTTTTATAGGTAATGCAGTAGATTCAAATAGATTTACCGTAAATTACCTATTACACCGTTTACATGCATTCACCATAAGTGGTAAATAATTATAAATTATAGGGAACCCTACAGAAGGCTTAAAAGTGAAGTCTATGACCTTATCTTTTAAATAGTAATAAGATAAATTATAAAGGGTGTCCCATAGCCGTCTTTACTCGCCTCACTTGTTTTGAAGTCGTTTTTTGCACGAACTATATTTTGCAGAAAAGATATCTGTTATAATGTTGCAATATACAGAACAGAAAAAAGAATAAGATGGTACAAGGACTGCACTTTTTAAGTTGTCTTGTGTAAACTCAATTGTATGGAGTTCCTGTAAGTTACACAAATGTAATCCAGCTGTGTTTTTATTTAGCTGAGTCTTTTTCTTGTTAGTTTTTACTTTTTTTAATTTAAGTTGTAAAAAAAGTTGGCATGTGCTTTTGCAAAAGCCATAACAAGTGGTTAATGAAGGAATCAATCAATTGTTGATTGCATTGGCGAAGGTGCGGCCTAAACTTAATCATTGATAAAACTGGCTCTGTAATGTTTACGTGGAAGCGGTTATACAAAAATATTAGGTCGTATTGGCATATCAACAATGTGCTGGGAGTACTAAGAAAAGTGGACTTGGTAAAGAAATTTGCCTCTGCTGATTAGGTAGCAAAGTGATTTATTTAAAAAGAGGCAGCTTCCCGTAATTCCATTCCTTTCCAAAGCATTTATTGTGTTTGTTGTGTGAAAGTGTATCAAAGGCTTTGCTGAAGTCTATAAAAAGTTCAAGGCAGTGAATATTTTTCTCGAAATATTTATTTACGTAATTTGAAAAATATACCAAATATTTATTTTTATTTATTACATTATATTTGCTTAGAAATTTCGTTATCTTCTGGCTATGATTTCCCCCAGTATCTTTTCGACTGCAGATAAAATTGCAATTGGCCTATAATTAATTTAGTTACTTTTTGTTTCACTTTTATAAATTAGTCTTAGGATCGATAACTTTAGTATGTTCGGTATATGCGAGCTACTAATACTGGAGTTAATAAAGGCGGTTATTATTGGTGTTAAATGCTAGCGTTGTTTTTTAAATCTTTGGGTCCATCAATACCTGTTCTTTTGTTGATTTTAAGCTCCTTAAGGATTCCTTAAATTCCTAGCTTTAGTTATATATTTATGGTTTTTTAATAAACAAAAATTATTTGGGTTTATGCTCCTGCTATGATTTTTTAATAAATTTTAATACGAATAAAATTTTTCTTTAGTTAAGGAAAATGCGTAGTTTTAAACATTTTTCGTATTTATTTATTATTATTATTTTTTTTTTTTTTTTGCTTAAGAGGAATATAAATTAAGTCAAATAAAAAAGCTATATTCTGCTATGCCGAATATTTTATAACCTCCATCATGTATGCAGCTTAGTGAGACAAGACAAATTTTATTTTTTTTTATTTTTAAAAAGCAAATTTGAAAAGAGTTTTACTCAATTTATAAAAAATATAAGTACATTTTTTTTATCCTTTTTGAAAAAAAAAAATAATTTAATAATTTTGAAAACAGGAATTTAGCATTATAAAGAAAATAAAGAAGACACTGTTAATCCTTATCTATTATGTATTTTTACAATAATTGATACGATTATTAACTCAAAATGAATAAATTGAAAATATTTGTAGATAAATTTTAAACTCTTTATATAAAATACATCCTCACTATTCTACAGTTGCAAATAAAAATGAAAGCCAGCGAACAGCTAAGAGAAGAATAAAAAGTTTATATTATTTGAAAATTTTTGGCATAGATTTAATTTTTATGCTCATAACTTGTTGCCAAATATGTTTTTGTTGAAGTGCGGACTGAAAGGCGTTTGCAAATATATACATTTATTTTAAATAAATGTTTTAAAGTGAAGGCGAATCAGTTAGGAAAATTTTTTTAAACTTCGATACAGCTATAATATTTTCAGATACATGAAAGTATACATAATGGATTTTTCAATGTCTTTTTATATAAAAACTTTAAAGATACTAAAAATTTCTAAAAGAAAAACAAAAGATAGTTAACATTTATACCTAAGATTAGGCCATTTAATAAATAAAAGAGCAGACTAAGACTAAAAGTATGAACTCCTTAAGCATATGGGAATCATTTTTAATAAAATTACTCCTACATTTCTATTGATAAACCCTATTATATTATATGTGTTACACTTACCCTTCCTCTGTTACAGTTCCTTTCTTAAGAACCGAAATGTGTAGTCATGTTATTTCTAAGAATAAAAAAAAAAATAAAATCCTAAATTAAAGAATGTCCGGACGTGGTTTTTGCCAAAGTAGCATTACTTTTGAAACACAATAGGCACATTATATCTAAATATTCTTAGGTCCGCTATAAGAAATAATTTTAAATAATACAAAATTAAACGATATCCATCTGTCAGTTAGAGAAAATTTTAATACGCCAATCGATCTGACAAAGTGTCGAAACAGTTTTTGTTGAAAATCAGCACGATCGGTCTGCCTGCCTCTAATTTTTCATATCATTTGGAACAAAAAAGAAACTCCACAAAAAAAAAACAAACAAATATATGGGGCGATAGAGAATTAAAGAATAGGAAAACAACATCAAGTAAAAAAAAATTGGCGCATTCCGGAACATGCGCTTCTGAACTTTTCATAGAAATGAACTCTTGTACACCACACTCTTTAAGATCTTTAAGAAAATACTAGAATTTAAAAAAAATCTTAGCTCATTAGGAGCCGATGAAATATTTACGTAAATTTATATAAAGATTTTCTATTTTTCTATTTTAAAATTCTCTATCAGCCCAGTATTTGTTTTTTTTTTAATTGGAGTTACTTTACATAACTAGTTTTACATGTCTACATAGCCGAATATAGCACTCTTACTTGTTGTCTTTCTGCTTGGCTTAAGAATTAACAAAAAAAATTTCAAAATATATGTTTTTTTTTTATTAATTTATAATACGTGAACTTAATTTGAATAATTAATTTTTTTATAATTTATTAAAATATGTAATTCTTTCGTTAATTTATTTCTAATAGCTTATATAGTAAGAATGAGATAAATATAAAAGAAGAGAACACACCAAAGCAAGTTTAATTAACCGTTGATGCTTGGTTATTCGCTACAAGGATCTTACGTTTTTCATTCAGTGTATTGGAATAAGCGCAAAAGCTGACGCTTGTTTTAAAGTACTTAAACTCTAAATAATTTTAAATTATTGCTTTAGTTTACAACATTAACTGCAGTCACTGTTGCATAATAATTGTTAAACGTACAAGAAAGTGGCCAAATGCTGGCTGGTTGGTTGTGTACTTGTATAAATTGTTGGTTGCCTGCTTGCTTCTGGCTCAATGAAATTTTCGACAATAGATTAAAAAGTTTGTTTGAAAATTTCCTCATTTTCAATACTTTTATTGTTATAATCGTAAGGCAAACAGCTTTTACTTCATATATCAATATTATTTGATTTAATCTTGTTTCAATAGCTTTAAATATGATATGTAATGCTTTCTGAAATTTAGGGTAATAACCACTACCCGTTTGTAATTATAAGATATTAAGTATTCAGGTGTGTTTGCAGTACAATTTAAACTGCTTGAATAAAAATTGTGTTTAGTAAGTGTAAATAAAGTGAAAGAACTTACATGTTCATAGTTATAAGAAGAAGATAACAGTATTTGCATATTTTCTCTCACCTTTATTGAAAAGTGGGATTAATTCGATGTTTATGAACTTAAAATATTTTGTTTTTACTTATTTAAAATTATCAGTAATATTTTAATTACGTTTCGAAGAAACAAATCTATATCTGCAGAGAGCAGAGAGCAGGGTGCAACTAAATATGTGACAAACGTTATTTTGTTTTTTTTTTATTTTATATCATTTTTTATCAGTTAAATTCTATCTAAAAGAGTATTAAGAATTTACATCGATACAAATTCTGTTTGTCACAGGACTCTCAGTTTTTCACCGTCAGAATAAAATACTAAAAGTTTACTGAGGTTAAGTAGCTGCCGCCGCTAAAAATTTAAAATTGTTGGGCATCCTTACAGAAACCTTTATAGGAAGACACAGTGTACTTCGCTTTATGTCCGCCACAAATAAGCATTTACACGTTAACATTAGCTGGAAAAATTACACATCAAACACATAATAAAACAAAAAATGCGTTCTATTTCTAGGCCTTCCCAGGGGCCTATTTAACATTTTTTGTGAGATTTTTATATTTTCTTTCTTCGGTACTAGAATCGTAAGAAAGCTTTCATCTATTATCCATGATTTTATTTTATTTTATTTTACTTTAGAGAGAAAATTTCAAGTCACAAATATACTGACCCAATTTAATAAATACAATTTTTTGAAAAAGCTATTAAAATATATTAATATTTAATCGACGAATCAAGGTAATTTTTAATAAAATCTAAAAAAATATTTTCAATTACAACTTTTTTTCTAAAGTTTTTCCTGGTCTTTTCAGATAACTTTCGGTACTACTAATACTTTAAAGATTTCTTGTTGTGTTGTTTTGATCAAATTCTCCACTGGTTGTCTTAATTATATTACAATTTGCTAAAAAAAAAAACATTTAATTAATATAACTTTATTTTAAACTAACTATAAAAATAATTCTTTCTATTTATCTTTTAAGTACTTAGAATCCTTTGAAATCTACTTAAGGTAAAAAGCTAATGTAAGATTTTGTTACTGTACAGTTCATTTGTAATAAATGTAGAAAATTAATTATAAATGTAATTAAAATTCTATTGCTTTTTAAATCTGTTATTTGGTAATAAATTGTAAGAAAAATCTATAACGATATTATAATCTCTTGAGATTTAAGACCTTATGTAACAAAGACTTTAAAATTCTATATTCTTGTTGTATGATTTCTTTAATTATCTCTACTTCAAAATGACAAATCTATAAAGGAAAGAAAAAATAAAGAAACGAGAAAGTTCATATTTTTCGACACAACGAAAGAAGCTTAACAACTAATACTGTTTTCAAGAAATATATTTTGCCAAAGAACACACATTCACTTAGATCACATGGAAAATTTATACGTCTTTCAATTTAATCATGCTGCTCAAACGTGAAATAAATAAGATCAACCACAAATCAAGGATGTGCAACGAACCAAATGCCATTAAAAAAGAGAGAAAAGTTGGTTTAGAAAATAGTTCAATAGTATATTAATAGTTTTTACGCGATGTAAGATGAAATTTTGATAGACTTTTAATGTATCATTTCGTTTTTAAGCTTAAATAAATTAGCTATTCAAGTGATTTTAAAGATTTCAATAAGGCATTTATTTTCGTTTTTTCTCTAAGCATAAACTTATTCCCAAGGTGTAAATATTTTTCTTCGATTTAATTCAAAATATTTTTAAATTTAGAAGAAGAAGGTTTTGAAGAATTATGAATCAAAACTTTAATAAAAACTTGAATATGGCGAAAGAAATATTAAATTTTTTCCGTTTGTAAGAGATATTGAGAGCCAGAGATGAAGTAATCACATTTCTACCACTTTTGCCATACAGCTGGTGTTTTTATTTGATTATGCACACTAATATAAAGGTTACGTATACGAAATTCTTCTTCTCCTTATCCATTCCTAGATTAAAAACAACAACTTTTCACTTCAATTAAGAGGCACGCCCACAGCCCCAATCCATCCAGGATTTCGCTCTATAATTTACAGTTACCCAGTAACAATAATTTACTTTTAATTGCCCACGTAAAGTATAAAAAAATTGAACCTTCTTTTACCAACTTCATATCTGGTAACAAACTTTGTATTGGAATATTAAAATCGGTCCACTGGCGCAGGCACGTAAACGTTTTTAAAAAATAAACACATTTTTTGCTTTATATAAAAAGAATATTAAAGATAGATTTTTAGTTTTTAGTAGAAAAATTTTAAAATTATATTGATCAGCAAGAAAAGCTAGAAGATTAACACAGTTTTTTGTTAATTAAGTTGTCTATTACTCAATATTGAAAAAAGAAATTTTAAAGTTTAAATTGCCAAAGTCAAGTTATTATCAGCATGAGACCACTTTTAATCTCCTGTAGTGATTTTAGTTTTAATTTAATTACCACTGGGATTTTGATATAGAGGCACGATTTTATTACAAAAGTCAAAATAATAACAAAATATAATCTCGATGCTCAAAATGTTTTATTTATAAAACAAAAAATTTAAGTTCGGCAGTTATTAACCTCACACAACAATGCAAAATGTCGAAACATGTTGCGAATTGGGGAATAAAAATTAAATTAAATTGTAGTAATAAAACTCATAAGTTTATTGTCCTAAAAATAAAAACATTTGTTTCCATTACACTGCAAAATGTTTTTAAATTAAATTCAAAATATTCTAAATGACATAAAATGATGTGGCGACATAGAAAACGTTTTACATTGTGCTAGTAGAAGCCTTCGCAGTTCTTGTTAATTTTATAATACAGAAATTTTAAATATAAAGCCATCTAAGTGACAGGTTACCCTGCCAACCGATTTCTTTTTATAGCTTAATATAGCTCACAATCCCATGATAAATCGAATGCGTTCAGGGCTTTTGGAAAACAAAATTTTACGCTTTAGCTTTTTATTAAAGTAATTATTTACGCTCTCCAATTTTGCAATTAATTTTTCAACACAACTATTCAAATAGATAATAAAAATTTGATATTTTTTGTTTAAATTTTTAAATGGTTTATTTGTATAACTTACTTAATTCTAAAATATATTTGTTTAACTAGAATCAACCAGGTTTATTTGTTGGATTATTAGGTTTTGAGAATATTTAATTTCCACGAATTTGGTTACACAAGCACTTGGTGTTTAGTCGCCACCAGGGGCAGTATAACCACATATGTGGATTTTTTTTTGCTAAAATAAAAGCTTTTACCTTGTTTATTAAAATCCTTTATACATTTTATTGAAATACAAAAAGAGCAGTTTTATAATTGAAGCAATTAAGCCGCAATAACAAATCATGTTGAGGGTATTTTGAATTGTAAACATAATTTTAAATACTAAATGTAAAACTAAATATTATTTAAAATATAACAAAAATTTACAAAATGAATGACAACAAAAAAGAAAGACAGCTACACTTTAGACGGAACCTGTATTGCTAAGTTCGCTATAAGAAAAAGTGTACAATTTGAATTCTCATAATTGTATGGACCTATGGGCACTGTTTTGTTCGACTGTCGCTGTTGCCATGAAATATGTTTTCAGTTAAAAATGGTCATTGATTGTTCACACAATATTTTGTTTGGCAATAAAGCATACAAAATAAAAAGAACTGCCACATTCGAAATAAGATTATTCGTCAAGTCATTACCACGGAAACTCAATGTTTTAGGCCCTGCATTTTGTGGAGAAAGTGTGGTAATATTTAAAATCCAGATTTATTTTATTTAAAAAATGAAGACATAAAATATTTCTGTAATAAATCCAGATTCGCTGGTATTAAAATTTAAAATATTTTGCTTTGACCGTTATATTTTAACTCCAAGTTATACACTTTTAAATTTTTTTTTATAAAACTAAAAAAGCATTATTTGTGGTTAAGGGAAAAACTATTTTACGAGATTTTAATTTTCTTCCTAATGAACCTAAGTTTTTGTTCTCCTTTACATTGTGTTATTCCACATTTCTTACTTCTCTTTTCTTTTTCATTAACTAATTCATCGTAAATAATTAAAGCTTTTATTAATTTAATTAATTAAAGTGAAATTAATGTTAATAATGCAACAAAGTTAATCTTTTATAAATGTAAAAGTATGAAGTGTATGTGTGCCTTGTAGTACTTTTTTGGAAATTTAAACTTTATAATGATTTCACTATTATTATTTTTTTAATTTATAAAAATTTATTCTAAATTACTGTCTACACATTTACTTTTTGATTTTTAAACGTAATTTTACACAGATTTAAAACATAAGCCAATTTTTTCCTGCAATGTACATTTATCTAATGCTTTTTTTGTAAAGCAACAAAATGCATAACAGATTTTTATAAGCTCAGCAAAATTTTTTATGATGGTAAAAATTTACGTGGCTGTTCTGCTTCTGGTAACGGTTGTGTTGAAAAATTCATTGCTTCGCAAAATACCAAAACTAGTTTTACAAAATAAATAAAAATAAGTCTCTCAGAAATTAACTAACTAGCGTCATTGTTTTCTTTTAATAGTGATCATTTTTAATTTTTTTTAACTAGAAGCTTTTTTTTAGTTAAATTAAATCTTTTTAGGGAAATTTAGATTTTAGATCGAAGTGCAATTTTTAGTGAAATTTTTATTCTACTTAATTATAGAGCCTTACGCTTCTCTAGTTTCTTTTTTCGAATATTCGTAAATTTTTTGAATTTTTACTAGAACCCTGCTTTTGTTGCAAATATCAATTTTCCATGAGTTGCGCGCATTCGTACGCACACACATATTTTCAAAGAGTTAGTGTTTGCATCCGCTTTTAAGAAAACTAACGATGCTTTAAACTATATTCGAATTAAAAATTTTAAATGAATATCCAACTGCCTGTCCTTATCCCCATTAAACTGTATTTGAAAATTTCATTTATATTTTCTAAACAAACACAGCAAAGTAAAATGTAAAACGCTTAAATAAAATTTAATACAAATTTGGCACAAATAGCATTAAAAACTACACAAGATAAAAATTAGATTAAATAAAATGCGTATTATATTACAACGTGTTAAATTTAATGTAAAATATTATTTGTGATTTGGAAATCAACAATTGAAATTCATAAATAATCAAATCAAAAAATATAAATATAATGTGGAATAAAATATTGTTAAAATATGTTTTTTTTTTTTGTTATACGCTCGTATATTAGATTTAATTTAGGTATAATTTTTCAGACAAAAACCTAATACAAAGAAGAGATATATCTATTTTGTTATAAAAATTTTTTAAGAGAGCACGCATCTCAGTTGATTAAGCTTTATCGGGATAAGAAAATGTTATGAACGAAAATTTGAACGTGATTTAACAGGGCCTATTACTGCTAAAATAACTTTAAGAAAAATAAAATCAAATACTAAAGAGTGGCCTATACACTTTACAAAACCTTTCGTGAACATAAGTTTTAAAAAATAAACGCTGTAAATTTTTAATTTTCCTTCAAGAAATTCTTTAAAGTAATTTTAAACGAATTACATGAGTTATATTCGTATTTAAGTTTTGTTTAAAGTCTGCTTAACTGTAGGGCGATAGATATAAAAAACATGAAACTGTGGCAAGCTTTTCGTATTTTTTCATCATGCAATTGTTATTCGTTTAGACCCTTAATGCTTAAAAAATGGACTCGACGATTAGCACTAGAATGCAGATATAAAATATTTCAAAAATTTTACATAAAAAATAAGTTCCAGACTACAAAAATAAACAAAAAATATTTTCTTTTAAAACTAGAGAACCAAATTCAAATTTTGAAGATATTTTTGGCCGCAACAATGATTATGATATAAGAAGATAAAATAAAGATAAAAATATTTAGACTCATAAGCTTAATCAAAATTAACTAAACCACATGCTAAACAAAACGGAATAAACCTATACTTTCAATAAAAAAAGGTACAAGACTTCTGACCAACATTCAGATTGGTAAATGAAGTAAACAAGACCTTTAAGGTGACATTATATTATTGGGCACTGCAATATTATTAAATAGAAAAATAGTACAAAAAATTTCTTCTAGCAAGCGTGCCCTTATATTTTATAGTACGTCAATAGTTGTTTACCTGTTCACTTCCCTGTGACAACAAATTTTTTTAACTACAAAAATTTCGAAGCTTTGTAGAGCAAAATTTTTGTTATCTTAAAAAAAATAATAATAATAAAAATAAATAAAAATAAAGTAATAAATAATATAATTACTGTAAATAAATATTAATATAACTGAATTCATGATTCAATTAAATAAAACAATTTTCTTAATGTAAAAACAAATAATTTTTAATGACTAAACGAAATACCTGTACAAAAAATATTTTCTAATTACACAATATCTTTCCTAAAAAACAGTTTATTGCAAATTAATTAAAAATAATAACTGATTTGTTTATGATGACAAACAAAATTAATTAAATAAGTTGAATATTTTGTTAGCATAATTTTAAATATTCTGTTATATGACGTAAATAAATAATTCGAAAAGCTAAACAATTTAATGTTTTTTATTTAAATAAAAAACTATGGAAAAACAACAAAAGTAGTTTTTTCAATACAATCAAATTTCTTATATTGAGTAATTTAACAACAGAATAAAAAATTAAAATAATAAATGTTTTTTAATAAACGGTGCTAAGCTTTACAAACAAAATTATGTTATAATTCTTAATTAATTTTTAGAAATTTTCTTTAGATTGAAATTATAGGGAAAATCAATTTTTTATAATAAATATATTAATTTATTAATATCTTGAAAATAATAGGTTTATCATTTTTCTTTAATAAAAACAATTTAATATATATAACTTTAAGCTAAATTTCAATGTAAAATAAAATTTCTAATAGCAGCAAATGATTGTTTTCTGTGCAAAAATTTAATAAAATCAAATTATTTTGCATAAAACTTAAATTGCGTCAATTTCTATATGACATTTCCATTACTCAAAAGATTTAAAAATTCTTTAAATAACTGGGCCACCTAAAGATTTTATAGCAATTTAAATATTTTTCGTGATCTAGTTTTGTGAATATATTCTACTGTTTAATATTTTTAAAATCATAAACATTTAAATTATTCAAGAACCCGATATTAAAGTATTTTGAAAGAAGTTATACATATATGCGTGTCCATGTGTAAAAACTTTCAAAATACAAGCTTAAATATTTTTACATTTTCTATTAAAAAAATATATTTTTTTATCACTCTTGTTACACAATTTTCCTATAATCCTGCTATATTCATTCATCATTTTTGACATTTGTTTGCTGCTAGAAATAAAATATATAAACATTCACATGCTGCATGAAAGAAAAAACACTCTTTAATGTTACGTAAATCTGACACACATACATTCATATATTTATATATATATATATATATATATATATATATATATATATATATATATATATATATATATATATATATATATATATATATATATATATATATATATATATATATAATTTTCCAGCTCAAAGTAAAATAAAAATTAAATAAATTCTGTCAAACAAAAGGCTTTAAATTTGTTTGAAGCAAACACAAACATGGATAAACATACATACATGTCTGTTAATGATCATAGGAATTCTTATACATTTGTAGAATATATATTTATATAGATGAAAAACCAAAAAATTAATAATTTATACATAAATATATACACTCCACCAGTGGACGAAATGTGGTGGAAGACATCAGTCACGTTTTCTTTACCTGTACACTATTTCGAGATTCAAGGGTAAACTTAGAGCAGGCAATAGCTTTTAGTGTTAGGCCCGACAAGATAGTTCAAGCTATGTTGTCTTTGCTGAATAATTAGGCGTATGAATGTGACTTATCGAAGTTAATTCTTGTGGAACTTAGAAAGAATTCCAGGTAGAAAGAAAACTTTGAGGTGGTTCCACGAGGACGTGCAGGTTAGTGTGTCAAATCGCTTTAGTGTTTTAACGTCCCACACTCTTGCCATTTCGGGGGGGGAAAGTTAGTTCGATGATTTCACTTGGATAAATAAAAAAATAAAAAAACATACATACATACATACGTTTATACATACATACATCCTTAACTTTATACATACAAAAATGATTCAAAATTTTTTAGATTAAATTTTAAAAATTTCCCATGTTGTGGTCCAATCATTGGTGTCAATAGTTGTCAAGCATTTGCTAAATCAGGTCCATATCTTTTATATTTTACAGTGCTGTGTCCCAGCAAAAACTTACTTCACATTACATAACACTGATACTGTTATGAAAGATGCATGAAAAGAAAGTAAAAGTGCATTTGCTGCTTAAGCATTCCTTAGCAAAAGGCAAGGAGAAATTAATGTTGCGGCTAAAAAAGTAAATAAGAGAAATAGCTGTAGCTAGTGGGTGGATTTCGGCTTACCTGATTAAAATGAACTGATTATGACCGTTCCTTGTATTCTTACTGGCTAAAATTGTTGGTTCAATAGATAAAAGTAGTTAATATATGATGTAGTAAGTTTTTGAAATAGACATCCGTTTGAATGCAGTGATTGACACTACGCATTTGAATACAATTTTTTAAGGCAAAGTAATCTGCGGAGGATATAAGCTTTCTACAGAAATGCTTCCTGCACTTCCAGTATGAAAAAATTCAAACAAAACTTAATGGGACACAAAAGCCTTTTCCATTTTAAAACAAAAATTTCTTAAAGAAGTTTTTCTTCCTTTATGATTCAAATGGTTTAACTTATTTTTATTGCTTAAAAGCGGTCATCATAGCCTACATTTTTCATCGGAATAAATCTTCCACACAAACAAATTGTTGCACCTTATTAAGGTTTAATATGTTTCCGGATTGCAAATTTACAAAATTTGTAATTGTCTCAATTATATATTAAGTTGAAAAATAGATAAAAAATTTTGAATTAAATATTTTATTTTATCAATTATCAATTTGAGTTGCATTGTTTAAATATTTAATAAAAAATTAAAAAAAATGATATTTCCAATTAAATAATTAATTAATTTAAAAGTTTAGTTTAAAAACAATATGAATTATAATAGGTAAGAAAATATTGTCCTATAATAAGAATGCTATGAACCTTGGCTCTCATATAAGGGTTTTTAAAGTGACTTGAGTGACGGTGTAATTATATTTAGTCGCACACTCTTTGAGCACAAGAAATCTTAATGCTATTGCTATTGATACGTCGATTGGAGAATTATTCTTATTTTTAAGAAAATGTTGGTAAGTAATTTGACATTTTTAAATACATATCCTTTGTGAACACCACGCTTAAATAACTTTTGTTTTCCTTCTTCTAAAATATATCGACTATGTTCTTGCAAACCTCGTTCATTTGTAAAATAATTTAAAAGCGAATTTCAAATTGAAGTAACACATAATTAAGAACTTTCAATGTATTTACGAATCATTGTTTTCTGTCCAATTTTTGATTATTCAGTTATTTTTAAATCAAAAAAAGAAAAAAATTAAAGGTTCCAGCAAATTAGGTTTTCTTTTTCATTTTATTATTTTACGATGAAAATTCTAATTATTTCGTTGATACAATTTTGGAATAAGAAAACTCAATCAAACGCTTATTTATGACGCAGTATTTTTGAAACATAAAATTGTGTTTAAGACTATTGATTTAATTTTGTGAGTTTTATGATAATAACTTTTATTCGGATAAAAATGGTTGGGTTTGTAATTTTCGTTTTAATAAAATTTTCCTTTGTTTTCTTTCTTTCTAATTTATTGGTAAAACTGTTAACTTTATTGTTCGATTATTATATTATGGCGTAGTTTTTTAAATAAATGATGTTATTAAATATTAAGCATTATTTTCAATTTTATTTAATCATATTTATTTAGCTATTATACGTATTATTGCTATTGTAAAGATAAAATTCTAACACGTAGCACATTCGAACTTGAAGAGCAAAAATAAAAACCATGTGAAGATTTTGAAGGTTTCATCACAAATGCTTTTGATACAATTTTAATATAAATATGAGTGTTTGAAGTGCCAATAAATTGGAAAAAGTATTGGCAGGAAGAAAAGTCTTAGTATATCAATAAGGGTAAATAAATTATTTTATTTTCACTTAACTGAGGGAGCAACACTTATTCCTTAAACTAAATATTTCAATAAATGCTACTTTATTTTCTGACTTCACAGATTATTTTTACGGAGCGAGATTTATTTTGTTATTGATATTCCGTGTGTTTAAAGTTGCTTTAAAATTGTTATTTCCCAGAAATAAATTAGACATTACCTTAAAAAAAAAATGCCATATATTGACTTACTTTTGTGATTGCTAAATTTTGGTACTCGCTCACAAAACACATTGCATTAGTTTGTACGTAAAGGAAGCAGTACTTGAGCTAGTAGTTTAAGTTAACGAAGAATACCTTAAAATACCTACTAATGATTATTGTTATAAAAGTCTCATGCCATCCGCCAAAAATGCTTAATTCTACACTCGATTACCTTTTTTGAAATTTTTGTTCGGTTATATTATGAGGTGTAAGATTTTTTATTTATGCATGTCTTCTTCTAACGAAAAAAAAACAACAATTGATTAAATGAAACTTTACAGCACATCACAAAATCAGATGTTGCGTGTTATTATAAAGAGGCCCCTTCGTTTGCAGGTTAAAGGTGACACATCAAGTTTAAGCATCGGAATGTGTTTTTCTTAACCGTGTAAAATAAAGGAAAGAAAATTAAACGCATTGCCTAATGTGAGTGAAAATAAAATAAAATTAGTTTTGATTTCACCATTTGCTTTTTCGAAATTTGAAACTAGTTACTTGTGACCACTTAAGTTTTTCAAATTTCTTTTTGAATTTAGTTTTTTATGTCACAACATTTTTTTTTATTTGCTGTCATGGTGTTAAAAAATTATCGAAAATAAATTTATTTTGAATTAAGGCTTATGACAATTAAAGTGCAAGAAGTATTGTAGCACAAACCACAAAAAATATTAAAAAAAAGTATTTGCCCTACACTACTTAAAGAAAGAAATTAAATCTACAACATATTGGCTATTACACAATTTTTATAAAAAAAAAAAAAAAAAATAATAATAATAATAATAAAATTTCATGCAAAAAAAATATACGCTGATGTGCTGAAATAAAACTTTCCAATACATATACAATTAAAACTTGATATAACAGTTTGGTATGTTAACATTTTGATTAAGACAACTTCTAAAATTTCCTGGTGATTAATCACAACAATAAAATAAATAAAAGCAAAATCCTTTATAAATAAAAAATATTTTTAAACCATAATATGCAACATTATTTCTTTAAATATTTAATTGGATTTTATATCGAAACATTTTTAATATGACGCAAAAATATGCTAACATTGTTGTAGTTTTATAGTGTTAAATTGATATCGTAATAAAACTGTTAAAATTTAGAAAAAGTAAGATAAAAAACAGTAAGAAAATATTTAGAATCACATTTTTCACACTTTATTCGCCTGTCACATAATTGAATTATAATACTTTTAATAGGATTTCTTTTTTAAATTTTTTACTTTACACATAAATTTCATTCAAATTTAAGTCAAATTATTGTATAACAAAATGCGGAATATTGAAGCGTACATGGCAGCTAGAAATAAAAAAGGGTTGTATTATAATTATTTTTAAGCTCAATGTATTAATTAATAATAGGTTTAAACGTATTGACTTGCCGCTTAATTAATTTTTATTTACCCAAACTGATTATAGTAAAATTAAAGCACTTGTCGATGGCTATTTAGCTCTCGCTTACTTAGCTTCTCAAAAGGCTTCTAACGAATTTTAAGATAAACTTAAGATTTTTGTCAAAAAAGATCCCTTGATATAATTTTATTGAAAAATTTTTGTTAAACTATCAGACCAATTTCTGTAAAATAAACTACTTAATATGTTTCATTTTACAATATGAATATAAAACAAATAAAAAAATTCCTTAAAATGCTTCTTTTAAATTAAAAAAATGCATTTTTTATTTACCTTGAAAATAATTTTAAGTATTTTCACCACGTTTTATCCAATCTTGTGTTTATTTTTTCTCACTGGGCTTATTTAAACATTTTAGCATTTTAGATGTAGTTTTTTCATTTGTTTCTTTTATGTCCTCAATATTATTATATTTTTTATAACTGCTGCAATGCTTTTACGTTAAATACACACCTTCTTAAATATAAAAAGATATTCGGGTATGTGTCTCACCTGTTTTAAAATACATAAAACGTTTCATGTTGACGCAAGAGCTGACACTTTGCATCGTTGCCCTTTGACTGTTACCTGCTGGCGGCATGCAAAATTCAAAATACTGCGCATTTTAATAAAAGTGTTTTTTTCTTTTAGTTTTCAAGGAATGAAATTAATGAAAACAAAGAACATTTCGAAAACAATAAAGTTCTTACGAGAATTTAAATATTTTACTATAAAACTTGCATAGAAAAATTTAATTATTTACCTGTTTCTAAAAACAACAAATATTAATAATATAAATAATTATTACCCGACGTATGACTAACAATTAACCTAGATATTACAATTTATTAATCATACGCTAAACATTACACAGTAAAAACTCTTTGCTCCTATTGAGAATTACATTTAGTTTCTGATTGAAATTGTGTTAAAATTTTAAATGGTTTTTATTTTATTTAATCCCTGAACTGCCAACTACGCGATAATTCGTAGATTGCGTTCCCTCCTATAGTACCAACTACGAGTTATATCGTACTAAATCTGCCTTTTTTTATTTATTTTTTGTTGGTTACGAATTAAACCGTATTATATCAGTGCTAGTATTGACAAATGGCTTTTGAAAAACGAACAATAAGTCACTGTTAGCTTGCTTAGGTACATACACGACATGTCGGTGATCAACACTATAAATAAGGGAGCTCTTGCCATCAATTTTTTTTTTTAACGGGTTGAATATCTTCCCAATCAACGCGGTGATGAACTCTTGCAGAAAGACGTACGGATTACCCGTAGTTGGAGTCAGCGTAGCGATTTTTCTTACAGAGTAACTCGTAGGTCCTTTTTCTCTAAAAAAAACATTGTTTTTGTTTCATAATGATGACTATGATCTAGAAATAGAGTTTTAAAAATAAAACTAAACAAAATTAAATTGTTTTATGGCCAGTTTGCTGACTATTGTCGTGACAGTCAATGTGTTAATTTATTTTTTAAATTTTATTTAAGCTCGTTAATAATTGTTTTAAAATGTAAAGAGATTATTAAAATTAAGATAAATTTTCGGATTGAAAAGTCTGCTTGTTTCCGCAAAAACCTTTTCTAACGTTTTTGTTGAACTTAGTTCAATCACTTATTTTTGAAGTGGTAATAACTTAAAGCTAAAGGATGTTACTACGATACGGATTTTAAACTTGATTTTCCTCTTTGTGTCTTGTAACGAAAGTTTTCTTTGTAGACATATTGTCTACATTCGATTCGCTTACCCTATCGTAATTGGAAGGTTCTCTAAATAAATGCCATACACGTGTAACTTGGCAATCCTCAAACTGATAAAAAAATTACTAAATCATTAATCGCTTTTTGCGAGTTATAAGAATATTATTTTTAATGAGCCACAAAATAAAAAAATATTAATAAATACTAAATTGTATGCTTTTTGAAATCATCTTTTAATTTGGTATTCATTAAGTTGACGTTACTACTCTCTTAATGTCACAAAAAATGCACAATATTTTGATATCACAGTACATTTTAGAAACAGTTGTTGCTTGGCAAGAGTTTTTTATCATGGTTTTGTTTAATTCCTGATGAAAAGAAGCTCCTTGAAGTATTTTATTTTTAAATTTGTAGTTGCTTGTAAACTATTTAAAAAAACCTGAAAATATATATTTTTTTAATTATGTTTTAAATCAAGGTGTAGTTTAAGATATAAAGTTATAGGATAAATATTTGTAGCAAGTTGCCAATTGAAATATGTGGACAAGAAACTTTAGTTTTAAATATATTAGTGATAGATTTATATAGCAGAATGTGCAAAAATAAAAAAACCTGAAGAACTTTAGATTTCTTTCTCAAATACTTTACAAAATATTTCTAAGAGAATATATTTATTTCTTGCTTTTTTTTAATAGTATTTATATGGTGATATACCTCAAAGTAATTTTGGCTTTATTTGGCTACAACAATTTACAAGAGAAATAAGAGGCCGAGTATTACTAGCATCCATCAAAAAGGCTAAAAAGGCCATATAAAATCCGGATAGATAACAGCTCAATAAATTAGAGCGAAAGTATAAAGAAAAATTTAAAACATCGGCTTCAAAATTTATTATGAAAACAAGGAAAAAGCTCCAGGATGTTTGTTAGATCCGTCTAACCAAACTAATATCAATTAATTTTGAATTATTCATTTTACTCTTACGTTATAATTTAAACCAAAGCGGACGGTAAATGGACCCAAACGGGTTGTGAAAGTAGAGCTGCCTTTCAGTATTCATACTAGAAGTACAGCCGTGGAAAATAGCTAACTAATTATTAAGCGATCTAGTTAATGTTAAATTATATTCTGCTGGTAACTACTTTTTTCCTGTTTTCTTTGGAAAACGACTTCATACATATGTAAATAACTATTCTTTTTCAAAAATTTTAAGAAATTCAAATAAAAGCAAACCTAAGCCACGTTTAATTTTTCGAAATATTTAAAATTTATTTTATTTATAATAAGACTTGAAAACTGTTTACATATAGCAATTCTTAAGTACTGAAAATTTTATTTTGGCACATACTACACATAAGGATGAATAACATAGGAATACCAGAAATTTCACAATAAGATTTAAAATTTTATAATTTTGTGATCTTAAAGAGTGCTTCATGCCTTCTTTTCCAAAAAAAGTAATATTTTATATCTTTGAAGTGAACATTTTACGTTTTAATTTATTTTATAAATTGGAGAACATGTTAATGCTCTAATTTAAATTAATTTAAATATAATCTCATTAGTTCCCGCGTGTATCATTTGCGCCATTAGTTTCTATTATCTGGGGCAATTATCACTTATGTAACCGTATCATAAAAAGATAATCGTAAGCTGGCATACAATGTTTGGTTTGTAGTCATTATCATCTTCATCGCTTACATCATAAAAATTTGAAAGTAAGTTGGCTACCATCTACTAAAACATGCACCTGGGAGCCAGCATAATGTTCCTCATTATTATCTTAGCTTAAGCAAGCAAACAACTTTAAAATTTTATTATGTTATTAAGTGTAAAAACATTAATCTTAGACTGAGTAAAATCTTCTCACGTTAGCAAATAAATTACAGTAAATTAAGCAAAATGTTGAATTAGAAAAATAAATATTTATAAGTTATTTAGTTAAAAATGTTTGTAATTTATTTAAGCTGAACTCAATAAAAAAGGTTTTACTTAGATCAATTGGTAATTAATCACAAGTAGTGAAAAGCCACTAACAGTTAAAAATTATCAAAAGTAACAAAACTGACAGCAAAAAATATAAACGAGTTTAAAACTCAAAAAAAAAAAAAAATAACTAAAGATTGATTTTAAGAACGAGAAGTAACAAAAAATATGTAAAATAAAGTGTAAATTAATGTTGTTAACTGATGTTTAAAAACATTAACAAAAACTCTGCAAAAAACGTTAAATTTAAAAAAATTAACAAAAATAAATGCAAATTAACGAAGCATTTATTTGATATGGGTTCACGGTTGCCTGACTTTTAGAATCAACGCAAATATTTTATATGTAACATTACCCGCTGCTACATTAGAAGCAACAACTTGCAACAATGACGGTAATAATATGTAACAATATTCCTAAACAAAAATAAACCCAAAGAAAAAAATACTACAAAACAATAAAAGAAGAATGTTTAAAATATATAAAAAACACACGTGCAATCTAGAGTAACGGAAAGAAATTGTGTTCTACACGACAGCTATATTTTTGCTATACGTAGCAAGATATTAAACAGAAAAAAAGCAACGAAATACAACCTCACATTAGAAATATTTCGTAATGTAAAGGAAAAAAAAAAAAAAAAAAAAACTTGTAGAATATTAATTTATCTTTACAGCATTTCTATCTGAATGCTTTAGCAATATATTTAACCCGCAGTTGCCTGAGTGTAATTTTAGCACCCTCCTACAAACTGTAAAACCTGTACTCAAACATTTTTTGTAATCGAAAGTGTAATTTTGAAGAGCAACATGTTAACGGACTCAGAAGAGGCGTCAGCTATCAGCACTAAGCTATTGACTATGTGACCTAAGGAACAAAAAAAAATTTTGGATTGTGATTGAGATTGGATTTGTATATTTTGGCAATAGATTTTGTGTTTTTACTCTTCATGTTGTTTCTAAAGGTCGGTGTTTTATTGTATCATTTTTAAAGAAACTTTATTCTGCAATTCATACATCCAAATAAATATATTTCAAGACAGGATTTTACTTCACATATCAGGTATTGCATGAACGCAGGACATAGCATTTAATAATAAACAATAATAATGGATAATAATAATAATAATAATAATAATAATAATAATAATAATAATAATAATAAAGTTTTCGAACACAAGTTATGTGCACCAATAATGTAATTGAATGAATATAACATTTTTTCTTCTAGAGATCACAGTTATCCTACCGCTTTAAATTTATATTAATCAAATGTTATAATAATTAAGTATCGTGTAATAAAGGAATAAAAATAATGTTTTTGTTGTACTACTGTTCATATAGTTCACCAGTGCATCCTCCCCAAATAACATACAAAAAATAAAGAAATTTATTCTTGGGTAAAAATGATTGGCCGTTGCTTCAAAAAACTATTTTGAATCTGATCGACCACGTGCAAGAGAGAGCGAAGAAGCTCATCAGTATCCAGCTCTATTTGTTGTCTTAAAGCAACAAAAAGTTCGAAATTTTTAGACTACAATCATGTCGAAAATTATTAATCGAAATTAACATTTTTAGTGATGCCTATAAGAAATGAATTTTCAACTATAGCCACCGGCATGGTTACACCTTTTATAATTTCGCTGTGGTCAACATTAATTACAAAAATTAACATAACAAAAGAATTTAAATTCGTTTTTAGTATGAAACTACCCTCACATAGTTTATAAAAATTTTGCAAAAAATAAAAAATAGAAGAAAAAATCTCAAAACGATTAAAAAATACAAGTACGGCTGACAATAAAAAATTACCAACATTTTATTTATATAGGAAACGGAAATATCTTAGGTATAATTTAAACTCTATGTGGTGTGAATATTTAAATTTTCAAAAGATAATATTCTTACTCTAGAAGAATTAATACATATACGCATGTATGTATATGCAAGTGTATGTCTAATTTTTCTACTTTAATTTCTTTTAGGATACATTTGAGCAATTTGAAATCTTTCAAGTAAAAAAGGCGACAAAAGTAAAGAGTCAGAGTTTAAGTAAACAACAATGTGCCTATTTGCATACTTAATTTACTGATTTTAAACAAATTTATGTGTGTTCTAAAAATTTGTATATTTTAATTTAGCATAAGGAGATATTCTTCGGATTTCCTTTTTTGCGTCATAGGAACAATCAACATCAAGCGATGTTAAAAGGTAGAATTGTTAATTTGACTTCTTACGAAAACTTGTTTTGTTTACATCAACAAAAAAAAATTTTTAGGGAAAATGTGTATTTTTAAAAGGTTCCATATTTCAAATAAAAATAATTCTTGCAAAAAAAAACTATTTAAAAAAAACGATAGACATTCCGTGGTGCATCCAGTATTATAAAAAATGCCTAAATTTCAATTTTCTACCTACAGCATTTAAAAAGATAAGTCTATATAAATCAATCAATATCTTTAATGGCTACGGTGATGCCAACTTTGATTAAATTGTGTAGTATTCCGATACGCTTTAATTTTTATATCCTTCACTACAGGTTTAAAAATTATATATTTAAGTTTATCATTCTGTTAGTAATTTCTACAGTATTCACTTCCGAACCCATAAAGTTTATGTTTATTCTGAAATCTTATGCATAGCAAAGTCGATTGAGCGATGGCCGTCTTTCGGTCTGTCAGTCCGTGTTCGGGTTGAAATCACCTTTGCTAAGGCACTAGATGAAGTAGATAAAATTAAAATTTGCCAATCGATCAGACATAGTTTTAAAAACTTAGCTATTAAAAGTCAGCCAAATCGGTTCATAACCTTTGATATAGCGAGCAAAACACCACGCCTGCCTCTTATTTTCCCATATCATTTGGAACAAATCTAGTTTTATGTAGTAACTTAATTAAAAAAAAAACAAATATATAGGACTATTAAGAAATTAAAAATAAGGAAGAACATCAAGTTAAGACATTAGCGCTCGCTTATATTTTTCCATAACTCGAATTTTTCATAAAAAAGTACGACTGTGCACTTTATATTTTAAGCTATTAATATGGGTATAATTTAGAAGCTTTTGAGGAGATATTTCAGGAAATACTTTTTTTAAATGCTTAACCCATTAAGAGCAGATAACATTTTTTATAAAGTTATATAAATAGTAAATTTTTTTTCTTAAGATTTGATTCTCGGTCACAACAGTATCTGTTTTTTTTTTTTTTTTTTTTTTTTATTGGAGTTAATTCACTAAATAAGATTGACATACATACACTGGTGAGCAAAATAAGAGACCACCTATATTTTTGTTGCACTGTGTTGTGAAGAGCCAGGGTTAACAATGTGAGTATGAGAAAAGACAGAACATTAAAAATAACGGTTAATCTGGACCAACAACAATATTGTATTACATTTTATTATGTTTTTGGGCATCTTCTTACTTTTTGGAATGAGCAATATGATGGTAGAGGATCATTAATGGTTTGGGTTTGATTTACTGCGAAAAGAACTTTGGAGATGGCATTTCTAAGCAGCCACATGAACTCTGCCGAATACGTAGACATACTGCAAATGAACTTGTTGCCGTTCCTGAGCAAAAACGAGGAGAAAAAATATATTTTTCAACATGACAATGCGTCAAATCATTGCAGCAGACAAACTAAAACTTGGCTTGCTTTGAAAAATATTAATGTTTTACATTGGGCAGAGTATTCTCTTTAAAAAGATTTATTGCAAAAACCGGAAATACAACAGTATTGCAGAGCTGAAATCAGCTGTCATAAAGGCTTGGGACTCTTTGGAACCCGAAATCCTTAAAAAGATTATAGAAAGCATGCCTAATCGGATTTTCGAAGTCATCCAAAACAATATAGGTCTTACTCATTATTAAAATAAGTTTTTATGTGTAGTTATTTTATTTTGTGACTAAAAAGTTTTATTTTTGCTAAAATAAACACGTGATCTCATCATTTTGCTCATCCCAAAAAACAGAAACATGCACAAAAACTTAACAAAATATAATACAATATTGTTGTTGGTCAAAGAATAACCGTTATTTTTGAAGGTCTTTCTTTTCTCATACTCGCATTTTTCAACCTTGTTCTTCTTGGTGGCCTCATTATTTTGCTCACCAGTGTATGATTCAGCACAGCGGAATATAAAATTTTTATTTAACAAGATTAAAAACTATTTCTATTAAATAGTACCAATCAGTAAGCATCACCTTTAAATTAAAAAAATCTAAATCGGTTCACAAAAGACCTAATATTTTTAAAATAACCTGTACTACTTATATCTTTGGTTAACATGGAAGCATAACTTGACTGCTTTAGTCTAATGTTTTTTCTCTTTATAAAAATTTAACCTCGTGAGAGGATAATTTTAGTACATTTTTACACACAAAAAAGTTTTTGCATGTTTAAGTGTTTTTTCCAGTTAGATTACTGATTTAATTAATTTTATAATTATTTAAAAAGAAATACATTTGTTAAATTAATAACTAAATAAATTTTATATTTAATTAAAAAAGATGAATAAATAAATAACTGATTTAATTACAAATTTGATAAAATCTATTAAAATTTCATAGCTTTTTTCTGTATAAAGAAAATTCTTGGATTATTATAATTATTATAGATTTTCAAGTTGAATAATAACCCGTCAATCATTCTTATTATTCGGGATGTTAAGTGCAAATTATTAATTAAAAATATATAAAATAGCACTAAGAGCTGTGCAATTTGTATCACAATTCTAAAATGTATTAAAAAAAACCTCCTAGAAAATTCCATATCCATATTTATTAAAAAACCAAGCTGCATCATGTCTATTTAAATATATCAGAAAAATTTTAATTAAAAATGCTTAAGTTGCAAATTTCTTTAATACGTCAAAGAAAAAAATCGAATATAAAACTGTAGACAAATGAATGTAAATATTCATTTAGTTTATTCCATATCTCTTTTCTTTTTTTGCTATATGCGTTTATGTGGGTTTTTAACCAATTTTCAACATCATTGTGTTTGCCGTAAATAATGACACCACTACCGGTGGAAATGTATATACTTGGCGAGACTGTCGATTACGTGTTCAGTCAGCAGCAAAAAAAAGCTGTATTACAAATATTCCAGCACATATATAAATTTGTATAAACAAGCAAAAACAAAATTAAAAAAATTGTTGACAAAAACATTTTGCATAATGACGCTGCTGCTACCGTCGACGAAAAATTTCAGCAAGTGCTACTGTCCAAGCAAAGCGAACACCCAGAGTTTGACAACCATACTTTTTATGGAGTACACATTTATTTCTTTTGTTCATTAATGCTTACTACCTTTACTTATAAAGCTCGATCCCGATGCCAAATTTTATTTCACCTAAATTTTTGCCTCTATACGCTGTAGGTTTATGTAAAATATTTCAATATTTGTTTTTAATTTTATTAAATATTTACTTATTTTGTTTATTTATTTATTTATTTTTTTTTTTTTCTTGTTTCGATTTGCCAATTCATTTCAATGAAAATTTATATATATAAATTAGTGTTTTATGCTGCTGATAGCCTGTAGCAAAGTGAGGCAAGCAAAAATTATAAATTTAATAAATATTCCATTTGTGTATAATTGACTATAAGTTGTTTTATCAACAAGTAACAATTTGTCGACGGTCTTACCAGAAGAAAGAGAGTACAAAAAAAAATTAAAGTTTTATAAAAAGTTTATATATAATGCTCGTTTGAGAAAATGTTTAAATCTAAAAAAATATTAATTTATGAAAATTAAGCAATTATTTTTGAAACTGTAAAAGAACTAAAAACAAAAATTACAAGTATTTTAATTAAGTCAAAACTTAACATTGCACAGTGATGTAGAAATATTTTTTTTAAATTAATCATAAATTTTTAAGGTAAGAAAACAAAGTGCAAATTCTGTTAAATATTTTTGTGCTTTCTTCCGCTATAATTGCTTATTAAAAAAGTTCGCATTTTTAAATTCCAAAACTTTTAAATTAACTACAACATTTGGAACTTTGTATTCCTTTCCACAAAAGACATTTAAGGAGTTTTATTTCTTGTTTTTAACTTTAGAAGAAGTCTTTGCAATTCAATTTGTTTTTTGATTGATGTTTCACAAAATTTTATTTTTATTGATTAAGTTTTCAATTTAATTAGGAATTCATTGTTTTTAATTAAACGTGTAATTAATACAATTAATTATTTAACTAACATATTTTATATTTAACTTTTAAGTATGTGTATAATTAGCCAATTCCAAATTTATTTTAATTTTAAAACAAATAAAACCTTATACATAAAATTTGGAACTTTCCTGAAAAATAAAATAAGTCCAAAGAGTTTAAATAGATATCAAATCGGTCAAATTTCTTATTCAGACATTTCTATATGCCGTGACCTTTTTGAGAATCAAAAATTGTAATCATTATAAATATTAACATATTTTTTAATTCAGTGTAGATAATGGGCTGAAATGTTTGCCAGGATCTTGACAATCTTAGTGGAAAGCCAAGTGGATAAAAACCTATGATGTTTTTTAAATTACAAAAAGAAATTAAGGCCTTGAAAAATTCAGAAAAATATATTTTTAAATGAGAATAAATCGTTTGTTTACTCTAGACGAGCTTGAGCTTGGTTTAAACAAAAAATTGCAAGAGTCTGTTTGAGACTTTAAACGCTGCTCTTCAGTAGTCTGAAAAACTTTGATTCTAAAATTACTGTTCTAACTCTTTTTTGAGAGTTACCCAGTTTTATACTCTTATAGCTATTTTTCCAGTTTACCTTCATATCGAAGGGTATTCTGAAATTGACGCTATATTTATAAAATGATATTAATATTTTTTATCATAAGAAACACCTTAAATTTTAACAGCGTATGTAAAATTATGTCCATGATAGCATCAAATACAAAAAACAAAAATTAATGTAAAGGGTGTCACAATAGTGACGTTATCTTCATTAAGGTGGACCTGTTTTTTGATAAATACGACTACAAAATTAAAACGACTTTTTAAGAATTTTTGCAGAGTATGTACAATAATGACTGCCATACACATAAGTGAAAAAAATATATATAAAAATTACATGGTGTTTAAATGGAGGCCGTGAGTTTGACGAGCAAAGTAAATACAGAATGGCTCAATAGAAAAGTGGTTTTGATGTATTTATCTGATATTCACAATAGCAAAAAAAAAAAAATTTGAATGATAAAATATAGTGTATTCAACAGAGGGTACAAAACTCCTTGCAAGAGAGTCCACATCGCGGATTTATTTGATGTCTTATAAATTTTTTTTTTTTTTTTTTTTTTGGTTTTGTTAACTTTGTTATTCTTCTGGTAGTTGTTACAATTATTTACAATTTTTATATTTATGTGAACTTGACAATTTATTATTTTGTGAATTTTTGCTATTTGGGCCAAGAGCTACTTACTTAGTTTATATCACAAACTGCATTTTTGTTCTTTTCAGCCTATTTTTTAATGTTAAGCCTTGAATTTATAAAAATCAAATCAGCACAAAATTAGGTGGATTTGTGATTTTTTATTAATTAAATTTTTCGTTTGTAGTAATATTCTTAATAACAATTATTCATGTTTTTCCAATTTTATTAATTTGCCTGATTCAAGTTTGGGTTCTTCTTTTATAAATTTTTACACTCTTTCGCATTTAATTTATTTTAAACATAAATAATTTGTTTAAGGTTAATGGCAATTTTGAATCAGAAAATGTTCATTTTTTTGAAACGGAAAAGAATAAAAATGCAAGAATAAATTAAAAATGCAGCTACTAAAAAAATATTTATGAAATTAGTTATTATATAGATAAAGAAAAACATTCAAAACATTTGATACAAAAAAGTGATAGATCCTTAAAAAGCCTTAATGAAAGTTTTAGTTCAAGAAAAACTAATGGCTCAATAGTCGAAATCTTTTTTCTAACTTTTTTGAAAAGTACACAAAATGAATGCTTAAGTTGCCAGATATTTTTACCTTTTTTGAGTTTTAAAGTAATTTTGAACTGTCTCATTTACTCCTTTAAAATATTCAAGTAAAAAGTATTAAAAAAACTTTAGAATAACAATTTTATTCCTTTACATTATTTTTAAAAAATTTTAAAGCTGTATATTTTTTTATTTTAAGAGAAATCAATTTATCTGCATATTAAATTAATTTAAAACTAGCAGCTTCTGAAAACAAAGAAACTTTAAGATTTTTTAAGTAGCAGAAGTATAAAGAAAGTCCACTAAAATTCAATCCTTACAAATTCAGTTTTTGTTCTTTACTTCAAGTTTAAATTCCCCTTATATCACTTTCTTTTGCAGTAAAGATTACAACTTTTGATATTTTTATGTTTGTGCTGGTAGTCAATTGAACTTTGCTTTTTGACTTTAAAAATCCTGTGGGTGCCTTTAATCAAAGAAAAAACTTTTTACACACTCAGGTATTAGTCTGTCTCTGAGTTTCAACTTATAAAACAAATAAAAAAACATTTTTATTCTTCTTGAAAGGGCTGTAAAAACAGCACTAATTTTCAACAGTTCTTTTACTCCCTCAATCTTTCGCATTTTTATGCAGTATCATTCAGACACAATACAACATTAGCAGCAATAAAAGAAACATGAATCATTTACACTTTATGTTTTTCACCTGTTTTACATTGCTGTACTTTATTTTGGGCATGCATCTTAAGTGTTATTAACGGTTTGTAACTTTTAAGACAAAAATGGGTTTTTTCAATGCTTTTAAGTAGAAATAATAAATTTTTAACAGAGAGTTTGCACTGAATGGAGGAAGTACGTATTTGTTGTGGTCTTCTGTGATAGTACTCCTACACCTGGAATATAGGTGTGAAGTAAGTCACTTTTTGTTTAAAATTTGGGTTTTTAAACACGTAAATTTTTTTGTAAATAAATTGTTTTCTATACGTAATAAATTCCTTTTGTATTTTGAAAAGAAAAAGATATTTTTTTAAAATCATTTCTTTCAAAAACAAAATAAATATTTTCTTTTAATGAGACATAAATATTAAATTTAATAACTTAAAAAAAATTAAAAATAACAAAAAAATGCTAAATATTTTTAAGGGCCACCCCTTTAATATTTTATATTTTGTTGTTTATAATTGCTTCTATGGCTTAAGAATCAAGGGCCCTTTATAGTAGAGATCACAGCCTTAATGAAAACATCCTTCTAAAATTTATTGTTCACACTTATATTTCTAGCAGACTTATTTGTTCTTACTGTAAATTCTAAATATCTGTCACTATGGTTAAAAACTTAAGACGTTTAGGTTACAATCGTATTTAAGTAGAAACACCACTTGTATTTAATTTAATTTTTAAATTAATGTTCTTTTTTTTTAAAAGGTCATAAAGAACTTAAGGCATCTACTTTAAAAACAATACTAAGCATATGAGTGTCACATCACTGTTGGGCAATTATTTAATTTAAAGTGTTCTTTATGCTACAGGAGAGATAGATTTATGCACTGTGCAAATCTTATTCTTGTGCCCTTCACAGTTAAAAAAAATAACAACAGAATATTACTCTCGGAACACTCTTTAGGTTTTGTTATTGTAGCGGCTTTAATAGTAAATACATTTCAAAATCTGCCCTTTAGAGTTCTAGAGGTAGAGGTCTGCGATAGACCGTCATACATTCAAGAGAATGCAAGATGATCACCTTTTACATTCCTGGAGTATTAAATAAAAAATTCTCTTCAAAAATTATGTTTTTATTACATTATTCTAATAAGGAAAATTTTTATATAAAAAGCCACACAAAAAATAATTTGGTACGTAAAACCACATCTGGGTGTACTTACATAAAAATTTATAAAACAAATATAGTTGTTGCAATGTTACAACTTAATCAAGTTAAGTAATCCCTTGGGCAAAAACTTACATATTATCTCATTAAGATAATGTTTTTAAATGAAAATAAAAAGCAAAAAGTTTTATGGTCCTTTAGATATTTCAATATACGCAATTGTGTTTTTTATGTTTAAATGTTCTTGATTTTTTTGATAAAACTCTTATTATTTAACCACTAACAGTTTAATGGTGCGTTAATTTGTGAGCTTAGTTTTATCTAAATATTTTAAAGATAAATTGTGTATACCTAAACAAACTTTGATGTTAATAACAATAAAAACCTTTATATTTTTGACGATAATCTCTATGCTTACAATTTTTCAACATATGTTTTTTTTTTGTATTGTTAATAATTAGTTTTATTTTATTTATTTGACAGACTGCCACTCGCAAATAATCATGTTGCAAGGTTTTTGATTTTTTTTTTAATTTTTAACATCATCATCACCATCAGTCAACAATTAATAAGTTGTTGCCATAAATGTAGAATTTTATATTCATTTATACTTACATGCATGTGTATACATTAATAAGTATGTGCTTGAGATTTTATGACTTTATTTGTTGTTCGTTTTCAATTTTCTAAAGTTAGAAACATATGTCATGCGCCACTCTACAAGAAAAAAAGAACATTAGATGATATTTGCATTAGGTACACCAAACTACAAAAAACTTAATTTTATAATGTAGTCTTTAAACTTTATTTATTTATACCTAAAATCAATTAAGTAGAGATATGTTATTCGTTTGAATTCTCAGTGTGAAAATAGCAATAATTTTTTTTTAAAAAAGATAATAAGAATATTTTCTGCTTTATAAATTGACTGCCTGAATTCTTTCCCAGATTTATATATCCTGTTGTCCAAACTCATTCCTATTTTTAATTCGAATAATTTGGCTTTTATTGGTTAAACCTGGATTTTTGTTTTTGATACTTGCAGAAGACAGAAGTAAAAAGGAGGAAAACAGTTTAAATGAAAAAAAAATTGGGGAGAAAAAGTGACGTAGTGGCAACCTAAAATCAATAACCAGAGTTTCCAGGAACAACTGGTTAATGTTAAAGCGGAGTTAGTGTGTCAGCTTCACCCTCTGCTCTGTATAAACGAACTTATTCCTGCCGGGTCTACACACAGAACCTGTGGAAGATCGGCAAAAAAATCGGTTCTAAAGAAAAGTTAGGTTCTGTTTATCTAACGAAGGACTAGAACAAAGAAGATGAGGTGTCGTCTTTCACTTCGTTATCATTTCAGCTCCATTAGTAACCGTTGCATTGAGGTTCCTTTCTTTTGCAGATCTTTAATAAAATGTTTGTACTTTTTTGTTTTTAAAGCTTATTCGTTCATCGAGTTCAGAGATTATTTTAATGATTTTACCTCAACTTTGAAAATTGGAACTTTAGATTAAATAAAAGATTTTGAATAAAAAAAAAATAAAAAAAAAAATCCAAAATTTTATTAACAACCAGAGCCAAGGACTTTGTCTGCGTGTCATTTCTAATATCTCTAAACATAATTTTATAAAACAGTATTTTAAAATATTTATTATAGAGTTCAGTAAATAGTATCGAAAACTTTTCATCTGCAAATATTAAATGTGCTGACAACTGTTTTAGTGCCACTACACCTGTAAAATTGGGAGTTTTTACATTTACAGCTCTATTTTCTCTACATAATGACATGTCCTTACGAAAAAAGGATTCTATTTTTGAACCGAGGTTCCATGGGATCTCCTCACAATATTTTATTCAAATCCATCTGGCAGTTTTTATGTGATGCATATACAAACTGAGAAACGGGTATAACAGAGAAAAATAAAAAAATCTTTTAAATTTTTAATTTTAACATAAAACCCTTTTATCTTGTAGCATGGTGTTGGCATTGAATTGCGGCAATTTCATCTTTAATGTCACCACTCATTTCTCCGTGCACAGATATGTTCAAATGCAGTCTAATGCAATTTATTTCCTTAATTTTTAGACGTTCACAAACATTCAATGTAAAATGACGACATTAGATTTGAATGGAATAAGAGCTTTGCGTGTGTTTGTCATTTCGTTTCAGTTTTTTCTTTATGTTTTTAATTATCTGTGTGTGTTTGTAAAAAACATGTTTTATACTTTGAGGTCTTTTATCTCTACGAGAGTGCTTGAGTTTCCACTTAAGAGAAATATTTTTTTTTTTTAATTTTTGACAGTAAATTGTTTATACACATCTTTGATACAATTTAATGTATTTGTTAATTAAACATAAATGCATATTTAGTTTATACGTGTACATATGTTTATAGTGGCATATGAATGCAATGTATAAAAGCGTTTATTTTGAATGTATTTCTTCACTTGTCTTATGATTGTAAATAATTAAATTACATTTGCCAGCATCTTAAGCGTATAATTGTATATTTTGAATACATACTGTTTCATGCATTATTAATTAATACATGTGTACGTGCGTGTTAGTGGGCATGTATGTGACTGAGTGTATTTATTTACATATTAATTTGCATACAGTGATTAAATGTAATGCTCTTATTGTTGTTGTTGATGGAGTAACTTTTTTCTTTGTGGGCTGACATAAGTGTTTTGCCATTACCTTAAGATATTTTAAATGATTAAAAAGCGTTGATACGATTGTTTGCATTGAATAAATTTAATTAAAATTCAACTTGAAAGTAGAGGCAAAGAAGAACGATTATTGCATAAATATTGTATTTAAAGGTGAACAGAAGCATTCTTTACTTTCTTTAAATAAAATTTATATTTTTATTTCTTATAGGCTGGAAGCGCAAACAGAAATTAATGTGAATAAGACCTCCTGCAAAAATGCAAATTTGTAGGCATTTAGGATAATGCGAATGTGGTGTAAAGGAATAAGAAAAATAAGAAAAAATTTCCCTCACCAGTTTTTCGTTTTTTTACGCTTGCATTTTTTATCTTGCACTCGGAGAGGCAGCCTTTTAAAAAAAATTAGTTGTAACTCAAAGAAGTGTGGTTAACAAAATCTTAAGCTAATTTCTTCAGAAATTGCAAAGTGAAAAAGGCCGCTGAAATTTCTACCATCTTAAAAAAACTAAAAAAAAAAATTAAAAAAAAAATTGCATCATGTAAATCTGGCCTAACTTTATTTAGTCATTGATATACATAAGAAAGAGACGTTGCAAATTAAGGAAAATTAATTTGTTCGTCTACTTTAATGCGAAAAAATAAACTGCCTTGGCGTATTTTAATGCTTTTGTAACAAACAACAGAAGCCGATTGTTAAAAATGGAATGATAACACAAAAAAAAAATTTCAATTGAATTTCGACATCAGTTTTTAAGCAAAATTTTAGCAACGCTGTTTTTTCATACAAAATATGTCATAGTAAGACATGTTGTTCATGAATATTCAATATAACGCAGTAAAAATTAATAAATAATTTAAGTTTGTGTTTTCCAATAATATAAAATTTTGTTGGTGCGCCTCCCCTTTTTGTTCGGCCTTCAAAATCATGGAAAGTAACCCAGAATATTTAATATGTCTATTATTTTAAAATTCAAGTTTTCAGAAATGTGAGTTTTAATTCATTATGGTTCGTCGTATTAGTATGAACAAAAGATTTGTGGATCTTATCATCTATGTTAACATAAAACCTAATTTTGTTGTTGTCTGCGTCTGCGTTTTTTTTTTTCAAATAAAAGATCTCTTGGTTTAGAGCGTTATAGAACCTTGCAAAATCGGCGGTGGAAGAGATGGTTCAGCCGACTGGATTTAAGAATAAAATACATAAAATGGTCTATGTATTGTAAAGCAAGAAAGGTAACCGTAATAATAGTAGAATTTCTGATACTCGTGACTAGGTTGGTTTCAAAAGGCCTGGCTAGTAAAACAGTTGGTCATGGTTTCAAGTCTGAATGTCACCACAAGAGCCTGTCGCTCTCGCCGAAGTCACAAAATGACGTTGTAAATAGATCGTAGGAACAAGCTTTGCCAGAGTAACAAGTATGAACTAGATTCATGTCAGTTTCTGCGATGATGGACTAACCAAAACGTAGTCTTACCACTGAAAGAAATGCAAGGCGTCAATTAGCGCCCAGTGGTGTAGCCAACAGAGTTGCAAATCTAAGAACATAGCTGTCAGGACTATGAACTTCCCTTCGCTCGAGGGATTGAAGACCATCCAATCCCGTATGTTGAGAGTACAATAGTTCGCTTCGGTCGGTTCTGCAGCTTCCCTGTATATACCTAATCAACTTCGCTAATAACTGGCTACAGAGATGAGCGGCTCTCTGAGTGGTCTGCTGGTTCCCGCAGTACCATTCAATGAGGACACCAGTCCATCCAGATTTTGGGTTGTCCTCCCTCTTTGCGGAAGCATTTCGTCTAAACTTAGTTTAGATTAACCCGACTCTCAGTACCTCCAGAGAAGCAAATTAATGTCACAAAAGTGTTAAACAAAAGTTAAGCTTGCATTTGAAAGAGCCGCTCTTGCTGATAATGGAAAATAACAACAGTATTTCTGATGTAAGGGGAGAACAGACGTATCATTCATGGAATCTTCTTTAAAAGAGCGATAATGCGGTATCACATTACTATAAAGATCCCATTATTTGCTTTTTAAAAGCGAAGGGATTTTGAAAAATTTAACTGGAAAAGGATAAATGATATTCTGGACAATAAGAAGTAACTCTATTTCATCGACCTTTAGTCTTCATTCCTGCCGGGATTCTATAGAATTATTTTAATTTTATTGTTTTACATTTTTCAAATTTGTGTCTGCTTTTTAAGGTTTGTAGAACATACTGACACGATCTACTTTTCCAAACGTATTTACTTGCTTATTATGCTTATTATATTATATTAAAAGATAAATGGAAAAGAAAACTTTACAATGATTTTTGAATTTTTATTTTATAATTTAGTAAAATAATTTCTACATGAATTCCCGTTTATTACAAATTTATTTTCCAGACACCAGGTAGGCAGCAATAATTTTTGTTTGCGCTTAAACAAGGTACACGCGCAAAGAAGGGCCACCTGGTTTTTATTTCTGCATGGTTGCAAAAGTTATAGAATTAAAGTTACGCACATAAATGTGTACGAATGTAACAAAGATCATTAAACTAAATTAAAAAAGTTTTAAATGTTAAATGGGGAGATGGTTGAGTAAATGGTTGTTTTTTTCAGCAATAAAATAAGCAAAAAAATTACAACAAAAACAAAAAAGAAAAAAACATTAAACTAAAATAATGTAAATTTATTTCTTGTTTATTTAACTTTAGTTTGTTTCTTTTACACAATTAACTTAAATCTCAGGGTTTTTGCTTTCTTTTTTATATTCTCAACAGCTTCTTCAAGATTTAGAAACATTACAAAAAATCTTTTTTTAAAACTGTTATTTTTTATTCGTCTAATAAAAGTGTATAATAATTTACACTGAAATAAACTCAACTTTATCATGGCATCAACTTGACTGCTGCTAAAAGTTTGTTTTAGAAATTAAAAATTAATTACACCGGAAAACATTTTAGCACTTATTGATGAGACGTTATAAAAAATCAAAAGACGTTTAATGAATAAATGCTTTATTTTGTGATAATAAAATTAAATTTGCAAAGCCAAAACCTTTATTTTACGTTATTTGTATTGGGAAATTAATATTTCATAATAAAACTGGAAATAAATTTGTCAAAGGAGGATAAGCTTGATTGCTTTTGGAGGAAGTTTGGAAATTTTACTTAGACGCCTGGTAAGGTAAAATATTTAGCAGAAAATAGAATTGAAATTAAAAGCATCAATTTTAGCAAACCAAAAGATATTGAAACTTAGAAACTTAAAAAAACACTTAAATACAGATGTATAAAATGAGTTAGTGTTCTTAAGAAAATATATAAAATATTGTACAAAAACAAAATGAATAACTTTTTTCAGTTTCTCTGTTTTCATTTATGCTAAATATCGACACTAAAAAAATTGTTAAAACATTTTTGCAAATTAAATTTTATTATTAAAGATTTACAGCGAATTGAAATTAGTTTTTAATTGTTTAATTCACAATAATTATCTGTTACGTATTTTTCCTCTGATTGTTTTTAATTTACCATCTGTGACTGTGATTAGAATTGTTTCTTCAATCTCTTGTTTACTTAGTAACTTACTTTTTACCGCTTTGTTACTTCGGCGAGAGTCGAGTTGACCGATGTCTGGATACAACTGAAATAAAGATTGTTTTCTTGATAAGGCGCTATGCCTACCTGCCTGTGTTTCATTTCTCGCTTGAAAGTTGTAGGTTTAATAAGATAAAATGTACGCGCCATCTTAGTGATGAATGTCCTCGCCAATAAATAAGATCAAAGGATTTCTAGGCTACCGGTTTATGTGGCATAAGTATTTTCAATTAAAGCCATTTGTCGGACTTTTACAGTTTATTGTCTGACAGTCTAAGGCCATCTAAGCACTAGCGATTCATTTTCTTGTTATAAGCAATCGCCTTCAATTAAACTTGAAACCTGCTCAAAACATATGTAAGCAAAATGTTACATCAATTGCTTTAGGAGAAGCAAAGCAGAATCATTTGACTGAATATGTACGTAGAAACTTTAAAAGAGAAAATATATCACAACAACAAACACAAATTTTACCGACTTCACTTATTTCTGTATTAAAGAAATTTTAAAATAAAAGTTTTTTAATTCAAAGTTTAAACGAAGTTCGATGGCTTAACTTTAGCTTAAAATTTTAGTTCAGATTTTCTTTTGTACACCTGAAGTATTTTTAAACTTCGTGTCCTTTAAAAGCAGCTTTATAACAATTTTGTACCATTTTATTTCATTTTTCTTTTTACTGAAGCTTTTGTGAACGTAACTTGTATTATGAGCGGTAGCTGCAATTGTTTGAAGGTCCTCTGATTGTTTTTGCTTTAAAATATTTTTTCGTTATTAAACTGCAACACAAAACAAATCTATAAAGAAAAGATGACAATAAGTGAACATAAAATGTTTTAACAAAGGAGTTCAAGTGTCAATTGTTCTTTAAGAATTCGAACACTTGTGCATCAATGGTAAAGATAAGCTGTTTCTGCTCATGTCATTTTTATTTTGCCACAAGATGAGATTTTTGCTCAATTGTTTTGTTGCTTTTGTTCTCTGTTGAATCGCTTAATTATGTTGGAAGTACAAGAGCATGGACAAAAATAAATTTTAAAATTTAGTCAGTTGCATATTTAAAAATGGTGAATTCTTAAATTTATGGAAACTTTTGTCACTTTGAGCAGAAAAAAAAAAAGAAAAATACAATTTATATTAAAATGCCTTGTTTTGAATTTTTTTCTATATGGAGGGCAAATACAGGGCAACGGAAAAGACGAATGGCTTGGCTATTGCTCTCACATGATAATTAGTTGTTTTCGCAATTAATACTTTGATTCAAAAAATTTTATATTATGAAGCAGCAATAAACATAATATCCCAATAGAAATTGTTGCAAGTCCACAAATGTGTTCTACAGAAAAAAACGAAAGATTTTTTCTAAACGAGATCACTTTCAATTTAAAATTTTATTATTTGTAGTTTTTTAATTACCCAAAAAACTAGTTTTGTTTTTTTACTTTGTTGTGCACAAAATATCAGCATTTTTCAAGGAATAAACAAAACCAATCGGAATCTGAAAAAAGTAAAACAAAATCGTTGGGACCATAATAGGGAACAAAAACCATTTCAATCGGAATCTTTGTTATGCCCTTATATTTATTTGAGAGATAAATCTGGACCGTTGGAGCAAAGCTTATATTACAACATAAGCAAATCTATAAATAATCCACAAATTTATTTTGCATCCCACTGCTGCTTGTGCTGAAGTAATTTTTCAAAGACTCTAGGCAATATCTTAACTATGGTCAGTCTTGTATATATTTTTTTAATATTAGTAACAATCAAATTAGTAAATAGTTAATTGAAAAAACGTCAAATGCTTGAAGTATTTCAAAAAGGTTGAAAATATTGACGATGTTGCATTAGAATAGTCACTAAATTGTACTCAATTGTATGACTTCTTGCAAGCTCATTGGCATGACTTTTTTAAAACTCTACTGGCGGGCGTAAAGAATTCAACTCAACCACTTTTAATATGACTTATTATCATCCGTACTATGACAGCTTTTTAATAAGACATTCGTTGATTAGTGGCCAAATGAAAGATTTTTTTCATAATTCCAATTTTATATAATTTAATTCTTTAACCCAAAACAAGAAAAATTTAAACGAAGGGATAATAAGTCATTTAAAACTAAAAGTTAAGTAATAAAAATATAGTATTTTTGTCACATTTTTTAAAATTCACTTGAACATCGTTAAAATGGCGAAAACAACAATATAAACAAGTAATAATACTGAGACTATAAGAGTTCTCCTTGTTATGCAGAAATTATAAAATTGTGTGTCTTTAGCCGTTGCAAAAGTAACGTGGCTGAATTTGTCATATATGATAAAGTGCATTTTTTAACACCCTACATTTGGTCATAGGAATAAATAAAAAATATTAATAATTATTATTATAATTAGTTACAACAACCTGTAATGACTAAAGTAAACAAAATATATTTGACATTAAATAAGGAAAGCAGAAAAAAATTCTTTAGATTCTGTATGAAATTTATATAAAAAAATGATTATTTTAGAGATTTTTCTCACCACAAGAACGTGGTTTAGAAAACGAAAAAAACAAAAAATTTAATGAAGATTATTCAAAATTTTTATTTTCTTTCAAACTTTAAATAAATAATTACATCTGGCTAGTTTCACGACGACCTTGATGTCGATTCTTTCATCAAAGTTTTTAATCACTCAAATTAAAAAAAAAACGTCCCAATCACACCTCTAAACTACAGAGCGCATCACTATCCTACTATGTAAAAATGGATTTCGTCTGAAAAATAATTTTTTCAGAAAAACCATTGTGGTTTTGTTTATTGAATTTGCAAAGTGGGTTTTAATTTTTTTTAATGCGATTTTCGAGCATTGCTAAAATCGTTGTAACAATTACCAATGTGTGTGCCACGATTACGTTGAAAATTTTAATGTCAAAACTATAGTATTGTTGGTGTTGCCACATTTGAAAAATAAATTTTTTGTTGAGAAACTCTTACAAATTTACCTAAATTAGTTCTTTCAAAAATGGAGTTTCTAAAGTGTTCTAGGTAAGGTTGATATTAATACAGAATGCTGAGGAAGGATGTCAAAATCAAGGTGATGCACTCTTAATTATTAACACAGCATTTAAAAAATATTTTTCTTTTTTAATAAATTTAAAGTCATACATTATTCGAGCCTACAGGTGGCAGCCTCCCTTTTAATATTGTACAAATAACGGTGAGAAATTAGATTTGATATAAATGACAAAAAATTAGAAAGTCAAATGAAACTGAATCTAAGCCAAAATAACCTAATTTGTTTGTTTAGGTGCAATATAATAGTTTATGGCTTTCTTTAAAAAGCCAAATACAAAATTAAATCTCAAAATGTCTTAAAAATTAACGACAAAAAAGAGTGAAACTCAGTCGACTTGTAACTTTTAAATAAAATGATTAGATATATATTTTTTCTTTCAGTATTTTGTTCCTGCAGATTTGTTTTTATCCCACGACACAAATAAAAAATATGTGAAATAAACTCCCACGCTACAGCACTTAGCAATACGAGTATCAAGAATAATAGCAGCAGTAAAAGTAGCAACAAGATAAACGTGGAACATAATAAAAGCAATGACATAATACCGATTTTCTATAGTAGTATTTTATACTCAGCTCAAATTAAATTGTTTCTTACATTTTCTAAAGAACACTAAAGAACTATAAAAAAAAAGCTAAAAAATGGGTTTCAAGCAAACGGAGGAAAATTCAAAGGTACTTGTGAAAAATGACGAACACAAACAAGACATCAAATCGTGGTAATAGCAGCTGCGTAGCACAGAAAGGAAGATCATAATTTATGCAGCCATTTCATTCTTAAAGGTGCTGACTTTTGTTTTTAGAGGTTTCCTTATGAATGAATAATGTCTTGTGTACAAACAAACATTTGCACATAAATATATCGTTGTACATGAAAAGTGTACAATTAAATTTATTTGTTTGGTTTTCTTGAAAGGATTCATTATTTTTTATGAAAATATCTTGCTTTTTTTATTTGTTATTGTCTGATAAGATGATGCGTGTATTCATGTTATCATGGTATTGAAATGTTGTTGACAAGTTTTAAGCTTAAAGTTAATTTTCAGAAATGATAAAGGCGATGATGATTGAACATAATTCAAAAAGGAATTATGTTTCGCCATCAGTAGAAGAAACCGTAGTATATGCGACTTTCTTTAATAAAAAAATGTAACTTCAGACTAAAGCAAACTTAACAAGAGAGACGAGAAATATAAAACGAAAAACATAGTATTTTTTATATTTAGCAAAACATAAGTATTTTAGAAAAGCTTAGACTCAATTATAGCTGCTATAATATAATTTCTCAAACTTTAAAGTTTACAAACAAGTTAAAAATAAAGTTAGCTACTGAACAGAAGAAAATTTAGTTTTGGTTTCTGGTAGAGGGTTACTTCATTAATTCGCAGTAACAAGAGTCAAAGAAACTTTGGTAGCGTTACGAAATTTAAGCAAATCACAGAAAAACAACTCGGCCTATAAACTGCCGCAACAGCTCAAAGATCCTACAATGGCTACTATCTGGTGTCGCAGTGTGTGTTACTAAACTTCTTCAAACTGGGTCGACCGATTTTCATGAAATTTTTTGTGAAAATCGGCTAGGTCTCAGAATCGCTGCCCGATATATTTTTAATACACCTTAACGACACGGCGTAAATTTTTTAAAAATTTTTGGACGTAATAAGGAACATAATGAAAATTTGTTAATCAATACTTTAGTAAATATTTCACCAAACCATGTACAAGTGGGAGGATTAATAAAGACTAACGTTTGACAGAAGTGGCAGCTCGTATCAAAATTGGAATTCTACGACCACTGGCGAGCGAACAGTGATGAAGCTAACTGAATTAAGCGTAAAGTGAAACGATTCAGAGTCGATTATTTTATGCACTAAAAAGAGATTCACGTCATCAAAGTACATATCCACTGCTTATACACGTGGTTAATATTTTATATTTAGAGAGGTGGTGGAGCGTCGCGAATAAATTATTTAACCAAGCATTTCATAAAAATGGTGATACGAATATCTCCACGAAAAGTAAATACAACAAGCAGAAAATTTCATTTTAATTTACATACACAAGATCAATTATAGATTGCAATTCTTTCATTTATATTGCTAAAAAATTTAAATATTATTTTTGAATATTACGATTGCTGTTAAAAGGTGATAGAGTTTGCATTCTTATACTAAAAATTTATTTAAAAAAATAGCAGTGGAAAAAAGTTCTGAGAAATTTTGTTGCCAAAATGATCGAAACTATAAGCTGAAGAGAACTAAAAAAATGTACTAAGGAAATTTTAAAAGAAAATAGTTAAAGGCTTTAAAATAAGAAATAAATAATAAATAAATTTGGCGTTAAAATGTTGAACTTAAATTTCTATAAGATTGTTTTTTACAATTTCTACAATGATTAAAAAAGTTCTGAAAATATCGTTGTACAGAAAAATGCAAGAAAAAAATATTTATTTATTTTTATTCAAATATTTTAATATGTTTTACTTTGTTTATTTTTTATCTGTGCGTGTGCGTTTTGTATTTTACAATACTAAAATTTGAAATTCGTTTTGCATTGTTAAGAAGATGCTTTGTTTGATATTTTATATTTTGTGTATGAGGTTTGTAAAGCTTTTCTGTAACTTTGAAGTTTTATTGAGGTGGATTCGTTCATTTAAATGAATTTCAAATAAAATTGCTCAACTGGGAAAAATGATTCTATATACAGTTTTGCATTATAAAACTTATTCAGTCAGTTAGACATAAACACCCAAAAGATGGACACACAAATTGTACTTTTCGCATTGAATTTTGCTACAGAAAAGAAAACTAAACTTTATGTTTTTTATTGTTTTATTTTAGTTTTTCTCGTTCTAAACATATTAAACACAGAAAAAAAGACGAAATGTAATGAAAAAGTTACACATTTATTAAAGTTAACTCCAAAGTTTGGTAAATTAGTTGTACTTTTTTTTAATGATAAAATAGACAATTTTTAGTTTTCGTGTTTTTTAAATTTAAGAAATTATTTCCAGTTAAAAACTTACGTATGAGTCATATTACATGGCCAATTTGCATATACCGTATACGCCTAGATGAATATTATTTAAATTTTAAATAACTAGAACTAAAAACTTTTGATGAATGAAGTATTTACAACAGACATTGTTTTAAGTAAATTAAATTGAAAACAAATTAATAAAAGTTTAGCACACAGACGCAGATAAGAAGATTTATCAAACATACGGGTATGAAGAGAACTGCGTACGTTTGAGCATGTTAGAGTTACTTCACTAATCTAGATGTGGGGGCTGGTTTTTTATTATATTTTTTTTTCTTGAAGAAGGATAGAGTACAGAAAAAAGGTGGCAAAGAATAGTGATAGTTAGAAAACTTTTTTACAGCTCCATAATTGAACGTTATTTTTATTTTTATGACGTTGCAGCGCCTATGCCGTTAGTAGGAACACATTATCCCTAACTGCTAGTTTATTTATTTTACACTTCGCTGATAAATTAAACGGGGGTAGGTAACGAACCCAGGCCAAAATATATATAACAGCTTAGTCAATATAATAATCATCTACGCTGGAGCACTCTCGTCTTGTTGTTGTGAAATTAGTTGGCTAAACATATAATATTGATAATAATGAGAGACATGACTATCCAGAATAGGCTGCAATACATTCTATTTGTATTAGTTTTTTCGGAGTTTTGTAACAAATTAAAATAAAAAATTTAGGTACTTTTTCTTAACCAGTAACCTTTAAACAAAATATACATGATCTTAACTAAAATTAAAATTTTTGACTTAGTTCTGTAAAGTTAATATTAAATTTTACAATAAAAACGAGTTTAATAGCTTCGATCAAATTAAGGTTATGTTAATCATTTTGATTTCTTCAAACTGAAGAAGCTACACTTTATAACAAATTTAACGTCCGGTTTCATCTAGAAAATTCGGGCTAAAATTTAAAAATAATTTTTCTTTCTTTAAGATTTTAAAAATTAAAAGCATTTAAGATAAAATATTTATTCCAAAAAAATTATATTATTTCTAAAATAAAAAAATATATGTTTCAATAATAAAATTATAATTGCAAGCATTAAATTAATCCCAATCGCTATGTAATTTTCTTTTTTTATGCTTTTTTGGTATTTACTTTCATTTTTCATTTCCTTTCCAGAATACTGGGATTTTCCCTTAATTTCTCCATTTCTTTATCATTTCTTAACAATTAGTTTGTCTCATTCTTTCATGTTATGAATAGAAATTGAAAAATAATTTAAGAATTAACGAAAACTTGGTTGGTACAAGTGTTTAATAAATGATAATCTATTCTATTTTATTCGATTAAAAATAACGCTTATATAGGCATAATCATGGAACAATAAAACAAATATATTACTCTAAGATTAATAAAAAATTTGGGTCAACAAGTTTAAGCTCTTAAATTTTCCCTTAGCGTTTCTGACATTAATGTGGACATTATAAGCTTCAAATATCATAAACTTAATCGCGCCACAGAAAAAATATACAAATCTGCAAATATTTACAAAAGCCCGCCCGAGTTAAATTCTATATGCCTCTTGTTATAACTTGAAGTTAATAATTTCTAGTATCTTTAATATTCTGTTAAGAACAAAATTGTTTTAAGAGAACAATAAAGTATTACGTGTTTGGCATTTTTGATATTTTTAAATTGCACGAAAAAGTAACTAAAAACATTTTCTATAGTCATGAGTAATATTGGTGTTTTCACTTTTTAGTCTATCTCTACGCCTTTATAGTTTATGTTTCTAAACAAGTATAATATTTTGTATTAAAAATATATTTTCTATTAAAATTATATTTACTACGGTACTATACGTTTCTATAAGTTTCTTAATATTTAAATATTAGCAAAACGAAAAGAGATTGTTGAAAACATGAAAGAAAAATTTACTAAAGACAAAAGTTTATTTTACCTGCAGAAACTTTTCGCTCCTATTAATATTAAACTATTAATATTTGTTTTTAGGTTGAAATTTAATTAAATTTAAATTTATATATTCACATAAATAATTATTTAAAAAAATTTATAAAATTTTGTAATATTTTGCATGAAGAAAAAAATAAGTGAATTAAAATAAACCGAAGTAATAAATGGGTTTATCTAAAACGTATGATTGCCTTCTAGCAGTAAACTATTGGGAATGGGAAGCACAAAGTTCCACAATAGCAATTAGATCAGTAACTTAGGGATACGAATAATTATTAGATATCCCTCCAATTTAGTACAATCACTGTGCCCAAATTTAATTTTTTCATTTATTTTTATGATGAGTAAAGAAAACCTTGGCTTCTTTAAAAGTATTTTTGTTTGTACTTCTAAATTAATTTTTATCATTTGTAAAACTAAAGAGAATTTCTTGCTAACAAAATTCTAAATATTTTTTTTAGACGGGCATAATAAAATTTCTTTTTTAACACTGCTTTTAAAAATAATTGAAACGCACTTGCCTTAGTTGAATAAGTTTAATAAAAGCTGCTTCTAATTAGTAAACTATTTTAAGATTCTACACATTTATACCAGAATTATTTTATTTGGAATTTTTTATACACATTTATTTTCTAATTTAGTTTCTACTGGATTTTCTTTAACTAAAAGACATTATGAATTCAATTACAAAAGATACATAAGTTTTTCTCAAGTAAATCTAATAACCTGACTACTTAACACTTTGAGCAGTTTATTAAAAGGAATTCTAAAATTCTGCTTAAGCAATGTTTTCACTTTAAAGTTATTTTGAAACTTTGGATTTGTGTTTTACGATTCAATATTTTCATGTATATCTTAAAGTAAAAAAATAAAAATTTTGGAGGAGCACAACGTATACACCCCTTAAGACGTGGATACATATACACAGTCTCACCCACAAATTTTGTTACGATTGTCATTTCCAAATGTAAATCACAACTTTGTAAAATTTTTTTTTGCTACCTCCACCATAAAGTTCTTTAAACAAGAAAAATCTTATTTAAAATATTCTAGCATTAGCTAAAGTTTTGGTGCTAAGTTTATTTTATTGCAATAAGCCCACTACATACATAAAGAAAAGTTTCTTTAAAAATAACAAACTTGAAGTAAAGTCCTCAATTTATTCTTTAACTTTGTTTTATATTCCTTTTTTTGCGGAAAAAAGGCTCATTACATTGTGAATGCAACAGCTTTAGTTATTGTTAAATTTTTAATGCCAATAGCTTTTATTTCGAAGTAGTATTTTACACAAAAATATTCACGAAGTAAATAGATTTACTAAAATATAAATTAAAATTAAGAAAACCTAATATAAGGAAAATTGATTTATAGTTTTAAGCAAGTACGCAAGAAGTACCAACTTCAAGGTATTGCACAAAAGTGTCAAAAACATTTATGGAATTAAGCATTTTAGTTTTTTCCGTGTATTAATATGATGCGGGACATGATATTTTGCATATGTTTATTAATTAAATATTTACTTTAAGACAAAGAAAAAAAATATATAAATAAATAATAAAAATAAATAAAAACAGAAAAAATCCTATAAAAAAGAGAAAATATTTATAAAATATAAAATAACACGAATTTTATACATGAATCAATTTAACAAAGCCATTATATGTTTTAAAGGTTTAGGTATTAACACTGAACTAGTAGCCAAAATATTAAAGTTTCAGCCGGCCTTCCGACGCAACCAAAAAACTTTTTCAATATTAGTGGACAGACAAGCAACAGCAATTTTATCATCTACAACAAAATGCTATAAACGATTATGGCGAACGTGTAGCAGTAGGGATTGAATATAAAAAATTAAGAATAAACAAAAATTTCAGTTAAATGAGAATTGTATATAAAAATAAAAAAAGAATAGAACAATTTTACCTATTTACCCACACACGTAACTATTATAAGTTATGGTATAAACTTTAGCCAGTGTCCTTCTCTCTAATTGTGTTATCATGATAGTGTGTGTGTCCTTAATTGGAACAAAGTAGTTTCGTAGGATTATAAATGATAATTTTCATTTTCACAATGGCTTACAGTATAAATGCCATAGATTATGGAATTATAAAAAGGTTTTTGTTTTTATTGTATAACTTGTATATAGTATACTGCAGACTACTATATACCTTTGCTCATATATTAGCACATACTTACATATTTATATATATTTTAGTACTGTGGATATTGCCGCATACACTTTAACATCTTTGTTATTGTTTTATATGCCTGTGTACTAACGTACTGCTTAAACATTGCTTCACTTAACTGGCATAGAGCAAAGTCAAGTGAACTTGGTTCATATAGTATTAAGGCTTTAACAACTTTAAAATTTTAAATAAAACCTACCAAACATTTTTGCATTTTACTCTGAATACTCTTTTTACAGCACAACGGATTGAATGAAATTTACTCGGGCAAGCGATTCCAAATTTTACCTAACAATTATATCATCTTAAAACTATATTCTAATAATAACCATATAAATACTGATTTGTTTTCAATTCTAAATAAGGTCGACCAATAAATAATTTTAAAAAGTATGATTCTGGAGGATGATGTAAAAAAACATAAAAATAAAATTGTATTTAGTGCTTAAGAGACGATTTGCAGAAAACAAAGTTAAATTAATGATACTTACAACATTCTAAAATAAATTGATGCTAAGAATGCTGATGAAGAATGTAGCGATATGCTGCATAACATTCGGTTATTGTCTGGTACTTCTGCCTTCACTGAATATTTGAACAAACAATACAAAAAATTAAAAAAAATTTTTTTCTTTCTTACAACACTAAAAAAGCAAAATGCTCGTGATTTAAAGTCAGTTTATTTAATTATTATATTTTTATTACAACTTTTAAAATTTAAAAGTAAATTCTAGAGAAATAATAATTTTTTATTGAATTAAAGAATACCACAATGTAAAACTTGTCATCAGTGTCTATATGCACGAAGCCAGTTCACTTCATTCGTCGCTTAATATATGGAACCCAACAACTTTGCAAATTTTAAATATTCTGACCATAAATATATTTATGAAATGAAAAGTTCGGAAGGCCATTGTAATCCAGGCTTAGAAATAAAGTTTTGGTATTTTTAAAAGAGATTCTAAAAATAAGGCTTAATTATTTGAGAAACTTATGTAATATTAATTAAATTTTTTTTTAATGTGTCTTCGCACAAACTCGAGTAATGTAGAGAAAGAGACTTTGCTAGAAAAAGTAGCGGAAACACATAAAATCATAATTGCAGATGAAATATTGTCAATATTTGTTCTTTTAATATCTTTCCTGCATTTGTATCGACTCTGAGGATCTGTCCAGGTATGTAGGAACCATTTTTTGTTTACACCATTGACCATAAGAACTTCGAAGACACGAAAGCAAAGTCTCCAGGTCAGTTCAACCAATTGAACCGTGACTGCGTTATATTGTTTTTATATTGCTTCTTGCCACTAAAGCTTTTTCCAAACAAGTTCCTTGATAATCTTAATTGCTTCTGCAGCTACACTTGTGTACTGCGTTGGGTTCTGAACTCATGACCTTTTGTGTAACAAACAGTCAGACACGAAATTCTACGATTGTAATTATTAATAATATTTTAATAATTTTCGTGATTTGTATTTTATAAGTTACTTCCGAAGTAATTTTTAATGGAAGATTCCATTAATTTGAATAAAATAAAAAACTAATGAAAAATACACAAGTAGATACCGTCCATAATATGGTTTTAAAACAAAATTTTTAAGGTTTATTTATATTTACTAAAATATGCACATTTGTTTTGATAACTCATTATATTTTAAAATATTTCGCTTACCCTTTATTATCATACCCTTCACCCCCGCTTAAAAAAACGTTTATCTTTGTCATTCCAATTGTAATTTCTACAATATTCATTTCAGACCTCTTAAGGTAGATATATTCTGAGTTCTTACGCATAGCGAAAAAGCCTGACCATTTGTCCGTCCTAGCTTGGATTGAAATCAACGTTTCCTAGGCCCTAGATAAGCTAGGGAAAACTTAAGTATACAGAGCTTTGCTGTTGGTAATCGGCAAGGTAGGTCCATTAATTAAGAGCAGCAAGCAAAACACCACGCCTTGCTTTTATTTTTCCATATAATTTGGATTATTTGTTCAGTAAAGTAACTTCAGTAAAAATAGACAAATAAATATGTGGGGCGAAAGAGAAATTAAAATTAAGAAAAAGATCATCAAGTGAAAAAATTCGCGCTCGCCCATATTTTCCGACTTAATTATCAATGTGGATATGATCTAAAAAAATTTAAAGAAATCTTTCAGGAAATACTACATTAAAAAAATGCTTTGCCTATTAAAAACCGATGACATTTTTATTAAAATTAAGAATAACAATTTAAATTTCTTCACTTTTTAACAGAGTAATAGCAATTGTTAATTTAAGTTAAATCATAGAAACATACCTACACTTCTTCTAGTGAAAACTAGTACTTAAATACCAAAATTTTCAAAAGCATCTAATAAGGCCTTTACCGCTATGAAATATTTTTTCCCTTCATATTTAAGTAGTAAGGAATGTAGGCATGTTTCTTTTGTTATAAATATTTAATGAAAGGAAGTGTGTATAAAATTAAACTCCTATAATCAAAATTAGAGTAAAGTTATAAATTTTAATTGTTGCAAATGTCTACAGAATCTTAAAAGGAATTTTTGAACGAGTGCATTGAGAATAAAATGTTTCTTTTATGGAATTTATTTATGGAAAATTCACGCAAGATATCAACTTGCACATAAAGCAAAAGCAAAATATTAAAGCTGTCAGTTTGGGGTAAATATAAAGTATAGATGACAGAAATTTAATGATTGGTACTAGTCTTGTGAAGCAAGAGAGGTTATCAATATGGTATTGCTTTAATTTTCAGGGGATATTACTTTTATTTATGTTTATTTTTAAATAAAGAATTGAAAAAAATTGCTTAAAAAAGTTGCATAGCTTAAACCTGGACTTAGTCGTCTATAATGTGTTATTTCTTAATTAGAGATTAAAAAATTCGCGATAGCCTAGCAGGTAATTTTTTGCCATATATTTTTGACTGCGTTTTTAATTCAACTAAACATCTTCTAAAATGTAGCATTTTAACTAGTAACTTTTATTCATTTTCGCGTAAAATAAGGTAGCAGACATCTTCAGATTAAATTTTTACGTTATTAATGCGAAAGACAAGCTGTTTCATTAATACATAAAGAACATGATATAAAGAAAATGATACAATGCCAGCCAACTGTTCTGTTCGTTATATTTTATTTATATACTGCATTAATTTTGGCATACTATTTATCTAAATTCTTGGGCTAACATTTCTGTAGTTCGTATCTTGATAACTAGTTTTTTTTTTTATTGAAAATTTCTCTTGTTGTTATTAATTAAAATTTAAATTCTCGACATACAAAAAGAGTTTGCTTACCAGAGTGTATTTTTAATAAATAGTTTATTTAAAGTACTAAATTTAAGTTATTTGTAGTTTTTGTTTTAAACTTGTAGCTTTGATTTACAGTTTCACTTATAAATTATTTCAAGGTTTGTTACATATTTTTTAAACAAGAAAAAAGGAAAGTTAGAAAAAATCGGTTCAAGTAAATATCTTAAAGTTCAAGTTAATATCTTCAGGTAAATTCAGATTAGTCAAATATTTGACTAAAAAGACGTAACTACTAAGGTATGGTAAACATTTTTACTTTTTTCAAACACGTATTAAGAAATATGTGATCCTACTTAATATAAATAATCAGCATATTACATCAATTATATTATAAATCGTCATTACTAATGATACCTGCCAAGAAAGATTCAATAAGCATTTGTAACAATTTGACTAATCTGATCATTGTTTTAGTAACTTAGTTACTTTTTAATAGAAATTTTTGATAACTTTAATTTATTTATATAAAAATAAATTAGTTTCATCCGCCCACCGTTAGTCTTACTAATAAAAAAATTCCGAAAATTACATTTAAAAGGTGTCAAAACGTGAATATTATTGACCTCTAAGGTAGCAATTGTTTGTTAAGAAATAATCAGGAAGTATCAAATTGCACGATTGGAGGCCAATCGGCAGTTCCATTTCCTCAAATCAAGTAAGTTGATGATTGTAGTTTTCGTAGAGCACCAGTTTTGTTGAAATAACGTGTTGGCCGAATTACTAATAGCCACATTAGCAAAAAAAAAATCGTTAGTCATAGGACGGTGAGGAGCTCATTATTAATGCTTGAAGAAATATATTAACTCTGCATAAAATGCTGAATGAAGTCTGTAGAGCCCGCTGAGGATAAGTTTTAATCCATATGCGACAATTATGTTTATTAAAAAATCCATTAAGCCAAAAATCGTTAAACAATTTTGCGTCTTTAAGCTGCTCAAATTGATGACTAATATCTGAAGTAAATTTAGATAATTTGTGATCGTTGTCAATCTTCTCTTGTTTATTTGCCGGAGTACACTGATAACTCGTGTCGAAAAGTAAGCGCATTATATCAGTTGATTTGGCAGTTAACCCTTTCGTAAGTTTTATTGGGCTTTATAATGCTCTCGTTATAAATAAGCATACAACTATTTATTACTAAACTTTTTCATAAGTGTATAATAGAGCCGCTTATTTTGTAAATACTTTTTATGTCTCTGTGACATATATCGCATTCGTATTTTTTTTTTTTTTTTTTTTTTATTTAGTACAAAGTGCTTTAAGATTTTTGCATAATTAAATACATTTAAATGAAAAGTGATTTCCAGTATAACTCTCCACACATTTAATATTCTATTTATTATATCTCTTTATAATACTAAATTTTTCTCTGCTAGTTATGTTGTCAAAAGTTCTAGTCGACATCAACGTTTATGTTTTTTTTTTTTAATTTGCTGTTTTGTCATTTTCTATGCCCTGAGGTGAGAAAACATAATACGACCGTCATTTTATGCTGTAAAGTTCGCTCTTTAAAACACACACGTGCAGATTTGTACACAGTTATCATGTAAAATGTGCAGTGTAGGCGAGGGAATGGAAAAAAGGAAACAAAACTAAACTAAAACCTAAACACAAAAATATGAAAAAAAAATGATTTTGTAAACAAAAACGAAATAAAAAAATCATTTTGCTTAAATATGTGTTATAAAATGTGTCCCATGGCACATCTTCGTTATTCGGATTTCTATTTTGCTGGTTTCACTATACCTATGCCTGACGCTCTTAACAAAGTGAGAAAAAAAAATTAATTGTAACGTAAATTTACAAAGGATACAAAAATTCCACACAAACGAAAATTTTTTTTTATAACTTAGGCCAGTTTTATGCTTCGTAGCGTTTACGCTACACACATAGTCGTGCATACAAAAATAAGTACAAGTAACTTGGGTTTGTTTTCACTAGGGCTAGGGACAAAAGTCCGTGCAGTGAAAAAAAAGCAACAACATTCTGCTCATTAAAAAAAATATGTGCGTTTTCCTAAAGACCATTTTCTTTTTGTTCATAAATTCAAGGCCGTTTTCCTTAAATATTGTAGCAGCACACATAATTATGTATTTAGTTTTAATTAATATTAATACTTGTGTGTTTCATAAAATACATATTTTAAGACTATTTTTTCGATCACTAATTAGTGTCATCAAAATATATTAAATATTTACTATGTGTACAGCAAGAAACAAAATGAAAATCAGTTTCAACAAGAGAGATTCCCTTGTAGATAGTTATGAAGGCTAAGTTAAATGTTAATTTTTTAGAGTAAAATATTAAAACCACAGAAAGCACATAAACACTTAAAACTTTATGTTTCTTAATATAAGGTCAATCAATACCCACTTTAAGTTAAAGGTGATGAGATTAATTTACTTATTTCTTTGCACTGAATATAATGATGTACAAATTCTTTGGTATTCATTTTTTGTTAACATTTATGTTTTTTTTTTTTTTTTTTGGAAAAAAAATATTATTAATATCACATAATCATAAAAAAACTAATTAAGATCTTTAAACACCATTAACTCCATAAATTTTGCGTTTTAGAAAAAAATAAGCTGGGCTTGAGAAAAGCAAAATCTTTACCAATTTAAGTCTCTGTAGCGTCTTCTGCATAGATTACTCATAATAAAACTCGTAGTATTTTAATCGTCTTTAAGTTAAGAGAAGTTTAATATTTCTGCTCTCAAAACTCAGTCATTTCACAGATGGTGGCATAATATAGTTTCCACGTACATTATGTTTATGGACAAGAGTGAAAATTATGTCGCTTTGATAAACGTCATAACGTCCATGGACATCCTGTCGTTCTTAGTATGGACATGGTATTACTGTTGAAAGTGTCATAATGTCCTCACCTGAAACATAAGCAATTTCACTTACATACCAAAGAGATAAAGCATCGTGCTTGATTCCTCCAAATATAAATATCTCATGATATTCTTATGAAATACCTATAATTTAAGAATATAAACTGAAATATATTACTGCGAGGAAAGCATATCCATATAAGCATTTCGCTACTGCTAATTTGTTGTTGGTAAAGAAAGTAATCACTATGGAAGTCATAACACCTATTTTTGGGATTTTTGTCTGTCTGTCTTTCTGTGTTCACATCACGAAAAAACCGCTAAATGGGCTTGAATAAAACCTTGTGAAGACGTCCCTTGGAATCCTGGTCTAAATATTTAATACTATTATTCCAAAAAATAACTCATTTCGTAGAGAAAATAGAGATTAAAATATGAAAACAACTAAATCTAGAGGTGTAATGGTTCCAAAACAGTTGTCACACATTTTATTTTTTAGATGGACATTTTTTTACATTGTTTTCAAAAAGCTACAACAAATATTCGAATATACATGTTCGTGAACAATGCTAGTATAACATAAAACAAGAAGGAAATTAGAATGGCAGAAATATATAACCACTATTACATAGTGGAACACGCAGCTTGCTACAACACTATTAAAACTATTTTAATTGCTATGATTTAATGCTTAAAGATGTTTCGAAATATAAGTAATATATTCAATAAAAACAAAATATTTGATAATGTTCACGCTTCGCTTGTGTTGGGGTTATAAACAGTCGGTTTCGCAAATAATGCAATTTTGTTTTTATATTTTTTTAAACAATTTTCTTTTGAAATATGCACGGTACCTTGCAATTAATTTACTTTACTTTTGGTGCATTGACAAAATTTTTTTTTTTTGCAAATTTCCAACAATAAGCACAAACTTATGTAAACTAAGTTGACTTTAAACTCTATAACATCAAATGAGGCACATGTGAATTGAAAATTTTTTATTTGCCCTTCATATTCTAAACACTTACTTTCTTTTTTCTTGAATTTTTCATAACTTAATCGTCTACCAAAATTATTAAATATATATTTTTTTCACATTTGCTATTACACAGAGGTCAGTATGTTTTTCGAATGAAATTTTGTTTTATTGATCGCTAGCAGAGAAAGCTTAAAATAAACGTTAATTAAGTATGTAATAAATTACTAAACATAATAAGTTTTTTACTTGAAAAATTAGAGCATGTTTCAAATTTTAAGAACGATTTTTAAAATTGTCATAAAATGTAATAAGAAAAAGATTAAAAGCATTCATTTTTAAACGTGAGTTGAATGGGAAAGATGATTTTTGATTTCCATGGTTGTTAGAATTTTCATAATTTGTCATGTTTTTCATAAATATATTCGTCATTTGCCTAAATAGGTTTGTTTTACAACAATATTTTTGTCATTTACTCGTAATAAATCAATATTTAAAACAGTTTTTGTTTTGTGTTGTTTTTCATTTTCTTTTCTGTTTGACACTTGATGACAAGCCAAGGAATAATATGATTAATTTGATTCAGTAGCAGTAGTATAATATAAAATTTAATATCCAAATATAAGCAAAATTTTCTTTGTACTTTGTAACCGAAAAACCAAACCAGTAATTAAAAGAAAAAACAAAGTTTTATTATAAATTGTTAAGCAAGTTATAAGCTGATATTCACACATTATTACATTTTGCTTTTTGCTGAACCTAAAAGAAGTTATAACCAAATAAAATTATTCTGTTTTTTTTTCGTATTATTTTTCTTTCCTACTCCTTCTTTATATTTGTTGGCTTTTCCCTTTTTACGAACTTATATTTTAAGTAGAAAACTTTCTAAAGTTTCACAAGCACTCACAAAATGGTCTTAGACATGAGGTGAGTAAAAAGCAAAATAAAATTTACTTTTATAAAAAATAGAAAGGAAAAAATTTATAAATAATTAAAGCTGTATTTTAAGTTTAAAAAGTCAAGTTTTTCAAACAAAAATTTTACTGTTGTCATACCTTTCGGTAAGGACCGTCGTCACTGACATCAACAGAAATAACCGATAAATTTAACACCAGTGCACCTGCAACCATACATACATAGGGCAAACTGGACGAACATTAAAAACAAGGTTCACAGAACACACATGATCATATAAACGGAAAAGAGAAGACTCTAACTTCGCAATACACCTTAACACCCATGATCACGAGCCAAGGGAAATAGATGAATGTATGATGTTAATATATCCTAGTAAAAAAGGACGAAGACTGGACATTCTTGAAAACATGAACAAACAAAAATGAACGTTTAACGGAGATGTTATTAACGAACAGGTAAATACAACCTCCGACACAATTTGTACACCACTAAAATTATTCAAACGCAAAGCACCCACAGATGGTCACACTTACGTACCCAATAATAAAAGACTGAAATATTAAAATTATATACCTTCAATAAACATGACAGATATCAGGCAATCTACCTGCATAATACCATTTTTAAATAGACTCCATCCTAACCGACAAAACTACCTGAACCCACCACTATCTATGCAACAAACACCTTACACTATCTAACCAGTTTAATCAAAACGCGGATTGAAAATGATGTCTTTACATAGAAAGCGCTCGCCAATCTTATCAAATAAACAGCCAGTAACGACGGTCTTCACCGAAAGGTATGACAACAGTATTTTATTTACTGGCGGAATAAATCTAATTAACTTAATACAAAAATTTTACTCCTTACTCATTAATTTTGCTTACTATTCATATTTAATATTCGATATTAATAATTGATTTTCCCTACCAATAGTTTTATTAGGTAACTAGATGAGTCTATATTTCAAAAGAGACTAAAGTTTGTAAATATATTTCTAAAAATTTAAAAGTTAGAAGTTTTCAAAAAGAAATTATTACCAACTAATTTTGCTTTAACTCAAATTCAACTGAAAATATTAAAATTTTAATAATAAAAGTTTGACTTTAAGCGTATTTCTGGCTTTAAATATTTAGAACATAAGTTTGCACAACTGCTGCTCAGCTTTAAAGTACTATTTTAACATTTTATATTATTAAGAAAAAAATATTTATTTTTTGCTTTTTTTTCCAGTTGATTGTTTCTTTATTTATTATCTATAATAGTTGCAAAAGTTTAAAATTTTAATTAAGCAGAAAATTTAATTAAACTTTATATATTAGGACATATTTTAAGAATTTCGTTTATAATATTGGACAGAGAGAGCTAAAAATAAAGTTTATCAATACATATGAGAACTCATTATACTGTTGAAGAGTGAAAAGTTTTTAGTTGCACAAAAAAGTACAAATAATTCTTTTTTGGAATTTACAGTTTTATATCAACATACAGCCACTATTAAACATTTGAATACTGACGTTAGGGAAGACCTCATATTTTGGAAATATTTTGTTTGTTTTCCGAGGTAAAATGGGGAAAGAAACAAAATTGCTGGTAGAATACTTTTCAGAATATTTTACTGAACATGCTTTTTGAAACTTTGTTTCTTGGATAAATCGCATTTCACTACCGCAGAACGGAAAATGTTTGAACTAATCTTGGAGAGTTATTTAAGTTTATAGCATTAGAAATATTTATTGGAACCATCGATTATCCATGCACTGAAATGAATTGGGCAATAGTTACACAAACACATATTTACTAGAAAATATGTGAAGACAAAAAATTCGAAGTGAACAAAGCCAAAAATGAATAACTACATAAAATTAGAAGTCTTAAAAAACATTAACCAAAAAAAAAAAAAAAAATAAAAAAAAAAAATAAAAAAAAACTCGTATAGCCTTCAGAAAAAGAAAAGTTAAGCGTGAATGAATGCAATTGAAAGTTAGAACAACTCTGAGGCAATATTTAGGCAATATTTGCCAAAGAAAACGATAAAACGGGGCGTAAAAATATTCTGTTTATGAAGTTCAAGAGAAATGGCTTAAGATTTCGAAATCTATCTTTAGGACTTTGCTCAGATCTACTGGTTCATCTAGCAATAAATTGTTCCTTAACATAAAAATTATAAGAGTTGCAACTCTCAACCTTGTTTTGGTAAAGGATAATATATAAATTTTAAGACGGCTTGACGGAGGAATCATTTAACTTATTTCAACACGAATCATTTCACTTGATGGACAGATTTAAAGCTGTAAAAATTCTGGAATTGAAATAAATCAGCCAAAAATTGTTGCAGAATACAAAAAAAAAAAAAAAAAAATATGGGAGGTGTTGACAACATCAATTTCCTATTGTCTACGTATAGGATTACTATTAGGTCTGAAAAGTAGCCTTTTAATTGTTTATCAATTTTGCCGTTTGCAACTCGTGGTTCGAATAGAAACAGGACATTGAAAGAAACAAAAAAGGAAATAAGTGTATGGATCTATTAATCTTTCGCAATGATGTTGCAAATGACCTAATAGCAAAGCCCAATCAAATAAATTGTTGCCGTAAGAGAACAGAACTTTTGAATATAAACTTGTACCGACAGGAAATCTACAAAAATACATATGTTTTCATTTTTACTGGCTTAAAATGTTTTTGTTTGGATGTGCGCTTTTTGTGTTCGAATTTTATTTTTCTGTATATTTCTTTCAAATTATTCTTTAGTTATGTATTTGTAGGTAGATGACAGCGAAATGGACCGCTAAATGTAAAGGTCTAGTTTTGGTATAAAATGATATGTTATTCTTTAATACACCTAAGTTAATTGCAGAAAAAATAAGTTTCCAAATACGTCCAAATATAATGCTGGTAAAAAAAATTTTCTAGCAATTATTTAACGTTCACACTTAAAACGTAGTTATTGTTTAAGTAAGCAAATGTTTCTTTAAATCAAGAAAATAATCATATTTCGTTTCCAACGTTAAGTATACATGGACGTGTACAACTATTAATTTTAACTTTCAAACGAATATTAAAACCTATTTTAACAAACTTAAAAAGAAGCAAATTAATGAATTTTCTTGAGTGAGCTTTTAAACATTTATTTATTTATTATAACACCTGTGACAAAACGTTTTTGGTCAAAAAGAAAAAAAAAAAAAAACCAAACCAATAAAAGGAGACAAACTGGTATTATATACAGTAGGGAACAAAAGTACTTTAAATAAAAAAATATAAATAATTATTTCGCTTATTTACGTGTTGTAAATAATAAGATATTTTCTACTGATTTATGTTTGTTGACATAAATATTAAATTCTTTGTTAAGTTGAGACTTTTTGTCCCAAGTCAGTACTTTTGCAACTTAGCAGTTAGTAATTATTACGGCTGTATTTTTTGTTAAAAAATAGTAATCTTGCAACGTCCTATTAAGTGGATATGTAATACATCAGATCTTTCTAGATTTTTTAAACTTTTTTCAATAAGGTCGAGTAGAAAAAATACGTTTCTCATTTTGTGTTTTGTTTTTTAATTTTTTTTAAGATAAATAAATTATTGTCAACATTAACTAGTAAGCTGATTTTGATTTAATAATTGAAGACTGTAGAAATATTCAAAATAATATGCAATTTGTAGCATTCTGTCAATTTTAATTTTCTTTTACACTTGTGAACTACCATGTAATTTTCTAAAAATTTATGTGTTTAGTTCATAGTAGAATAAATTAAATTGTTTCTATCTTTAAAAACACTTAGCGTCACACATACAAACATTTAAACTCACAAAAACATAAAAAAACAAAATATAACTCACTTTAAAGCAAGAACACAAGCACTCACTTATAATTTCACGGAAAAATAATCGCATAAATGAATCAAATTGAATTTTTCAAATTGATGTTGAAAATGTTTTTAATAACTTTTCAATAATAAAATTTTCTTGTTTGGGAGTGCGTATGTGAACTTCTGAGTACATTTTACCTTTATTATATATTATTAAGTGCTTTTTGCTGTGTTTCTAAAAGTAAAGAGGTTCAAAAAATTGGTTATGTAAGTGAGTCTATAGAGGTTGAAACAATTTCCAAAGATAAATAATTTGATTTTCCTGCTATTTTGTTTTACTCTTTCATTTTTGTTTGTTAACTTCATTACTTCTAAAAAGTCATGTTTAGTATTCCTTTGTGTTTGAAGAATTCTTTTGTATTAATATTATTTTCATGTACCTTTTTTTTTAACATAATAATCAGTTATTGAACAAAAGATCAAAGAAAATGAAATTGAAACCTGTGAGTATTTTTATAATTTTTATTTTAATAATATTTTATAATATATTAATAATATATTTAAAAAACTTACTCGCAACCTTAATACCAGATACAATAATGTTTAAAGAGCTCTTAGTAACCGATATCGACCATGTGCACAGAACACACTCAGTCCCCTTTACTCTCAAGTACTAACTCTGCTTCTAAATAACAACAAAACTAGCATGCCTCAAAAATTAAGCTCTGTTGCTAAAAAAATTTAAACCTCGGCAACTTTATAAATATTAAGTTTTTCCAGAACATAACAACAAAACATTGATTTTATATTACCAAGAAATATTTTTTTACATGTTTTTAATAAAACTTCATAAAACTGACTTAAGCTAATTTTCACTCCATTTAAACAAATACATTTTGGCAGAAAAAATTATATTACAAAGAAATTATTTTTAATAACTTTAAAATCGATTTACCCCTGTTTTGTTGCAATTAAACTAAAATATAACTATGTTCTACTGAACTTGGTGCTACTAAAATCTTATTGAAATGCTGAAGTCTTTTATCAAGATGACCAAAATCTTTAGTTAATGGTTCTTAAATTTAGGCTTTGAACATGTATCCCTGTTTACTTGAGGACGAATTTAAATATCTTTTGAGCAATTGCATCTTAAAGTCGAACCATTGACAAGAAAATTTACTGGCAAATAGAACAACCCCAATAGTTGTTAATGGTGTTTTTCTATTTCAACAAATTTTATTCAAATATATATACCCATCGATTAAAACTATTTTTGCCCGACTTTTAAAAAAGCAGAAAGGAGAAATTATCTGCATTTTTCGAATATTTGTGTCTGCAGAGCTAAGCATCTCTGAAACGATTTTGTAATATATTTTTCCTAATTGAAAGGCAGTACTTACAGATTGGTCCTATTTTAAAAAAGCTATTTATTTACAAACTAATTGGTGTCCCCATACAACACACATTTTGTTTGCATATCTGCTGGAATGTAACGGACTCCCATCTACCCATAAGAAAGATGGTATCATTCTAGCTCTCAATAACCAAAAATGATAAAAAAAAATAAACTTTAAAATAAAAGGGTGCTTCCATTGTAATTTGATTTATAAATTCCTATTTTGGAATCCCTTATAGTCGTAGACTTTAAAAATTGTAAAATTAGAATTTAACGAGTGTCCCCTTATGTTTTAAATCATTTTTATTTAATTTTTGTTGAACTTCTGCCAATCTATCATTTTTAAAATCTATTGCTTTTGCAAGAATCATTTTTATATTTTCGTGTAAGTAAAAATAAATTAAAACTTAGTTACAATTGTTCTGATGACTTTATTGTAGCAAGAATTTGATTTGTTCCAAAAATGGCTATTATTACCAAATAATTGACACGATTATCAACTCATACAGAATCGATTTAAAAATTCTTAAAATAAATCTTTAACTCTACAGTCAATATATGTACATACATACTGAGTATTATAACGTTTAAACTGTTTAGAACGAAAGGAAGCGAAACCAAAAATTTAGAGAAAAGGAAATTTTATTATCTAAAATTGTTTGCACAGATTTTTATTTCTAGGGTCATAACTTATAATTTTCATAATAAAACTTGTTGCCAAAAAATTAAAAAATCCATTTTATTTGTATAGTTCGAGTGTAGACAATAAGGCATATGAAAAGAGAACATTACTGCCATTAACAGTGGTCGGCATAAGGAGTACATTTTTCTTAAAATCGAAATGTTAAGATCTTGTGATTTACTTAATAAAATTTAAAAAATTAAATTTAATAAATATATATTCGTAATAGCTGAGGCCAATATCGATTTAGAAATTCGTAATTGGCTTGTTAGCTTGGCAAACTACTTAGCATAGGAAATAATTGTTGAGATCCAATTTCAGGAGAGCCTGCCATTTCTTTCCTGCAATTTGGCCCTTAATGACATGAACCATCGTTTGCTTCGATCAACACAAAAGGCAGTGAATAGATCACTCTATATCGGGGACTGTAATACGAGTATGACCAATCCCTTAAAATTAAGGCTACGATTGCGATGTCTTTATTAAGGTAATGTTTTTTAGTAACTTCATCACATTTAGCCCACATTGAACGACGCACATTAAAATTAAATAAGTAAAAGTAGTATATTCGGCTATGACCAATCTTAAATACCCTTTACTATATATTTAAATCTAGATTAGTGAAATAACTCCAATAAAAAAAAATAAATATTGGGGTGACAGAGAATAAAAAAATAAAAATATTTGTTTTTTATTTAAGTTCTTCATGAAAAATTTCTTTAAAAGTTTTTAAGTCATACTTCTATTTATATCTTAAAATATAGAGAGCACACTCGTTCTTTTCAATGAAAAGTTAAGAGGCCTATAATTCTAAAAATTTTGGCGACCACAAATTTTTTCACTTGATAATTTTTTGTATATTTAATTTCCTATCGCCTCATATATTTGCTTTTTTTATTGAAGTTTTTTATTGAAGAAGTTAGAGGAAGGTGTGGTGTCTTTCCCGTTGAATTGAAAGACATGGATCGAGCTTGCAGATTGTCACTGTCCGATCGATTGGCATATTTAAATTTTCTCTAGCTTATTTAGTGCCCTGGTAAAGTTGATTTCAACCCAAACTCAGGCGGACGGACGAACATAGCTCAATTCTTTTCGCTATGCATAAGCACTACAAATGTATATATCTTATAGGGTCGAAAATAGATATTGCAGAAATTTTTTCTTATTAAACATTTTAAAGTTTTTCAGTAATCTGCAAACATTTACTGGTAATGAAGATTAAACTGGAGTATCAATAAAATATTATTTTTACTGCTTCTATGATAAGTAGTAAAGATACTAATTTTGTGAATATAAAAGTTTAATAAAACTAAATTTCAATGATGAATTTATATTGCTGACCTAGACATTAATCTATTTATTATAATAAAATTATCAACATATAAATTGCTTTTCCCACGCTTTTTTTCTTTGTTTTATCAAAAAGGTTATAATCCTTGTGTTTGCTTGATCGTTTGGGACAGATTTTTTCAACTCTTCCCTACACTGCCTTCCGTGAAGAAAAAGACCTAGTTACTGTCATTTTGCAATCTGCAACAAATGCGAAAACTATACTTCAAATAGTCTGTATCAAATAACGTTTACTGGGAATGTACATGTACACATGCTTCGCACAAAGTAAATATAAATGTTAGTCTTTCCATTACAATTATTATTATAATAATAATGACAATGAGGATAATGCTGATGGCGATGTTGATACTGGCGATGATACAAAAATCAACTAAAGCTAGAGAATCTAATATAAACCAAACAGCTTTAATGGGTTTTTTGTTTGTTTTTATACTCATCGAATTTGTATTTACTAAGAAAAAATACAACAAATATTATTTTTTTAATTATGTAAAGAAAAAATCTAGCTACTAAATTAGTAAATACATCACTGTTGTTTTTTGTTTATTACTAAAATATGATAAAACTATTTGGCAAGAATATCTAATTTCAGTTAAAAAAGGGTTTTTTGTCTGATTTCTTTTTCCCACAAATTATTTTTATGTAGACATATATTCTTATACTTCTTGATATGAGTTTGAATATTTATACTTCATAAAATAGAAAGTAGGAAAACAAATATTTCCAAATACTGTAATGTATTACTGCTTGATACAATCATACAGTTATTAGAATATGGACATTGAGAGAGAGAAAGAGAGTTAGTCAGAGTGACAGTGGCCAATAAATAAAAACTAACAAAAAATTTTAAATATTAAAATAAAACAAAACATCATTTATTCTTTATGAGAGTTCTTTTTGACGTGTAGTATTTAATTAGTCTATTATATTTTTCATAAAATAAATACGTGTTTCGTATACAATTTCTTTAAGAATTTAAATTCAACCTTAGCTTCCTTCTAGACTGTGTTGTTACTACTTTTTCAATCAAATTATTATTTTTTTTTAAGTTGTAGATAGTTTTTTATATTGTAAGATAAGGATTGTAAAGAAATTTTAATTTTATAACAATACTGGAGGACTGCGTTTACTTACGCCTTTGGAAACCACTGAAACGTTTGACAAGTAAGTAAAGAGCATTCGACTCTATATCCTATTCTCTATCCAAGATATTTTTATGCTAAGCTGCAAACATCAGGTATGAAGACTTGCAAAAAAATAAAATTTTTAATTTTTAATTATGGCCGAACATTACACCCGCCCATAAAACTTATCAGGCACCGAGCTCAATCTTATACAACTTAAAGCCAGGTTACTTAGGTTGATAAATTAGTATTTCGTGTCGTAATTGTAAGCTTAAAAATTGTTGAGCTAAATTGTAAATAGGTCGTAAAAAACATACATTGATTAGCATAAATTGTCAAATTCGTAATATCTTCATAGCTAGTCAAAAGATGTTCTAAAGCAAACAAACAATGTAAAGAGAACTATAGTGAGTCCAAGTATGATGTACAACACGTGTCCAGAGATTATGGTGGCAAAGAATGAGGTTAACATCTAATAAAGACAGTTCTGATACAATTTATATTCATTTTTATTTTTATTGTTATTTTATTATAAATATTTAATAATGAAAGTAGAAAATAGTTTTTCTTATTTCTTATTGTTTTCTTTTTTTCTTCATCCGACATACGCTTTATTAAGTACGTCTAAATAAATAATTATTTCAGCTTTTTGTACGGGAAAAGATAATTAATGTCAATTCTCTTTCGAGCGATTTTTTCAACTGTAGCTAGAAAACTCTAAATGCTTCATATAATAAGCTCCTAATGTATTTCTAACAACGCTGATTTATTACGGTTATTTAACAACTAATGTGAACAGGAAAACACAAAAAACTTCAAAGTAAGCAGCACATTACCTTTAAAATGTTTATTTGACGAGTTGTTTCTTTTTTTTTTGCCAATAGCTTCTTCGCTTTCATTTTTATGCAACAGATTTTTTGTTAAATGTTTAGTTTAATTAAATGATATGAAACTTACGTATTTTTGCACAAAATGTTCTCGAAGGCATTAAGGACCTCAAAAGTTTTAGGGATAAAATTTATATATCAACGTGTAGGAGTACATGTAAATGTACTTTTCACCAAGTAACTTTATTAAAAAAACAGTTATTAGGGTGACAGAGAACTAAAAAATAAGAAAAAAAGAAACTTAGTACTATATAAAACTTTACATTAAAATGTCATCGGCTCTAAATGGGTTGAGTATTTAAAAAAATATGCGTACACTGTCATCTTAACGCATTTAGCTTACACAAGATAAATTTATATCTTATTCAATTACCTTAACCTTAAGATAATAGTTTTCGCAGTACATAATAAATTTGCCATTTTTAAGAACACAAAATTTTAAAATCACAAGCTAGAACCTGAAGTTTTGTCCAAATATAAGAATAATTATTATTTTTAAATGCTTGAACAAATAAAGAATAAAATTTTTTAATTGAAAATTTTAAAATAGAAGTCAAAAATGTAAAAGACCTAAAAGTACCATTTGAATATACAATATCTTCAATATTATCTGAGGTTGAAGTAGTCGATTATAACAAATATATATGATCTAATAATTTTAACTTGTATTTTTAAAATTGTATTATTTTAAATAAAAAATTGTAATTGAAAAAAGGTTAGAATGTCTCGAATAGTTTTTGTTTTAAAAATATCTGTAGTACAAAATAAGTAAGAGTGTCATATTCGACTTTGCCGAATATTATATACCCTGCACAAAAAAAAAATTGTTTATTTATTTTCTTAATATCTAGAATTTTTAAAAGCTTTTAAATTGTTGGTAGTTTTCAGTTATTTTTATTTTGATTTTTTGAATTTTTTGTTTATAAAAACAATGTGAAAAAACAAAAACAAGTGAAATTTAAATATTTAATTGATATTTAAAGTAACTGGTAATTAAAAATGTCTTTTTTTTTTTGCTAAAAAAAAATAATTATATGTATAACCCAGAACTACTGAAGTGTACTTGTCTTTCAAGAAACATACACCAGCTTTTACCAATGTGAAGAGAATAAAAAAAAAATGGTTTTAAAAATACATAACCTTCGAGGGTTAAAGTACACTCCTACAAATTCATTCAATAGCTTGACCGATAAATAAAATTAACACCCTTGTGAAAGGTTTTATTAGCATAAACATATCCAGATTATTTGTATCCTTAAAGTAACCATAAAATCTGTTAGGAACAATGGTTTTGAATATCATTAAATTACTTTGCATTTTTATTCTCAAGGAGCCTTTTATTTTGTATGACTTTTTAAGGACAAGGTAAAACTTATCAAAATGTAAGAAGAAAATAGGAAAATATAATCTTATGGTATCGCATGACTACATAATTGTAGTAATAAAATCTAGTTGCTTAGAAAAAATAACAAACATGTTAACGTAAATGTCGATAAGGCTAATACCACAAGAGGATATAAGTATAACATGTAAAAGGGCGTGCTAAAAAATAAGGGCGTATTTCTTGTTATAATTTTAAGCTAATTGACTTTTTGGTAAATCTAATGGAATTTCTTAAATCGGGTTTAAATTTAAATTATAATGGAAATGGAAAAATGTTAATGTTTGCCTAGCTGTAAATATATAGAAACACTTCCTATTAAATTATACTGCTGACATTGATAAGCCAAAGATTGTTTTTGAAAAACAAATGCAAATAAAGAAAAAAGTTATTTTAAATTTTACTTTAAACAAAAATCTATCGACACGCAAAACTTTTCCTTAATTTGTTTAATATAATTTTTCCACGAGTGTAAGTTAGATAAGGGTAAACACAATTTTGTTTATGTGTAACTAATGTTTTATTATTAAAATGTAAAAACGTAAAAGTTGATGTAAATGTTATACTCTCAACCAGGTTTGTTTACTAATTAGGTATTTTTAGAACTATTCTTCAACACACAAAAAACTGTGGTGATAAAAATAAATGTTAAATTAAGATTAACTTTTTAAACCATAAAAACATAAAAATGTCAAAATCATGTTGTGTACAAATTACACTAAATACTTGAAAATGTTCGGTTAATTAGCAACAAAGAAGTAGACGCACGACAGACAGCTTTTGCAAACAAATAGGTTTAACTTTTAAGCCAAAAAAGGTAATGGCAACAATTAAGAGGTGTTGTCAGAAAAAGTATATAACAAATATTTTAATATATAATCATGTATGTTTTTTATACATATAATAAGTAAATAAATAACTCTTTTTTATGATTTGTTACAAAATGAAAAATAAACACATGAATGATTAAATAATTTTTTCGCAACATGGAAATAAAGGAATGTACAGGAATGTCATGGAAAACCGATAACAAACAGACTTTTACAAAAAAAAAAGTAACAGTCTTCTTAAAAACTAAAATATGTTTAAATAATTTTTAATAAAAAAATGAAAAATAATAAGATAATAATTACAAAGTAATTACAAAAATAATCCATTTTATAAATTATTTTAAAAATTGGTAATAAATCGCTTTGTTTCAGAATTAATTCAGGACAGCTCTGATGATGCCAATTGTTGTGCAATCGGGAAAAAATGAAATGTTTCAAGGAACACAAATCCTTTTTGGTGTTTATTTTTGCACTAAGGGGAGATACTTTATTAAACTATTTTGAAATCAAAATTGTTGTCTTATTACCAAAAATTCTTACTAAAGAAGAAAATGTTGGAAATTATCAATAAAAATATGCACAATTTTCATAATTTTTAATTATAGTAAGCTTACATACATATTTAAATGTCATTTCATTTTTTCCCTTTATTTAAAAAAAATTTGTAAAACATTTTTTAATTCTGAATAAACGTCTAAATTAATAGAAACTAAAAAATTATTAACATGCTTTTTACTCGTAAAGAAAATCGTATTCTTAGCGGTATTTTTAATGAGTTAGAGTAAAAGATTTAATTTGGTAAAATAAAGTACAAAATACCCAAATAAAATTTCACAATTTTTACAAAATAAAAATGTTTAATATTTTTTTTTTTTTTTTAATAAAATGTTCGGACTTATAAATGCAAGCATGTTTATTTACTTGAATATATATGTCCTAACATACCACAATTATATCTGCAGTTTTTAATTGCAGTTTTATTTGAAAACAGAAAAATTTGCAAACTCATGCTTTTATTATTAAATTTTATACGTACGTAAGCGTTGTGTAAAATAGTAGAATAATATTTTTATATTTGTATCCGTCTAATTAGTTTTGTTTTCTGTCACACAATATTAAGTTGACATTTTTTTTAAGCTTCTAGTCTGTTGAGTCAGTGTTTACATTTTATGACATTGATTTATTCAAGTTAAGCCACCAAATTCACTTTATAATGGACAATTGTGTACCTGATTTTGTTATAATCACAATAGTCGTGCTTATTATCGATATTTGTTTAAATTTATCAAGTTACTTATGCAAAGTTATATTCACGCTAAGGGTATGTGTCTATGCCTGTGTAAATATATACATATAAATTTATATTAAAGTTTTAAATTATGACGTCGAGCCGTTAATATAATTTAACGTTGTAAATTTGGATAATTAATTATAATTTTAAATAGCTGTCTCCAAAACTTTATTTAAAAATATGAAAAATTATATAAAAACTCTTCTTAATTATGCTAAACGAAAAATGTAATGATGTTCTTATCAGTTACGCTTACGTTGTACCAATTATTTTTTTAAACCACTAACAAAGTTTAATAATATTAAAGAAAATAAACTTTATTCGTTATGTTTAAAATGCAACGATATCGTCATTCAAACACTTAGAGAATTCATTTTGATGGTTTGTGGTAACTTTAACCAATTAATCACATTAAAGCGTGTCTTTTCAAAAATTATATCCTTGCATTAAATTTACCAAATTTAAGCTTATAATCCATTTACCTCACATAAAATAGAAGCAGTATTTCTTTTTAAATAAGAGAAAAAGTAAATTTTTCAACAATGTCTGTTAAATTTTGAAGGGCTTGAATAAACTTATTATTTAAGCATTTATTGTAGCGTTTACTGCCGGCTTGTGATACCATAGTTTTTAAGAAATTTGTCCTGCTAAATATTTTATACAAGTAAGAAGGGTTCCCGGTGATAATTAGGTCACTCCTTAGTTTTTAAATTAGGATACTTTTTAATACTTGCCTGTAAACCAACCACTGTGTAAATTGTTAGTCTCACCCTAATACGGTTCAGAACCTATTCGGCTATGCCAATTATTTTATACCCTTACCATGTATGTAAAACGAGTAAAGTGAAGTAAATCAAATCAAGAAAAGAAAAGAAAAGAAGAGAAATATGGGGTGACAGATAATTAAAAATTATGAAGAAAAGTACGATATATATATTTTTATATAAATATCATCGGCATCTCTAAATGGATTAAGAATTTTTAAAAAATTTTAATATTTCCTGAAAGATCCCTTCAAAAGCATTTCAATGATGCCCCTATTGATACCTTAAAAAATATGGTGCACTAACGCACTTTTCTATAAAAAGGCCCATAATTTAGAAAATATATCAATTTTTCTACTTTTACTTTTTTGTTTCTTATTTTTTTCAATTCTCTATCGCCCCATAGACTTGTATGTTTGATTGGAGTTATTTTACTAAACTAGATTTGTTTCAAATGGCATGGAAAAATTAGAGGAAAGACATTGACCGATATTTCTGATTTTCCGCCACTCTATGACGCTCTTCCTATTTAATATGTTGTTAATTTTGTTCTTGGTATGAAGCGGTTATAAAAAAGTTAAACTCAGTGTCTGCCTACTGCAATACAAAATTAATGATATGCAAGTAAATTTCACGTCACTTCTAAGATTCCCTATAATTAGAAATTTTATTTTTTGAACTTGTTGCTAAAGCAGACGTAGGTTTACTCGCACAGTACGCATTTATCATGTATAAGCATATCACTTTAACAAAAATATATTATTTTGTAAATATGACGTGGCATTTGGAATACCCCTTAGCTTAAGGCATTTGCTGTGGCAAAGGAACAGTCATTGTAGCAAAATAAATAAGGTAGCTTTTTTACTCTTTAGGAAACCGAATCAGAATAATAACAGGTCTGGATTAAAAAAAGTTACTGTCGTAAGTTCAATAATAGGCCTTTTTTATGTCAACTTCATTCGTTGCAGTTTTATTCGCTTTTATTATTAAGTTAATGAAAATGTGCGACCGTGAGACAGTTTTCAAGATTATGAGAAGAAATTATATCCCTAAATAAATTTAATAAGTATGTATGATTTCAACTCGTTTTAGGGTTACGTATTTTTGATAATAAATATTTTGTTGCACAGACGAAATACTTTGAAATTCTAAATAAAAATTTTGCAATCTGATTAAAAAGAACCACAAGGTATCAAGAAAATGGCGAGATGTTATAACATAATGTTATGACATGGTTGCCATAATAATGCTATTTGTAATCGGTAGACCTTTGTTGCTGTGTTTAGCAAGGGAAAAATTAAATCTCAATGATTTGAAAATAAATACTCTATTAAATTGTGCCCAAGCTTTTGTTTGTTTTGCAATGAAAATTATATTTGTAAATAACATAACCTAAATCAGAAGTAAGTTTTATTGTGATTCCGGAATCATATAATTAATAGTCTTTTGTATCTTTTCAAGGTTGAAAATTTCTTTTTATGATTCTTATATACATTATATATTATTTTATACTTTTTAATACTATTAAAGTAAACGAAGAAAATAAAAAGAAACATTATTAATTCGACTTCTGTAATCAGACTTTAAATCATTTCTCATTATTTTATAGCTAATTAATTAAATGTCTTGTTTGTATTTTATAATAAGCCTTGACATTAACACCCATTTACTTTTCTAAAGGTCTTTTTACTATTTGCAATACAACAACATATATAGACATACTCAAAGGCAAGAACGAGTATTTTTTGATAAAGAAAATTTAAATTTTCTAATTAAAGTTTCACTTAATAAAGCCTTTTTTATTTTAACTATAGTAAAGGATTAAAAAGAAAATAGAAAGAGAAATACATATATTTGCACATAAGTTTTTAAACGCACACAAGCCCAAAATATGTTTTCATATATAAAAAATTAGTTTAAGTAGTTTTGTATAAAAAGAGTGATAACTTCTGGGAAATATGGTAAAGAAGAGGAAGGGCATAAGAAACTTTTAAAGGTGATGAAACAAACTAAGTTACGTTTGTAAAAAGAGTATGAAATGTGTTGAAATGCAACAAATTAACACTCTGGAACAAATGTTTAAATGTTTTTCATTAAATTCTAAATTAAAATGGGTACACGATAATAATGATGAAGGCGTTTAACTTAATTTAAGAAAATATCAAATCATATAAACATCGGTGAACGTACTTGAGATTTTAAATAGTATTATTTTTATAAAGAAATTTTCTCTCATTTATATATATGTAAGTGTGCATGTGCGTGTGTGGGTGTGTGTGTGACTACTTCATTTTGTTTTCCAATTTAAAATCGCCTTGGCTATTTTCCTCTTCACATAAAATAAAAACTACACACAATTTTTGCACATTTTATTTCTACTTTTCATAAGTTAGCTTAGACTTCAGCAACTACCTGATGTTTTATCACGTGCTGAAAATTTCTAAGTATAATAATTGAGATGCTTTCAGATACAAAAGTGCACATAATAAATATGAAATAAATTTCCTGTAGCAAAAAAATATCTACGGCTGTAAAAAATTAGGCTAAAAATATTTTATTAGATTTTTTCAGTAATTAACAATTTTCAAAAACTAACTCAAAGTAAATTATCGAAATATTAAATTGCCTGACCTTTGGGGACCAACTGACAAGTAAATTTCTTGAAAGCAACTTATGTTCATATTGTTATATCAGCGCAATCCGGTTGAAGCCACTTATAGCCCGGATCTATGTCATCCAGATTTAAAGAAAAAGAGCGGTCAAAATGTCTGTCTTCATTTAAAAAGAAAATAGGACTAATAATGCCACCAGAGTATTAACTGCGCAGTTTTCTAGATGTCATAAAGTCTGTAGATGGGTTTAAATCCATATGCCGAAATCTTCTGTATAAATGAATACAATTTTGCGATCAAACCGTTGCTTTAATTGCATTGTTCAAGTGTCAGTCCTCACATGACAACTCACCAGAAGAAAATGATCGTAAATGTTAAAAAGTTAATGCATTTTACAGTTTTTTATTCTGTTGTGATAAGAGAATAAATAGAATTCTACTGAGTTGTATCGTTAACAATTTTGCGATATTAGATATCAATGTTCTTGACAGTTTTTGCCTAAAGACTAATTAAGACAGTTTTCTGAGGAACAAAACTTTGAGAGTATTTTTCGCAGCACTGGGCACATAGAGCCTAACATACGTATTCAAACGTTGACGAAAAAAAAACATTAAAACGCAGTCAAGTACTCAATGTACGACAAAAGTTTAAAGTTGCCCAACTTTCGTATTTTCCGTTGACGTAGGCGTACTGATTGTGACAAAAGTCATAAGAAAATATGTATTTTAACTTAGTCAGTTGAAATAGACAAAATATAACGTATGACGGATTAGTGGTTAAATCGTTCAATAGTTAAGACGCCCTTATTATTGCGAAGTTTTTATAAAGCTTTTCCAACAGGAACATTACAGACTCTTTTAAAAAAATTTAGGCAAAATATTAAACCCAAAACAATGCTCTGCATGGCGAAGGAAGAAAGTTCTCTTAATTGCAGCTATATAAGCTTTTTTAATCATCATTACTTCATCTTAGACACATTTTAAACAACTATAATTGCTTTTTTTTTTTTGTAGCAATTTTGTTTCATCTAGTGGCAAAAAAACTTAAGGAAGAAATTTATAATAACAAAAAAGTGTGAATATATTTAAGGTCGTACACGTTTCAGCGCTTACCTTCTTACACTCATACAGTGTAATGCAACCAAAATTATATAATTGATAGTGAAAAATAACAAAAAAAAATATAACAGGTCAATTTTGGTAATTCCCATTTGTAACAAAAACTGTCAACTTAAATGCTGTTTTTTAAGGCATAAAATTTAACGGGATGTTATTTACATATTTTTTTTTACTTTTCTGGTAGTTTCTCTGATAGCAACACAAAAGTCAACAAGGACGTATTTTTATCATCTTGCCATTTCTACATGAGTATAATAAGTATGTATTTAATGATAAAGTTGAAATCATCGCTACCAGCATAAAAATATGCAAATAGACAAACGGATTGACAGTCACAACGTTTTTTTTTTTATTTGATTTAATTTTTTCCTTTACTTTTCTTAAGAATGTACTTCTATTATAATTTTATTCTTCCTACTTTTACTGATTTAGTAAAATCAATTAAATTATATTACTTTTCTGGCAAATATGCCTTCAAGTAGCTTAAATATAACAAAAAGAAACACTGACGTCTACTTAAATATTTGTTTTGACCTGCAGTTGCATTTTTTACCCAAGCTACAGGTTGAAGAAATAACTTTTAAAAAAATTATCTTAATAAACTTAAAGTTAAAGAAAAATGCTTGTACTATGCCAAATCTTAAAAGTTACTTTTTCCCCTTACAAACATTTTCTTTAAAATAAGTAAAAAGATATATTATTTATCCTTGAAAATATTAAATTTCATTAAGAACTTTGATTGCTATAATATTTTAACAAGCGATGAATGGCGATACTCAATTATAATTCGCTTAATTTGTGTGTGATCATCATTTAGAACAATTATTGTTGGTTATTTATGCCCTTCACCTCAGGTAGAAAAAGAGTATTTCTAAGTTTGTTATTCCATTTGTAATTTATACAATCAATATCCAATTTCAATCCCTTCAATTAAATATATTCTGAGTACTTATGCATAGCGAAGTCGATTGAGAGATGTTCATCTGTATGTCCGTGTTGGTGTTGAAATTAACTTTGCCAAGGCACTGGAAGATCTAGAGAAAATTTAAATATGCCAATTGATTAGACATAATTTCGAGTTTGCTACTGAAAATCAGCAAGATCGCTCCATGTCCCAGGAGGTAGCCGGCTGAAATCCATGCCTACTTATAATTTTTCCATATCATTTGGAAAAATGAAGAAACTCCAATTAAGTTATGAGCCTCCAAAAATTTTCGAAAAAAAAAAATTCGTTGGCCAATATGGGTACCATTCAAAAGGTTTTAAGGAAGTATTTTAGGAAATAATAAAATTTTAAAAAAATGCGTAACCCTTTCAGACCCGATGACATTTTTGTGTAAATTTAAATATCGTACTTAATTTTTTTCTCATTTCTTTATTCTCTGTCACCGCAACATTTGTTTTTTGGTAGGAGCTACTTCACTATACATAGCACTCTTTTTATAGCACTACTTACTTATGCTGACATTCAGTTATCAGTTTCAGCCCTTATTTATTCTTAACAATGAGTGCAAATGTTAAGTTAAAATTTAAATGCAACAGTCTGCGAGTTGAACACCACTAGATAGTTATAAAACGATAAATTAAATACCCCAACTTTTTCAGGTATTTCTGATTTCTCCTAAATGATTTCACGCAATTTAAAATGCTTCTAAAGCAGTTAGAACATTTAATTGCATTAAGATGACTTGTTTAAAATATCTGATCTGTATTACAAGCAAATTTCATAGTATAACATATCTGACTACAGCGTTTAAATACTTTTGGAATTTAATACGATTGAAATTACCAACAACTTGTCTAAGTTTACCTCAGATTTAAATATAAAAACAACTTTAATAAGTTTGTCAAGGGTAAATGAGTGAATGTAAATTAAAATAATTTTAATTTATATACAATTAATGGTAATTTTTGTTAATTATAATTAATGTATGAACTTAAATGAATCAAGCCTTATTAAGAATTCAATAAAGTAAAATATGACCGCAAGCTTAACATATGCAACGACGCCCAAAAACACCTTTACATAATATTGTATAAAAAATTCTATCACACAAATGTACTGTTATTTTATAAAATTTTTTTATAAAATAAAAACCAAAAATCATATCTACGCAGCATAATGATACTGGCGATTACTTTTATGATGCTGTTGTTGGCCAATCATTATTATTGCTAATTAAAATTTTAATAATACACAACAAATGAATAAAAAATACAAAAATGATGAAGAGGAGACAGAAATTTATATTTTAACAATCATATAAAAATGCAAAAACAGGACAAAACATGAATAGACACTGAAATCATATAATATTACAATAATTACAACAACTTGATGATGAGCTGATAAAACCACAAATAAGTGGGAGAATGCTCTTGTATAACAATTATTTGTAATCATCCATTTTGTATAAAACACTGTAAAACGAGCATAATCCATTATAAAAAAGACAACTGTGAAAATATAGCAATTTCAGCAATTCTATTTAAAATTTAATTGCAAAAATTTTGTAGTAAATATTTATAAGGAATTAAAAAAAAAAATAATAATTGTGCATTAAATTATAATAAAACGAAAATTAGCACAGGTAGAATTATAAACCAAAATTAACATGGGACTGTTTTTTCTTTTGTGCTTTCAAAACTAATTTTTTAAAACCATAAATAAAATTATTTATTATATCGAATATTAAATACAAAATGGGTTTTAGTTGCTAATATTCTTAAAAAATCATTTAATAGAAATTAGAAAAAATTGCGTAAAAAGAATACATTTGGTTAACCCAAAAATTGTATATCGTTGGTTCGTGAATAAAGTCCATAACTAGAGTTTTTAAGAAACCGATTTTTGCGTGGTTCCAATAAATTTAACGCAGATGCACCTCGTTAAAAAATTTTAACGCAATAGTATCAAAATAATGGTTTTACAAGAACTTTTTTATATAATATTGCATTGTGACAAATACAGTTTCAATACCATATCCTGCGAAGTTACAATTATACGAGAAAAAGCCCTTCTACAAGAGGCCAAAAATATATTGCAGCTTTACAACTTTTGTAAAAAAAATTCCCTATTAACACATCACTAGATTGTAAATTATACAATTGTTATTTTTTCAATAAATCAGCATTTGAAACATTCGACCAAAATAGGAAATTGAGGAATTTTAACGCAGTAAAATAAAAATGTTTTTTAGGGAGTTTTTGTGCCTGTGTATTTTACAATATTTTTAATTGCCACCTTAATGTTTCCATGATCTCTTAGTGGTCAATTGGACGGTGAACTTTACGACGTATTACTGAACAGTTTGAACGTAAAATAAAATATCTGTAGAGCTCTTTTCCCCTTCCTACAAACTTATTTGCTAGTTCTGCCACAATTGCGTTGCATAAGCAGGGATCATCGCCTGAATGCTGTTCCTAAAAAAATATGTAAATAAATATTTGCTAAAAAGTTGTGTAAAATATAAGAAATGTCATAAGAAAAAAATCTTCTTAATTTATTCTGGGGCTGTGTTAACTGGCCATAGGCAGTCTCTCTCACTGTACAATATGGCAACAATGATAGTGCTTTATATAAATATCCTACTTGCTTATAGCTTGTGTAAACTAAACTAAAAAAGTATTATCTTCAATGGAATTTTAGGGAAAAATAAACTGGGTTCTGAGAATTTAGGGGAATTCATAAAAACACAAGACAAAAAATCTACAATTTTTAAAACAGTCTTTTTAAATTAAAAAAAATATTTTCAATTCATTACAATAATACAAAAGTTGATGCCATCTTATTGTAGTGCAACAACACTTCTAATTAATTAAAACTTTGTTTATGTGACATTTAATCGTACCCACTCTCCTCTCCCTACAGTGTCTTTACAAACCATTTTGAATTTCACACAACGTTGTGCGTTTATTGTAATGTCAAGTTACAATTATTGTGTTCCACTTTTAACATAATTTGATTGATTTCCTATTGGGTAACTGTCGTATATTTTCTTACTTAAATTCCATGCTACTGACACATAATTATTAATGTCATTATTACAATGGGTTTTTCTTTTTAATTAATAAGTGTCAAGAACTGTTTTTAGAAGCACACTTTACGCTATTTTTGGATGCATGTATGTTTATTTAAATAAGTTAATATATACTACTATAATATATTAACTTATTTAAATCTTACAGGTCTTTAGAAATTGTCACCAGCTTGCTTATTTAGATTTAATATTTGCTAAAATAATGTAATTATTTTTGCTGCACTTTTTATATATGAATACCGAGGATTTTTAAAGAAAAAAGAGACATAGCAAAAAAAACATTTAATTCACATATAATTTATAAAATATTTATTCCTCGCTTAATTTTAGTTAATCTGAAGCAGAAATTATAATTAGCGTCAACTGGCTTCTTAGGACCCTTCTTTGAAGGACTAATCTTTAATTATTTGGAAGCAAGAATCGAATTTGTGTTTTTTTTTTATTAATATCTAAATTTTCATGGGGTAATTGTCTTTCTTGATCATAAAGATCAACAAAGATTCTTATTCTTTTAAATTTTCGACTTGATCTTTTACCAGTCTATTCTAAAAAAAATACAATAATAATAAATAAATTTTAATTAGAATTAGGTTTACAGGCTTATTTCTAAATATTTTAAGCAAATAAAAAAATAAAATTTAATTTACAAATAATTTACTAGGCTCCTTGGCATAAATACAACAAAAAAAATGCGTAACCCTTTCAGACCCGATGACATTTTTGTGTAAATTTAAATATCGTACTTAATTTTTTTCTCATTTCTTTATTCTCTGTCACCGCAACATTTGTTTTTTGGTAGGAGCTACTTCACTATACATAGCACTCTTTTTATAGCACTACTTACTTATGCTGACATTCAGTTATCAGTTTCAGCCCTTATTTATTCTTAACAATGAGTGCAAATGTTAAGTTAAAATTTAAATGCAACAGTCTGCGAGTTGAACACCACTAGATAGTTATAAAACGATAAATTAAATACCCCAACTTTTTCAGGTATTTCTGATTTCTCCTAAATGATTTCACGCAATTTAAAATGCTTCTAAAGCAGTTAGAACATTTAATTGCATTAAGATGACTTGTTTAAAATATCTGATCTGTATTACAAGCAAATTTCATAGTATAACATATCTGACTACAGCGTTTAAATACTTTTGGAATTTAATACGATTGAAATTACCAACAACTTGTCTAAGTTTACCTCAGATTTAAATATAAAAACAACTTTAATAAGTTTGTCAAGGGTAAATGAGTGAATGTAAATTAAAATAATTTTAATTTATATACAATTAATGGTAATTTTTGTTAATTATAATTAATGTATGAACTTAAATGAATCAAGCCTTATTAAGAATTCAATAAAGTAAAATATGACCGCAAGCTTAACATATGCAACGACGCCCAAAAACACCTTTACATAATATTGTATAAAAAATTCTATCACACAAATGTACTGTTATTTTATAAAATTTTTTTATAAAATAAAAACCAAAAATCATATCTACGCAGCATAATGATACTGGCGATTACTTTTATGATGCTGTTGTTGGCCAATCATTATTATTGCTAATTAAAATTTTAATAATACACAACAAATGAATAAAAAATACAAAAATGATGAAGAGGAGACAGAAATTTATATTTTAACAATCATATAAAAATGCAAAAACAGGACAAAACATGAATAGACACTGAAATCATATAATATTACAATAATTACAACAACTTGATGATGAGCTGATAAAACCACAAATAAGTGGGAGAATGCTCTTGTATAACAATTATTTGTAATCATCCATTTTGTATAAAACACTGTAAAACGAGCATAATCCATTATAAAAAAGACAACTGTGAAAATATAGCAATTTCAGCAATTCTATTTAAAATTTAATTGCAAAAATTTTGTAGTAAATATTTATAAGGAATTAAAAAAAAAAATAATAATTGTGCATTAAATTATAATAAAACGAAAATTAGCACAGGTAGAATTATAAACCAAAATTAACATGGGACTGTTTTTTCTTTTGTGCTTTCAAAACTAATTTTTTAAAACCATAAATAAAATTATTTATTATATCGAATATTAAATACAAAATGGGTTTTAGTTGCTAATATTCTTAAAAAATCATTTAATAGAAATTAGAAAAAATTGCGTAAAAAGAATACATTTGGTTAACCCAAAAATTGTATATCGTTGGTTCGTGAATAAAGTCCATAACTAGAGTTTTTAAGAAACCGATTTTTGCGTGGTTCCAATAAATTTAACGCAGATGCACCTCGTTAAAAAATTTTAACGCAATAGTATCAAAATAATGGTTTTACAAGAACTTTTTTATATAATATTGCATTGTGACAAATACAGTTTCAATACCATATCCTGCGAAGTTACAATTATACGAGAAAAAGCCCTTCTACAAGAGGCCAAAAATATATTGCAGCTTTACAACTTTTGTAAAAAAAATTCCCTATTAACACATCACTAGATTGTAAATTATACAATTGTTATTTTTTCAATAAATCAGCATTTGAAACATTCGACCAAAATAGGAAATTGAGGAATTTTAACGCAGTAAAATAAAAATGTTTTTTAGGGAGTTTTTGTGCCTGTGTATTTTACAATATTTTTAATTGCCACCTTAATGTTTCCATGATCTCTTAGTGGTCAATTGGACGGTGAACTTTACGACGTATTACTGAACAGTTTGAACGTAAAATAAAATATCTGTAGAGCTCTTTTCCCCTTCCTACAAACTTATTTGCTAGTTCTGCCACAATTGCGTTGCATAAGCAGGGATCATCGCCTGAATGCTGTTCCTAAAAAAATATGTAAATAAATATTTGCTAAAAAGTTGTGTAAAATATAAGAAATGTCATAAGAAAAAAATCTTCTTAATTTATTCTGGGGCTGTGTTAACTGGCCATAGGCAGTCTCTCTCACTGTACAATATGGCAACAATGATAGTGCTTTATATAAATATCCTACTTGCTTATAGCTTGTGTAAACTAAACTAAAAAAGTATTATCTTCAATGGAATTTTAGGGAAAAATAAACTGGGTTCTGAGAATTTAGGGGAATTCATAAAAACACAAGACAAAAAATCTACAATTTTTAAAACAGTCTTTTTAAATTAAAAAAAATATTTTCAATTCATTACAATAATACAAAAGTTGATGCCATCTTATTGTAGTGCAACAACACTTCTAATTAATTAAAACTTTGTTTATGTGACATTTAATCGTACCCACTCTCCTCTCCCTACAGTGTCTTTACAAACCATTTTGAATTTCACACAACGTTGTGCGTTTATTGTAATGTCAAGTTACAATTATTGTGTTCCACTTTTAACATAATTTGATTGATTTCCTATTGGGTAACTGTCGTATATTTTCTTACTTAAATTCCATGCTACTGACACATAATTATTAATGTCATTATTACAATGGGTTTTTCTTTTTAATTAATAAGTGTCAAGAACTGTTTTTAGAAGCACACTTTACGCTATTTTTGGATGCATGTATGTTTATTTAAATAAGTTAATATATACTACTATAATATATTAACTTATTTAAATCTTACAGGTCTTTAGAAATTGTCACCAGCTTGCTTATTTAGATTTAATATTTGCTAAAATAATGTAATTATTTTTGCTGCACTTTTTATATATGAATACCGAGGATTTTTAAAGAAAAAAGAGACATAGCAAAAAAAACATTTAATTCACATATAATTTATAAAATATTTATTCCTCGCTTAATTTTAGTTAATCTGAAGCAGAAATTATAATTAGCGTCAACTGGCTTCTTAGGACCCTTCTTTGAAGGACTAATCTTTAATTATTTGGAAGCAAGAATCGAATTTGTGTTTTTTTTTTATTAATATCTAAATTTTCATGGGGTAATTGTCTTTCTTGATCATAAAGATCAACAAAGATTCTTATTCTTTTAAATTTTCGACTTGATCTTTTACCAGTCTATTCTAAAAAAAATACAATAATAATAAATAAATTTTAATTAGAATTAGGTTTACAGGCTTATTTCTAAATATTTTAAGCAAATAAAAAAATAAAATTTAATTTACAAATAATTTACTAGGCTCCTTGGCATAAATACAACAACCGGATCCAAAAATTAAGATATGTGAATTTTAGTCTCTCTCACGTGCATCAATAGAACGTAACATAAAATAATGTTGTCGAACTTGAATTTGTTTTACTATCAAAGTTCGACTTAACACTTATGAAGTGCAGTTAATACAAAAAAAATACGTTTCATATTCAACGATCATTGCCATTACGGAAGTAGATATATACTTGTACAACAGGTAAAAGAAGTTTTGTGTAAATATTTTCCTTTCTTGGTTACAAAACTTTTTAATATCAACATCATCGAAATGATTATTGTCCTAGTACTATGGGGAAATTAAAGTAGAAAGCGGAAAAAAACAAACGAAGCATTATGTGATAAACACATTAATTAAAGAAAACTCTAACTGAAAACTTAAACTTAAAAAAACTGTGATGAATTTTCTTGCCAGTGCACTTTTTTAAAGGTTTTGATATTAAAAATAACTCTTTAAATGCCTGTAATGCAAAAGTGCATTTATGTTTATGTGTATTAAAAAATGCATTTTTCTTTGAGCTGCTTATTTAAACTGCAACAGAAAACCTTAGTAAATATACATGAAACATTTTGATAACACAAGTTGATGTTCACTTTGACTATTTACGGTATTTGTTGTTGTTGCTATTTGTTAATTGGCAAATACAATCAGAAGTATAGTACTGAATATGTGCTTAACAAAGTTATCCAATAAAAGGTCAAACTTTCTTGCCACATAGACACGAACAAAAATTTTAGGTTTATGAAAGCAAGAATAAGAAGTCGGTGCAGTCTATCAGGAAGAATAAAATAGTTTTGTGGTCAGATGAAAAATAAATGAGAAAAAGACATGTTTATCAATACAAAAATGTTTGTAGGTTTATTATTTCTTGTATTGGGTTGGTTTCTGGTAGCTCTGTTTTATTATTATTTTTCGTACTATTTTTAGAATAAAGATGAATGTGGCAAACCGTTTTGTGTTTAAATATCGATGAGATATTTCAAAACCATTAATTCGATTTAAAGTTATTTATTTGATGATGAAGAATATAAAACATTAAACAACCTTGCGTTAGCAGTTTAATCATTATTTATTGTTTTAATATTTATAAAGAATAAACAATTTAAATTACACTTTTTATATTAAAATCTAGGAAATTTAAAATTAAAATTTACGATTTAGTATTACATGACTTTGATGATAATTTTAATTATAGCAGTAACAATAATAAAAGTAAATAATAATAATAATAATAATAATAATAATAATAATAATAATAATAATAATAATAATAATAATAATTTATTTTATAAATTATTGTGTTAGTTTTTAAAGAAAGCAAGAAAACATCCAGACGAGCAGATGGTAATGCTGCATTTTTTGGATCTGCTATAAGAATTCCTCGCAACCATCTTCCTTAAGTTCTGTACATTATACCTGTCGTCTATTTATTTAACAAATTGGATAAATAAGGATAAGAGAAATATTAATAATCAAATGATATTAATTTTGGTTCTATAAAGTCCATAGAAAACCCAAAATTTGTTTTGTTGTTAAGCGAAACAGAGATGAGTTCTTGCTTTATGGTAGCCATCGCGACGCGTCGGTTCAGCAATGAATACATTTTTTGTTTAATTAACAATATGTACTTTTTACTTCAAATTACAGTAGAAGCTGTTTCAGTGTTTTACTTATTGTAGTGAAAAAAGCATGAGTTCGCAATGTCTCGCGTAAATTTATAAATTTTTAATTTAACTTAAACCAAAATAAAATTATTGATTTGGGATAATACAAAAATAGTTTGACAATTGATTTCCAAAAAGTTTAATTTATTAAAATATTAAAATTTTTTTTAAATAGAGAATTTTCAAAATTGTTGACGTCTAACAAAAATTAATTTCAACATTACTTTAGCGGAAACTCGTGAACTTATTTAATTATAATCTTTTATATACTCATGAAAGAATTTTAAATATTAAATTTTTGTCCTACACCCAGTAAAACTATTGCATTGCTTACTATTCTTCCCCTTAAAGATAAGTGTAGTGTCCAAGTACTAATCTGTTATTTTTTACTTTTTGTAACTGTATCAGATAAACTATTTTGCTAATAAATAGACTTCAAAATATATTACATATATTCGTATTACCTTTAAATATAATTGTTCTTAGGTAACATTTAAAGGGATTACAACTGCATTCAGAAATTGCAATAAATAGAATTTATTACATTTTTTATTAAGTTGAATGCACACACTTCAAAATGTATAAGTACACACATACATACATATATTTAAAAAAAATTTAATATAGGAATATTTATACTATTCTCAGTATTCTTGTGAGTATTATAACTTAAAAATGTTTTAAGTTCGAATATTTTGTTTAAAAAATTTTTTACCATTAAAATTTTTTTTTAAAGGTTTGACCAATCAAGGCTAAGAAAAAATCTTTAAAAGATATATATATATATTGGATCATTTTTGATCACAAAATCATTTTAAGGTAAAGTTGAAAATTATTATTAGATCTCTTCTAAGTTTATTTGTACACAACATTTTATTAGAAATTTATTTATATGACAAAAAATACCTGCTGGCAATACTAGATTGTAAAACAGAAGAGCAGAAATCAGAAGATAAATTTTTATTTACTTTCATACAAAGGCTACCAATGTCTTGATGTGTAATTAAATTGGTACAATGCAATAAAGTTCAGAGTAAATATTACACATGGTACATGTTTATTGATAATGAAAATAAAAAACAATACACACAACATTTTGTGTAAGACATGTCTTAAACATACAGAAGGAATGCATTTTTGCATGTAGGCAGACTAGTAATTAATGTATGAACATGGAAAATATTAAGAAATACTAGCTTTAATATTAAAATTTATTGTTTAAGAACGAATTAATTATTGCAAAGAGTGATTTTGACTGAATTCATAAATTGTTTGAGAGGTATTATCAACACAATAAAGAGATTTAACCTATTTTTAGTAACAAAATAAATAAATATGTTAGTGAACTAATGTGCTGCTAAAAATGAACAAAAGAAGTAAAGATAATTTTATTTCAGATCACAATTTATTTTAAGTGGAAATATTTAACATGGATTTTCCCAACTGCATAGGACCAATATTATTTTCATAAACAAGTTTGAAACGCGGTTTCCAGAAATTTTTGTCTCTAGTGTAAGTCTTATTTAAAAACAATTGTGATCAGATTTTTAAATAAATTTGTCTCTTAGTTATAGGCATCAGATCTTATTGAGATTGGTGCCAAGATACTATCTGGCGAGTTAATTGATGCTTCCACATGTTAATACTTAAAAAAAGTTAATGAAAATTGAAAAAAAGTCACGACTTAGGATTTCTTTGTTATTATTTTCCTTTTCGCGTTAAAAATATTAAATGCTACTAAAATTATAATAATTATTAATGAAAATGATACCTTGCAAGATCCAAACAAAAAAAACTAAGTGACAGTGCAAAATCCGAAGTGTCATAAGAAATCCCCAGCAGAATCCAAATTCTTTCGCAGCTTAACTTTTAAATGATTTGCATATGACGATATTATGCAAAGATTTACATAAGCGCAATAACTTATCACCGTTAAGAAAACGTGAATTAAAAGATTTAATAACAAGCAAAAGTGTCATGTTTGAATAAATAGGTAGAGTTTTAATAGTCGTTTTTGCAAGGTAAAAGGATACAAATTAAAAGAGTTTGAAAAAAAGAAAAATAAAAGAGTTTGAAAATTTCTTTAATGCCTCAAAAACTCTGAATAAAGAGTTTATGAACTCTAATGTTCCATTATAAAAAAAAAAAATTATTTGTTTTCTGCAGATATGAAATAAGCTTTATATAAAAAACAAAAACAATTACAAAAACTAAAGTGTTAAAAAATTTATTGATTAAATATGAATTTTTAAGTACTAAGAAAGTAGGAACTTTGTCAGAATTGTTAAAATTAGAACATCAATTTTATAATATAAATTTATAACTGTTGCTACTGGTAGTTTGTTACAATTTATAATTACTTTTCTACTACCTGGCTTATATATCAATGATTGTCTTTGTTTTGATCTTTGAAAAATAGATTTCGAAATTACAATAAATTTTTGTCTTACCTAGTCTGCAGTTTATTTACCTAAATCTAAGAATAAGATTTATTTTTAATTTTGCTAATTAATAGCTTCAAGCTCTTTGTTTTAAAATTTTACTGTTGTCTTATTTGTGCCACAAATAAATTTTATGATTCCATTATTAAAAAATATAAGCTGCAAATTTTTTTTATCAATTGCTTATTTTGGGTGTATTTTCGTTATCCTACAAATTCTTTCGAACAAATTGTGTAGACTTTTCTCATCGAAGACAAAAAGTGAGATTTATTACTGCAGCAATAAATGTTAGTTACCTTAAAAAACCTTGATAACAATAAAAATAATATTAAAACGTAAAACTATAACGCGCGTTTCAATAATATTTCTTATTAAACGGAGCGCGTAATTGAATTAAAAATTTATTGCAAATTTACTTTTTTTATATTTATAACAACTGTTTGTGTATTTATTTTATAAAAAGATAATAGTTTGTATTAGTTTCGAATTACTACAATTTAAAACTTCACTAACAATGTAATGAAAAATTTATAAAAGGAGCTACTGGTGTGAAAAATGTTACAATAAATATATGTATAATATAAAAATAAAGTATAGAAATCAAACTAAAAGCTTTAACGTTTTTACAAAAACCAGAAGAAGTCGCGTAAACAAAGCAACTTCAATTGAAATGAAATGACTTTTTTTATGAAACGAGACACCACTACATAGACAAAATATCGAGAGTGGTTGTGTATCTTTCTAGTACTTCGGTATACCTTTTGCGAGTAACTAATAAAATTTATAACTGTATACCAAAATAGTTTCTTGATAGCCAGAGTAAAAATCATTTATCTAAATAATAAAGAAAGTTCACATAGAAATGGGTATCATACACGCTTCCCAACTACCAATTAATCCTTTTGTTGTTCAAAACACCACAATAAATAAATTTTCAAATTAAAATTTACTTGAATAACGATTATTCATTTTTTCAAAACAAAAATAATACATTAAGGGAGTATCATAAATATAAAGAGGTCTTGAGTTATGCAGATATATGAGAATTTCTGAGTTTACGTTTGAGTTTGTCCTGCATTTTACTTATTTCAGAAGTTTCCTCAATGTCATTTTATTAAACCTTTTTTTTTTTATAATAATGTAATCTAAATTTTTGATATTGATGACTATTATTTAAAACTTTTTAGAGTAACTACACAATTTGCTTTGCTTGGCATTTTTCATAAAAGAGTTATATTAAGATAGTTTTTACAACACATCTCACGTTTAATTTCAATTTTCTAGGGTCACTTTTATATAAGTAAAATGGCCCTCGGTAAGGATGTCAAGGAATCTCAGAACTTGCGAGAAATATATAATATTTCTAAAATTGGAAACTAGCTTCCATTTGGTTGAGAAAAATTATCTAAATTTAATAGAAAAGTTTAAATCAATATTTATTCAATTCACTTATTTTAAGTAAACCATGTCCTGTTATTTTGCTTTTAATATATTTTAATTGAAGATTCATGTTTTATCAACTCTGATTTCGGGATTACGCGTTTGAAAATCCGTACTGTACTTAACTGGCAACTCTGGCTACAACTAAACTGTTCTGAAGCACACTAAAAACCTTTTCCATTTGCAATGATATACGCAAGAGGACTATTAAAATAAATATTTGTTGTGGACTGTCGTTTTTTGGTAGTTAAGATATCTAAGGTATTTAATTCACACCTTTTTCACGTGCACCGTTACAAATTAGTAATAAATACACTTTTTGAATATATTTATAAAGGATTATATGCAAAAGTATCTGTGTTTATGATTCCAATATACGGACACCAAAAATATGAAGAACAAAAGAAAAAGTTTTAGAGTATTAATGTGTGTGGTGATTAGATGTGTAAGTGGTATTATGCTAATTTAATGATTTAATTTTCTTAAAAATTTCTGCTAAATCCTTTTCAATTAAACAATGGTTTTTCGTTTTTTTTTTTTTTTTGCGAATAAATATATTAATACAGACACACCCCAAAATATGTCTCTAACCACACTTTAAGCAAATAAACGACACAATCAAAGTGAAGAACCCAACAGAATAATTTATACAGTTTTCACCCTCTAATCAAACATTTTGTTACTTTTAGCCACAGCGAGGAACAACTGCCACTAAGGAACAGTTTTTTTTATATCAAAATGAATGTTTAATGGAATCTTAAAGCAGTCTTTGTTTACTGAGTTGCTTTTTTAACTTTCTAAACGCGTTTCTTGTCATGGATTTAAGCAAACAAAACCAGGCGAAAACACTTGAATACAATTTTTTCCGCGTTTTTCTTGTGATTACTTTTTTATTGCTGAAAGCTGCGTCACTATGCCACTATATATTTGCTCTTAGAGCTCTGTTTTCTTTAAGTTTTTCTGTTTACTTATCGTTGGTTTTTTGGCTTAAGAAAATCATACAAACTCAAATATGAAGACGTGTGGGAGAAAACCGAACGTCAAGAAAATCATAAAAGTTCTATTGTGATGTATGTTGCATACTTAAATATCACACCAACGTCTTTATATTTTAAAATAATAACGGAACATGAAAATAGAAAATTTTTAAGGTCATGGTTTTAGCAAGAAAAAATACAAATTTTAGAACTTGAGAATTGAATAAAAATATAGCAATTGCGCGGACTTCTAGCCAACAACTTGGAAATTAGGTTTATGATGATAATGACGATGATGACGATGATCAATATTATAAAAATTAGTTAACAAATTTAAGAGCAGTTTTAAAAAATCAAAATGCAACGTACAATTGCTTTACCCATGACGTTCTATTTTAAAGTATTTGTGTATCTTTTTCTTTATTATTCTAATTTTTTTATTTTTAAAAAATTCCAAACCCAGAAATATTTTATACTATTTCACCCTTTGACTCTACATAAAACATTTATATTGTTTTGAATGAACAAGTTCCAAATGTGACTTTAAACACACACAGTTACACTACAGAAAATTTGGTTGCATACAGACTGTTACCTATATGGAAACATTAACCACAGCTTTGTTTATAGTTATAAAAGAAATTTAAAAGATTTTGGTATTTTTACCATAGTCGTTTGTTATTACTTTGGTGCGAGATTTGGTCAGGTTTCACATTGAAACTTTTCTTTAATTTTATAATTTTTATTCCAGAGTTACTTATAAATTTGTTTGCAAAGTTTTTCTTTAAACTTATGTAATTTGACATTGGTTTATGCGCTTAAAAAAACAAGCTAATAAATTGAGAAAATAAAAGACAGATATGCAGTTCATTTAAAAAAAAATGTTTAAGCGTTGTCGCTTTCAGGACGGGAACAGCAATAAATTATGGTTACTGTTTTTTTATTCAAATTAAAATTTATCAAGGGCGTTGAAACCAAAATTAGCTGATGTCTGAATAAATCAATTTTACTAACATGTAAAATAGGTATTAATTAAATACAAATTATATTTTAACGATTCTTACCTTACAAATGAACAAACAATCTGCTACTCATAATAAAAAAAAATTTTAATTTTGTATTTGATTTTGACAAAATATAATGGCTAAAAAAATAAAAAATTATAAATAAAGTAAAAAAATATAAGAAAAACTAAATACACTTATTGTAAACCGTATATTTTAATTTCTGTATCTATTCAGAAAGAATTTTTATTTTTTACAGCGAATAAATAAAAGAATGGAAAATAAAATCTACCACTGCATGTTCATGCTGGCGCTGTTAGGAAATTTGTTAATGGATTGTCTGGAAATTTATAAAATGTCAACAGTAAAAAAAAGAAGTAGCAGTGTTAAGTGCACGAATACATGAACAAGTATTTTTGGTACCTTGTTATCTAAGTAACAGAGTAAGTAGCTGTAGTCCATGTTTAGCTAGCCATCAAGACAACCATACGACTAAAAATTTAACCAGCCAACCAAATTGCCAACCGTTGTACAAAAATTTATGGTTAAGTATGCACCTACTATTGTTGGTTATAACTCCGGAACAAGTTGCAATAAGAAAAATTATAAAAAAATAAATAAAACTTAAAAGCTGGCCAATTGTGACAGGCCAAAAGAAGTACAATTATTTATATAAATTATTGCCATTCTGTTTGTGTTCAAATTGTGTTACTTTTTTGTGTACTTTTTCATACTTTCGTTTTAAACCAAACTGCATTGTAATTTATTTGTGTTTTAATTTCTTGAATTTGCTTTTTTCCTGGTTTTGTTTATTTATGAGTCGTAATTACAAAATAATTTGTTAATAAATAATTTGCAGAGCAACATAAAGTGAACAACGTTTTTTATAATACGTGTAAATAAAAGCAACTCCATATTTAGTTTGTTTAACAAGTTAGTAAGCATTTGATTTGGCATCTGTTTTTCTCTTCGGAAACGCCAAGCGAAGCTCCTCATGTCCGTAAAAAGCAAGTGGTGTAAAATAATTATCTAGATGCTAAAATAAAAAATAAAAAAACTTTGAAATGTGTTTCATGATAAATTTTTCATACAATTTTGCCCTAAAGTATATTTCAAATCTATTTTAACATTGTATGTATACGGCAGTTAGAGTATAAGTTATTTAAAAATAACGCCATATCCAAGTTTGAAAAGGTTATTTACAGAAATCTGTTTGTGGGCTCAGTATAATAGAAAATAAAAAATAGAATTATAAATTTTAAGGTTTTAAAAGGAGTTCTATTTATATAAATATTTACGTGAGGTAAAGTTTGGAATCAGTTCCATTATTTCATAAAAAAAATCAATCAGGTGGTAGCCGAGGGTAGGCCTAATAATTATATTCTGCAATTCCAGTTTTCTAATGGCAAAAAACGTCCACAGTTTTTTTAAAATATTCCATAATTAAAATATATTTAAAAAAAAAAACTGAAATATTTGTCATAATCAAGGTATTATTAATACATCTTTCGGTATTGTAATGAGTGCCTCAAATTTAATTAGAAATTAAAGTTACGTTTAAAAAAGACCGTTTCTAGTTGTTAGATTGTTTATTTAATGTCATGGAATAACACATCCGGCAAATAAATCTCCACAACTTTGCTAACACAAGCCCACTGTTTTTTTTTTGTAGAAATGTGTTATGGCCTTTTATGAAAATTTTGCAAAATTTCGTCAATAAAGCATTTAGTATACGAGTGTTTTACTGCACTTGGCCTTAAAATAGAAAATCTAATGGAATTAAATCTGGTCACCGAGAAAAGAGAGTACGGAAACTGGAAATGTCTCAAAAAGTAATTGAATTGTTAAACTGGCTGTTGGGCCTGAAAATCATATATCAGCTTTATCGAAGCATCCAGTTTTGGAAGAAAACTGCGTTATTATGTCGCGATAACATAAAATATTAACGGTGTTAATTTACCAGCTTCCTTTTCAAAGATGTGGGTCAATAATGCAAAAGGGGAAGAGCCATGAATTTTTGTAAATGAAACCCCTTCTTAAGAGGCCCAGCACAAGATAGCTGGACTGTATCATTGGATGTAGTGTCTCCTATACAAAGTAAAAAAGGTAAAAATCGCTTCACTTAGAATTGAAGTCATGTGAAATAAACAAATAAAACGTGGTTTTTATATCATTCATAATAATGTTGCTTAAAATTTCAAAATTTTGCCAATTTGTTCAAACAATCTACCTACAATTTTACACCCCGAAGTTTCATAAGTTCTTTATTTAAAAGTCAAGCCAGTAAAAAAATAAAGTTAAAATTACCACAAACAAAAAACCGGTATTAAGATTGCAAATTTAATATAAAAAATTTAAGGTATAGTTTAAATAAATGCACCTGTGTATGGTCTGAAGTTTCTGGTATGCGTTGTTTCAATAAACCATTTTGCATATTTTCTTCCTGTTTTATTTCATAATCAGTACAAATATAAATCTCTTCTTTATTTAATTTCACGTGTTCAGATTGAATACAAAGATAAAAAAAGAATAAATAAAATCTAAAAAATACTAAAAACTTAAACTAAATGCAAAATTGTTTATCCCGAGTTTGATTTTATTTTTGTATTTTTTCACAAAAAAATGAAAATCATTTCAAAGCAAATCAATTGATTGAATAATATTTTTTCAATCGTACTGCAATAAACTCAGAGATGATTTGAATAAAAGCTCCCAAGTTCTTTATAAATTATTTCCAATGATTGCATTATTTTTCTGCTTTTCTAATTTTCTGCTTTTTTTTCTGAATAGTAGTTTTTGAATATTAAATAAAGTGGTTGAAATGACTGAATAATTGTTTACTTTCTTGTGGTTTTTACAAACTTGCAACTTCAGATTATGAATTTGCTTAAACAAGTATTTTTTTATATTTTTAGTTTATGTATTACTCGTGCATTTTATATAATTTCAATGATAGTTGGCATCCCGAATTTGGGTTCTAAAAATAGAGGAAGAAATTTCTCACACAAAAATATTAAAGTCAGGATAACTGGTGTAAGTCACAATTTCCTTAATATAAAGAAATAAAGTAACTGGATGACTTTAATATTTTATGTGAGATATTTCTCACTTGAGAATTGAGGTAACGGGGTAAAGGCCATAAAATACTTATTTTAATGTTCGCAAACTTTTCTTTTTGTATTTTTTTAATTTATATTAGTTTTTCGGTAGTAAGAACTCATTTTAATCATATTGGGGAGATCAAGAATTTTTTGCCCTCAACTTGTCTTTATTTTCTACTCGTCGCCTTATTTTTGAACCTTATTTTAGGTTTTAGTAGTGATATTTTCTTATTTGAAAAGGGTGTTCCTAAAGCGACGAAGGTTTTATATCTATGGATCTTGTCTTTTAATAGTAGTATACAGACACTAAGAATTTCTGATATAAATATAAATGCAAACAATAAATTTTAAAACTAATTAGAAAAAATAAAGTGAAAAATTAAAGGGTGGGTCATACATTCTACGAAAACCTTTTGTATATGAGTGAAACTCGAACTTGGCGGCTTTATTTTAAATTTTAAACTGAAAAATGTTTCTTTGGTTTTTTATTATACGCTTTATCAAAGGTGGAATAAGGGTAATTCTAAGTATGTCATTCCGCTTAAAACTTTTACAATATCCATTTCCGAACCAATAAAATTTAAATATTTTGAGTCCTTTTGCATAATGAACACGATTAATCGGTGTCTATCTTTCCGTACGTGTTCGTGTTGAAATTAACCTTGCTAAGGCACCAGAGAAGCTAAATAATTAAATTACGCCAATCGATCAGACATTGTTTCGTAAGTTTTCAATTTGAAAGTTAGCAAAATCGGTCCATGCCCTTCGAGGCACCAAGCAGAACACCCCGCCTGCCTAAAAAATAAGAAAAAAAAAACATCAAGTGAAAATACTATTACCATATAACCTGAGTTATGGCAGAGGCCCATTGTGTAATATATTTTTTAAGATATTAAAATGGATATCGTTTAGAATTTGTCGAAGATATCTTTTAGCACATACTTAATTTTTTTTAAAACGCTTAACCCATTAAGATAGTAGATAATAGTATTAAGCTGACGTTTGTATAAATCTCGTATATCTGATAATGTAAACTAATTATATGAACTATTTAAAATTATTTAAAACGCCTGAGGCTTTTTCAAAATAATTAAAAAACGTCAAGACTATGGTCACAAGACTATGTAATTTTTATACATGTGACTAATGTGACAACACCGATAACGATTTATTCATATTTATATAAAAAAATTTAAATCATGCGTCTATTTACTTGCATTCAATATACGAAGCAAATATTACGAAATAATTAGAAATTTGAAATACTAAAATTTATATAATAGAGAAGAATAAGCCTTATTAGAGATATTAATACATTGGGGCTTTTTGTATTCGCTTTTGTACATGTTTATATGAAAATATATACTAGAATACAGGAATTATATATCTGGTAATGTATGAACATTTCTTTTGAGTCTTTATTAGAAAATAACAAATGAAATGAAATGGAAACCATTGTGGCTTGTTAATAACAAAATACTTGTTTCGTTTAATAGATTATTTCTGTACAAGTGCTTTTGTGAATGTAAAATTGAGCATATAAGTTTAGATATTTTTAAGCAACATATAAAGAAATATGTTGTCTTTCCTGATTCTCTTCATGTCAGATGAAACTGTTCTTTATGTGTTAAAAATAACAAGGAATACCACAAACTATGAATCTCAGCATAACTTTAAGAGATTTATAAGTTTTGTAGTGTTATTGAAAAATAAAACTTTGACAAGGCAAAATGGATTCAGTTTATACAAATATTCAAACTTTTTTATGTTCATTCACCAGGGCTAATATTAACATTAATAACTCTAAAGCTTAATATAAATATTTTAAATTCTATGTTAAAGTTTTGTGTTGTGAATCTTTTTATTAAGAGTTAATAGTTTCGGAAAATTTTCGTAAGTTTTGAATTTTAAAAAAAATTCAAGTTAAGAATTTGTAAATAAAAACCAGAATGTGTTCGTAATTTATTTACATATATCGTTAGACAGAAAATGTATACAAGCACAAATTGTTGTTAACGGGAAGTCGTCCTTGCGAATTTTTAACAGTCTGTAGACTCTAGATGCACTAGAAACATTTGGTTTTAATTCATTTTTATATAAAGTTGTTATTATATTTTGTCTTAAAAGATATTATTTCTTTTCTAGGATACTAGTTCAATAGTTTTTTATTTTTAGTTCTTCTAAAATGTGATTTATTCATCTTTTAATAGTTGCGTAGCGTTACCTTTATCACATTTAACTATAAGTGTTAATATTTACTAAAATAAAAAATTATAACTCTCTTTCACTCATAAACTGCAATTTGTTAATTTTTTTTTTATTTAAAATTTTATTAGAAAAACAAAATATACGTATTTTTGGATTTTTTATTAAATCTTTATTATTTGAAGAGAATTTTACTAACTAGAATACTGATACAAGTACCCAAAATCTATAAAATTGTACATGTTTCGAAATGCAAAAAAAAATCATAATTCTACTTTGCATTTTTCACATAAAACCATCAAATCAAACACAATTTAGAAACTTTCACCTGAACTTCTTATCAGACCATCTTGTCGGACTGCTTTTAGAGGAACGTGCTGTGCTTTCTCTTTTACTTTCTAACCTCAAACTCACTGTGGGTATTATGTTTGAGGTTGTATTTACCTGATCGCTAGTAATATTTCCAATAAAATTTCGTGTTAAAGCCGAGGAAATCTACCTGTCGTTAAGCAAACACCACTATTTTTGCTTAAAAACCTAATGATAGCTCTAAACGTAGCTGTTCGACAGATACGACTACAGTATATCAATTATTGAGAAACAAATTTAATTAACTATATGCCAATATTTAACCCCTTTTGTCTGATGTAGCCTACGGGGGACATAAAAATTGTAAAAAAGTAACGTTCCACAATACTTACCTCTTCAATTTATCAATATCAAATAAATATTTTTATACATATTTTTTTGTTAATCGCAGTCATCGTGCACCTTTTGTTACTACAGGAAGTCAAAAATAAAGTGTCAATTTACACTTAGTAGTGCGACTAATTTTTTTTTTTCGATAAAGGTCGTTAGATCAGTGTGTAAGCCACGTGAACTGCAAGTACGATTATTTTCGAAAAATAATTTTTCTTCATAAGGAATAAACAAAACCTTCGAAAAATACTCAAAGTCATAATTTTATTTTATTCGCAGCTACAAAACATTATTCTGATTTATAAGCTATAAATTAAAAAATTTGTTGCTTAAAAATTCCTAATTTAAAATTTCTTTATATGCCAACTAAAACTAGGAATAAAACTACAGAAAAAATTTATAAAAATTTTTAATAACACTCACGCCTTCAAGCACATTCTTTGTACAGCATCAAACTTATGAAGATAATAAAGTCAAGACTAATACAATATTATATAGCAAAGTTACGGTTGCTATGGCATTAATTTTTCTTTTGCTTTTTTCATTTTGCTTTTTTCATTCCAACAACAACAAAAACAAAAAAATTTAAACAAATATTAGAAACAATTGCAGTTGCTTCTTTAACAAGACGCTAGCATAAATCAATATTAACACCAAGTTCAACTGTGTCAGATTGAGTGCATGACGACGAAAAATATACTAGATAATATCGACTTTAATTTGAACAACTTTCTGTATTACCTGCCTACAAATATTTTTTTTAGTTTCCATTGCTACAACAAGCAATAAAAGGTAAAAAAATTTCCAGTTCTTCTTCTTTGCCAGTTATTGGCTGAATTGGGGAAATACATGAGCTCAACTTTAGTGTTCTTTTTACGTTGTATTTTTTCTTGTGTACCTTCCTATTGTCGTGTCCAGAAAAAATAAGAAAGTAAAAGCAAATTTATGTAAATGCAAGTTCTTTTGTAAAGATATTGTTGTGCAATTGGAAATATTTTGCAGTAAATTATTAGAAAACAAATCATTTTGATAAACTATCAAACAAAAATTTGTTGCTAATATCTGGTTGGTCCTATCTATGATATTTCTAAAGAAAGATACAAAACATACAGCCTGTCATACAGGATTGTAGATTTAAACTTTAAGAGGAGGAAATATAAAAGACTTTTTGAAAAAATTAGGTGCAAACTGTGAAAGACTATAAAAGTTGAATGAAACTCACTCATTCTTGTAGGAAGGAGATGACCCATTTTTTAAGTATGTCAATTGCAACACCATCAGCTCTGTTTTTGGATTGAAAACGTTGAAAACGAGTAGAGGTCTCAAAACTGTTATACATTTCTTGTTAAAATTTGACAACTGAGTGTTAAATGTACGTACATATTACATTGATTTGATATTTAAATAACTTTTTTAAGTTCTTCACAAAATAATTAGAAATGTGTAACCATAAATGCTACGTGCTATTGAAAAATCTATATCTTGTATTAAATTCAAAATTTTAGCGAACTAAAAACTTAAAAGCTTTTGAAGACATTTTTCAGGATATAATAAATCTTTTAAAAAATGCTTGACCTATTAAGAGCCGATGACATTTTTGGATGTAACACTTTGTTTAGTATTATTTAATTCACTAAAATATTGTATATTTTGGTTGAGGTCAAGAACTACATAGATATTAAACACTCCATTCACTTATAAAATTAATCTGCAAACTGTAATTGTAATTTAACGCAGGAAATCTTATTAAAGCAGCCCGTTTTTATGTCCTAATAATATAGCAATATTTTTGCAATTTTCTTTATCTAACAATTTTCATTTTTTTTTTTCCCTTAATAAATATAATTTTTTGCTTTTAAATTTCCAACCGTCTACTTAAAAGACTAATACTACTGTAAGTAATATTTTAATAAATGTTGCCTTAGATGTTTTAAAAAACTATAAGCCTCCAAATTTAAATTGATTTGCATAATTTTATAAAAATGTAAAATTTACATACTGGTGGAAATTTGGCCTTAGGAAATTTAATTTTAGTTCGAATACAAGAATAAAAAAATTTTTAAAAACTAAAGGTGGCAAAATAAAAAAAATAATAATAATCAGCTTAGATTTTACAATAAACAAACCAAAGGTAACAAAACAATATATATATATTTTTTTTGGGTTGAAAGCAAAAATTACTTTTTATATTTTTCTATTTGTGCACAATTCAAAGAGGAAAAAAAATAATATAAAATAATTTCTGATTCTGAAAATAAAATCAGGAAAATTAAATAATTAAATTGTAATACCAGAGGTTGATCCTTATAAATTCTCCTAGTGCGAAACGGTAACAATCTTCGGAGCCGTGAATAACCGCCAAAGCAGTATTTAAAAGTTTCTGCTCGCTTGGTTTTATGTTGCTACAGCACATCAGTCGTATTCAATAGTGTTTGTGCACAACAGAGCTCTACGTAGGCTTGAAGCGAAAAATGAAATTTCGGATATATCTGCTTATGTGCCAGGAAAATACACTGTTTGCAATAAGAAAATGAATATAACATAAAAAATATTTTGTTAAAAATTAAGAAAAATACTCAAAAATGACCGCAAAGATATTTAACGTGTAAAATTGTGAAATTGAATATAAAATGTCTTCTGTTTGCAGGATTAACATAAATTTAGTAGCATTAGTTCACCTTTAAAACCATATTCAACTTTACCAAGATTAATAAGTTAAAATCTACAAAATTTCTTCAAGTAAAAATTTCACAAGTCTTTAGTAAACAAGAAATATTTTGTTAAATAAAGAAAAATTAAGTCAAATCAAGTGACAAATTATTTATTTTAGTTTCCATTTCCAAGAGTAACAATTTTCATGACTTGTTTTTTCGGATGTGTTTCTACTTTTTTACCTAAAATTTTAGTAATTAAACAGAATTGTGCCTAATTTTTTAAATGTTTTTAAATAATATTAACAGATTTTATTAAATTATAATGTTAGAAAAAAGTCGGTAAATATAGATATGTAACGACCCAAAATTGAGTCTGAAAATACTAATGAAATATGTCTAAGCAGCAAATTAACCACAAATTAAGGTTGTATGAGAAGAAAAACATCTCAATACAAAGAAATTTCAATAGTATATTTATTTAAAAATTTTGGTTTTTAATTTCTAATCCAGTAAAATTAATTAATTTGTTTGCAATTTTGATTTATAATTTGAAGTGATATTTATTCTTACATTTGTTTTAAGTTTATCTAAAATTATTTATTATTATCGTTTGCTGGAGGAAACACACTTAAGCTCCAAAATAAACATCTTTATAATGACTCTAGTCAAAACGTTGTTGTTTTTTCTGCCATTGTTGTGTTATATTGTGGTTGCTTTCTTTTATTAAAAATTTTGCTATATTGATACGATTTAATTTTACATTCGTATCCGTTATTGCCGTTGTTCGTATGCTAACTTTTATTGTTGGAACTGATGTGGCTAGTAATTTATTCCAAAGCTCTAGGGAGTGTCAGATGTCTTTGTTTACATTGTTTGTTGAGATTTGCGACCTTCATGGCATCAGTTACTCTCCTCATTTTTTAAAAATAAATTTTATCTGTTACTGTGTTGTAATTTACTGCGCTGGAACTATATTTTTTATTTCTGAACAAGAAGACAGTAAACGTATATACATAAAAATGTATTCGTTTATGCAACATCTCCATTGAATTTAATTTATACTAATACAAATATAAATTTATAATTAATGTTAATTTAAATCAGTTATTGAAGTTTATTAATTAAAGAAATAAATGTGTCCATTACTTTTTTGATGTTTAAATATCTTTATCGCCATTTTTTATAGCTGTAGAATGGTGCGAGGCAAATTTCTGTAAAATAATATAATAATTACACCTCATTTGTATAGAGTATTATTTTGTAGGAATAAAAATAGAAAAAAAAACTTATTAAACTTTCTAATAAATATATGTTTCTCGCCACTTCACTTAACAAGACGTTACCTTTTGTAATATAATACACATTCTCATTTTTGTCTTATTAAATTTAATTTTTTTATTTTTCATGTACAAAATACGGTTCCAAGATATTGTATTTCTATTTCTATATCAAATTTAAGTTCAAATAAAATAAAGTAAAAATACTTTTAATTAAAACTTTATAAATGTAATTACATATGTTTTTAAGTTACTTTAATCGTGCTTGATTCCCACAAATATAAATATTTCATGATGTTCTTATAAAATATTTATTGTTTAAAACTACAAAAAAACTAAAACTAACTAAAACTACATAAAAATTGTTACTGAATGTTTGCTGTGTTTTTGTATATAAAACCTGTTGAGTTTTTATTGTCTTCTTGCTTTGTTGATTCAATGTAGCTCTCATTTAACTAATCTTGCATTAGATATAAAATTTTTTAGTTTTTAATACAAAATATGGTTAAAATACACTGATGAACTATGTAAGCAAGAGCGAAATGCTCTTATGGATATGCTTTCCCCGCAGTAATACATTTCATTTTGTAGTTTTAAATAATCAATATTTAATGAGAATATCATGAAATATTTATATTTGTATGAATCAAGCACGATTATATTATATTTTTAAGTATTAATTCAAAATATTTTATGTTATTAAGTAAGTTTAACAGAAAAAAGTCAATAAAAAATAAACGAAATACCAACTTTAAAAAAGCTAAGGTCAGTCTTACCGTAGAGTCGACTTTAACTCATTCATAGGCAATTTAAATTATACTTCTAAGATCTAAGTCGACTCTAGTAGTAAAACTAGCTAAAGATACTTTAAACTAATTTTAAAAACACGTTCTATTTTTTGTTAAAGTAAGCAGTTCGTGAAAGTTTTCATTTAAAGAGCGGGAAAATTTATTTTGCTTAAATTTTCAACTGCACATTTAGGAGGCCTCTATAAAATTTTGTATGAATTTATAGCAACTTCATCACTAAAATTCTAGTGCAGTCAATTTACGCAACGCCGATTAAAATTTCGTCATACTCTGACTCGTAAACAATCATAGCTGCAATAAGGCGTGGAATAGAAATTAATTTTTGACAGATATTTTGGTGTTAACTTTTATATGCACCCATTGCGCCTTATGTCCCAAATTATCCCGCTGGTAGCCTATTTACTTATTAATTTTCTTATTTTTATTTATTTTTTTAATTAGTAGTAGACCTTACGCGTATAAATTTTAAGCTTTTGTCTGTAATGGCTTAGCAGATAAGTGGAATTTATAAATAATGCCACTTTGTGTTCACGCATTTTAGAAACCTTAAAACTTTTTACCAAAGATTTTTTAAAACCAAAGATATTATGGTGGAACACCCCTTATTTTTAAAATCTATAAAAATGTTATCTAAGTGGAATCAATATGTAAGGAAAAAGAACCAAAAATCTTTTATTTTTAGTAATAGAACATGATTCGCGTAATTGTAGTGATCCTTAATTACCTGGAAGATCTTCCTAAAAATCGATTTATTTAAATTCACCTCTGTCTCCTTTCGTTTTTCTAATTTGAGATGAATTTGATTTTTTTTAATATTTATTTTTTTATATTTTGCATTAAACCATTCTTTAATAAATTTTTTCTATTCGATTAAGATTGTATCGCATAAGATTTTTTTTCTTGAAATTTATAGTTTTATTTTTATTAATTTTTATTTAAAAATTTTTTTGTACAAAACAAATTTTTACAATTAAATTGAACACATCATGAAATATGGATATTCTTTTTAGATCATTGAAGAAGATAAATAAATTGCCACTATATTGAGGGAAAAAGTAATTTACTATTTTTTATTTCTTCTTTCATTGTAAAAAGCTCATAGCAGTCGTAATTCTTTTTTATAAAAGACAGTGCTCTCTTTATAGATATTTCATATTTTACCTCTATAATTTTTACTTTCATTCACTTTTATGTATAGATGAAGCCACACAAAAACCATGTATGAATACATTTGCAGTATTTTCAGACATTAAGAAAGAACAACTTGAATTTGAAAGCACACTATTGGTTCATTTTTAAAAACAAAGTGTTATAACTTAAAACAAAAAGAAAACATAAATTTTAAATATTTTGTGCCACCTTACTGCACTCCCATACATTTTAAAAACAGTTGAAAAATTTCATAAATTTTTATGTGAAAACAAATATTTCCACATAAATCTTAAATCAAACCAACTTATTTTGTGTCATATAGGTTTGCATGTGGTTTTCCTATGCGTATTTGTTTATAATTTAAGGTTGTATTAGTTTTAAAGGATAACCTAAAATTAATGATAAATTTGAAAATTGTAATATATGTACAGACAAAACTTAGCAAACTTACAATATATTTTAATTTTGAATTGTTATATTTCAAGCAAATTTACCCTACGTACTTAAGCAATACGATGACTGCATACGTAGTCAAAGTCGAACTGATTGCCATTTAGAGTTCTTGTTTTTTGGTTTTAATAAAATTTCTCCATAAATTATTATTTGTGTTCTACAGTTGAATTAATTGATGTGGTTTCAACAAGGTGGGTCCCACATTGAAAAGAACAATTCAGTTAGTATCGTAGAAATTTAACTGTTGTAAAAACTTTTTTGTTAGTATGTATCAAGTGACTTAGCATTAATTTTCACTAATGGATTCTCATTTTAATTAGAGAACTAGTTCACTTACTATTTCCTTTATTTGCGAACTAATGTAATGTTTTTTGTAAGATAGTAACAAAATAAAGCAATCACAAAAATAAGTCATTTCATGACAAGCAATTTTTAAGGCCATATCTATTTTTTGCTGGGGTAGTTATGCCCCACCTTTCTGCTATGAACACTGCTTTTCTTTCTATTAACGAAAGCCCCCTTAAATAAGTATTTGTAGGACCGAATACTTTTATTTTTTGAAAAAATAATTAAACAAATACAGAATATTTACGAACAAATAACTGAACTCAACTCTTTAAAGGTATAAGGTATTCATACTTGGAAAACCTACAGGGAAGTGAAGCTCATAAAAAAAGAGGAAAAAAATGTTCACAGTTACATTATTTAGGATTATTTTTTAGCAATTTCTGGACTGGCTGAACTTAATAATGCAAAACCTTTAGATTTAAGATTTGAATTTTTATTTTATTAGTTTTATAATTTTCTAAAGGTAATACATAGAATTTAAACAAGAAATAATAATAAATTAAGAATCTTGTAAAGCTTTTTGCGTTAACTTTGGTATTTCTTTTATATATATAAAAACATACGAAAACTTAAGATATTTAAATCTTTTCAGCTTAAAAACAATATAAATTTGAAGAATACCAAAAATATTTTTTACTAACGTGTAATTTAAGAAAAAAAAAACAACCTCTCAGTGTTTGCACGGTTGTCAAATCATATTTAAACATCAGTTTTTTTATTTTCTTATAGTTTTTTATTTAACATAATTTATTGTGATATTAAAACGCAAATGATTGACAAATGCATAAAGTGTACAAAATACACACAAAAACTTAAGTTCCATTATATTCCACCAAAGTAAATGATTAAACTGAAAAACGAAATAAATTTTTATGATACGTAAACTTTTGACAAGTGATATAAATAAGTTTTCTACATAAATAAAACAAAAGTACTCAGCTTTTGTGGTACAACTTTTCACAGAGATACAACAATGTTTCAATTAATCCATTTAGCAAAATAATTTCTTTAAATTCTGAAAAACGATAACATCAAAGTGAATGTTGTCTTTCTAGAGGCTTTAAATTTGTCATTAACCACAAGCATACAATGATGTGTCGAAACACATGTTCCAACACAAATTATTCCCAGCTAATTTATTTCGAAACACGAAAGCAATCACTGTTTCAAACACATCGATGTGATGAACAGACATATTTGCATGCAAAGATGCTGATTGATATATTTTGAATATGATCTTTTAAGCAAGGTTCTAAATCACTTTTATATCGTCAAATGAAATTGTTTTATAAATTTTCATTAAGATAACGGAGGAAGAATCAATAATTTTAAAGGTTGTTCCAATATTAATGCATGCAACTCTATGTTTAGTGGAGGACTTAATTTTATTTTAAGGTTTTACTTTCATACAAATCATTCAAATTGCATATCGGTTGGGGTGAGTCATTAAAAAAATCTTACATGAATTTGTTTTCACATAAATATTGAATTGCCAAATTTTTTCCTCTGCATTTTTACAATAGATGAATTTCCGTAGTGACTAAGTAATTAAAATATGATAATGTTGTGGGTAAATTGGGATTATTTAAAGCAGAGAGTAGATAACCCGGAAATAATTTATTTTACTTGTTGGCCTGCATGATATATAAATGAGTCAACTGGTGTGTCCTCCAATTTAGGCAGTGGCGTATCTTTTAAGCATTAATAGAAAATTCATACGAAGCAGCAACTTAATTTGGATTGATTTATTATTTGACAAAAACTTGCAGGTATGAATATATCAAGTAGCAATGTCTGTAGTAATAACCGAAACCTGCAAAAGGAAAATATTTAAAAAAAAATTTTTTTTGTGGTAATTAAAAAAAATAATAAAAAGTCTCGAAAAAAGATTAAAAAAAAGATTAATCAAAGGAAATATTAACCGTCGCACTGCCGGCCCACTAAGTAGTTAGCATCGATGTTAAAAACTTATAAGGCAAGACCTCGTCTACAGCTACCTAATATTTCAAGATCGACTTAAAATTGTTTTAATTTTTTTTACTTAATACCCAACTGTGTGATATTAGAATTATTCTTCAGTTGTGGAATTTCTTTCTTTTTTTTATATTTTAAATTACAAATAAAATATCCGTTTTCGCACAAACAGAAAAATATGAGAACTATTTCAAATCCACATACAATTAAAAGCAATCTGGGCACAAAATTTTTTTTCGAAGCTCTGCTTGAAAAAAATTTTAAATTTGAATGGCATTAATTTTAAGAAACTTTCACAAATAATACAAGAGTATTTATATGTGCTCAAAGTTTTCTCATTTTTTATGTTTATAATGAAAATAAACTGTATTAAATTCAGACAAAAAAAAAAAAACTCTTAGAATATTTAAACCTAAAATTAAGTTTATGGTATTTGAATTGATTTTATGACAAAAATATGTGTCCTGGTATATATGTAAGTATGTGCATGCGCATGAAAAATGTAGTCTGCTTGAAAACTAAAAAAAAAATAAGTTTCAATAGTAAATTTTTAAATTAAGCTCTTTTTTTTGGCTCTAGGTCAGTAATTTTTTTAAAATAAAATAAAACTCTTATTTGTTGTATTAAATTGTATTTATATTGTTCAATATTTCGAACAACCTTCGGTGTTCGGTGCCTACTAGGCATAATACTCCCACTAAAGGAGATAAAGAAGATTGACAGATTTACTCGAAGTAAGTTCCTAAAGAAGAACGCCGAAGGTTGTTCGAAATATTGAATAATATAAAAACAATTTAATAACACAAATAAGATTTTTATTTTATTTTAAAAAAATTATTGACCTAGAGCCAAAAAAAAAACTAAATATAAAAATTTGCATTTTTAAAGGTCACATAAAATATAAAATTAAATCTTTTCAATAGTAAAATAAATAATATGAAAATTATTTTTAGATTGAACTTATGTCAAACAGTATTAAAAAAATAATAAACATTTTAAAATTGTTTATAATAAGAGACAGTTTAATTAACAAGATGTAGCCTTATGAATATTTTTGTAATTATTTAAAATTTATATGATACTTAACGAAAATAGAATTGAAATATAAAGAGAAGTTGTAATTTCCTTAGCAAATTATTAATTCAAATTATACTCTACCACAAAGAGTCGCAGCAGGAGCACACAAGATGCAGAAACAGGGAATGACTTTAGTCCTAAGCAAAATACTTTGTGTGAATAGGAAGAAACTAAAAGCTGGTCAATATAAGAAAGTCATCCAAATACTTTTGTGCCTTTATTTAAGCCCTAAATATATATTTTAATGATATTACAATAACAAAAACGTGAATTAAAAACGTAATTCAAAAAGTATCTTAGAAAATTGGCTTTAACTCGAGAATTATATAAAAATTAAATAGAAAATAATTAAATTTAAGTATTAAAAGCAAAATACTCAATTAATTAAAAACAATTTCATTTTATCACTTTATTACAATTATTGAAACTTTAAATAACTAACAAAGTTATTTATTGAAACAATTGATTTAAAACTTTTACTTTTTAACTTTAAACTAAAGTTTTAAATTTTTTATTTTCTATTCCGTATAATCTGCCCTTAGATAATGTAAATAAAAATACGATTGATTTTATTATAATTGTTGTTATGCTTTTTTATAAACTTAATTTTGTAATTTTTGTTTTATTCGTTTTAAGAACAAATTGAGAAAGTGGAAAAAGATAAAGTTTTTACAATAAAAAATTTAGAAATTTTATAACTGGGTAGAAAAAAGGGTTTAAAAAAGGGATAGGTAGGTTTTTCTAGTGCAACAAAATATTATTGTGATAAACGAAATTAATGTTGGTAAACAAAATTAAATTATAATCAAATAATATTTTCGATAGAAATTTTGGTACAACTTTGGTCTTTTCATATTGTTGCTTACACTGAGAAAATCTTTAAATTTTATTTACCGACTTCAAAAAAAGGAGGTTATCAACTCGCTTGAGTGCTCTTTATATCTGCAGAACTCAGTCATTTTTGAACCGATTTTTAAAAATTTACCATCTGTATTAAACATAACGAGACACGCAAAAGGAAGCGCTGGACTTACACATGTTTCGATATCTTATTGAAAATTTCACAGCTAATTAGTCTGTGGGAGAAAGCAACTAACCTCCGAATTACAAAACTGCTGACGCAACACTTTTTAGAATTTTAGTTTAACGTTGAACATTGTGAAGCCCTTGTGGTATAGAGTGGTATATTATACCGGATATCTGTAGCCAAAATTAGTTTAAACACTTTTTTCTTCTTCTCTTTTTTTATTAAATTATAATAAACTTAAAAAATGACTTAATAAATGTAATCACGATTAATGATGTGGAAGCCAATTGTTAAAATAATGTTTGTTGCCAACAGATACAAATTCACATTTTAACAAATGTAAACATAATTTAATATAGCTTATACTCTTGCTCATATGCATTTTGATAAGAAAAAAAAAACAAGGCAAGGATAAAAAATTAATGGTTCAGAATAAATGTATCTAACATATGGTATGAAAAAAAAAATTAAAAGTGAATAAAACATTTGATTAAAATAGATTAAAAGTGTATGAAAAGTGTTTTTAATGTTTTGTAGATTTGTGCTTTTTTTATTTATTAAAACATATATATTAATATTTGGCCTAAGGTAAATGATTTACATTGTGAAAAAAAGCAAGTAGATAAACCTTTAGACTGATCCCATATTAAAAATTATTAATTAATTATAAAAACTAAACTTTGATTTGTTATCAGTAGTGTCAAACAATTATTAAAGAAATATTTTGACTTTATGAGCTTTCTTTTTGCAAAGTAATCATACCAAATATTTCCAATTTTGCACAACTATAACATCCTAATTATATCGCTAAAGTCGTGGACGGTATTTTCGAAGAAAACATTTTATCTTTGTTATGACGATGAAAACAATAAAAAAAAAAATTGGTTGAGCTTTATTTGTATTCGAATTCTGTAGAAGTATTATTTATAACTAAATTGATTGATAGAATTTAGCAAATTCGAAAGAAAGCTTAACCGTAAATTGTGCGCTATTGTACTAAAAAGTTACATAGCAAAAGGAGTAGTGGAAAAAAAGTTATATTTTCAAAAAATTATTTGTCTCCGTGCAATATTTTGTGCATGCACTTGAAGCACAATATTTAAAAATACTCTAAGTTATTTAATAAATAGGGGTGTTTGCTAAGAAAATCATATAAATACTCGGTCTTTTACCACTGTTCTCTTTCTTTGTTGTTACTTGTAGATACGTTGCATTATTTGCCTTAAGTTCTGTCCTTTCGCCTTAAAAAAAAATTAAAGATGATATATTTTTAGAACCCTCATTCGTTATCATGATTTAACATCCACTATCAAAGTGATCTTCTTAGTAACTTCATTTCAATTAGCAAAAAACGAAAAAGATAAACTCAAGTCAACGTTAAAAAGATCTTCAAAGGTCTTATAAAAAACTAAAAAAAGGTATACAATCTTTATTGACCTTGACAATAATTTAAAGTATTTTTACGAGGTTTCATTCAGTCCTGTACTTGTTTTTTTTTTCACTTTGTTTACTGTAACATTTCAATTGCAGAATAAAAAAAGCAAGCTCTTAATTGTTTATTCATTTAAGATTGTTGCAACTCGTGAAGTCCCTTTGATATAAAAATACACCCTCTGAAATATGTAAATATTCCGGCTTGTTTGTGTATATTAGCTGGTTTTAAATGCAAAAAAAGGTTTCACTTTGATTTAAGAGTTGACACTTTTCTTTGTTGGCAATTTTTACTTTTACCTGCTGGCGACATGCAGTAACTTTTAGCTCAAAATGCGTTTTTAGAAGTAGTACCGTGTATCATATTTAGCATTTATACATTTTACATTTTAGTTTTTTTTAGTTTTTAAACTGTGGAATAAATAAAGAAAAAGTCCATTTTGAAAATGAGAAAACAACATTAAAACAATAAAGTTATTAAGTGAGCTAGGTATTTTAATTTTTAGCTCTTAAGAAAAATGTGTCTCTTTATCTGTTAAAAAAAAAAAAAAAAAAAAAAAAACGAAAGAAATTACATACTAAATAAAATATTTTTTAAGACAAAATTTAACCAACTAATATATAAAAAAATATATAGTATAAGTAATATTAAATCAAGATATGTTAATAAATTAATCATACGCCGCCAATACGTGTTATTAAAAAAAAACTCTCTGCTCCCATCTAAAGTTAAATTTAGTTTCTTATTAATATGAATTAAAATTTTTAATGATGTTATTATATGTATGGACCAAAGGTAAAAAAGCCTTACTCCACTTTTTACAAATTTTCAAATTTTTTATCGTTCTATCTTTTAAGGTGCGAAATCTTTAGAAATATTTATTCATATTTTATTTACTTATTTTCCATTGAAAATAATAAAAAAATTGGTAGGCTTTAAATATTTTTCTAATTTATTCAAGAGTTATTCCAATTAACTTCACTTTAATTGAACGCATTGGTTTATTCTAGCCAAACTTCGCATGCTTGTTTTAATTTTACAAAACTAAACAATATTTCTGATTTGCTAGAATCACCTCACTTAGAATTTTTTCTTAGAAACACTATCAAAATATATGGTAACGATAAATTTTCTTCCAGAATTTAAGAACTTTTAAATTACTTAATTACTTTTTTTTCGCTTCGCTAAGTTAGTTATTTTACCTTCTGAAACATCCATATATTTAATACATTGGAGTGAATAATATTTATTTGTCAATTTTATTTTCATTGAATGATAAATAATGGTAATAATTTTTAAGCATAACAAATATTTTTGCTGATGATTACTTTTTTAAATGAAAAGGTTTCATTGATTATAAATTGAAAAACAAAACCGTTATCATTGACTAATTATTAAATGGTTTTAAAGCATTGACATTAAAAAAAATGACTCCTTGTCTCTATTCATCAAGGAAACACCTTATACTGTAGTACAGCGTAAAAAACTATAGCAACATATTGTTGTTTTTTTTTTTTTTTTGTTAATAAAAAGATCTGCTGTCTGGGGCGTTAAGTGACCTTAGATCTCAAACAACAAGTTTTACACACATCCCACTTAAAGTTGATAGGTTGGTAAAATTTTTGAATATAGATCCATCTAAAATTTAGTAAAGTTTCATTTACTCTTCTAATTTTAAAAACCATAAATACTTTAATAAAAATGGATAAGAATTCTGTATTTTTTTAAATTATTTTTTTATCTTAACAGATTTTCATAAAACAGTTTTTTTGCCATAAAAATTAAGTAGCACTAAAACGGTAGTCCAAATATTATTTGTTACCGAAATGGGCTAAGAAATCGTACAGAATATATATTGTTAATTAAATCTATAGCAACAAGCAGTATATACTTTAAAGGACTTAAAACAATTTTTAAGCTATGATTGTTAAAAATATATAAAGCTCTTTCTTCTACAAGCTCCTTTTAACGATTTTTTTTATTTCATATTAAAATTGACACCGAACTTATTTAACTACTTATTTAATTAAATATTTTTTCTTTTTTTGTTTAATATATTTTAAATTTTTTATTTAGAAAACTGTTTATTTCTTCTTTTAAACAAATTTATACCTTAAAAAAACTAAAAAAGAAATTTAAAAGTAAATTATAAATTCAAAAATAATTTAGAAAATCTCCACAAAAGAGATACCCTTTAATTTATCCTCTTTAATATTCATTCTTAAATATTTAACACGTCTGCCTCAACTTATTAAAATATAAACAATATACGGCAAAAGTAATTTGTCTATGGGAAGAGACTTATAAAGTTAATATTAAATTATAACCTTTACAATTTTCATCGAGGCCACGTAAGCTTTGAAATTTAAGCCTTTAGTGTCAAAGCCTCACGTTGTATAGGGAAAGTTTTATATTTCCGATTAAATTTCATATTGGTCTTTTTTACTCTGTGAAAATTAAAGTATTTTGCTAAAACGACTTTATCGGTAAAACATCTAAATATTTTACTATTTGTTGTTATACTGGCATTTCACTACACTGTGCATGTTTGGACTTCGTATATAATGGGTTAAAAGACAGAAATAACTCGTCAAAATCATGGCCTCTATGGAAACACCCTTTACATTTTAAACTGAGTGCCTTATATGTTAAAACAAGCTCACTATGGAAAGACCCTTTATATTTTTTTTAGTTTTATTTACAATTTTTTTTGTTCTTACAGGGGATACACTAATGTATATTATACTGTTAACCTTTTTTTTTTTTGAAAAGTTAAAAATGTTTTGCTTCTATGAGATTTTGTGTATCTCTAAAACAGCAGGTTATTGTGGTTGAGATGGCTGCGGAAGTGTATGGTGTTTTACATCAGTATGTTGCATGTGTATGTTTTATGAGTCTGCATGTTTCACATTAAAATGCCTAAATATATGAAAAATTAAATATTAATTAATATGCAATTTAAAAATTTTACTTTCAAATACTTTTTATTTTGCAATTAATTATTAATCGGAATAAAGCATCATTTTTATACAAAAATAATTTTCCGGTAAGTTTCTCTAGCAATTAATTACAATTTTCACATTTAAATAAACTTAAAATATTTCTCCTTTTGTGTTTATTCTACATTAAATTTTATAAAAGCCCATATATTCAAATTTACAATACTTTTGAATAATTCATATATAAATGTTTGTTTATTTTCATTAAGCTATGCTGTAATTCCCTCCCACAACTAATCCTATTCTGCATTTTTTAGGCAAAATTAAAAAAAAAAAATCTTTTAACTAGATAAGTCCTAATAGATGAGGAGTATAAGTAATAGTAATAATAGAATAAGTTTTCTCTTTGCTAAATTTACCATAAATACGAATTAGTAATACATGAATATTTGTGGGATAGCCATTCTATGCTTGAACTCACTTTAACTTTGAGGTGTCAAGAAAAATTTATATAAAAATAAAAATTTTAAATTATTCATAACTTTACAGCATGCAAACGAGCAAATAAATTCAAGTGCCAACAGGGTCAAAAACACACACACAAATATTTAAGGGCAAAATCCATAACGGTATAGAGGCTTAGAAAAACTTTATTCAAGTAAGTGTTCTTGTTTTTAATTTTATGCTTTACTGCTTATTTATTCAATATAAAATTTTATTTCTATTTTTAAATTCAATTAGAAGTCTTAATATTTATGGCCAGCAAAAAATACATGTGTGATTTTAACATAGCCAAATATAGGTTTGCATTAACAAAACGGCTTGGCATTTACATGAATGCTTAAACTAAGAAAATTCAATGATTAAGATACATTTTTTCATTATTTTTTGTATTTTATATATTTTTTTTAACTTTAACTTTTTTTGAACTTTCTTAAGTTTTTTATGTGTTGAAAAATTTTAACTTAACTAGAATAATTTAATATATGAAAAATTCGTTATAAAGAATAAGTGCAGGAGAGCCAATAAATATACCAATAATTTTTTTACCCTCATCATATGATATGTAGGTAAATTAAACAGTTAAAAAAATAAATAAAACTGGAAAACTTCGCTTTTAGTGTTTCGAGCCCAGAGTATATATATATATATTTCTAATGTTATCGTTCAAATATCTGTCCGTCTGTCACAGTACTCTACCCCTTAAGCCGTAATATGTGGACTTGTAGCAACAAGTACAAAAATTAAATCTTTAATATCTTAAGTAGTGTCCCAACAGTAACGTGATGTTCACGTTCGTGTTCTTGTTTTTAAACCACAAACGCGGATAAGAACAAGTACACACAATGAAAAGTAAAACTCAAATAGAAAGGGTGCTCTTACTGTGATGCGCGCGATAAAAAAATAAGTAACAACAATAAATTAAAAAAAAAAAAGGTGATCGGTAGAGGCAAACAGAAATGAATATGTAAAAGCACTGTGAGAAAACTATATTTTTCTAAGAATTTTTTCTTGGTTAATATTTTTCATATTTTCATTACCATTAAAATTTAGTCCGCCTCGTTAAAAGAAATAACATCGAAAGAAAATCAACTACCATTTAATGCTAATAATTTTATTTTATAATGGTAAAGGAATTTTATTAAAATAGTTTAATTTCTAATTACAATTAAATACAAAATGGTTTTTGCGAAACACCATGTTTTGATCACAAAATCTTCCAAAAAAATATGCAGAAATTAATAAATTCTAAATTCTAAAATTTGAAATTTTTAATAATTTATCAATTTTCAGTGAGATAAGTGTGAAACTTGATACCTTATATTTAAAGGCACTTAATACCCTAATAGCCGATTTTATTACTTATACGAAAACAAAAATATGTTCCCATTGTTGTATCTTATTTTTCCCGAGAAAATTAAAACATTCATATTTTCCAAATCTTTGTGACAAAAATGCCATTTCAAAATAAGCCTCTACTCTACTTTAAGATGTCTATTTACTGTAAAAAGATAAGGAATTCATTCATTAATGATAATGATGTAAAGTCATTTAATCATTAGCTAATTGTAAACATTTTGTTTTCCCAACTAGTTATTAATGAAACGTTTTCATTAAGAAGCATTATCATTAGTGAAAATAATGATTATGCTAAATAAAATCTTTGCTTTTATTTATTATTCAATGTCAATGAAATCGTCAATTAATTATTCCATTTAATTAATTACTACAATGTATTATAACAACAGTATAATGTTAAAAATTAAATCCAGAAGTAATGTCTACTTTCTTTTGTTCAGTTCAATGTCTTCTTAACCAAATTGGTTTTGTATGTTTGTTTGCGTTCATATGTATACTTATAAATTCTGTTTCTCTTTCCTTATTATGCTTTCTTACCTTAACTGACGCAAGTAAAAGTACGTAAAAGAAAATTTGCGGCATATTGGAGTATGGCAACGGAAACAATTTATATTGCATGTTTACAGCATCTTAAACATACTTTGTTTGCATCGTATTTTGTATTAGTTTTAATAAAATAACTAAGTTATTATGTTTAAGTGTATTTTATAATTTTTTTTTTCTTGTTTCTGCATAAAATGTTAAGCATAACTTTTGAAACTTTATGCGGAAGAATGGAGAATATTTCATCGACACTTAAAAATAATACATGAGATGTATAGGGGTAATTACATACACAAATACAGGGACAAGAGAACCTTAAAAAATTAATATACTTATTAACTAAAGATATTGCTAAGCAGAATTTGGTTATTTTTAAACATAAAATAGAAGAAATTTAAATTTTACAAAGCAGTTAAAAAAATTTTACTTCTTATTTTCCGAACAGTAAATCTGGCTGTGTGCTTTACATTTTTAAATATTTTCTTTATTCGTCCAATTTAAGCTAATATAAATATTATGTTTTAGTAAATGTAATCAGACAATATAAGTGTTATTTTTAAAATTAAAACTGATAATAAAATCATTCCAGTTGCGCTATATTTAGAATGTTATCTAAGATAATATGATGTGATTTGTAATTCGTAGATTATTTCAGATAATTAGTGTAGGCGCACAGAGGTATGGAAGATTTTATTAATTATTATAGTAATATTTTCTTAATTTTTTTTATTAGTACCTTAAATATTTATAGCAAAATATTGAATTTGCTTTTCAATTATATATTTAATGAACCAATTGAAAATTTATTTAAACTTCTGACAATAATTAAACCATTAACAGTTGCAAGGACTTTTTCCTTTGTTTTTGCATAAATTATTTATTTCGTATTATAATCAAAAATACACTCACTTTTTCTGTTTTAGATACACATATCAGCAACTAAAAATAGCTAATATAAATGATACAAAAAAAGAGTACCTTGAGTGTGTAATTTTAGAAAATTTAAAGATTTCAAGCTAATATGTGCACTAAGTAGAAAAAAGTTGTTAAAGTGTTTCCTTTTAGGGCTGTCTTAGGTACAGAAAATTTGACAGGATGTTAGAAAAAAAAATCTGCTACGAAAATCTCTATTCATTTGTTTCATTACACCTAAATCTACTTTAATTCAAACCTATAAACACTAACGTTAAAAATATGAATGGTCTGTAATTTAGCAATAAAGAAATACACTATTACAGAATTTTTTATACATCAAATTATGAGTAATAATGAATTGTAAATATAAGAAAAACAAAGTAGATAAACAATTTTAAAAATATACCATTGTGGATTTTATTTTATTTATATTTTAATTAACGCTTTAAGCCAATATAAGCCACTTGTATAGAAATTGATTTATTTTCAATATTTTGTTGCTAATTTTCATATGAAATACAATAACATTTAAACTTAATAGCAGAGTATTTAGGCTTGATTTAAATTGGTATTATTTTTTTTCAATCAGAATTACCTTTTTGTTTACTTGTATGCATTTGTTGGCTCTGGCTACTTGTTGTTCATTGTGTATTAAATTAAAAATGAAACATGTAGCCTTTAGTAATCACTTTATCACTTGGAAAATATTTTTTTAAAGGGAACTATAATTCAATATTAGACTCCAGAGAAACCTACTACTACAATTCTATTTGTTTTGTCTTAATGCTCTTAAAGAGTAACAGAAATCTTTTTTCAATCACAGCCTATAGCAACGTGGTAGCTGCATCTCTGGTTTTAAGAAGCGGAAAAAAAATTAAGGCTGGTAAATTTATTCATTATTCATTTTAATTTGCCGACTACTTAGCGCGGTAGCAACTATCTGTAAGAAAATAAATGTTAGCGTTTGGTCAGAAACTTAACTGTTCAAATTTAAGAACTTCAAAAATGTCAAATAAAAACGAGTACACTCAGGGGACAAAACGCCTTAGACCCTGTTTTTTAAGAACCACCGGAAAATTTTCGTGAAGCCCTTAAAGCCAGTCGGTGTCACATCTTTGATGCAGTCCAGGTCATAAAAGAATATTAAGCTACAATGTTTGAGCCTACATGTCTTAAGAACCTGACAGTGAGGGAAAAGTTGTTGAACTGACAATATAGATTTTTTCTCGGGTGTTAGCAGAGCCTTCGTTCTATCCCCGTATCTGAGGGCAAAAGATTTTTGACCATCTATTTTTGGTTACTAAGGGCCACCTGAGTAGCCTTTCTTTAAGTCCCCGTTTTCTTAGCTTATTCGTTATTTTTATGAAAAGGAAATTAGTGTTCTCCTGTGAAACCTCAACTTTTAGACTCGAATTACTTCTCCGACACTGATTGCTCATATCAACGTATGCCACCACTCTTACATGGTGTCGCTTGAGTAGGACCAGAAATGAATAAGTCTACTTGCATCAAATCCTCTCAAATAGCAACACGCATTTTTTTTCAAATAGCAACACGCACTTTTTACCCTAAATTCTATAAATTGCACGATTTTTGCAAGAAATAATACCTCCCCCACATGTTTGCGTCAATGTCTCAGTTGATATCATTATCGTATTTCATTAAACTAGAGTTACAATAAAGGACAATTATAAGCTTGTTATATGTAAAAGTTATTTAAAACTTGTTATATTTTAGTACAAAACAAAATGCCTCTTTATAAAATTTCTCTATTATATGAAGATGTAGTGTGATTTTATTTCACTTTTACCTTAAAATTGCTTTTTGACTGGTTTTATTAATAACATTTGTTACAGAAATAAAATATAGAATCAATTAAAATTATAAATTTTATAAAAAATAGCTATAGATTTGTTACAAATAAAAAATAATTGAATTTTAATATGAAAGGATTTTTATATTATACAACGTTTTGCTTTTACATAAAAACATACTAACGGTTTTAATATTATAAACTATATACGAGTAGTATATACCGGTTCACCTGGAAGAGATGTAAAAATAAATAGTTAAAATTTTAAGTTTGAAAAAGAGAGAGATAGAGATAAAGTGAGTTAGTGGTTTTATTTGTAGTTTAACTTTTTATTTTTACATTTTTTCTGCATATAAAATAATTGAAATTCTTTTATTTATTACATCTTGTTAAGTTAAATTAATAAAACCTAAATTTAAAATATAATGTTTCTATTGATTATTAAAACGAAAAAACTGGTTGAAAAAAATTTTATTAATCCGCCACGTGCAAGTTGCACTCACGTATAAAGGGTTTCGTAACATATACAGGCAAACATTTAATTCAAAATTTAACATTAAAAACTTATTACAGAGGACTTAATAATACATACTGATGTCACACCTTTCGGTGAAAATCGTCGCCAGTGGCTGCTTGTTTTGTACGTTTGGCGATCGATACGAGATCATGAGTCACGTTTTGATCAGTACGGGAGAGGTAGTGTTGGTATTTCTTGCATAAATAATGTTGAGTTTAGGTTAGTTTTTCCGTTAGGGTAATAACTATTTAAAATGTGTAATATGCTTGATATCGCCAGGTTTTTTTGGAGGAATATAGTTTAAATATTTCCGTGTTTAATTGTAGGATAAGTAAGTGTGACTTTCTCATTTGTAAAAGTGTTTTAATAATTTTAATTGTGTCCGTGGTTGCATATACCTGTTCGTTTTCAACATTGTCTAGCCTTCATGATATTTTACAAGAATTTAATAAGTTCTTCTATTTCCCTTGGCTCGTGTGCCTGCGTGTTAAGGTATTTCAAGGTTGGAATCTTCTCTTCTCTGTTTGTATGATCGTATGTATTCTGTGAACCTTGTTTTTAATCATCGACCGTTTTGTCTTATATATGTAAGGTTGCAGCCTACAAGTAAACTGTAAACTCCGCTGTTACTAAAATTATCGATTGTTTCTCTTGATGCCTTAAGATTGTTTCATAGAGTGTTGCTCGATTTTAATGTTTTTTTTTTTTTCTGAAAAATAAATATTTCTCATTCTGTGTAAACAAAACTGTGTCTTGGTATTGTATTGATTGTCTCTTGTATTTTTGTTTTTTTTTTTTTTTGTTATTTTGTTTTTGGTGTTGTATGGTCTGAGTTACTATGGGGACACTCGTCATTTTCATTATTTTTTTTTAACTTTTCTTAATAACAGACATAGCAGTACATAGACTGCACGGAGATTTCAAGCGTCTGTCTCCAGCACTTAAGAAGATAAAACCATATCCTCAAACTCATAATCCTTATGGAACACCCTTTATTATTAAACTTATCTGATTTTGCAGCAAACATATTTGTGTATACTATGTGTAAATTTTAAACGTCTGTCTCTGTCTAAATACAGAGCAATCAGCTGCAAATATATGAGAGTCAACCTGTAGACAATTCAAGGTTGTATATAAAACAGACTGGCTGAGAATATACTCCATGTTTAATTCATTGTATTTTACTTGAGTTTTTTGATTAGCAAAAGTAGGCAATATAGAAATAAATTTAAAACCTTCTGCGAGTATCAGTTTCTAGTGCTAACATTTTTAAACTGATGGTGTTAATATTTTCTTATATATATGATTGGATAACTAATTGTATTATCTTCTATTTATACTTGGCTTGTTAAATAGTATCGCGCTTTTTAAAACCATGTGTTTTTTTTAAATTATCATGCGTGTGTTTGTTTTATTTTGCAATTCTTGTTTTTTGTTGCAAAATATATTCACTTAAATCACCCGCTGTGCTTTTCGGACAGCATTTCCCATACGAAGTGTTAGAAATTTACGTGACTTACTTTGTGTTCAGACTCCCCTCTGCCTTGCGGTTTACAAAATGTGGTGGTAGAGTAGACGGTATATAATTGTGGTCCATGTCAAATTAAAGGAAAGTTACTTTTTATTAAATTAAAATTTTACAGAATTAGTATTTTAAAAATAAATAATAACAAGTCCGAAAGGGTATAGTGGTAATAAACTACCAGGGGCAGGAGATTAACTAAAGTAATTTTATTTTTTTTAATGTTACAAGAAATTATTATTTACCTTTTGTTTCTAGTTTTACTATAAAAAGTATTTGAATTGATTTGTGACTTGTAAATAGACGCGAAAAATTCTGTACAGAGATGTGTTGATTTAGAAAATATACCATGCTTTGTTAGATTCTTTTTCTTTAAAATAATTAAACAATTATGAAATCTAGCCCAACAGCCTACTTATTACACAATTTTTAGTGAGAAGTTTAATGTTACGAAACCTGATGAAACATTATAATTAAAGAAAAGGCAAAAAAAAAACTTTTAAATCAAGACTCAAGTACAAAAGGTTCGTCCATTTTACGTTTTAGATTTTTTGTTTTATTTTTTTTTTTTTTTTTTTTTTTTTTTTTTTTTTTGTTTAGTATTAGATTTAAAAAATTTATTAAAAAATATTTACCATTAACACCTTCAAAGAATTTTCAGTTTTCTTTATAGTTTTGTGATTTTTTCTTTTTCTTTTTTTTATTTTACAAACATTTTTACTTTAACTATAATTATGGAAAGTGACAGTATGAATAATTTTCTACTTAACATTTTGTTTTATGTTTTGAAATTGCAATTTCAAATCCCTTTAAAGTACCCACATGCAAATATGTAAGTAAAATCATATAAATAAAATAATATAAATAAAATACAAAAAATATGCAGTTATATGCATTTTTGCATTTAGTCTATTTAAAAAATGTAACTTCCGCATGTAATTGACACAGGAGGGTGCACTTTATTACCTTTGGCCTTTGACGTCTTTATAATTTTTTTCTGTGATTTTCCAGAGTTGTTGCATTCGCAATAACACTGTTGCAGGAGTAAAAAGGAAATTAAGGCATTCACAAGATGAGCGAAGAATATTTATACAAATAGCCCCATGGTCTTATTATATTATAAAAATCTTTGTGTAACGAAGACTGAAAAATTAATATTTTAATTAAATTTATTATTTTAGTTTAATTATGGAATAACTATTTTGAAATAAAAGTTGTTTTGCCCAAAATTAAAAACTAAATGAAAACTTTTGCGCCATCTTTTACAAGGTATTTATCAGTTTGAATACGGGAATTTGTTTCCTTAAGCAGCTGGTTTCTGATAACATTCACTTATTATATTAACAGGAGAATTATAAGATTAATTTTGTATTTCATGTAATCTTTATATCAGCAAATTCTTACTACGAACGTTCTTAAATTAAATTCGGTGTATTATCTTAATAGTCGTTGAATCTTCTTTTTTAATCTTCCACTTTGGTCCTTTTCTATTGCTGTTGGATTCAGCTTAAATACTAAATGTATTCACATAGTAATAAAATTTCTGTCAATAAATTTTGTTAGCGTGTTATACTCGATATGATATTTCTGCAAAAACTTTTCGTCTTAAGTTGTTTTGAAATTTTTTTATTTTTACAAATGTATTGTAACTTGAAATAATTATAATGTAAATGGACACATATTATTATGAGTTAAATATTATTCTTTTAATAAAGCTTTTTATTAGGTCCATAAAAAGTTGGATTTGTGTAATTTTATAATCTCAAATGCAACGTACTTTTTTGATCATAACCAAAGTTAGCAACAATCTTTTTTAATAATAAATATGTTAAATAATCAAGCCTTTTAAATTCTTCCTTTTGTCTTTACCTTCTTAAATATTCGTCGTCAGTCTTATGCGTTTGATTAATATTAATTATCTAACGTTACTCAGCAAAATAATGTATAAATAAAATAAAGTAGTTCAAGAATCATAGGTATTTTCATTGCCTTTCTTGTAGTTATTTTTTATAACGCATTTTCATAAGTTCGTTTATTCAAGTTTATGAAAACTGTGTTATTAAAAACTGATTTAAGACTTAATAAGATAATATAAGATGTGTTAACCGTCCCAATAAAAGTTTTGAAAATTTAGTATAAATAAAAACTTGCTTTCATTTTAAATATTATGAAAAAATGTAACCTAATCATCGAATTTTCACTGGATTTAAGCATTCATTTATATGCCAAGCCGTTTTCTCAATGTCAACCTATGCTCGCAAATAATAAGCTGATGTTACAATAATGCCTTTTCCCACTAAATTTTAAGTAAAACCCAAGAATTACCTACTTCTTCTGGATTTTTTATTTTTATTATTATTTTTTTTTTCGGATAACCATATATCAGTAATAAGTCTTGAGTTTATTTTTTAATTTAATTTATAAAATATTTGTATAAATAAATTATTTATAAATTTATGTGTACATTTTCCAAAGAAAACAAGAAAAATTATACAAAATATTTCAAAGTTTTATTTAGTAAAAATTAATTGTTAGATTTTTATATTTTTATAAATGATTTCACTACAGCATTTTTTCTGGATTTATAACGTGCATTTAATCTTTTTTTAGCTCAAGTCAAAAATTAAGTATATTAAAAACATGATAACTCTAAGTAGTAAGAAGGATACCAACACAAATTTAAGCAGATGTTGTTCAAAACCATCATTTTATTATTAAAAGTAATATTTTGTTTCCAAGTAAGCTGATGCTAGCATAATTGGAACATTTGTAATTTTAATAATGAACATTTTGCTTTAAACAACTAAAATAATTTTCATTTTATTTTAAAATGTTAATTATAATTAACGAACGGAGTTATTGAAAATCAAAATGTTACAATTTTAATTAAAAATATTTCCGGTTATTAAACGAAAATATTTTTACTTTTGATAAAAATAATATAAATTAAAATTATATTTATAGCTTTGCATAATAAAAAGTTATATTAAATTTTTTTTCATTAATGCACATTTATAACTCATTTTGTTCCAGTTTCACTTATTTGGTTTACATTTTTTAAGAGTTCGTTTTCTTTGCTTATATTTTACTTTTTGTTTAAACTTTTATTTCATAAGTTTGATTTTTCATAAATTTTATTCTCATTATCACAGTATACAAATCCATAGCAAAATTCATTGTACATTTTTGTCCTTTCGTTTGGTTTGATTTTATTTGGATTCTGTATTGTCAGTAGCTCCCTGGAGGCTTTCTCATTTTAGTTTGTGTTTGCGTTTTATTTTATTTACTAAGGGAGTCTCTGTGTAATTTATAAAACAAGAAATCTTGCATAATTTTATTCATTTTCATACTTTTATTTGTGCTTAAACTGATTTCTTATTTAAGTTTTCATCGCTTTTGTTTTAAATTTAAAGAAAAGAGAAAAGCGAATCTAATAATTTCAAATATAAATGTATGTTGGTTATAAATTCCCTACAGATTTTTGTATTAAAATCAGAACATCATGTTAAGAATAATATGTTATGAGTGAAAAGCATTGAGAATTGGATTTTTAAAGATTAAGTTTCACAATAAAATATTTTTAAAAATAAAAAGAAATAATATATTATATATATATATATATATATATATATATATATATATATATATATATGAGCATTTTAATAATTAATAGAAAAATGTGGAGCCATTTCAAATTGCGCCTGTTGCTTTAATTTATTTAAATAATTAACTGTTTTATAAATCCTTATCTTAAAAACTGCAATAATCGCTAAATTAAAGAGAAAATACTTTAATGAATTTGTAAAAATCCAGGCAAAGTTGGTGGAACATTTATACAAACGCCAAAGACTTGTGACAAAAATAGAGAAACCAGTTGTTGCGCTACCACCACAAATTATAAATATCATTTTATTTAACTATGTTACGGTAGGGTAGGCAGTTAGGACACTATTGATATTATCCACTTTAAATTTACGGGTCAACCACTTGCATGTTTTTTTAGTTTTGTTTTAAAATTTTAATTAAAAATTTATTTTAAACTTGATGTCCTAAATTGTATTGAATTATGACAAAATATTTAGAAAACTTATGTTATTTTATTTTACACGGACTTTAGAGTTTGCAACCTCGTCTTATTATTATTTAGTTTTCAAATTTTTTCATTATTGCTGTTAAGTTTGTTTTTAAAGTTTGCAAATATTATTTAATAACAGAGAGTCTAAATAATTTATTTCTTCCTTTTTACAACAAACAATAGAGCAGATACAAAAAGGATTACAAACAGCATGACATTTACATTTACATTTACATTTTTTTTTTGATGAACTGGCAAATATGGTGCCTGTTCGCACCGTTCCTGAAAAATTTTTAAAAAGACCTTTAAATTTTTCAATACCTAAAGGATGACATTTGTTGTTGGTATAGTTTTTGCTATGCTATTACTTTGTCTTTTATCCTAGTAACAAATAATAAAATAAAAGAGGAGATGAAATCTGTTTTGTAAAAATAAATGCTACAAGCATTTAACGGCACGAATTTCATTTCATTGCAATTTTTTTTAGTTTTTTTTTTTTTTTGTCTTTATTAATTTCAAATAGCAGCCCTAAAAAAAGCAAAAAGCAGATTTTAATTTTTTATTTAATCATACTCTCTTCATAATATGACAACAAATGTCACTACGCATAGGAATCCTAACAACCAAATGAACGAAAAAGTAAAAACAATTTAGTTAAAAAAGTCTACAAACCCACAATATTTTATAACTGAGAACATATGTACATATTTTGGTGCTTTTGAATGACAAAGAAAAAAAACTGTCTAAAAATAAAATCAAACCAAGGCTCTGGTTGCGACCATAAATACTTAAAAATAAATGGCATTATGATGATATAATATTTAAGATAAAATTAAATTAAAATAAAAAATAATAAAATTATTAAAAATTAGTTTATTTAAATATTCTACATAAATATATTGCACTGATGATACAGGCATAATTCGGTCACACTTCCTAAATGAAATTCATATACATCTAGATTTCAAAGTACGTTGAAATTAAGCTTTAATTTTACCTCCACGAGGGTGGTTGTATAATTTCTTTCTTTTACATTTTTAATTTGAAATTTAAGTCTTTTTTATTATTTAATATAATAAAGAGACTTCTTTATTACATATTTTTGGTTTTTGGTGCGCAGTTTGTTTTGTAAGGGACAACAGACAGATAAAAATTTTAATTTCAAGTGAGTGATATGATATGCCCAACTAAAAGTATTTTATTATTTTAAGAATTTAAATTTATGCGATTGCTTAAAATTGTTGACCTAATAACTGAATATTGATGGCTATTAGAGCAACAGTAGGGCCAAGCAGTATATTTCTTTCACCTCAAATAGCGGCTACAAGGCCGGCTATAGCTTAGCTTCCTAATGCTTTTTTCTAATGCGGTAAGAGTGTGTTCCCGGCTGAAAGTTCTACTTTACTCTACATCGTTTTAGTTAGTTGACATTGCATCAAGTATTATTGTATTTAATAATGAGCATAATAAGTAAATAATCCAAAGCGCTTTTAAACTCTTCTTAAGAAAAAGGTTATTTGAGATGAACTAGCAATAATGCATTATTTTTACAAATTTAAAAACATTGACAAAGCAGATGAAAATTTATATTTAAGCGATTTCAACAAAGTAGAATATGCTCAATTCAATGTTTTTTTACATTCATTTCCCATAACACAGTTATTTCTGAACCGATTTTAAATATTTGTTGTTTTGTTTTTATAGATGGGTGAAGATTGCAGGTTGGTGTAGATATATGCTTCATCCTTGTCAATCCAGGTTTTGGTTAGTGTATACTACTTCTCTATAAGTCTTATTAACTGACTCTATCAGACACCTTTTAAACTCATTGAAAAACTTTTTCTAAATTTCAGTGCTTTGAGGCATGCAGTGTTATTATTTCCTACCTACACTAATATTAATTTGCGTTCATAGATGACTATTTTTCGCATAAACAGTATATAACTAGTAGTGTTCTGCAAGGATCTGTTATTTTCAACTGTTAACTTTGATTCATATTGATAATTGCAGGTATAAATTTGTACATATGTTAGGAGTTTACAACTTAAAAAAATTAAAATTTCAAAACTTGTTTGAAAAAATGTATTGATTTACAACAAAACCCTGTAATATACATACATATATGTTCGCAAATGGCACATTCAACTCAATGTTACATTACAAAAATTTTTACATTATTTAAGACAGGTTTTGCTGTTAATGCAAAAATATTTCATTGGCTATTACGTGGTTGCTTGTAATAAAATATTAACCTCCCTGGCGTACATGAGTATAATATATAGCGTAACGAAAATAAATTGTGTTATACATCAAAGTAAGATTTTTGTTTAACTTGCCATGGCATTTAAAGTAAAGAAGATATCAAATATCGCAGGTCATGTAAGAGAAATTTTAAATTTAAGTAGAAGTTATTATATTTAAGAGATGAATACATTTGTATACTTTCAAGGAGTATGACTTACTTCGCGTGTAATTAAATCCCAGGATTTTGAAAGACAAATATTTTACTGAAATCAAATACACGTATTTTGTAGAATTAATAAAAATCAACATACTTTAGCTCACAGTCAAGTCAATTTTCTTATTTTGTCAGCCAAAATTTAAAATATTTATTTATTTAGGATATATATCATTTAGGTATCATTTAAAAGCTTTCTAAAGGATCTTTCTTAAAATACTGGAAATGAAAATCAAGTACAGTTGGGGTTTACCGCAAATGCCAGTCAAAGCAATATATTCCTCAGATAGTGTTTTTGCCTGCTAAACAGATACTTCAATGTGTTAAAAATAGACACCCACACATAAACACTAAAACACTTAATAAATAAACCATGGCTGCAGCTTGATGTTGGTTAAAAATCAAACATATACGCACACACTCACTCACGCCTGCACTAAATTGGCGCTATTATTTTAGATCATTGTTACATGGCAGTAGTTTCGTTGTAAAAGCTTTTTTTTTTGCATATTGAAATAGTTTGTTACGCAGTGGCAGTCACAACTGCTTCTGCAGATAATATTTTAACATTTTTATGACTTCTTTCTTATGAGTTTAAGCGATTTTGTAGGTGACAAATATGTATGGGATTTTACAGTTACACTACAATTATTCTTTTATATTAACCAATTAATTGTTTCTTTCACTCCTTCCTGTAAATATAGAAAAATTAAAAAAAAAAATAAAATTACTTGAGTTGTTTTTGTGGCAAGAGCCATAGCCATCAGAAATAATAGTTTGAGAAAAATGAAAATGTAGTTGAAAATTAATGAGGGTTACAAATGATAAGTTACACTTTTGAAAAGAGTTTGAAATGAAGAACATGTTAGGAAAGCAAATAATCATGACATTCAAAATTTTTTTATTGCTAGAAAATCGCAAAGGAAACACATTTTCTTAAAAAACATTTACATTTTTAGATAAAAAGTAGCTTTAAAAATTATTTTTTTTAGAACTTCATAATTTTAACTTTAAAAATTTTTTTAGGAAAGAAAACATAATTTTTTTTGCTACTTGCTAAGGAATTATGTTAAATATATTTTTTATTCTTTAAATACAACTTGTGAAAAATATTATTTTAATATAATATTATTCATTTTAATTTTCTAAGAATGAACGTTTTATATATATATTTTTTTTTTTTTACATCAAGGTCACTAGCCAAAGCGAAAAGTGATATATATAATTGATGAAAAAAAAAAGAAAATATATCGTTTTATTGTTTCATCTGCTTTTGTATCATAAAATATTCTGGAAAAAACCAAAAATTTATGTTTGCTATTTTTGTTTTTAAGCTGTTTCTTATATTATGTTTTTATCTTTTTTCTTTTTTTCATTTAACATTGCAATTACTACTTTTGACCTTTTCTAACTTAATTTATATTGTTTTTAAAAAAATGTTTTTTTTTGTATTTTATTTTAAAAGATGGCCAGTTTAAAAAGAGCAAATTACAGAATAAAAACTCAAAACATATTTAGATGTCAGCTTTTATAAAGTTGTTATAGAAATGTGTACACACTTTTAAAAATATATATATATATATACATTAAGACATACATAAGTGTTAACGTCTAACAATTTAGTTTTGGAACTTTGATATAAAGTATTTTAATCTTAATTTATAGAAACATCAAACAAAAGTCAAGGCAATAAACTAATTTATATTCATTGTTATTTATATTTCTTTTCTTGTACTGTAAATGGCATTAAAATATATCAAACCCTAATCTGTTTTTTTTCGCGATTTCAAAAAAAAAAAAAAAAAAAAAAAAAAAAAAAAAAAACTCACGAACCAAAAAAGCTTGGTACATTTCAGTAATTTTACAACAAATATATGTGACATGAGTTTTTTGAAATATCTCATGTCATATATATGTGGCGCTGAGTGGCGAACGTGTTAATACGAATTGATAATATACATAAAAAAGAAAACAAGATGTTGCTGCTTTTATTAATTCTAATAAATAAAAGACTAAAACGGCAGATTTTACGTGCCGCAATAATTTTTTATATCATTTTGCGACATTAAATTTAGTAGTTTATTGATTTGTTTGCTACATTGATAGTCTGCTTTCTATGGCTTTTATTTGTTGTTTGCTCAAATTTAGCTAAGTAAGACTTTGTGTAAAAATAATATACATATAATAAAGCTTTAAATTGTAAAAATAATAATTTGTAAAAATACGAAAAATTGTATAGATAATTAATAATAAATGAAAATAATTCCAGTAAAATGACCATAAGCTGTATCTGGAAATGGCAAATGAGAAGTTGATATTAATTAAGGAATTTATGTTGTTATAATTAGAAAATACATTTTAATCAACAGGCTTTTACTATTACACTTACCTATTGAATATATGCTTCTGTTAAACTCGACGAATGTAGAGCGATGACTGTTTTTCATGCAATGCCTTAAGCATTTAAAAATGCACTCCAGAAGAAGTTATTCTTCTTGTTATGCATTGTACACTTTGGTTGGTATGACAAGGAAAAACCCGCTGTGCGCAAGAACAAACGGATATCTAAAATAAAGATTTTATAGAAAACTAATGAGGACACTCTTAAAATTTTAACTTTTTTTTATGAATTGTTATTTAAGTCGTCATAAACAAAAAAAAAAAAAAAAAAAAAAAAAAAATTAAGAATCGATAAGGATAGAAGAGAGATTTTATATTAAGATGCTGGATTGTACAAAAAAATTCTGACATATATGAGAAAATTTTTTAGTTAATTAATTTAATTTTTTTATCCTTTTAGGCATTGATGAAATAATAAAAGATTAATAAACCACAATAATTATTTAAACATTTTTTGATATTTAAAATTCACATAAATATTAAATTTGTTTTTTACTAGAAAGTAAATGGGCAAAAAATATTTTATAAAAAATCTTTTAGAAATTAATTAGTAACAACATTATAAAATCATATTCTTACTAAATTTTTAACTCTTAATGTAGAAAATATTCATTAGATTTTTGTGTGTGTGAATTTTTAACATTTATTTATATATTATATTTTTCCTAAAGTTAGATATTTTAAAATGCATGACAAGATGTCAACAAGAAAATGCAAGTTTATAATAAAAAAATATAACCAAAAATAAGCAAAAAAAAAAAAGTTTAAATTAACGACCCTAAAGATGCACACATAAATATACACGTTATTTACAGAACTTCATTTTTAATTCCTGCTATATTTGGAGGACTCTTTTATGTGTCATACAATGCCAGTTTTAATAGCGACTAAGTATAACAGTTGTCCGTACACTTAAGGGCAGAAGGACGATAAGAAGAATGAAAAAAGGGAGCAAATGTAACATGAAATGTCTTTTTTTTTAATGAACTTATATTAATCTTCTTACTTTTGTATTATTTACAGCAAAATATTGAAGAAATAAAAAGTAATTGAAGTTGTAAAATTTTGTAAAACATAAAGTTAGTAAAAATGGTAAAATATATTAAATTAAATATACCGTGTGTAAGACACGTCAATTTTCAATTTTGAATGTTGTACGCGGCAAAATGAGAAATAAAATTTGACTTCAATCCTCTCTCTTTCACAAAAATCAGAATTGATTAAAAAAAATTTACGTATGTTAATTCGGTAACATTAAAATACTTGTGACATCAAATATATACATTATTTACACGAACCTCAATATCTAATCATTCAAAAAGGCTTACGTATATAAATTATCAGTTGTCGAACCGTAGTCACCCGATAAATTATTATGCAATGGTTAAAAAAATAATTGAATATATTAAAAAGTTTATAAAATAACATCAAAATGAAAATTTATTATTCGGAATATTTTTTATAATAATTTACTTAATTCGTATTTGATTCCTTCATATATAAATATTTCATGATAGCCTTATAATTAAATGAATGAAGTTTATTTTTTTTTCAGCAGAATAGCACTTTTTGCAAAGATTTTTAAGTTTTACGCTATCGGGAAAACAAACTAAAATAATATAAACATATTTAATTTAGTTATGTATAAAGTGGCTGGAAGGGGATTAAGTTAGTTAAGTATGTTTAAAAATGTATATACTATAACAGAAAATCACTTATTAAATATTTGTTTTCTTTTCGAAATTGCCAAAGACCCCAATTTATGGAACTATTTAAAAGTTTTGAAATGCTCCCTTGGTGACCATTAACCTTAATACCTGTTTAATTTTAATTATATTTATATTTCATTACTATTTCTTTCATTTTCTATGGGGAAACTTTTAAAAGTATTCTTGGCTTGTTCTGCAAAACAAGTTTCTTAAGATAAAGTTAATTTTAGCCTATCTTCTATGACAAAGAAAAAATTTTAAAACATTCTAGGACCCTTCAAAATGAATAAGAAGATATATGCATATTTTTCTTTTAACGATTTTTTTCTAAATACACAGTTTTCAATTGTGGTTCATTCACATAATATATATGAGATTTGAGGATGAGATGTTTCATGTCAATTCCCAATTATTTTTTAATAAGTGTTATTGCTAAATTAACAATTATATTAATGTGTTAACGTTAAATATTCCACGATAGCGATATGTTGATAATATTTTTTATTAAAAATATTTTAAACAAAACTTTTTACTTTTGCAAGGTTATCTACTGCTAAAGTGCTTTAGATAGTTTTACCTTATTAAGAAGGTACTAAAAATAGTCACATTAAAACATAATTCAAAAAAGCATATTTTGCATACTTGATGGAAAGTGTTGCTTTAAATTAAATTTCTGGTATTGCTTATAAATAGATTTCAAACGTTGTACTTGTATGACTGTTATCAACTCAGCTATTTCCAGATTTATATAAAAGCAACACTACACATGAACATGCTATACAACTTCAACATTTGCCAAGTTGGTTCTGTAAACATATTCCCTGTTTCCTGCTCAACCGGAAAACAAGTAACAATAATATTGTGATAACAATTTTAACTTATAAAAAAAGAAAAAATTCAAATCTATACAAAGTTCTGTTTTATATAAAGTAACAATGAAAATGATAAAACAAAGTTTTCATAACTTCATAAGTGTATTTGTACAAAGAACATACATATCTGTAAGAATTCTAGTAAAATGTTAAGGTTATAAATAGGAGCACGGGAACCAAAAAGTTGATTTTTTTGCAACACTTAAGTGGATGCTATATTTTTTTCATGTCCTCAGAAATGTTAAAAAATCACCTTTTTGCAAACTACTTCAATTTCATTTTATGTATTTAAAGCTCTTAAAAATAAGTAACAGAAAACATATAAAATATTTTTGGCAGAATGAGGGTGCGAATAACTTTTGAGTAGATTAAACATTTTTTATACTAAAATACTTCCCTTTCCTTTTTTTGTTTGCCATTGATATATATGTATTGAATTTGCTAAAAGGGGCTTAATTTAATGAGGTTATGTTGGGTTGATATATATATTTTGCAAGGGAACAATGTACTAACGAAAATATTAAAAGAAATTTGATTTTAAAATCTAAAAGTGATTAAATTTAATGATATTTGGGAAATAGTTAAAACAATTTAAACCTGGAATTTATATACTCAAATAAAGAAGAAAAAAAAAACGAAAAAAATTGGAAAATTTTCTTTTTTGTTTTTTTTTTGTGTATTCATTTGGTCACTTAAAACAGCAGGAAGTTAAGAAACTGGAAAATTTTCGTTTTTGACTCTAGTAATTTTAGGTATTTTTAAAAAAAATAAAATGTGGATCAGGAAATTGATTCAAGCTAGGATAGTGGTAACAATGCTTTAGTATTCTGAATCGAACAAATCCTAGCTTGTTAACATGAAATACGTTATGTTTTCTTCATTATATTTTGAAGATGATAATAGTTAAGTTTTCCATAGTTTTCTAAAGATCTGACAATAAATGCCTACATTCGTTTTAATAGCTCCTAGTTGATATAGTAGGATACAAAATTACAAAAATAATAGGGGCAAAGAAGATAATATAGTAGAAGCTTTGACTACTAAGGTGTTATTGATTTGTGGCCTAGGTTTGTAATGCAGCCACGATCAGTTTAAAAACTTTAATTTTTTAAAGTCATCGACGAAGCAAAAAAATGTAAATAAAAATCTTTGAAAACATAAATAAAAATTTTTGGTTTGCCTTCCAACACCAGAGACGCTCCGACTTTGTTATAAAAATTACAGTGCTGTAAAAAATTAAGCTGTCTATCTATTACCCTTCTTCACCGTCTATATTATTTACTCTATATCTTCCCAGGCACTATTACCAGAGTGTTACTTCCTAGCAAAAACTTTGACATCACATTAAAAAGTACTTGCTATATAACGATTCACTTTTGTGATTACCAAAACACATTACATTAGTTCACAAATGAAAGAAAGTAGTAATTTAATTTTCTCTTTAAGTTAATTAGGAATTCCTTAAAATACGTACTTATGATCATCATTATTCGCAATAATTGATTTAAAAAAAACTCTGCCTTGTTAAAATGTCTATTCTGAAATGTTTTACTAGTTCTCTTAAAAAAAAAAAAAAAAAAAACAAGAAAAAAAATAGTTGAGATTATTGAAAATTTTGATTTCCCGATAAGGCAATTTATTTTGTGACACATGATAATTTGTTATTACTCTTGCTTTCAATTTGGTCTTTTTATTATTTTTTTTACTCCGATCGAAAATTTTCAAAGAGCTATAAAAATAATACATCTGTTTTTAAGTCCAAAGCCATATTTGGATTATATGGGTTGTCATTAGACATAGAGAAATTACGAAAGACTCAACTGATTGCTTCCTAGAAAACGCAACGTGTGAAAATTATCTTATGGTTTCTAAAAAAATGTTGTTAGCATTTACCTAAGTTTCAGAACGGTGAAGCAATGTATCGACCGATCGTATTTGAATAAAAATCAGTTGATCTTGTGCAATACATCTCTTATTTGTGTCCAAGCACATGTCATTTTTTTTTTTTGAGTATGCGCTTCGTCGGCCACATGCCGCAAATTAATTTTGAATGTTAAAAAATTTAAGCCATTTTAAATTTTAGTTTAATTCAATCATTTCTTTAATAGTGCACAAAAATTATGTCTAAAATTTTTGTGAAATATTTGAAATATAAACAAAAAGTTTTTTTTTAAATAATTTTAGTTATATTTTAACTTAAAACTTCTTGTTTTCTGTTTCTATAATTTAATAAAAGCCTTTACTCATTATGTGTTTGGGCTTTATGCAAAAAAAAAAAAAAAATAAGTTTCAAATCTTCGTTTTCCTGCCACTTTGAAAAATTTATTCATAGAAAGAGACCTAATAAATTTTTTAGATGAAAATTGCTACAAAATATGAATGTGCGTGTCATCTGCAATGCAGCTGCCCTTAAAAAAGGAAGTTAAAAACAAAGTCTCAGTTTTTACAATCACAAATGATAGCGTTACTCTTTAATATGTTATCAACTGTGTAAACATTTGCATGCATGTAGAGAAAAATATAGCATTAGGGTTCCCCCAAATAATTAAAAAAAACACCTTTAGAAATTTATTATCAATTGCGCATCTACTGTTAATTTTTTATATAACATTTCAAGCCTTAGCAGCTGTAAACAATTTCAATTCATGTTTTTTATAAACGTAAATTATACGGTTTATCCTAACACTTGAATCTCCTTGCATGTGTAGTGGAATTTTATGTTTACTTGAATCAGTAAATATATGAGGTCTTAGGTTTTAGCAAACTGTAGCAAAATAAACTTGAATAATGACAAACAAAAGCATAAGCATGCAACAAATGATGATGACATAAGCACATGAAGATATTAAGCTCTTATCAAACAATTGTTTGTTCTTCATGCGATAGAGCACACATACATTTATAAAGATGACAAAGAAAAATATGATTTTTTTTTTTTTTGAGTTTAGATGATTTAAAATGACACTAATAAATTTTTAAAGAAATTTTTGAAAGTAGCATTAAATCATATTAATGAATAATGGTTTATACGAAGGCTTTTTAAATTCGCACACAGCGAATCGAAATCATAAACATTTTGTAGATGACGTTTTTTATTTTTAATTTTATTTTAACAACAAATTTTTACTGTTCAGAAACATGTACTCATTTTATACTGCACATTTTGGTATAGCACTATATGTTCCATTTGTATAATTTGTGTAGTTTTAAGCAATTATGGTCTCACGTACTGCTAAAACTAAATCTATGACCATTGTATTATAACCTGGGTGCATTTGTGATTTTTATATAAGACCACGAAACAGTTGCTTCCGTTTAAGTTTGTATTAAAATGAAAATTATAACATACAAAGTAGTGAACACAGCAATTGTTGAGAACACTCACACGAAACCAATTAGTGGCAAGTTGATTTATTTAGTTCATGCGTGTTTTTGACTAACCAAAGGGGGGCAGTCTGAATGTTTGAATGTTGGTTTATTATAAGAAAACTTTTTGTGTCTAGACAAAAATATGTTATAGGTTGTTTTAATTAAGAAAATAGCATTCGAAAACGTAAAACTAAAAAATTGAAAAGTAAAAATTAATTTTAAGTAGCAAGTGAAAATAAGTTTACTTTATAATATGATCAGTTTTAATAATTGACTTAGAAAAGTTAAAAACTTTAATAATAGCTTTAAGAAGAGTATGAAGAAGAAATGAAAATTGAGTTCTTTAACATCTTGTATATCATAAGCAATAGATAACTGCCTGGTGAGTGCTACAAATCTCTGGATAAACAAGAGAAATATTTAGTCCACCACATTGTTGTAGATTGCTAGTTTTGCAAGATTACAGCCAAAAATATCTGAGTTAGGGATTAAGTAAGAACTCTAGCTTTCTTGGTGATGCTACATTGACTGACAAGATAGATTTAATTAAAAACTGAAGGTGGCGTCTATAGACAGAGGACACTTGAGTTCTTTATTAATTTTATTTATTTTCCATATACCTTTATCTATGTGAACGCAAAGTCAAATATTTATAATGTGGCTGCACATCTAATTAATAAAATTTTATGTAACTTTGTTTCTGCAGAGCACAACGTTAACGTCATCATTTGGTACTTTAAATGAAGTTTCACCAGTTGGTTTCTTTTTCCTTCGCATGCAGCAGTGCCTTATATATTAAATGTTTTGTTTTAAAATTTAATTTTTTTAAATTTACAATTTTTACTTTTTCGAATTATTTAAAAATTTTCTATTTTAAAAATTATTTTAAAAATAAAAAAAAAACGTTTAATATAAACAGAAATCAGCTGAGCTATTAAAACCACATACAAGTTAATTCGCTTTGGTCTGCAGATTGTTTTTTCACCATTTCTGTGAAAAAACCTCAAAGCAAAAAATAGGTCTAGTTCGTTAAATAAAATCCAGTTAGTTAGCGTCTGTGGCCTTCAAAAACAAATTTATTAATATATGTGCATACTTAAACTTGTGAAGCGAGGTAAATCTATAGTCATAAATCTGAGCCCGATATAGTTTGTTATTTTTGTTTAACATTATGGAAACTTAAAATAAAATGTTTAGTAATTAATGGATTGGCAATCATGTCCTATTTTTATCAATTTTTTAACAGAGATTAAAATAGAGTATCAACGTAAAATTATTATTAATCAAATAAATAAAAAAATTATAAGAACCCACATTACCTTTTTAATTTATGTCTTATTTGTTTGACTGATACAGCAGCTACAGTAGATAGATGCGAGAAAAGCTGACGACAAATTTAGCGATCCAGAAACTGCTGCATTACATTTCTTCTTGCTTTCTTTAAAAGCCGATATGAAAAGTTGTTAATATATTTTTTTTTAATAATAAGAATAAGCATACGTTAAACTAAGCCGCAATTAAATTATTATTTTGGCTAAATTAAAAAATAGAAAATTGACAATTTTTTTCCTCGTAATAAAAATTGTCTTTAATTAGCTTCCGTTTTGCTTCAAGAGACTTGCTCTTGACTTACGAAGAAGAAAAATTTTTGCCGTCCCTCTATAGAGCCCACACTACTGTGAATAAGTAGTTGCAGTTGTTATTTTGCTTAAATTAAAGTTTTCCGTACAATCTTAAATACTCTGACAGAAAAAATTAAAGTTTATATTTACAACCTTTCCTTATTTTATAATATTAAAAACCGTTTTCGTAGTACTTTGTAGTACATTTTTATATCCCTTTTTTTTTGCTTTACTAATCACACAATCTTTCACATAAGAGATGTTTTATATTTTTGCCAATTATATTCCTTTTACTATAATAATGAAAAATCAAATTAAGATAATACTTTGTTAAACGTAACGTTAGTAAAAATGTTACTAATTTTTCTTTCGTTTCATTAAAATTTTATTTTAGAAAAGAAACTTTTAGAAAAAAAGTAAAATAATGATTAGAAAAAATATTTTACCATAGAAAATTTCAATTTCAAATAGAAAGAATAAATCAGATTTTGATATAGGCCTTTAACGGGCAAAACTTTCAAAATAAAATGCATTTTATCGTTTAATTTACTTAAACTTCTTTAAAGAAGAAGAATATCTCTCTTTACACAATTTTAAACTTTTGTATTTATAGTCTAGTCAAAGCATATTTAACTTAAGTCTTAAATGTTTATAACGTTTAAATTAAAACAATAATAATATTGACAAGGATTTTATTATCTGTTCTAAAAGAACTCAAAAGAATCCAACTCAAGTTTATAACCCTTCAATAATAATGATACTTAAAAGCAGTTCAGTCTGAAAAAATGCAAATAATTGAGGGTCTTATTTATCATCATGATTATCAGCGAAAGCAACTAAATAAATATTTCTTTTTTTATTATTTACTAACTGAAATTATGTCTGTTGGCGAATACTTGACTTAAAACAACAACCAACCATTTTGAATTCTTCTTGCAAATGAATCCACAGACAAGCAGAGTAATGTAAATGTAGACACGACATAAATACTATGAAGCACAACTGTTGCATGTAGTTGCCTTGTATTTTACATAAATGCTGAAACTTATGTCCTCCTTAGGCCTACTTAAGGTAGGAAAATTAATGAAAACTGCAAAGAGTAGCAGAGGAGAAGAGCTAAAGCAGACGACCAAAGATCGCTTAAACAAAAAAACAAAATCTGTAATAAACAAAATTAATTATAATATTTAAGGCTTCTTAAAGGTCCTTCAATTATAACGTCAATGCAGGCATTTGTAATAAATTTTAAAGCTCTCAAAACTAACGAGTGTTTCAAGATTTTCGAAGTAATTAGAAAACTCAGGTTTTTTAATTGTTGTTTTAATTGAATCACAAAATCACAAAAATGCTTCAATCGCGCCAAATATTTAACTAATCTGAATAGTCTTAAAAATGTTAATGACAAATATTTTTGTGTTTACAGTAGTTTTGTTTGGTAATTTTACTACCCTGCCGTACTTTCCAATATTAAGTGTTGAGTATGTGACATCTCGCTTACTTAAGCAACTTCTGTCGCTGATAGAAACGAAGATGATGAATGCATATATTAAAAAAAGGAAAAAAAAATAATGTAAAAGTTCTTAAATTTGTCTTTTATTTCAGATAAAGATTTTACAACCTTCACAAATTTCACGTTTTCTTTTAGATCTTTCAGGAAATGCTAAAATTATAAAAATGCTTAGTACTTTAAGAGTTATATTATGTTGCTATGTAAATTAATGCGACGAAACTGATAAGCACAACATTTTTTTTTTTTTTTGTTATATATTATAATATATTTGTACACATGAAAGTAACTAAAAAAAACGTAAAAGAAACTAAAAAAAAGGTTTTATTCAAATGCGGAAAAATTATAGCACAAAAAATTTCTTAATACAACCGCTGATTTCTTGCAGCAATTTATGTTCTATAAAATTTTGTTCAATGTTAAACCGGCCTGCTTTTAAGCTACTGTATTTTGATTTATAATACTTTTTAATTTACAGTAATAAACACCACAATATGATAAAGTGCGACTTTAATCGCGGTTATAATTATATTTTTTTTTATTTAATGTGGAAACTATCATAATGAAATCAGGGTAAAGCAATAGCGTATATCATATATACTGGATATATTAATGTTTGCATAAAAATACCTTTAACCAAAAAACACATTTTTCGTTTAAAAATAAATACGTTTGAATTTTTTAATGCATTTTTAATGTCATACACAAAGAGTGTCCTAAAATGCGTACAAGTCTTAAGCCTGTCTCATTTATACAAGAAAGAGTGAATTGGAATACCTTTTATTTATGATCTTGCAGTAGTAACATGGTTTATTGAAGATAATTTTTTTTTTCCAAATTTTCAAATTTGCAGCTGAGTTCATAAGTAGATCAGTCTTCTTTTAAAGATATAAATTTTTCTTCTTAAAATTGTTGTTCGTTGTATTTTACGCACATTTTGTGTTGTTAAACATAAATGTTTTTCTATGTGATTACTTGAAAATTATAACTATCGCAGCCACAGGTAAAATGGCAGAGTGCATATAAAGCCGAGAAAGCAATTTCTTAGTGAAAATATGTGCGCTCTAATTAATTTATATATTCCGTGATTTTTGTTATACCCTCTATGAACAATGTTGAATAACGAAATTACAATGAACTATAATACCACCAAAATAAATAACATTTCAACGGAGAGTTTAAACAGACAGACAATGAAATTGTAAATGATCTGATATTAAAGTTGCAACACAAAAATCCAAGGCAAAATAAAAAACACAAACAAAACAATAGAAAGTAAAATTTTACTGGAAAACTGAAAACCAAATTAATGGCACAATTATTTAAGTGGTGCGAAGAATAAAATAAATTGAAAAAGCGAATATGCCGCAACAAGATTGCATCAAATTATTATTACTAATTAAAAATGTAATATGTTGCTGCAATTGTTTAAAATAAATGCATTATGAAATCCTTACAAGCTTTTAAATTGGGTAATAAAAGGCCACAAGTATTTTAAAGGGGTAAAATAAAAAACAATTTTGTTTTTAATTCTCAGAGCAGGTATTGATTGCACCATAGAAAATTATTTTGTTTTTGGCCATTAGAAAAAACAAAAATTTAACTTTGTAGTTTATTCTTAAGTACATTTTAAAAAGCTAAAAAATAAACATCGCTGATTAGGCATTTTAGAAACTTTGTCCTACCTTATTTTTATAAATGCAGATGTACGTGATTCCTAAAAAAGTTGGTAAAAGCGATTGAATGCATTAAATTCAAGCAGCCATATGCATAACAAAAACTTAGAATGAGTTTGGCATAAGTGCAGAAATTGTGCAGGGTCTCACGACTTACTTTCTTACTTGCCACAGCAAGTAAGAAAGTAAGTCCTTATTCTAAAAATGCAAGGAAAAAATTTATCTTTATTGATAAGTTTTAAAATTCAAAAGTTCAGTTACTTTTCTTCATGCACATCATATTTCAACTGCAAGTTATTGATTATCCTTAAAATAGCTACTGTCTGGGCAACTTTTAAGTGACGTTTTTGTTTTTATGTGAAAGATATTTAAAACATAAGAGATAATATATCATGACATTTTTGAATCGTATTTCTTAAATTAAGTTGAAAATCATGTAAAAAGTAAGACTTCTGTTGCAAACAAAACAATTAGTTATTCAATTTAGAAGGGTCTTAAAAATTGTTGTCTTAAAAATTGTTAGGTACTAAGGTAACTGAGTGTTCATGACTAATTTATTTTTGCCTGATAAAAATTATTTTTCGTAAGAACGCATAAGCCTGTGTTACCAAAATATTTGATGGTGAGATTACGTGATGTAAAATAGTTAGAACTTAAAGAGAAATATTGCCAAGTATTGCAAAAATAAAAAGCGCTGGGCTATAATTAATTTTGGCCACGCAAATAGTAAAATTCCTATAATGTAATGTGTTGGTTAAAATTTTAAACCCTACATAAAAGATGGAAAGAACCGACAAAATTTGCAAGAAAAGCTTTAACTCTTATATTTCTTAATACTTTTTCGAAATTCATTTACTGGTGAAGACTTTCGAATATTCTTGTGCTCATCTACTGTTTACCAAACACAATGACCTAAAAGTCCTTTGGTATACAAATATAAAGGCACAACTTCAAAGATAGAGAAAAAAATGATAAAAGTTAAACGCGTTATACATAATTTTTAAGTAAATTATCAATTTATTGTATTTGCTCATTATGTGCATTAATGCATTAATGAATATTTATTTACATTATTACTGTTAATTATATAAAGTTAAACATATAGTTTTTTACATTTCATATAAAATTAAATTTATATCTGTGCATGTATATTGGGGTCCGCAGGGTAAAAAATTTATTTATTAAATATATTAAAAAAAAAAAAAATCATTTTTTACCATTTTATAATTAATTAATAAATAACAGCGAACATTAAAGAGATAGTATATAATCAAAGATTACTGAATGTGTTAAAAATTAATTTTTTGGCTTAGGTTCATTTTTTAATTTTAATTTCTAAAAATATTTTTTTTTGCTGTATTTTTTTGGATTTAATACTTTTATCTTAATTAAGTGATCCTGATCACGAACAGAAACAATATATTTTTTTCCAGTAAAATGTTTTGCTAAAAGCCCAAAAATTTTTTTAATAAAACTGTAATTTATTTGTATCTATACGTATTTCGCTGGTTGCTTTAGCCAGCTCATTAAGAAACTTTTATTAAAATTTCAAGAGAAGCAAAAACATTTCTCTTTAAGTAGGGTAACTTCACTAACAACGCATACAATTGCTTGTGGAAGCAATTGGTCACATTTTTGCATTTTTTCTTGCCCTTTGAAAATACATCTTGCCATGTAGCCAACATTATGCGCAGAGCAATAGAAAAAAAAAATAAATATGACTTATTTTTGTTTTGCCTTCCAAAAAAAGTTTTTCTTAATTTACTAGTTGTCTGCTTCTATTATTTACCCGATATTGATTTAAGACATCTTAAAAAACTCTAAAACCTAATTAATTGACTAAATAAAATATAATTTTGATTTTTTTATCTGTTATGATATAAAAATAAGTAGTGAAAGTCCTAAAATACTTTCAAAACCTAAATTCAAATTAATAAGGCTAATTGATTTTTAATCTTATCAAAACAAATTTAACATTGTACAACATTAAAAAGGCATTCAAAGCAAATATATTTTAATTTGCTTAAACCAGTTCTTAACTTATAATTATGTTTGAAAGAGAATTAAACATAAAAAAATACAAATGCGTCGGTGTCTTGTCATTAGCTAAAATAAAACAACAAATTAATATGTTATTTTTAATTTATTAAAAAATTTGCAACAGACTTAAATACAGTGGCAAGTTTCAGCTATAAATAAAAAAATGCAAAAGTTGGTTTTTACCGCAAAAAGACTGCATTTTTCTTATTGCATTAAGTCGTATTGACCATAAAAAAATGATTATACTTTTTTATATATCACATTCACAACGATACCCAGTAAAAGAGGATATGAAAAAAAAGTAGGCAATTCATGGGATCTAGGCATTATAAACTGGTTTAATTTAGGGGAAAACTCGTTATTTCTAATTAGCTGGTCATCGGCAAACATGGGTTTACATTAAAACTAATGAAAATTCGATGATAAAGATACGATTTTCATTAACTATTGCATTGTAAAAATTAATTATTCGGAATCTTTTTTATCGTTCTTGGTTCCTTCAAATATCAATATTTCATAATATTCTCATGAAATATTTCTTATTTCAAATTACAAAATGAAATGTTTTACTGCGGGGAAAGCATATCCATATCGCCACTTCGCTGCTGCAAATTTTATATTCAAAGCTAGAAAGTCTTATATCTATTGACAAGTTGATTAAATGAGAACTACATTGAATCAACAAAGAAAAAGACAATAAAATTCTTAAATTTTACATGGTTTAATGAATGTGTGCGTAAGGCTAATACTACAAGTAATAACAATTAAAAATATATTATAAATAAAGCTAAGAGAAAAAGCCTTAAAAATGTTTCTTTCATACTTGAAGACATATTAGGCTGTTTGATTTTAAATTGCTTTCTTTTAAGAACTTCCTGATTTTCTTCTGCAGGAGTTATATTCCAAATGTCTGTGGTTGCTTATCTAAAAATATAAAAAGAAAATATTCAAGAATGAAAAAATCAAATTCTTTTCAATTTTTTTGTTGCAAATTATAATGAAGTTAAAGTGATTAACATTTTACAAAAATAAAAGAGGGAACATTAGCACTTTAAGTTAAGATGTTTCAAAACGGAAAGTAATTAAAGAAAAAATATGTTTTTGTTTCTTTATTAACAAAGATGAAAATATTGTCAATGATAATGAACTTCAGCATTGTAAGATAGGGAAAGAAACTCCACAAAATAAATAAATAAATAAAAAAATAAATAAACGAAAGTGAACAAAAAGAAAAAAAAAACAAAAAAAAAAAAAAAAAAAAACATTAACATTGACATTGACATTGACATTGAAAAAATTTAATAGCAAGTGCTCCGGCAAGAACAACGAATACCATTTTTTTTGCTGGTGTTTTTTTTTTTTTTTTGAGAATTTATTACCATAAAACTTATACTGTTTTTTTTTAAATTAAAATAAATGTGAGGTCCCATATATTAAGTCATCAACTACAAATCGACAACCATTATCTGCAAGTAAATGCCTAAATATTGTTTGGACTTCAGCAATGTGTATCAGCTGCATGTTTTGCTCATTACTGATAAAAAGAAGGTAAGATATTGTCGTATTGGCAAGCATTCTCAATTGCAATAAAAACATTTGTAAACTTGAACACTAACTACTGTTATTGCCTTTTTGCAATTTTTATTACGCAACCCTGTAATATATTCAGCGTCTGGATTATACTAAAATATAAAATGATACGCAAGTGGAGCAACTTTATAAGCATAAATAAAGACATTTTAACACATTTTTTTATTCCAGTAAAATCCCTGTAATATTACGAAAACCAATGCTCAAAACATGTTCAGTTCTTTAATTAAAGTTCTAAGATTGTTAATTTCTTTTATATCTCGTTGTGTGCTGTATTGATTTAATTGCACTACAACTTTGGGGGAGATGAGGGAAGTTATGATAAGATTTTGTAGTTTAAATTAAATTACAAAACATTTTATTTTTATAAATTTCTTATAATAAATTAATCATGAAAAACGATATATTGGTAATTAACTTTAGTTTTTCCTAAGCCTCTAATTTATATGCTGCCTTCTTCAAAATCAACAGTTAATGTTACATTTAAATATGTTTAATTTAATACAAAACATATGTGTGTCACATTTAACGAGTGTCTTTGTTTTTTGTCTACTTCCGCATACCTTTAATTTTTAAAGCTGGGATGAATATTCTTTTACGTCCCTCTCACATACTTAAAACTCTAGGGCCAAAAAATTAAATGCCAAAAAAGAGAAAAACTTACAATTGACACTTTATATGCCATTAAACATTACCATCTATCAATTTTATGGCTTGTAACCATTTTACGGTTTCAGTGCTCATTGTAAAATACACTCCACACACACACACTCACACACAAACAAATAAAAAATACTTTTTAAATATTTTAAATATTTAAATTTATGCACAAAAACAATTGAAGTGAAGAGGGTATGAAAATGAACATAAGCATGTGATATTTTTTATATGCAAATTACTCTGTATTCATATGTGTGTGTGCATGCATGTGTAGTTTATTTTGTTTACATTTTGTTTGGATTGTTTACAAAATTTAATTTTGTTTTAAGTATTTTTATTTAATCATAAAATTCCAATTTAATAGATGATCGTACACTGCAGTGAAATGCGTGTCTACAGAAATAGATAGTAGAATATTGTTTAGTGAAATATTTTTTTTTTTTTTTTTTAGATGTGCATATATGTAAAGAATTATATTATTGCTTTATTAACGTTTTTCATATAAAATAGCAAATGATTCTATACGAAATCTTACACTACTGCTTTAAGCTGATAAACTGATATTGAATTTGAATACTCTTATCATACATTTATTTCAATGATTTAAATCGTTTCACCCAGAACATATTTCGAACAAAACACAAAGTAAAGATTTTATCATCAAGATTAACGTTTTTTTAAAACCTAGAACGAAATGCACATCGAATAGCTAATACTAAGTAAATAACTTCTTTTATTTTGCCAGTCAAAACCCTTCTTATCTCACTTCGACCATTTTCCTCTTTGACCTTAAAATGATTACTATAATTTTTCAAATGAGAAATACCAAATTTTAGACTAACAGTCACATGTGAGCTTTTTTATAAATATGTAAACCACGTTTGAAACTCTTTAAACATTAAAGCTGTTGGATGTATTTGAAAAATATTTTGTGACGAGGTGCCAGAGAAACACAGTTCAAATAAAGAATAATTTTTTCGTAAAAATATGTCATTGAACATATAATTAAACATCACACATATCTGCCCATATTCGCATAACGTAAATACTTCTTGTGTCTGAAGATCCCTTAGAAACTTTTTTTCAAACAGAGACATTTCGTAGAGAAAATGTACAACAAATGTGTAAGCAGTTAGTTTTACTGGTATAATGTTACTAAAACAGTTGTTAGGAAATTTTATTTTTGCAGATAAAAAATTTTTAATACAGTTCTGTAAATAAATTTTACAGTTAATATTAAAACATTTTTTTTAACTTTTAGAAACCTGATAGAATCGTGGGTACTGCTAGTAGGAAATAATTTTTCACTTTGCATTTGATTTAATTTTTTATATGAAATATGTATGGTTTTCTGAAAAAATTGTTTTTTAGGCTTTTTGTTGTTGTTTTGTTTAATGTTAAAATACATATTTGGTTTTCCTGATGATGCAATACAAAGAAGTGGCGATATTGAAAATAGAAAAAAATGAAGACCACTTGCTTTACCTTTTTACATCGGAAAAATTTTATCACACAAATGAAATTTATCCTTGACAAAGAGATTACCTTAAAAATGTTTAAATATGATTTGTTATAATTAAGTTATTATTATTTTGTGAATTTAACTTTACTGATTAAAATTTAGCTTTAGAGCGAGAAAAATAATGCAACTTATCAAGAGAGAATTTTGTCAATGAAAAGACTCGTGTGTAAAAATTTAAAGAAAGAACGGAGTTTTAAACATAATTTGCTGATATTTGCTAAAATATGTTTTATGGCGTTCAGTTTTTTACATTTTTTTCTTTTAAGTTTCAATTTGTTTTGAGTTCATTATTTTACCTCTCCAAAGAAAGCTTGGCTGCATCGTTAATATAATAAATAAAAACTTTCAAAAAAATATTTTTACTTCTTTTCTCGATCTTGTTTTATTTTTTACCTAGAATTGTGTTTAAAACAAACAAAAAATCGATTGTGTGCAATTTTTATTTCATTTGTTTATAACTTTACAAAACCAAATCACGATTAAATTTATTTTCTTACTCTTTTTTCAGAGATTCGTAGTTTTGTTCCCTGGATTTTAACGAAGTTTTAATTTGTGCTTTGCGACTATAAGATATGACCGGGTACTAAAACTTTTTGTTTTCAGTAAAAATTCTACACCTTTTGTGCTTGTGAGTATCAGTCGCTTAACTTCGAATATATTTTCAAAGAAAATGTGATTATAAAAGTTTTAACGACAAAAGAGAAAATTTTTACGCTGGAAAAATATTTGCAAAAAGAGAAAAAATGAAAAAATAGTAAGTTATTTTCAATTTGTAGTATCAACAAAAAATTTAGATCATATAAAAACAATTTCTTTTTCGTTGACAGAAATACCAGAGAGCCATTAAGGAAAAGCACAAAAAAGGAAAAATGTGTAGCTGAGCGGGTATTTAAAAAAGCATTAGAATGTCTGCTGTTACAAATTGTTTGTTATTAGATTTTTGTGAATTTACTTTTTCTTGTATTTTTTTTTTTAAACAAATAAAGTAAAAGCGAGACTTTAAAAAAATTTTGCGTATTTTTCTTCTAACTTGTAACTTTTAAAATGTAACATTTTCTACTTCTTTATTATTGTTTTCTTCGACTTTGCTAACGATCCTTACTTATTGCAAGATAACCAACAAGAATAAAATATTTGAATGGATTTTCTAAAACAGCAGAATATTTCTTTAAATACAGCAGATTAAATATAATTGAAGAATACTTAGGTCACTTAATAGCTATTATATTATTTTTAGTTTTTTATTTAATGAGAATATAAGATTTATCCTGTAAATAACCATTTTGGCAACTTTTAATAATTTATTGAGTTCTTTGTATTGCAAAATAAAGCAGATTAAAAATTATATTCTTAAATTCACATCATTTTCTTTGGTTGTTATAACGGTGGGAAATAGCATATAATTAACAACTATCCACAAGCATCTCCGTAGTTTTTCTTAGTACTCTTATATCGTTTGCAGTTTTAATTTCTCGTTGTCGGCGAGTTAAATCGTCTAGATTCTTCTTATATGGAAAGATGTGGCAAGGTTTTGGTTTTCTATCATTTGGAAAGGTTATTTTAACTACAATTAAATTCACTGATCCACGAATATAAATTTTTTTCTGGAATTAATGGTGATACGCTAATGATCTGTTGATTTTTTTACCCATAATGAAGCTAATTAATCTTCATTTACATCTTCTGATTGCAATATTATAACTAATTTGATTTTTATGAAATCATCACTACACTTGTTCATGTATCGAACCACATCAAAATAGTTATATTTTTCCCTTTAATGAGCACCAGAAGTTTTTGCATTAAGAGAACGAAGAAAGGCAAAGGTAAGGTTTAAAACTTCTGAAATGCAATAACTTAATTTACTTACAATAACCCATCTTGAATTAATACCTCTCTTAAAGAATTATAAATTTTGCAATTAACAATAAACTTGATTTTTCTCATTCGCCCTTTTTGCTTTTTCAATACCTAAAACTTTAAACAATATGAAATTATTTTAAGAATACATTAAGTTTTGAAGAACATTGTGGCCTTATAACTCCTTAACTCATTTCAGTGTGATTCGAATTTAGCATTTCGAGATTATTTTTTGCTTGAAATAAACTGATTTTTAAATTAACTTTGTTTGCTACCAAAAATTTGTATTCCTTATTTGCATGGAATTTGCTTCCGTGTTAAAGCTTCTTAATACAAATTAAATTTTGGTACAGAAAACTGATTGTTAAAAAAATTACGATAGAGTAAGATAATGTTTTTCAAAATATTTTTCATCATTTCCCAGCAAAAAAATTCAAAAAAGATAATCGAGTGTGGAATTTAGCATTATTGCCGCAAGGACTTCCAATCTAATGATTTTAACAAGCTATGAGACTTTTTAATCAATTACTGAGCATTGAGTATATTGACTATTGCAGGAAATAATAAAAATCATTAGTACCCTTTTTTACTTAAAGAACGAGTTAAATCACTACTTCCTTTATTTGCGAACTAATGTAATGTGTTTTGTAAGCGAGTAACGAAATTTGGCAATCACAAAAGTAAGTCATTATATGGCAAGTACTTTTTAAGGTAATGTCTAATTTTTTGCTGGAGTGTAATATGAACTAAAATAGAAAAATTTTACTTCCAGAGTTACTTTCGGCACGTCTTTTATAAAAATGTTTCTTTCAAATGTAATTTGCTGCCAACTTTGGCAATATAGAGTCATTTCAACAACATGTTAAAGTTGTTTGTAACTACAATTGTCTTTTTTTTTTTATGTTATAAATTGAAAAAAAAAAACAAAAAAATGTATTGTAAAATACTAAATTGAGTCACATTTAAGAACTGAATAAATGCAACAACTAGCACTTCTATTTGTCATGAAATATTAATTCCACGTTTATATTTGATTTATTTAAAATTATTTTACTGTAACTTTAGTAACCATTGCAAAACATTTTCCACACATAAAATATTATAAGGTACTCAACGCCTTTCTTTATTTTTTTATAATTTAGAAAATTTTAAACTGCAATAAAAATGTAACATTGCTTAGAAAATAAAAATGTAACAAATGTGTTTGTTTGTAACATACTGCAAGTGCTAATTTGGCCTTATTTGAATTTATATATTTCACAACTTGTATGTTGTAAATAAAAGCAAGAGATGGTAATTAAGAGATTATAAAAGATTTGTTAAACTTCGTATGATTAGATAATTTTTCGCCAATCATGGCCAAAACGGCTTAATAAATTCTTGTGACATTTACATTTTAACAGAGCTCATTATCAACGAGAAATCATGACATTGGAAAAAATTTAACTCTCTATCAATAATAAACTGTGATCTGTTTGATCAAAAAAATTAAATAGGAATATTTTTGGATTTTTTCTTAATTTTTATTATTTGAAGGAAATATTTACAAAACTAGGATATTTGCTTTTAGGTAACACTAAGGACAGACCATTGTCAGATCTGGTTTTGTCGGTCTGCTTTAAGAGATACGTGCTTTTTGCCCACAAACTCGTAGTGGCTATTACGTCTGAGATTATATTTACGTGAGCGCTAGTTATGTGGTAATTAAAATTTTGTGTTGCAATGGAGACAATTTACCTGTCGTTAAAAACACGCCACCCTTATGAACACCTGAAGCCAAATTTTTTTCTTCCCTTAAAAGCTAACACTAACTCTGAAAAGAAGCTTTTGATCATATATCACGACCTCTTTAATTTAAAATTATAACGTTAAACACGTTACTATCGAAAGTCAAAAATCAAATATCACTTTAAAACTAATATTGCGATCAAATTGGCTTTTTGATCAAGGTCGTTAGCTCAGTGTGTAAACCACCAGATGCAGTGCATGATTATATTAAAAAAATTATTTGCATTTTTTTAGTCATTCGGATGGTATATTGTCGATAATTTACGTAATGATACAGAGGGTTAAATAAAAATTTTTTAGAATTTTTACGAATAAAATTATTTTATAGATCTGATTTTTACAACATTTTTTCGTTTTGTAACGTCTTGAAAATTTAAGCAGCTAAGATGTAGACTTTTCTACTTCTTACAAAATAAAAAATAATAGTATTGTAATGCAAAATCGCAGGCTCTTCATGTCGGTAGGATCTTGTAATTAATTATGCTTATATTATTATGTTTGCTTCACCAGGCGCTGACTAAAGGGCTAATACGATATTTGACCATAAGTATTATAAAGAGTGAGCTCTTCGCGCTTGGGTTTGTATTCCTCCTTACTTGACCGAAATGCTTAAAATATGTTAAAGATTGATTTTAATTGCCCGGTTTTAGGCTTTATTAAGGATCAAGTGACGAACTTCGTAGGCCATTAATCTGCAACGTAATTGATTTAATGTGAGGTGATTTATAAACGAGGACTCTCTAGCTAAGAAGTGCTTTTTTAAAGTGGGAAATTTAGTGGAGACCATTTATACATACATTAAGGTATCACTTACTTAGGGATTTTTAGTTTCTTAGAGAAATAGTTGTACCCTATGGGATGCATTGAATTATTCTTAAATGCCGAGTACTGAATTAGGTTATTATTTTATATTAATAGAGGAGTTTATTGATGTGCTCTAATCAGGCTATTAGTCGTGTACACAACTTCACAAATAATAAGTTTCCAGAATAAAAATCAATTTTTAAAGATTTTTAAAGACCCAAACCGAAATAGAGATTTTCTATCACTATGAAGACTCGTTCTGTTGACTTTCTAGTTGTAATAAAAATACAGGTTCGGGTTCAATTAGATAAATTTGTCCTTTTAAACACACATGTGGTAAAATATGTTATTTATATTTGTTACCTACCCCGATAGTAGGTGCTATTTTGATCAAATTTATTTAAGTTAAAAAATAAATAAAAACGAAGAGATCATATGTAAACACTTGTAATTATAAGCGATTAAATGATAGCAACCTTACAGTTAGTCTGTCGAACAAATATCTTTTTTTTCAATACTATTCCTTTTTTGTAATCATGTAACTTAAGACTATTATAAAATAACAGACTATTTATTTGACATTTTCAAATTGGATAAAGGGTGATACCATAAAACAAAATTTTTATGTAAATCATAGCTAATCACAAAAACACATATAATAAAAAATTTGTTTAGATATCAACTACACAGATGCAACTAAGATGTAAATTTATAAAAAAGTTTTTGTAACTGTAACTGGTTGTTTTTCAATTACACTTTTGTAAAGAGTCAGCCATTAGACTTCAAGTTTGTGATATTTACACGCTTGGACTACCACTCACACCGCATTTAGTTTTTATAATTAAAATGTTAAATAAAGGCTTGTCAACTCTGAGTTTTATCTAAATAACAATTTTTTGCAAACAAAACAAAAAATGAACTAAAAACACTATCCTACATTCAATGCTTCTCTGTACTATATGAAGTGATTTTTATAACTAAATAATATATTTTCGTTGTTGTTGCTGCACATCGCTATTTATTATATTGTGACATACTCTTGCCATCCATCTAAATTGTTACAACACAATTTAATTGCTTTGCATGTGCTAACGCGGATCTTAAATAAATAGTAAAGAATGCAAATGGCTTTTTATATTTTTTCTAGTTGAAATAAAAGAAATTTTAATCAAGAAGATTAAGATTCATATTTAAAAGAAATCAAAAATAATATTCAAGCATTTTTTTTAAATAAACTAATGTTTTAATAAAGTTTTGTATTCGTTACTTAGAGACAAAATTTGATAAAATTACTTTTATATATATTTGTTTTTTTTTTTTTTTTTTTTTTTGTTGGGGTAGGAGTTATCGTTATCATAATCATTATGAACGCTTAACAAAATTTGTTTATGTGACTCACTAAATATGCAAAATACTCTTTAAGAGACTAGAAGTCAACATTGTCGAACAAAGTAGAATAGCTAATATTCTTCCAGCTGGTTCCGCACGTGACAACCTGTGATCATTTTTTTCGGCACTGTTGGACCGCGTGCTGATGTGTGGTTATTCGCGGGTTGACAAGCTGGGACCAAAATTTGTTTACTCATTTTTTTAGTTTTTTTTCAATTGGTTTGACTTTGTTATATTTATTTTTAGTAAGCCAAATGTATTTCTGTTGTTTTTTTTTTTGCTGTTTTTTTTGTGACCACCGGTGGTCACTCTGTCCCACAACGTCAAAGTACATCTTGGGCCCAAGTGGCATACTCTAATTTTATGTTTTTATCTTTTTGATTTTTTATATTTTTTCATTAATTTCTTTAATAGATTTAATTGAAGATGTACAGAAAAGCTTTAACACCTGATGACATTGCTTCTGAGCTTGAAAAATCGAGTGTAGACGAAGTAACAGGATTTTCAGATGATTCATTTTTTTAATCCTAAAACGAAATTTTTATATCCTAAAATGAATTTTTGGAATAGTTGTTCTCTACAAACAGAATAAAATATAATTTACTTTTTAAATACTAAAAAAAATGTAGATACAAGCAAAATATAATGCTGAATTTTCTAATCGCTATACTCGTCATCAGCATTATTCGCTTCTACCTTAATTGGTGTTTATTAAAAAAAAACTATCTATTTAACGAAATACTTTTATTTTTAAATTATTAATTGAACTGTTTAATATTGTAACAGATGAATTAATTAACTTGGTTCATGTTTTATTTTAATTAACTTCTAAGTTTTTGTAAACAAGAAAAAGTATTTATGGGTTTTTAAGGAAGTTTCATTACTATCAGCGTACATAAGTTTACTTTCATTAATTGATTAATTTGTTTTTCAAGATACTTTATCACCAAATAATCCATTATGCTTGCTCGAATACGAGTTATTTAGGACTATTTGTTTTTTAATTTTCGTTTGATTATAAAAAATGAAAAGAGATTTTTTTAAATTACTTAAGATTTGCTATTTCTCAACTTTACTCTGGGTCTTTCCTTTGAAAGCAACAACTTATCAACACTATGTCTGCAATAGTTCTAGTTATTTATCTTTTTGTAAAGGATTTCCTTTTATTACTATTATTTGCCATCAACATCATTATCAGCACTGTCATCATTATCATTGCATTATTAATTGCCAAAAAAAAGGAAAAGTAAAGAGTCACAAAATATTTGTGTAGTACAGATAATAGCAGTCAGCCATCATTGGAAGCAGAAGTAAAAATAAAGTAAAAATAAAATATGAAAAGAAAAAGTGCAGAAAATCCGAAAAAAACTACAATAAAAATTCTTTTTCGTACTGTTTGCCTTAAGATGTTAGTGTTTGTTTTTAAGAGATTTTATTTTTACTGTTCTTTTTATATTAAGTACTTTAATGACCTTGTTTATAGCTTGGAATTGTTGCAATAAGTATGAAAATAGTAGCTGACAGATCAAAGCTATTGTTGGCGGCTAAATACGTAGTTTTAATTACAACAGCGGCCACTACCCTTGTTGCTGCTTTTAATGACGTTGAAGATTACTAAGATAAAAAAATACAATATTTTTTTGGTTGTTTTAATGATTGTTTTTATTAAGTGTTAATAACAATCAAACAAGCAAATTGTAATGTTTGCAGAAAAAAGTGTAGATAAAATTCTAAATCGCAAATTAATGTGAGAAAAATGGCGTTTAAAAGAATAACTTTTCATGACTATTTTGTTTCAAAAATAATGAATATATTAAAGCATCCTCTAGAGGATGTGTTTGCGTTATAAAAACAACTATTAACATTTACATTTTATTATATTATCGGAAAGCAATAATTATTAAGTTAATCTTTTTTTAATTTTTTGTTGTACTGTGTTTTTATTTAGACATTTATGTGTAGTTTTTATATTTTGTTTTTAATTTAAAGAATGCCTTTCTGTTGAGTTCTACTGTTTGTGTTTTTTAATTACAATATTTTTACTTGAGGTTATAAAAAATAAGTTGCAGACTGATGACGTATTGTTACAATTTGACAACTATGACAAATTCAAGTAGATTAATAAACAGAAAATAGTTTTGCTAAAAACATAACAAATCAGTGAATATGTAGGTCGCTTTAAAGGGAATCAGTTGCGATATTATCAGCTATATTTTTCTATTAAAATTAGTGTTTTCTTTCTTTGCAAAGAACATGCGAGAAACGAATACAATGTTAATAACAAACAATAAGTTAAAAAAAAAATTTTTTATTTTTACAATAATTCAAAAATATTGTGGAGCTGCCTCGAACGTAGAGCTCGTAAAAGTTATTGTTGGAAGATACTGATCCTCGATGTTGATGTGTTATTTTTACTCAAAAATAAATATTTACTATAAAAGTTTCGTATGACCGAGTTGTATATTAAAATTTTACTTTCTTTTATAACATTCCCTTTTTACACTGAGCAAAAAAATCACGTAGAAAAATGTGTGAAAAATTGAGTAGACCGTATTAAATTTTGGCTAATTGTACCAATGTGTTTTGTAGAAAAAAATTTAAGATTATTAATTATACTAAAGAAATTTCTTCGATATCACGGTTCTCGTTTCTTTACTGAACAGACTGTAATTATATTAGAAACATTGTTAATTTTAAAGAATTCTTACTAATTTCTTAACTAATTTATATTTAAGTTAAAACATTTTATTAAGCAGTGTATTTTCAACTGCTCATTTCTTAAAATGTGCAGCATGTTTTTGTAAAAATTACCGATAAAATTTGATTTTAAATAACCTGGTGTTGCTTAGAGCTTTTAAGATATTGATACCTCACGAAATAAATATCCATCCGTAGATAAAAATTATCATGAGTCTTAAACTTCATAATTTTAGGTTGAATTGAATGAATTTATCTAAGTAGTGAAATTATTCTTTTGAAAAAAATTTTTTTTATTTTTAATGTTGTATTTTGACCCTAATTGCCTAACTGCTATATAAAGATGACTATCCGAACATAAATGAAATTATGGGAAATTGAGTTTAAAAAGAAAACTTCAAGCAAATTCAAAACCTTTAAATTTGGAATGTAAAATGCCATACCGACAGACTCAATTTCATTATGACATCTAGAAGAAATGCAATTTAGAACATTTGTTTAAATTTCAATAACAAATATTAAAATTTAGATTATTTAAATTTAAATTATTCTTTAACAAAACAAGAAGGAAGAGGAGCACATGAAATGAATTTCGAATAGGATTTTTACCGGAAATTGTGTAAATCATGTATTCGAAAAAAACGAAATAATATAAAGCAACGTTTTCTATTTCTATAATATTTTTATCTGTGAATTTATACCACAAAAAAATAAAGCCCTTCTTTGCAAATTATGTACTACTTTTAGAAATAAAAATTCTTTAGAGCCGATTGGTTAATTTTAAGAAAACAAGCAAAACCTAAAGTCGCATGATATAATACGAATTCTTTGCCGTAAATTAAATTTTAGTAGAAAATAAAACAAACACTAACAAACTAAATTCTAATACTAAAAAAGAACAACAATCTAACTAAAAGCAAAAGCTGTAAAAATTTTCCTTTGTTGGTGAAACAAACTCTTATTTGTTACATAGAAAATAAACTGTACAACAAGAAGAAGTTCTTTTTTACCAATAAATTATGCACTAATAGAGACCCAAACAGGTAAACAAGAGCAGTTACAAATCAAGCATTAAGAAAGATAAACATTTAAAACTACAATAAATAGCTGGTGCATTTGTTATTGTAAGCACTTGTACAAACATTTATTCGTTTACAATTCTCTGTCTTTTTACCAGCAAAGGATTCTTTTTATTGGTTGAATGAGTATTGATTCTTTTTCATAAAAATGCTAACAAGTTTGAACTGAGTACATATGTTTCGATATGATAATATTAATTGCAATTTTGAAAACTTTTTTTGTCACTGATAAATCATACAGATGGATTTTTTGTTGTTGTTCACAATACAAATTTGTATAATGTTCACATAAATTTATCGCAATAATAAATGTTTTCTTTTTCATTCATTGCAACAATTTTTATTCACAAACATTCCATCCCTAAGGCTTTTTCAAAATACTTTTTTATGTCAGGTGTATATTCTTCTTACTAAAAAATTTTTTTAGAAAATAGGTTCAGAATTCAAAGTAGAAAATTTAGTTATAAGAGATTTCACAAAAGTTATGTAATATTATAACAAACTTGTAATTTTTTTATTACCATTGAAATTTCATTGGCATTTTTGAAATAAGGACAATGAAAGATATTTAATTACTATTCAATGATAATGATCGTTTAATTACTAATTAGAACTGAATCAAAAATAATTTTTTTATGAAACTTAAAATTTTGATCGAAAAACTTGCAACCAAGAATTTAACAATGCATTTGCACAGAAGACAGAAAATTTTTAAGATGGTTTTTGTATTACTGTTTTGCTTTTTTTCCGTGCTTTTCACTTTAATCATAAAAGAAATTTTTTAATATGTAATCAAATATAATCTATATTTGGTGATAAGTTAAATTGAATAAGCGGCAAAATTTCCAAATGAACTATTTTTCTTAATAATAATAAATTTTTGTGAGAGTATTGGAATTTAAAAAAAAAAACATTTAACATTTAACTTTAACATTTAACTTTAATTGGTATAACTACAGCTCACAGTAACAGAAATTAATAAAACAATTAAATTAAAAATTAAAGTGTGTTCATATAAGTGAGATGATTTTTCTTTTAAATTATTATAGTCAACCGCCCAAAAATTACTAAGATGTATAAAATACCATAAAATAACAAGATTAAATTTTTATAAGAAAAAATTTAAAGAGTGTCTCCAAATATGATATTATTTATGTAAATAGATTTATCTTTCAAACCGCTAAATATAGACAATAGGTATTTATATTAAACGAAGTGTAAAGACAATTTAATTTATTGTTTAATCGAGTTTAAATCTAACTAGAACGTTCCTATTAACGTTAAAAGTTTGTTGTAATAATAAAGGATATTAAACATAAAAATTTATTTTTTAAATATGCTTAACAAGGAACAATATTAAAAGAAACAGTAATTTTAGAAGATTCTTTGCTTATTTAATAAGCAACCAAATAAATAAAATTAAATAATTTAATGCCTTAGGATTGTTGTAAGAATACACTAACACATTTTTTTCATATTTGTGTCTAAGTTCCGAACATTTATTGTTTACATATCAAGACAAAATTTCGTTATTTTCCATTAACTTTAAGTGTCTTATATCTTTTATACATTTTAAATATTTCATTATCAATTAACTTAAACGATCTAATAAAAACTAAATGACGTTAATAAATCGCAAGAGCTTTTATAACTAAACTAATAATTCAGTTAATATATTAAGAAAAATGCATAAACATTTTTTAAGTAGTATAACAAAGCAAAAAACCGCTATGTATCATTGTTAACATATTAAATACTTGAACGCACAGCTATAGCGAACAATGTCTATTGATTGTTTAAAATATTATTTTCTAATAACCTTTGAATTATGGATAATGCCATTCTTTTTTGCCTGCTTGAGTAGAAACGAAGAAGAATTCCTGAAATGAATTTTCATTGGAGTCATTTTGTGATTAAATTATCGATTAAATAAAGTGAAAGTTAAACTCGGCGAACATAAAATTGTCTAAAATAGTTTCTTTTGAGGACACATTCTAACAAAAGCAGTTTTTCTATTTGCCATCAGTGCTTATTCTAAAGCTTCATTAAAATGAAAAATAAGAAATCTTTATAACTATTGACAACGTATTAGGTAACAATTTTTATAACAAAATAGTTTAGAATAGTTGCCAAATTTAAAAGCCAAGCGTTTCCATATTCGTCATAAAGCTGGTTGACTGTACTCTCAGAAGGCATTGCTTGTATGTATGAAGATATTACTCTTTTTCTCTAATGTACGGCATTGTGTTAACGTCCACTGAAGATGCAAGTATTTGTTTTCTTGAATGTGTTTGCATTTTTAACTATGTTTTCCTAACGTTTAAAAGTCAAGTTCTTTGCTACGAAAGCAGTCACTATAATAGTGCTGGATAGCAATGCACACATACATAGTGGGTGATACAAAATGTGTTGTAATTCTTAAAGAAAAGAGCTTGGAACACAATGTGATAACTGAAGGTTGGTAGATAGAAAGAAGGAAGATTTAAACAAAATTCTTCCGATTGTTAAAATTTGTAAACTCGATTGCTTATAGAAATATCTAATAATTGTTTAACGAAAAATATTTGCTTCGATCAATAAGGAGCTGGTGCTGTTGTACTTAGAATTGTGTATTTTTTCAATGTAGGATGAATACCAAAGCAGATCGCTTTATAAAAGTATCAATATTCGACCAGCCTTTAGACTGGTATATGAAGTATCAATTACTGTAGTAGTCAGTTCCAGTGGGTTAAGAGAAAAATTTTATGCTGCACACAAAAAATATAACCACAATTATGAAAAATGCCCATAAAAAATTTCTGTAAAAAAAGTTTATATTTCAGATTGGTAACTTATTTCTGTTCTGCCATCTTCATTATTTGATAAAATTATCTGGGATAAAAAGTCGAGAAAATTAAGCTTAAAATGAAATCTTGTTTAACTATTGGAATACACTGCATTTTTATGTAAATACATAATACATAAGTTACTGAAGAAATGGAAATTTCAAATAAAACAAGTTAGATTTCTATGTATGGCAGTGACGAATATTATATACCTTTCACCATCAGGACTTTAAACATTTCCTTATTGCTTCTACAAATTGTTTAAAAACTAGATAAATAAAAATTAAGTTTTTAAGGTTTCTATCATTTAGTTTTGTTGGGTTTAGTATCAGCAAATTAAGAGTTTCCAATTATATATCTTTTAGCAAAGTCTTATGATTAAATTCAAAATTCTTATGCAAACTAGATTATTAAGCCATTTTTCTTCGGTTTGTTTTTAGATTTTTAGTTGGAACTACAACCTTTAAATCACATACAATGTTATCATCCGTATTGTAGGGTTCATTAGGATGCTGTGTGAAGAGACCGCCATAGTCTTTCTCTTTTAAATACAAAAAAAAAAAAACTATTTAAAAATTTAGTACAGACACTTCCGGTTTCTAATACTTTTTTTATTATTAACATAAAAACTTAATTTTTTCCTGTCAGTAGAAGCATTCTTAATGACTTCTGTGTGCATAATTAAACTATCATATCAGGGTAGGAGATTTAGTTGCTTAAGTGTTACTTTAGCAGCGGCAGTAATTTCTTGAAATTGTATGAAATTCAAATATATAGAAAATAAAGAAGATGGCAAAAAAAAGCTTTTAACACAATCTGAGCAACAATGCTTTTCTATTATAAAAATAAAATAAAACCATTTTTATGTAGTGAAGTTAGACACAGAAAAAAAACACGAAAGCTACAAAATATGTTACTGACAATTTCTCAAGCTGTGAGTATTATATTAGCGAATTCTAGTGTTAGTTATGATGATGAGAAAATGAATAAAACACGATTTAATTTAAAAAAATTTAGACCTTGTCAGCTTTAAAAGTGAGTAAATATTTATTTATATAAATCGTCTAGTAAAATGTTATTGAGATGATTGGGTTATACCTGAAAGTGGGCTGGTTCAACTCAGCTAGTAGATGTCGCAGTTAATTGAACTGTAACAATTTCTGTTTGTTGGCCGATTGACCTTTGTGTCTCAGAATGGGTAAAGTAGATATATAAGTTTTTGTGAAAAATTTTAAAGATTTTTACATGCATTCCACATGTAAGAAAAATTAAAATTAATTTAAAAATTAGGAAAAAAATAATGTCTGCATTCATTTGGCTTAAATCCCTAAGAAGATAGCGATTGAAAAGATTACAGCCTATTAAACCATTAATGTAATCATAAATGCCGAATAATTAAACAAACTAAGGGGCAGTTTGAAGAAGTGATCGGTAACGATTTAAAAACCAAAAGAGGGTTTTTAATGGTCGGTATGCAAAAACCTGTAGTCTTTTATTCATACTTATAAAAAACCATTCTTTCCTAATTGATCATATAAAGAACTAACTAAAATACCAATACAGATCTAAATAATAACGTATCATTGTACCGATAGCTGATTAAATTTGTGGAAAAAATTTAGTTTTTATAAATTTTTTCTCTTTTCTTATTTATAAAAGTTTTAAATCTCTGCTTCGTACGACAATATTCACTTTCAAAAATTGACTTTGTAAAGTCTTTCTCGTGAAAATTTAATGTGATAAATATGTAATTCTTCTAAAAAGAAATACAACTGAAAACTCTGATGTTCAGTGAATCAACGAATGCATAAACTTCAATTAAAGATTTAAAGTCATCAATACTATATTGTTTTGCATAAAAATAAAAATGAAAAAATATCAGTACTCTGTTATACTATTTGGTTATATAAATTACTTGTGGTAAAATAATCCTTTATATGATTGTTAACATACAACGTTATTTTTGTTTTAGTTCTCGTATAATATAAAAATGCAATAAGGCATGGGAACATTTAAGTAATAATTATTTAAAATATCTTTCAATAGTTTTCTCACAACATAAAATTTTACTTCAACCCGGATAAATTTGTAAATTAATTTCATTATTTCATAAATATTATACATATTTATCAAGTTAAACTTTAATGCTTCTGATTATACATTCAACAGGTTTAAGACAAAATGATTTTATTATTTAGATCAAAGAGTACATCCTAGATATGGTGTAATACAGTTTTTAAACCATTTGAAATTAAATTTTATGCAATAAAAAAATTTTTTATGGCAAAGAATAAACATATGAATTAAAACTTTACAATAATAATCAAAAAACATATTTACACAAATAAAATGTTAAAAAACCCCAGCAAAATTTATATCAAAATATAAATTTTCATTTTAACGGAATCTAAATAAAATTTTTGTTACACTACGCTGTTGGCTTAAGACTTGTATTTTACATAAAAACTATAACAATCAAACCAATTTCAAATGCGATAAGAGGCTTAAAGTTTTACAACATTCTATTCATTTTATTCCACTTTTATTTGGGGGTGAAGTTTTTTTTATAATGTTTTTTATATCATTTTAAGTCAGTTGTTGTAATAGAAAACAAACCCATTTGTTAAGTTTTAAACTATACATCAGTTATGAGCAAGAGGATTGTGATGGTTGCTTGTTGGTGAATGTGATGCATATAAGAGTTTTAGTTGTATTGTTCATTTAAAACTAATACTGCTATAGCCTTACATAAAGAGGATCAAGCAAAAACTTTCAAACATTATTTGTTACAAAAAAAAAAAAAAAATAATAAGCAAATAGAAAAGTAATCCGCTACGATTTAATCTATCTAATTTTTTTACAAGCAATTTCCTATAGGTGAAACATCAACTGCTTTTATTTGATTTTGCTATTCCTTTTCACAGAAACTTGTAAACGTTCTACTTAAAAAGTAAAAGCGTTTAAAAAATTTTTGTAGAAAAACTGGCTGATAGCAAGTGTCCTACTTTTATATATTTTTGTATGTTTGTATGTTTGTTGGCAGGAATGATCATTTTTTGTTACCTAAAAATACAGTACAACTAAGACTTGTATTTTTTACATTAATCTTCTGATTTTGATAAAAATGCATAGAACTTCCTCCAAAAATTCTGTTTTAAATTTTGAATTTTGTTAAATAAAGTAAACTGAAATTCAAATTAATATCAAGTCTGTTTCTATTGTTTGTTTTGGATACTTAAAATAAAATAATATAAAATATTTATAGGGATGAACGGAAGGTTAAAAAGTATTTTTAAGAGCTTTTTAAAAATAATTTGTATATGAAGATAAGTCGTATATGAAAGAAGCAGGCTATTTAAGCATAAAAATATAAAAAAGTAAAATTGCGTAAGAAAATTATTGTTCTAAAATTGAAAAACTTTAGACAAAATATTTTGGAATAAAAAAAATTACGTGAAAAATATTCTCGCGAGTATAATTGTAAAATGCTAAAAAAGGTTTCTGTAGAAATGTTAATAGTTAAATATAAAATAGCTATCCTTGTCTGCAACTTTCCTTATTGACAGTGAATTAAATTATTGAAAAAAAATTTTAATGGCAAATAACGTACGTATAAACGTAGTATAATTTAACTCATTAAGCGTTCTGATGAAAATAAATTTATTTCTGTTAAAATGAAAATCCTTATCAAAAAAGTATTCAAAATGTTATCAAGGCACCCTTTATTTAAGACCTAAATACTGTATTGAATAATAATATGATATTTGATATTGAAAAAATGCCATAAAAACTAATCACACAGATTTTTAAACCTTTTTATTGCAACTAATTTTTACTACTTGTTGCTTTAAAAGTATATAAAAATCATATTATGTTACTGCAAACGTCTTAAACGCACACAAATTCATCTTATTATTATTTTCCTTAATTTTTTCACAAATTTTTTATTCATTTTTTTCAACTCCCTGGGTTATGTTAACATTTTTAGGACTATGTCGTAAGACCTAAAATATTTGCTTTTGATTGAGTGTTATTAAGGCAAATACTGACACGTTTTTTAGAGTGCGTGCATAACTAAAAAAAAAAAAAGAAAAAAAGGAAGTTATATTGTTTGTTCATTAATCTCTGTTAAGCCAGCAGACGGACGCACTTCTAACCCCTATTTTAGTATTTATGACAGAAGTTTAGAATTTTCATATGAGTCAAATTATGTGAAAAACGGTTTATTCTGTTTTAGTTACAACATTTCCTGAAAAGTTAAAGAAATATTTTTTTAAATGTTCTTTCATCACTAACTCAAACCTAGCTAAAGCAAAAGCTACAAAACCTGTGATGATGGTTAGAAATTTGACAAAGTTAAGAGCCTTGAGTTAATCAAAACTATACTTATTTAACTAGTGATCATTAAATTAGATAAGGAAATAAAAAGAGGTTCTATTCCATTTTAAATTACTTGATGATTAAATTATTAATGTTTCACAAATACTGACGGAGGTTATTCGGTCTAAAAAATATGTCTTAGCCTGCTAACCGTTGGCAAATGATAAAAATATTTACACTATTGTAACAAAATAAAAAAAAATAAAATAAAATAAAAACCAAAATAAAGTGGGTATTAATATAATAAAAAAAAAATACCTCAGAACAGAAACATCGAATATGAAATAAGAGTTATAATACATATTCTGTTTAAATTTAAATGGTCAATCTATAACATTTTAAAATATCACTAAGGGAAATGCTCTTTATATAATTATAATTTCTCTTTTTATAATTTATTTCTGCTGTTTTATAGCATAACTAATAATGCATATACTGTAAAAATTACAAGCGTCCACCTATAATGGTTCAAAGTTAAAAGCCATATTTTCAAACTGAATCAGCCTTGGGGACAGTACACAGTGGTGAGTACTTACATGGACAAGCGGTTACAGATCTATATCTCGCATCAAAAAGCCAGGATCTTTAAATTATGTCAATTTACAACATTCTTGAAGAAGATAGAGCTTTCATAGTAGCCATTCGAACTTTCAAAGGTAAATAAGCTTATAGATTTTTTTTAAAGAACTTGTCAAAGAAAGTTTTTTAATACATGCAAAAACATGCAAAGACCTTTAGCCGGTTTTTTTTTTTAATTTAAAGAGAGATAGAGTATCTATAACTCGATGAATAAAAAGATGTGAGTGGATGAGGGCTAAATAACTAAAAGTCTACTTGAAAAAGTATTCTTCAGGGATTTTGTAATGTGCTTATACTTTTATTTTTTTTTCGGTAAGAAAAAGGTTGAAATTAAAATTTTGTTGGATTTTTGGAGACATTTTACATAAACTTAAGTTTTCTTTTATTAATATGTAACTAAAATATATAAAACATAAACATACCTTCACTTTCAATGGACACAAATAGTAAATCGCGCAGAAAAACAAAAAACTTATTACATTCATAATATATAAAATGTTGTCAATAAATTTAATGCAATAAACATCACTGTTTTTTTATTTGCCTATGGAGAAATCACTTTGCAGCATTTATATTTACTTTTATTTGTTCTTTACTTCATTTTGTATCATACATACGACACCATTTAATATTTAATATTGGTTTTATTATTATTTGAACATTGTCTAAATTTTATATAGTTTTCCGCTACGTGGGCGTGGTATTAGATTACCGTTTAAATTTTAATATTTAAAATTTTTGTTTTGAAGGCGAACAATCGGTAGGCGTCATTTCTAAAAAAAGAGTAAAAAATCAATTCAGTAGACGCTGGGTATAGCGAGCAACTTTCTGCTTTTTTAAGTCAGTTTAAAAATAAATTAAACTTTAAAAAAGGTTTTGTTAAAATAGAAACTATTTATAGCTATTTATAACTATTATTTATACATATAACCTTAAACTAAAAGTTCTGCAGAATAAAATTAAAGCTGAGAGGCTTTACATCGTTGTTTTGTTTTATTAAGTAACAAGTGCATCGTATTACGGCCTGAACCACGATTTTTTTCGTTCACTTTGACGGTTCCTCAACCTTTGTATTAGCTGTTCTGGTATGAGTGCGGTTTTGTCAGTTCTTATTTAACCTTAAAGCTATTATAATTTTTATAATCATGGCCTTTATGGGAGCTTTACTTATAATTTTAGTTTTTATATTTTTACAAATAACTCATTATTGCACCGATACAGCGTTAGCTAAGTTCTCCCTTTATTCCATTGCACTCTGGCAGCACAGATTTAATGATAAGAGATAGGTAAATAACCTGTAGTAAAAAGCAAAGATAGAAGATATTTTATATTTGTCCTGCTGATACAGGTTAAATTATTATATTTTCTCTAACCTGGGATATACGTTATTACTTTAATTTATTTCAAAAAACCTTTAAATTTCTCCCTTTCCTAAAACTAAACTTTTAAACAATATTGTTCTGCTTAGCATAGCAATATTAGGCTATCTATATTTTTAAAGCTTCAAAAACAATTAATTAAGCTTTAAGCAATTTTTCAACCGTACAAGCTTTTACACATTTAATGAGAAAAATAGAGCAGTGAAAAATTCTTCAGTCATTTGTACTTCGTATTATCAGCAAAGTGGCACAAAATGTCATTAACATATACGAAAGAAAGACAAATTATAATTTTGTATTATACTTCCTTTCTATTTCTTAACAAAAGGCATAACAAAGAGCAAATAATAATTCATCTTTATACTAAAAAGAAAAACAAAATATAAAAAAGATAAAAGAAAATAAAGGTAAAATATTTATAATTTTCTTTTCTTTTATTTCTGGCTCGAGTATAAAGATCACTCATATGGACCGCCTAAACAATTTACATGTTAAAGCAAATGTTGATTCTTAAGAAAAAAAACAAATAAACAAAAATTGCGTGTCTGTGAATAGAGCAGTTAATTTTGAGTATATTAAGGTGAATTTTGACACAAAAACATTTCTTGGGGTATTATCAACAGGTAGACTAGTTGTTTAAACAAAAATTATATATAAAATGTGTGCAACAACTTTGACAGTATAAGTGAATATGAACATATATTTAAATGCTTTAACAAACAATAAACATAAATATGAACTTATAGTGAAAAGCATTTATATTTTAAATTATCTTGCAAAGAAAACATGAAACAAGAAATATGAAAAATGTTTACAGAATCCTTTCAGCGAAAAAACTTAAAAAAGAAGATGTAAAAAAAGCTTCAATAGAAAATAGTACGTGAGAAAAAATTGTTATTTTTTTTTTAATATAAAACGTACGTTAAATGGAAAAGTCATACAACCAGCATTTAGTTTATTTTTTAGCTCTTAGCTCAGCCTTTTCTAGATATATATTATATAATTAAGAATTCATGATTTTTTTGTTTTCTGTGCATGTAATTACAAACTTGTATTCTTAATATGACTTAAGAATGCAAAGAAAAATATTGTTTCAATAAAGAAAAAATCAACAGTGCCATTGTTTGAAAAATATTATGCCATTACAGCTCTTTATGATACTGCAAGTTAGCCCTTATGTACATTTTGCAACTTTTATAAGAACGGTTGCGCTGTTATTTTGTTATTCATACTTAAAGCAAAAACAAAATCTTAGCAACCAAGGCTGAAATTGCAAAACTAAATTTTTATGAATTGTCACGAAAACAATTTCAAAAAACAAGAAATAACAGAAACCAAAATTGCTTGTGTGGACAAGGATTTAAGGCTAAACTTTGAACTCAGTTAGTTATACAGAAGTAACCGGAGTTAACTAAACTTCATTTTGATGAGTCTAGTTGTTTGTCAAACAATCATACTCAACTCATATTTCATAGCAAAAACAGAGAGGAAACAAATCAAATAAAATCTTAATGATAAAAATTGTTAATTTCAGTTTATAGAAATCTATAAATGATTTACTTTAATGAATAATAAATTAAATGAATAATAAATTAAAAAATATCTTAATATAGTTTTTGTTTGAATTTTATAAGTTATTTTTTATTTAATTTTTTTAAGTTTATTATTTTTTTATAGACTTTCGATATTTCCTACTCCGTTGTGTAGCATCATCAAAAAAGCAAATATTTATTTAAACGAAATAAAAATTAAAATATAAATATAAGTGAAAATAAACAACAACTAAAAAAATGATAAAGAATATTTCTTAATTTAATATAAAAATATTAATATATTTAGCAATAATATTTTTATTTTGAAAAGTGCTTAAATAACTAAATAGAGAAAATTTAATTTTAAAGGTCAAGTGAACATTAGTATTTTAAAATCTATAAATTTAAAGAAATTTCGTTACATTTAATTTGTTTTTTGCAAAACACAGTAACTCGTTTAATAATTGAAAGTGGTGTTACTAACTTCAGCAAATCTGCCAATTTTTATAAACATTTTTTTTAACAGCTTTTTTAACTTTAAACATTTATTTCCCAAAAGACTACCAACAATGAGACTGCAAATCCATTTCGACATTTTTATAATCTTTTAAAACTGACATTAACAACAAACACGATTTCGTTAGCCAAACAATTAATAAAATTTATTTAAATTTATTCACAAAATTTTCTGTCTTAAAATATTTCTTTGAGATATTTCTTCACTTCATAATTTTTACATTAAACGCTATGAAAACCAAGCCAAGCACATGCAATAACGATTAAGCGACGATATTGCGAGAGCTTTTTCATTGTTCAATAATTTTTGTACATTCAAGTTAGTACCTGTGGACTTCAATGGTCGCTTAATGGGAGGAAGGCTTTATTGATTTGTAAGATTTACAACAAAGGAAATACATTACTATTTTTTCAATTAATTAGGCACTGTGTCAGTTTTTCAAGTTAAAATATTGTTTATTATTTTAATTTTTTTTTTTCAATATTTTTCCACATCTTCTGGAAACAGAAAAAACATTTATATAAGTTTTTTGCAAATAAAACAAATATACAAATGTACAAGGTTTTTCAGAACGTTTAAAGAATTCAAAAATCTTCAATAAGGAAAAATATAATATGGCTTATAAAACAAATAATACACTGAATAGATTATTTAGTAAGACTAAAGATAGAATTAATAAATTTGACATTTCTAATGTAGTCTATGAAATACCTTGTAAAGGTAGTGATCAGGAGATTTGCAATAAGGTATATATTGGTACAACAAAAAATAAACTTAAGACTAGAATTGCTGGACATAAGTCGGACTTAAGATATGTTAATTCACAAAAAACAGCATTATCCGCTCATTGTTTTGACTTAGGTCACTATCCTAACTTTGAAAATGCTTCAGTTCTTAGTATTGAAAAAAATTATAAGAGACGGTATATTTTGGAAATGTTACACATTGTAAATACTCCATTAACTAAAAGAATTAATTTTAAAGCAGATACAGATAATGTCGCTCATATATACAGACACTTAATTCACAAAATAACATAAATGTTTTGTTCTTAATATATGTATGTAAGACAAAACACTTTTTTATATTTTTTGTTTTTTGGAAATTTTTTGAAACATTGTTTTTTAATTTCATTATGACAAAAAAAATTTTTCAATTGTTAATTAATTTTGTTATTTTGCTTTCAATATTAATTTTGTTTCCTGAAGAAGGTACGCAAAAATACCGAAATATCGAAATAAAATATTAATAAAAAATATAAGGACTCAAATAAAATAGAAAATAATTTATTCAATATAATTAAAAATTTTTGTTTCTATTTAAGAGTTCAAAGATAATTATTACCTAAGTTTTTAAGTGGTTATTTTATGATCAAAATTAAGGTTAAAAAAATCGAATATTCGAATAATTTGCTGCTTAAATATTTTAAAACCATTAACCATTTTTTCCGGAATTGGAAATAAGTAGGCCTCTAAATTCTGTACTATTTAATTACACGCAAAAAAATAAAGGTCAGAAATTATTTTTGAGTTTAAAACCCAAAAGATTTTTCTTGCATACTCAAACCTCCAATTTATCTTACATTAATTAAAGCCAAATATGGCAAAACTTTTACTCAATTCTTTTCAGGGTTGTTTTTGAATTTAAGAATTTTAGCAATCTTTGTTTGCTTTTATAACAAGCTAATTTGATTTTCACTAATTTTAAGTGTTAAAGAAAACGAATCATATTTAAACTATTAAATAAAAAAAACTGTGAATAACAGTTTAAATATTAAATATAATTTATCTTTTGTTCTGAAAAATTAAGACTTTTTCTGCATTCACATCTTAAGCCTTGTAATAAACGATCTTGAACATTGTTGCCGCCTTTTAAAACGCAAAAGAAATTCTACTTTTAAAACTCTTTACTTTTAAGAAATTGTGCAATTTGATAAGTTAGTAAAGAAATATAAGTAAAAAACCGATAGTCATTTGCAAAATAGTTTAGAAAAAAATTTTAATCTTGTAAACGCCTTGACAGCAGAAATGTGTGACAGAAGTAGACCAAAATTTTTTTTAGTAATGGAGATTCTTATTTTCAACTTTTTCACTAATACATCAGTGTGTCTCAATTTGGCGTAGAGTGTAAATGATACATTAAATACAGAGATGTGTAGTTTACCACACCCCCGTTATTCGTAGGCAGAATATATTTTACTACATAATGTTTAGAACATCTAGCAACGGGTATAATATGATTGTCATTTGTCGGATTAAAAAAATCAAAATGAAACATATTTAACTCTACTATTACCCTAAGAAACTTCTCAGTTTGCAAATTCCTAATAAAATATGTGTGTGTCTAAATTTTTTATAATATACTTAAATAAGAAACAAAACATCCAAATGTACATGCCTTTTTTGGCATGTTAAAGACAAACTCTTCTACTAGAGAAAATATTGCCGTTTTGGGTTAATTGTAAAAAAAAGATTTATTTGAAATTGAATGTTTTCCGCAGAACTTAAAAAACTTAGCAAAATAAGCATCCCTGATTAGATTTACAGTAACGTTGCTCTACTATTACTTTATAAACCCAAAAATATGTGGATCTTAAATAACTTAAAAAAAGCTTTTGAGTTTAGTAAATTAAAAAAGAAAAATTCGTATTTCCATAATAAGAAATATAAATAAATCAGAGGTGTTTGTTTTTTATGACAAATTTTATATGGATATTTGAGGGTTTCTTCTATTTAACACATAATGTTATTGAGCAATTATTTTATTACTTCCAAAAAAAATTAAAGTAATATATCTTTTTCGAAACCCTCTCAAATTGTTTAATATGAAAATCCAACCAAATTTTTCCCCTTCATACGTGTTTTCAAGAGTCTTTTATGTAGCTTGTTTACTAATTTTTGGAACTTCATTTTACATTTAATAAATTATTGTACAGATTTATAAAAATAATCCTGCGTCTTTTTACTCTAAAAAATGTGTGAGTCATACCGAACATTTTATTTACCCTTTTGACAAAATGTAGAAATAATTTACTTAGCTCAGAACAAGATTTTATTTTAAGAAAAAACCACAATGGTAATATTTTTACACCTACAAGTGTTAGGTAGGAAACATTGTTGATCTAACAAGTAGACTTTACTTTTCTCTTTAAAGCAAAAGAACCTTGACTGGAGCTTAGTTTAAAATAATTCCTTTGATTATAATTTTATAATAAATACACCAAGAACTGCAGAATTTTCTTGCGGCTTATACTAGAAAATTTTTTATTTTGAGTTTAAAGTATAAATATATTAAATTTATTTTTATAAAGGTTTTAACTTTACACAAGTTGAAATTTAATTTGCTCTTTAGTTTATTTAATATGATATTTTTATATTCATTTTCATTTTAAATTTTCTTTTACATCTCTATTTTTATTTTTGCCATCAAATTTCAGGTTATTATGATAACTATAATTTACGAGTATGAGGATACAATTCAAGCCAAAAACTACATAATCTATTAAGTTTGAAGATAATAATAATTTATGTGTATTAACTACAATTACATAAAATAACACAAGCACACAAATACATTTCAGATAATGTTAAAATGGCTACAAAATTTTGCTGCGTAGTTTTGAGGCAATTTTCATTGTGATTTCAGTACCTAAATTAAATTTACTTAAAATTTAGTATTTTAGAATAAGTAACTTATATTATGTTATGTGAATAACTCAGCAACAAGTACTTGATATTGAGAAACAGTTAAATTAACTTAACGTATTTCATGTAGAAAAAATAGACACTTTATGTATAGAAATCTTTTGTGATTGCTTTCGTAAATTTGGATTCCTGGAACTGATCTACATATTATATTAAAGATATATACATTTAGCTCTATTTTAATAAAAGTAAAATTTTTAAACCTTGATTTGATATGCAATTGGCTTACATTTTTATCACTTAGCTCTAATTAAAGAAGATGTCAATTTTATTATTTTAAAATATACAAACATTTTTTAAAAATTTATTTTTTTTAATTTTTGAAGTTATTAGCTATTTAGGTGTTATCACCAATTAAATAATTTTTAATTCGGCATAAATATACGTTTTAATAGCGTTATTACGAAATAAAATTTATCTTCAAATTTTTGCGTTAGTTTTTAAATAATTTTACAATCAATTACTCTACAGAAAATGATTTGAAATAGTAGTTAAGGCTAACAAGGAAGTTATTTCTATTGATCCCTTAATATCAGATTACATATACGTCAAGTGCCAAGGAAAATTGTCGCTTTCCTGAATAGGAGAAGAATTTTTGCTTTAAACAAATCTATTGTATAAAAATATTTTTGTTTTTTATTTAAGTGTTTTCATCAACTATTATTTTAATAGGATATGCTGAATACTAAATTTTTAAATTAGTAATTTAATTTATCTTTAAATAGTTTTTTACATAATTTTATTTTTCTTTACTATTTTATATATTAACTTACATTGGTATGTCGCTTTGAAATTTTTATTGAAGTCTTTGACAGATCTTACAGTCAGATATACAAAAAATTGAAATTCGCCTTTTGTGATCAATTACAACAGAATAATTAAAAAATCGAAGAAAACTAAAAAAAGAAAAATAATGGAAATAAATAAAGTAAGTAAATAAAAAAAGAAAAATGAAATAAACAGGCATGTCACAAACTCCGCTCGGAATTGAAATGATTCCGAAGTTACAATTCCGATCGAAATGGTCTTAGCTTTTATAGATTCCGTAAACCGAAGAAAATACAAAATCACTTATGTTTGTTAAAATGTGGCAACATAACAACGAATGTAGAAAAAGCTTTAATTATGGTGTTGGAGAAAATATCTAATATTCTTCCGAGCTCGACAATGCCATCAGTACCTGTTCAATCTCGTTTGGATGTTAAAAAATATGTGCAGAAAAAAATTTTTTTAATTATTTATTCTTTGTGCCCTTTCGTGTTAGTGTTCTACGGAATTAAGAAAAAACAAACACAAATATTAAAGTACGGCTATATCTTTTAAGCAAATTCTGTCTATTTTTTTTATTCAGGATTAAGAAAAAGATAATTTTTTATTACCACAATATTAAAATAAATTTATTTTGGATCAATAAGCAAGATAAAGAATAGTCTTACCTATAAAAAATATTTTTAATGGTTTTTATGTTAACAAAATGCTCAAAATATCAATTCCACATAGCAAACTGAAAGTGGTTTCGTTCCAAAAATTTTTACGTTTAACGTTTTCTATAGAAGTAAAATACGGAATCAACTCCACTTCCGAACGGAATTTTGTTCTGTGACATGGCCGAAAAATTAATAAATATGAACCACCCAATAAAATAACAAAAAGTGTCTTTAAACAATCACTGTGCATTTTTATTAGAATCGTTTTAATAAGAAAATATTAATTATTATGTAAATGAAGTTAGAAAACTATTCACTTTCTAGTTATATATGTCTGTATCATCAACTTTTTTTGGCAACTATCTGAGACTCATTAAGCATTTTAAAGAAAATTAAACAAAATTTGTTGCTACTTTTTAAAGGTTTTATAAGAAGCGATAGAAAAAAAAATATAGCAACAAGACTCTTAGTAACGAAAATTAGCAGAAAAAACTATAAACTTCAAATTTGTTATTTAAGCTTTATAAAGTGGAAAAGATGTGTGTTTGGAATATTAAATTAGGATCAAAAGAAAAACGCAACCACTAGATATTTTCCAAATAACACGTAGACACATATAAACCAGAAAATTATTCAAAACGTCAACAAAATCATAATTGCAAAACAAATATAAAATAATAAAAGAGGAATAGAAATAAGTTTAGTTTTATCGATAAAGAAACAGATATCAAATGAACAAAATGAATTCCGGTGTTTTAAAAAATTAAAATGCTCTTAATTGCAAAAACCATGAATGCCATAATCATAGAGAACAACAACCTAAAGTAAATAAAGTTATTTTTAAAGTACAAAATATTTCTCCTACTTAATTATGCACGACACGTCTTATTACGCTAAATAATTATGCTCTAGTATGCATTAAATTTATTAAGGCGTAAGAACTATTGTAGAAGTTAGAAAAGGTATCGATTTTAAAATACATCCAAAAGGGTCAATATACTAACAAATGAAACACAAAAACTATAGGACATACTCAAATGTTCTAGATAATTGTTTCAATAAAGTGCTACATAATTAAAATTCATTTTTAAAACGTGTTGTAGAAGATTTTTAAAATATAAATAAGATAAATAACTAAAATAAAGAGGCTTGAGTAAGCGAAGATAGCAAGTAATTTCTAATGTCTCCTTTAGCGTTCACTGGAACCTTGGGGCGTCATTGACATCTTCGGTATACATTAACTAAGTCTATATGGCATTTACTTTTCCACACTCATTCATTGGTTTTTAACTTTTTTTCCAAATATGTTTATTGATATTTGTACTACTCAACAATTCTCATCACCATGCATCTTTAAAAAATAATTTTCCTGACGAAGTTAAACAAATGTTTTTGTTTGAAGATAATGTGGCCAGCCGATAGGTTGTAGTCTTATGAAACATATTTAACAAACTCTGATGAATATTCTCAAGTTTTTCATTTTATCTGCTGTGCAATTAAGCGTTTATATTTTTTTTTTCTTAAAAAATATACTTAATTTTTATGATTTAAACTATAATTTTTCCGCCTACAGAACAAAAATTAAAATATATATGTAAATAGAATTTGTTTGTATTATTGTTGCACAATAAATAAATGTAATGTAAATGTAAAAACTTTACACCCTTTTTAAATTGTTTTACTGTTTCATATGTTTATGGCAAATGTTATTATTATTATTATTAATTTCTCGTTATTATATCAAAGTGATTGTTAAACGGTGCTACAATTACAATAATAACAAAATAATTAGCTCCCTCACCGGAATAATGAAACAATTATAAATAAACATGATTTTATATATTTTTATTATAATAATAATGAAATGGTGATAAAATTATTAGCGAAGCAACATATGAATTTATTGAAGCTCAACAGAACATGCATGACCATGTCTAGTATCCCGGAATAATATTATTTCTTATATTATTTATATTAAAGAACTTTTTACTTATTATTATGTTTTTTTATGCGCTGTTATTATGAATAGAAAAATAAAAATATATTCATTAAAAATATTAATATATCGTTTTTATAGCGTGTACAATCATACTATAGCAGAATAAAGGACTGTTTTATCTCAAATTCTTTTAAATTATTTTCTTCGGATTATATGTATTATGTTCTGACAGCAAATAAATTCTTTTGTGATCTCTAAAAATCAGTCACACCATACTGATAATAGTACTCGAAGTGGAAGATACAATACTCCACCGGTGTTTAATCATTGGCAGAATTTTAGGCTGGAAAATTTTATTTAAAATAGAAAGATAATATAAGGGTCATAGTTCAAGTTGCTTTGAAAAAGTTTTATAACAAAAATTATTTCTGTCTGTCATACGTTTGTGGTAAAAATATGACCCTATTTTCACTATCAGTTTAAACAAAAAACTACCTTAGTGTAATTACGAAACATTTTTTGATATTGTGAATAAATACTAACATTAATGAAAACTTAAAAAAATCCTATAAACATTTATGGCCAAGAAACTACAAAATTCGAATTTGAATAAATACTAACATTAATGAAAACTTAAAAAAATCCTATAAACATTTATGGCCAAGAAACTACAAAATTCGAATTTTGGGATTTGGGGAAACTTTTGTGTTAATTTTGGGAAATATGGGATTTCTCTTCCCTTAGCGTCGCAGATTGGCTAACTGGTTGATTTTCATATATGATGCGTATTTCATTTTTTTATATAGATAAAAAAGCATATTCACTTGTATAAAAAGCCTTGTATGACAAGCCTGATCTGATCCTGATATAAGTCAGTCGTAAATAAGAACTAAATGAAAAAGAGCTCACCAGTTTTTCTTAAATTTTTTATTAATTTCAGATGCAACCACCTGCAGAAATGCAAACGATAGTAAAAAATATATTAAAAGTTAGAGACAGGCTGTCGTTGTTTCAAAGGCCATGGACCGATCTTGCTGACTTTAAATAGAAAATTTTTTAAACTTTGTCTGATGGATAAGGCTCATCTAGTGCCTTGTTGATTTTGATTTCAACACGAACACAGACGAATAGACGGACATCGCTAAATCGACTTCGCTATGCATTAGAACTCAGAATATATATACTCTGTTGTATTGTAAATGGATTTAGTAGAAATTACAAACGGAAAGTCCAATTAAAAGTACTTACAACTTTATTTTGTGGACTATTATTTGATTCTTTGTTTGTCTAAAGTCTAGACGAATAGTGTATTTCTTAGTTAAAAGCGTTAATGTCCTTCCCTTTTTTGTATTTTTAGTTTTAATATTCTTTTAATTAAATTTCTTTTTTTTATAGGCATTTAATTATAAAAATAAAATAAATAAAAAAACAAAACAAAAATCTCGAAGAGATGTCGCAAATATCTTTAAATTTCATAAAAACATAAATTGTTGTTTAACCCTTATGGCACTTTAACTATTGTGCATCTTTTGGTAACAACGGAAAATAAACAAGACAAAATTAAAAAAATATTTTCTTGAAATAAAAGAGATCGTTCGAATAGATTATAGAATAAAAATGTTTTTCTATGATTTTTTTTTCGGTTTTTGTTAGTTTCTTTTTATTTTCAACATTTTATGAAGAAGAGTATGTTTAATGCCTTTTAGCAATGCAGATAATCGTAAGTTGTTTATCGTTGTATATTGACACTTAATTTTCTTTAGGCTGCTGTTGGCATATAAAATAATATTAAAACTCTTTTTTATTTGCTTTTAAATAAAATAAGGAAGTTGTTCCTCAATTTCGCTTTATGTATGAAAAACTTTTTTTTTATTGCATTCATTTTGGACATAAAATGAAGTGAACACTTGATGTATATTTCTGCTCAAGAAAGCTTAAAAAATCTTTAAATTTAAAAGCCAAGCTATCAATATGAAAATTTATTAATCATGATATTCTCATGAAATTTTTGTTATTTTAAACTACAAAATGAAATGTATTATTTCACTTCTTCTATTGTGTTATTTTATATTATAATTAGTTTTTGATTTTCCTGATGATGCTTTTCAATGAATAGAAATTTTGAAATATAAAAAAGTAAAAAGACCAATTGATAAAAAAATTAAAAAATATTATTAACTAAAGGTTAAATTTAAACCTCATTAATATTTTAATTAAATCTTTCAAATGTATGTGAATTGTTGTTAATGACATCTCCTACGTAGAAAAAAAATTAAATAAAAATAGTTTCTCATTGGTAACTGCATTTCTGCTTGAAAGATTTTTGGAGTTCTTATTATCTTTTAGTGTTACTGATTCAATGTAATTCTTATTTAATCAATATGTCTTTGAATAAAGGATTATTGAAATTTCTAAAGAAAATGTTGGTAAATGTCACTGAAAAGCTATATGAGCAGTAATAAAACGAATATGGATATGCTTTTCCTGCAGTAATGAATTAGTCATAAAAATATCATGATATATTTACAGAAAGGAATCAAGCACAATTAACGTAAAATTACATAAATATATATAAAAAACCAAAAACATATCACAATCTAAATATATGACTTATAAGGGGTTTAGAATGTAATCTTCACCAGTCTTTCTTATTCAATAATTTAAATAAATTTTTGTAGGAAAAAGCACAAATCTAAGCCTTTATTAGAATTGCATGCAGACCATTCAGTTACTATTGTAAATATGTTAAGCTGCAAGTATTCAAAGCGCAAAGAAAAGGGGCTCTATAAAATTCCTAAGATACGGTTAGAGCTGAGTTTGACATCCTAAACGTACACCATAAGCAGGTTTGTCTCACGAATGACGCTTTTATTTATAGTAGGATCAAGCTCCTTTTAAGATTTAAACCAGAACTTCGTTTTCTATTTCAGATCGATTTCAAGGTCTTGGTTATTTATCTTTTTCCGACTTAGAAAAAAAATTTCTACAGTTTTAACTAGATTTCGTCTAAATCAAATATCGAATTAAAACTCAAAATTTCACAAGTTACAGTGCTATATTTGGCTTTAATTAATCTTATATATCTGAGCCATACAAATCGGCATAAGAAATTTTTCTGTTAAAAAATGCGTCAAAAATTTGCTAACGTTTTTTGTCGCATTAATCTTCGTTTGTATTACAGCAGGTGTGTGAAGTACTAAGTAGTACTTAGTAGTACTAAGTGCAGGAATACAAATGTATTATGGTTTTGTTTTCAATTTAAATATATGAAAGAAATGTTCGTTCTCATGTAGAGAAATCGGCAGTTAATTCATATAAAATGTAGTAATCTTGCAACCATTACACTGCTTGCAATAATGATTTTCTCATTATCATTACATTTTATAAATATTTACAGCATCTCTAGATTAAAAAATGCTCTTGAAGTCAAGTGCATGCTTAAGTAATTAACAGAGTAAATTATTCTTAGAATACCAGAACGGAAATAATTGCAAGGGATTTTATCTTATGCAACATTAATAAGTAGCGCGAATCTCCACCATATAAAAGGAAGCTCTTGCATATAGCTCTTCAGGTTGAAGTGCAAGTATTTTAAATATTTTGTATTTACTTCAAAATTAAAAACGCTTTAAATCATTGAAATTTACTAAACGTAATTTTTAATTGCGTAAAGTTTAAACTGTTTAAAACATTAAATATCCTGCTTAATAAATTTTTGGCTACAAATTAAAAACAAATAAAAATATAACCTGTTTAAATAATTTGATTCTTTTTCAGTTTCAATATTGTTTTATCTTTTTAACAAAAATATAATTATTTGAATTCTATTCAGTTAGTTAAAATTTTCTAAGACTCATCGATAAATACATCTTTAAGGTAAAAAATGGATTTCACCTGCTCTAGAGCCTAAAAAAATAAATAAAATAGCTTAAAATATTTACTATTTATCATTCTTTTTTCCCTTAGCAGAACGAGTTTGCTTTAAGCTAAACCTATGCATTACCAGTTTCTTACCATGTCTTTTTTTTGCTGGGTTAATTACAAATTTATTATTTTTTAAATAACAATTTCTAACTTATTTATTTTGCCTTTAACGATAAATTAATTTAAGATAAATAAATTTCAAACAAATATTTATTTCAAACAGGTTTAATCGCTAATTTAAATTAGTTGTACGCCATGTGATAAAAAGTTTATGAACACAATTTTCATTTTTCTTAAAAATTCATCACTTTTGCATGAAGCACATCACATAATCAATGTAAATTTATTTATATTTCTTAACCTCATCTGTTAATTTTGTTATTTCTATTATTTTTGTGTAAAACCTAAAAATAGTAAAGTTTTGCAAGTGTCTAATTTACATTTAATTTTATTGTGTTACATTTGTGCATGGTATAACACGTTTACTTAACATAAAGTATACTTATTTACTAAGGTAGATTATCTAGGTATTATTTTCCTTGCTTTATACATACAATATGTTAAGCACGGTTTAGTCACGCCTATTTGCAGAAATTTTATAGATTGCAATACAAAATAGCGAAAATTCCGATTGAGTGAAATAATTTTATAAAGCAATTTTAAGTATTTCTAACATCTCTATAAGTAGAAAACTTTCTAGTCCGATCTACATCTGTGAACTCTCTTTCATTGTATGATGTTGTGCAGCAACTATTAAGCACGGATGTCTTCCTAGTTAAAACATACAGCAACACCAAATGATAGTAATTGCTTTCGCCATTTTAATAGAAATATACGTTAATTTTTAACATAAGTTGTACTTACATAAATAAAATAAAAACAGCAAAATATATATATATATATATATTATTGCAAAGAAAATAAATCTTATTTATATACAAAGAAAAAAATTTAATAAACTCTCCAAAATTAGATTACTTTGTAGAGACATTATGATTTGCAAAGTGATAAAATAAACTAAGAACTAGAGAAAGCAAATTTAAAAATCGTTTTCAATAAAACAATAATGTTGCTATTATTTGTCCTTAAAATTATTTTTAATGGGAGGTACTAACAAGTGGTTACAAGGAAGAAATCTACTACCGTATTCGATTCGTTCATGATCATGATAAAAAAATATTTTATTGCGCAGATACTACAACATCGTTATAACTCAAAAATGGTAATTAAAAACCTAAATATCTTGTCTTGACATTTTAAAATTACGCTTTAAACCGGTAAGATACTCTGCTAATAAGTTTCTTAAGTTTTCGTTTTTTGAAAATCTCGAATTTACCTAGAAACGAATTTAAAAATTTTTATAAAGAAAGAAAATGAAAAAGTGGTATCAGAGAAAAAGTCTTTGCGCCAGATTGACTTAATTTATAATTTTAATTACTTATTTAAAAAGATTTAATTTTTTGTTTGTAATAAACCTTGTAAATAACTCAATTAATTATTTATTTCATAAATGATTTTCTTGATTAAAAAAAAAAAAACACAATTGTTTGTTAATATAACCAATTATCACTCGCATCGTTATAAATTACACAACATCTATGCATATAATAAGTTGGTTAATTAATTTGTGAAAATCACAGGTTCAACCCCTTGCTAGGAAAAAATTAAAAAGTTATTTACTAACTATTAATTTAATAAAAATTAATTTCAATAATTCAATAAGAAAATTTATTGTTCGGAATCTTTTTTATGTTAATTTACCTTAATTGTGCTGGATTTCTTGAAATATAAATATTTCACGATATTCTAATGAAATATTAATTATTTAAAACGAAAACTAGTGCGGGCAAAGCATATCCAGAGATTGCGATTATTTCTTAATATAATTAAGAAGCTATAGCCGACCTTCATTTGACACTGATGATTTATTTTTAATTTTAAAAATCTTTGCATAACATTTCCAACAAATTGTAACTTTTATTACATTTAAAACAGGTCTGTTACAATTTAGTAAATGAAACGAAACCAATGGCGCCATCAAATTTTTTAAACTTCTTTGAAACCACTCTTATCTACAGTTCATAAAAAACTATATTTACATTGAAAATATATAAAAAATAATAACAATAAAAGAAAATAAAATAAAACGCAACATATTTTCTAAAGTAAGTCAGAAAACTTTTTCAATTAAAAAAATATATTTTTAAATAAATAAAGAAATAACAAAAGATTAAAATACAAGTTATAATTTTCTGGCTCACAAACTCAGAAAAAAACAAAACGATGAGCAATGGGCCAAGATTTTATACTTTATAACAATAAAATAGAAATGAAGTAGAGAAGTAGAAACCCATGGTGCAACAATGCAGTTAATTATACAAAGAATAGTTTCTGTGGTTTACGGTCGGGCAGGATGTTATTTTGGCCAAACTTAAGGAAAGAAATAATGACAAATTCTTACAGAAACTAATAAATCCTCTGAGAATAACTGTTCTCAATAAATAAATTTTTAAGGGCTTTTTTGTTATTTATTTCAAATGCCATTTTACAAAAACCAAAAATATCGGATACTAAAAATACTGCACAATCATGTAATTTATCTCCATGAGCATGAGGTTACCCATAAATTTTTTTGTTTATTTTCATTGCATAAAATAAAAAAAAATCTTCAATAACTTATTTAGATGGACAATAGTTTAAATCATAAAATTAAAAAAAAAAAACAAAATACATGTTCAGGAGTGGCAAGCAAATCTTGCAATAAATTCTCTATTTAAAGATTTAAGGAAAGATAACAGAAAGAAGGGAAATATTAAATGAAATAACACAGAGTAGTTCAGCTGACTTAAATTTTTAATTACTTTATTAATTGTTACTTAACAACCCAACGTAAATCGACTGATAATAACTTTGATTAGATAAATTTCTCCTTTTATCTAAAGAAGCTACTTTTACAATGACTTAAGTGATGCATGGAGTAGGAACCAATTCATCCGAAAGAAATTTATAGAATGGAAGGTAGAGAAAGTAGAATTTTTGATATTTCAGTCACATGTAAAGTGTCAAAAATTATCCTGCGATAAAAACCCAAACGAACTGTGTGACCTCAAATTTTTGGGCACTAAATGAAGAACACAAGAAAAAACAGTTTTGAAGAAACTTTCTCTGATTTTTTCTAAGCACATACCAAAGATCAAAGAGGTAAAACAGGAGAAATATTTAAAAAAAATAATAAAATAACTTTCATTCAGAGTCTTACGGGTTAAAAATCGTAGGCAAACAAATATTAATGTTACAAAATGCTCATGCAACAAAAGTTTCTTAATTGCAGAAGAATTCTTCTGTGAACGAAGATAGGGTAAGTATATCATGGCATGCCAAGGCTTGTTACGAAAAATGAAGCAAAAATGTTTCAAGAACTTTTCTAAGTTTACCATAACCGATTGAAGACTTGATGTATACGTCTGGCATGCCTACTACCATCTGCGTCCCCCCAAATACATTGTTATTGAAACAGTTTTTCTTATTAATAACGAAGGCCCCCTAATTTAGACGCCTCGGTAATCAAATTTTTAGCAAATATCATAAAAAATTTATTTTGAACGCAGTTGTTCAGTTTTTAAATTTGATTAGACCTTGAAAATATCTATAAAAAAGGTTTATACCGTTTTTTCAGGTTATTCTCTAAAAAGGTGGTTCTTATATTTCGCGTATGTAAATATAATTCACTTCGGTACTAGCAAACGTTTTTGAATTAAAAAAAAAACCTGTGGCAAAAGCAGAATAATTATAGTGGTATTTGAATCAAAATTTGTAAATTATTTTTACAGGACCCCGCTCACAAAATCGTAAACGGATTCTTAATTCTCCAGGTTTTGGCTACATACTCTAAGGAAGATTTGAGAGACCAGTAACTAGCAAAGGCAGCGAAGCCTTAATTTATACAGCGTACATCTTAAAAAAACCAAACAGTATTGTATGCCTTAAGATTAAATGGTTGTGTTATATAAACCCTTTTTCACCTTAAATTCCTTCCAGTTTTATCTGTAAGAAAGAAGTAGCTTTTTTAAATTATTTAATGAACAGTATTTTTCCGATTTCAGACTAGGCAAGTAAATTCAAACAACCTTTTAATAAAGACCGACGCTTCAAATAATGTTGATGATCTTCATGGTCGAGTGTAGTTTAGCTCAAAGCAGGTTATCATTGCAGTACGATACTTTCTTAAATATTGAGTTACGTTTTACCGCTGCTACTCCATAATCAAATGCCGTCCCTTAATCATCTAAACAAAATTGTTAGCGATAACCACATTTTTTACAACATTATTTTCGTTAAGAGCATATTTATTTGTGGCCGATTGGGCAATAAATCACATTTGATTGCTACGGCATTTAGTTTGCATATGTATGAGCCCACTTTTAATTAACTGAAAAAAATTTAATAAAATATAAGAATTTTACTATTGACCGTTTAAAGTTTTTATTTCTAAAATTAATATGAATAATTTCATCACATAAAAACTCACTAGCATGAATAAAATCATAAATAATAAGAAATCCTTTACATCTGCTTACTATTACAATGACTCCTTTGTCCTCTGTAATACCACGGTATTGCCTGGTTATACTTTTTTTCTTATTTAATCAAGCTTTGCACGTATTTTTTGTAAAAAGTCTGAACGTCCTGTATTCTTGAGAACTTTTAAATATACAAAAAATTGTTTTGGTATTCCTAAATTTTATAGAGAGAAATCTTTATTTGTATTGCTTTGGTACTTTAAGAACACTTTTATTGTCATTGTATTGTAAAAGGATTTTATCCTTAAATAAAGAAACTACGACGTGACACCGTCAACACTAATATCCAAAAGCAATCAATTGAGAAATTGTCAAGTCATAGCTAAAGCTGCAAGTACAATTAAGGATAAAAATACAGATAAATAAATACAAACGTAATTGTTTGATTGTTTGCATAAGTGTTAAAGAACAAGAAGGGCCATTAAGCAATCACCGGAAATCGAAATATTAAACACTGCTTTTTTATTACAACTTTCTTAAATTGCTTTAAGCAAATTTACATTGAAAAGAAATACAAAAACAGATTCTGCATTTTTCTTTGTTTAGAAAAGAGAATTTTCTTAGATGAAATTTTCACAATCTTAAGAAAGTGCTTCTTTAGCTAAGACGTAGTCACTACAAATAAAAATTATGGTGGGTCTATTCACTTGGTCTATAGTATATATGTACACAATGCATTAAATCTTGGAAATACTTTTTATTAACTGAATATAAAATAATAGTTCAGATATGCCTATACTTTGTATATCAGGCAGGGATGCCTTTGGAAATTTTTAAAGAGTCGCTGAAAAATGTCGCTTTAAAATATAAATATAATAATAAAAAAATAAAATAATAAAAAAATACTTTGTCCTTCTTCCTGTATGAGAACCTATTCTCCTTAATATCACCGCGTAATAATACGTTTCTTGAAAGACTAAGGCTTTTCCTGTGATTTTGGACTTTAATTTGTATCTCATTTTCAAATTTTTTTCAGCTTAGTTAATGAGATTCCCACAAAAAGTCACAGACTACAAAAAAAGGTCAAACGGCGACTTTAATCTATGAATGCCTACGCTGTCATCAGTTTTATACTATTGAAAAATATTATCTAAAATAGGCCCACATAACCAAAAAAAAAAAAAAATGCTTTGGCTCTTTTATAATGCAGACATGTGTGTGAGTGAGCTTAAGTTTTTAAAAGTATTTTTATGCCAAATCCGTTCATTCACCAGAAATTGCTGAACAGCCAAAATATTTTAACACTTTTTGTTTTTGTATTCCAATCACAGTTTATTCTTTTGTGGTAAGAATAAAGCAATCTTTTTTTTTAAGTTATATATTTTGATATTATTTGAAGTTTATATTTTCTTTTATGTCACATGATTTTTTTATATTTATATTTTATTGTAATTTGCTGCCGTAAAAAATAGAAATGAATCACCTCATGATTATAAAAACAGAAAAAAAAACTGATATATTCGACTATGCTGAATCTGATATACCCTTCATCATTTACACGTGTTAATCTAAGTTAGTGAAGTAACTCCACAAAACAATCAATATTGGGGTGACGGAAAACAAAAATTAAAAAAAAAATTTTTTGTTGTCAACCTGTGACCGACGATGTATAATTTTATATCGGCTCTTAATGGGCTAAAAATTTTTAAAAAATTTCATTTTTTCCTAAAAAACATCATTAAAAGCTTTTAAAAGAAACCCACAAAAAATACGGTGCACAATCGTATTCGTCTGTGAAAAGCTTAGAGGCCTATAACTCGGAAAACACTGGGAGGCGTCGATTTTTTTACTTGATTTTTTTAAATTAAGCTACTGTATTAACTATTTTTTTCAAGTGTTTTAGAAAAATTAAAGGCAGGCGTGGTGTTTTGTCTGTTGATTCGAAGGACATTGACCGGTATCAGATAAAACATTTTAGTTTCTTATTGGTGTTATAATTTGTCTACGATAATATTGTATTGAAAAATGCCTTCCTTTTATGTTTTAACAAACGTTCATTTTTGATTTAGTAATAAATATATTCAATGTTTTCTTTTATATTGTCAATATAAAGTTTTTTTAACCAGCTTTAGGAGATTAATACCATTTTTTTACCTAACTTTTTCATAATTTATAGAACTCAAAATGACTTTGTCGCCTTTTAGCAAATTATCTAACAAGCTTTAGAATAATCAAAAATTGAGTGCCTTTACAATTTTTTTTCCAAACACATAAATTTATTTTTAAATTTAGTTTATTCTATTTTCTTTCGCTTAACTGTAGCTTATCTCACACAAAAAGCTCTAATTTATGTGAGTTTAGTTGCAAAGGTACCTTTAAGTGACAATAAATTTCAATAGAAACAATAATAATCCAAACAAATTTATCTGAAGTGAGACTAAAAGCAGTGAGTAACAATTTTTTTAAGATAATAAAAAAATTTTAAAAGAATCCTAAAGATAATAAACAAAGTAAAGAAGTTCATAAAAAACAAATAAAAATATTTCATAATATGTGCTTACGGAAAAGGTAATGGGAGTTTCCAAATACCAGCTTTACCTTCTTAAACAAACACATGTGAGTAGAACATAAATTTTGTTGTAAACACATAAGTTTGACATAAATGAGTTCAGCCAAAGGCATCACAAAATTCATTCAAACTCCTTTAGATGCCAAATATTTATTTGCAACATTTCCAAATGTGTGATTTTTTGAGAGTATTTTGCATGAAATATTACTGAAAGTAAATGTTTTTTATATTCATTGAGAAGTATGAAACCTCAATATGTAGATGCTGTTCATTATTTGCATAGATAAATTTTCAACTTAAAAAAAAAAAAACAAAAAAAAAAATTCATTTATTAGCTTTAATAAATTACAACATAAAATGTTCTTCTGTTCCTAGCAAGTGGCACATGTAAAAAAAATATATTTTTAAATTTATTCATTAATGATTTAGCTGTCCTAATTAAGTTTGAGTCAACGGACTTACGTCTGATGAATAATTCGTAGTGCTAAGCGGGATTCGTCGACCCATTTATTTTTATACCATAAATTATAATTTTAAAGAAGTATTTTTTTTTTTTTATAAAAACAAAAATGTGGTACAAGAAAGGTCCCTAAGAAGAATACCATTCATATACTATTTTTTTCCATTTCATATACTATTTTTTTCAATTCTTAAAATACTCTCTTTCTTTTTAGTTCCGTAACTTAGCTCATCTTACTAACACATTTTACAATTTATTTCTCATTTCGACGTCAAAATTTATTCTATCATGTCTTACGAAATAGCTATTTTTAATAACATGCGAGTTAAAACGTCTAGATTAACTTAATATGGAAACATCTGGCAAAATGTATGCAAGTGAGAATGAGCCAATTCAAACACAACAATAAAAACAACAACAAAGTATTTGTTTATCAAATGTAAATTATATGTGTGAAAATAGTAGAGATCTTAAATACTGGTTTCACTAAATAATTTTCTTAATCTTTTCCTTAGTTTTAAGATACAGTCATACATTCAAAAAATCTACCAAGAAATAATAAAAACAAAAAAACGAATTTTATATTTTTTTGACAAGGTAAGATTTTATTTTTTTTTCAAAAAAGTCACGTTTATAAGTTTCAATTCAGAAGAGTAATAATTAATTAATAATGAACATTTTATGCGAATGTCAGAAAAATTGTATAAAAAAAAATTTAAATAGTAAAGAGAAAACATGGAAATTAAATCAAGTTAAGTTGTTATGATTTTTATTTCTAAAAAAGGTTTTTGTTATTACAGGGTAAAATTGAATAAAAGACAAAAATATACATATATATATATATATATTTCCACAAAAACTTCTTAACATCCTGAGTCAATAATTAATAACAAGTTTCCACAAAAGGTATTTACCATCCTCTTTGATTTAACAAGCTTCGGTAATTAAAGTAATTAAATAAAAAAAAAAAAATAAATACGTAACAAAAAAAAAATGTCTGCTGTAAACTATAAAAAGCTATCTTGTCATATGTTTCTTTTTGCCACACCTTCTTGCTAAGGTATAGTGTTGTAACAATTTTTGCTGTTGCTTGTTGTTGCTTTCATTAGTTTTATTTTTTTACAAAAATAGCAAATTTGGTAACAGCATCTTTAGTTGTAGGGTATTGTATCCAAATGCGGTCTAGTGTCCGCAATTACTGTTCGAGCAGAAAGCAGTTCTGCAACAATACTCGTAGTATTCAACTTTAACAGAATTTTGGTATTTAACCAAAAGCATTAATTGTATCTTTGTACTTCTGAAAACATTGCTTAAGCTTCTTTTTTGTAAAGTAAATGCGTTAACACAAATTAAAATATATTTTAAATACTTTTGCATATTTTCAATGCTATTTCCCACACTAAAGATATTTTTTTATTTAAGGCAAACACAAGTAAAAATGTGTTTAACAGAACATAAAGAAGTAAGAATGTGTTAAACGTAAAATGCTTTGTTCTCTTAGTCTGCAAAGTTAAATTAAGCCATTCTTTAATAATTTTACGTACAATACATGAAAGGAAGTGTTGAGAGGTTATTTTGTAATTGTTTGTAGTGGCAAGCGCTAACTGAATGAGTATTAAAATATGGGTGCGTAGTAAAAATATTATTTTATAAATATGACAATCATGGGGGAAATTTTATAACAAACAAATCCGCGAACGAATAACTTGTGAAAGATCATCCAGATTACGCCACAAAATAACGACAAAAAGTTTAAGCTTAAGCTAATGTGTTTCGTACTTTAGTAAAAAAAATTTGTTTATTTTCCTTACGATAAAAAATTATCCATAAAAACCCAGTTTAGTTGGCATTCACGTGTCTTATAAAAACCGATCTATTGAAAAATATATGTGTTTTAGCATGATTTGTTTTTAAAAGTTTATATTTATACCATATAAATAATTTGTATTTTTGCTTTGTTAGCAATTTAAAAGCTACTTAAATATAATTGATTTTTTTTCGCATCCTTCTCTTATATTAATTTAAGTTTTTTTACCCTCAAACGAAAACCCTTTATTTCTAACCCTACTGATACTGTAAATTGTTTTGCTCCTTTGAAAGCTTTTAAAGTAAAAAAATTGAAATTGAAGATGTTATTCTGTTAATAAAAAAATTACAAGAGAATAAAAAATAAATAATTATTTATTTTAAATTTCACACGGGTTCTGACAACCTATTAGTTTACGGTGTATAGGTCAACTTAAATTTTATTCCTTAGTATATACAATTTTTAGTTTATTCTTTTGGCTTAAAACAAAACTAAAGCACGTTTGTATTCATAATTCCTTTAGGGTAAAGTTTTTTTACTCTACAAGTCGGCTAAAATATCTTTGTTTACATTTTTTCCCAGCATTTATTTGGCAAAGCAACGCATTTAGATTAAATTTGAAAATTGTAAATGTGTTTGCAATATCGTTGCCAAAAAAATCAACATTTATCAGTGGAAAATTAAATCAGAAATTAAGTGCATTTTTTTATAGACTTTTTTATTTAAATAGATAAAACAAAAATCTTTAATGTCTCTAATAGCATAGAAAACCACAAAATTAACTGAAAAAAGTTATGGATTTAATGAAGATAGTTGTAGAAGAAATAGAAAGAAGTAGATTTTTCTGTTTTAATAATATTCATACTTTACATTGAAATAAATTAGTTATGTTGTAAGAAACTACAGCTTTAGATTTGCATAAAAAAATATGACTTTTCCTCATTTCTGTTATGTATAATTTACCTGGTTGTTAAATGTTTTTGAAGAATTCTAGTTTTGTCGTATTATATTACAAAAAGCATTTTGCTATTGCGTAAGTTATGGGGGAAAGTTTGCCTCCAAGAATATGCTTAGATTGATAGAGCCATGCGAAATTTGTCGTTTGCCGTAATTGTGCTTATAATACAATCCATAATATAATTCGGAATATTTTTTAAGATATTTTATTTTTTATTTAAATATGTACTTAAATAAAAATAACTTTATAAGAAAGGGATAAGAATCCCGGAAATGACTATTGAGTTACTTTTATCAAAAAATATTGACAAAATGTATAATTTGCGATTAAACGATTACATAACTACGTAGAGAAAAATTGTAGCAGTTGTAGTACTTGAGGAAAGCGAAATTAACACATTTAACACCGCGATCCCAGCTAAGAAAATAAGCAGTACTTGACTTAAACCGAAGCAGTTTGTAACATTATTCTATATCAATCGTAATTGTTGACATATCTTATTATGAATTTCTCAAAAAAATGTACTTTGCTTATATATTTACTTACTCATAGTTTCACACTGGCATAAATCCTCAAGTTTCAAAAAAATTTTTTACATATCAATCAGCATTTCTTATTTTAATTAGTTATTACAGCTTAAAATTCTTTTCATATATGCGGATGTAAAAATAATTTCTATGAAACAATGATACCTCTAGTTTCACAATGCATATACATATACCTTAGGCTTAGGGTTACATCATTGCCATGGTGTTGGCCTATTTAGTTTTATGTACACAGACACATGTGTTTATCTTGTGTTGCTGCACATACGTTTGCATTTTCCTGCATTTCTTTTATTTTTAACGCAAAAGAAATATTTAAGATGTATAATTTTACTTTTTATTAAAAAAAATTTAAACCTTTAAGGTTAGTAGATACCTTTTATGTAATTAAATAGCTTTGCAAAAAAAAAGGAAAAATATGTACGTTTATAAATTATTATAAGATGACTGAAGCAACTCTTAAATTAAAACTTCTTTTCTGGACTTGTTGCTACACCGGATATATTTAAAAAAATATATTTTTGTAAATTCACATTTTATCATTATTGTTCTTTTTTACTTTAAGTTACACGTAAATTAAAATATTATAATACAATAATAGATCAATTTTTTATTTTCACAAGAAAATAATTGACATAAAAAATGTTCTTCATGATCACTTTCAAACTTTTTTATCTAATAATTTCAAAACATACTTGTTGAAACAATAGTAACTTTCTTTAGTCGCGCAAAAAATGAAGTTTTGCTTTAAACAGGATTTTTTTTTATTTATATATTTATTTTTTTTTTAACTTTTGAATTTGAAGTACTAAGTTTTCAGCTAAAATAACAAATAACGATCTAAATGTTTAAAACTCCAATCAAATAAATTCGTCACTTTGAAGTTGCCTAGAAAAATAAAATTCCACATCATAATTCTTCTTCTTCTTTTTTTGATTTTTTCGATTTACCCAATAGACATATCCACCAATATTTCATTAAATATGAAACAAGAAATCAGTTAAAATATTATTTTTGATTTTTAAATTGTTTTTCCAAATTTAAATTTGTGTTCTTAGAAATTTTTTTTCAATTCAGTTTTTGTAATAATTTTGTTGAATTGTTTTGAAATTGTACTTTGCAATACAAATGCTTTGTTTAAAAATTTAGTTTTGATCAATATAGCCTTGCTTTTTATTGTTATGTCAAATGTAAAAACTAATATATTTTCTCACTCGCTCAAAATTGTTTGTTGAAATAAATACGTTTTTGTCATTAAATCTAAAAACTTATTTGTCTTTGACTATAAATATATTATATGGAAAAACAGGACTTCCAACAGGTTATGGACCTTTGAGTCAGTGTATATAATAGTCAATTAGTGTGGACAAAAAGTGAAAGAAAAGAAAAGAATTCATAATGAGTTCGGGATTTCAAATAGAGAAATTGGATTCAAATAATTACGAATCTTGGTGTCTTCAAATGAAGAGCTTGTTGGTGCACGCGGAATTATGGAAGTTTGCAAGTGGCGAATGTTTAAAACCGCAAGATGCCAATGAAGTGGGACAATGGTCTTCAAAAGATGAAAAAGCGTTAGCAACTATTATGCTGTGTGTCAAACCATCTCAATTAAATCACATCAAAAATTGCAACACATCATTTCAAGCATGGTCAAAGTTAAAAGAAATATTCCTTCCCAGTGGTCCAGCAAGAAAGGTTACGCTTTTTAAGCAATTGATGCAACTTCGAATGGAAGATGATGACAATGTTCCGCAATTTCTGGATACATTTTCTAGAACGGTTAAAAAACTAGCTGAAATAAATGTGACAATTGTTGAGGAATTACTTGTAATTAATTTATTGTCAAGTCTTCCTAAATCCTTTGAATCCTTTGTCATAGCTGTTGAAACTCGCGATATATTACCAACGTTAAGTATACTTAAAGTCAAGTTACTAGAAGAGGGTGAGCGGCGTATATCAGAAAACAAACGTATAGATCAACAAGCTTTTTCTGCATCAAGAAAGAAGCCGAATCAAGAATCAAAATCCAAGAAAAAAGGTAAATGTTTTAAATGTGGTCGTCAGGGACATTTTGCTGCACAGTGTCGTATTAAAAATATAGATCAAGCCGGTAAGTCAGAGCATAAGGCGTTAGCAAGTTTTTTATTCGGAACAAAAATATTAAACGAGGATATGTGGTGCATCGATAGTGGCGCAACATCACACATGTGTTGTAATCCTAATTTGTTTACATCTTTTCAAGAATTCAATGAAGTCATAAGATTAGTTGGTGACCACATTATAGAATCTAAAGGTAAAGGAGAAGTATCCTTCCGAAGTGGTCGTTTTATTATTAAACTTCAAAACTGTATGTATGTTCCAAATATGCAATGTAATTTCATATCTGTTACTCAAGCTGTAGAAAATGGATTTAAGGTAGAATTTTATCCCAAAAAAGTTCTTTTTGTGCAAAAAGATGGAACAGTTATTTTGAGAGGCACAAAAGAAAATAATCTTTTTATTGTAAAAATCGAAGAAAGTTCAAGTTTTTATTCAAATTCAAAAACGGAATCTTTAGTTATATGGCATCAAAGATACGGTCACTTAAATTTTCAAACTTTAAAAGATATTTCGAGAAATAACTCAGTTTATGGCCTTAATGTATCAAAAATTACATCTGATCTAGTTTGCAAAACATGTCTTAAAAGCAAAATTTTTTCTAAACCTTTTTCTAATTCTGAAACCATATCAAGCAATTTATTGAAAATTATACATAGTGATGTATGTGGGCCAATGAATGTTAAATCGATTGGAGGATTAAGATATTTTGTAACTTTCATTGATGACATGTCAAGGAAGATATTCGTTTATTTTTTAAAAGAGAAAAGTGAAGTATTTCAAACATTTACAAATGTCAAGACCATGGTAGAAAATGAATTAAATAAAAAGATAAAAATTCTTCGCACGGATAATGGTGGAGAATATATGAGCAATCAATTCCATAATTTTTTGAAAGAAAATGGTATAAAGCGACAGTTAACCGTACCTTACACACCTCAGCAAAATGGCGTCGCTGAGAGAGCTAACCGCACGTTAGTGGAAATGGCTAGGAGTATGATAGTAAATGCAAATTTAGAAGATTATTTTTGGGCCGAAGCAATATCGTCAGCAGTTTATATTCGAAACAGATCCCTTACAAAATTAAACCAAAATAAAACTCCTCAAGAAATTTGGTCTGGAAAGAAGCCAACTGTAGCACACTTTAAGGTTTTTGGTTCAACAGCGATAGCGCTAGATAAAACTGTTAAGAAAAAGTTTCATCCGAAAGGCAGAGAATACATAATGGTTGGGTATTCCGAAGAGTCAAAAGCCTACAGATTATATGACGTTAAAACTAACCAAGTTGAAATAAAAAGAGATGTAATTTTTATTGAGACAGAATTTTTAAGAAAGAAAAACTATGATGAAAATGAAAATGTGTTAATTGAAATCAAATTCTGTGTAGAAAATAAGGGTGCAATTTTAAATGACGACTCTACTGTATCACAAAAAAATATTACAAATAATGATCCAGATTGCGAAAATGAATCAGATATTGAAAAAAAAAAAAACAGATTAGCTGATATTAAAAATCAAAGAGGAAGCCCCAAACTAATAAGAACAGGTAAGCCTGGAAGGCCGCGAAAAGGGTACAATTATTCAATTAATATGCTAAATGAAGAAGATATAATCATTCCTCAAACTGTGAAGGATGCTTTAGGCGGACAACATGCTGCTAAATGGATAGAAGCCATGAAAGCAGAATATAATTCTCTAATTGAAAATGATACGTGGTCCGTAGTTCAATTACCTAGGAATCAAAAGGCTATTGGTTGCAAATGGATTTTTTTCTTTAAAGAAAGATAAAATTAATATGATAGAAAAATTTAAAGCTAGGTTAGTTGCAAAGGGATGTAGCCAAAAGTACGGCGTCAACTATAAGGAAACGTATTCGCCGGTTATTCGATATGCAAATATTAGACTTCTTGTAGCAATAGCTGTCCAGCATCAGCTTCATATGCATTAAATGGATATAACAACAGCGCATCTTAATGGAGAACTTCAAGATGACGTATATATGAAAATTCCTGAATATTTTGAAATTGGAAATGATCCTAACGCAGTTTTAAACTAAAGAAATCTTTATATGGACTCAAACAGTCTGGCCGTGAGTGGAACTTGAAGTTGGATAATGTTTTAAAGGACATCGGATTTGTTGCCTGTACAAGTGAACCATGTTTGTATACAAGACATAGAAGAGAAAAGCTGAATTATATTGCAGTATACGTTGATGGTATTATCTTAGCATGTACAGATAAGAATGAATTGATGGATATTAAAAAACAAATATCAGAAAAATTAAAAATTGTGGATAAAGGACCTATAAGCTATTTTTTGGGGATGGAAATCGAGAGGGGTGGAGAAACTGCATCGATTTCGATATGTCAAAAAATTATATAAATGAACTTCTAGATGAATACCAAATGAATAAATGTAAACCCATGTCTACACCTTTGAACGAAGGATTTCAATTAAAATGTTTCAGTGATCATTGTGTTAAGGCAAATGAAATGGAGTATCAATCATTAATAGGTACACTTATGTACCTTGCTTTAACCACCAGACCAGATATTTTGCACTCGGTGAATAAACTTTCGCAAAGAAATAAAAATCCCTATAAAGAAGATATGGCAGCAGCAAAACATATTCTTCGATATTTATATGAAACTCAAGATTTTAAGCAGCACTACCAAAAAACTAATAAGCCAATTGAAGGGTTTGTAGATGTAGACTGGGGAGGTGATCCACTAGAACGCAAATCATATACAGGGTATGTATTTTTCTATGCTGGATGTGTTTTTTTCATGGGAGTCAAAGAAGCAGGAAACCGTAGCTCTCAGCAGTACCGTACGGAGTACATTGCTTTTTGTGCCGCAACTAAAGAAGCCGTTTATTTGAAAAAATTATGTAAAGAACTTGGTTTAAATAATTTTCAAGAAGCAATTGTTATAAATGGTGATAATTTAAGTGCACAGCAGTTAATCAAGAACCCAGTATTTCACGCGCGAAGCAAACATATTGATATTAGAGAGATTTCTGCAGGGACACACTTGAATTTACAAACTCTTCGGTTTACAGACGAACTATCTCTGCAATTCATAGTGTTCTCTGGCCATTTGACCACAAATGGAGGAGCTATTATTGAAGTTCGCTTATCTGATTAGAACACATTCTATTTAGTATCGAAAAAAAGTGAAACACAACCTATATTTCGTCAATGTTCAAGAGAGTCAATAGAGTTTGAAAACTTACTGTCACCTATGAGCCTCTTCGAAAACAAAAAAACAGATTTTGAACACCAGTCTATACGTGAGAATTGTATTCCATTCTCAGCCGGATGTAGATGGTGTAAATAAAAAGCAGATCAAATAGAGTAAAATATCTTTTTCATCATTTTAAAAAACCGAGGCATAATTAATATTAATGGCCACGCTATCACAGTTTGCATACGCGTATATACATCATAACACCTTATCTGATTATTACGGTTTATGTGCAGCTTATGTGAATGTTTGTAAAATTAAAATTTTTTGCGTTATTCGCAACTTGCAAGATTCTTCTCCAGATAAAAAAAAAAAAAAATAAAGAAGCGAAATATAACCCCTCTGTGTCATATTTTTAAAGGATCTGCAAAATTTCGAAACACAATTAAATCTATAATTAAACTAAAAACTCTCCAATCACAATTTCAATTTGGAAAGTAAAAGAAAACTTGTATCACAATTACAGTGAAATATATGAACATAAATTATGATGATTACAAATTTTTATTTAGATATCTCAATTTGCTAGTCTCAAAACTTAATTAAGTCTTATTTCGTATTGTATTTTCATACACGCAAAAGGGAGTTTATACGAGTATGTTTTACATTAACATGTATTTGTAATATCATCAATATTAAGATTAATTTCCCACATGAATCTGTTATCAGGTTCATCTGTCAGTGTTTTTACTTTTGAGTAATTTAATCTGCTTCGCTTTTTAACCAATTATTACTCCTTTAGCGGGTTGGTTACATCTTTGTGTTTATCAATTTACCAATGTATTTGTGTGTTTATATCACTATTGCTGTACGTATGCATGTGTGTGTAAATGATTGTTTTGTAAAACAAATGGTTATGGTTTATTGCAGCTCACATTTGTTAAATACAAACATACTAATACACTTGTAACTATAAAATTGAAACAAGATAAATTAATTTAAATGTTGACTGAGTTTTTTGTTTGTTTTTTAAGGTTGAACACTTTTTATTTATTAAAACAATTGCGTTGCAGAAAGATCTACATGATTGCCTTCAAAACTCACCATTTGGCCTATATGAGGCTTAAGCTCAAGACAAGCTAAAACTAACCTCTCATATCTCCTGAGACTTGATATCTGTTGATTAGAAATTTCGAGCCAAGCCGAAAAGGCGTAGGATATGACAAAATAATTGGGCGGTAGACTAGAAGGCTTCCTCCTTCTCTTCTCCTTCCTCTCAAGGCTCTCCTTTATTTAAGAATTTCCTGATATGATAAATATATTATCTTGCTTCTCTCGAGCATATACAACATGCCAATAGCTCTCAAAAATATCACATAAGATGACATCCAGGCACTTAACCCCGTTCACAGTCCCAATCTATTCTCGTCGGATAGTCAAACGAGGAATGTTAGATCTACAATTTGGGTAAATAAATTTAAATTTTTCATTTAATATTACTTTTAAAGTCTTCATTATATTTAAGTTTGGACCTAATTTTTTTAAATATTCCAACAGAACCATTCTTTCAATGGGTAAATAATGGAGCTTGATCCATAAAAAAGTAAATATCCTCCTCAGGGCCTAGTAACGCGCTCTAAATTTCTTCAGATTACCGCGGATCATAAAGGCGTATCCTGTAAGTTCGGTCCCTTAGGAGATTGCCTTACATATTTCAAAATACATACTCATTATTTTAAATAGGAGCTCGTCATTCCAAACAGTGCCAAAAGCCTTTGCTATTGTATGCCATCTTCTCTTCAAACCCCTAGCAGTGAAGTCTGTTAAAACGTTGTCATCCAGGTCTAATACAAATTGGTTACATTTTTAAATCTTCATGTCACTATTTTTTGCCAGAAGAAAAAACTCAAATAACTTTCCAAAAACAGTTAGCGGCGAAAAGTTCTACAACTTCTACATGCACCATGACCTTCCACAATATATTAACGACTTAACAACGTAATTCAGGGACAGACATTAAATACTGAGTTTAAATCTAATTGCTCAAATAGAAGAAATATTTCAACAAGTCTGTAAATAGATTTATAATTTAGAAAATAACACAAACTAAAACATTTTTAAACATGTTTTTAATAAGTTTTTTACTTAAGTAAATAATCATATGTTAGCTCAGTACTCACACAAAATAATTTGGTTCTTAAATGTTTTAAAAGTAAAATTGGCGGAAAATTTTTATCTAAATTTTATTAAAAAATTTATCCATTAAAATATATTCCTCTATTTAATTTTCGTAATTTGTAGCATTAAAATATTTTATTGTACCTCTGGTCACGTTTTCTTAAGGGAAATATTTTAATGTTTTAAGTTATAAAGTCTTCCTAAATACTACTATTATAGTATGTAAACATAGATACAATAGATGTGTTTTCTATCATAATAAAATCTACATAAATATTTTATAATTCGTAGACAAAAAAATTAAAACCTACACTCGCACACACAAACAACTGCAAAGGTTTGTATTGAAATTGTGCAAAATTATTTTTTAATGCTAGCAACCAAAGGGATAAATGCATTATTTATATGTCAATTTAATAATATTTTATCATTACAATATGTAATTTTAAAACGTTTGATTAAAAAGTCCCATAATGAATATAAATTAAATATATCAATTTTAAGGCATCCGGTTGTAAATTGCTTTATCTGTAGAAAACAAACACATATAACACTTTACATTTTCTAAACACGTTTTCACTGGTAAAAATATGAGATTCCTTACTGTACTTGCAACATTTCAATTTTATAAAACTCATATTTATGCAATTAAAAATGGGGTTATCTTATTATTATCGCATATTCAAAATAAATTTGGGTTTTGGGTAATAAAAACTTTTAGAAGTTTAGGATGGAGACGCCAGCACACAATATAAATAATAAGTTAAATATAAATAATAAGTTAAAAACATTATCTATTGAAAATTAATTTTTGTTCATTTTTTACAGCTTCTATACTTGATGTTTGAATTATAATATTGTTATAACAACTGAATTAGCTCAATCTGGCTTAAGTGCATATACAAGATAATTTTTTAAATTCATTAAGCAAAAAAAAAGATTATTTACAAATTATTGTGTAAACTTTCAAAGAAAACATGTAAATTCAGACAACAGCAGAAGGCAATGCAGAATTTTCTGGGTCGCTAAATTTGATATCAGGATTCTTTCTGTCTATCCACATCGTAAACTTCATCTTTTTTTTGCACTTAATGTTACAATATGGTACACACACAACTCTTATTTATATTATTGTTCTTTCTTCTGTTAGTTGTACGGGATTGTTTGATTGCATATATAAACTTTAATTATTTGTTTTTTCTTATTAATTTCACTTCTATAGCTTCTTTACGTTTTTGGTTCTGTTGCTTTAGCTAAATTTGTACCCACAATCTTTTGTTTATTAAACATGCGGTTTTTATTAACTTACACATCCAATCACATCACAAAAATCATAATAAACCGGTAAGAATATGAAATTTTTGTCATCTGTCAAATACGCCTAAACAGAGCACAGTTGTCCAGACTTTTAAGCCAATTTAAGTACGTCTAATAAAAAAGTATTACTCAGTTATTATTTTGCTCATCAGCTAAGGCTTCACCTCAACTGCTGTTTTAATATACACTTGTCATCTAAAGCAGATTCACTGCGTTTATTTGCTCTTCCCCTTATTGTTTTGTTTAGCGACTTTAAGCACCATTTTGCCTGCTGTTTAACTTATTAACCGCGGCTTTAATTTTTATAATCCTTTAAAATCGCTTTTAGTTAATTGATCCGGAAATGATTCAATTATATTTTGTTAGCTACGCTTTAATGGCTGTCTTAATTCAAATTATTTATTGCTAAAATTAATCCCAGGCAGGCACATATGTGCTTTTGACTGAAACACTATTATCTTTTGTATTTTTGATGTAATATATTTTCATAACATAAGGACGTTATATAAGGACTTTCAAAAATAATAGTAGTTAATCAGTTTAACTTTATTACTTTTATATAAAACAAAATTTTTTGTTCAGGTTCTTATTAGATTCTAATTTTTGATTGACATAATTACACACTTAATTAAAAAATATGTACAAAAAATTTAATTAAACGACTAACCAAATAAATTATATATTTAAATTAGCAGAGCCCACGACCTTTCGTTACATAATTTTCTTAAAATTCAAATTTAGAAAAATTTCTATAAATTTTTTATTCCATTTAGATTACTATATACACCGACAACAAAATTATCCAAAAAATTTTTTTGTTTTATTAAAGAAGGCAATTTTATGAACAAATTAATAATCTTATTAATTTCAACTTTATTAATATTTCAGTTTGAAAACAAATTAAATTTTGTACTATTTTCTATATGTATAAGAGGTCTATGTTTTATCCTCCAGCTTTTTTTTTCTAAATGCTTTGAAAACAATATCTACTTTGAAATGGTTGAAATACTTGATATATCCTCTGATTCAGTAATGTCTGACAGTTAAATAAATTACCTTGTTATTGCGATATGCACAACCTGCAACATAAAAATATTGCTGCTAATAAATCTAAACTTTTTTTATTAGTTGCTGGGCAAAAGCTTGTGGCATTTTTAATGTATAATCTTAAAAACAAACCCAGAAACTTAAATAATAAATTGTAGAAAAAACAATTTACTGCTAAATTTAAAAAATTTTAGTGCACAGCCACTGTACTGAAAAGAACCTAATGATCCAAGGCCTATACTTCAATGTTTCAAATAAACTAAAAACAAATATTTATGTTACCTGCAAAAATATGTTTTTTCTAACATAAAAAGGCAATATTTTATTGAAAGTTAAAGAAATAAAAGGCAAAAAAGTATTTATAAATTTATTTCTACGACCTAACACAATTGCAGCTGTGTTGCAACATTTTTGTTGTGCATATTTCTAAACAAGTTTGTATGCGGAAATGTAGAAAAAATAAATTAATATTTTTTCGGTTTTAGTTTGCTTTTGTTTATGTTTAATAGTTTTGTAATTACTTAAATCATGCTGCTTGAGATCATATAAGATCACAGGGTGACATCTTTGCTTACAATTTTCAATGCATGTAAATTAACACATTTGTGTCTCTGTTATTTATCCTTTTACAATTGCCTCACCAATGAATATTGTCGCACGTCCTTGCGAGTTGATTGGGCATAAGAATATGAATGATGGTGAAAAAGCGTAAGGTAAACATAAATTTTATAAATGACTTAATATTTAACCTAAGTAAAAATAATTACCTCTTTCTAAAAAATAAACGCAACCCAGAAAGAAGAGTTATATATATATATATATATATATATATATATATATATATATATATATATATATATATATATATATATATATTTTTGTTGTTTAACTTAAAACAAAAATTTTTAAATAAAAAGAAAAAGGATACTTTCAAATTTCAAACACATTCCTTAGTTTCTGGTATATAATTTTTTATGATTTTGAAAGCAAGTTCTTAGTAAATTCTCTTTTAAAAAGTTTATAAGTACTCAAGAGTAAAATCTGCTTCATTATATCATTGCAACAGAACACGATACTGTAAAAAAGGAAAAATTTTTTTAATTATTTTTACATTATTAAAAATAGCTTTTTTTACTTTTTATTTATTTATTTTATTTTATTTTTTTTTTATTTAATTTTATAAGCTATAAATCTCTTCTTTATTTTCGTTTTTAAGAGAAGAATAAAAACAGGAAAAAACTACACCTAAAAACTAGGATTGCTGGCTGTAAATCAGATCAAAAACATAAAAAATTTATGCAGAAAAACTGCTTTATCTTCTTTTTGTGCTATATTAAGTCAAAAAATTTTAAAGTAATAAACACAAAATAAAGTTGTAAATATTCCGGAGTTTTTATGATAATAAGCGTAAAAAACAGAAATTTTTAAGCATATCTTGGAGCGACTTCTTTTCGTTATTGCAAAATTTGCAGTTTAATTTATTGTTTAAGCTGTTTGTAAAGAATTTGTTTAGAAATAAATTATTTTAAGTATAAAAAGTTAATGTTTACAAAGAAATAATTTTTTCAAGTAAAAAAACTAAACAATATATAATAATTCATAAAAATGACAAAATTATCATTCAAAATTTTTCTGCAAAAATAATAGTGAGCAAATGAGTGAATAAAATTAAACATATTTGAAGAAAGCCAACGAAAATGTGTTTCGTATGAATTGAGTGAAAAACAAGTCATTGAAAACTTCGCTCTAGAATCAGCTCAGACTTTATTGATTTTCTTTTGTTTTCATCTTTGACAGACAAGTGCTCGAGTTTCTTTCACAAACTGTTGACATGAATTAAAAAGAACAAATTACTTTGGATACTGAATATTTCTGTGCATCTGTATTTTTGATAGTCGAGGGTGAACATTGAAATTATTTTTAGTAGAAGCAATGAGCACAGACGTTTTAAAATACATTCAGAAAAAACTCTAAAGCTTAAATCTTTGCTTGTGCCACATTCTTCAATTGTTATTTTGCCATCAAATATTACGCCTAGGACAAAAATTTCTATTTCTTCTAGACGAAAACATTGACAGATTTTTGCATAATTTTACTTGTCAAATCCACCCGCGTTACACATCAGACAAATGTCACAGGAACATTAAGCAAATTTTTTATACAAATAAATTTAAAAAAAATATCAATTTGTTTTTTTTTTTTTGCCTTTGTTTTGTATATTTGTGAAACAAATATGTATAAGCATTTTTTAGAAAAAAATGTTTCGTTTGATGCTTAGACTTCAATATAAAAAATATTTCGGAACGATATCATCCATATTTTATTTAGTACTCACAGTTTTGCAAATTTTTCGAAATTGTAGTATTTTTAAATTGAATTGATGCTCAACATGATAAAAGCTTTCCAATGGTTGGAAGTTATTCTAAGGATAATTTTCGTGTATTTTTTGTTCATACATAATTTTTTCTCTTGCCTATGGAATGTTAGTATGAATATGTTTTTGAATGGTATTTGATAGCATTTAATTTTCATTTCTTTTTTATTCCTTGGAACTACACAAATTTGCTTTGTTGTTATATTTTTGTTGATGTTTGAGGGCATTCATTCAATTTTTTTTGAACTCAAGGTTATTACGTTGCCTGGCAAACAAAATAAAATTTTTTGATAAAAAACCCATTAAAGAAAAATAATAATAAAAGAACGGAAATATTAATGGTTTCTGTTTCTAAGAAAAAAATTAAATTCAATTAGAACATGGAATATTTCTGTGCACTGTCATTGTAACATATAAATAGCAAAAAGCCTTAAGTTTACTTTAAACAAATGTTTCGGGCTGAATGCCCTGAACTGAAAATCTAACACATTAAGAAAATAATATAGTTAAAAAAATAAGTTCCATAAACGGATTTTTTGCTTCTACACTCTTAATATACATATATCTGTGTCAATATTAAATAAATCAAATAAAAAAAAATTCGTCAATGTTTTTCAAGGACCCATTCCCTTTTTCCTCAAATTATTTTTAGTTACCAAAGGTGTAAAAGCCACAGCACACCATTTTGTATCATACTTAATCAAAGTACCATTTATTTCAATATGATAAAAATTGAAAGCTTTTTCCAGTTAAATTGTTTTCTCTTTTCATATGTGGCTATACAATTTCCAGTAAAAGAAACGAACTATTCAATACATTTAACTTTAACATACGTACGTGTATATATAAAAGCAAATTTAAAATAATCAAGCATAGTGTATAGTATAGTGTTTATGTGTCCAAGATAGTGATATTATTTTTAAATAGTGTGAGTGGTGTTTCCGTTGTTATCGTTGACATCATTGAGTTAAAAAAAATCAAAATGCATTGTTGTACGAAATATTTTTATTTTGAGCACTGTTATGTTGGTTATCGTTGCTACGTGTAGCTCGCACCCACTTACACACTTTGTAGATTATGTTCAATTTTTTATCTTTCTTTATTTGCTTCGAATACCCTTTTGCTTTAAATGCCATAAGCATGTTTCAAGTTCTAATCTAATCGACACTGATGTCGTTGCATTGATTTGGTTGCTATTTTAGACACCAGATAAAAGATTCTTTTTTTAGTTTCAATTAGAGATGGGTTACTAAAATAAATGATACCAAAATACATCTTTTTTAAAGTCATAGAATCTAAAAAATTCGGAATTATTCTTTGAAGAAATTTTATTAAACTAAAGGTATTAAAATAGAAAGTATTTAAAAAACTTTATCAATAGTTAAGATAACTTGTTTTTCTCTTAGTTCTATAAATTTCCAAATTCTCTATTTCGAACTCAATAAAATTTTAATTTAGGGAATTCTTTATCACCTGATTTACTTTGAGGTTTGTCGTATTTTCAAAATTTTTCGTAAACACATAGGCAAATTTGTAATAACACCGACTACTAGTGATCAAGAATCTAATGACGGGTTTAAAGTTGAGCTGCTTGTCAAAATATAGAAAATTAGTGATAATATTTGTATAAAGAAATTAATTAAAAATTTTATTTTGCACTAAGTTTTGGTAAATTTCAGTTTATTTATTTAATAAAAAAGAAAAATTTCTTAAAAATTTTTGTGTTAATTTGTATAGATATTAGGAAAAAAATAAGGCAGAACTTTCTAGATGGCTACATCATCCACTATCTATTTACCCAACTTATAAAAAATATGAAAATACGAGGAGTATTAATGATAAAGCAATTCTCATTTAGTTAGACATAGTCCCTACACAGTCGTTGTTTATTTTATTAATCATCAACTATATTTGTCTTTGCTTTCTGCTAAACGTCTGTTTAAAAGCGAATGCAATTTTTCTTATTCTTTCATAACCTTGTATTATCATGCACATGTTCTTTTACCATTATAGTACTAAAGGCGCAGTGCCTTGAACTTAATTTTAATTTTGAATATAAGCCGAATTGATTTTATTCGCCGCGACCTTAAAAAATTTGTCTGCTCGTATATCGTGTTTTGATGAGTCTTTTTTCCAGAGATGTGAAAGCGTTTTAGAATCATTATAAGGCAACAAAAGCGAAAAGTTAAAAATAAAATAAAAATAAAAAATACATGAAGTAAGACAAAGCATGAACTTCTATTTAAATAGTATGATGCCACTGCATACTTGGGCATTTTATAATGCAAATAAGCAAAACTTTTTTATTAAAAGACATCGTGTACCAGACATGACAAATTCTTGGTTACTTAAGCAAAAAAATAAAAAAAATAAAAAAAATAACCACCTTCAATAATATAAACCAGTTCTTCTTTGTTTCTAAATGTGTACGTGATTACAGAAAACAAAAAAAGAAAACAAAAACAAAAATAACAACAAGAATAAGACTCCTGAAGTCAAAAATCAGCAAAGTGTTTAGTTTATTTGTTTGTTTTCTTTCCTTTCGTTTTTGACCGGTTGACTTTGTCTTCATATGGATGTTTGTTATGTATGTTTAAAGACAATTGTTACCGTTGTCACTACTTCTATTGTGTCTTGTTGTTCTTCGCTTATATTCGTTCATTCCTCATGTTCTATTAAAGAGCCTTGTGAGTAGATTTTGTTATTTTAACACAAAACACAAATCGGATTTCTAAAAAATAAAAAAAGTTTTTAAAAGTAGGGTCAGATTCCGATCGTATTGGATTTTTTTAAAGAGTTTGTTTTCTGAGCAGTTTTTCACTTATCCAAATAAAAAATTATAATATTTATAAAATACCTTTAATTAAGTCTACTTAACCGCAAATAAAGAGAGAAATATCTTGGGTCTTTCCAATATTTATGTACTTATTATACCCCACACCTCACAAGATTGAAAAGCTTTAAAATATTGATTTGTTTTGATAAAATAGAAATAAAGGAACTTTGGGATAGATAGAAAAGTTAGGTGTTTAAAACTTTTATATGTAGAATTGTTATTTCTTATTATTCATAGCTGTCCTTTTTTATAATGGCATTTATTGCCATAAAGCAGTATAAAAGAATAACGCTTAAATATTTGTTTGACTAAGACAGGGATGAATATTTTACTCAGTTTTATTAATTTATAAGATTTTTTTATGGACTCGTTAATTTATGATCAGTTTTTAACATAAGAATGAACTTTTTTGATTTCTTGGCCCATCTGCAAATTCAAAGCAAATATTTTTCGAAAGCCTAGAAAGGAAAAACGAAACAATTGGCTTTTGACTCATCTACATGTGGAGAGATATTATTACAATCTTACAACTCTATTTTGTAGTTAGGTAAAAAAGAGGTGTAAAACGTAATGTGTTCTCTAGTTTACCCAGAAATTGCCCATCGCACATTTGCAAAAAGTTTCTTCCCAAAACAATTATTTGCTTTTATGGTAACACAATTCTTTTCTTGATTTTTGTTCTACTCGCAATGAAGAGCATAACAAAATAAAAAAATTAAACGTTTGTTTTTTTAACCGACTTAAAAATCAAATATTAGTCCGACTGAATGATGCTTTTATATGTTTGTGCCTGCACAACTCATTCTTTCTTAAACTGATTTTGAAAACTTTTCTGCATTTTTAAGATTATACTTACAGATTCATCCTGTCTTAAAAATTATTATTAATTTTAAAAATGAAAGAGTGACCTCATACAACATACTTTTTGTTCAAAGTGTATTATAAACCGTAAACAGCACCACACTGAAATTAAAAAAAATGAGCTGGTTTGCGCCAGCAAATGAAAATTAACAATGTATGAACATTTTATGTGACAAAAGAATATTTCTTGCATTTGCGTTACATTTTTCTAAAACATAAGCAAAACCCTTCTCTATATAAAGTAATTTATAATTATTCAAAAAGTTTACGTTAATAGAAAATTTCCAATTAAGAATGCAATTATTCTGATATGTCGTATAACAATTGTAGAACATATTGCAAATTTAAACATCCTTGTATTAATTCACACAAATTAACTATTATATAAGCGTATATATTTGCTGTGCAAAATACTTGAAATAATACTTCACTATAGAACAAATAGCACCATTGTTGTTGTTGCTGTTTAAACAAGTTGTAAGTGTTGTTGAACCATTTATTGTACGCAAAATAATAGTAGAAGTTAGACTCTTACTTTTGTGTTGAAGAACATCACAGATAGATACATATTTAAGGAAAATAATCTTCAACAGAAATTTAGGGTTTTTTTTTTCATTCCCCCTTCTGATTAGTCTTGTAGCTAAATTGCTTAGAAAATATTCGATTAAATAAAGTTGAATGAATTTAATTTCTTCTATGTTTTATAATATATGGTTTTGTTTAACTTTATAAAAGTTATATATTTCTGAAGTTCAAAGTGTTTAATTGTGAAAAATATAAAAAAGTTTAATAGACGATAAATTAAAAAGTATGACATTAGCAGTAGCAATTAATAGCACTCTCTTCAAGAGCTTAAACAAATGAAAATTTGACAAAGATTTTAAAACATTACTAATATCATGCGTAGTAAGAAATAAAAAAAAAAAACAAATAAATTTTGAACATTAAATGAAATTGTTTTAAGTTTTTTAAGATTTTGCTCTTGCAAGCAATATCAAACTGTTAAGAAAGATTAACTTTAAGTGATTTTTAAATTAAATTTATTATAAAAAAATTATTTCCAGATCACTAACCATTTAACGCGCTTCATTTAAAATTAAAAAAGAATTGTCATTGCTTCCCTTTAATATTAAGGTAGAGTTTCAGGGTTTATAGGTCACCTGCTATGAACATATAATTTTACATTTTGTTTTTAAGGTAAGATAAATAAAATTTGGTGATATCACTGTGCAGAGTTTATTTAGCACACAAAAGACGTAACTGAAATTATAATTTTTTTATAAGTGTTTATTTTTTTAATGAATGTTACTTTAGCGCTTTGATTTTTCTTAGGCGATTCTGACAATAAATTAAATATAATTCTTACACATTGAGCTGATTATAAAGAATATGTTTTAATAAACTATCAGAGCTCTGAGTAACATTTTCTAATACTTTGCCAACTCATTGGATATTATAAGCAGGATTTAATACAAATAAATCCTTTATCTTTAAGCCTGCATCAGCTTTATTTATCAAAATCAGGACCTCAATGGATTCCTCTTTACTTTTTTTATTTATTCTTCATACTTTTTTATATTTGTCATATTTGTACTTTCTCCATGTTAATTCTAAATGATTACCTTTTACACAGCAAAGAAAAAGACATAATCTTAAAAAGTAGTTGGCATATAAAGGCTCACTTTCGTGATTGCCGTATTTTGTTACTCCTAAAACACTCTACATTAGTTCTCAAACAAAGGAAGGAACGAAAATTCTCATTCTTTGTAAAAATCATTAGATTGGTAATCGAATTGGGAAGTCCTTCCTTAATTACACATTCAATTATCTGTTATGTAATGGTTTACTAGATATAGGTAAAAACCTAAAACCATATACAATCAAGTCATACTACTACAGGAACAACCTTTCTATTTTAGTTTTGTTTTTAATTCTTAATTTTCTTGCTTGTGTTTTTAAAGGGAACATAAAAATTATCAAATTATTATTGCGATTCATAAACACGGTCACGTAAGTGAGAGTTTCTTTGATATTGGTACACCCTTTAATTTAAAATTACAGTTTTTTGTTTCGCTACCATACCATAGAGTAATTGCCTACCTATTAAATTTCATTATTAATATGAACATTACGTCACTTCGGAGCATCCTTTAGCTTGATGTTATAGCGAAAAGGAAAATTTAAAAAGTCATCCTATTACGGTTCTAAAAAAAGAAGACTGTGACGGATGGACAGACTGCTTTGTATATGGAATTCAGAATAACTTTATTTTAATTTAAGAATTTTAGAAAACATTGTTGCTAAAAAAAAGTATACCAGTAAGGAAGTGCATGGTAAATAATAATTAAAATGAAAATATAAACAGAAATATTTTCTTGCTGACAATTATTCAGTACAAAAACATAAAAAATAAAAGTTGAAGCGTAAAAGACATATACTCGAAATTTACATACAAAAGAAACAATTAATTTCTTACTATAAATTATCTTTTACTCTTTTCTAATAAATATAGATTGCATTTTAAGTCCACCATATTTATAGTGTATAAACGCCGGCATGTATGAACCCTAAAAATATTATTTTCATGCATGTAAATCATTTGCAAAACTCAAAGTATTAAATTCAGCAAACTCAGTACTTTAGTATGTAAAATGAAAGTTTGTGATAAACTGTGTAAGTATTTGAACCTCATGTATGTAAAATAAAAAAGCCAATACTTCATAAATACTTTAAAATATGTTTCATAAATGCACATAAATTTAGATGCATTTTGTATTGGATTGAAACATATTTTTAAAATATAAAAAATATTAATAAACTTTAAAACACATATTCAGTCATACAAATATTAATAAATGTATACACAAGCCACAGTGGGGAAACCATAAAGGATTTAGAGGTCAGTTTAAAGAATTTAGTATATTTAATATGATGTTTCATTAAGTAAAAATATGAATTCTCAAACTTTTGCGTTCTATTGGCAATAGGATAATGAGATAATATTGAAATGGAAACCATTCGATCAATAAAAAGAATGAAAAATGTCGTTAGTTTTAAGTCACTTAAATTGTGTCCTGCCCCACCACAATTAAACAAAAGTAATTTAATAACAAAATGTGATTTTCTTTTATGTCACTTTAATTATCAAAAGCCATTATTGTAAGATTTATTTTGTCTAGTTTTTGCTAGCAAAAATGAGAAGTGGGAGAGAAAAACTTTTAAAAAATTTCATGTCCTTCTTATTTCTTTGATCTATTTCCCTTCTGTGTTAATAATTTTATTTTTCACAAGTAATTAAAAACAAATTCTTCAGCTATCAAGTGGTAATTGAGTAAACATAATTTGATGTGTATGAACAGCAACGGTAATTACTCAATTTAAAGTTGAATTGAGTCAGTCATTCAGGTTAATGTTTAAATTATGTAAAAATAAAACTTGCTAAAAGTACAGATTATAATAAAATAAAAATATAAATGTTTTAAACGAGTAGATTGAAATAAAATTTTCTTTTTGTACATTTTTTTATACGAATGTATGTTCCCAGCGGGTTTACCAAAAATTATTATGACTTGTTTGCTTTATGTTCACTTTTAGCCCGTTTTAATATTAACGTACTTATGTAAAAGAAATGAAATTTCTTTTATTATCTTTTTTAATTTTTTACAACAATGAAACTGCCCATAAATTTTATTACGTTGGTATATTTGTTAAAGAACGCTTTCATTATAATGATGCACATAAAAATAAACAAAATACTTTTGAGAGGGAAGAGAGCAAGAAAAATACATGACGAATGGTGCAACTGGGCGTATAATTAATCGCCTAAGCACATCAACAAAGAACGATCAGCATAAAATTTTTTGTCATATAAATTTAAAAACAAAAAGATTTAACAAAAGCAGATGTTTAAACAAGTAAAAAAAAATTTGTTAAATTAAACAACGTAAATAAATAAACTTTGTAACCGAATTGTCTGGAAAACTATCAATATATAAATATAGTTCTCATTAGCATATTAATACCAACAGAAAATTGATTGCATACTGTACGACAGTTGAAATAATATCCAATAGACGAACATTAATTTGTGCATACAGAGATTAAGCAGCATAAGAAGAAAAAACATATTCAATGTTTTCAGTTTAATAAATATTGGTACGCAAATTTTTAATACTGATGTACATTTGTATATATGTATAAATGAATATTTTTGTGCTGTTTGGACAAAATTTTGTTTTGAATTTGAGAATTTTAAAAATAGAAGGAAAATAGGAAAATATTTTTTATCTGCAGCAACCTTCAGTGTAAAACAGTAATTAATATGTTTTAACAAATTAAGGAAATCAGGGTCCAGACCTAAATGGAATATTATGTGAAGAGGAAGTTAACAACAAAACAGCAGCGTGCAATATTCGTGCCTGAATAAAAAAGTGATATTTTTACTATAAATTTACTTTAAAAACAGTAATAAAAACAGAACCTTTCTTTTCATTGCGTGATATGCAATCACCATTATCTGCACGAACACGAAAAATAAAGTTTATTTACGGATGAATACTTTAAAGACTGTTTTGCGTAGGATTTGCAGCGACAAAGCTTATCGATGGCGAAAGACTAACAAGCAGTGACTGCAGTATTAGCAAAGTCTGAAAAGAAACTTATTTGCGAAAATAAATTTTTCTCTATTTCTGATTGATTAGTTATCTTTTAGCCGAACAGTTGGTTTACGGAATAAATGTTTTGCATAGATTTTTCTTGTCACTTTCAATGTTCACAATTTTAATCCACTTTTAGAAAATTACTTTAAAAATTACTTTACACTTGCTTCAAAGATTTTTTTCCAAGGATGTGTAGAAAAACTTTAAAAGTCTTAATTTCGTTTATTGATTTTTTTTGTCATTTTGAAATAGTATTTCTTATATTCATCAACCAGCTATTTAAACATGGTGATGCCTTTTTGTGCATGGTCGCAAGCTTCGTCACCAAACAAATTCAATAAGAACAAGAACCCAGAGGACATACTAGCTTTTGCATCTATAAAAACATTATTTATTGTTTATATTTTAAAAGGAAATTTATGTAAAATGAACATCTGTCAAGGCTTGATGTAAAAAGCAATTGCCGTCGTAAAAATTATATTTTCCTCTCTTTGGCGGACACTTTGTAATAAATGACACTTTCGTTTGCAAAAAGTTGAATATATAATTTTGTGTTTAAGAAAAAAAATACATACAAAAATAGCTAAAGCCATAGAGGCAGCTTAAAAAATATATGGGGGACACTAAAAATGAACTCTAAAATTATCATATATATGAAAAAAGGAAACAGCATAAATAATTTATTTTTTGTCTTAAAAAAGTATTACTGTAAATGTGTTTTAAGTAAAACAAACGTAAAAAATTTAGTAGAAATATAAATAATAAGAAAAACTTCACCAAACTAGACAAGAAAATGTAAAGAAGGGAATAAAAATAAGTTTCTAAAGTACAAAAAAAAACAGAGACATAATTTACTTACATATAAAATAGATTTGCATTTTTAATAATACAATTTTATGAAATATGTATATGTGTAATGAAAAAACGATATTCGAGGCTTGAAATCGCTTAGATTATATGAAAATATGAAGCTTAAGCAGATGAGTATTACACAAAATCAAGAAAAAAAAACACATAAAAAAAATAGCTAAAGCCATAGAGGTAGATTGAAACCCAAAAATTCTAAGAATGTAACCAAATGAAGAACTTTATTTTCACTAAAAAAAAGATAATAGTTTGTAGAAATAAAAACAAATACATAAGTTGATTAATAAATAAACAACATAAAAAGCCTGGCTTGCATGTGGACTATATATAACCAAAATAATGCTGATTGTTCATAAAACAATATACTAATATTGTTTATAAATAATGATATTCTATTTTATCAAATTAGTTGGTTAGTTAATTAACAACGTACAAAATTTAGGATACAAATGTATAGATAAATCTCTTCTTAAATTTAGTAATTAGAATATATATATACGTAAGCTCAAGCCGGATGTGCTTACTATTCTCAGACAATTTTAGCAGAATAAGACAACTGAATAAATTTTTATCTTACATAACTAAAAATTTATCTTTCTCAAGAAATTAAAATCCAAAATTTAATTTTAAAACATTCTTAAAAATTCTCTTTTTTTGCTAAAAATAAAATATATCTTTCACTTTCATAAACTAACATGCCGATACTTACAATTTATTTACATATAAATATTTTTATTTAATAAAAAATTTAACTGTCATTAAAAGTTGTTATTATGTAAATTAAATAAATAATTTTGGGGCAGAAAATGCAGTTTTAAACAAAATGGAAATAAAAATTGTTAAAAACAGCCGCAAAAAACAATCACATGTATAAGAGTTCACTGCAATTGAACAGGTTTCTGTGCGTGAATTAAAGTGAACGTGGCTTTTGAACATGCTAACACTGCATTCTGCATTTCTTTGAAGCCCTACTGCTTATACATTAAATACCTCTTACTACTGTATGCCCTTTCCCCAAAGCTCTTCTATGTTATAAATCAACTTTAGCATTTTTAATGGCATTTGAGTTCTATGAATGTTTTATTTCTATGCAACTGTTTTTATCATACATTCTGTAAAACATGTATATTAGGGTTAGTACTACTACATTAAAATTAAGTAGGGTTGTGTGAGAGAGAATTCCACAACACTATATTTTTTTTTAACAAGCATTAATATTTCACCATTAAATAGATGTTGGCATTAGTGTAGAAATATGGGCAAAGTTATGTTGCAGATTAAAATAATTTATACTCTAGTGTTATACAAAACTAAGAAAAAACTCAATTGGAGAATGACTGCTGGCTAAAAAACTTTATAAACAGGTCGTTTTTGTGATGAAAGTAATATCTTAACTCTTACTGTCAACATGGTTTTTAGTAATTACGCATAAAATTGTTCAGATTGCAAAAAAATCTTTTATAATAACAATTAACAATGACTATTACAAATTGAATGACAATGTTGCCCTCTCCGAAGTTTCTAGAGTTGAAGTAAATGCAAATCGACAGTATTTACAACATTAAATAAGAAACGTTTTTGATCACAATAATGATAAGGCATAGAATAACATTTATATAATTGTGGACCGCATGCTCAAGTTAACGCCAAATCTATCTACACAACTGTTTCAAGTCTCTGGTGCAAGTCTCACCCTTTTTCGCCAGCCACTCATGCAAAAACATAAAAAGTGAACACTATATAATATTTGTCCACCTTTCAGCGGTGTTCTTTGTTGCTTTGTATAAGATTATTCAATAAAAAAATCTAGTTATATTAAAAAAAAATAGGAACTTAAAGCAGACTTAGAATCATGTTTATTTTATTGCTGACACATTAAAATAGTTTTTTTTTTAAGTTTTTTTTCTAAAACTACTTAAAATATATTCATAAACAACAAATTAAGTGAACTGTTAGGAAACCAAAATTAATAATTGTTAATGTTTATACTTGTTATTGTAACGGTTAAACAAATCAATATTCTGTTCCATTTTCAGGCGTTTGTCTATAGCGTATAAAAAGATAGGCATTTAAAGTCTATTTGCTTTACCTATAGGGACACCCATTAATTTTTAGGTTTAATATACCCTTCTTTGTATGTAAAGTTTGTCATTCCGTTCTTAATTTCTAAAATATACATTTCCGATCCCAGGAGGTATGAATATTCCCCGCGATGCCCAACAGTGTTATTGTTGAAATCAACTTTGTCAAGGCAGTAGATGAGCTAGGTGAAATTTAAATATGCTAATCAAAAATTTCGAAAATATCGCTATTGAGAATCAGCGGAATCGTTCTTTATCCTTCCAAGCAGCGGGCAAAATTCTACGCCTGCCTCTAATATTTTCATATCATCGAAGAAACAAATATGCTGGGCGATATAGAAGTAAAAAAATATTAAGTGAAAGTATTGGCGTTCGTATATTATTTTTCGAATTATGGGCCTGTTAACTGTACATAGAAAAGTACGATTGTCCACCATATTTTTCATTCAGAAAATACTAAAAATTTGTAAAATGCTTAATCGATTTAATTCTTTGTCACTTTAAGCATTCTTTATTTATTTGCAGTTAATTGACTTATCTAGTTTTACAGACACCGTGAAGGGTATATAAAGTTCGGCATAGCAAAATGTAGCACTCTTATTAGTAAAAATTTGTATAAGGTAAAAACCCCAGAAATACACTAGAACGTGAAATTTGAACTTTTATACGTTTCAGCTGTTGAAAAATGTAGGACCAAAAGATCAATTTTACATTTTTATTTACAGCACTAAAGGGCATACGTAATAATAAAAGCTGAAATGTGCTCAAAACATCACGAGTGTTGTGTTTAGTAGTAGTTCTCAGTTAGTTGCCACTATAACGAAATGGTTTTTAACACATCGCATTATCGAAAGCTATAAAAAAGTAAAAAAGAAAAACAAAAAACAGCAGCAAAAAAGTGCTCTATCATAACTTTTTGCAATTTTTGTTGTAGCAATAATAGTAAGCAATTGATTTCCATCTCCGCTTATATCAGCCAGATAACTGAGTTGAATTTGCATTTAATTGTCCTTTAGTTAATAACAGTTTATCTCCTCTCATCTCATGTTATTAACTTTTAATAACAGGCCTTACAAATATTCCAGTTTTCCATCTCTGTGCTCTGATTCGTCTATCTTCCTCTCTCTCTCTCTCTCTCTCTCTCTCTGTTTTTCTACAAGCACAAAATTTATGTTGCTTATTGATTTCTTGCTTATTGAACAATACAGGTGAAAACAAAGCTGTTTATATTTCGCTCTCTGTATTTACTTCGTGTATGTTACACTGAGTTCGGTCGTATTGTTGTTACTGACCTAGTAACCATATTCAAGTCTAGTGATTTTCATCCAAAACATTAAACATAAGATAAGCTTAACTTTAAGAAAATCTTATATAATCCCCTTTTGCTTATATTACTTCTACTGTATAGTTCGAAAATTTATGTGGACATTACATTATTAAATTTACTATAATAATTTACGAACATAATATAGCTTCAGGATTTTCGAGATTGCCACTTAAGAAATAAATTAAGTATTTTGTATTGTAATGCAAGAAATTATTAGTAATAAACCTCTACATTTGTTTTTATTTCTATAAGTCAGATATATAATATTACAGCATTTTTTAAACCTCTAAAAATTCCTTGTTAATGAATAACATAACTAAATATCGACGAAGATTTTAAATATTTCGACTATAACGATCTTATTCTAAGCAAGGTTTTAAAAAAAATTACGCTTTCTAATTCTAAATTAGCAGTGAGTTTCTTTTAAATGTATTGGTCGATGTCATCACACTAACAAATCAAAGAAATAAATTCAAGATCACAAGCCGAAAATAATATAGTTATTCTACACTACAAAATGCAATAACTCTCTAACAACAAAATTATGGAAAGGTGAAAAATTTAACAATACCAAGATATACAATTGAAAAGAAGTTAATTCTTTTAAAAATGAAAATAACTTATAAACTAAAAGGCAATGATTTTTGTTAAAACCCATTGAGCTTCCATGGTTTGATCCACAATAAAACAAAGGATTAAATCAAAAAAAACCCATTATAAAATACCTTTTATCGTTTAGAAGGCAGACAAATGTGTTCTTAGAATGGGTAATAACATGAACATTAATTTAACTCTACTAAAGATTTACCATCCAACTGAGGCACCCTGGAGGTTGAGAAAATCGTTGTTCATAAATAATTTCATATCGTTGCCTATAGAATTTTTATCTAATAAAGGTCTGTCTACAACCTTCTCTATATTGACTGGAAATTGATTTATACTGACAGTTATAAAACATCTTGTTTAACGTCGTTTTCAACGAAATTTAAATACAAAGTTTTTGTCTCTTTTTATACAGTTTTAAATATGTTGAAAAATAAAAACAACAAATAAAACATCACGAAACACTATGATATATTATTTTTGCTTATTGCACAGGCTCTTGCAATAATTTAATAATTAAAAATTAAAAACACGGTTATATTAAACTAATTTTATTAAACTTTTAATATCATTGTGCTATTTTTCCTACATTGATTATTGGAGACGGAAGCACGCCTCGATGGCCATTTCGCTACCGCTTACTTTGCTCTTCTATTAATTTTTAATAAAAAATTAATTTCATTCTATAATTCTTAACCTTACAGAACTCAATAGATTGTACTTTTTCCCATTGTTTATACTGCCAATAGAGTCTTATTTTTCTGATAACTATTATCTGAGTTTATTGTAGTAATTTGGTCTAATAAATATAAAGATAATTATTTATACTGAACTTCAGCCATCATCTTATTAAAAATATAATTTAATAAATTAGGAGGAGACAACCTGTTTTAACTTTACTTCTTTTATTTTATCAAGATCGTTAAAGAATAATTTTTTTCCATCGTATTAAAATTTTTTGTTTGCTTATTGATCTGCTTGTTTGTCAAAAAAACGATAGCGGCCTATGCCAGTGGAAATTTCATTGTTTGTTATCAGATATATGACTCGTATAAAAAGGTACTTATTTTTTTTATTTCTTGTAGTAGTGGCACTTCCCATACAAAGTGAATATGCAGCTGTAGGAGGTAGCGCCTTCAAATTATGTTTAAATAATTCTCTTTTTAATATGCATTCACGGTATTGGATTAATAAAAAGCAATAAACAAAATATCGACATACCAGAAATTTAAAAAAAAATTATTTTAATTTCTTTGCATTTTTTATTCGAATCACTTTTTCTGTAAATATGTAAACATCAAGAAACAGTTATTTTCATTCAGCTAAAGTGTCTTCTAAAATTTACAAATCCTTTAGGAGTTCTAATTCTAAACAATATTTTGTCCTTTTCTTGCACTTTTATAAAATTCATAGATTCCCCTGCCACTTTCGCACAATGTTGAAACAATATAACGTTTTCTTTAGAATTAATTTCTGTACTATACCTTGTTGGTGTTCAAGTTATCAAAAATCCACAAAAAAATAAAAACATTTATCTTTTTACTTTTACCTGCTTTCTGTTCCCTTTAGTCGCATATCCTGTAATATGTTCGTCCTGTTTTTCAACTGTAACAAGTGCTAATGGCGGATACAAAAATCTAAAAAATTCTACTCTAAGTTCTGTTTTTCTCTAAAAAATATTAAGACACGATTTTTTAAATAATCTTAAAAGTTTGGAAACTAAAATATATGTATGTGAACTTTGGTTACAATGGTAAAGTAACACAGGGCAACAACCAAAATGTGAGTGGGATGAGACTAATTGCAAATGAAAGTTGAAATTATCCAATTTAGTTCAGAGCGATTTTTTTTTTTTTTTTTGCATGCATTTGAGGTTGTTAATTTTGGAACGCTGTCAATGAAAAATTATTGAAATTTTAATAATAATAATGCTTTTTTATCCTGGATCATTTAATCATTTTCTGGTCTCTGAAGTCGAGAATGTATTTTCAATATTTATTTTACAAATGGTGCTTACGAAAATATTTGTTTTTTTTTTTTTTCAATTAGTATTTTTCATTAGGATCACTGTCAATTTGCATGTTTTAATTATCATGAAATCAGAAACTTGAATACAGATAGATTTTAATATTCAGAATGCTTTTATTATACAAAAAAGTATAAAAAGTCTTATGTATAAAAAAATTTTTTTACCGCTGAGTATAGGGTTTATAAATTGTGTATTTAAGATTTAACGAGTTAATCAGACTTCTACGTTATATATTAACTAAGGAAAACGAGAACTAGATTTACATCACGCTTCTCAAAACTCATCTTAAAACTTTCCAAGAAGCATACAAAAAAAAAAAAAAATAAAAAATAGAGAGAATAATTTATTTACATCTTCAATACTTTCTTCATTAATAATTATTAGTTAAAATATATAACTTTTTATGTGAAGCAATTATTGAACAACCTTAATAGCAAATTCTCCATAAATAAATTTCTTATTCAAGCAATTGCAGCAAAACGGGCTTTCTTTAAGCACTCTGTGTAAGATTTTTATTTTTAAAAATGAAAAAAAAAATGTTTATATCACCATGGGGAAAACTTTTTGTATTTATATGAAATCTGCTTAAGAACAGCAGCAATATTTAAAAAAATATGGATTACAAAATAAAAAGAAAAAATAAATGTGTTAGTTAATTTTTAATTTATTGAAGAAATTAAAAAAGCTACGTTTAGTTAAAAACTTCTTAAAACATCATTATTATCATTAAATTTAACTTTCATTTTATCTCTTTAACACTTTACACAAAATTTCATTTTCTTCTAGTAAAATGAATAGTGATAGAGAACAAGGAAAGTTTTTCTTAAAAGTGCATCTTTCTTATATGTACAACAAAAGCATTTAAAATAAATTACTTTGAAATAAATGCAACTTTACCATGGCATCAACAGTCAAGCTAAGCTGTTACCTAGGATGTTTATAATTAATTACCAATGAAAACATTTTAGCGTTTGTTCGGTTTTAAAAAAAATACAAAATAACATTTAATTAATGATTCTTGAATATAATCAAATTTAAGTAATAAAAAAAAGACAAAAACTGAAATTTGCTTTAATGGAATGCAAAAGTGTAGCAAGTAATTGACGTTGCATAAACATAATTTGGCCAAAGTTAAATTTTATATTCAACGACAAAAGAAAGAAAAATAAAATCAGTATTAGTAATTGCGCACAAGGGCTTGTTTCTAAGTTTTAATTTCGAATAATTTTTTTTTTATCTATTAAAATTATTCAAGATTTAAAAAACAAATCCAGGCAAAAATATAACTAGCTGTGATGACATTGATCTTCTTACTTAAAACTTCAATCTTTCTAGAAATATTGTGAAATTTTACCAATGACTTACAATTTTGTGTCTCTCGCTTATTATATGAGAAAGCCTAAACGCAAAAGACAACGACATGAAAGCTTAAGTCTTTTAATCTTACATCTAAATTACGTTTCGGGTGGACCGTAAAAATGGAATTATCGATACCTAAAATTTATTTGTCGATTAGGGAGCCGCTTACGACTTCCCATTAATAACCAACGCCATGTCTTGGTTAAGAATCGCTAAAAAAGCTAATGTAGGATGTTCCTAACTGATGAGAGATTACAATTTCATACCAAAGGAGATTTGAGGTAAGGTGCTTTTGAAGCTTGCAGATGCCAACTAAATTAGAATCATGTGTAAAATTGAAGACCAATCTATAAAGGAATTTAAGAATGAGTTGGCAGCAAATAAAGAAACATTAATAGTGGTGTAAACGGACAAGAAAGCTTGGTATAATTAATGGGTGGTTCATCCAAATACTACGATACTAATGGAATGAAAGGAAAACAGTAAAAAATGACCTCATGGAAAAGCAAAGAAGTTAACTAAAATTTCTTAATAAATTGTCAAACCGATGATCTTTAAAAAACGAAGTTAAAAATGAGAGCAGAAGGTCGAAGCAATTGGCAATCTATTCTAAATTTACAAGAATATTAAGACCTCTTGTGAGCCAACTGAATATAAAAGTAAAAAAGTATTATGTTATAAGTGGTAGTTAACTTTATAGCACAAAGTTGACTTTTGAAAAAATATAATTAAAAAAATGCCAATTGCGAATTTTACTTTTCCATTGAGTGCTCCACACAATCTTTGTGTTACTTAACAGTTTTCTTTAAATATTTGATGAAAAAAAATTAAATTTATTACTTATGTTTCTAAAAGAGTTAAATTTAGGTCGAAATTTGGTCTCATAAGGAACACCCTGTAATTAAATTTGTTGAAACGCCTTACAATTCAAGATAAAGAAAACAGCCTTTCCTTCTAAGATAATTTTAACTAATTGCTGTTGAAGACTTATCTGAATATCTGTTGAAATTGAAAGTGCGTGGCAATAAAATTTTAATAAAACAATCTAATAAAATAGAACAACGTTATCATTATATTTGAAGCTAGCGCTGGCTACGACTTCATCAGCCTGTCCCATCTTATTTTCTTAAAGTTCAAATTCAGAAGAATGTGTTGCAGGGGTCTGTAAACCGTGTTGAAAATTTTACATTTACGAAAACAAAAGTCACATTTATTTTAGTACCATCACACCTGTACGATATGAAATATTTTTACAAAATAAGTTATCTATGTTTAAACCAAGGATCCAGGGGACCTCTCAACAAGCTTAAATCAAATCCATTTAGCAGTTTTTACCTAATGCGAACACATACAAACAAGCGGACAGACAAAAATTCTAAAAAGAGGACTCTGTGTATCATGTCGATTACAATATTCACCGACAAAAAAATTTTCAAAAAATATTTAATGTACAGAAATTATTTTCAATGTTCGTTATACTATGTTTCCATTGACTTGAAATCAACTAGTTTTGAGGAAAACACTTCGAAGTGTTTCCATTGAGCAAAACTGTTTTGTATATTCGAATAAATGACACAACACTGACACTTTGCTCCGTTATTGAAAAACATTCCTTATTTTATTTTTGTAAAAAATCAAGTTCGTGCCATTGTTTGTTTTTGCTTTTACAAATATTTAATTATATGTTCTTTTAAACACAATTCTTGTACTAAGCAGCATATAATTTTAAGAAACTTTAAAATAAATGTCACTTTTTCGATAAAAACATCCAATCTGAATAGATAACACGGAGCTAGACTTGAATATCCCAGACACAACACAGTGTTGCAAAGACAAAATCAGTTCGAAAAAATACATTTTCGACATGATTTGAAAGAAATCAAGTGATTTAAGTGGTTTTGGTAGCATGAAAAATGTATGGGAAATCAAGTAGCAAAAGGCTTGATTTAAGCAAATCAAGTGATTTAGACAAAATCACGTAAATGGAAACGCACTATTACACATTTATTACATGTTAGATGTCAGATTCACTGTAAAATTTAAAAAAAAAAATATACAAATATCAGTCAGCTGATTTTATTCAATATCAATTATGCTAAAAATGACTGGTTTCCAAAAATGAAATTGCCATGATAGCTTAATAGTCACAATACTAGCAATAAGTGTTTATGTATTTATTTTATGTTTTTATATTCAGTTTTCTAATTTAAGTAGAGTATAGATGTTTAATTTCTTGACATCAAGTGCAACTTGAGTACTACTGCTTCTGTTTCCTATAACTCTACATCATAGATATTTTATTGCTCTGTATTCTTTTGTTTTATAATTTGTGTCAGCATGACTTGTGTTTCAAACAGTTTTTGTTTTGAAAGCACAACACTAAAATAGAAGATGAGAGCTGTATGAAGGTATCAAACAGTTAAGAAATGGATTTCAAGTGTCAATTGTTATTAAAAAGTCGAATAGTTAAGCACCAATGGATAAGTTAAGATGCTGCTGCTGTTTTTATCATTTTTTTAGTTCTGCAATTTTAGATTTTCTTTTTAACATTGCTTTGATTGCTTTTTGAGAAACACATTGCTGATGAGAGTGTAATAAAATAAATTAAATATATCTTTTCAAAAGCATATTGTTTTGTGATTATAAATTTCAAAATTAAAAGTGAAAAAAAATTTCTTTAAGGTCCTTAAAAATAATTCAATGTATATTTGAAAAGAAAAATCATTTGGAACACTTCTTTACGTTTCTAGGTATTATTTGATTTGTTATTGCGTAACTGGGTAATAACTAATAGTTACAATATTTTAATATATAAACAAAGGGACAATTTTTATTACAACCAAGTTTTTTAATAATGACAATTGAAATTCGTTACACAAAACGACGCTAAACAAAATAAAATGAAATAAAAGTTTATTCTGGTATCGATCAAATTATGTCCACGTGTCGTATATTCTAAAAAAAGACAAGAACGTACTGCTTACCTCATGTATGACAATTATGCTAGTGACTATCAAATAGAAACGTAAACTTTTTAGACAAAATGTATGAAGTCTAAAAATGCGCCGCAGATATTAATCAATAATTCTTTGAAGTCTCATCATCATCATCAGTCATTGTTTCACATATCTATGGATTCAATAATCCAGGAGCATAAAAATCTCGTCGAGAATTCCTTGAATGAATGATGAAATTTGATGAATGTTGATGAAATTTTCATCCACCACGATCTTAAATAAAAGAACATTTTTTAAATCAGTCTGAGTAATCTGTGTCTTACATAAGCCAAAATAGCTACTAAGTTCTTTAAAATCTTATGTTAGGCAAACTATCAAATTAAAGAAAAAATAGTATTAAGATTACATAATAAATATTATTTACGAGGATCTTTTACACTTTAGTATATATTAAGTGATATATCATTTTATATTTTTGTTAAATTTTATTGTACATCAACATTTTATAAATATTTTGAGAGAATACCTGCCAACAATATGCTTAATAGCACGTCCTATTAAAATTTATTGTATTTGTCAGTGAATCTGTTGTTCTAATAGAGGTTAAGATGTTAAAATTATAAACAAGCCTACTGTTGGTGGTCTCTAATTAATCAAAGGACTGCTATAATATAGAAACACATATTAACACTAAAGTATAAACTTACCCTTTTACTTTAAAGCAGACAGGTAATTTTTCATTTTTCTGTTTGGAAGTTCATATTTATAGAAAGTTCATGTTCAATATCTAAAATATAAAACGAATTGAAAAATGATAAAGATAAAAAAGAGATAAAAAACTATATTAAAAATAAGGTAAATTTTCTTTACAAAACGTTTTTTGAAATTTAAAAGTTTATATTTAATACAAAATATTTCTGAAGTTTTTTTTGTCATAAAACTATAAGTAAAAGCGCAAACAATTATTCAGTTCATAAAATTAATAACGTTATATCAATAAATATGATAAATATATAACTCAATTATATATTAAAAGTCTCTCAGTAAGTTTGTTAATTATTCGATTGTTTCATAATTTGTTTGCGTGTTTTATTTTGCGTCAACCAAGGTTAAACAACTGGTCCGATTTAATTGAAATTTGAAACGGTTAGATATTATTCCTTGTGGTAAAAAAGGTATTAATATTTTCAAACAGAGTACTAGAAAGGGAGAAAGGCATCCTTAATTTCTAGAATTTTTAGACGACCGAATTGAATAAAAAAAAATTAATTGATTAAGGTGGATCCCCTAGCACATGATCTAACACGCAATGTCTATTTTTAAAGCTAGGCCACACCGATTTTAATGAAATTTAAAACAAAAATTGATATTTATTTGGAAATGCCAAGAGAGAATGGTTATTCAATATAACAAGCAAAAGGTTGAATAAAACAGGGGAGAGAAAAAATACGCTGTATTTATTTAATTTATAAGCCATTTGAAAGATATTTTAAATATAGATAAGTCCTAATCCGCAAGTTCTTATAAGCAGAAGAAAATCTGTTGTAACTTCCATATAGGCTTGGGAAAAAAGCGTACCGAAAATATCTAATATGAAAATAAATGCCTATTCACGGAATATCATTGGTTTTGTGTTATCTTTTATATCAATATAGTCTTTTTAAGCTTTGCTCTTCGGTATGAGTAATATTCTTTACATGCCAAATTAAATATTACTTATACGCTCCAATAAACCTTTTTGAAATCCTATCTTGGAAGAGCAACTTTTCAAAGATATATGTAAGGCAGAAATTATTTACTTTTATAGTGAACATTTATTCTTTTCAATTTTAAGTTGCTTTAGTGAATTATTTTAAATCGAAAAAAACTCGCATATTCAAACAAAATATGGCATCGCCGGTTTAAATCTCTTGCTGCTCATTATCTTTTACTTGCAAGAAAGTGGAGTAATGCTTCGCGTCCGACGAATACGTTTTCTGGCGGTGATCTTTATCATTTTCTTAATTTCATATTTTCCTTTATGTCATATTACAGACAGGTGGGTTAGGCAACATTTTTTTTTTGAGTTGACATCAGAAAGTAAAAATAATAAATGAGACCAAACAAATATTTATGTAAAGTATATCACGTAAAACATCATACCTCTGAAGAATATTTAAGTTAATGGCTTTTTTACAGATGGCGTTTACTGAAATAAGCTTCTGTTGTTTAAACTTTTTGTTTCTAATTTCCAGACTAAAATTTTGCAAAATTCAAGTTTATATTTGACGAAAGAGGGTAGGCGTCAATGTGTGTGTGAGGTGAAAAATATATTCACGTTTCTTTTTGTTGTTATTTTTTTTCGCACCTTATATAAATTGCTTGTGGTTTGTCAAATAATTCTGTAATGCTTATTCCAGTGAGGGTGCATTGATTTATTTTTTTTTTCAAACTATTATGTTCAAGTAGGTAATTTGAAAATGCTGAACGTTAAAGAGAAATGAGATGTAAAAGAAACAATAACTTTAAGTAAATTTAAAGTATTTAGTGGGACATGGCCTTAGTAAGCAAAAACAAAACGTTTTTAGGAATAAAGCTGTTTTCTAAGCCTTTATCTATGCAGGAAAATAAATAAAGAATTATCTTATTTTATAAATCAAAATCAATTAAAAATTTAATCAAACTTCAATCTGAAAAAAAGAACAAAAACTTTTTTCCAAAACTTAAAATAACCGCTGAAAAGTGAAAAATAAAATTAAATTAGAAATTAAAATATATTCTTTTGCAACCTAATATTTTAAAATGCTTTAGGCAGACACTTGAATCTTGTACAGATTAAATACTGTTCCATCCGCTATATAGAAGAGTAATATTAAAACTTTGGAGGTGTTTATTTATATAAAAATCCAGAGTGTACACCAGAAAATTTAACGGTGTAAATGTGTCCGCGGATGGGACATAAACTCATGCCACAAAACCAAACACAAGCTTAGTAATCAACATGCTACTTAATTTAAGACTTGAAACCTTTTTAAAATAATGAAATTGATATTATTCCTATCAATAATTGGCTGGAAGAAAAAGACATAAAAAGGCAATTATAATTAAAACTTTAAAGACTCAGTCAGACATATAACATATATTAATTTATTAAAATAATGTTCGCCTTAGGTCACTTTTTAAAATTAAAAAGGTTAAATTAATACATAATAAATTAAATGTTAGACGCGTAGTTTTGCTTCATTTTTTGAAAGTAAAATTTTATAAACTTTCTATTTGGTTTTATCTATTTATTTTTTGTTTTGCTTTCATTTACAACATGTTAACACTCCACCATAAAATCATCACTTTTAACTTAAAAAAATAATTGCCCACAACCATCTTCAGCATGCGTCAGAACATCTAACTTTAACTTCTAAATTGAAAAAACCCACGAACATTTCTGTTCAGTTTAGAAAGAGAAATAGCCAAGGGCGCTTTTAAATTGAAAAATTTAAACAAAACAAATTAATCCTTATATTTTTACATACACTGTCAAATTTACAAGCAATAATAACAAAAATATTGGCAATTAGGAAATCGTATGTTAATATTTTAATTTCCTTTTGACTTTAACAGCACCAAAAAAAAAGAAAAAAATATGGCGTAAGATTTTAAATATTTGGCTCTATCTTTTTTCCATAAAAATTTAATTTCAAAAAACTTAATTACTATTAGTAATATTCATTATTTAGTATTTTTAATTTAAAGTCCCCTTAAGGTGTTAACTTCTTGCTTGTTAACACTTTTCAAATCTTTTAACAAATATGTGACTGCATAAAGTTTCTAGCGTTACAAAAAAATCCTTTTTTATACTTTGCATTTTTTTTCAATTTATAGTATTTCAAATTACAACCACTTGCATCAACTCTTTTAAGCCCAAAAACTCACTAAAGAAAACAGCGTGTCTTAACAACTTTAATCATGTAACGTGTGCATGGCTGATATGGGTGTGTGCATGTGTATGTATGTATTTTAAAACTCGTGTGGAAAACCTTTAGTTTTATTTTTTTTCTCAAGTTTAAGTAGCAAAAATTATTTCAATGTATATTTTTTAAAAGACAGTGTTCTTGCGTATACAATTATGCATGTGTGTAAGTACATGTATAAAAGTAAATAAACAAACAAGTTTGATGAGATATCTTAAAAGTAAAATGATGAATATATAAAAAACAGATGAAAATTTAAGCTCGTTATCAACGCACGGAAAAGTTCTTATTTAAATTATTGTAAAATAAATAATTAAATTAATTTAAAGAAGGACCCAAAAGAATGATTTTTATTATTTCCATTGTATGCTTTCAAGAATATAAATTTAATTATCATTAATCTCAGCAACATAATGTGATAGCAAAGAATATGATATAAATAAGTAAATAATGGAAGCTTGTAAAAAACAACAACAAGATAATGTTTTCTAACAGCTTAAAATACAAAAATACTTTTTGGATATATACAGCAATAGATACATTGTGTTTGAGAATTTTTTAATAAAGAAATTCTATATGTACTTTATGTCATTATACGAAACATTTATATTTTTGCTCAATACATTACCATTTTCATAAAATTGCACAGAAAAAAAATTTCTTTATGCATTCCTTTCATTGCCAAACTTTTGTGGCAGCGGTTTTGTTATTTATCCCAATTAAAATTTCAAAAATTTTTTTTCTATACAAATGCAATATTCAAATCAAATCACAATGGATCTCTGCACACATAATTGTAAAATATTTGTGTGTGTTTCATTTCAATTGTTTGTTATGTGTCCATGTGTAATACTGTACACTTTTTCAATTTTTCGTTGTTATCATTCCAAAGCAATACAGGGGTACACAAGCAATTAAAAAACTCGGAAAAAGGAAAAGGTTCTATTATGGTATTTTGGTTCTATTGACTTTGAAAAATTAAGAATTTCTAAAATAAATAGGCAAAGCAATTTTGTTTATCTCAATCTTGTTGCATACTAAAATTTTAATAGAAAGAGTAAGAAATATTCTATTAATTATTTTTGTATACATTCAAATTTGTATTTGTTCATCTTAGCATCAGAAACTTAGACGAATAACACAAGAAATGTACAAAGTAGTTTGAATATAAGAACACTTTCTGTCAACTTCATTCAGTAGTAAGTGTTTTGATAAAAAAATTATTTCAAGAAAACTGTGCCTTGTAGCTTGTGTTTTAAAATCTTATTAATTTCAAAGATTTTGAAAAGAAGGTTGTGTGTTTCTAAAACATATATTTTAAGCAACATAAATAACATGCGGGCTAACAACAAAACATAAATTGACTATAATACAAAACAGCAAAGGAAAACTATGTCCGCGTTTATTGACTAACCAGTATTTACAATAATTTGTAGAAAAAGAGTTGCTTCTGCGAAAAAGCCTTTAACGTAAATTCGTCGCCCTTCCTAACAACCAAACATCTCACGAACATGCCTAAAGCGAATTTTCACAAAATTTTGTATTAACACACTAACAAGTTTCAATTGGCTTAAGAGTTACAGCTTACTTACTACTTTAAGCGTCATCAATACGCAGAGTGATTGGTTAAACAGACAATAGTAAATAATGACTTCACAAACAAAATCATCTTCAGCAACGAAGTATATTTTCACTTTGGTAGATTTGTTAACATGCAGAATTGCCGCATTTGAGCAAGCAAGAATGGACGAGTGATTGTTGAGAAGCCAAGGCAGCGTTATTAGTTCGTACTTCTGTGGAAATAAGGACATCTAAGCAGTTATCGTGAATGGTATCCGCTATCGCGAGATTACACCGACTTCTAGTGACCAGAAATTTCAGCTATGGAGCTGGATAATATGTCTAGCCACACAGCCACTTTGGGGATACTTAAAAATCAATATGAAAAGAACAGTTTCCCAGGTAAAGAATGAGATAATTACTCAAATTAACAACAATTAACCTCAATTATAATTATTATCGGATAGAGGAATGTCAAGGAAACCGGGGCAAGCCTTTGGTCGTTCTATCACATTAAAAAATATTAAGATAATTTTTTGAAAATATTAGAATATTAAAAATATTTTTACTCTAGACATGTAATCCAAACAATGTTAAAAAACTTCAGTCTTTATATACAAAAAAAAATTCCCTATAAAATATCTTGACTAGGTCGACCGTCACTCGTGCTTAAAGTACAATTAGTTACATGCCATCCATATAAATGCTAAAAAAATAATTAAGAAAGAGAATTTTTTTTCTATAAAAACAAAATATTTTGACTTATTTGGCACATTAAAATTTCTAGCAAAAAGTCTTAACGAAGTGGTATTCCTTTAAATGCATCTAGTTTTTAACAAATTTCCGAGCCGAGAAATAAAGAAAAAATAGGCCTCATTTTTTAGAAAAATCTCCTGTTAATAACTTATTAACACTTAAGTTTAATTCTCTGCTGAAAAACTGTTTTTTTACGATTTTCAATATTGGAGCGTTTATGAGTTTTAGAACACCCATTAATACCATCCTAAATATCGTACTAAAATATATTTTTTCTATTGCAGGAGTAAATTATATTTAAGCTTTTGCTGGTTTAGTGTCTGTAAACGTGTGCAATTGTGATTCTCGAATATTTTTATTTGACAACTAACGCCACTGCAAATTTGCATATGGCTGTTATCAGTGGCTTATTTTCGCCCACAGAAAACGTGAAATAACTAAACACAACATGCATAGACACACATCACACATATGCAGTTAAAATACTCTGACTTTTTAGCAGTTGCAGTAGCAAAAATTTTAAGTTTTCCCAAAAAAAGGTATTAAATTTATTTAAGGTCACTTTTTTATAATAAAAAATATTTTTAAAATTGAAATAAATAATAATATGAGAAAACAATTATACAAGTTGAAAATATGTATCTAGAGAAATCTATAAAAATTATTATATTAAAAGTAAAAACTTGCAATAAAAATGCTTTGATAGTTATCTTCCGCCAGGTAAATAAATTTGAACTTAGAGGGAAAATAGCCCCATTTTTAATAAAAATAAAATTTGGGATATTCGTAAAGAAATATAGTTGACTTGTATGTTGTACATTGTAGTCATAGGAAGAGGGATAACCTATATTAATAGTGAATTCCGCTAGGTACATCCTAACAATATATTGTATTTAAAAATTATTGAGTGATATTCTATTACCCTTTGTAAGGTGACGCACTCTTTCAATCGAAATAATTATAATATTTGTTTAAGTATCGTTTAATAATGAGGCTAATATTTTTAGTAAGAAATGTAAAAATTTTTATATCTGTATCAGTTGCGCCTTATAACAAAATATGGTACCATTTATATTTAATATATTTCAGTTTTTATAATAGCAAATTCTGATATCAATACCAATTATTATGGTAAAATAGCACTTTAATTAACATTTATCAAGACAATTTTTATGTTTTTAATATTAAATCCATCTAAACTAAGAAAAAAACAAAACTATTGGAAAACTATTGTCAATTTGTCAGACAATTATGTTTATTATTGGATGTTTAATATTAATCTGATTTGGTAAAATCAGATTAATGAAGCAATGCAACAGGAGTAGGCTCTTTTTCACTCAGATATACGTATGTTAAGTAGCGGAAGAGGAAACGTTTTAAAATTGCCAGATCAGGATGTCCCAAGAATTTGAAGTAACTCCAAGCAAAGAACGAGGCGATAGACAATAAAAATATAAAAAAAAACTTCAAGCAAAAACTTGGCGATCGCCCATATTTTTAGAGTTACGGGCTCCTTAACTTTTTACAGAATAGAATATATCTATAAAAAGAAGCTAAAAAATTCAAGATATCAAAGATATAACACTGATTTAAAAATTTTATTTTATTTTCAAATTTTTTAATTTTTATGCAGTTATATATTGACTGATATCGGCGTGGTATCTTGTGAAGTTTTTGATTTTTTATAAATAAATACCCTAAAAAAGATAAGATTTAAATTAACGCTTGAATAAACTTTTAACCATTACACTCATAATTTTAAATAACAGTTAAATTGCCTTAAGTTTTGGTTATGAAACAGTTGCTTGCTTTGAATAGCGCATATAAAACAAACACTTTTTGTGTTATTTTTTCCATTTGTATTGGCAAAAAGTTTGTATTTAATTATTTAAAAATTGTATTAGAAAAACCTAAATTTAAACGGCCTTATCTTTACTCTGCTTTTTTTTAAATATTGGAAAACACACATTTGTAAATAAATTTATGTTTATTCTTTTTAATTTACAATTATCCACTTTTTTGTTAATTTGGAGTATTTTCAATAATAATTGTGGACTTCAAAAACAAAATAAAATGTAATTACAAATTGAAGCTTAAATTTCTTTTATAATTATTGTTATTACGTTTTAGTTGAGAATAAACAGAACAACATATTTACAACAAAATTTAATTGGTGTTGCTGTTAGGGCCGTAAGCAAAATTTAGATTTGTTTTTATTGAGCGTTTTTTGAAGAGAAAGTAGCTTCGGGAGTGTTGCTGTAAAAGAGGAAATATAACTTTAATAAATTTTATTACAAAATTAAATATTTTTTTTACTAGCAATATAATAACCTGCAGCATTTATTCGTTTAAAGCATTTCCTTATATAAGAGTAGAGACATTAGGAATAATAATAATTAACAAAAGAGATCTTAAGAGTAAATAACTTATCTAACAGAAAAACAAGCAGACTTATAATTCAGCAGGAGCCAAAGTTTACGTTGGACATTAAAACTTTTGAACCATAGATGCTTATCATAGCTTTTGTTAGCAAAACTCTTCGTAGTACATTAATATACTATTCTTGACAAAATAAAATTTGAAAAAACTAAAAGGTCTTAACGTAGTCATAGTTTTTGCAGATTTTAAAAATAATTGCTGATGATACTTTAAAATTTATTGAAAAATCCAATACCATGTGTAGGCCATCTACTAAATTTTACCTTAATTTTTAAAACTTATTACAGCAGTCCTTGAGTAAATTAAAAATTAGGACCTTAAAAAATAATGTTAGTATTGCTTAAACTATTAATTTAAATTTTATGTTCACTCTTATAGCATAACGTTATCTTCGTAAGCCTATCAAGTTATCATTGAGGCACACTATAATTAATTAAATTTTCATTATTTACTTGTCTTTGTAGCAGATATACGAGTGCAAGCAAATGTTGTCGGCAAATCTCAAAACACTCCCTACAATTGTTTAGAGATAAGGTCATATTAAGAAATCCATTTATTCACAAATATGTATCTAGCATTTTGTTTTTTAAACGACTTCCAAAAATTACTAGGTTATCAATTCTACTGAAAGTTGCATTTTCATATTTGCATCTCCATAACTCAGTCATGTCAGAACTGATTTTTTTCCTTACTTGAAAGGCGTTAAAAACAAATGCTTGAAAATTAAACAGAACATCAAATACATAGATCGTTATAACAACAAATGTAAATACTACAAAACTATAAACTAAAGGGTGGCCCAGTAGTTCAATTATTTTGAGGTATGGGGCCAAACCATTGAACCTGTGTAGATAGACAGCTAGACTTTACGAAGAACCTGTATTGCTAAGTCCTCTATAACAACAAGTATGTAATTTGAATTTATAAATTAAAGGGTGTTTCCATAATTGATGAAATTGGCTGTTATAGGCCTTTCTTTTTAAAACCGTTATATACATTAACTTGATAATAAGAAAAGGTTTCTACTACTTTGTAAGATATAATAAAAAGTATAAATGTTTAATATATGTATATGCAGGGTTACCGTTGCCCCGAGTAAATTTGCAATTTGACCCTTTTTTAGCGGTCTGCAACTTTTTCAATAATGCTTAAAAAATATGTGCGACTTTTATTTTTTTAAACGAATTTTTCGTGCGACTTTATTTTTACAAAACGAACTTTTGTGCGACTTTTCAAAAATTCCTAGCGGTAACACTGAGTTTATGGCCAAACTGTTGAATTTTTCAACCGTTATAGACAGACAGCTAAAATCTGTTTTGAATTTAATTTTTTTTAAGAATCATTCGACATAACTTTTTACATTCCCAGAAAGTTTAGTCGGCAACGATATTTAAAGTACTAATATACAATCCAAGCTAAGTCGAATATCTCTTTCATTGAGCCATTTTTGAACCAATTTTTATATGCTTTTAAAGCTATTTGCCTATTGAGATATATACCCAGTTATTTGATGCTATTATTTAGGTTTATAAGCTCTATTTATTCAATGCAAAGCGGGGCATCTCTGAAACAAGATAACACAATACACAAATATCATTTTATATCCAAGCAGGTTTTAAAAATATTGTTTAATTGTTTTATTTTCTTGTTTTTTTTTTTTAATTATTGCTGTTTGTACTTATATCCTGTCCTTGAACAATTTAACAATTCAACTTTTATTTTCTAACAAAGAGTAAAATTATATTAAAAAGTACAGCTTTAGTTCGATTTTAAAACTTAAAGACAATAGCATGAAAATTTTTTTGCAATTTCATTAGCTCTATAAACATTACTTTCTGTGTTTAAAGTTTTAAATAAAAAAAGTTATTTTTCTTTATTTTCTTTTTTGTTCCTTTGATAACTTCTTTCTTTATCTTTAACATAACGAAATGAAAAACTCTAGAAATCAAACTACAAAATCTCATGATTTTTATCAGAACTAAAAGAAAACAAATTTTTTCAATTGCAAAGTAAAATGCTTGGGCAAGACGTAAACAGCCATGAAATTGCAAAAAAAAAAAAAAAAATTGCAATTCTATTATTGAAGTTCACGTTTGTTAATTTTTATACCCTTCATCACATGTGGAAAAAGAGAATAACTTACAATACATGAGAAAGCTTAGTAAAAAATGATATATAGTCATTTTTTTTAACATTTATTTCTACTTTGTTTGGTAAAAAAAGTATAATAAATGTATGCGTATATCGAAATAAAAGGATAATATATGAACGAAATAGAAAATAAGAGTTCAAATAAAAGTTTATATTATCGAACACTGTTTATTGTTAAGCATTCTTCGCAGCACACACACTTAGTAGCTACGTAGGTATCAACAGTTAACAGTTAAAATAAATATATATTTTATAGCTGTATGTAATCGTACTTTAATGTTACAAATACGAATTGTAACTAGTGTTTGTTTAATACTGTTAAACATTTAAAATACACTCACCAAAACTTTCATATGTCATATGGCTCCAGTATAGGCATATTGTTTTTTTTTTACTGATTTTTAATCGTGTGATTCTTTGCATGTGTTTTTGAGAACAATAGCAGTGCAGTAAAATTTATTCTTCGTTAACACAGATCACACAGCAAACCAATAATTCGAACCTTGCAAGTCTTGAAACACAATATTAAGGAAGAAATCACCAGTTTAAAGCCTTATATTTTACAATCAAAAATTCAAAGTTCTATAAAACTGATTCAACTGTTAATTAACATAAGACCGATGTTAACCTTTCGACTTAATGTCGTAAGTTCTATACCTTCAAATAAAATGTTTGTAAAAGAAGGATAATTTTTACATTTCTAAAGAAATCGTAGCCAATTTATAATACGTCATTATATAATATTTGTGCTATATGAGCGAACTCTAATGAAACTAAAGAAACAACAATAATATTAAATTAAAATATCTTTACTTAACTGAATAATTTTCTACGTTGGCAAAAAGTCTTAATATTTTATTGAAAACCTAATAAAGCGAAAAACAAAGAAAAGTGTTCATGTTTTATTATTTTATTTCCTTTTTTGCAATTTTTTAATAAAGTTTTTTTTTTTAATTTTTCGACCGCCTGTTTTCAACAAAAAAGCCTTGGTAACTTAGTAAATATTATTATGTTGGCTAAGATGGTCGAGGCACTTTTGTTTCTTTATTAAAAATGATTTGCATTTAAAAACAGTTGAAAACAAAATGAAAAATTAACATACAGATTAACATTAAGTCCCAGGATATTTAAATGCGGCTTTTTGCATACTTGCGATAAAAAGAAAACAAAAATATTTAAATGAATAAAAGCTTAATTAAATACAAACGGAAAAAATCCACCATTAAAAATTGTTGCTTGGATGTAAAAATTTAATCTATTTCTTATTATTTATGTATTAGGTGACTTTTGAATGAGTTGCTTAAAATTGTTTTTGCTTTTTTATTTAGTCTCTAAATGAAAGAAGAATTTTAGTGCCTTGACGTTTACAAAATTTTTTAATTATAAATAAGATTGGATTCTGTTTTTGAAATTTAAAATTAATATTTTTTTAATCTTGCCGTTTTTAATTTTTTACGAAAATCTTATTTTTAACCAAATTAAGTTTTACTTTTATCTTCTACGACTGACCTTGTGTTTCTTACCGGAAGGCTTTACCTATTTTTTGCTTAGTCAAACTTCAATGCTCTTAATTTACCCTTTTAATAATCCGAAGCAGCTATTCAAGCAATATGATCTGTTTCCGGCATTGAACTTCTAGGCTTAGTCTTAGAATCTTTGGTTCTACCAATTAGACCTTTCCAATGACTCTGCATTAACTGATGCATAACTTTCCTATGCGAATTGAACCAAGAGTTCTTTATTTTTCTGTACAGTGAGTTTAATCATCTTATATATCCGAGAGATGTTTCGCCAACACATACATCGCACACTGGAAAAAATCCTTATTTTATCGATACTCGGCTAGTTTAAACTTCTGCTTTCCAATTATATTCAGCTTAAAAAAATTAACTTCTGCGACCTGTAAAAGCAATTATTTTTGTTTTTTACTCAAGGTTCTGATGAGATTCAACTCAAGTCCGCCTGGTAAATAATCAATCGGTCATCTCTGCAAAAGTAATCAAAGGAGCTTATTTGGATGTGAACCTACATTCATTCGTGGTGGCAGTAGTAACTCAGGCCGCTATTCATATACAAGCACAAAACAACAGAATTAGTTTTAACGTTTTACATTTTATTTTAAATAACAATTAATTTTTAGGTACAAAAGTGATAAAAGGGTACATCTATGTATATTATTCCGTTTGTAATTTCCGTGTGCGTATTGAAGGCAACTTTTTCAAGGAAGACATAATTTTCAAAATTTTGTTATTAAAAATCAGCAAGCTCGGTTCGTGTCCTTCGGGGCAGCGGACAAGTAACAACGACTGCCTCAAATTTTTCCATTTTATTTTGAACAATGAAAAAAACAAACAAACAAACAAACATATGAGGCGATAGAGAAATATAAATAGATGAAAAAAACATTAAATAAAAAAATTAGCGCAAAACATTTTTTAATTATGTTACTATTTTTAAGCCTTATACCCAAACTTTATTTTATATTCTAAGGAAGAAATAAAAAACACTTCGACGAATATTTTAACTAATACTATCTTCACTTTATCTTGCGTAAAATAAAATTGTTGCCTCTAAATCTTTTATTAATTATTTGGAAATAAAATAAGAAGTCAGTTATGCTTTTTTTATAAATATAATTAACACAAAAATTCTCATAAATCTTATTTAAAATGTAATTGAAAACTCTTAGTTATTACAGTCAAAAACAGTAAGTCATGTTTAAGTTAACTATGGGATTGTATTGGTAGAATTAAATTTTTAATGCCTTAATTAAAAAAGGTTTGGTATTATATTTTATCTCCAAGAAAAGAAACATCTTAGTTGCCCACAAAATTTAAGCTTTTCTTAACAAACTCCGTATAACATAAGAAACCAGCGATATTTGAGAGTTACGAGGAGTCAAATTTACTTATAAAGAAATTTTTTTGGGTTGTAATTTAGTGGTCTCAACATTACGCGCACTAATACTACAAGTAAGAAAATGTAAATGAATTCGGTAAAATGTTTGTTAAAATGAACATAAATTTATAGTTTAAAACCTTTTATGTAAAATATTTTCGTTGATTTAAAAGCATTAATTTGCCTACATACAATTAAATTAAAAAGCTTTTAGCATTTATAAATTTATGTTTTAGTAAAATACCAACAACTTAAAAGCTATGAAAATGAAATTAAGACAAATGATCTTGCTACGTTCATCTTTTTTGAGTCTTTTATGCGCTTAAAAATTTGTTCAAATTTATTGATTTATTACATTTCATTTTGTAATTATTATGTAAATATTTTTTTTTGGTGATAAATATGAGTTTTGGATAATATTATAGTATGATATAAGATAAAAATGTTTGCCTTAAAATTTTCAACGTAGCTTTCTTGACTGAAAAATATTTTTTAATGGTATTTATTTTGTTAGTATAAGCTTCTCTAGTGCGTCATCCAGAATCAAATCGATTGATGGATAACTCAAAAAAAAAAAAAAAAATATGTTAAAGTGGATCCAAGCTGAACTTTTATGAAACTTTTGAAGATTTTCACTGTTGAAATTTCAAAACAGTTTTTTCTAAAAAAAAGTGGCATAAATCACCTAAAAAAGATTAACTTTTAAGTGCAGCTACGATTTTAGGTTGACCGACGATTTTATTGGGGGAAAATATGTATCCTGAGATAAGAAGTGCAAGTAAGTCTTTTCGAGACAACCTCAACACCTTTGAAACCTTTGGAATTTAATCTTTAAAATATATACATTAGTTTAACGCAAAGCGATTTATGCCACTTTGAAAATACACGGCTCTAATAATTATAACAATTTCAATTTTATAAGTTGGATTTAAAATTTCTTAAGCATCTTGCACCGATATCGCATAATTAATAAAAATTCTAAAAAGTAAAAAATCTTCAAAGCAAATTATAATTTGCTTCAATAACTATAATAATAATTTGCTTTAAGCAGAACTTGCATGATGTTTTGAAGAGAAGTATATGCAAAAATATATATAAATTAATTTGTTATTATCTTGTCTATATCAAAAGTGAAAAATTTAACTTAAAAAAATTCAATAGAAATTTTAAATATTTTCGTTGTAAAGCAGCGTTTTAATTTTTCGAAATTTTTGGTTAAAATATTTTTAATTTTTTGTTGAGAAAACCTATTATTTTTATAAAAATATTCCTATTTGCATTTTCTAAATATTTCTATTTGCATTTTTTTAAATTTACATTTACCGTAATCTTAAATCACTTTACTTTATTTATTAATTTTTTTTTCATTTTTTAGCTACAAGGGTTTTATAACAAGTTTTATTTTATAGTATCACAAACTACATTACCCTCTCTTCTAAATATAATATGTTTTCTATGTGACCTCTGCTTTCAAAAAAGAAAAGAAAAATCCATCGATAAAATATAAAAGCATAACCCTTTCAACTTGTTTCTAAATAGAAACAGAAGTGAACTAATGATAAAGAATAAAAGATTAAATGACTTAATACATGTAACATTATGCTAAATGAAGTGGAAGTCGATTTTAAAAAGACACATTGTCTGATGGCAATAACTATTAAACCACATTTTATAAAATGTGAAGAGAAATTTTATGTTGGTACTCCTAGAAACGAGAAAAAAGAAGGATTCGATGCTTTATTTAAGATGTTTCTGATTTATATATAAGAAGGAAAATATAATCATTTTCTAATAGAAACAAGAAACTAAAACATTTAAAATCTAATTTTTTTATTTTATCTAAAAAAGTTTTTATTTATCTGAACTAAAACTAGAGTGTAATAAAAAAATCTGCAAAAAAGCCAACTTCAAAAGAGATTTAAGCTATATGTATATGTTTTCATATTACTTTATATTACTTATTTAACAAAAAAATTTTTTGAGCTGTTTATGAAAATTGTAACTTAATACGATGTCGAAACTGTACGTGAGTACGAGTCTCTAATACATAATTACACACAAATAAACCTTAAGCAAATATGAGTTTTTATGGGCACATATATGCACACAACTACACCTTAACAGGAAAAAATATCAAGTTTACGTAAAAAGATCTTTAAAAGCACGTTTTAATTAAATTGTTAAAAAAATAAAAGTTAAAACAGCAAGTGAGTGAGAGCATTTTAATGTAATTTAATTTAAAATTAAATGAAGCATAACAAGAAATCAATTTTGTTTAAATATAGAAAAAGATAATTCTGGGCTTTGTAATATTATGCCTGATGATAATTTTTTTTCTTTAAACTAAATATAATAATTTATAAAGTGAAAATAATGCAATTTAAAAAAAAAATAGAAAATAAAATTATTTGTTGCTATATCGCCAGTTCGCATAATACAAAGTTAAAAGTACGTGAAAAATAAAAAGAAATACAAAAGCCGAATATGCCCATATCCTTAAATCTCTTGTTGAAATATTAGTAGTCTTAGGTTAATCATTAAACATTCTTTAGAGCATTAAAAGAACTATATTCGGAATTGCCGAATCAAATGTAAATCTTGTTTAAAAATAATCCTGGGGCTTTAAAAATATTTGAAGGATTGCATTCCTTTTTCTAGAAAGTTTTTAAATTTGAAATACATTTTTATCTATCATGTTTAGGTCACACCTTTTAGTTGTCTGCTTTCATTTAATCTCTTAAAATGCTGACAACTTGTTTTGAAATTAAACTTAAAAGAATTAAAATGTTTGTGTGCATTATTATTATTATTATTATTATTATTATTATTATTATTATTATTATTATTATTATTATTATTATTATTATTATTATTATTATTATTGAATGTAATTATTTGTTTTATTCTATTAAAGCTATTTATTTAGAAATGCAAATTAGGTTTGTTGTTGACTCTATAGTGTGCACCTTGCTTTCTTTTCACTTTTGACTGTTACCTGCTAGCGGCATAAAGAAATCTTCATCAGTGATTTTATTTCCTTTTCTCTTGCATAAATAGATGTTTTTTTTTTTTTTGCCTATTTTTTGCATTTGCACATTCCTGTTTTTAAAGTGTTTTTAGAAGTGTTGAAAATAAAGAAATTTTACGAAATGAACAGCCAACATTTAAACGAAGCAACACTGTCTATTTCAGCTTCTGCATGAAGGTTGAGTTTAAACGAATTATTATGTTTATTTGTAAAGGGCCAAAGTATGTATTTGTACATTAAGAGTAATTCAAGTTTTCTTTTTTTAATAATAAGGAAACTTAAGTTTCACCAATAATTTTCTTATACTCTGTTTTTAATATGGATATTCGGAAAAAATTAAATTTTGCTAAATAATATTTTTTATAATCAAAAGATAATGCATACAAATAAAAGTATAAAAAATTATAAATTTTACTAAAAAAAAATGGGAGACTTCAACATTTTTATATAAATTTTATGCGCTCATATGTACAATATATGTGTTTTAAATCGGCTCTGAAATTTTGACTTTACTTTGACTTTTTCAAATTCTAAATTCCAAAAAAGTAAAGGCTCTACAAGATTTGATCCACAGGTCACAACCTTAAATAGTTTTAATTTTTACGGTGTCAATTAAACATCACTGTCAGAATTTAATGCTGAAATGGCTGGTCTTTTTTATTTTTTAATTACACTAATATTCAATTTTTTTTATTTTAATATACAAATTCGAGGGACGGTAAAGAAATATCAAAAATAAATTATTTTATTTATCAAAGAGCAAATAATTATGTATTTTAAGGCCGTTTAAATCTTTTTAAACTATGCTTTGCACCCTGAAAAATTGTACAATAGTTTTTAAACTTTGTTTCAAAATTGGTTAAGTTTCGATATGGCTGAAGGGAGATCCGTTTAAATATTTGACGTAATTTTGGTTTTGTTCGCATTGCTTTTTTATAAATGGTTTTATAAACTTTGCTAATACCGATGTAAATTTTATTTGCATAAGCAAAAATATATTTTTGGAAAAATCTTACAAACACGATATTTCTAACATTTTCCCAATTTAGAGGCTTGTAAAGTTTTAACGAAAAGTTTCATCAGAACAACACATGAAATAAGTTTAATTTAAGATGTTTTAAGGATAAACCAAATGAATTACAGTAATAATCTGATTTTTAATAATTGCAATAAACCAAAAGTACTAAGTTAACATCGGCCAAATTGGAAAAAAAACATTTTGAACCAATTTTGTCCCAAACTAAGACAGATAATATAAGTAGTTTTATAGTTCTTATTTAATTTTAAAAATCTATACATTTACATAACACTTTCAAATATCCACATTTAAAAATACCTTGGCTTTGCCTATGTGAAAATTCATTATGAAATCTCTAGCGCTTTATGAGAAACCGAATTTTGTCTTAAATAATTTTAATTACGAGTTAAAAATAAATTTAAGTAGTTTAAATTTCAAATTAAATTTTTTCTCGTTTTATTACAATAAATATCTACCATTCGTACTTATTAAAAAAAGGTTATATAAAAAGGCTATTTCGAAGATAGAGAAGAAGTAAATGATCCTCTTACTAACAATATGACTTAATGCTTTTCCTAAATAGACAAACAAACAAAAAGAAGTGCGACTGATATGTAGCTGCAATTGCAATAAATATTTAAATAATAGAAAACAATGACTTTGATTGTATCATTATATACATAACTAAATATTTACCCAAATATAAAAAAAATATTTCAATTTATCCAATATTCTATATACAACTTTAAGGTCGCTCGCAAATTTCTGCATCAGAAACCATATCTTCGTGAAGTGTTGCCAGCAACTACTCGAAAACATAATATAAAATCAGTTAAACTCCTTAATCTAAAAGAAGTCGCCTTTATATTAAGTAATTTGTATGATTTATACCAAATCTAATAAAATGAAAAAATCTTCTATAAAGAAGAAATATAAAAACATTATATAACAACCGCGCCCTATTTGGTGCATGGTAAATACCCTCAAGCATTATTAAATAACATAAAAATAAAACAAGCAGTGCAGAAAACAACACAGCATAACACAGCATAAAACTCAGCAGTTAAACAACAACATCACCTATAACTTGACAACAGCAAAAATGACCAGCAAATACTCCCTGCAGCAATTATGTTACGTTTGCCAAATATCCCTACATAAAGTATATGTAATACGTTTATACAAATATATTATGTAAGGTACCAAGTCGTTGTTTGTTATGGGAAACAAAGTTGTCAAAAACATTTTTATTTTGTTGTAACATTTTTGCTCAACTTTCATTTTAACGTAATTAAATTGTGTTTAATTTAAACGTTTCGTTTTTAAATATCGTACGAAATCACATATAAAGTTAATTTAATTTTTATCAACTATACAAAATTTTATTAAAGCAAAACTTTTATTAAAGCAAAAAGACTATAAATATTTTGCCATGAAAAAAACAACATCGCAAAATAATTCTGAAATGCTCTTTTCATTAATATTTTCTTTTATTTCTTTATAGATATTAGTTGTGCATTTCATTACCCCAATTGAAATAATAGTATCATGACGACTGTTCTAATTCAGCCAGTTTTTATTTGTTTATGTACACAATTGTGGAACTAAATACGTTAAAATTTTAGATCCTTCCCCTTACACTTCCTTAGGCAAACAACAACAAAATTACACTTTTTATGAGAATTACACATTCATATAAATAAGGAAGTTTCTAGTAAAAGAAAATTTATAATTCTGTAAATAGACAATAATCATTTTTTATTATGTATTGAAAGTACCACGTCTACAATTTCAATTTATAGAAATTTTTTTCTTGCTATTCACAATAAGGGCGGAGTTACTTGTGAAAAGTCTAAGTACGCGATAATAATTATGATGAATGCTACCGCAGCTAAACTTTGCCTATTGCAGTTCTCTAGCTCACTAGCTAATTGGTAATAACTTTTCACTTTATATGAAAGGTCCTATATTGCAATCTAGCCATTTTTTTTTGCTTTAATATTCACACTAATAAGAGAGTTATTTGAACAAAATTTTAAGATGACACTTATTACAGTTCCCAAGTGGCAAGAAAATAAATATATGCTTATTGTATGGGAAGTGCCACGCTCACGTGAAATAGCTGTAAATATATATATATACAATTTTATCAACCACATATCAGGAATATTAGTCCACTGGCGCAATCAGCCAATGCTTTCCAACAAGCAAACAAAAATATTTTGTGCTTTACATACATAAATAGAAAATAAGACAAATTGAAATTAAGATGAGTATTTCTTAAATAATAATTTGACTTTCCTGTTGTATGTGTAAAATCATATCTGGAAATTCTGATACCATCTTAAATTTTTAAACTGATTCATACAAATAAAGACAATTGCGGTTTGTCTAGTTTACATTTTTCACTTATGTATCCTATGCCAATTGTTAAGAAACATCACATAATAAAAAAGAAGATCTTAATTTCCCTTGAAGGCTTTCTGAGCCAAACCATCTCACACTGGTTTTAAAACGATTAATTTTAGCGCTTGTAACTTTTTAACGACTTAATAGAACAAATTCTTAAAGTCATTTCTTCTAAATTTTATTAAGACTTTAGCTCATGTCTTAAAGTAATAATCCAATCAATTATAAATACATCATGCCAAAAACACTTAGTTAAGGTCTACCAAAACTAAAAATAGTTTCAGCTAATTTTTTCTGCCAAATTAAAGTGCCTAAATGTAGGTTACACATTTAAGCACATTTTTTGTAGATATTTTTAATATTTCTTTAAATTTAAAAATGTAGGGACATTATAGATTTTTAAAGCAAGTACAGTCACATTGTTAACTTTTATTTTGCGAACGATTTATAACTCTGCATTTGTTTATTCAAAGATGCACCGAATGTGCTGTAAATACTGTTTCAATAAACCACAACAGCAATAAAATCGACAAAATTTCATTAAAGTAATGAAAAATGGTGGAAAAATATATATTTAATTTATTAAAAAATAAAAGTCTACAATTTTAATTAAAATGTCTGCTTCAACCTCAATAAATGACTTCAATCATAAATATGAAATAATTGTTTTAGTGGTGAATTTAACTTTTAAAGCATCAAAGAGTTTTCATACAGAAGGATTTATCAGCATTTGTTTTATTATAAAATTTTTTGTTTTGTTTAAACTTATTCCATTTGTGATATTTTATGCGTTCTTTAATTTTTGTTTTCGTTGAAAGTTGTTATTTGTTCTGTTTTTGCGTTTGTTGTGATTCTTAAAAATATCCATTGTTTACAATTACATTCTCGTTATCTCAGTTGCCAAACCAAAGTAATTTTTATTTTTTTTATATTTATTCTTTAGTTTGGTTTCCTTTCACTTGATTTTGTTCGTCTCTTGTGAAGTGAAAAATTCATCAGAGAATTTGTTTTTCTTGTTTTCGTTTGTATTTTATTTATTATGGGAGTCTCTGTTTAATTTATATAAAAATGATTTTTTAATTTATATTGTTTCAATGTTCATTTGTTTTAAATTAAAAAATAAATTTTGGAAGCTTAATTTCATTAAGAATAGTGCTAAAGTATAATGGACAAAAAGGGCACAAGCCCTTAGGTGTTATACACTTAAAAAAGTAATTTAAAATTAAAAATATAAAAACAATATTTAGAAATTAAGAAACGATTTATTTCAGTTATTTATTTCGTCAGTTTTGAAATTTACTGAGCAAAATTCTTCGACAATTATTTGGATGAACATAAATTAAACAATAAAAATAAAAAAAAAAAAATAACGAAAAAAAGTTACTTTCTTAGATCATGTGTCATCGATCCAAATTTTTGAAGAGTTTAAGGCCTTGGGAAGAACTTGCTACTCAGTTGTTCTAACTTTTGCTTTAAAACTAATTTTTTAGTTAGTATTTACAACTCAAAATCTTGAAAACCATGGTTAGGATGAATAAGCCCACTGATTTTTTTTGATAGAGTTTTTTTTCTTTAAAATTTCTAATATAAATAAAATAACAATAAGAAATTTATTACAATGATTTCTGCTATTAAGACTACAAGTGCTCTATGATTGTCGTTGTTATGATCATGATTTGGAGTCACGTGATAAAGACTGACAGTTGTTTCCAGCACACTTTTTTTTGTAAACTTTCTACATATATTAAGTAAAAGATTTATGGACTTGAAATAAATTCTAACTGCATTTCATAGCATACGTCTTTTTTCACTACAATATTCCATCTTTCTAAAGTTTCCAATTTTTGTTATTATAATTGCTACAGTTTGCGAAATTAAGCCGCTATAGAAATAACTTAAAGTGGGATGAATTTAAGGCAGATTTTTATAACAAATTAATAAACGTCCACGTTTTCAATAATCTTAAGACGAATATTCATGTTCTTATAATCTATAAAATAACGCATTAAATAAAATATAAAGAATTATTGTGCTCTAATGAAATATTTCAGAAATTTTGAAATGAATTGAAAATTTCAATTTAAATGCAATTTAATCAAAGAATACTAATCTTATATTTTATTGTTGTACATAAAGCATGGTATGATATTGTGGTCTGTAGTGAAGTGTTCTATATAACTTATGCAATAGTTTATATTTATTTTTTATATTTGAATATCCTTCTTGTACCGAAATAATATTTATATGGCTGTTTAATATACTAAGAAGTCTATAGGATCGCAAATTTTAATGAAAATTAAACCAAATATTGACATAAATCGATTTTATCAACTCAACTCATGCACAAGTATTTTCAGGCAAATGTTGTAAATGTTTGTTTGATATAATTATTAGATTATACTTCTGGCAACAACCAGGAAGCCGTCATTCACTTTGAAGAGGAAAAAAACATGAGTAAGCTTATTTTTATGTTTCTTAAATTTTGTTACCATGGCTGACATTATTTGCTTAAAAGTCTTCATTAAATTTAAAACTAAATAAATCCTTTTTAGTGGAAAAGAGGTGTATAAAGTTTTTTTTTCAACCTTAACCACTCAAAAGGTAAAATCGTAGTATAACTCTCCTCGTTTCCTTTTCCTTCGTTACAGTCCTCTATCCTTAGAATCATTATAGGCAGGTTATTGAAATTTTAACAAAAGATTTATTACTAATAAATAAATAATTAAATACTGAAATTTTAGCGTGTTCAGATGACGAGATATTCATTAAAATTTGTTTAAACTGTTATAGGCAGACTGTTTTAATTTGCATTGTGTATCTAAGTACGTATATATGCCCACTATAGCAACAAATACAAATAATTTAACTCGAAATTAAAGATTAAAGAAACTGATGTAATTTTTGCACATGTGGCTTTGTATTCGAACCGCAAACCGCAGAATATTTGAGTTATAATTCATTGTAAGAACGACTAAAATAAAAAAATGAAACACTTTGATTGTAAAGGGTTGAACTGTAGAACTTGATTTTAAGGTATTTATAATTTACACAGGGTTATGTAAATATGAACGATATAAATAGTTTTAAAAATAAATTCGGAATAACAAAACTTGTTAAAAAATGTTTGTACTAAAAACTTTTTAGGTTTGAAAAAATTCTTTGATAATAATAAAACTTACAAAACAGATGCCTGTTTATCTAATACCCCTTTTGTTTTTTTTTTTTACTAAATTTTTCGTTTATATTACTTAACAAATTTTTACCTTTTTCCGCATAATAGAAATATAAAAATATAAAATAAAACTTAATAGAAAGTAAACGTAAAGGTTTATTAATACAATTTCATTGTTGCTTTACATATTTTGTGTTTTCTATTTGTGTAGAAAATTTATTACTTGTAGTTTTAGACAAATGTGAAGTTATTTGTTAAAAACAGCTACTTAAAAAAAAGAAAACAGAAGTATATAATTTTGTTGGTTTTAGTTTAACCGAGTCATTGTATTTATCTTGTACTAAGTTCCTATTTTTATTGAAATAAAGTTTTGTGCATTAATCGCAGATCCCCAAATAGTGTGCTATTTTGAAGCAAAATAAAACCAAATCTGGATGTGAATGCGAAAAAAATACGTTTAATTTTTTTTTTTTTTTTAATTATTAAATTTTTTCCTTTAGTGCTTTTTTTATAAATTTTTCGTTTATTTAAAACTTTGCTAAAAAAGGGTTGACTGTTAAAACGTACTTTAACTAAAAAACAAATTGTACTGTTTCGTCAATGATGTTGATGTTGGTTCGCCTTTCATGAACTCGTTAATGTTTGCAATTTTTCTCAAGTCAAAATAAAAAACAGTTTATTTAAAATTTGTATGCATTACCTTCTGAATCGTTATTTTTCAATTCGTGCTTTTATTTGGTTAATATAATGAAAAGCATTATTCGCTTAAGAGTTATTGGGCCCGTTATTATTTATTTTTTATGTAATTGATTGTACAATTAAAAATGTTTGCTGAGAAAAAAGAAACACAATACAAAATTTTCTAGAATTAATAGAATTTCTAAATTAATAAACTAAGCAACATGCAAATATTTCCTTCTTAATTTAGAATATATCTAAACCTAAACACTCTGGAATTTAAAGTATTTTTTAGTGGCCTCTGCAACAATCAACCAAATAAAACTAAAATTAAATAAAAACTAAAAGTTTTACACGGAAAATTTTAAACTTCGGTGTAAATAAGAAAATTATTTGGAAGCTTTATCTTATATTTACTATTTATTTTGTTCTTTTAAAAGGTCTTGGCCATAATTGTATTTTTTTTTTAAGACGGACATTAGAATGTTAATTCAAACATTTCAAAATGCAAATTAAAAAACTGATTATCAACAGGCATTTCTTAAATTAACATATTTATACAATGTCATCTTTTCTCGCTAAGCCAGCAAAAGCTTAGTAAGAAAGGAGGCTAAAAAGGAAATAAAATTCGTTATTATTAAAAGCATATTATTGTCTAATATTAAGTGCTTCTAATTTAAATTTTCTTAGAATACTCCCACTGCTGTATTGTTAGTCTCTATTTTGTTTCGGCAAAAATATACTTTTTATCTCTGTTTAGAAAAACTAAAAGTTAGATGTTGGATTATGAAAGGGTATAAAAAAAATTTTGCGTAAATTTTTTATTCGCTTCAGTTTTGAGAAATAAACTTTCATTGCTTAAGAGAACACCATAATCTACACTGATTATTCGCTAAATGAAATGACAATATCTTGGAAACACCAGCACAAACAAAATAAACAGAAACGTAAGTAAAATATTGCTTCTTTGCGATGACCTTATCAGCTGCAACTTTTGTTTATGATAGTGGTTGTACTGACTCCAGCATTTGGTATTTAGCTATCATTGACATTTTTTTGTTAACTTGAACTGTATTTAATTTTTACTTATAATTTCTTTGAGACACGACGATGCTGTAATGAAGGAGTTATATGTACATTAATAATGTTTGTGCATAAAAAACATTTTACTTTGAAATGAAATGGGTTTTTATGGATTTTACCCAGCAAAAAAGTGGGTAATTTATGGGTTCTACGCAGAACGAAATGGTCCAATTAAAGGGGAAAACGCATGATTTTAACATGAGCTTATCATTGGCGAGCATTGGTTCACATAGTTTGGCCTAAAACCACTGAAAATTCGATGATTAGGATACTTTTTTCATTATTGTTTGTTTTTTATAATTTCTTTTTTCATGAATTTTCATGACTTTTTCATGAGTTCAAAAGTTATAACTCAATTAGAACTTATTAAAAATGCATCATAGAAAACAAGTGCTAGAGGAGCAATGAATATACTTATGACTTTTAAACTACTTCATTTCTTTTTTTTTTTTTTTTTTTTGCTGGGTACATATTCACTTTCGTTACATATTCTTTACTTTCAACAGTATTTCGATTGTATTCTTCGTTAATATTGTTTAGCTTCAATCCGTGTTTCCCTTGGCTGATATAATAATCATCACCAGCGTCACCATTAATGCTGGCTTTTTTTGATTTTTTATATATTTTCACTTTGTTAGGAATTTTTCAAGAGATAGCAATTTGTTTAATAAAATATCGTTTATAGGGAAAAATTTTGTATATTTTGTTTCCGTTTGTTTTGTTCAAGAGCCATTAGAAGTTTCTGTAATAAATTTTAACAGTTTTCATGAAGGCGGCAATATATGTATTCAAAATAGAAAATAAAAATTTAAGCGTTATTGAAGTGTCTCTTTTATATTAAACTATTTAGTTTTTTTATATCTTCCTGTATGTATGTATGTATAATGTTGTCATAGACTATTTTTTACTTTATTTTTTTATTTTTGTTTTGCATTTTTATATAATGTAACGTTAAATATGCGTACTATTCGATAAGGTTTGAATACCAATTTCGACCATTTTTCTCTTTTTTGATCGACTTTAATTAAACTTAAAATTTAGCCAATTGTGTCCGCTTTCTTTTACTTAATATTATCGGCAATTAAATGATGAAATCAACAATCCTTAATGAGTTTCCGAACATGATATGAACAAACTAAGAATTCTCATATAGTTTATAGAAAACATATAATTACTTATTAAACTATTAATCTCGAAAGAAAGATTTTAAGGATTAGGGAGGAAAATTTAAATAACTAATAATACTTCGAATGTAAATATAACGTAAAGACAGTTTTAGAAAAAAAAAAATAAAAATGTATTTTCTCTGAAAATATTGAAAGTAACATTTTCGCAGTATGAAATGATGCATTCTTGATATAAGCACCAAACAATACAATCATCAGCTGCCATAAAAAATTTTTTTAGACACTTGCTCTTTCTATTTAAAAGGAATTTTTTACTTAATCGTGTGTGAAGACAAGTATATGCAACTCATAGAAGAATTTTCATGTAATAGATATTTATACAATTACACATTTATATTGTTATACAAGCAACGTTTGATATTTTATTATTTATTTGATGCGTTGGTGAAAGCATTTAAAAGTATGTCAAGTAAAACTAATGAAAGGAGAACAAAAATATACGTATTATTCAAGCCGCCAAATGAGATCATTTGTAAATTAAACACCAAAAGTGTGTTACTTAAAAGGGAATATGTGGAAGTACTTATGAAAGGAAAACCAAATGTTGTACTAGATCGAAACCTTAAAAGAACTTTAGTTAGTCAGGATGGTAATAATATAAAAACGGTGTGTCTGACAGTTTTGTCTAAATAATTTAAGTATAGCCTTATGAATGCCCGTGCGGTTTCAGGACGCTAATAACATATCGAACAGTCTTACTAAAAAGAGTATAATTTGGTAATAAAATAGTTATGCAAATAATTAACAATGTTATACTTAATTTTGTGGAATAATTAGTCGATTTATTTTAGTATTTTTTTTTTTTTATCAAATAAATAACATTAATTTGGTTTAAACTTCGCTTTACCAAAGGTTTTTATATACATCGCTTACATAAAACCGGGTGCAACTACACTTCTATTTATATAATGATGGACAATTGACAAACGTCTGTAAAATATATTTATATATTTTTAAGCTACCAGTTCTTCAAATTAAAATAAAACGCTGTATGATCAGCTATAAGAGTTCGTTGTAAGAAAAGTTTGTGAAAAGCATAGTGACATGCAAGTGAAATTAATTTTATAAAACAAAAAACATAATTATCTTTATATAACTCGCTGTGTTACTTACAATGATTTCAAAAGAAGATAAAGCTTCACCCATAAAAGATGTCCACAAGTGCCATCAAAACCTCTTATTATCGACCATTGTTCTTGGGTGGTCTTTATTCTAATCAAAGTAATGTGAAGCATAACATTTTTTGAATAATTAACAGTAATAGAAATAAATAAAATAAGAGTAAAGAATGAATAGCGAAGAGCTAAAACAAAACTTTTAAAAACTATAAAATTTTAATCTGTTTTTAAAAAATTATAAATAACTCAACAATTTGTTCAGTGAATTTAAGTTTCAATAAAATCGAAGCAAAATTAAACAAATTATTCAAAAATAAAATAACAACAGATATGGTCACCTTGGTAGGTACTATTAAAGCGAATGCTAAGCTTATATAATTTTAAATTTATTAAGAAAGTAAAATTATTTTCTAACTTTTGTGATAATTTTTTTAAGAAGCAAGGGAAAATAGGACACAAGCATAATTCAGCATTTTTGAATGACGGATATAGCCTTCTACCGTGCGTTACTACATTAGAATTTTTAGCAATTAACCTATTACAACACTTTTAAGAAATTTATATTTGTTCTTAACAATATATATTGGTAGATATTATTAAATTTAAAGAAGAAACCTTTTGTTTAATTTATCTAACTAAATTCCATGATTTTTGCGTTGTAATTTTAACACGAACTGAATCAGTACACTGCTCTGCTTATATTATGATACTTCGAACAACTGATATTGTGGGCAATTCTCTGTATTATATATTGTGGTATGTGTTGCATTATTATGGTTTATGAAACAGAAACCCATGCAACAATCGTCGTAATAGTTTAATGATTAAATGTTGAAACTGCAACACTATTAAATATGAATTTAAACGTAGTCATACACATTTACATATATTTAACATTAAATATTGAAATTTTATTGTTGCGAAATATTATTGCTTTAAACATGCTTTTATGTGAAATTTCAAGTTTCTCAACGAGGCAGAAAACATGGGAATGATCTGCAATAAATATTATATACGTATGTACATTAAGATTATAATAAAACCAAACATTGTAAAATTTGCAGTTAAAAATCAAATACATAAATGTTTATGATTTATTAACGTATTTTTGCTTGCCTTTTACAAACAATTAAAAACAAAGGCACTGCTATCAGCAACATGGACATAAACAAAATTAAAGCCAGATGTACAAGCATAAACATGAAAACAATTCAAATAACCTGACATTAAATTGTAAAGCAACCCAAAAACTTCAGATTTTTAAGAGCATAATTACATAGAACCATAAAATAAAAAAAAGAAACTGGCAGCCTGCAAAAAGAAATGGCCATGAGGAAGTTTGGGCATTATTAAGAAAAAAGGAAAAAAAATTAAATATAATGATGCCATAATAAGACTGCAACTAACTAATTACAATTAAAATTCTGACGTTTTACCACAGCAGCTCAACAAGTAGGTAGGAATATAAACATTTAACTTTACTTTCTCTTAAGGTCAAAGAAATTTTTCTAATGAGATTTGAAAGTTAAGTGTAAACATAAATTAAATACGACTGCAATGAATGATAAGTAATATTCTTAAAGAAATTTCTACACATTTTCTTTTTTTTTTTTCCTAAAAGTTTTGGCTTTTTTTGTACAAAAAGTTAGCACGGAAGAGTTCATATTGTTTTAAATATTTGTGGTATTTCATTATATAAAAGGTGATAGTTCACAAGAAAAACCTTACAAAGTCCTGATTATATAAAAATAAAAATTATTATCAAAATTTAAGCTGATACAAATAGATATGTACGTAAGTCATCAAGCAATAAAGTCGACTGTTTAATGTAGATTTTGTTTTTTAAATTAAAATAGATTTGGCAAGGTTTTGTAAGAGTTTCTTTTATAATTAAATTTATGTAAAGTGTTTGTAAGCCAAATAACATAATTCCTCAACAACAACTTAAAATATATTTATTTAAGCATAATTTATTTGGTACTGTAAATCTATAGCTGCAATAACAGGATAATTTCTGCATATGAAATATTTTTTTGGAATTTTTATTGTTATTGTTTATGGTTATCGATATGGAATGCAAAACAGCTGCTCTTATAATTTTCGCCTGTGTTCGCATCAGTCTTGAGAAGTTTAATTTTTCTGTCCCATTATCTTGTCACTAAGCATATGAAAGGCAAACGATACGTCATTGCTAACTTAAACCTTTAGATAAGTCTTTATATAACAGTATAGAGCATATCATACAGGTTATTTTTAATCTATTCAAACAGCGGTCTGCAAATTGTCTTATAATTTTGTAAACGGGAAATGCGATTTTCTAATTTATGTATCATAAAACAAAACAAACAAACATGTTTTAAATGAATTCGCAGTACGAGTAAATAAAAAAATGCATGCAAGAATGAGTATCTTAGCAAATTAAAAATAAAAAAAGAAACGTAAACTACTCATATTTAATTATATAGTTTTTGATATAAAAGACAAGAGAAATATAAAGTAAATATGCTTTTTTATTTGGAAACAGTACGTTGAGTTGCGTTAACAGTATCTTTGTGATTACAAAACTTCAAGATTCTTAATGGTATCACTTTCCTTTATTTTATTTCACAATAGATAAATTATTTTATAAAATTAGCAAAAAAAAATTCGTAGTCAGTTTAAATGTAGATGACGACTATTGTTCTGGACTGATAGGTAAATATACACAAGAGCACAGATACATTTTTTTATCAATCTTTTATCTTTATTTAATGCTCTATTTATTAAAACATCAAATAAACTCAAAGGGCAATTTAATATATCATATACACACTTGTCAGTTATAATGGATTACGAGGGCTGCTATATATATTTCTGGCCTGGCAACACTGAGTGCTGCCAAGTGCAATCTGACATTTCCATTGGAAAGTTTGTCATTTTTAAGCATAATCGTACTCAAAACGTTTTGACGTACGACCATTATTTTTGTTGTTTACAGTGACTTGAAAAAATTAATATAGAAAAAAATTGAATTAACTCGTGAACATTTTCGTGCCATCATTTTTCACAACTTTCGACGTGGATTATCACGACAAGAGTGCATTGATGAACTTATCTCTTTGTATGGCGATGAAGCACCATCCTATAGCACTGTGAAAAATTGGTATAATGAATTTAATCGTGGCCGAAGCTCGCTCAAAGACGAATCCCGTGAAGGTCGTCAAAAAACGGCTGTTGTGCCAGAGAACATTAATTCCGTGGTTGAACTCATAATGCAAGATCGACATGCGACATACCGGGAGATAGAGACATCCTTGGACATTTCTTCGACCAGCATACATTCGATACTGCATGAACACCTAGCCGTAAAAAAAGTTTGTTCTCGTTGGATCCCGCACAATTTGAAAGTCGCTCAAAAAAAGGCTCGTGTCGATTGGTGCAAAAAAATGTTGCAAAAATACGATTGCGGTGCTTCAAACGACTTTTTTAAGATCGTCACAGATGACGAATCATGGATCTATGCGTATGAGCCCGAAAGGAACCAACAATCGACCGTGTGGGTCTTCAAAGACGAGCAAAATCCAACGAAAGTTGTTCGTGGAAGAAGCACTTCGAAGCAAATGGTCGCCCGTTTTTCGGCAAAACTGGTCATGTGGCGACTGTTCCGCTTGAGCAATGTAGGACGGTCACTTCTGAGTGGTACACTACAATTTGTTTGCCTGAAGTCATCGGAAAAATTAGAAAAACCAACAAGAGAAGACGAATTATTGTTCACAATGACAATGCGAGCTCTCTCACATCGGCTCAAACCAGAGCGTTTTTGACCGGCCAAAACGTAGAATTAATGGGTCATCCGCCGTACAGCCCTGACTTGGCACCTAATGGCTTCTTCTTGTTTCCGCACATCAAGAAAAAAATGCGTGGTCAACGATTTTCGTCGCCAGAAGAAGCAGTTGAAGTGTTCAAAAACCATGTTTTAGAGGTGTCTCAATCGGAGTGGAAAAAGTGCTTCGACAACTGGTTTTGCGCATGCAAAAGTGTATAAATCATGCTGGAAAATACTTTAAAAAACAATAAAACTATTTTTGATTATAAATATTCAAATTTGCACTATTAGGCCAGAAATATATAGAGCAGCTCTCGTATAATATTTTCTTTGATATTTGAATTTTTTAAAAACATTGAATGATAAGACGAATTTCCAAAGAGAATTTTTTAAATGATTATTTAATCCATAACTTTTTGGAAGCCGGCGGAATTTTAAATTTTATTTATTTTTTTTTTATAACTTTGATGTTTTTAAAAGTTTAACAAAGAAAACTGCAAAAGGAGAAAAAAACATAAGAAATAAATTACAAATATATATAATAAAAGGAGGTCCGTAGAGAGAACAGAAAAAAGCCTTCGTGTAAGAGTAAAGCTCACAACTTTCCAATTTATTTTTTTTTATTCCCTTTACCGCAGGTGTAAAATGAGTCAATTTATGTTTATCATTTTGTTTATAATTTATAAAATATAAAAAACAAAAAGATTGCTCCATGTCCTTTTGGGCAGATGTTATGCCTCTAATTTTTACATATGATTTGAAACAAATTAAGTCTAGCAAAGTTACTGCATTCAAAAAATAATGTATATGGGGCGGTAGAGGATCAAAAATTAAAAACAAACATTAGGTGAAAAAAATGGAGCTCGCCAATATTTTCCGAATTGTGAGCCTCTGAGCTTTTCATGGAACAGCACGATTGTGCACCATATTTTTTAATATCTTAATATGGGTATCGTTTAAAAGCTTTTATAAAAATCTTCTAGGAAATACTTAAAATTGTGTAGTCTACTCTGTCTTGGAATACTTATGCTTGTTATTAAATTGCTAAAGTAAAGTACATTGCGGTAAAACTGATCAATTTAGATATGAAAAAAAACGTAACCAAAACAATAAACAGTTAACAAATACTTTGAAATTATCAAGCTTAATTAATAAAGTACAACTAAAGTAATACATGAGAATCTGACTACTTTAAAACAAATAAAAGGAATTGTGTTTTAAACAAAAGTAATTGTAATAAGAATCACTTTTAATCAATTAATAGTTTATTGTGTCAGTTCATTATTCTTCGAATTGTGTAAGCATATGTGCATTTGTCCTGGTGTTACTAAATGCATTCATTTATATTTAATTCTACGTATTGTTATGCATAAAGGTGTAAATGTATAAATGCAATTAAATAAAGTCTTTGTGTATATTTGTTTGTATGTGTGTTATATAAATGCATTCTTGGTTAAAGCCTGGGGATAAAAGTATTTGTTTGTTAAATATTGCATTCATGCAACTTTGTGACCAATTTAAAATTAAAAAAAGCAACAATGAAAACAAAAAACGTTAAAAATAACAGAGTTATTAAAATTTCGATGTAATAGTTTAAAATAGAAGGAAAAAGAATTAATGAAGTTGCAAAAAAATAGGACAAAAATAATGCATATTTCCAGAAATTACTTCAAAACGAAAGAAAAAATATTTTTATTATTAACTCTGAAATTTTTTTATAAGAAAAAAAAAAATTTAAATCAATTTAACGTTAGTTTTGTAGATACGTCTGAATCTTATTTATTAACCGAAATTGAAATCTTTAAATTTGATTATCCGTGTCTCATCAGAAGATCACATTTTATCATAACAAAATAAACTTAGTTTTAGCCACAGCCAACTTAAGCACTGAAGTTCGTTTCTGTTAATAATCTTTTTGCTTTGCAGTAACAATTAACTTAGAAAAATGAAAGTGTTGACGTTAATTTCTATTTAATTCTTTTAATTTAGGGTTCGTTTCATTAATTCTTCATTAACTGGTTAATTTTAAGGGAAATGGTGTGATTTTAACATTGGCGTGCATGGGTTCATACTCAAAAGATGGCTGTTAAATGAATGCGTTAAACTAGTGAAAATTCGATAACTCTTACACGATTATTCATTAGTTTTTGTTTTTTATAATTTCTTTTTTCATGAGCTTTCATTTATGAATTCAAAAGTTAAAACTTAACTAAAATAAGCGAACTTATAAAAAATTCAATATGGAGAATAAGTGCCAGAGAAGCAATGAAAATATTCATGATTCTTGAACTACTGCATTTTTTCTTAACTGGGTATTTAATAAGGAGGAATAAAATTATTTAGCAATTTTGTAACTTACATCTTCATTTACATTTTATTTATTTGAAATTCCATTGTTTGTATTTTTTAAAAGTTTTAAGAGTTCAGAAGTTCAAAAATGGAAGTACTACATACAACTTACAACGAGTTGTGAATTGAACAAGATTATTTAAATTATTATATATATTTAGTATATGCCTTTCTCATTTTGTATTTTGTATTATGTTTGTTTTTTTCATTGAGTATTAACAGTGGAAATTTATAGGCAGAATAACGTATTCTATAGGTATTTTAATACATATGAAAGCTACTAAATGCTAATTAGGAACATAATTGCTTTAATCTTTAGAAATATTACATCAAAGGAAATACTCAGAAATATTTTATTTATTACAAATACATACGCAATAAATTTATTTTAAATTGAAAATAGTTCATCCACGTATTTAAAATTATTATGAGAATTAATTAAAACACTGCAGTAAATTAGTCCTTGATAACACATTTACTTTTCATTCCGGTTACTTTAATAAAGTTAATTTAAGGTAAATGATTATTAAGCCAACTCAATAATTTTACTTCGGCTTAAGTTCATGTGAAACCAAAATATGATATTAGTTTTTATTTTATTCTATACAACCTTTGAAATATATTTTACTTAAATTTATTATTAAATCTATGATATCTGCCCTTGATATGCAAATAATTTTTACGTTAATGTGTATAGTACTTTTTAAAACAACCTATTTATTCATTGACTTCATCTTTGTTAGATATTAGTATAATTGTTCTTTCCAGCCTTCTGCTTTTTCACTATTTACTTTCATCGATGTAAAAATGAAACATTATGTCATCTGTCTAAAATTGTATTCTTTATAAACTCGTGAATGAAAATCTAGGTAACTAAAATTTTTTTGTTAACGAAAACATTAAGAGGAAACAAACAATAGTGGGGTATTTAAAAAAAAAAATATTAGAAAAAAACTTATATGCACCAAAATTATAAAACAGAAGTAATAAAAATTTTAAAAACTTAATGTTAAGTTTTGTTATCATTTTTTTTCGTATTTAAATATCCCATAAGTTTAGCTCCTCTATTTTCTAGCTTAATTGTATAAAATAAAACTAAAATAATATTTAATGAAAACATCGCTTGCAAGGATAATGTTTTATTAATAAGCATAGAAATAATATTCAAAACAGTAGTGGCGGCAGTTACTATTATCACTAGCCAGAACCAAATATCTATAACCAAGAGCAATTTTAGCCATTAACAAATTTCGTTTTTGATTCTACTCATTTTTATTGTTTTGTCTCTAATTAACGCTACCATAATGACTGTTATTATGTTTTCAAGAGTTTTTTTTTTTGTGTTTTGTTGTGGATTACAGACATGTTGATAGTACAAGGATATTCTTAATAACAATAATAATATGTAGCTTAAAGAAAAAAAAAAACAAATATCTAATTTTTTCCTCTTTAGTCAGTATTATAGGAGAAAGTATAACTTTTGCTTAAGTTTCTATTAGCTTGTTAAGGATATTTTGTTTAATTTAAAACTAAATAATATGTATGTTTATAATTAAGAAATAAATTTAGTTTCTCTATATTGTGGCTGCTCGCTCTTAATTTTATTTTCTTTGACCAATATATTATAGTTTTTGCAGCACCAGCGTGTGCAGACGATACAGCCTACATCGCAACTATCATTTATGCAAACATGATAAGTAAAACCTCATCAGCTAGCCTACAGATAATTATCTATACGTACAATAAAACTGTACCGGGGTCCTTTCTGAACATTAAATATATATCAAAAAGCTTAGCTTTAGTGAAGATAGTAATCAATACGGAATACAAACCAATTTGTATCACGTAACCACTGGTTTAAATAAAGAATACTTCGTAAAAGTATATTATTTCTTAGAGAAAATAAAGAAGATAATAAAGGATCTGCAAATAAAAATTCCGTAACTGAATAATAATTCTGGTAATTGCATTTTTAATTCCAACTAACCAATCCACGGCGACACTTTTTTTGTACGAACGCTCTTTTTGAGACTTTTAAATATTTTTGCAATTTTATTAAAAAATTTATCTTCATATATATTGGCGTTAAATTTGTTTTGTTTTGTAACTTTTAGGGACACCCTTTAATTTTTAAGTTTACTTGTATATTACTTTTCTCTATTGGATACTTAAGTGATGCGCAGTTCTTTAAAATGTAAAAGTTTTTAAGGACATCCTCTTATTTTATAGTCAAGAATTTTTTTAAAGCCGCGACCAGTCTAACAATTTTTTAGCCTAACCTTAATAATAAAAAAGTTTAAAATTTATTAACCAAATTTAAAAATCGTCTCAGATATACAAAAAAAACAAACCATTTAAAGAAGCATTATTCATAAATGTTAAATTTATTTTTTAAGGTTTTTATAAATTTTTTAATTATTTTAAATGGAATATTTCATCAAGCCAACGTGTTTTTTTTTTTATTGGTATCAAATATTTAAATACTTTTCTGTCGATTATTAAATTCTAAAACAAAAAAATTTCGATTGAAAGAAAATAAATGAAAATATTCTGGCTTCTTAAAATAAGCGATTGAGGGCTAAAAATTGTGTTTTCTTTATTTATTTGTAAAAGAGCTTTGTTATATATTAAAAGACAACCTTTTTTCTTTTATTATATTGCTTTATTTTGACTAAAAGTCTATGAATTATTCGTTAAAAAAATAAATATTGATTCATATTTGTAGTTCAATTTATTTTTTAATATAAATTGAATACCAACTTTCACTTTTTATTTCCATCTACTGAAGGCCCCTTTATTTGTATTTTCCCCACTGTTTATATAAATATTTTTATGCAGTCATGCGACAATTCTTTATACTCAAAAAAATCTTTGTATTGCGGTAGAATGTAAGTGTCAAGTATTGTTTTCTATGTGGTTTTTCTTTTTTATACTTTATTTTATAACTTTGTTTCAGATGGAGTTTTCTATTGGCTTTTATACCACAAAGAGGATGAAATAAAAATTTTTAAATTTTAACAACTATAAAAGAAAAGAAATTGAGTATAACATTAGCACAAATAAGGCAAAACTATATAAATAAAGTGAATGTGTAGATATAAGCTCTAATGTACCAACGCAATGTATTAAAGGCAGCATATAACCTCTTCAGACATTAAGTCTAAAATAAAATTTACCAAACGGGAATTATAATCACAGCCATTTTTTTGGCTTTAATTTTCGTATTGATTATGTATAAATATAATTAAACTGAAATTGGATTTTTGTTCATGAAATTTGTTGTTGAAGCAAATAATAATTGATATATAATACAAAACAATTATCTTCGATCTATCGATTCACGGAAAAACTATTGGATGTACTTAAATAAAATTTTGCAATAAAGTCTCTAAGAACCTGGGTTCAAAAAAAGAATAATTTTAAATGGTACAATAATAACTAAAATTTTTATTTAACATTGGATGTATAATTAATTTGAAATAAAAACGAATATTTAATTTAATTGTTGTAATAATATTACTAAATGTACACTACGCAGTATGGTGAGAAATTCTCAAATCTTATGCCTACAGGACAAAAAAGACACAATAATGTTTTAATTCCAATAATCAGAATTGTATGCCCCAAATTTAAAAATAATTCTCAATAATGTTGCATTGTTATACCCAGGTAATAACACTCATGTATTTTCAATTTCTTTCAAATTGGACAACTAAATACAACGGACATAAAAGGAGTGAAACTGTATAACGACTAAAAAACGTTTCTTTATTGTTTAAAAAAGTTAAAGTTATAAATTTTTCGTTTAAAATTTTTATTGTAAATCAATTTTTCGTAATCAACTTTTATATGTAAATTTGAATACTGCGATCCGTTGATGATAAAAATCAAAATGACACTTAACTTGATGCAGTAATTTGTGATGTTTAACTTTAACGTGATACTCTTATGGCTTAAATATGTTTGTTATTTTGCCGATTGTCAACGTTTGCCTTTTTAAAAACAGAGTATTAAGCTAAACAAAAACAAATTTTTGTTTAAAAATTTAGCAACATGGAAAGAACCATTCTTGCTTACTTCATTAGGAATTGTTATTTAAAATCCCTTTTTCTTTCTAAGCAAAATTGCCACAGGTAAAACACCATTTACCGCTAGTAAACTCATTGTCCAAAAAATTAACAACATTGGTGCAACAAAACAAAATATTTTTTTTTTTTTTGCAAAAAGAAAGAAAAAACTTAAAGCCTTGAAAACTACATGTCGACTAACAAAAGTAACTCATTAGTACGAAATTGTTTAGATAACGGTGAAACACAGCAATAGTTGCTGAACATGTATCAGATCGTAATGCGCCAGTTTAAATCAATTTATTATACCGTCGCAGACAATTAATTTAAGTTTTCAAATACTAGTTATTTAGAGCGCTTTTAGTTAAAAATTAATTTGCATTTAATTTTTTTTTTTTACAATTTTTTTTAATAAACTTGTGGCAAACATACATTTTAATTAAAATATGGAGTAGCGAAAGAACAAAAAAAAAAGATTGTGTCTCGTATGATTAGTGGTTAGACAAATGTAATAAAATTCTTCTTGGGAATTTTTTTCTTATAAAATATCGATTTGAAGTTAATTTTAATTAAGAAAACAAACACATTGGGTTAGTCTATTTAAGTTAAGGGGATAACAGTCGTAGTAAGAAACAATGGTGGTAATACAATTGTTACAACTGGTGGCATTTATACGCGTTTTGACCCTCTATCGCAAAGTACCACTGATGAAGAAAACTTCGTTTATTCTTCAGTCTTCGTTATGCATTGCAATACAAAGAATTATGATGTTTTTTATGCCAAACAGTTATTAAAGGTGCAGTCAGATTATAACAACATTTGACCAAATAACGTAACCACTATTTTTGCAAATGTTTCTTTAATCTGTCTGCAACATTTTCGTTAAAAATCATTCGTTTAACCAACTAATTTGATATACTACAAAACGAGATATATTTATAATCTATCAATCAAACCAACAACATTAATTTATTTTATTATTTAAAAACATTAATTTATTTAATATATAGTGAAGTTGTTCCTAAGTACATGGCTTTAGTTTTGAAGTACAGTCGAGATATGTTTGCTATAAAAATAAGTGTGAATAATTTTTTTTTTTAAATTTAACGAAGTTCTATAACAGAGGCGGTGATTTTGACAAATATGGTTTTAAAGCATTATCATCAAAGACTTTAAATTTTCAATAATAAATAATAAAATAATGATAAATAAAAAAAGATAAAAAAAAGAAGACCTTTGTGTATGAGTCCAGCTTGCATTTAAGTGAGTCTTCAATTTTCTTTTATCCACTTTAAAAGTTTTTGTTGAATATATAAAACATACATGTAATAAAATTAAGTTTTTCAGCCATAAGTTTATAGATGCTCTAAATTTTTTGCTGTAGTCTGATAGAAAAGTGTGGTCACCGTATCTATAAAAGTCAACCGTAGCCATAATATAACCCTTATTTTCTGTCTCTTTTTTTAATTTGATATTCATTTAGCCTGAAAAGAAAAAAATACTGCTGATGATCTTAAATTACAGGTTAAAAATTATTTTTATTAAAAAACTTTTGCATGATAAATTTATTAGCAGTTAATAAAAAAGAAGGTTAAGAGTTACTTTTGAGTGACTGTAGAGTGTTAGAACATATTTATATTCATGTGATCACGTGCATGTGATTACCTGAGTTTGGGTTTAGCCTGTATAGATACAGTTTTGCTTGCCATACCACACAAAGTTTTTCACTTCGTAGGCCTATCTGTTTAAAAATTGTCTTATTTTCGTAGATACCATTGACAGTAAATGACATTTAGTATCACCTTAAAAGTGGTTTAAAAAGACGTGTAAATATTTAAATCACTTACGTGATATATATTTTTTTTAATTCTATGTCAAAAGTTTACACATTTTTTGATAAACCTTTTAGGTTTTACAGACCACTAGACTGGCAGCAAAATATCTACTCAGACAACCAAACTATTTAGAAACCATTGCCTTACCAAACAAATAAAATGTTTCGATTAATAAAATAGAACGAAAATTATTTATTTGCGTATTCATTTATATTTATATTTCTGTTTTCATTTTTTATTAAATTTTTTATATAAAATCACGAAAAAAATATTTTTGATTTAAAGTTTGAACTAAATTGAATCGCTAGAACTAGAATGAAATACACAATTCCATTATTATCAGCTAAGTAAAAATTTACAATAAAAAATAATAATAATAAATTATAATTTGGTGAATTTTATCTAATTGTTCGTTTATTTCTTCACTTCAAAACAAAAGGCAATTTAGTTTAAATTAATGTGACACATGCTTTAAAAATTTCCAGCATCTTTGCAATTTGTTTTAATAATTTCTGTTTTTGTAAATATTTTTAAGCATTTTACAACAATTCCCGCTGTCATGGCTTTGTCATATTCGGTGGATTGCTGTTAGTTTGAGTTGGTTAAATTTATTGTGGTAATTTTATATTTGACCCGATAATATTTTCGTGCTTGTTTAGCATTAACAACAATTTTTGGAGCCTTTAATCGCTTGTATACTGGGTGCGGTTAACAATTATTTTTACTTTCAATGGATTTTACAATATATAATGTAAGAGAAAGGGCACATGATAGCAAAACAATATTTACCACAATAGCAGCATCTGATATACTAAAATTATAAGAGGACATAAAGTAAATTTAGGAATAATATATTTTAAGCTATTTTATTTGTAGCGTTGTGGTTATCGATATTTGGTTATATTTATAATTCGCGTTCAAAGTTGAAACTGTCATTGTTTTCTCAACAATTACCACTCAACATCAATGCAATTGTATGATATTTATATCGAAGTTTAACTACACCTACATACGTGTTTTATACATATGATCGTTGTAAGATTTTATTGTTGTTATTTTAATCAGCCTATCAAACAGTTTAAGAGCTTGAAACTGCATGCCAGCAGTTGCGGTTGTATATGTAAAATGCGTACAACAATATCGACAACATCAATAATTGTGTTTTATATAAAAAGGCTAACAGCTAACCAAACCGCCAGTTTAAGAGGCTGAAATAAATAGACGCACATTGATTAATAGTTTAGCCAGTTTAGTATTAGGTATTGGTACACTGTAATTTTTATTTTTTATGATTAGGATATTTGTTGTTGAAAATGTCAAATGTTAATTTTTTTTTACTTGTTATAGCCGACATTGTAATTCTCTTCCCATGACGGTTTAAAACTAAACCATATTCGTTAAAATTACGGTCTATGAAAACACCATTTCATTTAAAATTTATTGTTAAGACTTATTATCTTGTAGATATACATAAATCTGTGTTATTTTTAACTGCCAGTCAAATATGGTTTAAGAACTAAAGCAACATCCATTAATATAACGTCACTATAGAAACAACCTTTATATTTCAGATACATTTAAAATTTATGTACTTGTTCTTTAGTGGCCATAAAAAACTTAAAATTAAATTGTCTGTCTATTGCGGTTAAAAACAAAGGCCAATTTTAAGTTTCTACACACAAAGTTTGCTAAATTTGAAAGTAACCACATAAGTTGTTCTTATGTAATGGTAAAACGACGTCAAATGAGCAATGTATGGTTCTAAAAATATTAAATAGTAATTTTTGCAACAAATAAAAAAAATTAATTAAACTATTTTAAAATATTACTAAAATATTTTTGTAATTTGACTATAATAACTGCAACATTTAACAATGTTTCTAATGATAAAAGTTTTTATATTTAACATTAAAATGTAATGTGATAACCGCCATGTAATACAATCAGAATAGATTTGATTCAGTCTTTACAAAGTTCATATAATGAAAAATTTTTGAGTATCTCGAGCATTAAAAATAAAATATATATATATTCAAAAGAATTTGTTTCTTTATCTCATGTTTCTTTTTTGGAAAAGGATTATTGACGTGATAGATTTCTTAAAAAGTTTTACTGAATAATGTAGATAGCAATTTACTAAGTCTGAGAAAAAGTAAAAGAAAATCTTGCACTTCAAAGAAATGCATACACAAATTTTCAAATTAATTTTTTGTTTACTACGAAAGTGATTTGTACAATTACACACAGAAAAAAAGAAATGCAAAAAAAGTAGGTAATTCATAGGTTCTACGCAGAATGAACTAGTTCAATTTAGAGGAAAAACGCATGATCTTAACGTTAGCTTGTCACTTGCAGGCATGGGTTCACTAAGCTTGGCACTTAAAAGAATGCTTAAAATCAGTGAAAATTCGATGATTAAGATACGTTTTTCATTACTTTTTGTCATATATATAATTTCAATTTTCATGAGTTTTGTATGAGTTCAATAGATGTACTTATTAAAAATGCGTTATAGAAAAAAACCCAGTAAAAAGGAAGAAATTATTATGAAAACACGTCATCAATTACTAACGAAGTGGTGAAAATTCGGGTGAATTTTACATAGGCATGTCATTGAAGACATGTCGTTGGTTTTTAACAGTATTGAAACACTTTTTAGCCGCTTTCTCAAACTGTGAAAACTTAAGTATTATTCAAATATGTTGTCGTTATGCAATAAAAAATGTAAATCTAAGAAGTAGGTCAGCATGTTATTTAAAAATAAAACATTTAAAAAATAGTACATTAGCTTTTTTGAATTTAAATAAGATACCCTTCTCTAAGAATGACATCCATTATTTTTTACTGGGGAAGTGCAAGAGGAGCAATGAAAACAACCATGATTTTTGAACTACATACTTCATTTTTTTGATGGGTATGTTATGAATGCACTTGGAACTTAAGTATACTTGTTAATTCTTACATATTAATTAAGTAACAGGCCTTTAAAAATAATACAAATTTACGCTTCAATACCCGCAACAAATTGTTGTGGATATATTAAATAAAATTTTTTGTTTTATCACTCAAAAATATAAAACGCATAAATTAAAGTTTCATGAGATTTGTCGCAAGAGTTTTCCTGGTGTTTAAAAATATTGTGCGAAAAACTATTTCTGAAATATTTAGAACTTTTTAAATATAATATAAAAAATAATAGGATGAGCTTAAAATAATTAATAATAAGCATACATTTTACATAAGACTAAAGATTTATACGGGTATGAATATAAGCTAAGATACAAAAAGATGTCAATTGCTTCACAATAAAACATTTATTTGTGTGTTTATCAGTAAATTTTTACAACATTTAGCCCCCAGAAAAAGTAAGAAAATGAGAAACTCCAGTGGTTTGAATCTTGACTAAAACGAACGCCTTGCCTGATGTGCAAACTGGCACAGATTTTGTTAAAATATTCGTAAGCTCATTTCCCAGCTGTGTCAATTTAAATAAAATAGTCAGGTTTAATCCAAAATAAGATTTAAGGTACATTGATGAGTTGAGTTGTGCAATCAACAAAATCGATACAGAAACTAGCTTTATTACAAATAATAAATTTCCGCCATTTTGTTAAAAAAGGTCAGAATAGCAATCAAAAAATTTATAATACAAAGGAATTTTTAACAAAAAATAAATTTTTTATTGTTCATTTGCAGGTTGATTCAAGATCATTTCATAAAATATTTTTATTGCCTTCAATAGCAATAATTTAAATTGGTGAAACTTATTCAATAAAAAAAGTGTAAAACATTTTTTTATGTAACACAAGTTAATAAAATAAACTATTTAAAAAAGAAAAAAGCCATGTTTATATTAAAATATTTAAAATGCAAAAAATTATGCATGTACAAACTAAACTGCAGGGATTTAAGTGACTAAAGAGTCTTATTTGAATTAAAACTATGATGTGTGTAAAAATTTCGAAAAAAATATATGCTATGTATTATTTGAAAGATATTTTGTTGAATTTTTAGCTCATATTTTTAATATTTTATTTAAGCGGTTAAAATCATATGCAGAATAAGTTAAAGTGTTCCCATGAAAATAAATATGAACTGTATATCGTTCAATATTTAAAGTAAAAATTATATGTTGCATAAATTTAAGTTATTTGCGCTTTTTTTCTTATACAATTTTTACTTCATGATATTCAAATAAAATATTTATTATTTATCATTAAAAATATTACTGAGGAAAAAGAATATCCATTCGCCTAATTCGATGGTGCCGATACAGCTTTTCTGTGTATTGTAACAAAAATTTAATTATTAATTTTCAAACTTAATTCTATTATAAATCCTTGTATAGTATTAAAGATATTTTTTTTTCTACTTGCGCCTATTCCCCGTTTCCTGCATTAAAAACCTTTTACTTTTAATTATTTTTTTCTCTCTGTTTTTTTTTTTAAATATCTGTCTATAAATCAGAAAAACCAAATAGGTAAAATTACGTCTGTGTGGGGACAACACTTTATTTTAAATTTTATTACTTATACTTATTACTATCTACATTTGGAGTATCTGCCTCTAACTGTATAAATTATTACTAAATAAACGCGAAAATAGCTTCTTAATGGGGGCATAAATATTTTACTTTATTATCTGCCATAATATCACAACATCTGTGTGTAGTTCTTCTGTTGGGAAACTGTTAGAAATTGTAGCAATAACAATGGGGTTACATTTTTGCTTTTGAGTTCGAAATTCCTACCCTTAGTACCGAATGAATTTAAAAAAAAAACAAGTAGGAGTGCTACAATCGGCTATGCCAAATCTTTTATATCCTACACCATGTATCTAAATTTAGTTTAGTGAAGTTACTTCAATCAAAAAAAATGTTGATGTGACACAGAGTTAAAAAATTAAAAAAAAAATACATAAAAATGTCATAATAAATTAATTTAAAATTTCAGTACTTTCTACAATTTATCTTTAAAAGCTTTTAAATGATACCCATATTGATATCTTAAAGAATATTGTGCACCGTCGTACTTTTTTATTAAAAGTTTACAGACCCATAACTCAGAAAATATGGGCGAGCGAAAATTTTTGCACTTGACTTCGTTATGCATAAGGACACAGAACATTTATATACTTTACGGGTTCGGAATGAATATTGTAGAAATTATAATCGAAATGACAAGCCAAATATACCCTTTTTCCATTTTTTGTGGAAAAGGACATAAAAAATTTACAAGGTTGTACTCCTTTCATTTTGAGAGTTATTAAAATTATATTAAAAACTGCTCAGTATTCCAAAGGCCAAATATTTTAGACGACATCTCTTAGAAAATTGTTAAGTTTTAGTAATTAATAGCTGACTTACCTTCTAAATAAATACGTGTTTTTTCTATGAATAACTACTGCATGTTTCATTTGATGAAAGTTAATTAAGATTAATTGGGTTTTATAGCTAACGAATCAATGTTAAGGATATGACAATAACAGTCCTATAAAATTATAATAAGAAATATAGGTTGAACTACAAGGTGAAGAAATATAACTACTTAAGAATTAAATTTCTCATTACAAAATATGTTGCCAAAAGATGTTTGTTTGCTTTCTAGTCGTATCTTGAAATTTTACCTAAAAAAACATAATTACAATTCAGCCATATATTCCCATCCGTCTTAAAATATTTAAATTACAAGTTCAAAAAATGTATAAAACTAATATATTTTAACAGGAAAATAATCACGCAAACATACATACACAATCATTTTGAACATTTGTCAATTTCTTAAATGACATCAAATATCCTTTAGCTCTTCAGTCTTTATACTCAGTTTACTTGCAGCAGTTCATCATTAAGCTAAAACGTGTCTTGTGTTTTAAACAATCCATGATTAAGACTAAAAATGCATTAACTGATAGACTACAATCCAACATCGTCATTGAAACTCAACTCAATAACCTCATAATGTTCAGCAACTAAAACTAGAAACTTATAAAAAAAAAATAAAATAAAATAAAGAAAAGAAAAGAAATAAAAACTACTTTTTGTAAATAACTTACGGAATTAAAAGTCAGCGAAAAATAAAAGTTGAAATTTAAAAAGATTTTTTTAGGAATGTTACAGCAAATAGAGTTACAAAATCAACTACGGTTACTGATGAGCAAAACGAAAACTGAAATTAGAAAAAAACAGGAAAGAAAGAAGACAGTGTTAAATGAAAAAAGGTCTATAAGAAAAGTGATTTTAAATCGTGTAGAGCAAGATTGCGGGGGGACAAATAGTAGTCGATAGTTTTCACAAGAAAAATTTGTCTATTCCAAATATTTGTCTTGTTTTTATTATAAGTAAGTGAAAAGTGAATAAAAAGAGCAATAGAAATGAGGAAAAACATCTTTGGATTATAATCACTTTTATCTTTTCTTACCTGCTTGCTTTCTAATCTCTTCCAGTTTCTGGCAACACTAGCGAAAATTTGATTAACCAAATTAGTTATTTCACTAAGAAAATATATTTATGTTTTCGAAAATAATAACTGACTTAGTGTACGTTTTAGAGCTCCGGCAGGTATGAACGTAATATTGCTACAGAGCCTGTCCACCTTTCCCTCTGTCTATTACTCGGTGTTCCCACAAAAGGCATTATTTTTACAAGTGATATGTTTTATTTTTAATCATTATATAAATAAACTTTAAATTATGAACAACAAATAAAAAAACACAAGAAATTAAAAATTAAACGGTGCCCATACTGAACACGTAATCCTTGGCTTACAACGGCGGACTTTCAGGTAGATATTTGAAATTTGTACGGAGTATTTAGTCTTCTAGAACGTCAAATATTAAAATTAACATTTTAAATTAAAGGGTGCTTCATACATGATAGGAATTATAAGTAGACACACTTATCTCTTGAAGACCAACCTACGCATTATTAAAAGCTTTGTACGGTGTACATCTGCTATAATAAAAAGTTATAAAAGCTACTTTAAAACTTTAAGAGTGTCTTATAGGAGTTCGAACTTGAAAGAATCTTGCTATTTTTTTAGCCATCTCATGTGTTATTTTTTTATTTTTAAAACTACGTAGAAGAAAAACTAAAGGATGGCCCATACACGTAGTAGGATTCTTTGTGTTTGAGCTTAGACCTTTGAAAAGAAATACTGTATTTACTTTTGAAAAAATAAGTATTTAGTTAATATCGAAAGTGGTAAAAATTGAGTCTTATTTAAGTTTTAATTGAACATACAAATTCATTGTTTAATATTTACAGCCCTCATTTTGTCAAAAAAAAGTTTTTAAAGGCTCAATTTTTACAAAGTATTTGTTTTTTTTTTTTTTTTTTTTTTTTTTGAGTTATCACAGGTAAAGCAGCTTTTTGGAAACATTAATATTTGTAATAAAAATGCGTGCTATTTAAATTTTTAATTTAATTTAAATACAACAGAATTATCAATATTTCCTTAATTCAGTAAAAAAAGTCTTAAACTTTTTATTTGTCTTTAAAGCGACTTTTAAGCGAAATTTAAATTTTTTTAGTAAAGAAAATTATTAAGTGTTTTCTTGTTTTATCATTCTCTCCTGTTTCGTTTTTTAATTGTTGCTTATACTGAATTTGAAAATAAATATTTCTTTAATAGTAATTGAGTTTTAAGCACATAAAAATAAATTAAACATTTATTGTCGGACGGTTTTTAAATACGATTTTCCTATTATTGTAAATTGACTATTTTTCCTTTTTTTTTCTATCGTTTGTTTTACAATTATTTATAATATCAAGATAACAACAACAGCGAGAATAATATTGAGCATCCTTTTTTATACATTTCTTAAATATTTCTACAGTACTTGGCAACGATTTTAATGGTCATAAATTGGAAATTACAAAAGTCGATGCCAAAAACTAAAAAAATCTATATTAAAACAAGAAATAAAAATAATATAAAATATTAATAAAAAAGAAAAAAAAATAAAAGCAATAATGTTTAAAATAGAGACTCAGTAATTTATTACTTTTCTACATGGGCGCTTGCAACTACAACCTATAAAAAAAAAATTTTAAAATTCTAAACATCACTTAAATATTGACCAAATGTAGTAAAACAGAATAGACATTTATATGTAGATTTAAATACAATTATATTTTCCATCACAAATTAAAAAAATAAAATGTGTTTGTTTGTCGAAAAACTACACAGTAGTAGACCAATCTTTCTGGAATGTTCACAGCTTGTTATCAGATATGCGGTTAGTAAGACATAAATTAAATATTTATCATCTTGTTGCTACGTAGCTGTAACAGGTAGAACTTTGCAATTATTTTCAAATTACTCTCTTATAATAAACTGATTGAATTAAAATAGTGCCCGTGGTAGCTTCCAAACAAAATGAATAATAATTTTCGTGTACCTAAAAAACTTCAATATTTAGAGTCTTAAAGTTTTGTACAATTAACTTTGCTTTTAATGTTCAAAGCTAGAAAAAAATTCTTTGAATTAAAGCACAATGTCCATGGACATTATTTTGCACAATACGATGCAAATCAATATCCATCAACAATCCATTGACAATTTGAAACTAATCTTATTCGCATTTAATTATAATTAGTTTTCTTTACTGCTTTCATTTCGCATTTTCAAAGATATACATTAAAAAAAAATACCAGAAGAAAAACTAAAATAATTAAACTTACACACACTTCTACACTCAGCTACATTCTAGCTGTCAATAAAAAACCACCTTGTTGACCAAAAAATCAGATTCGATGATGACAAAAGTTTTTCAAAATGTTTCACATGAATAAGTACAAAATTATCAAAAAAATTGATTTTAAGCTAAAATATAGATTCAATTTAATTTATTGAAACTTTGTTTAAAGAGTAAAATATTTTAATTATTTTGATAATTCGGTATTACAATTGATTCTTAGGTTTGAAGGACACAACAAAAGTTTACTTAATTTCATGGCCATTATTAACATTTCAGAGAGCTGAAACTTCTTAGCATATGAAGATTATTAGCGTGATTGATAGCCTACTATTACAGGGCTTGGTACATAGGGAGAAATTGTCTGAAATATTAATAGACATGAAGCTATAAATATCAGCGGTAATTGATATAGGTAAATACATAAGATGACGGGACAGCTCTTCTGAATAAAAGGTGCGACAAAATGTCTTGCAGCAGTTAAATACAGTTAATCTAAAAGGATGACTAAAATTATCTCGCTTCCTATATATAAAGCAAGATTTTTTACAGATTACTCCCAGAATAAGAAGCTTAATAACCAAGACTATGAATATGATAAAAAATGTACTTAATGTACTCGAAAATTTGTTAGAAGAGGTTCATGTTGTATCTGCCTCAGTGAAAGGATGAATTAAATTAAAAATGTGCAATCGTTCTTAGGAATTTCAATTGAAGAAAAAATAGCAAAATTGGTCGATAAGGAATTAAAAAAGAATCCGTTGCAAAATAGAGGCGTCCTAACCTAGGAAATAATATTAATATTATTATTAATAATAATAATAATAATAATAATAATAATAATAATAATAATAATAATAATAAAATTTCTTCCAAAAATATTTGTTAAACATGAGATATTTCAAATAACTTATTGTCTTATTTAGTGCTGTTCCTTTTCACACTTTTCAAACGTCGAGGTGCTTTTGATCTCACATACCATCACGCCATTTTTTACTTTTATTGTAACCTAATTTCTGCTATTTTATATCTTGTCTAAAGTTTCTCTTATATTTGAACCTCGATTTCCTTACATTACTATACAGAGGCCTTAAACATCTCACTTTTTGTTCTAAAATACAGGGGCTGGCAATTCAACAACTATTATTTTTATTTCTACTTAATGCTACATTGGGAATTTTACTTATGGTATTCTGTTCTACCGTAGCATCAAGTCTGCAACGTCGACTGCTTTTCTAACTATAAGCTTTATTGTATTTCCTCACACCACTACTTTTAATGGAGTAACCGCTTTTTCAAGTCTATTTTTCACACTATTTTCTACTTCCTAATTTTAAATTTTTTGAAAATAAATTCTAAAAGCAACAGAATTTCTTTTTAACTATCGTAAACACACAAGCTTTAGTTATTCAATTATATTAGAGATTCATACAACAGCAACTCGAAGTTATGGACAGCTGGGTATATTTTCATAAATAATCATTCATTAATATTTATTTTTGTTTGACAGTTAAAACGATGTGTTAACAATATAACTTTATTAAATAGCTGTGATAATTACTAATATCAATTATTTATTAAAATTTTGTTGACAGTTCAAACAAATTATTAGTTCACTCTCATTTCAATTTACACAATTAGGGAGCTGTCAAAATTTCTATAAATTGTATAACTTTGTTTTGTTATTATATTTAAACATATTTCATTGTGCATTTTCTTTTTTTCTTTTTTTTTTTTTTTGAGTGGGAGAATATATAAATTATTTTTTTTAATCGGAATTGCAAATAGAAGCGTAATAAATATATTGATATGAAAATAAGAAGTTCTTAAATTAGTTATTAATAATATTTATTTTATAAACCTAATCTAAAAATTTGATATTTTAAGTCTAATGTGAGTAATAAAATACCCTTTTACCCTATGGTAAGGGAAGCCCCAGATCTTGAAAATGAAAATATGTGTTCTCGTACAAAACTTCTGTTCTTTCATTTAAAAAACGACATAAAGTTGAATTTAAATACTCTTTAAAAAAAACGAAAGCATTGCTGTGTCAAATATCTATGTAAAAATACCATTTTGATCTGATAAAAGTGTTATAAAATTTTAAAAACATGCTTTTATCATTTATATTACAACATTTTCGGGCCAATTGGTATTTATTTTCTGTAGTACTTTCTGCTGTGAAAAAATAAATTTTAAAGAAATTATTTAAGATTCCAAAGTCTTCTTGTATTTATTAACTTCTACCATTTATTTACCTATAGTTAGGTTCATGATATAATTTAATAAGCCAAGTCATGCAAAATGCATTCTCTACTTACTTACTTACTTACAATAAAACTTCACATCCGCTTTAGCTTTATTAAAATCCCTCTTATCAATAAAATTTTTATTAAGTCAACATAAATATATATATATTTTTTTTTTTTTTTTTTGGCATATCGAAACTACTAAAAACATGACAAATTTTTATTAAATTTGTGCTTGTTGATTGTCAACGTTTTATTAGAAAAATATAGAAAAACTATATTATTATTAATGCACATTTCGCTACAAAACATGGAGTTGAGAGTGACACCCTAATTTTTCCATCGCTTGTACTAAAATATAAAATCAATTTGTTTTATAAAATAATAATAAATAAAAACATATTTAAAACAAACTATTAATTATACCAGTAGAAAAATAGTACTTGAATTTTAGTGTTTCCTTTTTGTTGTAGAACAATTAACTTATATATTGAATAAGTTAATTATTTTAAGAATTTTTTAAAACGTTTTATCATACGACAACTTACAGAAGAATTCGGGTTTTCAGTACCTTAAAGTTTAAATTTTTACCCATTTCATTTCCTGTAGTATTAATTCCAAAAAAAAAAAAATGATATGTGATTTTTTCATAAAATCTTATTATAAAATAAAAATCATAAATTTTCACTATTTTGTGGTTTATAAATATATGAAAATACTCTTATAACATAAATTCTCTTTTACTTCTAACGTTTAGGCCATTTAATTTAGTGTGCTTTAAAAACCTTTAAAAAAAATTAAAAATTATTCATGAATTATTTGTTTAGAAAAATCTTGAGAGTAAAAATAATCGATTACCCTATTCACTATAATAGAGCCAATTTAGTTTCGCAATTACGTGGTCCTCAGGTTTCACTGATATTTTCTTTCAACTCAGTAACATCACTTTAAAATCAGTAATCATGAAAAAATGTTTTTTTATGCCAACAATCGGCAATACTAATATTAATTGGTTTCAATATTTAGTTTCTTTATAAAGTTTATTTAGTAAGAAGTGATAATCACATTTCGTTGAAAATTATTATAAAAAGTTTTTCGTTACAACAGCTGGAGTCGTTAATTTCGTATATCACATACGGCTTGTGTTCTCTTGAACACATAAAAATATTATTTAAATTCAATTCGTGCACCGTACAAAAATACTTACTTTCTTCTTCACTATTATAATCAATGCATTTTCTTTGTTTAAGGGAATAAATTTCGTCTTCTCATATGAGTTTCTTTAACGAAAAACTTAAAATATTAAAGTTTTACATGTTTTTGTTTTTGATACACATGTGCATATTTTTACACGCATAATAAACGTAAACTTTACTTGTTTACTTAAGTGGATTACTTTGGAATATTTTCGCTACTTTACTAACGTGGGTAAAATAAAAAAAAACTTTTAAACTGCTTTAAAAGTATAGAAGTTGTCTGCTACAATCACGTTTGCGTGCAGAATTTTTAAGTTAAAACAGAGACGTCATTTTTAAAAACGAGATTATGAATGCCACTTTATGCTTCTTTTCTTACTTATCAAAACCTTTTGGCAAAGAAATGACTCGACAAACACATAACTTAATTATTGTTTATAAAACCGTGATCTTAATTAGTATAAAGCAAAAAGAAGTTTGGAATAAAGTCACCAAAAATTTAATGATTTAGTAACTTTTAAATAGAGAAATCGTAAATAGTTAAGAAAGAGAGTAAAATAAAATGAATAAGATATAAAAAATCTAATTTTTATTAAATTTGCACATAAAACTTTAAAATTATTTTAAAATTTTAAACATGACCACGTGTGGAAAATATTTGTAAGTGAATTTAATGACGTTTTGATTTTCAATGATTTAATTTCAATTTTGATAATTGTTTGCAAACATCCTGTTTGATTGTTTATTTATTATATTTCCATTGAATCAACACATAGTATCATTTTCTATTGAAAGCATACATTCGTTTGTATTTAAAAATACATAATCACACATCAGGGGTAAGAAAAATCTGTTAAGAGGCCTTTTATTGGCAGTTTATCCTTTAATTTAGATGTTCCATAACAATATAGCGCATCTGTGACACCTTTAACGTTTATGAAATTTTTAACCACTTGTTTTAATAGATTAATCTGACAGAAATATAAGAACAAACCAAAATAAAAAATTTCTTTCGTTTAAAAGAGTCTCAAAGGCCAAGGCCTGATATCATTTTTGCTCTCCTTTTTTCAGATTAAATAGTAATAAAAATATTGAGGTATAATAAATGTGATACATACTGGTAGCAGTTCGTGCACAATAAATTAAATTAACAGTAAAGAAATTCAATATAAATTGAAATTGACACGTACATATATAAATTTGAGTGTTAAATTTTAAAATTTTTAAAAGTTATATCTTAAAAAAAAACTATTTAAAAGCAAAAATATTTGTTTCTAAGTGTCATACACTTACAAAAATCTAGGAAATCCATCTTACTTAAAAAGGAACTTTCTTCTCATAATTCAAGAGGAACTAAAAATATCAGTATACTGCACAATGGGTTAGAAATGAATGTAAAGATATACTAACCGATTCCCTAAATCATCCAAAAATACACATTTTGTTCTAGAATGTATAGAAAAAGTTCTTAAATCTATAAAATATTTTACTTGCTTTCAGTTTGATAATAAATAAATTTTTTATAGCTCTTATAATGATGTGTGTGAATATTTATTTTTCAATTAGATATTTAATTGACACACTTAAGTATTTTATTAATTTCAATCTAAAAAATATTTTACCCTTATCTGAGGTTTTAGAACATACGGAATAAATTCAAAATCTCGGAATAATTAGTTCGGGTTTAAAAAGTTTTATGCGCAAGTCGTTAAGCAAATTGGTAAAGTTTTTGCGCAATAAATGGCATTGAAAAAAATCTAAGAAGTTTTCCTTGTGTAGGGACCAATTGATGATGACTTTTTTGAAACAAAAATATAAAAAGTGTGTATTTTTAAAATGTTCATATTAAAATATTACTTAAGGACTTATAGTTGTTTAAATAGGTTTTAAAATTCTCAAAAAAAAATCTTATTTTGTGGTTAAAAATCATTATTTTTAATTTTTTGTTTTTTTATTATACAAAATATTACTGGCTTAATTTCTTTTTGGAATATAAATATGCAGCCAATTAAAAAAAATGAAAGCAGTCAGAATTTTTGAATTATAAAACACAAATAACTTGCTAACTGCAGATTATAACGTTCCGCTTTTGACTTGCTTTGAGAGCCTGGAAAAGTTATTTTAAAAGAAAAAAATAAATTTATTAAATAAAATCACTATCACTATTTAGGCAAATATATGTTTTGTTGTCGTGCTTTTATCGAACGCTATCAAATTTTAATCATTAAATATAAAGGCTTTTCTTAAATACTAAGAGGAACATTTTTAAAAATCTTTGTAAAATTGTTTTTTTTTTTTCAAATAATAAAAATACGAATAGCGTTTTATTTATTACAATTCTTACAATAAAATGCAAATCACTAGAGGAAATAAAAAATCTCTTTAAGCTTTTTAAACCTTTCCCGCTGCTCTTAGTAATCAAAGGACTCTTTTGCCTTTATCATGCTGCTGCATCTTAGAAGTTTATTCTTATTGTTCAAACTTGGTACGTTTTGATATAAAAAGCAAGGGCCATTTAACTAACACCTTACTTTGTTTGATAATGTTGTATTCTTAATTTCTTTATAAAAGCCTTCTAAAAAAACACATAAGCAAATAATCACAAATTTCATGCAAAGATTTTGTTTTTTGTTACGCTTTCATTTTTGTCGTTTTAAGGTAAGAAATTTCTTGTTGAGTTTTAAAGCAAAGTAAAAAAGTCAAGCTGAAATAAGTTTAAAAAAAAAATAAAAGGAAAAACGTAGACAATGTGATATCGTTATCCTCAACATTAAATCTTGCCAGCAATCAAATGTATTGAGAAATCATCGTAACCAAACATACAACATACTGGTTGTATTGCATGATTATCAAACAGTGAGAAAACCTCCTAAATACACTTTATCCTAACTACCGGAAATTAAAGATCATAGATGTTTTTGTTGTACTTTTTCTTTTTTCCATTTTTTATTCTATTCAAATAAAATAAAAAGTCACACAATGATTTTTTTTCTATGTTTTATATCAAAGAAACAGCATGTTCGTATAAAATACACACACAAACATAAATAGATATTTATTCGTGCGCTTGATTTTATATAAAAGCTGAAGGGAAAAATTATAAAAACTATAACTTAGCATAAGAATGGAACTTTACAAATCTTTGGTTTTGTGGTTTCTAACGGTGGTATTGGTGCTTTGTTGTTTTTTTTTCTTAGCTGGGACAATCATTGTAGTTGCGTGAATGTATTGAGGATATTGTTGTGTGAATACAAATCCACAGCTTATGAAAAGCTTTTATCAGTGAAATAAGAGCAAAGATTTAAGTGCTTCAGTAAAAAAATGTTAATGCTTGTTTTTTTATTGCTTTTTTATATTGGCAGATAAGAGATTAAGTGCATGTAAAAAACTATTTATTTAAATACAGCTAGTGCAAATAAAAAGATGTGACTTTCGTCCTTACAACAGTTGAATTTTTTTATAATGGAAATTGGAAATATTTCTGCGATGACTTTTATTCAGATTTTGTTAAGTTTTTTGTGACTAAAATGAAATCACGGTAATTTCAAGAAATACCAAAACAAAAAGTTTTCTAGTTGTTTGCAATTACTACTAAATAGAGAATCCAGTACTTAAAATTTTGGATTAATAAATTGCAAAGTTTATTTAATTTTGTTTTGATTCTAGTTTTTTAAATAATCTCGAATTAAGGTAGTTGCAACCCTTAAGTAATCCGGTACTTGAAAGCATATAATTCATTAAGTCGAGGTAGATTTATATCAAAATATCAATTTAGTTACGGTCGAAAAGTAATTTCATATGCGGTTACTTTTTTGAGTGCAGTTTTTGGCTTGGTTTTCAGCCAGTCAAAAAATTTTATTTCAATAAAATAAATATTTGCTTGAGAGGCGACTGAACATAAAGAACTGCGTCCTGGGCACCCAATTTTATGCTTATTTTTAAGTACTTCTGCCAAATAATGCGAATTATTTTTCAAATTAATTTGAGAGAGGTGTGAAATTGCAGAGTCCGGGAGCCAAATGACGGGTCCTTTTCTTATAATCAAGTTACCAACAAATTTCTACCAGTCCATGGTTTTAGTTGCCGTGTGGTACTTAGCGCCATCCCTCGCGGATCAATGTGAACCATGTTTTTGAAAAGCAAAAATCATAGATTATGGTGCAGTACGACGTTAATGCAAGCTTCTTTCTTATATAAAAACAAAATGCTCCAGTGTGGACACCTACTGCACCGTTACAAACGGCTGATTTTTATTTATTAAATAGAGTATGTAGAGTTTGTTGCTTTTCTAATTAACAAACAAGTTAAGCCTAAAAGTGGTATTGGCAACTCATTTGCAAAATAAGCTCGGATGATTTGGTTGGGAAATTTAAGTATTAATCTTTTCATGATCATAGGCCAGAGAAATTTGATCTCGAACGACTTAATTGAGCGCACTATGATTATCCTTTTGATAGTTTAATTTATTGTAAGTTTAACTGATCTCAAAGAAATACCTATTAGCTCTTGGGATGTAAATAAAATTCCTTTAAATTGTTAAAATTGGGCGCATTAAATATTTTATGTTTCCTGATAAAAGCCTCTGTCTCAAGAACTCTCTTAAGCAGGGGCTTTAAATTTTCAACAACAACTAATAAAATAAATAGTTATACGTTAGGGAAGCTCTTTACATTGCGAGTCACAGTAAAAATTAAGTGACACGTTTATTTATGATTTAAAAACAAAGATCCATTTTATTTTCATTTAATTTTTGTTTTTAATTTTAATTTTTTTTAACACAAAATTAAGTAGTTTACATGATGTTCACCTTCAAAGGGAAATAAACATAAATCCATATTTACAAACATAATAAAAATTTGTCTTAATACAGCATATTAACATACAATTGTTATGCCAGTTTTATCCGTTTATGGCTAAAAGTCATACGAGTAGTGTTTTACATCTGATTTATGGAGCATTTTTTATTCAGTTTAATGTTTACTTTTTAGTTTTGCTATTTCTCTGTTTTTAATGTGAATTATAAATTTAATAACGTTTTTTGTTTATTTTACTTACTTTTTACTTTTGAAGTAAAAAAAAAATAAAATAAAAAAACATATTGTTAATGATCTCTGTATTTAACTGCTTTTAAAATTGCGGTAGAAACTATAAAACTCTTATTTAATCTCATCATTATAATCGAATTAGAGTGACAGTTTCTAAAAAATATAATAATCTAAAATACATCTATGCCAAATTTATAGATAAAACAAAACAAAAGTCAATTGATTCCCTAGTTAAAAGGATACGCATGTACACCTTTACAGATGAAGATATTATGAATGATGATAATCATGCCGTGCCATCTCCATGGCTTATATTGTTTCTTTTTTTTATACCGCACCACTTAGGTCTTACATATCATTTCCAAAGTTACAACAAAATTTTTTCTAGTAAAGCATTTATTTATCTTTTAACATTTGGAAGAATAACTTTGCAGATTTCTGTTTTACTCTCTCGTTGCTAGTTTTTACAAGTAAAGTTATTGAACAGACCTATAGTTCGATAGCAATTTCTCCTGTTTTAGCTTTAGATCTATATTATAAAATGTGATCGTTATTGGAACAGGTCACCAAGTTATAAAATATTGTGTTAAGTAATTTGTTTCGTCTTTCAGTTGTACTATCTTTTAAAGACACAGTTAAACATATTGGAAATATGTAATTTGCCTGTTCTAAATTGTTGAATAAAAACTTAATTATATCTTTAAAATCAATTAGTGTTGAGGAATCTTTGCTTAGCTCTTTAACTGTCACAACTGCTAATCCCAAGTCTGATACCGCATGATTTACGCATTTATTAATTATTCTTAAACGACCAAGCAAGAAGTTAAAGGTGGATCGTTATACAAATTTAATTTTGTAGATTAATCGACATAATTTGTTCAAATTATTTTTTAATCGAAATGTACAATTTTTCTAACTCGAACAGTTAATCGACTTAAAATCCTCCGATTAATCAAGCGATGGTTGACTGGATGTTCTAGCAGTAATGTATGATAAAGAAAAATTTACATTATTACATTTGCAGATATTTGTTTGCAAACACTAGCTTTTTGATTTAAAGTATATGTTGTCGTATAGAATTTCTTGCTTAGAATTCTAAAAACAAAAATTTCCTAAATCTCCCCTTTATAAATAAATTAAAAGGTAAGATAAAAAACAATTAAAAACAAACAAAAAATTGAAAAAAATTGTTTGTTTCACTTCTTCGCATCTTCACCGCTACGTAGCGAATAATATTATAAAATAAATTGATTAAATTTTTGTTCCTTTCTTGTATCAAAATTAATATATTTTTAAACTCAAACTTTCCGAGGATGAATTGTGTGTTGCCGAGTAGAAACAGTCTTGCTGGCTCAGAGATCCCATATGTGTGTCGAGCCAGAAATGTACCCACAAACATGTAACTGCTTTTTGCTTTTTTAGCAGTAACTGTTACTGGAAGTAGATATTACAACATAACAACTTACCTTTTACTGCCGGAATTGGATGCTCTTTATAACATAGAAAAAGATATAACATATGTTTTCAAGATTTATTATTTTATTTTCAAATATTTTATTTTAATAAGGACATAAAACAATTTTTTTAACAATAATTTTTCAACAATTTTTTAATGATTTAATCTGCGTACTATAAATTTTTTATTAGTTTGTTATATACATATATAAACCATTATTAGTAGTGAGAAGAACTCTGCACTTCGCTATGCCAGTTTTCATAAATATCAGCAACTAAAAAGAAAAATAAGCAAGTTAAATTTAATTATTTAACCTCAGTCTCAAACAGCATTAAGTTTACTTACAAACTCCTAAAAAAGTTTACACTTTAAGCTTTCTTTGCAAAGTATACATTGCCCATGATCGAGATAATGTTTGCTTGCTGTTATGGTACGACTGTGACGAGCAAAATATGCATCATTATTTCTTAAGAAACACGACCCAATTGCCTGTCGAAAGACATTAATCTCACCTGCAAGAAAAAATTGTAAAAGGTAATAGCTTTATATTCAAAATTTTTTAAACTGGTATTATAACCAACTGATTAATTACTTATTTATAAGTTTTTTCTTAACAGATTAAATAAAATAATTTTAAGATTTTTAAATTATTAGTTAGAACATGAATTAATTTATTTGGCTTAAGTTAAGCAATATTATCTGCAATGTTTTGTTAAAAAAACCCTTAAAAAGAATAAAAATTGCATTCGTGACTAAATTGAGGGTTAGAAGAAAACAATCATCAATGCATATGTGACAATTTAAAAAGAGGACAAGAAATTTTTTTTTTAAGGAAAAAAGTTAAAATTTCATATCTCCAGAATGTGATGTAATACTTCTGGATTGCTACATCTATCTATCCACCCCAAGTTATCTACATCTTTTTACAAATTTCGTAAAATATTGTAATTAAGAATACAAGAAATATTAACAAAGAATACAAAAATTTCTATTTTTTTTTTTTTGCTTAACCTTCGCTTTTATGAAAATGTTTTTGTATGCGAACTCATGGTATCTACCTGGGTAGATAATGAATTTTTACATTCAATTTGTGTAAGATTTTTTATGTATGTAAAATTTTTTTATCGAAATATATGCACCTTTAAAACTTTGAAATATCGAACAATGCACATCACTAAAGAGCGTGCTTATAAACAAAAACCGGACTTCCCCTTAATAATCTTATGCAGTGAGTACTATCATTGCTTCTGGTTTATTTTCACTGACTTCTTGTATTTATCTCGTATGGTGCAGTAAAATTTTAACATGAGTAAACAAAGTAATATTGAATATCTTTCGGCAAAAGCAGTTTCGAGGTATGATGTAATATAAAAAACACCTTTATATAGTGATTTTTTATAAAATACATTTAATTGTAGATTAAGTTATGAATATTTTCGAAATATGTTAGCTGCTGAATCTAATTCAGACGAAAGTGGATCTGAATTAGAAGTTTATCTGGAGGAAGAGCTTATCGATGAAAAATACTTACCTGCTGATGCAAAATTGGATTCAGAAGCTGAAAATATAGGGGAAAGTTATAGTATTGAGCTAACTAGCGAAAGCGAATCCGATAGTGATGAAACTGATAAAGAAGAAGCAGCTTTAAACACAAATAATAACTATTTTACTAGCAAAGATGGAACCAAATGGTATAAGCACACTAATACTTTTTTTCGTCAACGAGCCCACAATATTATTCATGACTCATCTTGAATGGGGCCCACATCAATTGCAAAAAACTTATCTCCAGTGGATACATTTTTTTGCATTATGAGCTCTCCGATAAGAGACCAAATTTGCAGATTTGCTAACAAGAAAGCTGAAGACGTCTTTAATCATTGGAATGCCAACAATCCTGACAAACACCCTCTGACGTGGACTAAAATTACTGACATTGAGTTCACTGCCTTCCTAGGAATTTTGCTTGTGATGGGCACCCAAAAATCATCAAAAGAAAAGTTAAGTGAGCTTTGGAAGCAAAATGCTTTTCCTCTTTATCGTGCGACAATGTCTATCAATCGTTTCCAACAAATTTTACGTTTTATTCGTTTCGATAATCATATGACAAGAGTTGCTCGCCAGTCTGCAGATAAAGCAGCTCCAGTAAGAGATATGTTTGAAATGATTAACTCTAATTTGAAAATTCATTTTGAGCTCTATGAATGCATAACTGTTGACGAGCAGCTATATGGTTATCGAGGTCGCACAAAGTTCACTCAATAAATACCTTTCAAACCAGCAAAGTATGGTATAAAAATTTGGTGGGCTTGTGATTCAAAAACTTCGTATCCTCTAAATGGATAAATATACATCGGAAAAGGGGGTAGCTGTAGAGACGTGAACCAAGGTGAACGTGTCGTGAAGGATTTAATTGCTCCTTACAAAAATTCTGGGCGAAACGTGACGGTAGATAATTTTTTTACTTCCTTATCGTTGCTTGAAGAACTTATAAAATGGAAAATGACTATTGTCGGAACTCTAAGGAAAAACAAGCGATATATACCAGAAGAGTTTAAGGCGTCCAAAAATCGAGAATTATTTTCGAGTGCATTTGGATTTGGTCCGAATGCAACCATGACTTCCTATGTGCCAGCAAGAGGAAAGGCGGTAGTTTTACTTTCATCTATGCATCGCGACTCTGTTATTACGGGCACAAAGAAGAAGCCTGAAATTATTCAATATTACAATAAAACTAAAGGAGGCGTCGACACAATGGACAAAATGTTATCACAATACTCAACCAAAAGACCAACAAGACGTTGGCCTTTGGCGATGTTCTTCAATTTATTGGATATTTCAGCCCTAGCAGCTTACATTATATATGACCAAAATAATACACAAAGCACAGTTAAAAAATCTGGACGTAGGTTATTCTTGAACTCCTTGGGTACAAATCTTTGCATATCACAAATAAAATCTCGAGCTGAAAACCAGATGGTAGTTAGTAAGTTTTTTATCAAGACAGCAATGGAATGTATATTAGGTAAGTTTTAAAATATTTTTTATGATAATATAAACTAACTAAATATTTTAGGTGAACCACTCCTTGCACGCAGCAGTGACGCTGAGTTTGAACCAAATGTAGAGCAACAACGAGATGCTACAGGGCGCATAAAGCAAAAGGGTGGGTGTTACATATGCTACCACGACTCTAAAAGGAAGAGAGCTTCTCGGAAAGAATGCATCAAATGTAAAAAGCCAATATGTGCTGCACATTGCCTCACACAAACAAAATGCCAAAACTGCTACAAGAACTCAAGTTCACAAAAATACAACTTACGAGAAAAACCTGCTAATTAAGTATCAAAACAATATAAGTTCTCATAAAACTGTAATGTATCTACCAGGGTATATACTAATAAGCCCGTATACACAAAAACACAAAATATAAAAAAAAACTTCTGCAATATTATTATAAAATTTTTTATTTGGTTATTTTCTAAAAGGTAGGCAAAATTTGATAACTGAGCTGAAAGCAACATCTGATGAAAAATATGAAAGTTATAAACGATTGAAAATCACAATATCTACCTCGGTAGATACTATAAAAGCGAAGGTTAATAAAAATTTAGAAATTAAAAAAAAGGAGCTTTAATTCTTAAAACTGATTAAATAGCTTTCTCAGAATAGCACTCTTTAAACACAGAAATCTTAGAATAGCTTATAGAGCGCCTGGGATTACTATGGTAAAAAATTGTTTTATTTGATCACACCGCTTCAACGATTCTGAAAAAGATAAAACTTTAAGGACAGCAACCAAAGTCAATTTCCATATAAAATATACTAACATGAATAAATAAGTTTTATAAAATCAAACACACAAAGCAAAAATGCTGATGTCACACCAACAATTTTATAGTTCAATTTAAAAATTCATTGACAAATTGTTTCAACAACTGCAGCCTACGCGTTACCTAAGCTAGGAAGCATTCATGATATTACAGCTCTGCTTTTACCAAATAATAGGACTACATTGCTTTACAACTAATATTGAGTTGTTAAAATCATCAACCATCAATCACTATCATGACTGATAGGCAAGTTTCTATTTATACCAGTATTTACCGTGTTCTTTCCTGGCTGTGATAAAGTCCTATTGCTATAAAACATAAAAGTTTCAAAGAAAAAAATATATAATTCAAAATATATAAATTAAAAAAAAAAATGCAAACAAAACGTTCTGCCGTTTAATAGGGACTAAAAGTTCGTAGGCAAAGTATGCCAAAGTAATAAAGTTGATGATGAAAAGTCATTAAGAGTAAGAATGTTAAGTGGTAACAACCAAGTTCAGTATCATATTTTATGTCAATTTGAATATTACAATCTCGCTTATAGTACTTGACAACCAATAAAAAATGTTTGATAGGCTGATGATGGCAATTTAAATTGTTCCTGCATACAGCTACGTGGTGGCTTTACTGTTAAAGTTAAAAAGATTAAAAGGATTAAAACTAGTTAATAGTGTTTTTAAATTGACACCTGCGAAAGAACGATTGCTAATTGCCTTTATTATGGTTACATTTGAGTTGGTTGTACCATCAGTTATTGTAAAATATCGCAATTCTTCTTTAGAGAGAGAACAGTTTAATCAATTGTGTTCCAAAATACAGGATAAATAGTGAAGCTAAGCTTTTTGGCATTAAAGTACGATATCATGCAAATAATAGAGCATTAGATCAGTGGCATTGACAAAAACAATTATCACCTCTGGCATTAATTGTTGTTTATTTAATAAAATTATCTGTTTTATTGACCTAAAGCGATTACGCTGGAATTACTAAAGACGATGTTGAATGAATTTTTTCAAATAAAACTTATAAAAAATCTTAGAACGAGATCTTTAAATACAAAAATCGCACAAGTAAAAAATTGGTTGAATTTTTCCTTCAAGTCGATGTCCTGCACTAAATGCAAGTTTTGAATATTCCGTAAGTTGTTGGCATACCTAAAAAAAGAGCTGTCCAACTGCTTGTGTGTTTTAGGATACCACAATATTTGGTGCAAATTATTAGCCGGAGGTACTATTGGATCATACTTTTGAGCCTGGTCAAGTAGTAACTGTTACTGCGTTTAGATTTAATTATTAATAGCTATCTTTTTATAAATATTTCTCTCGAGTTTACTAAATTTTTAAAGACTGCATTTCATAAATTTTCATCCTAAATCATTTTTTCAATGCACTCCTAGATTATAGTTCATATTGCTTAATATCTCCTGCTTTAATTTTTTCATAGCCTTTGGTTTACCGTTGTATGCTTTACACTTCAAATAAGCGCATGAGGTAAAATCAGAAAATAATATTTTTGTTATTTTATGGCTTATGGAACCGAGTTTTTTCGACAAGTCCCTGTTATTTATTCCAAAAGGAATGTTGAGTAATAATCTCTTATAAAACACAACATTGAATATTATCGCATTATGTTAAAAAAAATTATTGCCGAATTAAAATTTTTTCTTGATTATTTAATTTTTTTTTTTTTTAATTTTTCACTACAATATTTTTTTAAGTACTTTATTGTTATGGAGCCTTAAACAAAGAGGCGAGAAGCAAAAAAGAGAAGAAAATAAATTAATCCTCTAGAGCACGTGGTGACATGCAAAAATACAATAATTGTGCAAGGATAAACTCAACAATTGAATGAAAAACAACAGAAGCGAAATCTGAACAATAAAACACCATAGAGTGTTAAAAAATTGCTGTTCAAAACGTCACCTTTTTGTTATTGAAAGAAGGTCTACACCTACAGGCAAACACTTTCGGTGCTCTCAAAGAGTGGACGACATAAAACATAAAGTAAAGAAACACAAATTCAGTCTTTATTACAGTAAATTTCCTAACTGATGCCTAACTTTTTTTATTCTTTCAAATGTACAGAGCTTTTTAGGAATATTTTTTAAATGAATCATAGTAATTTTGTTTTTAATCCATTTGTTTTTATATTTTTTTCGAAGCCACGTTCAATAATTTAAAAATTTGGTTTGAAATAGGCTCAGTAAAATATTCATATTAAAATTTCGCTTCCAAGATAAAAAGCTTAAGCAAATTAGAGGCTCTTTCGTCTCCACATATTATTTACTATTGAAAAGGGATTAAATTTCCTCATAGATTTTAAAAAAACATTAAAGCGCTGTCTTAAATTTTATGTTATATTTACCGACTTCGAAATTTATTAAATCCATAAAGATTTTGGATGCACTGAAGAATCTTCAGTAGACATAAAAATGCTTGTGGAACAATATTTACTTTAATATGATAAAAAAATTTGTTGTCCATTTAGATCAGTCTTTATGGCTCTGAAACTCTTTTGGTACAATGTATGACAGTTTTTTAGAGTTTTTCATATTCTTCTTTGGTGACTTCGGTTCAGTTATATTGTGCTACTTTTTATCCCAATTAAATTAATAAATCACCTGGGGGTGAAAGCCCTCTCGATGGCCATTTCGCTGACAGTTTTCTAAAAGTTTATAATGAGTTCAAAATAAATATGGACAGCTATTGTTGTCTTGTCTTTATTGTTAATACAGAGTTGACTTTATTTTTAAATGTTTTATTTAATTTTTTTTTTCATTTTAGATGATTTCAAAACCTTTTCGTGCTGGTTTTAAGAACTAAAAAAAAAAACATTTTGTTAAAGTGGAACGTACTCATTCATTTCGAACGGAGTGGTAGCAAAAATTTTCAAACGTCAGCAAACAAAACTAAAATAAATTCTCTTTATAGTAATATTTATATTGAAAACAAAAACAAAATAGTTTGTAATACTATAGAGGAAAACTTTTCACTTATTTTCTTATTACAAAATGTTGAACAAAACATTAAAATAATTTCATACTTTTTTTGAAAACAAAAGCAAAATATAAAAAATTGTTTTTGTTCTTAATATAAATATACGAAAGAAATGTTCGTTCGCATGCAGAGAAACCGGCAGTTAATACAGCTGAAATAAAAGAATATGAGCGATGAAAATTTTTTATAAAAGGAAACGGTGAACTGACGAAAAGTGCTCAGCAAAGCGGTTCTTTATTTAGTTGTGTGATTCTTTCAATAGTGCCCATTTGTTGATAAAACTGGAGTCATTATGAAACCAATTGAAAATTAAAGTTTAAAATTTGAAAATCGATAGTTACAAGTCGTACTTAGTAAGAGACTGAATAAACTATTGTATTATTTCTGGCCCATTACTGTGGAAAATAAAAAAGGTGATAAAGGACTTAAAACCTGCCAGTTTACTGAATATTCCGCCTTTAACATAAGTTTTTCATTAAAGAAGCAAAAGGGAAAACATTTCCTGAGGGCATGCAAAAAAAAAACTTTTGCTGATTCCTATATCCAAACGAGTATAATTGAAACGATGTACAGTAATTCATGCTTAACAAGGACGGAAGAAGAAAAACCTTAATTGATACACAAAATGTTGAGAAATAATAATGTTAATAATGAAACTAAAAATCTTTAAATTTTTCTTTAATTTACCTTTCAGGTTTTTTTTACTTTATCTGAAAAACTTGAGTTTTCAATAAATTGTTTAACTTTTAAATATGCACAATTTATTTAAAGAACTTTATAAAGGTTACTTTTGTTGCTGGGTATTAAATCTAAACTTACGTAGTTGTCAACGAGGGAGGTGAAAGGAGTAATATTTTTTACACAAGAAATTACACTCGCTGTGCATACTACGGTCACATTTATAAAGCAGCATGTCATAAACAATTGTTTGTAAAAAAATTATGTCTTTTAGTAGATAAGCAACCGTTACGATACCGGTTTTAATAAGTACTAAAATTTCTTAAAAGTTATATTGTTGTTTAAACCCCGAAGCAGAAATTTTCTTCGTGCTAAAATCCATACAGAGTCACATGTAAACAATGTAATAAAACGTTTAATTTTGCAGTGTTCTGAAACCTGTACTGTTCTCACAAAATCTCAAATGTCTTTTTAGTTGTAACAAATTTTTGTCTCTTGCTGACTTAAAGTAAAAGTCATAAAAACCTACTATTTATATAATATAAGCATATGTTTTAGCAGCCAAAAAAAATTGCTGCAAAAGTTTTCACCAACTGTTGCAGAGCTATTGAATTTTGTAGTTTAACATCTTTTATATATTTAAAATATAACAGTCTCTTTGAGAGTTCTAAAATAAACATTACAATTTTGCATAAGGAGAGTGTTAATTGATAACATTACATTAAGGACATTTTTAGTACTAAAACTATTTAATATCTCTATTCTTAAATGCTTGCCCAAGTTACTAAATAACAGCAGGTCTTATTCATAACCTCTCTTTCTCTCTCTATCTCTCTGTTTATCCCTGAATACGCTACTCATAACAACAGAGTTTTTCTCCCTGTTGTATTATTTATTATTAAGGTAAATTTACTTTACCTTTTTACACGAACACATCTGAACATTAGACTGAAAATTCCCATGAAATTGCAATTGCCCCTCATGCGTAAAGTATTCAAAAACATTAAGTGTGAACCAGATCTATTTTCATATTCCTTTTGCTTTATTTTTATTTATATTTGAAGCATTTTTGTAAATATTAAGATTTGTTATTTGGTGCCCAGTTACCAAATTTTATAAAATCTATTCTTATATACGAGCTCAACAGCAACTAGTTAGTTTGCTGTAATGTGTATTAATGATGGAAAGGTGGGGTCTTGAATAAGAAACGGTAAATAGTTTTGGTTTTTAAGCATCTGAAAGTGCGTCCAAGAATTTTATTTTTATTTTATTTCTTTAAGCGAAATAAAGCTGATTTTTTTCTTATATATTTTTTAATGTAAAAAAAGAGTTTTTTCTACTTTTTTTACATCCAAGCATATTTTTGGATAAGCCTAAATAGGCTTTTCATGCATATTTTAAATCTGGGGTGTTAATCCGTTTTTCGATTCGAAAGAAAGCATTTGTATTTCTAGGGCTTAGAAATTCGAATGATTTTTCTTCGAATCGGAAGACAGACTAATCCCTATGGGCTCAACAATTTTTTAAATTAATTTGGGATTCATGAAGGTTTTGAAAAATAATAGTGATTAAAAAATTATGAAAAATGAATAATTATTTTTTATTCGAGAGTTCATTTGCTGTTGAAATTTCAACTCATTCACCACTTTCCTGTTCGAAGGCCCAACTAAAATACCTTCTTTGATCTGTATTTCACTAATTTATGGAAATTTTTGTTTGAATCAATAAAATCAGCACAAATTTTGTCCAAGACTTTCACAAAATTTTCAAAAAGTCCTAAATTAATAGACATATTTCGGATTGTTAAAAAAAAGAAAAATCAATCTTTTTTCAAGTAATAATTTTTTTGTCTCTGCTATTTGGTATTTACACATGAAGAATCTACACGTAATAAAATAAATACAAATGCAGATTTGGGAAATTAGCACGAAAAATATGCCAAAGTTTACTAAAAATTTCTCTATAACAAAGCCTTTGTTGAACTTTGTTAATTTTCTTTGTCAGTAAATATAGAAAGTCAAATTCATAAATTATTTATTTGTTATGACACCAAAATAAATAGGCTATTATTTTTAAAACTTTAAAAATAAAAAAAAATACAACCAGAAAATGTCTCCCTAAAACTAGGTCGAACAAATTTTATATAAAAAATTTATTTTAATAAATGTTTAAGGGGGTGGAATATCAAAACGTATTCGTGGACAATACGATTTAATGTCTATCAAGGTAGAGTCATAACGTCCATGGGTATTATAGATTTATTTTATGGTATTCTATGTAAGAAAGATGTAACCTTTTTATAAACTGGCTTGCAAAAAATATTTGGTGAGCGAAGCCGGTCTTGATTATGCTATTAAAGAGAAAATCTTAGTACCCGGGTGGAGGCCGGCTATGTAGGAAATCTTTGGTAAGCTAGGCCGTCCACACTAAAAACGACACAATGTCCATAGACATTATGAGGTTTTTAAGAGCAAAGTATTGACAATAGACATTATATTACTTTTGAGTGCGACATGAAATCACTGGAAATTACTTCTTTGAACAGTATGGCATGCTACCGTTGTAAGCATTTGTATAATTTTTAAGGACATTTTTTAACAAAACATATCGAGAAGGGACATAAGTAAAAAATTTCTTTTCTAACATATTCGTGTATTTCTGAGGTATATAAAAACTATATTTTTAACCGTGAAAATTCCATGTATTACTAGCCGTTTATCTCAATTAAACTGTTTTTGAGTTATGAATTTCTTGCAGCAAACACTTGATATGTACTTTACACAAGGTGTTGTTTTGTGTACTTAATTGTACATAAGGTAAAATATTTACGAAATTTTGTTCGTGCACTCAAATAAATGTAGCTAAATAATTTTAAATGCTCCTTTGAATTTGCTCATTCATTTTGTAAATTTACAAAGTTTTTATTCGAACAGAAATTTGAAAAATCTTTCAAATAGAATTGATGTCATTAAATAGAGATTTTAAAAAGATAACAGCTAAATATATCATTTATGAATAAAAATTTAACTAAAACTTTTTATTTTATGAATAATGTATGCATACGAAATTTCTCGTTCAATTTTCGACGATTAAAAAACCAAATTTAAAACTTCTTCATTAATTATATGATATAAAATTTATTTAAAACTCCCAAGTTTATAGAAAAAAATAGTCCCATTTCATTCAAAGTTTCTCTTTTTAGGTTTTTGCTATTGGTTTCTTCTGCTATTTTTATTTACTTTAAATTTTAAAGTGACTTTTTTTCTGCTAACGTTTTTCATATTTTATTCAATAACATTCTTTAAAGTTGTCAAAATCTAAAGATTAACTTCATTATTTTTGCGTAGTAATGGCTCTGCTGGCAATAGGGATGACTACATTTTTTGTTGCTGTTATTGTTTTGGAACTTAAAGCTATGTAACGCTTTAATGAATCTTAAATCGAATTTATATTTTGATTTCTTGCTGAAAGGTATTTTTTGCTCTCGCGGGGATTAACTTTACATACTCTTTTATACTTTTAACTGCAACAACTCCATAGTTAACATCGCCATCACCATTTTCATCACTATTGCTATTTTTATTATCACCATCGTAAATAAACACAAAAATATGATGTTATACGCACAAGTAGGACTTACTTTAAAAGCTTTTCTGAAATGAAAAACACAACCAGAAGCCATTTTTAAAAGGAAGTACTTAGAAAAGTTTGATATATTTTCTAGAGAAATGGAGTCTGTGGGGAAAATGCATATAAATCTTATTACAATATACACTTCGATTTCAAATAAAACTGCTCGTAATAATGAAGAGAAAAACAAAAAATTTACACAAAGCTTAAAGCGACTATTATAAAATGTTAAAATAAAAATATATAAATATAAATATTTTCGGATGCAACCTTAACTTAAATAAAATATTGATTGTGTATTTTATTTGAAATATTAAAATTAGTCCTTTTTCCTTTCAGCGGTGCAACTTTTGTAAATTAAGTCTATGATTTTCCTATGTTAATTAGTAGATGGAAAAGTTGTGCAAGAAAATAAAAAGTATGTATTTTAAACACATGTCCTATGACAGGTGTGTGCACGTAATAATATTTTAACTCTCGAAAGACATCAAAGTTCATGCAAGTTTATCAATAGGAAAGCTCGCGAGTAAATATTCGAAATTATTAAAAAGCTGAGGAATGTAAAATATCAGCAATTTCTAGGGAAGTGCTCTACGAGCTTGTGAGCTTACATCAGAGATGCAAATTTCTACTAATTTATATATGTTCACCTTTTTTAATAAAATCTCTTTTTGAATTTACTACCTTTTCAGCTTCAGTTATCTAAAAAATAAATTTTTGTCATTATTTTAAGTGTTTTGTTATTTTTCACCCAAAGAATCTTCCCTTTTCAACAAATTTCAAATTCAGCAGCAAACACAGGTACTACAATAACCACTAAAGAAACATAAGCAGCCACATTGAAAGTGTTTAAGTTACGATGTGAGCGGTAACTATATTTTGATGACTTTCCATGGCATTATTTGTAAAATTTACTATTTTATTATGAAGAAAAGACACCAATATTCACACAACATTAAAAATAAAACACAAAATGTATGAAAATAGGAGAAGAAAAGATGGAATATAGAAGGAAAGCAGAAGGAAATATTGCACTTCATGGACTTTATCCACTATCATGGAATGCTAAACGTGATAACTTTTAATTCTACGACTTCTTCCAAATGGTTGATTTAATGCCCATAAATGCACATAAACAGTATTAAAAATATATTTTTGTTAGTTTAGCTTCTATTACAACAGATTTTATTCTAAACAATAAAGTAAAGACAAAAATCGAACAAAAATCTTTAGTTTATTTAAAATAATTGTGAGAAGTTTCCTGAAGAGCTAAGTAGGCGGTAGCGAAATGGCATACGAGACGTACTTTCAATAATCAATATCGGGAAGATAACACAAAATATTTAAAGTTTAATAATTTTAATTTAATATTCCCGTGTTTTAATTTTTAAATATTAAATTATTGCCTGTGAATTATGCAAAGTAAAATATTATATTATTTGGGATGTTTTATTTGTTTTTATTTTTCAACATCTTTAAAGCTGTATAAAAAGAGCCGAAAAAAAGTAAACCATATACAGGGAATACTCGTAAAGAAAAGAAAAATCAATGTTGATTATTGTTGTTTTTGCTTGTACTTTGATTTTTGTGTTTACTTTATTGTTTAGATAAAAATCTTTAGTTCATTTAAAATAATTGTGAGAAGTTTCCTGAAGGGTACCAATAATCAATATCGGGAAAATAGCACAATAAATTTAAAGTTTAATTAATTTAATTTAATATTCCCGTATTCAAAAATTTGTATTTACCTTCAATATAGTTTTCTATACCTTTCCATTCCATTGTTGCTTCACTTAGTTCACCAAAATATCACTTTTATTCATCAATAAACTAAAATGTTACCAAAAAACTTTAAAGTTCTAGCAAAAAATCAAAATTTCACTAAAACACAGAAAAATACTATAAAATTTAAAAAACTATTAATAATTTTAAAGTAAATTAAAAATCCAAGTTTCAACAGAAAACATATGTATTTATGCCAAACCATTATCAAATATTTAAATTATTAACAAAACATTTCTATTCTAATATGCATTTTTTTGGCTTCAGTTTAATCCCTGGCTAAAATCAATTTAAAGTCATTAAGGTGATTAATTTTTTACTTCATTTACCGTTTTTAGCACAAAAATTTTTAATCAGCTATTGCATTTATTTTATTACCAATCGTTTGTTCTTGAAGGATATTTAAGATTCGGCATGAATGAATATAGCATTCTCATCTGTTTAAATTTAGATAAGTTCTACAATCTTTTTATTTTTTCAAGCCCATCAGAGATATTTCGGCACATTTAAAAGAAATTATCTAAAAATATTGAAATTATTAAAAGTATTAAATTATTTCTATTAAAAAAAATTTCTCTTATATTTGTTGTTGTTGTTTGATAACTGACAAAAACTAAACTTTTTTGCGCCAAATTAGTAAACAAGCTATGTGCTCATTTACAACTGTCAATTCCAAGTGTTAATGACAACCTTGTTAGAAACATGCAGAATGTATAATCTTAAAACTTCTTACTCTGTTACACTTTAAAAATTTATATTTGTAATTGAAAGTAGTGTAGTAAAAAAAAAAAATTACAAACTATGCAAAAAAAGTTTATTAAACTATAAACAATATAAAAACTTTAAATAAACAATTGTTGATGTAAACAGGATTTAAGAAGAAAGTAACAGTTTTATATGTTGTATTGCTTTCTTCTTTTTATCTTACAGTGTGTAAAATGATTATTCATTCCTTTGGCTATGAAAGGTTTGTATCGCGAGACAGAATATATAACGAAAAATGTAAATTACTTATGTAACGCTAAAACGCCTCAGTTTGTGATATTAGAAATGAAAATGTTGGGAAAAGATTAGACAGGGCAAATGGCTCCAGATAGTGAAACTTCACATAAAGGTATAACACTCCTAAGATTTCCCCCAAAGTGTTTTCAAGTATATCTGCTCCTTATTACTGCGCCTTAACGAAGTTGCCTTGCAAACATGGTATTTCATAAAATTTTCTTTCAAAAGTGCAACAGGTAGCCTTGGATACCTCTACAAAAATGACGTGCATAACTAGCTCCTAATATTTTTTTCAGGCCGAACGGTCTTGTAGAATATGTAAATTCGCTATCTTAAACCCTTCAGGTGACACCTCTAATTGGAACTTTCGTTTTTTGCATAATGATAAAGAAAATCGTCACATATGATGACATAAAGCCAAAATATGTGTTCCTTTAAGCAGCTATAAGGCGCATTACTATAGTTCTTTATTATTTAAGTAGCTCTTTTAACAGCATCGTTAATGCGTTCTTTTTAGATCTCTGTATCTGTAACTATTAAATTTGTAGAGAAGCGCGTGAAAAATTTTGCTGCCCGCAGTGTGACACAATATCCCTAATCTTTCCTTATAAATTCTTTTATCAATCCTTTCGATGCTACCATAAATCTTTGTACATCCTTAATGTCACCTATATGAACTCGCTAAGCGCTTCTGTGGTTGCTAATACCGCTTCTATCATCCTTCGTTCTTAAATTCCTTGATATTATTACCATGCATTTTCGGTCACCATCTTTGTCGGATAACTTGTCCAGCTCTTCATTCCAATCTACAAATCAGGCTTAAGTTTGCTGGATACAGAAATATACTCAAGAAAAATCTTTTTCTCTATTTGAATTATCCTCAACATTTTCTAGCTTGTAGCTACACGTTTTTGCATAAGCTTTGATTTAAAATATTTGTTAGAAATTTCCTGAAGAAGTAATTAAGCGGTAGCAAAATGGCCCTCGAGATGTGGTTTCAACTTCAATAATCAATATTAAGATAATCGAGATAAAAAAACTATATTTTTTAATTAGTTCATTCTAATTTTATTTATGCTTAAATTAAAAACTATTTTAAAACTTGAAGCGTTCTCTTATTCATGTAGAAGTAAGGTAATTTATTTCATACTTTATTTAGTTGATGAAGCGTAATTTTATTTACTCCGTTATTAGGAGTATTTATAATAAATATTATTATACGCTTAATGTGCATTTATAATTGTTATATGTCTTGATTTCACTTTGTATTTATAATTCAACTTCTTTTGTCCCGAAAGAACTGCTCCTTTTTAGGGTTTCCATTTTAAATATTTATGATTCTGCTAATTTGTTCACCGTGCAGTGAGAATACATTCTACCACTATAATTTTATATTGTGTCATACAAATTTCAGTTACATTAAAGTATGATTTAAGTGGGCACCGATGTAAAAAATGGATATTAAAGACAACTTGAACTAAATACAAAAAAGAACAAAAATAGAAACATCAAATAGATACAAAGGTTTTACTCAAAATGCAAAATAAAAAGTTTTTTTACAAGCGTACGACAAAATGTATCCGTTGAAAGTCACTGGTTATCGTATTTTTTATGGTGCTGTCATAAAAACCCAGGGGGCAAATTATGGCATTCGATATCGATCCAAATTTACATTTAAATTTTATTGATATTTCGATCGATATCAAATCCTGTAATTTGGCCCCAACTTTGTTACTGTTAATATTAAACAAAAGAAACTGAATAAAAACATAGTATATGTTAAACAATAATAATTGTAAAATGCAGTTTTATTTTTGTAACAATGTTAGTGATAAATACGGTTAAGATTTTTTGGTATAGTAAAATATTCCTTTGGTGATAGAATGAGCAACTAAAAAGTTATTTTAATTATAGCTTACATCAATTTTTATACATTTTTTTTGTACTTCTTATGTATAAAAATTAAAAATTTTGATTGCAGAGATCTGTAAGCAGTGTTAAAAATTTTCAATCTATAAAAACAAAATGTGCTGACACATATTTTATATTTAAAAATTTTAAATTTATGATTAATCCTCTAGTCGCTTGATCTTAAAATTCATGCCTTCAGTTATTCACCTGCAGTTGGCAGATATTTAGAATTTACTCAGAGCATGTACAAATATGTCCGATATAAAAACAAATGTAAAAAACAAATTACAAAATTAAAGGGTATTATCCAAAAGATATATTTTTTTAAATCGTTATATAATTCATCAATTAGAATGTTAATGTATATTTCACTTTATAAATTATTAAAAAAAATTAATATTTTGTAAATTGCTTAAACAAGAAACTAATTAGAAACAATATAATTTTTGTAGGATACTACAAAAATTTTATTTAGCCTAAGTAAAAAGTAACAATAAATGGTTTGTTCTAGAACTCTAGAAAATGATTCACAAAATAATTCTTAATTTAATTTCAGCTTGAAGTTGCTTGACATAAATTAAATTAACTTAAATATTTTTCTTTCTTTTTTTCCGTCCTAAGTATTGTTTGTTTATTTTTTTTATGAAAAGAATTTTGTTAAAAGTTTCCATTTTTACACATTTCTTTCTTTACTGGTTTTGACTAAATTTGTGTGACACTTGTTGACAAGCCAACTTTAATTTAGAATTAACTTGGTTCGGTAGCAAAAATAAAACACAACAACCAAAATTATTTTCCGGTTGTCTGTTTCTGTAGCTGTGTGCTAAACTCACAACAAAGAATAACAGAAACTTGTCCCAAAAAGCGAACTTAATGTGAAAGAAAATATTGTTTATCTCCATCAAATGTTAAGCAAGTTGTTAATTATTATTGAAGCTTTCTTTTTGCTTTTCTAGTTAAAGAACAAAAACTCAAATAAAATGTTTTACAAGATAAAGTTTAGAGAAATAAAAGTTTTCTTATTATGCCTAAAGAGGTTTTTGTTGTTAATTTTCATTTGGTACTGCGGACTTAAAAACTTGAAACCAAAATGGCAACAATAAAGAAATGGGTTCTAAGAAAACAATTTTGATGGGACAATTTGAGCATAGTTTTAAGAGTTAAATTTACAACTACAGTTTTTTTTTAATATAGAAAATAAGAAAAATAATATCCCCGGTAGAACAATTAAACCAAGAAGAAAAACAAAATATAATTTTAATAAATGTTTAAAAAAAGCTACAAACATTTTTTGCAATGTGATGAAAGCATAAAACTTTAAATAGATATTTTGCATTATAGGTTTATCAGTTGTTCAGTCGATATATGTATGCTGCAATCTTCTTCTCTTAATCCTAAAAACTACTCTCTTCAATAGCTCCACTTGCCCGTTTCATGAGAAAAAAAAAAACATAACCTTTCAAATAACTTTTACCATATTATGCTGCTGCTGCAGAGCCCTTTCCACACATCTTCTTTTCGTGGGCTTAACACGTTTAAGATACATTTCTTCCTTTATTTTAAATGTCATTTTAATATTTTTTTTAGTAATAAATTTAAAAAAATAAATTGCTTAAGAATTTTTCTAAAAACAACATAAAAAAATCAGCAGGATCGGTCCATATCCTTAATTAGAGAAAAGAATTTCTTATACCGATTTTTCTTTTATTTTTATATTAATTTAATTTAATTGTGGTTGATTCCTTCAAATATAATATTACATACATATATTTTTTTAATAAATATTATATTTAAAACTACAATATAAAATGTATTACTGACAGGAAAGCATATCCATGTGGCCATTTCGCTACTGCTCATACATCTCATCAGTGGATTTTACTCAAATTTTGTAAAGAAAACTTAAAAGTCTTTTATCAAAAGCCAAGTTAATTTTTTTTAAACTACTTAATGAGAAATCTGCAGGATGGTACATGTGGTTGTTGGCTGAAAAAGATATTTTTAAATGATATGGTAATAAAAAAAAACATAGATGTTAGGTAGATATTATTTATTTTAGATTTATTTATTTTAGGTTTATTTATTTTAGAAAAACTCTAGGCAAATAATTTACGTGAAGGTATGTTACTCGTAATACAGGCAAATTTAAGTAGTTATAGCCTCATAAGTGTTTTTTTTATCAGATCAGACATAAAACTTGTCCTTATTCCTAAAAATTTTGTTGAAAAATATTCCAGCATAGCGGTTGCAAAATGTCGAAGAATAATATAGTAATCGTTTGCTTTTAGGATCAGCAGTATTTTATGCACCCAAAAAATGAAAATTAAAGCCATTTTTCTCCTCTCAGTTCTGTAAAATTGACATTTACAATTTTTGGTTTAAGACAAGCTTACTTTAAAGATTTTCAAAAACCATTTTAACATGCCACCTCAAAAAATGATGCTCTTAGGTTTTCCCAAAGTCGATGTAGTAACCACTGCACCTTATTCAGAAATGCATTAAAAACCTGATGCAAAAATGTATACAATGACTGAATTTTGGTAGTAAGTTCATGCAAATATCTTTAAATTAGTTTTCAATCTACAATATTTATTTTTTATTTTTTAATTTTTTTTATTAACATTGAACTAATCAAACATATTTCTGTTAATGTTTCTACGAACGCTGTGTTAATTCAAGGTTAAATATAGTTTTATTTTCCTGATAGAATTATAGTCAAAATATAATTTTAATATTTTTAATAGTAGTTTTTAAATAAAGTTTTTTTCGTTTATTAATAATAAATAAAATTATTGTAAAAGTATATTTCACCAGCAGATTTTCAGTGACAAAAATTTTAAACCTAATTTTATGATTATTAACAACCCACCTTTTTTTAATAATTTAATTTCTTTGAGTGAATTTTTATGTATTTATTTCACCTAAACACCTGTGCTTTTTTATCATGTCTTATATTTACGCAAAGCAGCACACATACATAACGACTCCCACTTGTTGCTTCTATTGCTTTGAAAATAAAGAACATAAAACTGGGACAAAAAACTTGCGCTATTAAGGTTATACGGTTTCCATGCAAACATAAGTTTATTTGAGTAATAAATTAATAATATCATGCATGTTTTAATTTTTAATGCGTCTATGAACGTACTCTTCTACTTAACATCCATTGCTCATATAAAACTAATTTGCAGCAGCACTTAAAAACCTGATAGATATTTGTTTTCCACATGTCATCATAATAATAAAAAAAGGATAGACGTTGTAGAAAATATTTATAGAATACGTCGTGTGAGGTAAGACTTTCTTATCTTGGTGTTCCAAAACACGTTGTGATCAGAAGTATATAATGTAGAAGAGTATGGTAAGGGAAAAAAAATTCATGCAAATCTTGTTGCCAGTTTTTGCAAAAAACCAACTTATATTTTTGAGATCTCTTCATTAGATATTAAAGAAGAATTATGTTCTATATTTTTTTAAGTCTCATAACATTGAAATATCGATGCTATAAATGAAAGTGTCCTCACTTTAGACATCAAAATATGCCTTCTGCAGCTACAGTTTTTTAAGATTTGACATCTAATGTAAAAAACTGTATTCTCAATGACAGACAAATTTATTTTAGACAGAATATTAATAAATTTAGTATTATTTTTAATGAAAGTTCGCAGAAGCTTTTCTAAAACAAAATATATAAAAGTGGACTTCATGAAGGTGTTATTTATCGCAATTCCTACTTGAAGTTTGTGAATCCAAAATTAGCCAAAGATAAAACCCAATTACTCCTTTTAAATATAATTCTTACTTAAAATTCCTGTTAAGTGAGTAATGCTAAAAAAAGATTCATCGTTGGGGAAAGTTAACACTCACTTAGGATGTGAAGAATTATGAAGGATACAATTACTGGCTTCAACAGAAATTGTGTCCTTTCTAATTTAGCAGAAATTTGGTACTATTTTTCCTAGCAATAATTTCGTACCCTAGTATAATGAGTGACGTAGCATCTGCCTCCTAAAATAATCTGAAACTAAGTATTTGCTTTTAAGGCAATCCTGATGGACTTTTGTCGTTCGTAGTGTAAAGTAAAGAAAGGGTCCTAATAATGCGACGTTTTCTGATAGCTCAATAAACTCCCACTTTACCATTTGATCTCAAGAATAAATGTAAAGATATTTTGCTTTATTTTCATCCTTTCGAGTTAGAATTTTTTTTCTTTAATAACATAGTTTTAAAGTAGAATGTGAGTTTAAATATATTAAAAACAAAACAAAAGTTTCAGATAAGAATTTAATATTTGCTGGGTAAGAAATAAATTTACCGCACTTCACTTTACTTTTTATTCGCAGGACATCCAAAGCACATGCATTTTTTTTAAACCTTCTTTAGGTATGAACACATGCGGTTAAAAATCGATGTCTCGAAAGTTTTTCATAATTTTTTATTAAAAAACTTTTGTTGTTGTAAAAGAATATTTGTCTATTTATTGATTTAATAATTGTGTTTTGGTGGTATCAGGTAAAAGCATTATTAAGTTGAGCAAGAGTTTGCATGGATGCAAAGGAACATACCCGCTCAGTACAATGTTTGTTTTCAATGTTCTTTCTTGCTTGTGATCTATTTTGCAATTTTTTTATATATACAAACGTTTAAAAGCAAAAAAAAATATTTGCTTATGTTATACACAGGAAATTATTATTATAACGAAGGATATCTGAAGTATAAAAATGATAACAAAAATGGCAAATTTAAAAGGCACTGTTGTATATAATAATAATAATAATAATAGCCACAAAATATTATATTTTCATTCCTATCATTTTAATATTTCGGCAATTATCCCAAAAAAGAGTATGGTAAGCCTAGACTTAAAAAGAACAAAAATTACATACCTACTGACTCACCCAGCTTAATGTCCTTTGTGTAAACTAACATTCTTGGGCTTTAATAAATTTAAAGCACTAATGAATTGTTATTGTAATTTACATCTTAAAAAATTTGTTTAATATATGTTTTTTTTTTTTTTTTGTTATTTGCAAGATATAAAATATTTTCTATCGTACACTTAAATGAGTACAAAGAGAGCAATCAAGATTTTTTTCTTGATGTACATGAAATGCGCTTCTATTTTATCCGTTATTAATAAATCTAATGCAAGGTTTATTTATTTAATTTATTTAATTAATTTTTCAATTGTCTGAGTTATAAATTTAACTGAAATGTAAATACAAAATTTTCTTTAAATTAATTTATAATTTAATTAAAAATGAAAAACTATAAATTATTTTTCTAATTAAATAGATTATTGAATCAATTTAAAATTAAGTTTAATTTTAAATTCGTAAACAAATGAAATCTTTAACAAGTGTAGAAGCTCACCGATAAAAGCAAGAATTTTTTTTTAAGTATTTTAAATTTAATTCTTTGATCTTTAAAATTTTATGTTTTTTTGTGCAACTTTTGCTTAATTTACTTACGGTTCCATTCATTGGCATTGCGTTGCTTTTTACTCTCTTCTTTAGTTCACTAATATTCTTCACTTTCATTTCCTTATTATTGTTAGGAAGTTTTGCTCTAGTTACAGGTGTAGTTTTGATAGTGTGGGGCAAAAATCATTCCTTATTAAAGTGATAATTAATACATAAACCTTCTTAGAAGTTTTCTCATTTTTTAGACCTTGCCATGAAATGTACTAATTATTCTTAATAAAAAAAGGTATGCGATTAATAAAAAATATTTTTCTTTAAAATACTAACTGCGACAGCTTTTGTTTTATCTTAGGGAATGGAGCATTTAACAAGGAAACTAACTTTTTTTGCACCCAAAAAAATTGTATGTAATGTAAAAGGTGCTAGTTTTAAATTATAATTATGTTCGTCTCTTTTAAAAACCTATTTATACTAGGAATGCTAAATGTTTGCTGAACTACTTAAAGCCGGAAAGCTACTTCCGCTTGCTAAAATTGCGGTATTTTTTTATGTAAGAAATAAATAAAATAAAATAATTAATTACACCCGGCTACAAGATTGTAAAACTGTAACAAACGTAGACTAAATAACAAATAAAAACAATTTTCCACTTTTCTTGCTTCAAATGATAATATAGATATTGAAATCATAGTATGGTATTTAATAATCTTTATTTTCACTCGTTTTCCTACAGAACTGTTATTATAATTTTACCTGTGAAATTTTAATAAATATAATGTTATTTTTATTTTTTAAATTGTTTTTTTTTTACCTAAAATTTTTTATCTCTGTTTCTTTCAAGTATTTCTCTTTGCAAATTTGTTTGGGCATCTTCTTTTGCATGTTAAACAGAATATATCTTCAATGTAGGTTCACAACACAGAAACTTTTAAAAATTGCAGTGTTTAATTTTTGAAATTAATACCAAAGAAGAGAAAAGCAAATAAAGGTTTCACTGAACAATAAAGTTATACTTAAATGCGTTTTGTAAATCTTCTCGTGAACTAGAATTTTTACAAGTACATATTAATACATTCATACATACACACATACACACATATATACATACAACGTATTATAGACGTACTTGACCAAAATATACGTTTATATGCAAATTTTAATGAATGCCAATTTACACTAATGAAATTTTCATGAAACTGTCACGAAGTTGTTTTTGGGGATGAGGCAGGAGGAATAAGCAATATGGTATGTCTTGAATTTTAAGAGGATGTTATTTAACTTTTGTTTTATTTCAGCTAATTCGTATAGCTGCAACTTAGTTTAATTGAAAAAAATTGCATCAAAAAATTGCATGGTATAAATTTAGACTAAAATGTTGGCCTGAAAACTACAAGGAAATAAGATTTTATATCACTTCTATATAAAAAATATTATTTAATTTCTTTAAGCCTTTATATTATGGAAAAGGTATTGTATAAAGTATAACGTAATACATTATTATGACATTTTTCTAAAATTAATACATATAAATTTATATTTATAAAATATAATATAAAATATATTTTTTAAGAAAAAATATTTATGTTGACACTATGTTCATAATAAAAACGTCACATGGACATCATAACGTTTTTCAAAGCCACCTTATATTTTTTGGGGGCGACAAAAATTCCATGGACATAATGTCCGTGGCCGCTATCGCATCCCACCTTTTTATATTCTGATCCAAAGTGGGTTCAAAACTTTAAATTGGTTCTTCAGAACACAAGAAACGAAAATTTTCTTTAGAATGAAACTGCTTATAGATTTCAAACTGTAGGTTAGTTTCTTTAAAAATTTGTTATATTTTTAAAATTACTTTTATTATTACTTATTGTATCCCTGGTGTTAACTCTGGTGTGCGCAATATTGCCACATTTAAATTTAAGATTAGAGTTGCAACATTTTTTTAGGAATTAAAAAAATCTATCAAAATCTAAGAAAGGATCGGAGTGTGCGAAATATGTTAATTTTCAAGGTAATTAATAAAAATAAATTATTATTATTAATTAAAACAATAAGTAATTATCGACTCATACAGAATTAAACGAAAATATCTGATACAAATTATAAATTTTACAGCTTAAATATACCATCATTATAATAAAAAATATACGTTTAAACATCTGCTTTGTTGTGAAGAAACTTGCTTGTTTATCGGTGCTATATCGAAGACAATAGCGAAAAAACCTTTGGGATGTTGGTGAATTTCAGGTAACTAAATAAATATTGTTTGAGAATGACCTATACCTCCTATTTTTTAGGTATCAAACCCAAATAACGAATTTATAATGAATATAGCGATTCAGAAACGGCTGCATTTTATTTCTCTAGTGTCAAGTTTTTCCTGTGAAAAATAAGGAATTTCCTTCAAAAAATTGTTTAATTAAAATATGCATGAACCTAATACGGATCGATATTAATTCATTTGGTTTTTCTTTAGGAAATAAAAAATATGTTAACATTTTTTACAACCACGAAACTGTATTTTTTACTCAACATAACTTTAAAATGCACCCCCACACTGTTTTTACAAAACACACTGGGGCTTAAGCTTTTATTACACAGAAAACGAAAACGAAAAGAAACGCTTCTCAGATCATAAAAAAAAACAGATGATAAATTTTTATGATGCATAAAAATAGAAAAAAAATTTAATCCGAAAAAATATGTAAATAATGAAAGTAAAAAAAAATTATTCGTAACTCCAGGTAGGAAAGTAACAGAAAAAAACTAAAGTTGAAGATATTGTTAAAATACTAAAAAAGGAAAACACTTAAGGAAGCTAATTTACACACATTTTAAATAATAAACTAAACACTTATGTACAAGTTAAAGAATTGAGCGAATGCCGAACTGACACAGTCGCCGAATTAAACTAATACTGACAAAAACTCATCTAAGATATTTAAAAATATTACTCATCACACTAATATTTACTTGGAACCAGTTATAGTTAAATAGATCTACCAGCATTATAAATTGTGTAGTCACTGGCAACAAATCTCCACACATAATTGCATTTAGTCAAACTCAGACAAACTTCAATAAATAACTGTGTAAATGTAAACTGGCAGAGTGACATAGCTACATATTGACAACCTTAGTAGCATAACAGAAAAAATGAACAAGCGACAAACCCAAAACGATTCGAGATACTGCAAGAACATAGATTTTTTATTATTATTTAATTTCAAATCTCAAATCCTTCTTTTTCTTCAACCATAAAATTTAAAAGTGTTGAACTAATGGAAACAAGGAAAATTAAACAGAAAACTTTAAACGACTTTTCAATAGTTCTGAAGTAAAAAAAAACATAAAAAAAAACAAAACTGTTGGAAGCAACCAAACACAAAAAATTTTAAGTAAAGCAAACTATTCAGTAGACTAAATAGACAAATTTATTAAGCAGGATTTAAAGTTAAGAAAAATATTATTTCAGTATCACTTCTTTCTTTTCTTGTCCATCAAATAAAAGAACTTTCTTTTTGTGTTGACAAAAATTAAGTCACTAAAATCATGTAAAATTTCTTGGTCATATATTAAATGCTGATGGGCAATTTTTAATAATTTTAATTAATTCAAATAAATAAGAAATATGTTGTGGGATTAAAAAAAAAAGAACTATTTAAAAATATGGTACTAAGAGCTTCATCAACAAAACAATCATAAAACGAAAAAAGGGTGCCCATAATTTTTTTAATATTAATTTATAACCAATAAACTTCCAGAGAACTTTTCTTGAGGGTGTAGGAACTGCCACAAAAAGGAAAAATACTCTAAACTTTTCAAATTTATTCTGGAACTGAATAGCTCTCCTCAGACGGGCCTTTCCAAAAATTATAATTTTATTTTGAAATGCAAAATGCAAAGCTAAAATAACCATAACATTTTATAATAAAATTCCACTAACAACACGATACAACAATGAAATTACTAAAAACTAAAAATTTTTTTGGTCATACATATAAGGCCAGTTGAAAATTTTTCGTTATATTAATTAATTTAAATAAATAGAACAATGCAAGAGAAATGCCAAAAATATACTACAATATAACAATATGAGCTTAAGCAACAAAACAATCACAGAAGGAAGAAATGGTGTCGTAAAATTTTCGAACAACTTAAGCTTTCAGCCATTGTTGTGAAAAAAAGTGGATATGATGCACTCAAGATAACTAAAAATCACCTACTTGCGCCTCTGTAGTGACAGAAAAAATATTGGTTGTTATTTACAATTTGCAATTTAAGAAACGTTTTTCCTATGAAAATCGTTGAGTTTTTTTCTCAATAGTTTCATCATACTCTATATTAATATCATCATTCATATTCATCATTACTCTATATTAATATAATATATTTGTATGAAAAATTTGTCAATAAAATTAAGAGACGAGTCTCAGTCTATAGAAACCTTTAGTAATGTTCAGCAATTAGGGCATTTGCATCGACATAATGTTCATGGCCACATTGTCACACTACGATGCGATAAATTGACCATCAACTTAGAGTCATAGCGTCCATAGGTATATTTTATTTATTTTTAACTATTGAGCGACGCCGATGCTGGCTATAGTATAGAGGAGAGAATTCTATCGCCCGGCCGAAGGCCGACTATAAAGAAATTCTTTGATTGGGTATAACATAGAGGAGAAAATCCTTGCACCCGGTCGAAAGCCGAATATGCAGGGAATCTGTGGAAGGCGAAAAGTTGTTGTTTTAGGTGCGAACAATATGACACTTTCATAAATGACATCAGTGTCCATACAAAATGTCCAAAGATATAATGATATTTATAAACACGACATTATGTCACTTTTAGGTGCGACATAAACTCAAGGGAAATTATGTCCGTGGACACTAGAACATGCCATCATGAACAGAATCCAGCTGTTGAATGCCAAAAATTTAAAAAAGAAGACATGAAAGTACGACATATTTTTTGATATATTTTACACTACAAACTGCAAGAAGATTAAACTGAATTTAAAAATACACCTGTTGATAACACGCTTTGACTCGACTGCTAAGATATAATTAAAAATAATGAAATAAATTTTCCCACAGAAAAGTAAAATTGTTGTTATTTATTTTATATTATTTATTTTACTTTCATGTTACCGCAACCACGCCAGCAATAAAACTGTAAGAAAACTTGAAAACAAAGTAAAAAGAAACAACTACAAAAACATATATATAAACATAAATAGCTGCTTATTATTTAGAAAACCTTTTATTATTTTTAACACAAACATTTAACACAAACATTTAACACAAATTATTCAAAGGCCCTCATGTAAAATTTTTATTTCAAGTTATTACAATAAACTCCAAACCTGGGGTATTTGTGTCTATAAGTACCAAAGTACTTTAAAAACTATTTGCAATAATTACACTAATTGGCAGCTTTCACTATAGCTATTGTTGCATGATGATTGTTGAATCTACAACAAAATGGTCGGCTGGTTGGTTAGTTGCTTGCCTACTTGTTTGCTTCTGGCTTGAAATATTTAACTGCAGATTTAAAAGTTGTTGGCAAATTTTCCCTTCTCCGTATTTTCATATTATAATTGAAATACAAATTAATTTTACTAGGTATATTATATATTATTGATTTTAATCTTGGTTTAATAGCTTTAAGTACAATACGAACGAACTGCAACTGCGATTGTATTTTGCATACAATTTAAAATATTTGAATAATACTCAAATATAATAACTGTAAATACAGTATAATTACTCACGTATGTATTTTTATAATAAGAAAAGTTTGTTTTGCATTCACTGAAATATTATGAAAATTAAAGGGAATAAATTTCCATTAGGTTTAAGGTTCAAAGTTTAATAAAGTTTTGATGATTTGATAATTTTCTGCTTAGTTTGTGTAATTTTTTTATAAATACAGTACAACAACAAACGTAAATTGAAGCCACTTAATCACGAGCATTTTTTAAGCCAATTTGACTTTACATTTAAAACAAAAATACAAAAAAAAATTTAATTAAAAAAAAATTTTTTTATTAGAAAATGATTTCGGCCATATGACCACAGTAGCTCTTCTTGAGCTGTTACATTCTTGATACCTCCAAATGATTTAATCTATGCTGGTCTATTAGCATAAGTCAATGGCTTCAGGTAGCGCCACAGGAAATAATACAGAGTAGCAAATCGAATGGTATTGAGAGTAAATTAACAGTTCCATTTTTCGATATCAATTTATCGTTGAATATGACTGCAATAAGTTAGTTTTAGCGCAATATTGCTTTACCATACTGATAAAATTATGTACAAAACGGATCAGCAACCTTAGCATAATCTCCAGCTTTATTGTTGAAGAAATGACTCCATCATACTCTTATCCATACCAAGAGTAAATTTTTCTAGATGTGAGAGATCGCTTAGGGTCTTTTGGATTGGGTTTAATCTGTATGCGTCATTTTAGGAAAAAATAAATAAAAATAATTAAGTTAATACTGCAGTATATTTTCAAACAATTAAATATAATAAAATTGCAGGTCTGGGCCAGAGTTAACTTCTCCAATTTAATAACAAAAGCCGCATTCTTCATAGTACTTCGAAATTTTGAGGAAAAAAATTTAAAAAAAAATTGTTACCTTACAAACTTATTTTAGGGAATCATTGCTGACAATTACTGAGACAAAAGATCACAAACCAGATTTGGATGTACCAATGATGCATATTAATGCATCATTATATTACTATGAGGTAAATTTTAAAGTAAGTTTTTTATAAAAACAAGCATCTCTTGGGCTTAGTTTAACAATAATAAAATGTGTTTCAAAAAATTTAGATACAACACAATTTTCAGTATCAAAAACTTTTTAATACTGAAAAGTATGCTCAAAATTGTAAAAACTTTCTGCATGTTCCACGAGCAAAATATTAAAAAATAGATAAATAGTAAAACGATGAATGTTTATAATCAATCAACACTAATTCGGTAAGATGAAGTCTACAAAGAACCCAATAATTTTTTAGTTCATCTTCGTCCTTTGCTTATTTATTACTATCATTTTTTATTCGTAGTTTTAAAAAGCAAAAATATACAAAATTAAATTTAAGCTTTTTTTGATTAAAAAAAATTCTCAAAATCATAATTTTATTGCTATAATGCACCATAAACTGAGGAAAAGACTTACAAAGTTTTTTCTACTTTTCGTACAACTTATTATTACTGTATATTAAAAACAAGAAAAGTAATTGTCATTTTAAAGAAGAAAAAATTTTAACTCAGGTCAATAACATGAATTCATACAAACATACATAAAAAGATACATAGGTAGTTTATTTTTCAGCCTTCAAATGGAGACATTTGTGTAAAACTTAAGTTACTTCGATGTGTTACATTATTGATGTTATTGCTATAGTTTTATGCAGTAGAAGTTGAAGGTGGCATTTATTATTTTCTTAGTCTTGCGAGTCATTCGGTAGCACTGCAATGAGATAGAATAAAACGAAAACTTTAAAAAACACTAACTGTTGCATTTGACATAGATATAGACTCTGTGATAATTTTAACATCTTTCCATTTTTATGATGCAATAATATGTGAATATACAGACACACGTGTTTAGCAGATTTGTTTCCGTTTAACAAAAAAGTCATGGTATGAAATATTGATTGTGGTTTTGATGCAAAAGATGAAATGCTATATATATACACCTTAAAAATATTGTTCATTTGATTTCGAGTATAATATTAAATTTTTATACAAAAGATTTGATTGTAAATAAATAAAGTAAAAATTTCAAATAATTCTCATTTGGTAAAAAAAAAAAAATTTATGCAATTAAGAAGATGATGGGATATAACCGTTGAGTAGATTGAACGCCAAGTAGCAGCAAAAATGAAAAATAAAATATAAAAGTTTTAAAAAGTTAAAAAATACGAAGGAATATGGACAAGAAAAAATTTATTTTCGTACTGATATGTCGGATCAAAAATTACTGCAATGTGACAATTAAAAAATCTTAAAAAAAAAGTATCGGATATGAGTATATTATGGTATGTTTGCTTAGGTCTTATTTACTTTACTTTTTTTATATATGACATTAATAATAAGTGTTTTTGTTGTGCTTTGATGTGAAATACGACTTTCTGGCTTCTTATAAAAAATATCATTTTTGAAGAAAAAAAAATAAATTTAAAAAAAATGTCTTGACCAAAAAGTATGTAAAAGAATACTTATTTTCAATAAAAAAATCAACAAATACAGTTCACCATTTTAAAATATTCATATAAGTAGGCTCTATATAAATTTTTAATTAAAATCTTCGTTACTTTGGTTTCTCACACATTTGCTTAGAAGCCAACTGATGATATGTAAAACACAGTTAATGGTTTTTATTCAAAAACAAATCTATTAAGTTATCAAAATATTTTATTAAATATGAACTTTAATTTTAGTTTTTTTCTTCGGTTTAAAATTAAAACTAAAAATCTAGCAGCCTTTAACGATATTTAAAATCTTGCTAAGTGCAATTTAATCTTAGTCCCCTTATTTTCCTTTTGAAAATTTCCTACATTAAAAATGACAGGAAAGACAAATCTGCAGGAAGTTGATTAAACATGCTACGTTTATGGCTCAAAAACGAATTCTTTCTTGGTGTGAGTCCACAAATGGATGAGATCTTAATATTCGTAAAAATGTGCGGGTATCGCGATATATCGGGAACGATTTCTCAAATCGTATTGAAGCACATTTCATTCTGGTATTGAATAAACAGCGAAGTACAGCCGACATTGCATCGGTGTTCAGGAGAATGAATAGAGTTGGGTACCCTACTGCCACCACTTTCTCCTTTCTTGCACGGAATCTAGTAATTCCAAAACAGACCCTGAAGCGCCATTTCATTCACAAGTAAGGAGATTAGATGAAGTGAAATGTGTTTTTCAACTTTTCAGAAGACCTAGGCATTTGAAAGCTTTTTTAGCGACTTGAAAATCTGTTAAGAAAATCGAGTAATAAACTGAATTCTCATGGCAAGTAATTCAAGTTCTTCTGATTTTTTAATACTTATACCGTTAAAAATTACTGATTAAGCACCAAAAGCACACAAAATTGTGTCTTACAAGCACTAAAATTGATTCTACTCGATTGGCTTCAATGAAACATTGTTAAAGAATGGTAATTGAGATTGGTGATTGGTGATAATTACAGGAAGAGACTAAAGACATTTACATATAAATGTTATATATAACTTAATGGTAAACATGCACTCTTTACATACGTGCACACTGCAAAAGATCAGTTTTTGTGAAATAATTTTTTTGCAAGTCGAAATTATTTTAAAACTATTTGAAAAATAGTTCTTATTCAAAAAAACAAAAAAAAAAAATATTTATGATTCAAAAAAGATTTGTATTAAGAAATTTAACATTTTATTTAAATTATCCGCTCAAAACTATTTATTTCTTTATTTAATATATTTTATTTTAAAATACAATAAAACAAACTAAATAACAATAGATGTAAATTTATATTTTATTTGGAAGCTTATTATTTTCCATATTTAATCTACATAAATCTTTAAAACTTAATATTGATTTTTTATATTCTTTAAAATTCTATGACTTCTTAAGTCTTTTTCTTAGAAATACTCTGTCAAAAAAAAAAAAAAAAAAATCTGTGTCATAATAATAATCTTATAAGATCTAAAATAATTTTTTTTTCATAACCTGTTAAGTTTTGTGTTATTGTTGGCAGTTTTCCTTAAAGCTCTTTTCCTTACAATGGCAAACCTACAATGAAACAAAGAATAAAAAGGGAAAGTACATTCTTCCCAATACATGGAAAAGTGCTTTACAACTAATGCAGTTTCCAAGCAATACATTTTTGATTAGAAAGACAGCTGCACATAGATAACATGTAAAGTTAAAACATCTTTCAGCTTATTCATGCTTCCTTAGCAATGAAATTGAAAATGTATATGAAATTAATAACCAGAATGTACTGCAAAAAACCAAAGGCACATGAGAGAAAACTATTAAGAGAATAAAAAAAAAGAAAGAATTAGCGTCTCAGAAAAATTAAACTTTCTTTAGATAGTTGAAAAGCTGACAATTTTAATAATATTTTATCAAATTTCTAGTGAATATCAAATTCTGAGGTTTTTTCTTTACCTTAAGAAGCTTGATTTCGATATATATTCGAACTAGCCAGTCTGTACGCTGTAATATGTATAAATATATATAATCTCTTATTTTGTTGTTTCTTTTAAATATTTTGGCGTGTGAGGCTTCGCTTTCCTTTTATTTTTTATTAATTTCGTTTCCCTTTTTCTGCATTATAGAGTTATGGTTGAAGTGTCCACAAACCAGAGCTGTAAACGAATGATTCTTTTTTGAATCATTCCTGCGAATCATTCCCGCATTGAATTGTGATTTTTTGTATGAATTCATTCCACACAAAAAAGAATTGAATTAAAATTTGAATGCATTCACAATGAATTAAAATTCTTGGTCACCATTCACTTACCCACACGAAATGAATGAATAAGAATTTGAATTTCATCATGAAATTAGTTTTTAAGAATGCATTCACTTCATCAGCTAAAAAATGAATTAGAATCTGAATGGAGTTATTATGAATATAAACGTCGTGAATGCATTCACTCGCCATCGTATTAAATGAATTAGAATTTGAATGCAATTATTGGGAGGAAAAAGATATTGAAGGAATTCATTTTTTTACAATAATTCTTTTAAGTTGAAAATTATACAGTGTGTGTTTTACTACGTCGGCCATGCCATAAGCTGCAGAAAAGTTAACGGGTGTTATATCGGGCATGATAAACGCTGTAGAAAAGTTAAAGGGTGTTACATAATTGACGTAACTTTGACGATTATAGTGTTATCTTTTGAACTATAAAAGACAAAAACTTGAAATTTACGCAGTGTGTGTTTTTACATCGGCCATGATAAACGCTATAGAAAAGTTAAAGGGTGTTACATAATTGACGTGATTTTTACGATTAGAGTGTTATCTTTTGAACTACAAAAGATAAAAACTTTAAATTTACGTAGTGTATGTTACTACATCGGCCATGACAAACGCTATAGAAAAGTTAAAGGGTGTTACAAAATTGACGTGATTTTTACGAATAGAGTGTTATCTTTTGAACTATAAAAGATAAAAACTTGAAATTTACGCAGTGTGTTTTTTCACATCGGCCATGATAAACGCTATAGAAAAGTTAAAGGGTGTTACATAATTGACGTGATTTTTACGATTAGAGTGATATCTTTTGAACTACAAGAGATAAAACTTTAAATTTACGTAGTGTATGTTACTACATCGGCCATGACAAACGCTATAGAAAAGTTAAAGGGTGTTACAAAATTGACGTGATTTTTACGATTAGAGTGTTATCTTTTGAACTATAAAAGATAAAAACTTGAAATTTACGCAGTGTGTGTTTTTACATCGGCCATGATAAACGCTATAGAAAAGTTAAAGGGTGTTGCAAAATTTACGTGATTTTTACGAATAGAGTGTCATCTTTTGAACTATAAAAGATAAAAACTTGAAATTTACGCAGTGTGTGTTTTTACATCGGCTGTGATAAACGCTATAGAAAAGTTAAAGGGTGTTGCAAAATTGACGAAATTTTTACGATTATAGTGTTATCTTTTGAACTATAAGAGATAAAAACTTGAAATTTACGCAGTGTGTATTTTTAAATCGGCCATGATAAACGCTATAGAAAAGTTAAAGGGTGTTACATAATTGACGTGATTTTTACGATTAGAGTGTTATCTTTTGAACTACAGAAGATAAAAACTTTAAATTCACGTAGTGTATGTTACTACATCGGCCATGACAAACGCTATAGAAAAGTTAAAGGGTGTTACAAAATTGACGTGATTTTTACGATTAGAGTGTTATCTTTTGAACTATAAAAGATAAAAACTTGAAATTTACGCAGTGTGTGTTTTTACATCGGCCATGATAAACGCTATAGAAAAGTTAAAGGGTGTTACATAATTGACGTAATTTTTACGATTTTGAACTATAAAAGATAAAAACTTAAAATTTACGCAGTGTGTGTTTTTACATTGGCCATGATAAACGCTATAGAAAAGTTAAAGGGTGTTACATAATTGACGTAATTTTTACGATTTTGAACTATAAAATATAAAAACTTGAAATTTACGCAGTGTGTGTTTTTACATTGGCCATGATAAACGCTATAGAAAAGTTAAACGGTGTTACATAATTGACGTAATTTTTACGATTATAGTGTTATCTTTTGAACTATAAAAGATAAAAACTTGAAATTTACGCAGTGTGTGTTTTTACATCGGCCATGATAAACGCTATTGAAAAGTTAAAGGGTGTTGCAAAATTTACGTGATTTTTACGATTATAGTGTTATCTTTTGAACTATAAAAGATAAAAACTTGAAATTTACGCAGTGTGTGTTTTTACATCGGCCATGATAAACGCTATAGAAAAGTTAAAGGGTGTTACAAAATTGACGTGATTTTTACGAATAGAGTGTTATCTTTTGAACTATAAAAGATAAAAACTTGAAATTTACGCAGTGTGTGTTTTTAAATCGGCTGTGATAAGCGCTATAGAAAAGTTAAAGGGTGTTGCAAAATTGGCGTGATTTTTACGATTATAGTGCTCTCTTTTGAACTATAAAAGATAAAAACTTGAAATTTACGCAGTGTGTGTTTTTACATCGGCCATGATAAACGCTATAGAAAAGCTAAAGGGTGTTGCAAAATTTACGTGATTTTTACGATTAGAGTGTTATCTTTTGAACTATAAAAGATAAAAACTTGAAATTTACGCAGTGTGTGTTTTTACATCGGCCATGATAAACGCTATAGAAAACTTAAAGGGTGTTACATAATTGACGTAATTTTTACGATTTTGAACTATAAAAGATAAAAACTTTAAATTTACGCAGTGTGTGTAACTACATCGGCCGTGATAAACGCCATAGGAAAGTTAAGGGATGTTGCAAAATTGATAAAACGCAGTGTGTTACTACGACGACTATGATAAACGTTGTAGAAAAGTTCGTGTTATTAATTATTTACCAAAAAAAAAACAAAAATATTTCACACCTTCGCAAACCGTTTACATTTTTTAAGAAAAAAACTTTGAAACAGAAACAGAAATTATAAAATATAAATAACTGTTTAAACTTAAGGGCTTCAAATTATAAAGTGAGCAAAATTATGACAAGGAAATTCCTTCAACTCTAAAGGATTTTTTTTAATTAACATGCTTCTGTTCAGCTTGGAAAACCATATTTAATTATATTAAAATACCTATGTTGAGTTTTACAAATTTTTTTTTAGCTTCTACTTTAAAAAATTGGAAGAGAATTTAATGAAATCAGGAAATGGATTTTACGCTTTTTGTTTTTTAGGATGTAAGTTTAGCTAATTTTATGTGTTGTGTGCTTTCTTAACCAACCGAATCTTTCTTAATATCCTTACTATTTTTAAGTCAGATTAACAGCCGTAAATAATTTAAATAAAATATGTTTGATTTGCATTTATTGATATATAATCCATGAAATTTGGTTCAATGACGCCGTGGTTATGTTCAGTAAATTGTTTTGTCGAAAAAAACGATTGAAAATTAGATATGATATTGACAAAATGCTATATAGTTAACAGTTATGTGAGTATATGTGAGTCATCGTATTTAATCTAGTTTGGAGTTTTTTAAATCAATTAAAAATTAAAACTTTTTTATATAAATTTCATTCAAAACTTACAAATAAATAATCACAGGTCTTTGTTTGAAACTAAGGCAAATGAGTATGTTGCTGCACTAAGTGAAAAAAGCATGCTTTTAACATATTTTGGAATAAAATTTTAATTACTTAAGGCACTGTCAACATAAACTTTAATGTTAATAAATTAATAAAAACCTTTTAGCATTTAGATAGCAATTTAATCAATTAATAATTTAATAGCTAGCGAAAAAATAATATAAAACTAATTAAACTGCATTTTGCTAAATTAAAATAACGTGGTTTGATTGGAGTCCAACCCTTCAAAAAATATTTTTCGTGAATGATCTGTTCATATTTTATATTATGGATTGATATTTCTGTCACCTCACAGTAAAAATTAAATTTCTGCGTAAAATAAAACAATTTTAAAATATTGCTAAAAGAGACACAAGACTTTTTGTTTACTCAATTTATTTTTTTTTATTAATCGCAAAAATATATAAAAAACTTTGCAATATAAAATTTCTATCAATCATTTTTATTTAATTAAAAATAAATTTATATGTCTGAATTAAATAAAAGAGTTCCTTTAGTAAACATTTTACTTTTTTCAATGATAAACTATAGGTACCGTTAGATTAGTCAAATATTTGACAAAGAGACGTACCACTAAGTTGTGGAAAACAATTTTTGTCTTCCTCAAAGACGTTTTAAGAAACAGAAGATCCTACTCTATCTAAAAGATAAGATATCACATGTTTAATATAATAAATTATTATTCATAAGGAGACATGACAGAAAAGACTAAATAAACATTTTTAGTCAAATATTTGACTAATCTGATCGTAACTTAAAATAATTAATACTTTATCAAAAAATATAATATATTATAAAAACATTATTGCAAATTAATTGAAAGGTCAAATTGATTTGTTTATAACGGTTAGCAAAATTATTTAAATAAACCAGAATTATTTTAAAATCAATTGTATGGCATAGAAAAAAAGAAATCAAAAAGATAAAATTTTATATAAATATTTTTATGAAATTAATGCAAACAAAGAGAAAGTTTTCGCTTAACTCAAACAAATGGCTGACAGCTGGCTAAATAAATAAATTGAAACAATAAATTGAATGTTGAAATTTTTAATTCAGTAGTGTACACAGTTCGTTTGTTATGACTTTTAAATTATTGTTTGTTAACGGTTTACTAACACTGAAAACAAAAATAAATGTTCAAATTTTAAGAATATTGCAAAGCTTAAAAAAGGTTTTTTTTTTACACGCACACACTTTTATCAAATTTTTCAAAATTCATATTGCAGTTTTAGGGAAGTTGACTTAAAACTTTAATTTAAATTGGACGACCTTGAGGTTTAATAGCCTTAAAACAAGGGAAATTAAAACCAGGAAACGGCCAATGCAGTAGCAGAGATACTGCGCGGGCATGAATGGCATAAGGGTGCTTGTTCCTGTGAAAACTCTTTTTATCCAAATTTAACGTGAGGGTATCAAGTGCTACTATGTTCGACTTTAACACAACGCAGTTATATTTGACCAATATCACAGAGATATTTAAGTTATTAGTATGTGGTTTTAAGTTTCATGAGACATTTGTTTATTGAGAGTCCTCTCTTTAAAAAATAATTTTCACAATTAAAAATATTTTTAGTAAGTTTGCTCTGCCAAAAAATAATAATCAAAAATATAGCAAATTTTATTGCCCTACTTCGTTTTCCTTTTTTAACCTCATAATATTTATAATTAAAGCAACTTTATTATCTATTTAATAAAAATATTATAAAAGTTTTGGTATTTTATATTATTCAACCAAATTTTAAATCAGCTTCTAGTTTCGATAACTTATGCTTGTTATCTGAAAACATTTTGAAGTACCTTCAGCAAATGTAAACTTAAGTTGATAAATATTGACCTTCATTTTAGCATTCCGTTTCGTGGCAGTCAAAAGTTATTTATACATTTAAGAAAAATTTAAATTAATTTTCCTTTTTTTTTCTGCCTTTAATAAAGATATATGTATATTAATTTATCATTCGTTCGGTGCAACACTCTGTTCAAAATGAAATACATACATTCAAAAATATCAAAACCTTAATAGACTGCTAAAAGCAAACAACTTTAAATATTCCAAATGTTTGACATAAAAATAGTTGGCATACAAATACAAATGTATGTGCATACGTAAGCCTGATATTGATCAAATTTCTCATATTTTTTTATATATGCCATAATATTTAACTTAAATGTCACTTTATTTTCCATTACAGACTCCCTCTCAAAATTATATTTGAACATTAATCAAAAAGTTAGAACTTTAAACCAACACAACAAAAATAAGCAAAATCTATGCATAATTGGAGAATCATATGAATTTGAAAATATGATATGGTCACACTGAACCAAATTGCATGGGTAATATTAACGGAAAAAATCACGTAATTTTTATTCATTTATACACGCCAATTGTATTAGTAATAAAAAACATACATATTTTGTAAAAATGAATTTTGAAAGTTTTACTTAAAGAAGAAGTTACACATCGCAAGAAAAAAAAACCACATGCAACTAGATTAAATTACTTCCTAAAAAGAATTGAAAGTGAATAATTTATTTGTGGATTTTCCTTTATTATATCAAATATTTTTATTTTACTAAAGATGACAGGAAGAAACTTAGTTGATCCTACACCAATGAAAAAATATACATATGAAAACAGTAGATATTTTCTGGGTTCTATTTTAAACCAGCTGAAGAAAAACGCATGATTTTAATGTTAGCTTGTCATTGGCGAGCATGGGCTCACACTACCAAAATGGCTTAGCATTCAAATAAATTCTTAAAACCACTGAAAATTCTATCGTATATTTTCGGTTTTTACAAATTTTTAAAATGATTGCAACGAACTCAGAATTATTATATACTTGAATTGTTTTCATTAATATTTATTTTTTTAATAAAATAGAACAAAATTTTCAAACGTTTTATTGGGACAGTTATTTAATCTTATTAGGTCCTAAGCCCAGTTTATAATAGCAGAATTTTCATGAGTAATTCATGAACAAAACTGTTAACTAGAATAAACAACGTTGTTACAAATGCATAATAGAAAATAAGTGTAACAGAAATAATGAAAAAATCCTCTAATTTTAAACTATTTTTTAGATTCATCTAATTGCCTTAAAAACTAATTTGATGAGACATGTAAAACAATTTTTATTTAAATTTTACTTGGTCACAAGTTTTTACGTTTTATAAATTTTTAATTTTTTATTTAAAAACGGCTGCAAATAAAAATAAAAGGTTTATAGTTTTATAATAATCGTAATTTCTTTAAATCAGAACTCACATATTTTTATTTGAATCAAGGTTCTTAGATACTTCCTCACAAAATTTTATTCGATTCCAACATTAAAATTTGCAAAAGATTTTTCATGTACATAAATGTCCCCGTTACTGTTTTATTATAGATTTAAAAAATGAAAAGTTTAATTTTATTGATCGATTTTAATGTGCTGGAGACCGCTCCTTAGCAAATTTATATTGATAAGATTAAGTACTGTCCTTTAACTTTATTATACTAACTATTTGGTTCCCTATCGTTCTGTTCCCAATATACACATCTTTTTTTAAACAATACTATGAGTTTTCAAAAAATTTCAAAATAAAAATCTTCGCTTGAAAAATATAAAAAAAAACATTTCTTATCATCATAAACATTAAAAACAAATAAGAAAGTTTCTTAAAAGTGTTTATTTGTATTAAAAAATAAGAAGTTTTATATTAATTTTAAGTATTTCGAACACGTTTCTATTCAAGCTTGTGTGCATATTTTTTTCAACTTTGTTTAAACATTTTACCATTTTAAATGCTCGTGTAAAAATTTTAGCAGTTCTTCTAAAGCCTTAAAAGTTAAACGTACACTTGCTTCATACATAAGAGTAAAAGATATTCCGAACTAACACTGTATGAGATCGTGTGTTTGTGTGTGTATATAAACGTGTAAATTCATGTCTTTTTTAACTCAAGACTTTGCACTTTGCCTTGTTGCCGCTTTTGACTGTAACCTGCTGGCGACATAAAGTAATTTTCAGCTAAACGTATTTTTATTACTCTGTTTTTTTTTTTATAGAGCATGTTGTGTGAGATTTTTTCTTTGTATTAATTTTTTTGTTTGTTTGTATTACATAAAGGGTGAAATAAATGAAATCAGTAAGCACAAATGTTTTTACAAGCATTTTTCTTTAGAAATTCGTTTTTCATTTTTCATTTTTAGTACTTAGAAAAATTTAATATAAATTCAGAGCTTGCCACAAGCTTAAAGTTCTTAGATCTAAGTATTGACTTTATTTTAGTTCCGGCAAAAATTATATATTATCAAAATGCCAACCACATATCTATTATTATTATTTGTAATAAAAGCATTAGTGTTTATACCAAGCGACTGTTCTTTCGCATCTACTTTTTCGATTTTTTAATCATCTGGTTAGTTCTTGTCGCTCGCTGTCTTAAGCTCTTATATATCAAGAGCATCTCGTTTGTCTGTTCATGATACCACATGAATATAAATTTACAAAAATAAAAGGCCGAGTACAGAACCTTGTACTACCTTTGTGTCATGAACTAAATCCTGTACCTAAAAAACCTTTGCCACAAATGTAGGAGTACAATAGTTTAGAATTCAGAAATAATATTTTAATGTATAAAAAGCCTGTTTGTGTAAGGAATTTCTACCATGTTTAAGGAATAAAAATCTCTAAGGAAAATTTAATTCCTTTAAGTTTTTGTAGTTTTATGATGCTATCTAATTGATTACTTCATTTTTATGATAAAAAAATCAAATCAAGGCAGTTGTGAAGAGAAGTAAAAAGCGACCGAGTAACATAACAAGAGCAGAATGTTCTAGTAAATAATTAATATCAGATAAAAACAATTCTGAACGTTTTTTGCAGTGTGATTTTTATTTCGTTTCAGTTGTTTTTTTCTTAACATTCACTAAACATTTTTTTTGAGAGAATTTTTCACTTTTGAATTCTAATCGCATATTTTTCAGAACAAAGTGAATGACACTCAACACGTATTAAAGGGAAAAGGTAAAAAAGAAAAATGTCAAAAACGTTTGATCACTTTTATACAGCAAACAATAATCAAAGAGCTTAAAAAAAATGAAAAAAGGAAAACACTGTTTGTACAAAAAACTAAATGAAATATCGAGTTTAAGAGAAAAAGAAAAAAGATTAAAAAGAATCGTTTGAAGTAAATAAATTTAATTACCAATGTTACAAATATTTCTTTTAAGTTTTTCGAACAAATTTCCATAGCGAAATTAATTTATATATAAAAAAATAGTAACAATTCTGTTTTGGCTTGATGTACAAGAAAAGAGACATACGATTATAAAGTACTCCTGCAAAAGAAAAATATTTTTTTAGAAAACTTTCCTATTCATTAAAGACTACAAAGAAACCTAAAATTTTAAAAATCATTTTTGTATAATTTTAAAATAAAAATGAATTAATTTGCAATCCCTTTAATTTAAAATTAAACTGATATGATCTATTCTATGATATGATTTGCATGTAACAGTTCATATTTTCTTTGATTATGACCAGGGAATTTAATGAACATAATGTATTGCAAATCATATATAAATTGACAAAATAGTAAATTTAATATTTACCATCAGTATTAAAAACACAAATTGGAGACCACATTAATGTGACAAAGTACTGTATTGTGTTGCCGAAGTTTTAATTATTAGCTACAACGAATCATTAAAACATTATCCAAATTTGCGTGTGGCAAGAAAATTTAAATGTTAAAATAATCAACTACATGAATTTAGTACTTTACAGACATAACCACCACATAACATCCGATAAATAAATATACAAATATAACATAGCAATTGCTTTATTTTTAAAGTAGAGTTAGTTTAATAAGTGGTTAATTATAAACCGCAATTTTATTTGAAGATTACTACTTGAACTAAACGTTATGTGTTGTGGTCTATTGCTGTGAACAGTTAAACTTTCCTTTTATAACACCTATAAAACATAAGTTCTTCTGTACAAAAATTAGTCATATGTCTAAAAATATATTCTTTGTTTTCTTCGATAGATTTTATATATTTAAAGTAAACATAATTTTAGTAGTAACCTAAGGAAAACTTTTATTTACAGAGCTAATAAATAAATTAAAAGGCCAATGTTGAAGCCGTAATTTAAAATCTCAGTTGCATAATTATCCTTTACTTATAATTGCTGTTATAACTTGCGTTTGTTTAAAGCCCCTTATGCCTTCGCAAAATATCTTAAGCCACTTATGAATTGCAAAATAAGTTATTGTTTTTCTTATGAGTTGTGATTATATTAAAACTATTTAAAAAAATGATAGAATCGAAATAAATACGATTTCAAAACATAGAAAAAACAAATACAAACATTTTCAAACCAGTCAAAAAAAAAATTAGTATTCACCAAAAAAAATTAAGGGAGGGATAAGTTAGATTTAAATAAAAGAAGAATCATAAAAAAATCAGTGAAATAAAGTGTAATAAAGGATGTTGCCTAATGTTTGAAAAAAAAAAATATATGAACAAAAAAGCTAAAAGTAAAAGAAAAAACAGTAAAAGAAAACATCTGTAAAGTAGCGAGGCATTCATTTGATATGGGTTAATAGCAGCAGCCAGATTGACAGGAGCAACAGAAACATTTTTGTAGCAACACGTAACAACAGGTACTAACAACGATGACAGTAATAATGTGAAGCAATTTTCTTTAGTTCAACAAAAAAGAAATAACTATAATACAAAAATAATAATAAAAATAATAATAATAATAATAATAATAATAATAATAATAATAATAATAATAATAATAATAATAATAATAATAATAATAAGTCATGTAATCGTTAAGAATACACATGGAGCGTAGCGCAAGGAATATGTGTGTCACAAGGCAGTTAAATTATTCTTACAAATGACAAGACAGCAAATTAAAAAATAAATAATACAATATAAAATCTAGAATAACGCAAAGATTAGCATCATTTACATTAGCATACCAGCTTAGATGATTAACAGTCTGTGTTATAAATGAAATACCATTATAGATCATTCAAACAATTTTCTAAGAAAAATTTGCAAAAAAAAATCAGATAATGCCAGAGGAAGTTAAAAAAATTTATTTATTTAGAAAAAGGGAAACAATATTTTAGGTATAATTCAAAATTAATATGTACACGAATAATAGAATATAAATATGTAAGCCTTTATTAGTGTAAGTTTGAACTGCTGAATAAAAAATTTTGTTTATTTTAATTTTTCGTTCTTTTTTATGACATACTTGAGCTATATCGAAGCAGAAGCAGTAATAGGAAAATATAATAGATTCTTAGTTTGTAAAAGAAAGGTTATAACAAGAAACCCTAACAACTCTGTAAAGAATTAAAAACATTAACCCACACGTAAAAGATCACCGTGTTGTTAGTTGAAGGCATTTTTTTTCAAACAAATTCACATACAAATTAATATCAACTAAAATGAAGGAAAAACTTTCTTTATCTCTTTCTTCTTGTTAATGTAAACCAACAAAAAAAAAAGGAGCAAATTTTACGCAATTTAACAAAATTACTGTTGTCTAGTTAATTGGAAATTTGCTTACACATTTTTATTCTATATACGAGTGTATGTAAAAGCTAAAATCTTAACATTTGCCTTTAATTAAAAAATATGCTAAATATACAAGTTACAAACATACAGTTCGTGAATAAAAATAAATTGTTCCATTATTAAAATTTAAAAGCCCTTATTTTTCAAGAAAATTTAATTTACCTTTCTATCGTTTGCAGAAACTCCAATAAAAATTTCATTTGTTTTATGATTTTTCTTCCTTAAAAGAAATTGAAATTTTCTGCTTTTGATTTACTGTTATTAGAATCTTGTTAACATTTAGGATTTAAGTTAAAGCAGCAGAATTTACTTGTAAATGTAAATTAATACCATAAAATATACTGACTTGAAAATTTATTTTATTAAATAATTTCTACGTTTTTTTTATATAACAAGATTTGTTAAATTTTTGACTTTTGAAATTTATTTTAAATATAAATGTATATTAGACCTTTTTAATTAAGTTGTTCTTTCAAGCTATTTAATGACTAGGTCAGCTTTAAAATTATGAATTGTATTTTTTTATCCTAATATTCCAATATTTCACCACTCCGTTGGATGATATCTTCAGGAAGGAATAATATTTGTAATTATTATTTTTAAGATTTTGAAACAATAAAAAATTGACACTAATATTCTTATTTAAAAACATAATTTATATTTCTTTAATTAGAAAAGTCCCAGGGAATTGACAGCAAACGCTTATAATAACTTGTTGGATTACATTAACACAACCTCTTAAATCTTGGGATTAAAACACTCGTGGTAAGAAATTAAAATTGAAAGGTTGACAAATCAGAAAGGGGCGGTTTAACTATATATTGTGACAAAGTGCGTTGATTGTAAGATATCTGAATTTTTGGAATATACTTAAAATTATTTTTATTGACAATTTAATATAAAAAATATGCGAGAGAGAGAGAGAGAGAGTCAATAAAAATGTTATTTTGAACGTGAAGAAGCTGTTCACGTTAACTTTTATTTAAATATAAGTTCCTGAAATAATGTACATTTAAAATTTTATTCTCGATTTGTGGTTACTTTCTTGTTTCTTTGTTTTTCCACTCCTTTTGCAAAAAAACAAAAAAAAGCCGTTTTAAAATTATTTTTAAATACGGGTGGAAAAAATGTTCACAAAAAGTTTATTATATTTATATAAAATATATGTCGAGATTATATTACATTGTGTATTAATTTTTTTGCTATTATGTTAATTTTGTTTATAACGAATATTTTTACCAACCAAAAGTTTCGATAATGCGTGGGATTAAAAATTCGAATAGACATTAAATTCCTTTAAATTTATTCACTGTTTAGCTAGTTCGTTCACGTTGGTCTTAGTTTGCTCATGATGCACAAATCATTACTACTAAAACAGGCTGCCTTATGAGGTAATACACCTCACTTTGTTGCAAACCGCTAATGAATTTGTGATGACTGCAAAAAAGAAAAAAGCATAAAAGAAAAAGAAGAAAGAAGACTGATTAAAGTAAAACAATTTACTATAAAAATATAAAAATAAACAAATTATCGTAATTGATTTCCGTACATATTAAAGTCCACTCTAAAATTTTGACCTTCACATGTTATACTTTAAAAAATTATGAGACCAGTACAGAGAAAAAGCTTGTAAAAACTGCACTCAGTGACAAATTTATGATAAAGAAACAGGTCTTTTCATATCAAGGAATCAGTTTCGAAAAAATTCCTTTATCCTTAGGGTGAAGCTATATACAGTTCACTATCCTATTTAAGCCTAATAAAATATAATAAAATACAGGTTCCAACAAATGTAATACAAGGTAAGGTTTGTATAAAAATACTTATATTGATACCACATATTATTCGCCATTCTTTTATAAGGAGTTTTTTCTATTCAGCTCTTGAACCATTTTTATTATTTTAATATAATTCAAAATTTAATCTGCTGTATATTCATGCTAAATAAAATTCCATATGAATAAAACAATTTTTTACACTACAATTTCACACAATAAATTTTAAGTTGTTCAGATATTGGCTTGTTGATTGTTTTAAACTAAATTTATATTAAAATTAGAAAGTTTTTGTATTTTCGATTCACTAAACAACATATTTAATGTCGATTCTGCAGCAATATTTTCTGTAAAATTTCTCAGATAGAAACAAGTTAGGAAACAAACAAGAAGTAAATTATAAAGAGTTTTAACATCCAAAATAAAATATAACTAACTCTTAATTTTTGAAAGATTTGATGTTTACTTTTAGGCACATTGCGTTGGAAGTCTCATATATACTTAAGTAAAGTTATAATGCGTTTGTTAACTTTAAGCAAAACTTAAGATTATAGCAAATTTTATGGTACAGTAAATTCTGCAAAATATTAAAAATTTATATAGACTTCCACTTTTGGCTGTAGATAGAATAACAACAATGAATAACATAAAAATTAATTCATTCAAAACTTATAAAATATGATTGGGAGTTTACCCCGCTCAAGACTATTTAATATAGACAAACATTTGTACATATACATTGTACTGATGACATAAAAAGACTATTATTATAATTATTTTTGAGACTATTTTATTGTCTCTGAAATTTGTAAGTTGAATTAGTACTTAAGATATTTTGAGATAGTGACTTTCGCTAAATGCACATAGCTGTACTTTTAAAAAATACACAAAGTAGTGTTTTAAGTTATTTAAAAACATCTTCCAAATGAAGGTTTTTAAATGCTTAATTTTTATATGCCTTTGTAAGCAAAAGCAAAAAAGACAAGAAAGAGTTCCATATTTGGCTACGCCAAACCTTATGTACCCTTTACTATACCCGTAAATCAAATAGACAAATATATGGTGCATACTAGTACTTTTCTAAGAAAAAATCAGAAGCCCATAGTACGAAAAATGTAGGCCAGAGCCAATATTTTCGCTTGATGTTTTTTTTTTAAATTCTCTATCGCTTCATTATTTGTTTTCTATTTTTATTGGAGATACTCCATTGTTTCAAACGATATAGAAAAATTAAAAGCAGGCGTGGTAATTTGCCCACTGCATCAGTCATATCATATACCGATCTTTATGACTTTTAGTAGCAAAATTTTTATAACTGTCTTTGATCCATTGGCATTTTTAAATTTTCTCTAGCTCTTCTAATGCCTTGGCAAGGTTGATTTCAACACTAAGACGGACGACAAATGGATATCGCTCAATCGACTTCGTTATGCATAAAAAAAACAGAACTCATACTTTATGGGGTCGAAAATAAATATTGTAGAAATTACAAACGGAATAAAAAATACCGTTTTTTCACCTTTGGTGAAGGTTATATTGAACGAAATTGAGTGAAATTCTTAAACAAATATTAATTTGTTCTCTCGTGCTGATTGGGCCTTTACCTCAAGAGATCTATTTAATCAAAATAGTAAGTGAAACAACTTTGTTAAGCTTTAAAAGATAAAATTTTATCATTTTTTGCAATTAATGATATGCAATCATTAATTTCAATGCTTGAGCTATTATTAGACAATTAATAAATAACAACGACGGATCTTCGTCACGTAAGTCTTATTGTCAATTTCTTAATTTAATCTTAACAAATGAATTTAGAGATAATTGGATCTTCTTTCTTTCTGTTTCTCATAGTTTATTTTAAATTGCTCTTGCTCTTTCGGATTTTATCGTTTAAATGATTCTTTTTTGTGTATTTAATTATTATTAAAAATATTTCGATTTATTCAATAAGAAAAATTCTAAAAGAATATTATATTTGAATAATAAAAATTTGCAGCGATAAAACAAAACCTTATAAAACTGCAATTTATATATTTAAAATATTTATATATATTTTTTTATTTATAAATTAAATATATATATTTTTAATTTATAAGTTATTTTTTTAACAAAAAAGAATTTCAATATGTGTGCTTGTTTTTATCTATGAAATATTTTTTCTACTAAAATTTATTAAATACATCATACCAAAGTCAACGCAGTACAGTAAATTTAGACAAATATCCTTTTTATTTTTTCACATTCATCAATATTTATCTTTTGAATAAATTCTATAATGTTTTTATTTGTTTAGTTTTACTATCACTTTTGATTTATTTGTTTTTATTGGCAAATTATAGATTTACTAACAGCCAAACTAGAAATACAAATATAGCTAAATTAAACTTTAAATAATAGGCTTAGATAGTAACTTTTCAATAACTAAATATTATTGCTATTTTTAGCTTCTGTTGTAACAAATAGCACAATGAATAATTAAAAGTTATTGTACCAAAAAAAAAAGTTAATAACTCTTAAGAAATTACAATGCACTTTTAATAATATGCTAAACCAAAGCTTTGCTTCAAAATCAAAAAAAAAAAAAAAAATTAAGGGTTCCATTTATTTTAATTTAATATAATATCAAACAAAAAAAACAAAGATTTTCAATAAATAAAAAACGCTATACTGAATTTACTTAATTAAAGGAGACTGCTAAAGATAAAAAAAAATTTAGGTGAACCACTCCATTTAACAAATGCTTTTCACTGAATGATTTGGCATATGACCTGTGTCGTATGATTATTTAAAATTTTTATTATTAGTTACTCATACGCTCATGTGCTGCCGTACTTCCGAAAACCACAGTCATCGCAAAATCTTATATGGGCATTTTTCACAAACAGAACAATAAAAATTAATTTCAATAAAAATAACATCGATTTTCTTTACTCTCTCTACTTATATTTTTTAGAAATAATATTTGATAATTTTTGTCGGCAGATAAAATTTTATCACGTTTGAATAGACCACTTTGTCGGGATGACATTAGTATCAACTTTTTTGTTGTTGTTCATTTCAACAGTAACTAACCTGTTTTAATTTTTTTTAAGTTTTCGCTTTATATTGATACACTATCCTTTTAATATAGTAAATGTTATAGAAATTGGTCAAAACTATACTTTAAATACAGCAGAAAGAGGCAAAATCGAAGCTTGTCATTCACAAGAAGATTCCTTTAAAGTGATAGCACCAATAATTTACGGAAATAACAAAACTCTGGTCAGATAGTTAAATATATTGAAAACTAAAGAAATAACAGTTTTAAATAAATGGAAAGAAAAAAACATTGAGAATTGTGCTAAAAATTTTAACGATGAGATTACGGCAATAGACAGAACATCTTTTGCGTGATTTAAAATATTTTTAACAAAATGTGATTTACAGAACAGACCTGTGTTTTTAGTTTTTTTTTTATGTAAATAATTCAAAGACAGTTCATTAAGGCAGACTGAATAATCTTACAATAATTAATATAATTTTTTGTAAAGTAAAAGGTGTACCCAATAATCGCAAGACGAGCAAAAGTTACAAAAATATAAATAATATTTGAAATTTTAGGCAATCCAGAGTTGGACCCACCATATGATGATGCTGAATTTACGCCTAGGCTACAGTTTTTTGTTTATTCAGAACTTCATACATTTATCCACAAGTAAGACAGTTTTGCATCCTCAGAGGAAGCTAATCACATTTAAATTCAGTCAATTTTTTTTATCAATTTATCTGATACGAAAATAGTTTTTGAAAATCAACAAAATAAGATTACAAAAAATTATTTGGGAAGGTAGAAGGTTTTTGGCTCCGCTAGTAGCAGTAAGCTAAGCAAAGGTAAATACAAATAACTAATATAAAATTTTAAAGCTAAATATCTCCTAACCTATAAAAGATAATCCATATGTTTGGATTTTTTAGATGTCGCTTTTAGCTATCGCCTAAATTGAATTCCAAAATCAGTGAAAAAATGAGAATGTGGCAACGGTTTTTTTTTCATACACCAGAGGTGGCGGCGTTTCACTATCAGTATGCTATTTTTATAAAAAACTTAAGTAAGACAGCTCATCTGCAATAGTTGAGTAGTCGGGTAGTAGAGTAGTCGAGTAAAGTCTTAATTTAATATGACTTGTTTTTTAGAAAGCACAGTATTATTTCCACTTTGTTTAACCTTAACAACCACTGTGCGATGGTTAAAAACCATTGCAATTTTTATTTTATTTAAAGTTTTGGTTATTCACTCTTTCTCATATGTTCTTACGTTTAAAATGTAAAATAAACTTATACTCAACAAATAGTTTGATATAAATTACACAATAAAGAAATATAAATCACAAGGCTTATAGTCTTTAAAAGCTCCGCTTAAGATTTCTGTAGAGACAATCCTGGTGTCACAAATATTTTAAGGAACACCAATAACAAATCTTTTGGGTATTCAACATTTAGATCCTAAAATGTACCCTATTCTTTTATCACTTATTACATTCTTTGAAAACATATTGCACTGAATGACAATACTGCCTACATTCTTGGTTTTATTTATTCACCTTTTAAATTTAAATATTATTTCAAGAGTTTCTGATAGCTTAACAAAAAGTAAAAAAAAATATATTTCTTCGGTGAAATTCTTTTTATATACTTTAAGTTCATGCTGTGCTAAAATTATTTTCAGAATTCTTTGGAAAACAACCATGATTATTATGACAAGTATTTACTTAAAATACAAAAAGTCAGCCTTGTTAACTTTCTTTTTTTTTCATTTATTTCATTTATTTCATATTTTTTTTTTACTTAAACATTTTATAAATGCAGTTGTTTTTAAGTTTTTTACAGAAATGCTATGAACATATAAGAAATTATTTTTGTATTACGAAGGAAAATGCGAAATATTTTGGAGCACAACAGAAAATGAAAGAAAGAGTAAAATAGAAAGACATTTGACATCCCATGTAGCATTCCACAAAGAAAGAATTGACTTTAACAAAAATTAATATTAGAAAGAACAAGAAAAAAGCAGTCTTGCAAACAATATCTTACGTGGTAATCATAACCACAAATACATTCTTTAATTCTAGTCATAATTTATTTTTTTATTCAAATGTACGTAAATTATGTGGGAATGCATGCGATTTTTATTTTCATGTATGTCAGCATAACTATATAAGTCTATTATTTATATTCTGACATCTAAAGGCTTGTTTGTAATAATAAGTTTACTTAATATAAATAAAAATGAAGGTGTCATGAAATTAAAGTAATTATTATTTTTTTCAAATTGGGCAAAAAGAAATAAGTGATCTTGGTTGAAAAAAACTAGCTTTCCAAAAAAAAAAAAAAAAAAATTAATCATTAGGTTTTCATTAATGAGGCTAATAAGCAATTCTCTGTTGTTAACAGTTTTCGTTGCTAAGATTTACTAAGCAGTGGCTTTTACTGATGAGCATAATTGAATACATAAAATTTTTGAACTTAACTTACATCTTAAATTTACTGGTTTCAAATTGTCAAATAACCTATTTGCTACGTGATGATTGATTATAAGCTTTATGTCTTTTAATTAACTTTAATCGTGCTTTATTTCTTCAAATAAAAATATTTCTCGATATTTTCAAAAAAAAAAAAAAACTCCAATATGAAATGCATTACTGCGAGGAAAGCATACACATTTCGACAGAGTCTCATCTAACCTCAGCTGAAATCTGTTATAATTACACAGTTGTATCATAGAACTTTATACTCAAAGCGAAAAATGAAGTGTTGTAGATTCATTTATTTTCTGATGGCACCTGTAAGCCGCATTATTTTAAAATTGTAATATCAAAGTTAAATTGTGCTTCATTATTTTGTAAAATATTTTATTAGATGCACTTTACAAGTCGGCGACGGCAATAATATTTTTGCTTTATAAAAATATTATATTTATTCTATCTCTTTTTATTCATTTTTGGTCTATTTTGCACAAAATATAAAAACAATTTATCACATTAAATGCCTGCCTAGAAGAAAAAATCAGAAAATATTTTCTATTTTATACATATAATTTTAAATAACTTAACTTTGTTGACCTAAACATTAATTAAACCCGAATTTAATTAAATAATTTTAGAAAGGAAATTAAGGGGATTTTTGAATTTATTATTGCGAACTAACAAAGCAAGGAAAGTTGAAATGTAAACAACAAATAATATTTTTTTCAATATTAACTAATTATTGTATTTATTCTTAAAATAAACATGCGACTTCACTTTTGTCAATACAAATAAATGCTAATTTATAAAACTTAATATGAGATAAATTTAATATAAAGGGGTGTTCCTACAAGGACGCTTCTATTTTTCAACCCCGGTGGCAGATGTTTATGTTTTACACTGAGGATGGGCAATTATGTCTGCAAAAAGATGGTGTGCAAAATAAATTTAAGAAATAAAGCGTTTTCAGAGAGTGTGGAGTTCTTTTTATACCCTTCACCACAGTTAGAAAAAGTTTATTATTTCTTTTATAATTTCTACAATATCCGTTTCCAGCCTCAAAAATTATTTATTTCCTGTGTTCTTATGTCTGGCTATCTATCCATTTTGAAATTAACTTTTCCAAGGCACTAGATAAGTTAGAGAAAATTTAAATACGCCAATCTATTAGAAAAGTCTTAAAAAAGTTGGTATTGAAAATGAACATGATCGGTCTATGTCCTTCATGACTTCGGGCAACAACCACGCCTGCCTTTCATTTTCCTGAATTTTGAAATATATAATAACTTAATATTCTTGTTTCCTAATATTTAATAAGACATTTCAAAATAGTCTTAGTTGTACATAAAAATTTAAGCTTTCGCAATTTTCACATCAAAATTTTTAGATTTTATCAGTTTTCAATTTTTTTTTATAATTTTTAAAATTAACTGTATTATGTGATGACATAAAATATAAAAAAAAAATCTCTTAACTTTTCTTACTTAAAAATCTAAAATGAAAAATGTTGTTATTGACATTTGATTGACAAGCAATGCAATTACATTTGACTGTTGCGAGCACTGTTGTGAAACAGCCATTAAAATCTTTTTTTTTTTCTTTTTTTTTATAAAACTTGCTAGTACGTATAATCTTGCTAAGACGGAAACTGCTATAAACTGTCTGCACTGAATTAAACTAAGTAATCAATTCACGTTATGTTTTACATTGCAAATTTTAATAATAACGTCTACATATTGTGTAAATTATGTAATTACTTGGAACTTTTAAATTTGATAATGCATTTGCTTGAAATATTTTGCGTATGTTTATTATCTATCGTATCATTTAAAAATTGCCTACCTTGTGATTAGTCATAAGGGCTTCTAACGATCTCTGGCACTTAAAAATAATTTATGACCGTAAGAAAATTTAATTTTTTGTTTTTTTTTTGTGTTTTTTGTCATAGAGTAGGAAGAAATTTGAGTAATACGAAACAGGTGCCCTTTGTTTCTAACTGTCGCATAGTTTTGAAATCGTATGTTCACATTAATTTTTATAGCGGTCGCATTTGTACGGATTGTTTGTATATTCTAAATGACTGTCAACTCATTTTAGTTTAAGTTTTATTTATTTTTTCTTATTGCGGGCGCAATCATACTTTAACTTACAGTAGGTGCTTGTTGCAGTTCAAAAAAAGTCATATACGCGCAAATCGAAGCAGTATTGAATTAAAAATTTTGTACTTGTGCTAGTCTGAATTGCCTGTTTGTCACATTTCAAAAGAAAACAACATTTTTATAAATATCACGTTGCGTTTCGAACTCCATCTGTTTTTAGAATTTGCTGTCATAACGGCTACTAACACACGGTGAAAATTTAAGGTGTCTACTTTTACGGTTCTACAGATAGAGGGCTGCGAAAAACGCACAGACAGGATTACGTCATTAAAATTATATTATATAAAAAAACGCTTCAATGTTATTCTCAAATTTTGTTTAGCCCTGATTCATTGTAATATGTAAAAAAGTAAAAATAGAAAAGTAAAGATAAACGCAAACGAGATACTTCTTCTGGGCCACTTTACTCGTCATTACCATCTTCATTATTTCCATTATTCTTTATTTTCGAAACAGTTTTTTTATCTCAACAAAATATAGAAAAAAAAAGAGAAAATATATTTTAAACGACGTCACAAAATGTAGATGACTACAAATGATAATTTGATGTCATGACAAACTCCACAACTTATTTCGGAAGCACAAAAAAATCAAACGCAGTATAAATCAATTTATTTTCAAGATTTTTCAAATAGTTTGCTAACATTCAATAGCTGATATTAAATTGTAAGTTTTTATGTTCGACTGCGTTAATGTGCATTCTTACTAATTTGTTTCTTATTCTGTATGATTATGTGTTTGTTTTTGAAAATCATGCCTTCTTATTTTTAGTTGTCAGACTAATTGTACGGGTTAAAGGTTTTATGTTCTCTGGCGTTTTAGTAGATTGATGTTTCACACACATTATATAAATTTAATTGTTATTATTTATAAAGCACCCATACACACACTGTTACGTGCGTCGGAATGTATGTGTACATACTTAGAATTTTGATACACATTTGTATTTATTTTGTATTTCCTTATAATTAAATAACATGTACTAAATTTTTTACTCATGTGTAATTTCAGGAGATGTTATTGCAATGTTGTTTCTATAATTATTAAAACTGTTTACTTCGTGAACCTATAAAAGTGTATTTCTTTCTTCTTAATATTTTATAAATAGCTAAAAGCACTTAAAAGGGAAGCTTCTAATGTAATGACAGTTTTTTGCTCAGCCTCCCACGCTGTAGTAATTACACTAATGTAGTAGCATTGTAATCTTATTATTAAACAGCACTAAACCAAAATGAATAATTTAATAATGCAATTAATCTGCTTGTTTGACATAATAGTGTATTTGTTCTAACAATAGTTAAACAAAACTGTGAATGTAATTGATATTCAATGCCAATTTATAATTAATGTTTATTTTGCTGTAAAATCATATACTAAATTTCAAAAATTAAATAGAAACAAAAGGAAATGACGATCTATGCTACAAAATTTCACATCAGCAACGTTACCAAATCAATGAGGGCTAGACTTAGCTTTTACAATAAAACAATTACATTTTGTACAAATTTTAATATCACAATACCCATCAAGGTTACTAATTATATGTCAAAAACAAAATAACTCACATGTAAAGAAATAAATAGAAGACTTAAGATACTTTTAAAATAATAAATATATATTTAGTGGAACGTGTCACTTAACTAATTTTAAGACAAAATGAGCTGCATTTTAAGAGACCAATAATGTTTGAATAAGTTAAAAATAATAAAATTGAAGTTCAACAAGTAACAGTGCTATAACACCAATATGAAGTTTTCGGAAATGTTTGTATTTGCACTGAAAGACCACTCTTAATTTTATCAAAGCTTAAGTGCTTAAGCAGAAGCGTATTAGAAAACTTTCATTTCATGGTTGCACTTATGCACTTATGGTCAGAATAAACAGAAATATTTTAAAATCTATTTGCGGCTAATAAAATAAAATCTCAAAAAAATTTAATTAATTAAAAAATGCTAATGTTTAAAAGAAATTTAAAATTAATTACGAGTCGTTGCACCGTCGTGAAGAATGTTTTTAAATAAAATACTAAACTTATTTAGAACTATTATTATTTTTTTTTTTTTTTTTTTTATATAATAAGTTTATATGACCTTCCCCGCAGTGTTGTAAAATGAACAAATTTTAGTATAATATTTTCACCTTAAATTAAGCATAATTTTTAACGTTAATATAAATTAATAAAATTTACTTTTCAAAAAAGCACGCACTTGTTAAAAGTTCTACAAAATATTAATAATAATAATATTTCATTATTTACAGGATCAATTCATAACCTAATTTATTTTCTTTTATTATAATAAAATCATAATAAAGAATTTCTTTCAAGCTTATGAAAAATAGTATGAGTATTTGCTTTTTTATGCAAAGTAAGGTTTAACTTTTTATGGTGAACGTAAAACACAATAGACCGAAATGAATTTAAATATTTTTCTTTGCTGCATGCAGGTGCATAAATCTGCCAATTAACAACAAAAAACTGTAAAGTCACAAATTACTCTTACTTAATTTTCTTAACTTTTGTTTTTTGTTCATTAAGTTTTAAAACAATTTATAAAATTTTTTGTGTTTTATTAACTTTGTTTTTAAATAAATCATTTTAAGAGAAACATCACAAAGCAGTAAGTGGCAGCAAAGAAATAAAACAAAACAAACCAAAAAAATATTTATAATGTCAATTATGAACATGTGCTACACATTGCGAAAAAAATCACATTGCTATTGCCTTTTTAAAAGTATTTGGGTAATTGAAAACAGTCGTAAAGTATAAGCTTTTGCCATAAGCCCTGCTTGCAAAATTTATATGCTCTGAATTGTTTAAACAATCGAAACATCATAAATTTTTTTTTTTTAAATTAAATAAATTTTGTTATCTGGGAAAGCTACTTTGATTCGGAATCAGTAAATTTAAAAAGCTTTTGTGATCTCCTTACTTTAAAACTCATAGGAAGCACTTTGCAAGATTTTCAAAAATTTAAAAACTGAAGAAATCATGCTTTAGAAAACACAACTGCCGAACGAATTGGCTGCTCGACAGTCATGAGCAGATGTTGCGATCCTCAGACGTTACAATTTTCTTTGTTGTTATAGCCGTGGATGTAAGTATACGCCTCTTTAAAAAAAATTATATTTTTGGCTAAATTCTTTGTTCAATTGGAATTTCTATAACTGTAACTGAAAGTTGACTTGGCCTGACGAGGAGAATGGTCATTTAATCTCAACTTCTGGAAGAATGTAAGTCACAAACTAATAAGGCTTTAACAAGAGGATGATCGTTTACTTTCAATTGTTACGAAAATCAGAATACTTTAAAATCTTTGTGAAAAACTCTTATCATGGTGGGTGAAAAGCAGAGTTATTCAGATCCAAGAACCAAGTTTTTGGATTGAATTACATACTTAAAATATTTTCCAGAATCGCTGTTTTAGCATTTATTTTTGTTTATTGCGTGCTGTACCTTGATTTCAGCATAAGTGTACAGATTCTCTTAACCAAAAAAAAAAAGGAAATAATATAGAACAATTCTCTAATATTGTAAAAATTTATTCAGCAAGTCTTTTATTACCGGTAGGATGTATAAAATACGTCGAATTGGACTATGTTTTGAACATTTCATTTTTTTTTGGAAAATGATTTGTTTTTGGTTTTCTCTTCTTCAGAAGCTAATGTTTCACAAGTACAGCAAAATTCGATGTTTTACTAACTTTTTAACCAAATATGCAGTTTTTTATGTCTTTTAGTTAATTTCATTTATTACACATGGTGTTCGTTGTAAAAACCTTAACACTAATTTATTTAATGAATTTAACGTGCTTTGTGATATACATTTTTATTCATTAACATTTTTAATATTTATGTAATAAACGCTTAAACTAATACAGAGGAGCATAGGAATATTCTTTTTGTTTATTAGTCACAATGAACAACGTAAAAAGTTTGGTAGCATAAATATAGAAAATATAATAATATGTAAATGAAAAAAAAAAGAATAAAAATAAATTAAGACATTAATAGAGTATTATATACATAAGCTCTCTTTTTTATTTTATTTTCCCTCTGGGAGTAATTACAACTTTTGTAAGCTCAAGATGCAATGAATGTTTGCTTTAGAGCAACACTAGGAGGTGATGATGATGGTTTGGCATAAAAAAAAATAAAAAGGCAAAATAAAAAACGTAAATTTACAAAAAATGGAACTTAAACAATTTTGAAATTCATATTTAAATATCGGCACAATACAGACCGTTTTCAAATTTGTAGTCAGCACCAACTACCTCAAAAGGCTCATCTGCTTTAAGTGCTACTGAACTTTCTTCACCTTACTATTGAGAAGAAAATGAGGGGAAACGTAAAAGGCTACCAACAAGAAGGAAATTATTATTATCTTTTTTTGGCACTTCTTGCTTATTACAAAAACTTAACAAAAAAATAATAATAAAAACTTTGCGATTGTAGAAAAATTTTGAATAAAAAAAATAGAGTAGAAAAAATATTTTAGTAATTTTTTCTCTTCTGTTCTACCAGAAGTTATGAAAAATACTTTATTGTACATTTTTAAACTAAAGTATTTATTCCCCTAGTGTTAAGTAATAATAATATATGCAAATATTTTTGTAAAGAATTAAAAGTTATAGTATTCAAAATTATTGCTGTTTGTTTTTGTAACTAAACGTAAATAAAATAAATGTGTGAACGGAATTAATTGTGGAAGAAAATTAAAAAAGGATTTTCTTTATATTAAAGTAGTTAAGTTATTTCCTGAAAGAATTATTATTTTTGTTTTGCTACAATTAACAGTGTTATAAACGTACTTTACACTAAAATTTATTTTTTCAAATTTTGTTGGTAAAGAAAGTACTATGTGCTAGAAACAATCAAAAAATTTTGCTAGTCAAGGGATCATTTTATCGAAGAAAAATCAACACAACCTTATAAGTTATTTTCAACCAATTAATATAAATTACTAAGACCTAGATGGGCAGCAAACCATAAGGTTATTATATTAAAACACCTCAATGCTAACCAGCGTACTTAGTCACCTCACTCGTTTAAAACTCAAAATTTTACTTAATATAGAAACGAATCTTTTTAAAAGTTTAAAAGCCTCCAAAAAAATACCTTTTCTGTTTTTTAGATAATTTATTTTCCAATACTTCGACCAAGATTGTTGGTTATCTTCAGGGAAATTATATCTAACCATAAAAGAGGTACAGACCGAAATTTAATAAAAACAAATAAATCATACATCCAGGTCTAAAATTTTAGAACACAATTTTATTTTTAGATTTTTTACAGCTTTTGAAGCAATAAAATCTTTGGGCCTTACCTGTCTTTAAATAACAGATAACTATTTCAACACCTTTTAATTTTCATTTTTTACCTGATTTTATCCAAACTAATAACAAATACTTTGAACAAATTTATATTCAGACAAATATGATTCAAGACTCATCATACTATTCGGACACCGCTCATTTAATTTTATTTTTATTAATTTTTTTTTTATAGTACTCGTCGCCACATGCAATTTTTTAACATTTGCTTTTGGAATTGCATTCGTCTCTACACATTAAAATTTTGTTTCTGCAACTTCGGCCTTGATTACTTAAATATCCCTTTCTTTTGCCTAAACGACGAATAACAAAACAAAAAAACAAATTTGGAAGTACATGAAACAGTAAACTCTTTTTTATTCGTTTTTCTTCTTCCACCTACAAGCAAGGGATATTCACAAAATAAGTTACAAAGTGTAAGCATCTCCTTATAATGGTTAAATCATAAGCCCATAAATCATGTCAAAATCGCGGCCTCTACGAACATATTCTTTAAAGTTTAAATTTAAAATTTACACTTACTTTGAAGCGGACATATTTGAACCTACCCTGTAAAAGTTCTTAATGTCTGCCAACTACGGTACAAAAAATAAAGCTTTCTAAGCATAGTTTCTTCAGGTTTTTTTTCTTATTTTACATGTTTAAATTAAAAATGTGTTAATACAAACTTTTTACAAACAAATGAGCAAAAGAATCATGCTTAGGCGAGGTTACGGAAGCTCTTGTAACCACAATATGTGCTCTATATATATGTATGGACATACTTCTATTGCATTTTCCTACTCACGATTATTATTAAATCTGAAAAAATTAATTTAAATTGATTTTTGGAGAAATAGAATACAGAATTTAAATTAAATAAAAAATCAAAACGTACGAGATATTCTTACAAAATTGTTAGATTGTATAGATGAAAATACCTTAAATTAAATGAAGATATAAATAATATAAATCTAGTATAAATTTAAAGCTTTTATTTTAACATATAAATTTTCGAAACGGGCAAAAATGTCTTAAAAGAGGCTACAGGTCTGCCAAATCCTTTTTGAAGTATATAGCCGACAATTGAGGACTTAAAGTCCGTTTATGTTTCTTAATCAGTGCTTTGCACTCCGTGGATTTCTGCAATACTGTTGTCATACCTTTCGGTGAAGACGTACGTATGTACCAAATAAACACCCAGTGACGACGGTCTTCCCAGAAATGTATGACAACAGTATGATATTTACTGGCGGAACAAATCCCATTAACTTAATATTTTTACGATAATTCATAAATTTTATTTCTAAATTGGCTATGTTTGATTGGGCTGGAGAGAAAACCGTTATAATCTTTGAACTATTTTTTTCCTTATTCTCCTTCGCTTCGTTGGCTTAAAAAAATTTGCTAATACTGACATAGATTTTCATTAAATAAACAAAAAATACCCTTGAGTATCATCCGTCCCAAAATCTGCTTTTGTGAAATTTTATTAAAATATCTGCAGTTGTTCATGCGATACCGGATTATGTGAAAATACATGGCTTTTAAACTACTGTGCGTTGGGTAGATCATTTCCATACTATAAGCTCGTGAGGATCAAAATAATATAGCAAGCATTGCGTTTTAATAAAATATATAAATATCTGAACTGTCAAACTTCTCACTACTGCATAACTTATTAAAAATAATAGCTTTATTGGATAATTGAACATACTCTTTCTCTGTGCCAAAATTAAAGAATATATTTGCTTAAATATATTTTTCCCAAATTATTCCTGTCCAACTGTTTAAATAAACTTTTTAAAACATATTCGCATATTGCTAGCAAATATGCTTTTGGCTTTAAAATTACAATGTCATACAATGGCCAGGTGAACAATTTAATATTATATTCCATTGTTTTAATCGAATTTATTTCTTTTGGAAAAACATGGCACTGTCAGCAAGATATTAAAATCGATGATTTAGCATACGTTGGTTAAAAAAAAACATTTGTAATCATCGTTATTTGACACATATATGTATACAGTTTTAAGCCTTTTTTGTAATTATAATGACAATAAAACCATAAAGTATATGTAAATGTAATCATGGTCATTTCATTATCAGATTTCCATTTAATGTGAAAAATATTGAAAGGAACAATAGCATTGTTTTCTACTGTACGATGAGTACTTTAATTTATAATATCCAAATAAAATTTACAACGATACAAAAACAAGCACACGCTTTAAAAAAAAGCTATCTATTTCTCACATAAAAATAAAACTTTTCATTTCATTACATTATATTTTAACTTAAAAGCATGTCATATGCATAACTATGCACGTATGTATATATAAAATGTTTGTACTAAATTTGTTAATGTATTTTTAATGGCCTGTTACATACACTGCAACAAAGTTTGAAAATGTAGCTGCTATTGTCAACAATAGTAGCAATTAAAAAAATACCATATCAATAAGATGCACAAAAACCGACAAACAATGAAAATTGTAAATGAGCTGATATTAAGGATTCAACACAGTATAAAATTCTTAAAAATGGACAACTTAAAACTGCAATAAAACAACAATAAGACTTGTTGTACTTAATAAATGTTTCCAAAGAAATTAAAATGAGCATTTTCTGTTATTTATTTCTTTTTTCAAATATATTCTTTAAAAGATAATAAATCAATTTGATATAATAAAAGGAAAACAACAACATCAACCTTCTACAAATATTTAATATAATATCAACATCAGACTATAAGTAGAGATATATAAAAAAGTAATATTAAGGAATGTTATTTGCAACAACAATAAAAAATCGTGGTACAATCTAAGTATAAACAAAAAAAGTTAATTCGTGAATAGCAAGTTTAGGAATAATACATTTTAGAGAGCTCATCATTGTTTCTGAAGAAAAAGTTAAGAAATGATTTTAGCGAAATGTATAAGGGAGTTTGAAGCAATTCATACAATTCATACTGTTTCTGAAATATAGTTTAAATTAAGATACAGTTCCGAGAGTTTTTTTAATGATCCAAATAAACATTTTATTTAATTTTTTAGGTTTCTTGTTTTTAATAGGAAAATGCTGTTGTTTAATTAACAATTTGCTAGTTAATTCTGCTTTTTTTATATTTTTTTTCTTCTCCTTTTGTCACTCATTTATTAACAATATCCCAGCTTGTGCATGCTCACACGAATATTTTAACAAAACTTGTCTATATCAGAAACTTTACAAGAATACCTGTCAAAAGCTCACTGTACACCCTGGCAATTTGAAACTAAAATGGGAAATATTCTGTCATTAACAAAGAGCTGTAAACGAAAATATAATTATTCAAAAATAACTTTTCACCAACTCAGTTAAATATAAAAAGGAACAAATAATAATAATTGAATTGTTCTAAATAAATAAAACATAAAATGTGCTTTTATATTATGATATATTAGAATTAATGGACTTATTAAAAATTTTCAAGTGTCCTTTTTAAAATCTTTAGAGTAGATATACTTATACCTTAAAAGCGCTTCATAGCTTCTGTAACAGAAAAAGCAAATCAAATATAAATGTTCCTTTTTTAAAAGATTATTATACTATAAATTCAATCTGTTTAATTTATTTCCACTGTTCACTTTAACACTCATAAGTTTATCTCATACTCTCAACATATAATTTGAATTAGTTTCAACTAACGTTTCCTTCATGAAAAATCATTAGTTTGTTTATTATCAGCAAAAATCAGAATTCACTACGATACTTTGCTTTTAAAGTTTCGGAGCCTTTTGTTTTCGCTACAAACTTTTACTGCTTTTACGTTGTTACAGCCCTTTTTCCCTGAAACGGTAATAGATAGATTCTCTGTCTTATATTACTAAAGCCGCTACATCAAGGTATACTAAAAATTAAAGCGCGCTCCAAAAGTGACGTGGTATTCATAAAAAATATTTTTATTTAATATAAATGTAAAATTTTATTCAGTTTGTCAAAAAGTACCATAAATAAAACAAATTATTGAAGGGTAACCCTTATAGTCACGGATTTTTCAAGAATTAGGCAGATATTTAGAATCTAAACAGATTCTGCAGAAATATTTCCGCTATAAAAGTGAATCTGAACAATAACTTAAAAAATTAAAGAGTGTTTTTATACAGGCCATGAGTTTGATCAGTTATAATAAAAATAAATTTTAAATAATTTTTTTTTTTGGCGACAAAAAAGTGTTATGTCTCAACTCTGTTTTTTACACAAATATTTTAGTTTTAATTTTGTTATATTGAAGAAAAACATTAAGATTCTAACTTTATTTTGATTATTATTATCCAGTAAAATTTAATGGTCAAGAAAAAGTAAGTTTCTATTTTTCTTATTACGAATGAAAAATTTATAAAAATCGCTTAAGCTTTAAGTCGTTTTGCGCCCTTTATATAAGGTTATATTTGTAACCATTTTTCATGTTTCAATTCAATTTATGATAACGACTTCCAACATATTCTTTAATCAGCTTTAAAAACATGAATAACGTAACCCGTGTATGCATAATTATATTTCGTTAATGTTACATTATCTTCGTTTTATGATCCATTCATTGAAGAAACCCATAACAACGCACTAGAAAAGCTAAAGGAGTTAGCAGATTCTTATGAAGGCTTTTAAATGTTAAAGTGCTTATGTTAATACAAATTGAATGTTTATAAATGTTCATATCAAATGTTTTAATGACAAAATATTAATTTATGTATGTATTTGTGATTATATGCTATATTTATGTCATTTTTAAAAAAATATTCGGGAAACTTTTTAATAACAATAGGTGGAAAAACATACAAAGTGTCCTAGGTTTTGATTATTTTTTATTTAATATTTATTTCTATTTCCTGATTTTTTTTTTAAGTTTTTCAAAAAAATTTAATTCAAACCGATTCTTAATGTTAAAAACATTCCATACAATATAAAAAAAAGGAAATAATTCTTTTTTTAAACATTTTGCTCATTCCCAACTACTGACAATGGAATTAATTGTTTACTTTAGAAAATAATAATGATTATTAGTTTGTATTTAAATGCATTCTGGTTTAGCTTAAAGAATCATTTCAATCATTATAATTCATTATCAATTTCTAATTTTCTGCTGGGTTATTATTTAATTGTATCCATGGTAAGGAAATTTTAAAATTATTAATGAAATTCAATTAGAACATTTCAAGAAAAAAGAAAATCTTTGCTTTTTTAATGAAATTCTACATAATGAACCCTCTGAAACGGAAACCATTATTAACCTACATTGTAAAATTAATACGCACTTACTTACAGGGATGGATAGTATTACAGTCGCGGCTTAATTACACAGATTTTAAAGCGGTAGTATTTTTCTGGCTCTTATTCTTTCTGTAAGGAGTTTAACTATAACAAAATCAAAAAGTGTTTTGATATTAAGAGCAATGATGCAAAATCCCTTAGATTCTAGGCTGCTTCGCTTTCAAATAAGTGTTGCCAGACCGTCATTGCCAAAACTATATTGCTATAACAAATTCAACTCACTAAGTCTTAGAATATTTTAGAAAAGCATAGACCTGTTATTTTTTTATTTCTATTTTTATTCTTTTTAAGAGCAGTGGCCCTTCAGGCAACAATACGTATATAAATATTTTAGTACCGTGGTACATTCTTTTGCAAACGGATAATGGTGCGGTAAGAGAGTTGGTGAAGCCAACATTGTCATCGCCTTTAATAAAATATTCCGATAAATTTTGATATCTCATAAACCACTTAAGGCACTTTTATGAAACTTTATAGAGTAAATCGGAGGTATTTTTTAGTATAACAACGAAATTTTTTGCTCGTTGGTTGAAGGGGGACTTCTGGGTAGGCCACCAAAATTCGGTACCACGGACAATTAGACCTTATAAATATATAAAAAAATGTGCTAACATGTGTAGGTTAGCTTCCATTTTTGTTTTGTACGCCAAAGTTAAAAAAAAAAGTTTAAGGAATTTTTGAAGTACCGTACCTATTAATCATTGTTTATTACTTTAAGACATTTGCTATATTTTTATTAAAAATAAGAATAAATCAGTTTAACGTTTCGATTCATAGCGCTTATAGTTATAAGCCTCTGAATTTAGCAAATGTAAAAAATAAAGTTAAAGGTACATTCTTTTAATCCATTTTAAAGCAACCTAGAATAAATACGAATAAACTAAAGATAATGTCAAAAGTTATATCGGTTCCCCCTCCAGACCTATTCGGACGTAACCAATTTTAAATTATAATTAAAAAAAAAATTTTAATATTTCTCGGAGTACAAAGCACCGATTAAAAAACTTAAACGGGCTTTAACGTCCTCAATTTTTGGCTACACACATCAAAAATGATTTGACAGCCCAGTGATTAATAAAGGCCGGGTAGCCTCTTTTGTAAAAAAAGAAACTTTTTGGGACATTGTTCTAGGTTCCGGAAATTTATATGTTACAACCCAAAAAAATGAAATCTTTTCTATCATTTGATTAAAAATTCTTTTGTCTATACAATTTAAAAATTTAGTAGGAATACCTGCATTTTGATTTTTTCTTGGTGTAATGCAAAAAAAAAAAAGATATTTGTCTCATACCCAGAAATTGTTAAAACAACGGCTTAAACAAAAAACAAAAAAAAAAGCTGAATAGAAAATTTATGAAATTTACTTTCTTTCATATAATTTCAACTAAAATCACTGTGAATCACTTAATAACTTTGTGTTCCTGTGATTGCTCTTTTGATTCATATAAATGTGATTGTGATGTAACCGTGGATATTCTTTAATGTTCATTTTTTCTAACTTTATCTTTATATGAATGTAATCTCGTACATATTTAATGTGATCACATAAACTGTACGTGTTCGTTTGTTATCCTGCGTTTTATATCACTGCGTTTTTTGTGTCCTTTGAAATTTCCAGGATAATATTGTTTACTTGTTGACCACAACTTTGATTAAATTATAATTTATGAAATAAAAGAAACATTTAAAAACAAGCAGTAAAGTACAATTGATGTTTTAATGTCTTTAAAAGGTTTTAATATTTTGCAATTATGGATTTTAATTATCCACTTAATATTTTATAAAAATAATTTTTACTGAAATTTATAAATATAATTTTAAGAAATTAGGAACTGAACTGTTGGAACTATTGAAACACGCTTCATTTATATTTATTTTTTGTTGACTTGTGTAAATTTTATTTGTGAAAATTACGGCCCTTACTTTTTAAATTTGTTTTTAACACTTATTTTTGCGTCGGACATATAGTCGGTGTAAGTTCTTAATTTTTACCTTCTATCATGAAATATTAAAGTCCATACATACATATAAATCATGTCACTACAGATCCACCCTTTGTATTTTAGATTAATCATAAATTATTGTGTTTTTTCTTATTGCCTTTTTCGGTCCCAAAACAAAGCAATATGCATGGTAATGAAGTCACTATTGGAATACACTTTAATTTAAGGTCTTACATAAAAATTGTTTTACATGCACTATGCAAATTTTATTTGTCTGCCAATTATAGATCATAAAATAATATGTCACTTAGGAACTTGTTTTAATTTGTATTGATAAAGTTTTGATAGGAGCTGTAGTAATGAAGTTTTCACAGAAATTTTAAATGTCTATTTACTACGGGTCCAGAATTAGAGAGCATTAAATGATGGGTAAACGGACGGATATTGTAGCGAAAACAAATACTCAAAGATTTCAGAGTCTACATTTGAGTGATAACACTTTTCTAAACCCACGAAAAGAAAAAAATTATAATATTTTTTCTTGTCTGTTGTTGTCGTAAATTGATTATGCTTTTTATGCGCTTTTTAAAAACGCATAGGTGAAGTTTTGTGTAAACAGTCTTACGCTTCTTTAAGACGTTAGAAATAAAATATAAAAAAATAGCATTTCTTTGTAATAGTTCCGTTGCAGTTTTTGTGTTTTCTTTAATTTTCTTTATGCAATTACAAGCGATTTTTGAATGTTTAAAAATTTTTTATTTCTTTTATTTTCCTACTTGCTCCATTCCGATTAATGTTAAGCGTGTGGCTTCCAAATTTATTCCAAGCAAAATGTGATTACAAAAGAATTGAAGAAAATAACGGCAAGGGAATGAAAATTATAACTTTTATATTTGGTGTTACTGAAAATGCGGCAGAATGCAGTCAGTGTCTAATTTTTCTTGTTTTCTTTGCAAAACGTCCGCATACATTTGAGAAATAATTTTTCTTTGTAAAAATTATATTAAAAAATGAACCAAAGCCGAAAAAGTAGATTTTAATTGATTTATGAAAATCCACCCTTTTAAATTTTTTCTAACTTTTAGTCAGTACTACGAAATCACATGCAAAAGCAACATCAACGAAAAGTTAAAAGCACTAACAAGAAAATAAAATGTGCACATACAACAAAAAAAAAAAAACTTTTTCTATAAACTATTTATTATTACAAAAACTCTGAAATAAAGTCTGTGTTAACTAAATGTCTTTTTTTGCTCCTTTTTCTTTTATAATTTTTTAAACCAAATGAGCATCGAAGCGTGGCACAACATGAAAAAGATTTTTCAAAATTTACTTATACTGCTATTGCGTTTTTCTATTTATTTTTCTTTTCTCTCCATTTTCATTTGCTCTTCGTTTTAATTGTAAAAATTTGGTACCAAACAGATTTGTTGTTTTTGTTGTTTTCAATTGATTCGATTTTGAAATTCGCTTTTGATTGTAAACTAATCCTCAGACAATCAGTGAGAAAAAAATTTAATATGGGATTTATGAAAATTAAAAAACAGCTAAAGGAATGCAAAAAGATATAAAGGTGTATGCCAGGAAAGAACTAAGCATTCATTCTTTAACAGGTGGAATAATTTTTCCCTGCTAAGAAATTAAAAAACCAGCTTGCGTCTGTCTGCTTTTATCTTACTGCTAAAAGTTTAATGCGTTAATTTATCGAGGACAAATTGCTTAATAAAGAAAAACCTAATTACATTTTTAAATGTTTCATGTTTATATAAACAATAAAAAAAATATATTACAACTTTTTTTTTCAACAGATGATTTTGGAATAGAACGCATTTATAACTATAATAGAATGAAAATATAAATATACTTTTACCCGACTACTGTAAAATTCTTCACTAAAAATAGAAACAATCAGTTTAAAATCAACCTAAAGTCTCGAATTATAAGCCCAAAATACTTAACTAACTACAGTTACTAAAAAATTTAATCTTTTTCAAATTAATTTTTATTTTTTAATTCATTTTCTTCTTTTGAATTGTTCATACATCAATTTAATAAATATACTTGTGGTTGTGGTGAACCCCACGTCTTTGTTGTTATGGGTTAAGTGTGCGGGAATTCGTTTTGGTCTTATTACTTTCTGTTGTTATAACTTTTTATTAAACCACAAAAAACGAAAGATTTTTAGACCAAAATAATTGCAGTTCTGCTTTATTTTATTTATTTATTTTTTTTTTTTTTTTGTAAATTATTGTATAGTAAAATATTAAAAATACTGGGTAAACAAGCATCTTTGTTATTAAAACAAATATTACACCATAAAATTGTGGTTAATTTCAAATCTAACTTTTATGAAGGGTGTTCTTAAATTTGAACATTATGTTAATGCCAGCTTTATATCATAATCATTTAAATTAGATATTTTTAAGCTAAAGCCAATAGATTTATATATTACATATGTATATGTTAAAATTTCCCAATGCAGGACTTTGTCCACTTGAAAAACTGCTGCTCCATCTGTGAAGAAATTGTTATATATCGTAAAATTTAAAACCGTGGTCACCGATTGTTTACAGTGTATTATTACATTTTAAAAATATACCTTATTCACACTAATATTTTGTAGTGACTCTAAAATGATTTTTCAAAATAATTGCGAGTACTGTCATTATTCAGTCACTACAAGTAAATTTCAATTAAAAAGTAAAATAACAAAAATCGACTGACTGAAATTTCCGTTCTCATAACTAAATACTTTCTTTGTGTACAAATGAAACTTATAAAACTTTTTAAACAAAGGCTTCTTTAATTCATAAAACAATGCAAGAAAAAATTAAAAAAAAGAAAGTATTTAGTTAAGTCATACACAAAACCTGCTAGCATTTTCTTATGTTTAGACATACATTTATTTCTTGGATATAAATAACTTTCAGAAAAAACACACACCAACCACTGTTTACGCATACATGCATTTTTTTTTGTATGGGTGTGCATGTGTAAGTTGTTTAGGTTAAAAAAAACACTTTTAATCTTTTTAATTCAGAGTTAAAGCCGCATTCACTTTATTATTTTTAATTGTTAAATTAGCACACCAAATTTTACAATTAACACCAACAATCAGTGTTGCCAAAATTCATTAAGAAATTATAGTTACTTTCTTAAAAATACACAATCCAAATAAATGACGGTTTTTTAATATCTGATTTATTAAAATTTAAACTGAAAATTTTTGTTAATACTTATGACAACAGTTTAATAAACGCTGCCAAAGATATGGTTAAAATTGTTCTTTAATAAACGTTATATATTCGAGTTTGATTAAAATGAGTGCTTAATTTAGATTACATAGTTCTATTTAATCTAACTGTTATGTTTATTCATTCTGTGATATGTCTTAGGGTTTCTTGGTGCCAATAATTATAACTTGAACAATTACGGTTAAACAAAAAACTGGCGTTCATTTTTGTTTTATTTCACGGGAAAGTCTTCGGTTGCTGTTAAAAGATCTCTGCAAAACAAAATTGGTATATTTTTCTTTTCTGGCATATTCCCTTAGGTAGTTTTTTTTTCTAATATATTAAAACGAACTTTGCTATATAAAAAGCTTCATCAAAACCTGAAAAAAACAATATTTTTATCTTTCAATTTCATTTGCGGTCTTCAATAATATAGAAAATATTGCTATTTTAAATGGTTGTAGTTAAAGTATTTCAAAACGTTTATTTTTGATTTTAAGATTTAGAAAAATATGCTAAATTAACCACAAGAATATTTAAATAATTGTCTAATATTAAATGCTGTTCATTATAAAACGTGTAGAGTTATTACAATAGAAGAAATTTTAGAAAACAATATTTTTAATATATTTTGTTTTAAAAAAATAATTTAATTTAATTTAATTGTGTTTGATTTCTTCAAATATAAATATTTCATGCTTTTCTCAATAAATATTTATTTTTAAAATCTAAAAAATATAATGTATTACTGCAGGGAAAGCATATCTATATGGCCTTTTGCTACTGCTCATATAGCTTAGCTTATCTTACTACAGAGTCTAACATAAAATACCAAATCAATTAAATAAGAATAACATAGAATCAGTAGAGCAAAAAGACATTTAAAACTTAAAAAAAAGTTTTTATGCAAAATTTGGGAAGAATTTACTGATAAGCAGTAGCTTTTGTAGGTTGTAATAATAAATATTTCAAGATATTCTCTTTCCTTCTACAAAATTGCTTCAATTTGCATGGTTTAATTAAATAAAAACTTTGTATATCTTAGCACTCTGTGTCAACACCATTAAAAAAAACATATATTGGGATAACAGAGATTTAAAAAAAAAATAAAATAAAATTAAGTACATAATATAACTTCGCATCGGCTTTTAATGGGTTAAGCATAAAATTCTGAAATAATGTCTGTGTTTACCAAATATTTCTTTGTTGCACCTTTTTCCTTTATCTTTTTTTAAGCCAAATAAGCATCGAAGCATGGCACAACATTGAAAAAAGTGTTCAAAATTTAATTTTACTGTTATTGCCTTTTTTTCTTTATTTTTATTTTTTCTTCATTCTTATTGTAAAAAAAATACAAATTTGTTGATTTTGTTATTTTAATAGTTTCTATTTTGAATTTCGCTTATGATTGTAAGCTAATCCCCAGATAATCAGTGAGAAAAAATATGTATCAATGAATTTATGAAAATTAAAAAACAGTTAAAGGACTGCAAAAGGATATAAAAGTTTATGCTAGGAATTGCAATTATTGTCCAAGAATTAAACATTCAATCTTTAACAGGTGGAACAATTTTGTTCCCTGCTAAGAAATTAAAAAACTAGCTTGCGTCTGTCTGCTTTTATCTTACTGATATAAGCTTAATGCGTTAATTTATCGAGGATGAATTCCTAAATGAAAAAAACCTAATTGCAGGAACTTTTTTAAATATTTCATGTTTATATAAATAAAAAAAAAATACATTACAACTTTTTTTTCGCATAAAAAATTCATAATTCCCTGCAAGCAAACTTGAAGCAGATGATTTTGGAGTAGAACGCATTTGCAAGTTTAATAAAATTAAAATAGAAATTTAGTTAAACCCGATTACTTTAAAATTCTTAACTAACTTTTTTACTTAGAGCGTTCTATTTCATTTCTGTGTGTCTGTAAACAACACTGGTGTATGTGTAAAATTATTTTTTTAAAAGACTTTGAAAAACAAACTCAAAAATAAAATTATAAATAGTGAAAATTCTAAAATAGAATAAATCAGTTTAAATCACCCTAAAATCTCGAATCTTAAATCCAAAATACTTAATTTACTACAGTGACTACAAGATTTAATCTTTCTCAAAAAATTTTTTCTTTTCCATTAATTTTCTTCTTTTGAATTTTTCATACATAAATTTAATAAATGTGCTTGTGATTGTGGTGAACCCCATCTCTTTGTTATTATGGGTTAAGTGTGCGGGAATATGAATTCGTTTTGGTCTTGTTACTTTCTATTGTTATTACTTTTTAAGAAAACCACAAAAAAAGAAAGTTTTTTTTTTTTTTTTTTTTTTTTGTAAATTATTGTAGAGTGAAATATTTTATATATATTGGGTAAGCAAGCATCTTTGTTATTAAAACAAATATTACGCCATGAAATTGTGATTAATTTAAGATTTAACTTTTTTGAAAAGTGTTCTAAAATTTGAGCCGAACACTATGTTAATGCCATTTGTATACCATAATCATTTTAATTAGATATTTTTAAGCTAAACCTAATGGATTTACATATTACATATGTATGTATTAAAATTTTCCAATGCAGGAATTTGTCTACTTAGAAAAACAGCTGCTCCATCTGTGAAGAAATTGTTATGTATAGTAATCACTAATTGTTTTCAGTGTATAAAAACATTTTAAATATATAACTTATTCACACTAATATTTTTTAGTGACTCTAAAATCATTTTTCAACAAAAAAAAAAAAAAAAAAAAATGAGGGTACTGTCATTATCATTTAGTTACTACAAGTAAATTCCAATTAAAACGAAAAATGACAAAAATCGACTGACTAAAACTTTGGTTTTCATAACAAAATAATTTCTCTGTGTACAAATAAAACTTAAGTCATTCATAACTACAGTAAGTAAAATTTTTATTTTTAAACAAAGGCTTCTTTAATTCAAGAAGTATTGCTATTGCTGGTAAAAGCCAAGACATATCATACAACAAATCAAGAAAAAATTAAAAAAAAGAAAGTGTTTAGTTAAGTCATACACAAAAGCTGCTAAGATTTTCTTATGTGTAGATACAAAGTGTTCGTTATATTTATTTCTTGGATATAAATTACTTACAGAAAAAACACACACCAACAACTGTTTATGCATACAAGCATTTGTTTGTATGGGTGTGCATGTGTAAGTTATTTAGGTTAAAAAAAAAACACTTTCAATCTTTTTAATACAGAGTTAAAGATACCTTCACTTTATTAATCTTAATTGTTAAATTAGCACTTCAAATTTTACAATTAACACCCACAATCAGTGTTGCCGAAATTCCTTAAGAAAATATAGTTACTTTCTTCAAAATACACGATCTAAATAAATGACGGTTTTTAAATATCTGATTTATACAAATCTATTGGTTAATTAATATGAATTTTATATGAAAAAGAAAAATAGAAAATTTTAACTTTGCTTTTCTTTCTCATATAAATTAACCAAAGAAATTTTTTTTAATACAAAAATTGGATTTTTCAAAACATTTCAATAGGTCTGAATATTGCTTTTTTATTTTTGTGCTCGCAGAACTCAGTCATTTCTAAACAGATTTTAAATTTTTTCTTCGCTCCCTTTATTTTGGTCCCGTTTTCGAACAGGTTCATAATTTTTAAAATTTAATGGTGCCCTATACGTGCCATAAATTGACGTATATAGGCCTACTTTTGGCTCGATATAGATTTGAAAATAGGACATATTTGCGATTACAATGATTGCCATTTTTAGTATTAAAAATTATAATTAACGGATACCCTAATAGTTTGATGCATATGGCCATACTTTTGAATAGTTGAAGACAGACGGTTGAAATTTAAAAGAGTATGTATTGCTAAGTCTACCATTACAGCAAGTAAAAATTTTGAATTTAAAAGTAAAAGGATATCCCTATACTTGATGTTGTATGACCTGTATGGCCTTAATTTTGAAACTGTTATTGATAAACACTTAAAAATTAGACAAAACGTTTAGTATAATAACAAGCATAAATATTTAAAATGAAAAATTAAATGATGCCCTAAAAGTTATTCTAATTTGATGTATATGGCCAATAATAGTTACTGTCTTACAGAAACATTTATTTTATTCTTGCCTGATAAAATTCAAGAAGCAAAAATTTTTATTTCTGATGCACATTGCGAAAACACGGTCAAACGGGCAAATCGATTTCTGTGAAATTTATCCGCCTAAATTAGCAGAAATTTTGAACATTTTGCAAAATAAAGGCGAGTGCAATGCGTAATGGCTTATTCCAAGCATACTTTCAGGAGTATAAAAAATCTATTTTGTATAAAATTTTTTAAGAATTAAGAAGTTAAAAAAACTTTATTAGCTTTTTCGTATTGGTACCTTAATATAGACAGCCCCTCATTTACAGCAAAGTAGAAAACTTGATAAAAACTATGGTCTTGTAGTTTATCGAAATATGTATCTACATAAAACTTGAATTAAAAAAAGGAAGAATGGCCTTTCTATATTAAGATAACGATTCATATTTCATAAATAACTATTAAAAAGCTTACAGATTTTTATTTCTATAAATGTAATTGATCTGTAGTTGCAGCAATACGAGCGATAATAAATGTATAAAAAGCAATATAAAGTTTAAAGATCAGCGGATCAAAAAAAAAAAAAATAATAAAAATAATAATAATAGTTTAATTCTCATTAATAAAAACTGTCAACACAGTCCCTTATTATATGTAATAATTAATATTTAATTCCCCATGAATGTTTAAAATTAATATAATTATATTATGAATGAAATTTTCCCCCTAAATCAACAAAAAGGCACATCATAATTTTCACCCTATTTTTGCCTTTATAACTGCTACTTAATTATATTGTTGTTACATTAAGCTTAGTGATTTAATGTTTTTGAAAGGACTATAAACATTTAATCTAATCATCTTCAAGTACATGCTAAATTTTCTATTGTTTTAAAAATTTAAATTTATTGACCTGTAATTAACAGTTTTAAACTACAAAATTAAAATTAGTAGATTGTAAGAGTGTTGCATTTCACATGCGTAGGTTTGTTAACTAAAACTCCAATGGTATTTTATGTCCTTTATGTGTACATATTCAGTTTGTAGTTCAGTCACACCTTTTTGGGTTTGCTGAAACTTTAATGACTTCATTACCGTTAAAGTTGTTTTGTAGTGCAAACCATTGCTTCCATTCTAGATTCGCAATTATGCCAATTTTATCAATTTATAAAGAGAAAAGAATAAAGGTTATAATGATTGTTAAAATCGCACAGGGAACGAATTTGAATTAAAAATTAATGAACGACCTGCTTATTCATTGACTTCATTATTGGCCATAAATAACTATTTTTTCTTCATAAATTCTTTCTTGTTGTTTTTACCTTGATTTTGTTATTGTCGATTTGTCAAAATAAGATATGCCATTCATACTTAACACACTTTTTTCTAGACTCATTGCAAGAAAAACTTCAAATAAATATTTTCTGTTTGTTTGAAGAATACAACAATGCCGTAATTAAAGAAAACGTTCACCAGAAATGCAAATAGTCAGGTACAATAGAACAAAACTTTTTAATACAACACAATGTATTATATAAAATATATAAAAGAGAAATATTTAAAAGACAAAAACTGAGTGCCAGAAGAAAAGATGGGAGACAATTGTATGTGATATAGCAACTAAATTTTAGTGTCGATATGTGTGTCTGCTTCATGTTAAATTCATCCTTTAGCCAGACTTTATACTCATATTTTTTCACAAGCAGAATAATTGTAATCCATTTTCAGTTTCTAGTGATATTATGACACCTATTATTTCTTGCTTTCTCATATTTTACTCGTTTCTAAATTGCATCTTGCTTGGCTGACAATAAGGTGCAAAAAAAGAGACAAAAAAAAGGAAAATGATAATCGCAATTGGAAAATGAAGTTTCACAATAAATAAAGCTAAAATAAAACAGAAAAGAATATTTTTATTGCCATTACAACTAGCTTAATTAAAAAGCTAAATTTATGTCATTATTGTGTAAATACACTAATAGAATTTAACTAAATAAAATATGCTACGGTCAAGAATGAAAAGAAAGTAGATTAGTATACCACCAACAAACTTCTTAGATAATCTTACAGATGAAAAGAATAGGTAATTATTTTAGACTACTACTTACATTGGAAAAAAAGCGTCATCATAGCTATTCTGGATCTTAGCTAAAGTGAATGAAATAAGTAGTTCGGTTTAATATTAAAAATTATATTAATATATTTGTTAGGTAAAAAGCTCTAAGGCAGGGGTTCTCATCAAATTCCTGCTCACGGTCAAATTGTGACAAAGGACAAATAAAATTATTTGCTGTTGTAACTGTCACTTGTAATTATTTTTTTGAAACAAGATAGATTTAAGAAGATTTCTTGTTCTTTAAAGACAGTGTATTTTGTTCTGCTTTTATTAAAATTTGACTGTTTTTTTTTTTTACAATTTATCTCAATTAGTAACGAACCTTAACAAAAAATAAAACATAACAATTCATCCATCGGATTTAAGAAAATAACTTAATTAATTACTACAAAATTAAAATAAACATTATGTAAAATAAATGGTAAATTTGTCAAATCAAAATATAGGATTAAATGTCTTGTATTCTTACGACCTGTTAACTAAAATAGCAACCTTAAAAATTAATTTAAAATTTTTAAATTAATTTTAAGTCTGATAACCAGATTTTATTAAACGATATTTATTGCGAAAAATATTGAAATCTGAAGAGAAAAATTTAATTTGATATATTACTTATATGTTTGAATATTGAAATTAAATTGACTTTACTATTTTTATCGTTTAAGCTTTAGTAAATTTTTCGTTAATACTAACTATATGATATCGAAAAATGTGACCTTGGAGGTGAATTGTTGAGTTATTTATTAAAAATCAACTTATTTTAAAATTTACCGTAAGAAAATCAGCTGAATTAGTTTTAAAGAAATAGACTGCAGTGTTATCAGTGTGTAAATTGCATCAAACGGTTTTCCGAATGTAATGGACTCTATGTTGTCTCTTGTGGATACGTTTTATTTAAAAAAATTCGCCTAATTGCGATAAAATCTTTAATTGAAGTTACGTTTGATTTTCAAAGTGAATTTGCATAATTTGGCAATGCTAGTAAATGGGAAAAAGTAAGCGCAATATCAGGCTTTACAAGAACCCATTATTTTGATTAGTTATCAAAATAAATCATTACGAGTATAAGCATTGTCCGCATCGAGTTTGCACATTTAATTAAAAGAGATCGGCAATTAAGACTTTTTGATATACTTGAAGAAATGAGCAGCAGCTGCAAAAGTTTGCAAAAGAAATATTAATCAGTTTCACAGGGCTGAAAAAAAACCCTTCAGTTTTTTACGACAAATGAATTAATTTATTCGACTTCAAAATCCATTTACTCTTTAAATTTTTATTAAGAAACAAAAATTATTTTTTTTTTTAAGTTAAAAAAAATAAGTAAAATTATTCATCAGTAGTATTCAAAGTTTTTGGAACAACATTTAAGTTCAACTCTAGAACATCAATTATCTATAGTTCGTAGAATTCATTATAAACTGCAATTATTTATTTTTTTCTTAATTATTTTAGTCATTTATTTATTTACTACTCTATTTTATCAACAAATATTATAAAATTTAAGAAATTCTTGTTCTAGCTCTTAGCAATCAGAAGTATTGATAGCTTGACTAAATCTGGAAAGTGAAGGAAAATATCTTCAAATGGCAAGGGATACTTAAAGTCAAAAATAATATATTTAAGTTCAATTTTATTGATTGTTTTTTTAAGTTTTTTAACGTATGTCTATATATGTTTGTACAATTTTTCATCATGAAAAATTTCAGCCACGCAAAAATATATTTTGAATGATGATTAATTTTATTTTACTATTCTTTTTATTACTTTGTGCGTTTTATTTTTTCTTAAATGGCTCCAGGGAAATCAGCTTTCTTCACTAAATTCAAGTAATGTGAATAATTTATGGCAAAATAAAATACTCCCAATACTAGAAGTGTACACGTGGCATAAATTTTATTCCTCTTAAAGAGTTTAATGGTAAAGAAAAATATAACTTGAATATTATGTTCTATTGCATAATATCTTAGCAGTAGCATTTCTTTCGTTTCTTTTGAAGAAATTTAAAAGTAACAAAATTAAGGCCACGTTTTTTAATTATTTAGTTTATCAAAAATATAATTAATAGATTATTATATTAATTTAAATTAATTTTTAAAGAAAATAGTCAACAGCATATTAACTTTAGTTAAAATTTATGGAATTAAAAAGTGAGTATTGCTTTGGTGAAAATTTTTGTTAATACTTATGACAACAGTTTAATAACCGCTGCCAAAGATATGGTTCAAATTGTTCTTTAATTAACGTTATATATTTAAGTTTGATTAAAATGAGTGCTTAATTTAGGTTACATAGTTCTTTTTATGTTTATTCGTTGTGTGATATGTTTTAGGGTTTCTTGGTGCCAATAATTATACCTTGAACAAATACGGTTAAACAAAAAACTGGCGTTCATTTTTGTTTTATTTCTCGGGAAAGACTTCGTTTGTTGTTAAAAGATCTCTGCAAAAGAAAGTTGGTATATTTCTCTTTTCAGCAGCATACCGCTTAGCTAGTTTTGGTTTTTTCTAAAATGTTAAAACGTATTTTGTTAAAAAAAAGGCTTCAGAAAATCTGAAAAAACAACAATATTTTTATCTTTCAATTTCATTTGCGGTCATCAATAATGTAGAAAATATTCCTATTTTAAACGGTTGTAGTTAAAGTGTTCCGAAAGGTTTATTTTTGATTTTAAAACTTAAAAAATATCATAAATTAACCACGAGAAGATTAAAATAATTTTCTTATATTAAGAGCTTTTCATTAAAAAACGTTTAGAGTTATTACAATGGAAGAAATTTCATAAAACAATATTTTTAATATACTTTGTTTTAAGAAAATAATTTAATTTAATTGTGTTTGATTTCTTCAAATATAAACATTTTATGCTTTTGTCATTAAATATTTATTTTTAAAACCTACAAAATATAATGTATTACTACAGGGAAAGCATATCTATATGGCTTTTTGCTACTGCTCAAATAACTTATCAGTGGATTTTATCCAAATTTTGTACTCAAAACTATAGAGTCTTATATCAATTACCAAATTAATTAAATAAGAATGACATTGAATTAATAGAGCAAAAAGAAAATAAACACTTAAAAAAGTTTTTATATAAAATTTGGGAAGAATTCACTAATGAGCAGTATGCTTTTGTAGGTTGTAATAATAAATATTTCAAGATATTTTTATGAAAGAATCAAGTAAGTTAAAATAAAATAACATTAAAAAGATATAAAATAATATATTTTCATATTACTTTAAATAATTTAGTTTGAAAAACTTCCTTTACATAAGAGGATATTTTAAGTTTACATGCCTCTATTTAGTTTGAAAAATAATATTAAATTTTAATACAATTTGTTGCTTTCCTTCTACAAAATTGCTTCAATTTGCATGGTTTAATAAAATAAAAGCTTTGTATATCTTAGCACTCTGTGTCAACTCCAATCAAAAAAACATATATTGGGATAACAGAGATTTAAAAAAAAAAGAAAATAAAATTAAGCACATAATATAACTTCACATCGGCTCTTAATGGGTTAAGCATTTCTTTAGGTTTTATTATTTCCTTAAATACTTCCTCAATAGCTTTAAAATGATCCCCATATTGATATTTTGAAAAATATGGAAAATATGAGCAATCGAAAAATTTTTCGGTTGATGTTTTTTTTGCATCTCCCTATATAGTTGTTCGTTTTTTTAGTTACTTCACCAAACTAGATTGGTTACAAAAGTTATGGAAACATTTGAGGCAAGCGTTCTGTTTTACCCGCTGCCTCGAAAGACATGGACCGATCTTGCTAATTTTAAAAAGCAAAATTTTTGAAACTATGTCTGATCGACTCATCTAGTGTCTTGGTAAAGTTGAAATCAACCCGAACATGGACGGAAAAACGGACAGATTGACATCGTTCAATCGACTTTGCTGTAATAAGAATGCAGAAAAATATACTTTGTGGAATTGGAAATTAATATATTAGAAATTAAAAATGGAAAGCAAACTTAAATATACCCCTTTTCCAACGGTGGTGAAGGGTATAAAAATATATGTTTTAAAGCTTTACAAATAATATTTATTGCTTATAATGTTATATGTAGATGTTTTAACACACATCTTTTTCTCTTGATTTTTTGCATGAACGAATGCTGTATATTCAATCATTAAAGTGTTTGCTCTTTTGAATCTGGTGCCTTTATATAACAATGTTTGCCAAACGTGTTAAAGTAAAGTGTTTCGCTATTAAAGTATGAATTATATTTAAAATTCTAATACCACAAAAAATAATAAGAACAAGCAAACAGACATGAGAATTTTTCCTAAGACAGTAATAATATTTAACATATTTCAGCAACGAAAAGATATTTCTCATACATTCACAACAAAAGCTTTAATTTGACTACAAAAAGTAGAAGTTTTATTTAAACTGTGTTGGCTATAAAAATAAAGTGCAGTTGGTATTATTAGGCTTAAGCAAATATTCTGTCGTTTTGTTTCCTTTCTGAAGAAAATATACAAGCAGAAAATTATCAAGTGAAAGATCGCATTATTATGTTTTACAAAATAGGGGACTGAATTGCAAGTCTAAGTTCCACTTCTATAGAAACTAACGAATAATTCATATCGAATAGCCTTCCTGATCTGGTTTCAGTATAAAAAAATTGCTGCAGTGAAATTTTTAATACCATCTTAGGCACGTTCGTACTCTTTTCTTATGTATGTAATACGAAAGAAATGAATATAAAGCGGTGTCAATCCCACATATCCAGAATAAATAAAATGGCAATTTGTCATAAACGACAGAACTTTTCCATACACCTAATAATTTTACAATGACACTGATTGCTTACAATTCAAAGAAGTTCTTTGGATAAAAAATATAAGAATAAAAATGCAGTCAGTATGAAAATAAATTAAAATATGAAGGTCAAAAAAGTAAAAGAAGGCAGAAGCAAAATGTAATCTAAAAATTATAAAAGCAGTTTTAAGATTAATTTACGTCTTTACGAATTTGTAATGTAAATTGTGATTACAAGATGATGAATTAAAAATCTTAAAAAAATTTTATAATTAATTTTTTTTTGCATTTTATAGAAAAAAAAAAATTATAAATGATTAAATATTAAAGAGGTTGAAGGAATTTGGCAACTCAACTTCAAAGTTCAGCTTAAATTTTTATATATAAATGATAAATAATTTTTAGCAATAAAACGCTGTCTTAAAATTTTCGCAAATCTTATATTTAAATAGCAAGCACAAATTTTTCTTTTAATTGTACTCTCAAGTCGCATATACTTCAGTTGCCAAATTGACTTACTCTGCTTTTTTTTTGATAGTTAGATTTAAAAATATAATACTATTTATTTTAGTAAAACATTAAATCTATTGTCCTAATCATGTTTACATAATTATTAGTAGAATTAATAGATAAAAAAAAATCAAACGCTTTGAGGACCATTTAATGCACATAAATGCGAGTGTAGAATCCTAGAATGGGCGAGTAGTCATATATTTCGTCCGTTAGTTTGACTAAAAAAAATCTGAGATATTAGGCCATTTCTCTTAAATTATTATTTTAGATAAAACTGTAGTAATCTTGCCAAAAATACCGATTTTAAAACAGATTCAAGCTGTCTGTCTTTAATGGTTTAAAAATTTAGCTACATACATAATTTTACATCAATTTTATAATAATATTTTTTTATCTTCTTATTATACCACAGAATGTAGTAGAAATTATGTTTAATTTTCATGTATGTTGTATGGAAACACCCTATAATTTTTAAAATTATAAAATGGTTTTAAAACGGGACCAATCTGCAAGTATAACCTTTTAAAAACAAATAATAAAGTTTTAAATCGGTTCAGAAAGTACTAAGTTCTGTAGCCAGAAACATAGAAAAGCTTTAACATACACATTATCTAATAGCCTCATTGTTTTTTTTAAGTCGGCTAAAATTTAGGTATATAAATGACCTTTTAGGAAGTAAGTCACAAGTTCTGTTAATTGAAATAAATTTTCCTTTATTTTTCTTACTGTTGTTATTTAACTAAAGATATGAAGACTTAAGAAAATCTATTGATCTTAAGTAATTAATTTTAGCAAAATTTAGTTTAGATTTTTAAGCTGTTTAAAGGTTTTAAGATATAAAAAGAAGGAGAAAATTTTGTTAAGTCTAAATTTTAAAAAGCAGACTTGCGGAACCAAAAGAATTTTTAAATTTTTCTTTCAGTTACTTCTTTATCAGATTAAATAAATTTGCGGTTTTGCAATGCTTCATTTAGAAGCCGTTATAAACAGAGTATTGTCAAAATTATTATAAAAATTTTAATTATCAATGTTATTCAACTAAACAAATCAAAAATAATGAAGAAATTTCTAAAGTAAAAACTATTTTCAAATTTTTTTTTTTTAACAAAAGATACGAGCTAAAATTTTGTTAGTGTTATATCATAATTTTCTTCTATTTTGCATCTTTGCACCTCATTTCAAAGCAGTCAGGTAAACAGTTAGTTCAGTAATTCCCTCATAATATCATGTTAAGACACCAAATTATGACACGTTGTTAATAAATGTATTTTTTTGCCAATTGTATTTGAAGAACACAATGATATCAAGGCGAAACTACAAAGGCAAATATGGCAATCCTTTTAAAATATAAAGTGCCGAGATTATAAAGATATTTTTCGAGCAATTCTAAATTTATTTTAAGGTGAAAAGTGACAATTTTACTGGCAGATGGCACTGAATTCAAAGCTCACATAAACTATGAAAAATATTTAAAACTTGTGTTGGAAATTACTTATCCTCTTTCAAATTATTAGGCAGCATTCTTGATATCAAGTTTTTTGGCAGTTATAAAATAAAGATTTTAAGAAAGCTTTCGGTGCCAGGTGTCGACTTTTTAAGAAAATTTATTTATTTAATATTTATTTATTTATTTGATTGTCTCATACATTCAGTAATATAATTTAGCTATAAAGAAACCAATAGATCAAAAAAATAAAATTAATCACTTACACACTGGCCTTAATTCGAACAATCTAGTGTATAAAATATGACATTAAGGATTCTTTTACAATTTTGTTATTTTCAAAATGTATTTAAACATTACAAAACGATTTTATAAGTATAATGAAAAATATAAAAAACATTATTTTTATAACAGTGTGTTTGGTTTTTCATTAAGAGTCATTGGCACGATTTGTGAAACAAAAAAAAAAAAAAAAATTAATTTTATCAGTTATCTTCTTCAAGTTATTAATTCTTTTTTTAAATATATTATTTTTTCCCACTGTTTGTGTGAAATATTTTCCTCAAAAATATATAATAAAAACAAATGAGTTTTAATTTGGGTTTTTTTTCTATTTATTATTTTGTAAAACTTACGTTCGGGTTGGCGGGTAGAACAAAAGTGTAAAAAGAAGGTAAAAAGAGATTTTATACAAATTTAAAGCATAGGCGCCAAAGAAAAAAAGGAGAGGGAAGATTAAAAAGAGAAATGTCAGAGAAAGTGGAAGATGAAAAAAAAGGGTTTTTCGCACATAAACATCCCGCCCCCCTTGCACTCGTGCAACAAAGGGTAAGGAGTTAGTTTAATTAAAAATAAGTAATAATAATTTACAAAAAATTAAAAAAATTTACTAATAAAAATTCAAATTCAGAATACAATTCAATTATTAAAAAGAGAGGAAAAAAATACAATCAGTAAAAAAAAAAGAAAAAAAATTCCTAGGATATACGTCCATTCGAAACGTTGATTATAATTGTCGCAGTTTCCTTGGCATAATTAGAATGCTGTGGCTGGGCATACGGCTGGACTTGTGGTTGAATTTGTTGTGAATTCTGTTGTAATTGTGCTAGTTCTTGTTTCAATTGTTCTATTTGTTGCTCCAAGTGTTGAGTGTTTGTATCAACCTTGTTACGTTTCGTTTTTTTGGCTTTCTTCTTCTTGTTCTTCTTTTCTTGGTTCTTCGTCTGAGTCCCTTCAGGGCGATCAGTGCGTGTTTTTCGTCTGTCATCTCGAAAACGGTGCAGAAGCGTGTGGTGCTCGGCTGTGCATTCCATACACCGTTCTCTACTGACGCACTTATCCCTCATATGAGAGTGAGCCAGACAATTAAAACAGTAGCGATATTTTGCAACAACTTTCCATCGCTCTGCTACCGACATTTTACGGAACTTTGGGCATTTCCGAATGGGGTGTTCACTTTTACAAATGCGGCAGTCTCTAAGGCTTTCATCACGTGGTTTTATTTCGGGTTTACTCCCTGCTGAACCATTGACAGGACGGTGAACTTCAAAACGGGCCGAAGTTTGAGACATTTTGAAAATCTAGGGGTTATAAAAAATAAGAGAATAGGGAGAAAAAAAATTATTAATTTTGGTTTGAATTGGGAAGGAGAACAAGCTTCACAATTGGCCGGGTAATAATGCCAGAAGCTGTTCTCACGTCAGCGACTCTAACTTTAGAATCCTGACCAGAATAGACCTTCTCTAAGCGACCTAATCTCCAACAATTTGGGGGCAAATTATCTTGACGGATTACAACCAAATCGCCAACTACAAAGTCCCTATTAGGAAACTTCCACTTTGTGCGTTTGTGGAGCTCCTTCAAATATTCCTCTTTCCACCTTATGGCAAATTGGTGGTGAAGAATTTTAAGCTTCTGCCACCTGTTGGCAAGGCTTAAAGATAATTCTGAGTGGTCAGGCTCTGCACTCCCCAGTAGCGGACGTCCGACTAAAAAATGACCAGGGGTTATAGGAACCAAATCAGTTGGGTTATCACTCATTGCACATAAGGGTCTGGAGTTCAAACAAGCTTCAATACGAGTCAACATGGTTTCAAATTCAGGGTAAGTAAATTTCTGTGAATTAGAAATTCTTTTCAAATGGGTTTTGAAACTCTTTACCCCGGCTTCCCATAAACCACCCATGTGAGGAGCGCCAGGTGGAATAAAATGCCATTTAAAAGGATTATCAGGACTAAGGGTCTGAACTTTAGATCCTATTTCTTGTAAAAACTTTCTTCGATCAATACTGAGTAACTTTGCAGCACCAACGAAAGCTGTGCCATTATCAGAGTACATATGTCGAGGTGCCGAACGACGGGATATAAAACGGGTAAATGCTGCCAGAAAAGCTTCTGAGCTCATATCCTCGGTCACTTCTAAATGTATTGCTTTTGTACTAAAGCAAACAAACACTACGACATAACCTTTGGACATTCGACAACCTCTTCCACTGTAGGATTTAATGTCAAATGGACCTGCAAAGTCGACGCCTGTATAATCAAAGGGCTTCCCAATAGACGTTCTTTCCGGGGGTAAGGCAGCCATCATCTGATGACTAGTCTGCTTACGATGAATAACGCATTCCTTGCAGTTGTTCACAATCGTACGAACTAAATTCCTGAGTTTAGGGACCCAAAATTCAATTCTAACAAGTCGTGCCAATAACGCATTTCCACCATGCAGCGAGTATTTGTGGACAAAGGTTAAGTATAACCGAGTAAAAGGTGCATAATAGGGTAGAATTTTTGGAAAACGTTCATCATACGTCAGACCTACTGCCTGAGCAAGGCGACCATTTACTCTCATGAGTCCACTTGAATCAAGGAAAGGATTCAACGAGATTAATTTACTATTTCGGGGTAAACTCTCGCCCTTCAGAAGGCATGAGTATTCAGGTAAGTAAAAATGTTGAGATAAAAGGGTTAAGCGTGTTTTCACAAATATTATCTCCGACCTAGATAACTGCTGGGAATCATAAACACAATCACACTTTCGCACTCTATTATAGAAACGAAAAATATAGGCAATGACTCTCATAGCTCGGGGTAAACTAGAAAACCTCTTCAGAATATCATCAGTGCTATTAGAGTGGGTAAAAAGAGTCATTATATTTTTTGTCTCGAGATTAGTGTGATAAATAATTTTCGTCCGGGGCCAATTTTCCTCAGGCTGGCTTAACCACTGCGGGCCATTCCACCATAAAGTGTTTTCAACTAAATCTTGAGCAAGAGATCCTCGGCTTGCCATATCAGCGGGGTTATTCCGAGAGTCAACATGAGACCAATTCTCAGTGCCGACTTTTTCCAGAATCAACGCAACTCTATTTGCAACAAAAGTAGGCCAGTGGCACGGGGGTTGTTGAAGCCAGGATAAAACTATGGTAGAATCAGTCCAAAAATGAATCCTTTTCCTGGCTAGATTCATTTGAGAACAAAGCGATTCTGCCATAGTCGCCAATAATGCTGCTCCGCAGAGCTCTAGACGGGGTAATGTCTCACATTTAACCGGCGCAACTTTTGTCTTAGCCATAAGCAGATGTGCTGTTATTTTCTTATTAGGGCAAATAGCTCGTATATACAGAGTTGCTGCGTATGCCTTCTCAGAAGCATCGCAAAAACCATGGATCTCTACATCAAAATCGGGGTGAAAATTAACCCATCTTGGAATGTTAATTTTCTCAATTTGCGGGTAGTCCTCTAAAAAAGCGTGCCATTGGTTTAGAGTTAAGGGGTTTAAACATTCATCCCAATCTGTCTTGTCTTTCCAAATCTGTTGCATTATTATCTTAGCGACAATAATCTTAGGGGCAAGCCAACCGGCTGGGTCAAATAGCTTTGCTATTTCTGACAAGACAGCACGTTTTGTAACAAAGTCCCTATTCGGCTGCGCAACAAATTTAAAATAGAAGCTGTCGGAACAGGCATTCCATCGCAGGCCAAGTGTCTTAGTCGTGCTCGCGTCCGAAAATTTCAAGAAGTCTGCTGCTAACAGACTCTCGCAGGGTAAATCCTCTAATAAACGTTTATGATTCGCAGTCCATTTCCGCAGAACAAAGCCAGCAGAGCCAAGAACGTTTATTAGATCATTACGTCGTATTATTGCTTCTTCTAGCTCATGTGAACCAGCAAGAACATCATCGACGTACATTTGGGTTCGCAATATTTCGGACACTGCAGAATTTTGAGCTTCGCATTCGCATGCCAATTGGATTAGAGTCCGAATGGCAAGATACGGTGCACAGTTCACTCCGAATGTCACTGTTTGAAGCTCGAAATCCTTGACTTCGACTTCGGGACTTTCGCGGAATAATATCCGCTGAAAGGGGGTATGATTAGGATGAACAATAATTTGCCGATACATTTTCTCAATGTCAGCATTAAACACGAATCGATAAAGACGCCACCGTAGAATTAAGATTGTAAGGTCAGCCTGTAGTACAGGGCCTGGGTAGAGGGTATCGTTTAAGCTGACGCCGTTTGAAGACGGGCTGGATGCATTAAACACGACACGAAGTTTCGTCGTCACACTATCGGGCTTGTACACAGCATGATGGGGTAAGTAATAAGAGTTCATTTCTAAACGGCAAGAAGAAATTTCCCGCAAATGACCCAATTCAATATACTCGCCAATTACTTTGTCATACTGTGATTTAAGTTCGGGGTTTCGTAAAAGGCGAGTTTCATTTCGTTTAAATTGAGAAAGCGCAATCTCACGGGAATTACCTAAACAAAGGTTTTTTGAAAATTCCTGTTTAAAGGGTAGGGAAACTACATAACGGCCATCGGGGTTTCTGAAGGTTGTCGACTGGTAATATTGTTCACAAAATATCTCAGCTTCGGACAATTGAGTTGCTTTCGGTACCTCTTCGAGTTCCCAAAACCGAGATAGTTGATTATTTAAATCAATATGGCTAAAATATGAATTAACCGTATTCAGGGGGTTGCAGTGAAAAACTTTACCAGTAACAATCCAACCAAACATTGTATTTTGAGCAATCAGGTTGCCATCGGGGTGCTTTTCTACTTCGGGTAATAATATCTGGGGGTATACATCTCCCCCTAGGAGCAGATCCATTCGGGTAAAACTAACGTCAGTCTTATCGATTTTAGAGAAATTAGGCGGGTTGATGTTAGCAATTGTACATGTTGGCAACCGGCCAGTCAACTTCTCTACGACATATGCCTCACATTGAAGTCTAAAATCTGGGTTTGATTTAGAACCAATTGTGATTAAGCATATCTTAGAAGTAGTCGCCGTTAAACTGCCATTAAGACCAGTAATTTTCGCCATAGCAGACGGCATTGTGGGTAAACATAATTTCCTTTGCAACTTTTGGGAAATAAAAGTGGCTTGAGAAGCAGGATCGATTAGCGCCCGTGCCATGCATTTCATATCGCCGACAAAAACTTCACAAGTTGTTGTCCCTAGCAATACTGTAGATTGGGGGTTTGAATCGACATGCGAGGCATAAGACTGAAACGATCGAGCTGCGCTTGAAGTCGCGGGTCTGTCATCAGAGTTAACTTGGGGTGGACTGTAATTTGAGCCATGAGTGCCAGAACTTCTGAAAGTATTTCCATTACTGGAAGGATTAGGAGGGTTCGAGCGAGATGGATTAGGATGCGTAAAGTTACTTGGGCGATCAGGGTTTCGAGTAGAATTTTTATGCAGAAGAGAGTGATGTTTCTGCTTACAAATATAGCAAACATTAACGCTTTTGCACGCTCTATATTCGTGGGATGACGCTAGACAGTTTGAGCAAAATCTAAGCCTCTCTACAGTGGATAATCGATCATCAACAGTTTGACCTAAAAATACAGGACAAAGCCTAAGAGGATGTTTCTCGGGACATAAAACGCACTGCGTCACATTCTGACTCTGATTTGTCTTAGCAACAAATGCTTTAACTTTTCGGGAATCATTAGAGGGTTTTTTCGTGTTACTCGAAACATGATTCTTAACGGGGTTTTGAGGGGGATTTAGATGGGATCCTCTAATATCATAAACGGATTCCAGGGTCTTGTAACGCAATGTTAGGAACTTATCCATTTCATCCCATAATGGCATGTCCACATCACGCTTCTCTGACTGTTCCCACAGACTTAATGTGGTATCGGGGAGTTTTGTAGAAGCAATGTAGACAAAAATAACGTCCCAGCTATCAGTTTTTACATTGAGCAGCGACAGATTAGTAATACAATCATTAATGGTTCTCTGCAGTTCTTTAATATTTGGGCCAGTTTCGCGGGTAATGGGGTTGATATTAAAAAGAATTTTCAACTGGGCGTTAATGAGAACGCGTTTGTTCTCATATCTGTCCATGAGATTTTTCCATGCAATGGGAAAACCATCTTTAGTCAATGGGCATGTACGGATCATTTTATGTGGCTCCCCTTTAGTGTATTGCAAAAGGTAATACATTTTCGAAGCAGGGTCAATTCTGGGGTTATCCGCTACCATACATTTAAATGATTCGCGGAATGAAGGCCACTTCAAATAATCTCCGTAAAAGGGATCTATTTCGCAAGGGGGTAAATGAGCAGATGGAATAAAATTAGGCTCCTGAGCCTTCTCGTTTTTCGAGGATTCCTTTAAACGCTCTAAGTGATCCGTTATGAGGGAGGCGCCACGTACATACGTACCGTACGAGCTCATGTATTTTTGCTTCACCTCAATAATCTGAATCTTCGGATCACTTTCGGCTAAAATTAATAAAGCATCGTAGGATTTTCTTACTACTTCCCATAAGCGATGCAATTCTTTCTCATGGATACTTAAAGAACCAATGCTATGTTCCGCGGGTGGAACAATACTAACGTAGGCCTCAAAATCGACCAAACGATCGCAATTCCTAATCAAATCATTTACTGTCGCCATCTTAAAAATTGGTTTGTGCATAAATAATTGCAAATATTATTAGCTAATTAACGAAATATGGGTGCAGGATTACTTTTGAGGAAAAAAAAATACCGACAAAAGCTAATAAATTAGGCAATAAATATAAACGGGTAAAAAATAAAACTTTTGAAAAAAAAGCAAACAATAATTGAGTAAAAAAATCAAACTGAATTTGATAAAACGGAGTATATTTTTTCTCTGAAACCTTTTTATATTTAAATAAAAAATAATTAAAGTAAATTTACACTGTCAGGCTTAAAAACCGAGCAAAAACGACAGTACTAAAAAATATATTCAATAATGAATACACTTTTCTCACAGTGTAACAGCACTTTATCAAAAATAAAAAGGTATAAAATTTAAAACAACAAAAGTGTTGCACGAATAAACGATGAGTACTTGTTTCGGGTACAAAAAATATATATTTAATTACCAAAAAACGGCTTTAAATCAAAAAATTCCAAATAAATATGAGTAAAATAATTAATTGGCACGTAATGCGCAATATTTTATTAGAATTTTAATTTTTCTTGGGTAAAAATTAATATAAATATTATAAAACAACCGAGTACTCGTATTATTCGTTCACTCTGAACTTTTGCAACACTAATGTAATGTGTGTTACAATATAAAAGCAAGCAAAAAAATAAATATCAAAAATAAAATAAATAACAAACAAACAACAACCGAGAGAGAGAGAAAGAATTATGCATGCATTAACATACAAACAAACGTTCAGAAAATTTTTATTTAATTTTGTTTGTGTTTTAAATCACACTTCACAAATTGCATTTAATATAAAATTAAATTAAAAATCACAACACGGCCGTCTGTCTGTTTTGTTTACTAAAAAACAACGAGTAAAATTATTTTCTTTTTCGCTATGTGCGTATTTATTAAAAACAGCTTTAGAAGCACTGGGTTAATGCTTTACAAAAGCTTTTATTAAAACCGAGTAAACAAACAAAACAGACTTTAGTTAAGTTAACATACAGCACAAATTATGTTAAAAATTATAAAATTCACACGGGTAGCCGACTATTGTTTTTTGTAAAATTGCACTTCGGTTTTTTCAATATGGTTGAATATTTGTTTATTCTTAAATGCACAATTTATTTTTTCCACTTTTTTTTTTTGCCTTATAATGTAACACTTTTTTTTTGTAAATAAATCACTTGTTAATTTAAAAACAAATGACTTACCTTTCTTTCGTACAAAAATAGGGGTGGGTTTTAAATGTTGAAATATATAATTAACAGGCAGCAAGAGCTGTTGTGTTCCTTCGGGTTTGTTGTTCTGCAAATAAAAATATTTTTAAAGAAAAATATTTCACCGGGGTTTGGTAAATCCGGGTCGATTGGACCAAAAAATGTTTGTGTGAAATATTTTCCTCAAAAATATATAATAAAAACAAATGAGTTTTAATTTGGGTTTTTTTTCTATTTATTATTTTGTAAAACTTACGTTCGGGTTGGCGGGTAGAACAAAAGTGTAAAAAGAAGGTAAAAAGAGATTTTATACAAATTTAAAGCATAGGCGCCAAAGAAAAAAAGGAGAGGGAAGATTAAAAAGAGAAATGTCAGAGAAAGTGGAAGATGAAAAAAAAGGGTTTTTCGCACATAAACACCCACTCATGTGTTTACTTAAGCATAAAGGAGGTAGAATTTAGTTTTTGTTATTTACGATAAATTATATTTAATTTTATTAAAAAAGTTTTGAGTTTGTAGATTTCTTTCTTTTAAACTATTTTCAGTAGAAAAAAGTTGCTTTCAAAAACAGTTGCTCAACAGTGAAGATATTATTTAGGTATTTATTTTACTTCTTACAGCTTTTTTGCATGCAGTTGGAAAATTTGTTTTTTCTTAAATTAAAAATAAAATTTCTTGCTCAGCTTAGAAAAAATATTTATGAAACTATGGCACAAAGTGTAATAAAAGTTTTCGAAAAAGGCAATTTTAGAACTCCATGGTTCCTCTGTTTGTTCATTCGTGTTCAGCGTTTCAAAGTTTATAAAATATCCATTTTCGTTTAGGCAACTTTCAACATTTATAAAGTTATTCAATGAGTATGAAAAAATTGGAAAAAAATTACAAATAAACTTACATAAAACCCTTTTTCCAGTTTTTATTGCACTTTTATTTGAGATGTGCATTTTAGGAGGAATATTGATATTACTGTATTGCATATTTTCACAGTGATTCCTTAATATAAACAAATGTTGTTATTGAAATATATGAGGGAAAGTCAAAAAGACTACATAAGTTTTCCATTTTCATTTTAAATTAGAAACTAAAAAACGATAAGAGTTTAAGCACTTTGATTTTTGTAAAACACAGAATTGATGTTTTTGATTATTTTGTACAATAATGACAACCTCACACAAAATATTAAGTGCTTACCCAAAATAATATAATACCTACTATCCCAAGTGATTTGGCAGATTTTGTTTCCTGACAAAATACTACTTTGGTGAATTTATATATCTGAAACTTCCAAGTCTAACTCAACACGGTACTGAATAAGTGCTGAGTAAGTTAATTCTGGCGTGTGAACAAACGTATCATCACAATTTTTATTCACTGTTTTTATTATAATGAAAATGCTAAAATTTAACGCTGTAACGCAGTGTACATTTGCTTTAAGCACTTTTTCTGTTTTTAAAAGGCATAAAAAATTGTGGAGTAAACTTTTTTTAAAATTTAGTTTTTAAAATGGATCTAAATAAAACCATAAAAAATGAAGGTAAAAAAATAAAATATAATAATAAAACTTATAAATAATAACCAATGAAGATATTTGTTCTGCTTTGCAAATTTACAAAGAGTAACTCTTACTCATATAGTTTTTGCGTAACTGTTTTCTAAATTTAGAAAACGAGGGGCTGTGATTCAATCCATTATAAAACTAGTTTAAATCGGAAGGATAATTTTGTCAGTTAACTATTTTGCCTCATAAATATATTAAAATGCTTATTGTTCCATATATAAAATCTCCCGCGTATTCAATTTGACTACACAAATACAATAGATAATTATGAGCGAAAAAGCAATAAAATATATAAGAAATCTGTCTGCCTGTAGAAAAAGTAAAGATCAAAAATCAAATAATATTATTGTTTCACTGTGTCTGATTAAAAGTTTACTCTGTCTGCTCATTACAAAAGATGTTTAAATGCCGCCAAGTAAAAGTTTTTTTTACTAAACTATACCGGAAACAACTTTTACTCACATATATTCATTTTCACTTCAAGCACTTTATATTCTACTGTATAATGATTTTAAAACAGTTGACCTTAAACACAATCTGTTTTAATATTGGCTGACCAAATACACAAAAAACTATTTTAGTTAGAGTGAGGTTAAACCACATTGCAGACATAAAGATCATTGAATTGTGGTGGAATAGGAAAACCTCGTCTTGTTTTTCGGCTAATGGCTTTTTCTTTTTCTTTTTTTTTCATTATTTTACAGTTGTTTAAGCTCATTGTAAATTTAGGCAAATATTTTTGACGGCTTTTTAACACACAAATTTGATTTTATTATTGCTTCAAATTGAAGCATGTAAAATATTAACAATCAAAAAGTACTAAAACTGCTAATTGTTTGCTTTAATTGAAAAAAATTGTTTGTTTGCGTTTTTAAAAACTTAGAAAATTTTAATATTTGTAAACTTAGTCGCTTCGAATTCTTTTATTTAACAAATATTTCTTTCGCTTAACGTTTTGTTTTGAATTATTCTCTGCTCACACTTTCTAGCTATCCTTTTTAGTTTTCAACATTGCATTATTGCAAAGGTATATTTTTTTTAAGTTGGTTTTATTGCGGTATAAAATTAAAAACGATATTGTAACTAAGATCCAATATACTGTTTTAATCAAATTTTCATTTTAGATGCTTTACAGACCTTTAGTTAATTGCTTATAATTATAGTGCAAATCTAAGGCATAAATAGACACGTATATCGTAGCAAATAGTACAACATATATAAGAAAACATTGGTAAATATGTATTTTAGCTAGCAAAAGTAGCTTATATATATGAGCAAGTGGGATCCGAAACAAACATTGCTTTAACATCAAAAGTTTTACAATCTATTAAAAAAAAAAAACTTGTAGTTTTATTTCCAAAAAAGAAGAAAATTCCCGTTCAACGAAATTTTGTTTGTGATGTAAACAAAAAATTTAAATAAAATTAAAATTACGCTACAACATTTGTCTGAATGTCCTTTTTGGATGTGAAAGTTTTAACAATCAAACCATGTTGTATTGCGATAAGAGGCTTAAAACTTATAACAAATTTCATGCATTTAAACTTTTATTTTACACTTTAATTTAAGGGTGTTAAGTTTATTTGTGATTTTGATGATTTTTGGTTACAAAAAAATCCCACATACTGTCTAAATTGCTAGGCACCAGCAGCATAGAGCAAGCCATAAGCTGTAATAGAAAAATGGTAAAGTAGCTACAATATTATATTAACTCTTACAACATTTATTTAAAAAAAAGATCTAAAAAAAATTAAAAACAAAGTTTTATAGAGGGAAAATAAATTTATCAGAATAATTTTGTTAATTTCAATCCTTCCTCTAATTTTGCTACAAATGTAACACAGCTGCAATGCTCTCGACAGCAATTTTATTTCCCAGTTTGAAAATTGAAGTTTATTATTACATGCGTTAGTTATAAACATAAGGGGAGTTCCGTAGCCCTCCTTGTAGCTCTCTATACATAAACGTCTTCGTCCGCATATCATTTATTTCTCTTAAAATTTAATTTTAAAAAAATGCGTTTTTAAGCATTTATTGCAAATTTCTGTAAGAAGTAAAATTTTCCATCTACAAAAAAAAATTGTGCCAACAGCTGCTCTTGTACCACCGGTAAAATTGGGTGCTTACTCTACGAAATGTTTAATTTAAAAAAAAAAAAGTATTCTCTATGTGAACCAAGGCTCTGAGGGACCTCCTCAAAAAAATGTTTGCGAAGTTTTGTGTCGATTATGTCCTATATCTAATAGCGATAAAACGTAGATATTTTAACTTTTTTATGCATTTCTTTACAAATAAGGTTTTCTAAATATAATTCCTATCTGCATTGGACGTTAAAACAAAACTTATCATAAGGATTATTTGTTGACAGTTGTTCAGTTGAGTTTATTTTAACAGTATTAAGCGACTATAATCTCTACATATTTTTGGTCATTAAACGAATTAAATTAATTTATTTTTAGCTACAAGCAAATATAAACTAAACCGCAATTATGACCAAAGCCGCATACTCACTGTAATGGAAACGAAAAGAGAATATATTTTATTTCATTTTCAAATGTCGAAAATAAAAATTTCTACATATTTTTGACCGACTTAAAAATAATAAGTAAATCAATTTTTCTTCATTTCTCAAAAATCAGTCATTTCTGAACCGGTTGTTATTTTTACAAATTTGCGCCACAGAAAAAAGCTCATATTTTTTTTAATTTAAAAGATGTGCTCATACAACACTTATGATTTTTACATGTCTGTCGCACCGTTGGTATCACTTTGGATCCAATAAACGGAAAGTAATAAAGAAAAACTTGAAATATAAAAGGTGTCTCTACAGGGAAAATAATTGGACTAATGTGTATTGTCCTACCTTAGGAACCGTTATAGTTAAACACATAAAAATTACAAACTGTGTACATCTAAGTCCGCAATTACAATTAAAGTAAAATTTAACGTGAAAGTGTATTCCCACAGGTCTGTACGAAAGAAAATAATTTTAATTTTTCAAAAAAAAAATTAATTTTAAATTCCATATGAGTTTTTCGATTGTTAAAGAAAACCCCCTTCTAGCTTAATTTGAAAACTGATTACCTTTTTCTTCTAGGATAAACAAAAGCTCAGCTTAAAATCAACTGTTTAAAAGTATGTGCACAGAATAAAATTCATAGTTAATTAATTCATATTTACTTAAGTAGGATCTTTCGCATTATAATTAAAATAAAATGAACAATTTTTTAACTATTTTCATGCAAGTATAACAGCAATAAAGCTTTTAATTAAATTTAATTGTAACAAACATAAGTTATTTCAATTTCAAAATATTCTGTTTACTTTTCGCTTTGATGTTTTACGATCTTTCTAAATATATTAAGCTTGTCAGTAAAGCGATGAGTACGATAAGAGTGTTGTTAAGCTTATTTAGAATTAAGTTGAATGTAGGAGTTTAACACAATCAGAGAAAACGCTAATAAAAATTTATAGTGCTTTAAAACCAGGATGCAGACAGTCCTGATAAAAAGGTTTAAAGATGTGTCTAGTACAGTCTTTAAGCCGAGAATGCAAAATTGCAAGTGGAGTTGCTTTAATTTCCTCTCATGAAACACGAAATTTTAGCTGTTCTGCTTTTTTTTCAACAGGCGAATTATTTCAGTTATCCTAACAATTAATTTATATAATTTTTTCTTCAAAAACATGTTAAAAGAGCTTCCATTTTAAAAAGGATTATTATTACTATTATTATTTTAATAATGTCTAAAATTAAATGTGTATTTTGTAGCTTAAACCTTTTTTAATATGATGTCATTATTGGTGAAAATAATTAAGCGTTTTGTAGGTCAATGGGTTGATTTCTGTCTTAAGCTCGTTAAATTTAATGATAAAAATTTGTAAACATTTGCTGTAATTTTATTTTTGATAAAAAAATTTGTGGTCCTTTATCCTTTGGTAATGGCATGTGGGTGGTAATCTTTCCTTACTGTCAATGAGCTTTACAAACCGTTAATTTGGATCAAAGGCAACAAAATTAAAAAAATATACAGTAGCAGCATGATGTTTGTAAACTGACCAGTTATTACAAATAAAGTATATTGGTTTGTATTATTTCTAGATTTATTATTAACGATATCTTTAATATAAAAATTATTCTTAGGCTTATGTTCATTATTAATTGTAATTACTTGTAAAGGAAGTTGGATGGCTACAGCTATATCAACAACCTTGTATCTATCTACAGTGTATATGTTGATTTTTCTATTTAAACATCTATTTGGAAAAAAGGATAATAGGTACTTTTTTGGAAAACAAAATTTCTCATATCCCTAACTAAGACTCGTTTTTAAATTCTGGTTCATTCTGCCTAATTTTTCGTGCCAAAGCATGAAGTAGAATTTTAATTCTATTGCAATCATTTGAAAAGAAATTCGAATTGAAAAACAAATTTTCTTAAACTAAAAAATTAGTAAATAAATACATAAAAGTAAAATCATGTGGTATAAAGAAAGAAATAAAATAGAAATAAGAGAAAGACTGTGATGACAGAAGAAAACAATTTAAATTCTTAACAATAGCAAAAATGTTTAAAGTTATAAATAAAATATATTTACAGCATTTCTTTTGGTCGTTTGTTTTGTTTCTTTACTTATATTCCACGTGGCTGGATGCAATGCTCAAGTGGGTTTTAAATTAAAAATAATAACTTTAGTAACATACACTTCAACTCAACAGCCAAGTGCTTTCTGTTCGGTATAGCATTCAGTTAAAAATTGTTTAGTAATAAATAAGTGTGTAAATAACCAGCAAAACTGTTTAGTTTTATTTAAAAAAAATTAATTTTATCTTTAGCAGCTATAGTTTCGTAAATATATATTTCTATCCAATGAAACTCAGTGTAATGGCTGTTACTAGGTTTCACACCTTTAAAGAGAGCACTTAAAGTTTAAAGATAGCAAACATTTTTGTACTGCCAGCACGTTTGTGCATTGTGGTTACAAGCAGCACAGGCAACACTTTACATACAAAACCATAAGGCTGTTTGAAATAAATTCAAATGTATATCCTGTCATTTCCGTTAAACACTAAGACTTAAAAAGTACAATATTTTTATTAGTAAATAAAGTTTAAAACGCTTTTTGTTCTCCAGTGGCTTTTTCCAAATGTGAGGTATCATAACTTTCGTCTATTAGCAGACTGTTTTAGCTTTTAAAACTTAAAATCAAACTGATCACAAAGTTATAGAAAATGGCTAACCAAAATTACGAACGTTAAATATTTTCTTTGTATAAGAAGTGCCACGTATATCTGAAATTTTAAAGAATTATATAGCTTATTTTACCCATTAACAACACGGATCATGTTAAGAGAAGTTTTAAGTTTCTAATCCTATATTCTGAGTTCTTATGCAACGCGAATTTGATTAAGCGATGTCCGCCTGTCCGTCCGTGTTTGTTTTGAAATAAAAAAAACTGAAGTCGATCAAAAACAACGATAATTTTGCTATTAATAATCAGCAAGATTGATTTACGTCCCTCGAGGGAGCGATAAAAATAATACGCCTTCTTTTAATTTTTCCATATAATTTCCATATCAGTAACTGCAATAAAAAAATATGTGGGGAAATACAGAATTGACAAAAATAAAGTCAAGTGATAAAATTTGCGTTCGCCCATTATTTCCGATTTATGGGCCTTTTGATACTTTCATAGAAAATGCGGTTGTGTAACATATATTTTAAGATACGAAAATGGTTTTGAAAAAATCTTTCAGGAAATACGAAAATTTTTAAAAAAAGGAAGAGCCGATGACATTTTTCTGTAACGTTATATTAAGGACTTAATTTTTCTCTCTTATGTTTTAATTCTCTTTCCCTCTTGCAAAGTGTTTTTATAACTAAACTAAACTGGATTTACAAATGTGGTGCACTTGTTTTAGTATTTTTTAAATAAGCAAATATTTGTATTTCAAAAAATAACTTTTCTGTTTCTAGTAACAATCTGTTACTTTAATAAAAAAGACCAAAAAAACTATTTTTAGTTAAATAAAAAAAAAAAGATATGAGAAAACACACACCAGTTAATTAAAAAAGATTAAATTACTCGGTAAGAAGAACGTTTAATAAAACCTAGAAAAGTCTTCTTATGAACGTAAGCCGTACTTATGACGGTTATTCGAACCTTTCTAAATTTTATAATAATAAATTAAAAATTAAATAAAAAATCATGTAATTTTGCACTTTAAGATGTTTTCAAATTGCAAGGAGTATATTTTATTCTTTTCGGCACATTCAGAAAATAATAAAAATTTTATATTTTTCTAAACAGTTTATATTTACCAAATAAATTTTGATTCATTTTAAAACTATTCTATTGCAAAAATGAATAGAAAAAGAAACTTCAATTGAAACCATTTTTAAAAACAATTTTTCTTTTAGTTATTTTCACATGTTCGTTTATGCACTTTTTCAATAGAGTTTCGTGAAAACGAAAAACAAAAATAAATAGAAATAAATCTAGTAAAATTAAAAATTGCTTTCCGAAGCGAAAACCATTAAAAAAATACTTTTGTAACTATTTAATAATAATAACTCTTTACTCTATCTACATATATTGTGACTGCATTGCTTTAGAATACTCACACGACCATAAATTAACTTTTAGTCATGTAGCCAAGTATACATATAAGAGGCCAGTATAATAAGTCATCGTTTTTATTTTTGTTCGGATGGAAGCTTAATAGTCAATATTTTATTCTCTAATTCAACTCTTTATTTCAGTAATGTGAGTAATGTGAAGTTAAAATGCCTGATCTGGAGTAAATAGAATGAATTCGACAGTAAAATCTATAAGAAACCTGTACAAAGCTGCACCCATTTTACATTTAACGGGAAAATATTTTTTTTCCAATCGGTGTTATATAAAAAAGAAAAGTTTGAGGGAAAGGAGTACAACCCTACAAATTTGTATTTGGAAGGAGATATATCCCTTTGAAAAGTTTTGTAGGAGGCATATTTCCGTTGGACGACGGTCGGATTGACCCTAACAAAAAGCAAGGATTTTAAGGGCTGAATAATGAAAACCATGTCGGAAGTAAAACAAATGATTACACTGATATATATGATGAGCTTAAAAGTTAGGTAGCACCAATCGTGACTTTTAGTAATAATTTTTAGTAATGAGAAGGCAGAAAGTTAATTGAAAAGTATCCGCACATCTTAATGTTTTTTCTGTAATTAAATTTTATGTGCTGTTTCTGTATTACAAGCAATCAACTCGTCTGAAAAATGTGTATATAAATAAATCAAAAACTTCAGTGCTTTTCATTAAAATTTTTCCGACAAGTAAATCGCTTGTAATAGAAAAACAGCACATTAAACACTTTAAGGTAGGCGGTCCTGGCTGAGCTGGTAAGAAAGCGGTTGGCTTGTGAAATTTTAGAATTTTTGTTTGACTCTTACGGCCGCCCGAGTATATTTTGTGCTGGATTGTTGAACTGGTTGAGCGCGCATGTTTGCACATGTTTGACGAGTCTCAATAAACTCAGAACAATTCTTATAAAATCAATAGATATTTTACTTATATTAAATATTTAGTGGAGCAATTTGCATTCAGATTTGTTTAAAGTTATAATCAATTCATTATCATTAAAATAGGTAACTGCGTTGTTATTGTAAAAAATATTTTTTTTAAATCTAAAATCTGCTAAAAAAAATCGTTTTGAATAAGTATTTCTACAGTTTTATAAACTAAAATGAAAAACTTACAAGAATTACTTAATTTTTAAAGAAGTAAAAATTATTTTTAAATTATTTAAGTAAATTTTTAAAGAACTAAATATATTAAACACTAGATAAAAGTTTAATGTAGCATTTTCTAGATCGCTACATTTATTATTTTTTAAGTTCTATTAATTTCATTTTTTTAAAGTTCTTTTCATAGAGACTACCTATTTTATTTGAGGATATGGAAGTGCACATTCAGCATCGAATTATTTTATTGCAGTATTTATTTCTTCTGCATTCTCCATAAACTAAACGAGCAAGTCTGTTCTAGCATTGTAAGAATACAACATTCAATAAATGTGTATGTGTATGTTTATTTATATCATATGGTTGATTATAATGTTAACAAGGTTTTCTATACACAAGTGTGATTTTGCGTATATGCTGGCATATGTTTTTTTGTTGAACGTGTGTCTCCAATTATGACTACAAAACTTTTGATTTTAAATTTCTATAAGTTCATTTTTGTAAGAGGTTTCTGTGGTTAAACAAGTATAAATTAAGCGAAAATTTTCTAAGAAAATTATCTGAAAATCTAAGAAGAGTCACAGAAAGTTTAACAAAGAGATGTTTAATTTAGTAGATCTCTTTTTTTATCTTTCTAACAACTAACGTTAAAGGGGAAATGTATAGAAAAAAAGATTTCAAACAATAAACTTTCTTATGAAAATATAGAGTTTTAAAACATTTTCAAGTTTGAGTAAGTAATTTTGGAGCAATAAATTTAAATATCTCTATGGCATTTTTTTAAAGGAAATTTGAAAATTTTGTAAGTTTACCATTAAGTTTGCAAACACTTTTTGAATATTAGTAAAAAAAAAATACACAAAAAATTCAAAACATTATTTTGTTCGAAATAAAATTACGTTTAAAAATGTTTACGGGCATATGCTCCCAGTGACCGTTTTTAACGAGGCTCAATCTGGACTTTCAGTTTTGGTCCACTTTTTCGAGTATTCGTAGAAAAACGTAACTTATAAAGCGAACATTGTTGCTAGTTTTTCAGTATAAAACTGCGACTTGGCCTCACAGTCAACATTCGAGAGGTGTCAAGGCGCACTACCTTGAGGCCCAATTGGGAGGCCTTTTTATCCAAATCAACTTAAATATGAATAAGTATATTCCTGCGGTCGCCCTATGCCTAGTGTGTTCCACTGCGAATGGATCAATTTGAATCGCCAATATTGACTATTGAGGTTGAAAGCACGTTTCGATGGTCATTGCGCTAACGCTTACTTAGTTCTTCAGGAAACCTCTCACAAAGATTTTTGTCCAAACAATAAAGCAAAGAAAAAAAGTTTGAGCAAAACCAACAGTATTCACTGTAGACGGCTGACTTTTTTTGGCTTTTTATACAGTAAGAAGATATAAAACATAAAATACTTAAAAAAATAATAAAACATCACAAACCAATATGATAATTCATTTTTGTTTTTTGCACATGCACCTTCAAATTAATATTCCCGTGATTTAAATTTTAATTATTAATTTGCAAGTGCCCGTGCAAAAAAAATTCGCATAACACCGTCGCATAACATTTGTATGCTTTTATGGCGGAATATTTTGCAATTATAGCAATACTCGAAATATAATAACGAAGTTTTATTCTATTTAAGTAGTACTATTTTTGGACAGAAATGAAGCACATTCACTATATATGTATGCGGCTATGCAAAATTAAAAAAAGTAAGAAAAAAAATGTTATTGGCTCTTAATAGGTTAAGAACTTTTAAAAAATTTACATTTTTCTGAAAGATCTCTTCGACAGCTCTTAAATGATACTTATATTTATATCTAAAAAATATGATGCACTATCGTACTTTTCTATAAATTTTTATACTTTATGTTTTTGACTTACTCTTAATTCGCTATCGCCCCATTTTTAATGAAGTTACTTAATTGTTCAAAGTGATAGCGAAAAATTAGAGGTAGGCGTGTTGTTTTGCCCGCTGCTTCGAAGAACAGGAAATGATCTTGCTTATTTTGAATAGCAATGTTTTAGAAACTGTGTGATCGATTGGCATATTTAAATTTTCACTATCGACAGACATACATTACTCAATCGACTTTGCTATGAATAAGAACTCAGAATAAGTAAATATACTGTATGGGATCACAAAAGGGATACTGTAGAAATTTAAACGGAATAACAAACTTAGATACATTCTTTTTCTTACTATGGTGAAGAGTATAAAAATTGATTTTGAGAAGAAAATCTGAAAAATTTTAAATGGCAAAGCCGTCTGCAAACAAGATATTATTATATGTTAAAATTTGAGTAGTCCGAAACTCTCCCCAGAATGAATTTTTCTTAGCCTCTGATCTTTTCTATTTCATTTTGAGCTGCTTGCTTAAATAAAATTAAAAAAATGTAGAAAAATATAAAAAAGTGATGATTTAGAAATTTACTTTCATATCTTTAGCTTTCTGTCATATAAATTTTCTTTTGATGACATCTTTGATTGTTTTATATAATATAACTTGATAATAACTTTTGCACATAAAACATGCATCATATCTATACATACCAAGAGACGTATACAAAACTACTCAATTTATTTTTCATCAAAAACAGGATATTAGAAATATATATTACAAAATATGTTTTTTAAAAATTACCTGTGCTTTATCGATTATTTTTATTTATTTTATTTAAGAATGATTGTTTCTTTTTGATCTTGATTTTTGTGGTACATCTTCATTGCTATTGTGTCTTATTTCATGTATTGTTCACTGAAATTTTTCGTTGCCCATTTTCCATTTCCTTCGCAAATTGTATGATGAAGTCATTGTTTTTACAAAACTGATTATTTTTATTTTCAATAATCTTATTTCTTAAACATTATCTAATTGTTTAAAATTACATCTTAAATTAAATTTTTTGTTTTTTTATTGCTTGCATCAAGGTAAGTTTTATTTGATACCAACGTGTGTATGTTGGTATCCAGTAAAGAAAGAATCAAAACTATTATTGTTGATGTCTTTTAATTTTTGGAGATTCAAAGACAAAGATTTAAGACCAATTTGTTTCGCTGTGATGTTTTATAAAGAAATTTTTTTTTATGCGATAAAACAATCTTCTGTAATTATTAATTAAAATATTTAATTTATAGTGCTTTAAATTTAACTGCCGCAGTTTTTATTATTTGTTTTTTTACTAGTGAGCTTCTTACACCTCAGTCAAATGATATGTGATGAGATATTTTGGTCACAACATAAATTAATTTATAAACAACATTTTGCTCCCACAGCGAGTTCAGAGGACGCATGTGTTTATTGAATTCATTCGTACTTGTTCTTTATTATTTCTGGAGTGTCTTAGTAGCTATAGAATGGACAGCAGGAAAGTTCCAAGTGATCGTTGTTAATTTGTTTGTAAGCACTTTAAATAATGAGTTGTAGGGTGTTTTTCCTTTAAATCTGAAATATATATTTGATATATTTGATACTATTTAAAAAGCTATTGGCTACACCATTTAAAAGTACTAAGATAATTTTAAAACTTAAAAGGGACCCATACATAATTACATTTTGCCAATGTTGTTAACTACAAAATTTTGTCCATTTAAAAAATATTATTTATTATTTGGCAAAACTACTTCTTTTGGTTTTTAATTTACTAATGTTGAGAACAATTAATTTCTATTAACAATATAAAACTATTTATCATATTAAACTCTTTTCAAAAACAATAATACATCATACAAAATATATAATTGCAGATATAAAATTATTTTAGTATAAAAATAATTTAGAAACTTAGAAATTAAAGCTCTGAAGCTAAACTCACCTATAGAGTAACAAATCTTAATAATAGTGAAAATTTGGAGGGAATCAGATTTTTTTGTCATATAGAAAAAGACAGGTTAACTTCATTGATCCCGTTCCAGTTATGTTTTGCTATCCACTTTCAAGAAAATAAAAAACGCAAATAAGAAAACTTCTTAATTATTTTTAAATTTCCCACAAAAAAAATTAAATTGAAGTGCAATGAAGCTTAAACAAATGTCGCTGCGTTGGGTGTAAAGTCAATGCCAATACTCAACGCCAGCCACCAAGCAGCAAAAAAAGCATACATTTTTTGTTAAAATTTTACATTATTCTTTTATTTAACAAATTTTTTCAACGACCCAACGGTTCACTGCCCTTTTATATATTATTTAAAATTTCTAGACCAAGAGAACTGACGAAAATAGAAAGTATATGAAAAAGACAACCATAGCCTCCCCCATTAGTTCGTTAAATTCATCCGATGTTTGCTGTCGATAATCAACACAACATTCAAATATAGAAGTCAAGGTTAGAGGTGCTCAATAAGCACATTGGGAAGATTATTGGAGGCGGTCGTATTAAATTAGTGGCAGGCTGTAATTCAAACGTAAAATCTATTGAAAATTTTTATTATTTTTCCTTTTGATGAAAAATATACTAAAATTTAAATGACATAAAAAACTTACTTTAATCAAAGTTACCTTATGGCCTTGTAAAATTATTCAACTTTTTACGCTGTGTATCATGATAATTTATTGGAATTTGTGGTGGCAATACTGGCAAACCCAACTGAGAGGCTGAATTAAATTTTCCATCTCTTTACTAAGTCGAAGACTTGCATTGACAGTAAAAGCGTGATTGAAAAAGACGTAAAATGTGCACAAAAGATTTTTTGTGGCGGGGTGTTTTTAAATTAATTTTATTTTATTAAAAAAAAAAAAAAAAAAACATTAAAATAAAGCGAGTTACATTTTTGTTTGATTTTTTATTGCTTTTACATAATGGAAACATTATTTATCACGTGTTTAAAGAGGCTTTTGTTTTTTTTAGTTGGTTGTTTTATACCTTAAATTCTTTACACAAAAAGATTTTTTGTTTTAAACTCAAACATTAAAAACTCAAGGAAAAGATAATCAATATTTCCAAGTTATTTTATTCTCTTAAATTATTATAAGAAGATGACCATAGATGAGCCAAGTTGAAAAACATACACAATCAAGCTAAGAATACGTGGATAGAGACCAAAATAAAAATGAAGCCATTAACTGCCAAATAAATAAGTTTTATTCCAGTACAATATTTTTTCCTGTTTCAAATCCATAACAAAATAGTTAAACCAAGAAAGTTAAAGTTAAAAATGTGCTAAAAATACATCAATCCTTCTCAGTTTTCATTCTTACACTGATATTTTTTTAGATAGTTTTTAATGTTTCTTTTTTTTTATTTAAAACAAAAATTTTATAAAGCTAAACCAATTTATAGTTTGGGATAAATTATTCTTTGAAGCATAAATTATTAACATTTCCAAGATATAAAGTAAATAAAGATAAATAAGGTTTTATTAAAACGATAGATTTCCAACAGTAACAAAAAACAGCAACAACTAAAACTGAAATATTCCTTTTCCTTCATTCTCGACTAACTAATCGCCTTTGAAATAGTATTTTAAAAGAAATACTAAGTGTCAAAATTTTTAATACAGATTATTTTCCTTAATTATTTTTATTTTATTTTACTGTTTTTCCCCTAATTTTATTTCCTTAGCAAATAAGCTATTTTACATATAAACGGCACTAGAAACAAAAACTAAAGCAAATTCTTTTTCAACGTGCAAATTTAAGACTGCCAGATAGTTTCTTTGAGTCCTGACATCTGTTAACAGCTTAAGAATGTAACATCAGAAGTCATTACAAGTTTCATTCTGCTCGAGTAACTTTTTTACTTTTTAGTTTTTTGTTTTTCAAAGATTTAGTAACACAAAATGGAAATATTGCCAGATAAAATCCTTTTTGGCAAAAGAACTGAAGATGATTAAAGGTAATTTTTAAAAATATCTTTTTTTAACTCAATTATAATTAAATTCAATAAGAAGAAAATTTTTTAACATGTTGCATACTGCACGGTGAGACAGACGCAAAATATTTTAAAAATATTTTAAGATTTAAGATTAACTTGAGAGTTATTTGAGCAGACCGTTTAGAAGAGCTAATTTTTTTTATTTTTTTCTTTTTGTTTGTTCGAGTTATTTAACAAAAATGACTTGAATTGCATGTTAATTATTAAAACACTAACATTTTCAGGGCCTCATATCTTTAAATTAAAAAATATTGCTTTATTTTAAACGACGAAAGTAATAATCATTCTTTTTTACGAAAATAAATGCACTTCAGAAAACTATGCAAAACCGCCCTAGAGAATAACTTCTCTATGAGCCATGACTAGCTTTACACTTAAAAAAAAAATTCAATGAATTATTGTTATATAAAAATAAATGTTTATTTAATACTAAAGAATAACTTATTTTTACTTTAACATTATTTTTACAGCAACAATACGAAATATCAGGGTTTTCTTTTTCCAAAAAAAAAGAAAAGAAATAACGTTTCTCATCCACTATTGAATTTCTTTTTTGTTTGTAAATTTACACAAAGAAATTCTCTAAATAAGTATTAAAATACAGGGTTATTGTAATAATTTATTTAATTTTAAAATCTTCCATTAGATTTTTTAAAAAAAAGCTGAATATTCTAAATGGTTTTAAAAATATTTGCGAGATTTACGCAAAAAACTAAAGTTTATTTGGTAGTCAGTTTGTTAATAGATTGGCATAATTTTTGTACGAGGAGACAATTTAGTTTAAAGTTCGTATTTATCAGAATACAATACTTTATTTTGAAAACAAAAAATAACAGAAACTTTTTAAAAATTCGACAGCCATTATTTCTAGTCCAATATTTTATCACAGATTTCTAAGCACCTAAAATACATCTAACATTTTTGCTACAGTAGATCTGCATTATTTAGTTGGAAAATTTGAACATGAATGTTAGGAAGACAGAATTTATTTTTGCTTTATAATTTTTAAACGCACCTTCGTTAAAAAAAATCTGCAACTGTCATGGATTAAAGCAGCAACAAAAAACTAAATCTGTTCATTTTAAATATAAAACTAAGAAGCAAAAAAAAATTTGCATAAAAATGAAATTTATCATTGTTTCAATTTTAATGTCGACATGAATATTCATGATCATTATTATGTAACGAATTCAGCGATATTTTAATGAAATAGCAGAGAATATATGAAAGCGAAGATATAAAAAAAACAAAGGCGACACAAAAATTCTAAGAAAAATATTAAAACGAAATTATAAAAAAGACCATTTGAAAGTTTAAAGAGTGACAATTGGAGGCACCACATGTGACTAAGGGGACAGAAAGAAGGAATACATTAAAATTAAAGTACTCAAAAAAAGAAAAGAATTAAAAATAGAAAGGAATTACAGCTTACCAATAACAACAATACATTGTTAAAAATCTGGCAACAAACACAATGTCACATCTCGTAATGCTTTTAGATATATGCGCAGTTAAAAGACAAATTGCAACCAAAAAAAGTGTGGTTTTTTAAGCCCAACAAAACTCTATAGGAAGTTTAACAGAAATTTAAACTCTAATATTATAAAAATGTTTTTGTTCGAGAGAGAAATAAGTGGCATAGGCATTAGAAGATGATTTCAGCATTTGGCAATGCAGCTGCTCTTAAAAGCAGCATTTTAATCAAAACGCGGCTTGAAAATGATGTTCTCACATCGAAAGCGCTTGCCAAACGTACCAAAACCAACTAATGACAACAGTCTTCACCGAAAGGTATGACATTAGTATAAAATTTACTGGCGGAAAAAATCCCATTAATTTAAAAACAGCATTCTGGCCATTTTTAGGTAGCCATGAGTCACATATTACACGAAAAATCATTTTAATAAGTTGATGGTTACTGTGACAATTACCATTGAAAACTTCGAGATTAATTTTTAAGAATAATGCACTTAGAGTGGAAACCGAGCCAAACGGTGCATTTTCAAAGACGTAGTTAAGCCTTTAAGATCTGTTGTGAATTGGGTTTACTGCATATGCGGCAATTTTTATTACTAAAAAAACCCATTTAATACAAAGATAGGCTTTATCAATAAACACAAGCATGCGAATTCATGACTTATTTTAAAAGCAAGTGTGGTGACGCTGGCAAGTTTCAATCTGTTATTGATGACTTTTTTTGCATTATTTTAGTTGTTTTAAAAGTTGTACTGTCTGCCTTAAAAAATCACCCTTTATGTAAAATATGTGAAAAATGAAGCGAGTATATTTTAAAATAGTCATACATATGAATAACGATATATTTTTTTCTAAGATTGAATTTATTTATTTTAAGCCGATGATGATGTTTATAACGGCTGCATTGCTTTAATGTCGACTCTAACATGGCAATTTGTAACAATTGCAGATTTTTTTCTTTCTTTTTTTTGTGTTAATAAACAAATTTACACATGAGAGCGAAGAAAAATTTTAGTTTTTGAATTGCAAAAATTATTTTGCACTTGACTTAAATTTAGTAACTATTTGAATTGAAATTATTTTGTATATTTTTGTTTCAATTGTTTAAAGATTCTAACTGCGAAAAATGTCACCAACTGATGTTATTATAGTAGACCTTACGAACGAACGAACCAGGTGATGTATTTATGAATATTTTTAAAGGAGTCAGTCTGCAGTAATAGACCAAAAAGAGATGATTTTAAAAAGAAAAATAGTACGAACATGTACTTTTAACAGCTTATTTAACGCCATAGAACTATAGAATACTTGCATCTATTTATCATAGGAATATTCTGTTTTGCCGCAGAAGCTAATATTTCTCATAAATGTAATGAATGACATTGTAGGTTGCGTGGGGTTGTCCCCCTTTATTTGTATTCTTTTTTATTAATTTTTTTTTATTTATTTCAAAAAACGTTATAATTCTTAAATATATAGTAAGTGTCTCAGCGTCCAAAGGACATTGTTGAGACAAGCTGGCAATATGATATAAACAATTTTAAATGTTTTTAAATTAAAGTAATAAAGAAAAAAATATTTACATTAATTAAATAAAAAAATAAAGCATTTTAAATAGGAAAAAAAAAGAAAATTTTTTATTTCAATTCTAAAAGTTTAAATTTCAAAAGTTAAAAGGAGCATTTTTAATTTTCAAATAAGAATTCTTTAAGCTTTGTTTTAAAGAGTGATATATTATCAATATTTTTCAAGCTTGCAGGAAGATTGTTGTATTCCAAGCTACCACTATATATTGGACCAACTGCAGACATCACTTTCGATTTTAATTTCTGTATATGTAAGTTCCATGAGAGATTCTTTTGCAAGTGCACATCACGGTGTTTTGTTATAAAAATCATTTACTTCCTTTTCATTTACCTAAATGATAAAAACTTTATTGTTGACTTAATATGATCCAAATCACAAAAGTTAAGGATTTTCTGCATTCAACTTCAATCTATAAAGCTTCACATATTCTGTAATTAATGCAGCATCGTACTCCATATGAACCTTTAGCGCAGTTTTATGCTTATAAGGATAAAAAACTATCATTTGAATACATAAGTATTGTTCCAATAACTAAAATTTTTTATATCACTCACGTAAATTTTAAATAAATGTGGGCCAATCAAATTGTTTCACCATTCATTTTAATATACAAATACCTCTTTAGCAACAATATGCCTCATGCGTTAACATCATGATATTCAAATTTATTCGTCATTATGTCGTAATCGGCTAGACTAAATGCTTTTGAAAAATCGTAAAATATATCACCAACACCATTGGTCGAATATAGCACTATTACATGTATAATTGCTTTCGATATAAAACAACGACTTTGAGACTTTGATAATATAATTTTATATATATTAATATTGCAATTTTGTAAAATTTTAAATTGATCTAACTATTTAATGAATGTCTTCTTATTTAATTTAATATAGAAATGCTTCAATTAATCATTTAATTATAAAATTTTATGTAAATTTTTTAGTTATTATATGATTGAGTCAATTAAGAATTTAACAGAAATTTAATCTGGAAATAATAAAAATATAAGTAGGTGCAATATCTGCTCGCAGGGAATACAATATTCTTAGGGGACATTAGCCTCAGCGATCCAACATACCATTGAAAGTGAAATGGGCCAGAATGTACAGAGCTCGCAGGAAATACAGTATTTTTTCTGGCTTGCTTCGAAATATTGGTCATCAACATTTAGTTGGCAACGTTATAAATTTTTGGAAAAAAAATGGTCATAAATAACCGCCTGTATATAACAGCAGCAATATCAATAGGAATTAAAAAATATTGCACAATACTTTTTTATAATATTTCAAGAATAGAAAAATGTATAAAGTAACTTCTAAAAAGAAAGAAAAAACGCCAGGTACTTTTAATCGCTTTCAATCTTGCAAAAACTTTGATAGTATTCGCACTTTAACAATAGTGATGTGTTTCTTATATTTACTTCAAGCATTTGTATGTTTTACTCGTGGTATTTAAAAAAAAAAAAAATTAAATTGCAGCGTCAGCAAAAATTAATTTTTATAGCAATTTTGCTAGTAGTAATGCAAAGTATCCACTCATTATAAGTTTGCTTTGGACGTATGAGTATTTTTTAAATATTAATCACATATTTATGATACGGTAGATTGCATTACAAATTTGATAAGAAAGAGTAAAAAATATAAATTATAATAAGGGAATTCACACCGAGTCTGTTAATCCGGTAATTTGTTAGTTGGTAATTTGTTGAAACACTTTACTGTGAACACACTTTTTGTTCTATCTCAGTAGTGCGGTAACTTTTGCTACAAAACAGATGATTTAAATTTATTAAAAAGCAAAAATGCCTCGAGAAAGTGCAAAAACAAAAATAGTAAAAAATTTAATTGAAAATTCTTTGGAGGAAATAAAATTTATTACTGGTAAGTATTTAAAATAGGTAATCAGAAAGACATGGAACTAATTTTATAATTCTTTTCCTTCTCCTTCTCCTTTTCCATTTCAATCTTCAACTTTTCCAACTTTAACTTCTCTTCTTCTATTTGTATTCGTTTTTCAAAAAATATAAACACAAATAAACACAGCTGTTGTTTTTTGTTACCGAGTAACAAGAAAATTACCAAGCTTGCCACACTGGTACTTTGTTACTCGGCAGTTCGATAATTTGTTCATTTTACAAAAACAAAATACACGTAAAAAACTATCGAATAACGACTAACGAATTAACAAGGCTGGTGTGAATAACCCTATTATGAATATTAAAATGTATAAAAAATTAACAATTACTTGTTATCTATTTACAAACGAAAAAATTCAAACACACTAGTATACTAATAAATAATATTTAAAACACTTTCGACAAGACATATATAAATAGAAACAAAATAACAAATTGAAATCAGTTATAAAACATTTGAACACTACAAAAAACTAAATTCATCAAAAAAAAAAAAAAAAAATCAAGACGAAATGTAAAAAATATTTTGTTGTTTAAGCTTAAACGCAACTATATTTTCGGTTCACTATAAGTTACATACCTATAATCCATTACTTTATCAGATCGTACCTTCTTCGTTATGAATTTTTCAGTGAACATTATTCTTTTTTTTTACTATCAAATTACCAAATTATTAGCCACAAAGAATGCTTAAACAGACAGCTTTACTTAAATGTTCATATTAAAAAAAATATGTCTGCTATATTTAAAATTTTTAGAAACATACAAAATTATATTGTAGTATAATTCCGAATACTTCTAGAGCAGTGAATTGACTATCATCTTTAACTTCATGATCACTAGAAGTCATTTGAAAGAAAGAAAGGAAACAGTTGGGCAAATACATAAAACCTTGGAGACAAAAAAAGCGAACATAACATAAAACAAACGTAAACAAAAAGAGTTCAAAGTTATTCTTTAGCGTAATAAAATACACTTTAAGATAGGTGGCATGTCACAGTATCCACGGGCATAATCTTCATGGACTTTATGTGGTACTTAAAAGTGACATAACGTCGCTTAAGGAAACGTCATTATGTCGTGTCACTTATGAAAGTGTCGTAATAATAGCCAACACCGTTTTTTCTTACCAAATATTTCCTGCAAGCCATTTTATAAAAACGTTATTATTCTTACATAGAATATCATAAAATCCATGGACTTCATGACTTATCGTTAATGGACGTAATGCCCTTGGACGTTATGATATGCCACTGTTCAAATAAAGCTGCAATATTCCCCTAACATTTTGTCTCCTAATTGTTATTAAATCCAATCAATGATACCTGTTTTAACTGTACGAAATTTTAATGCAAACAATTTTATAATTTTATTTTTTTTCGCTTTACAAAAATTAATTATTTTATTAGTTACAGCGTTTATTTATTTATTTTTTTTTTTTTCTTTTAAATTTTTACCACAGATTCATGCTAGTGTGACAATTAATTTCTATGGAAATTGTATTCACGAATATTGCGCACTCACAGATATTAATAACATGCTTAGTGCTAAAAGCTGCTGGTTCGTTAGTATTGGACTATTTGTCGTAAATATCCATATACATACATACATACATACATACATACATACATTTTCCTTTAATTTTGCCTTTCCTTTTTTTCTTCTTGCTTTTAACCACATATATTTCCTTTCTACTGTTTTTGTTATAATTTCTGATCTAAAAATCTTCATCTTAAAACTAAAATTAGAGAAAATAAATCCGTTGTAATAGTTCTTTTACAAGTTAGACGAACAGAAAATGCATGATTTTTATGTGTTTAGACATAAAATTATATTCCAAATTGAGTAAAACACTCCACAGAAACCAACTTATGAGCAAAATATAAAAGAAACATAACATTTTGTGTTGAAAATAATATCAAAATGAATATTTTTATTTGAAATCACTGCTTGGTTTGATATTTTTTCAAATAATTATCAAAGACTATTTAATATGAAATATGCTACCAAAAGAAAGTATATCCATAAGATCTTTTCTTTCTTTCACAGAAACTGGACGCAAACTGAACGTAGAACAGCAAAAGATGCTGTCGTTACATTTTGTTAATTAAAATTATTTTCAACTCATCGTAAGAATCATTAGCTGACAAATCTTACATTAATTTTTCACACTTAATAGAAAGAATCTGACATTAGGAAACATTTTACATGTATGAAGAATATTTCGCACTTAATTCTGTTAAAAAGGAATTCATTGGTCTCCATCAAACTGTAATTGGAAACTTTGCACACATAAAAATACTTAAACATTTATTATTATAATTTAAAAAATTTTCTTTTTTCAGCTTTAAAAAATTTAAGTAAATATTTGTCAAAACACAAATTTCTTTTATCTAGGTGCGGTTGTGTGCTTTAAAATACCAAATACTTTATACAACTGAATTTCAATATAAATTCTTTCACGGCTTTCTATCTTCCTTTATGTTGAAATTATAAGAAGTTTCTTGAGGATGAAATATGTAATGCAATTACAAGTATTTGAATTCGTTGCCAATAAAACAGGACTTATATGTATTTAACGACAATACGCGCTTCTATTTATTTAAGCCGCCACCACTTCTCGAAAACTTTATCTACACTGAATTTTTTTTTTTTTTAACTTAAGGCACAAGTTCAGTTGATTTATAAAAAAAAAATAATAATAATAATTATAATAATAAATTCTTAACAAGAAAAAATAATAAAATTAATTGTGTGGATTCTAAACGCTGATAGCCTTATTATTTTACGACATTTTTCTAGAGACGTAGACGGACTTAATCTTTATTGTAGATATTGTATTAATTAGGGATTTAAGATTTCTGCGCTCTAAATAATCTCATCTTATTTGTATGAAAAACTAAAACCCATGTGGGCTGCTATTTTTTCCTTTTATTTTGGAAATGCTAAATTCTAGCGAAAAAAATCTCTTGTTAGACAATTAGTAAAAGCACAACAAACAAAAAACACTTTTCAGCACACAATTATTGCCGCTTTAGCTTTATTTTCCTAATAGTTACATTTTTTGTACATATGGAAGAGTTTGTTACCATTTTTATAACTTCACTATTTTATTTTTTTACAAAAATAAAAACCACTAAAAGGTTTCATAGCTAACTCTCCATTATTAAGACGTTTGTGTATTTCTGTTTTTATATTTTATTTCAAGTTTAAAAATAAACTTTTGCCATTAATTTTTAGAGTAAAAAGTATTAAATTTGCAAGATGCTTCTATAATACTTAGGATAAACTATAAGCCCAAAGCCTGTAATAAATTCAAAACTTCTAAGAAATATTAAGTACACAAGTAACTCTAGTAACAAGAGTTAATATTTTATGGTAATAATATTAAAAAGAATAACAACAAAGGAGCACTGTAATAAAAAAAAACTAATAATTAAAAGATATCTCCATGGGTGACGTAAATTGACTTATGTGGTCCTATCTGTTGGACTGTTACAGACAAACTCTTAAAAATTGGACTGAATAACGACTGATATAACTGTTTTGATAGCCTATATAAATATTTAAAAGTATAAATTAAAGAATGCCCCAATAGTGCATTTAATTTGATGTGTATGGCCAGATTTACAAACAACCTGTATTGCTTGGTCCGCTATAATAACAAGTATAAAGTTAGGCCTTGAAAGTAAAAGGATGTCCCAATAGTAGAAGTTATTTATGTATGTAGCCAAATTCTTGAACTGTTACAGAATTTTGAAATTAAAGGATGTTCCCATAACTGCTGTTATTTGGCTCGCATGATCATATCTTTAAAATGTTTTATACCAACAGTTGCAAATTAGACAGAATGTCCACTTCATTGTTTGCTTTATAAAGAAGTGTAGGTAGTGGAAATTATAAATTAAAGGGTGTTACAATAGTTGATATAATTTGATGTTTATTTCCAAATTGTTGAATCTTTATCGACAGACGGATGAAATTTACAAGGATCTAGTATTGCTAAGTCTGCTACAAGCGCAAGTAAAAAATTTCAACTTGGGAATTAAAGAGTGCCCCCATAGTATTTTTTTTTTTATTAAACACAGTTGAAACTTTTAAAGAAACGATATTTTAAGGCCTGATATAAAAACAATTATAAAGCGTCAATTTGAAAATTTAAGAATGTCCCAATAGTTAATTAATTTAATGTGTCTGCCTAAGCTTTTGAGCCGTTAAGACCGATAGCTGAAATATGTTTTGAAGTCGGGTTTTTTGCAAGAATTAAAGTTTAAATTTATGATGCGTTTTCTAAAACTCACATAATTGTCTCACAAATACTTAAGCTCCATAAATTGAAAATTATTAGGAATCATATTTGAGTTCTAGCAAAGAGTGGTCCAAAGGTTTACGAAACTAAGTGTCATATCGTGCGCCATTTATAAGAGTGCGCTAAAAGATCTCTTCAGTTGGATCTTTTAATCATCCCTTTATCATAGGGATTTTTTACTTTGCCTTTTCAACAAGGCTTTTTTAATATTAAAAACGCACACACCAAGATATATTTATGAGCACACAAAACCGAAACACTTTATATGAAAATAAAACTTTATTTGGGGACTCAAAAGAAAATTTAAGAAGGTAAAACTTGGAATGAAAAAAGTTTTTATATTCCCATTAGGAGCTTTTTTATACAAAAAAATTTAGTGTAAGTTGTTTGTTAAAAAAACCTTTACCTTCAAACAGTATGGAAGAAACGTAAAACCATAAGTTAGTTTCAAGGTGATGAAAGAAATTGAAAGTTACGGTTGCGAAAAGCATTTGAAGTATGTTGAAAGACTACAAATTAACACCCGGAAACAAATGTTTAATTGCTTGTAATCAAATTTTAAGCTAAAAGAGTGAATTATAATTTTAAGCTTCAATTTATATTAAAAATACATTAACACATATGTCTCCATTAAATTATTCAGTGTTTTTATATAATAAAATTAATTCTTGTAAAGATTAAATAAAAGAGAACACAAGTTTTTACATATGACTCATGTTTATATTTATAGCTGGACTTATTAATATGAACGTGTTTAGTTCTATTTTGTTTTCCAATTTATTACCGCCGTTGGCTATTTTCCTTTCTATAATTTATAATAAAATTTTCAGCAGTTTTTTACTCTATTTTCTTACAAGTCATTTTATACCTTTAGGTAGATGCCTCACACATGATAAAATATTTGATGATTATAATGATGGTAAAGTTAGCAAAGGTGAGCGTGCAAAAATTGAAAATATAAGTTATTTCCTGTAGCAAAAAAGCGACAAGAAGTAAAAAAGAAACGTGACAAAATTTCAATTTATTAAACGCAAAACGAGTATATAATTATAGCCAGAGGGCAAAGGGTTTCGATATAAAATACAATTGGTGATATAAGAATATTAAAACAATTCGGTAAGAAAAACCATATTAAATGTTCTATGGGCTGAAGTAAAGTACATGCGGATTGGTATGTAATTCTTGCCGCTAAAAAGCTCCATTTCGAAGGAATGATTCGTTTCAAGTTAGAACCAATGAAGTAAGTGTGCTATATTCAGCATTGCCGAATCTTTTATACACTTCACCATAATTGATGCGATATTGCCGTACACAAAATGAATATACGTGCGAAGCATTAGAAATTCTCTAATCTTCCCTAATTTTTAACGATTTTATTTTGCGTTCTTTAAGATAAGATTAGGTGTTGTATATGCTACAATGTATTATAGTAAAAAATATGTTAAAATATAAAAAAATGGCCTTCGCGGCTCTACTGACTGTTAACAGAAAGCAACAATATATGTATGTGACAATTTGTTGAAAAACAATGAAAAAAATCTGGGATGTATTTTTCGCTTTGCGAATTAAATATTTACAGAAAATAAAAATTCCTCGAGTTCTGAGTTACAAAATTGGTTTTTTAAGTTAATGATATTTACAATGTACACAATCTGAAATAAACAGATAAAAAGAACACTGAAGACAGATTTAGCGATCTAGAAAATACTGCCGTACTTTCTGCTGGTCTAATTACCCCATTTTTGTAAAAAACGCCTTCCAATATTTTCTTTGTCATAGGAATTTAAAAAAATAAAAATAAACTTAAGCCGCATTATTTATTTTTTTATTGCAAGAAATATATTTAAGTGAGCTTTAATTTTTAATAAATTTATTTTATCCTTAGTAAAGGTAATTTTTTACTAATATAAATTTATGATATTTAATAACAAAAGCAAAGAAAAAAGATTTTTATAAAAAAAATTTAATAACCGCATGTCCTACAGGCGAAATAAAGTGTGTAAATTCCTTTACATATTAACATGATATGGAATTATAATAAACTATTTTTGCACTACAGACTTTTTTATATAAAATCCACTACAAGAACTGATATAAACAGTATAAAATAATAATGCTGATTATTTTGTTGCTGTTATTTAGTTTATCATTATTGTTATTATTATTAATTAAAAATTTAATAACACCAAATAGTTAATAGAGCAATAAAAGAGCAGTTACGAATTATTAAAGGAATTGTAATATAAAAACAAAATAAAAAACAATTTAATGATAAAATTTACGTAACCGCCACTTACAAGTATTCGATTGGTATCGCATAACACTAGTTTTTTACTATTAATTATTTATAAAATGTCGTATTTCAAGCATAATCCATTATTAAATAATAGGAAAAAAATAGCTGCAAATAATTTTGCATTAATTATCTCTTTTTTTCGTTTATTACGTTGAATTAAAATTTTTTGTACTGCAAATCTGGCATTAAAAATAATAATTAATTATATATTAAATTATGACGCTCTTAGAAAATATTAAAAATGTATTAAAACAATTAAATATAAATTAATTTGAGAAATATTTTGGTTTATGTGTGTGCTTATTTACTGTCAAAATTAAAAAAGGTATAAAACAAGTAAGAGTGCTGTAATCGGCTAAGCCTGAAATTTTATTCCCTTAAAATCTAGTTCAGTGAAGTAACTTCAATACAAATATGATGCACAAACTTAAACTCTCTATATTAGAATTCGAAAATATGGCAGAGGATAAATTTTATGACGTAATGTTTTTTTTTTTCTAATTTTTTAATTTACTATTGTCATATATATGTTTTTTTTTACATTTTAGGTAGGTGTGGCGTTTTACCCGCTGCCTCGAATCAAATTTTTTTCTAGCTCATCTTTTGTCGCAGCAAAGTTAATTTCAACGGCAACACGGACAAATACACGGATATCCCTAAATCTACTTCGCTATGCACAAGGACTCAAAGTATAAATATTTTATGGGGTCGGAAATAGGTTTTATGGAAATTACAAACGGAACGACAGACTTAGATATACCCTTTTTCAAATTGTGGTGAAGGGTATAGAAACGACTGTGAAGGAAGGGTATGATTTGTACTTTGAAATAACCGCGCTGTAGAATAAGTGCTCTCACTCCAGTTCACATTAAATGCAATGCAGCATAATAATAGTGTTAAACTTCAAGCAAAACTCTCTGTTTACATCTGCTGTGTGTTTTTATAGGTTAAATATTGAAATCAATAGAAATGAAAAACGCAAAATTATCTTGTCAATGTCTAACTAATATTAATTATTTAACTCTGATTGATATGAAGAGCTACAAAAAATAAAACAAACGTTAACAAAAAGTAACACGTGGATAGGAATCAGACAAGTAAACTTTCAATACCAGACACATTTTACAATCAATTTTTGTTCCAACTTAAAAATTCAACAACTTTGATTAATTTTCCTATCCTTACCTGCTAAATGTATTGACAATGAAGACATCACTTTGAAAATATGAAATATTGAAGTGCATGAAAGTTTATGTGTGTAAAAGAACACATTTTAACCACAAAAACTCTCAGAAAATAAACAAGAAATGTGCTATTGGTAAGAAAATATAGTATCTATTTTTACTGTTTTCGTTTTTTGTTATTGTTGTTTTTAGATCGATAACTACAAGCAAAATAGATAACTTAAATGAATGTTTACCAATGCTTTATATATACATTCAAGCAAACTTGCACTAAATCTTTAAAATCCAAGCTATAAGCCTCAAATTGTCAGTATAGGTTTTCGATTCTGCTTTGACGGCAAGCTCCCTTAAAACAAATGACGAAATGATTTATTGTGTATTAGTGGCTATTTATTGTTAAAATGTTTTTAAACCATTTTTGATGTTTGAAGTCATAAATTTAAATTAATAAATCATAAATCTACATAACAATTTCTAAGCCGGATTATTTTTGTAACACGTCTTGTAATATATTTTTATTTTAATAAGTTTACAACAGATTTTCCCTAGTTGTAAAATTTATAAACGTAAAACGACCTGGTTGAGGACAAACAAATCTACGATGAATTAAACCCACAGGATGGAAACTGGTCACTGAAGTAGTAACAATAATTTTACCTTCTTTAGGTTAAAAGTAAATTTGAATAAAAATGGAAAATGTTCATTATGACAGTAGTACTTAATGCCGCAAATAATTTTGTGAGTAAAAAAATATTCTATTTTTTTGTTAAGACCAAAAAATTATATTTTTCTTGGTTAAGATATCATAACTCTTACAGATTTACCTTTTTTGTCTTTATCTAGTACTTATTTTATATCTATATTCATAAAAGCCAATAAATTCTTATTTATATTTCTAACTAATTCATACACAATTATTCATTCACCTTAGTAAAAACTTGGGTGTTTTCTCTTTTTATTTCATATCTGAAGCGATAAATTTAAAACAAAAACCAAAGTCTCAAAGTAGATATCTGTAAGAAGAACAGTAGAAGTAGTAGCTGCAATAATGGAATAAGTTCCTTTGTTAAGAAATTTACCATTAATACGAATTAGTTTTACATGAGAATTTGTGGGATAGTCCTTGTGTGCTTGAGAACTCTCTCGAACTATACTTTAAGGTGGAAAGAAAAACTTAAATGAAAGTAAGCTGTAGATTATTCATGTGAATTTTGATATCACAGAAATAAAAAACCAACCAAGATATTTAAAATAAGTATTTTTAAGTTTTGTTTTATTATTGTTTTTATGTCTTATGGTTTCATGTCTTATGATAATCAGCGAAAAACTTTCATAGTTTTGGACGTAAGTAAGGTGACTTCAAAATATTCTTCCTGTCTTAAAAGAATAAACAGGATTTTTCAAAACATTTGCTTTATCGTTTTGTATAAAACAAATTCATTTCCTTATCGAGAGTTGGAAGTTGTATACTGTTTTTTTTTCAATGGCATTTATATACAACTGTTAGTACTCGTAAATGCAGCAGCTACTTTGTCTTTTGTGTTTTTCTGTTACGAAACTGGCGGTATTGAACACTTAGGCTAACTTTTGAATTCGACTGGCGATTACTAGGGGAAAAACGGTTACGTATAATAAATCTATAAGCCATTTCTTTGAGTAGTTTGTTTTAAACTGTTTCGCCTTGAATTTTGGTTTATATTATTTTTTTAAGCTTTCTAAAACAAAAATAAATATTTTTTAATCTTTTTAATTCAAAATTAAATTACACGCAAAGCATACTTTCTTTACCAAAATCAGTGTGATTCTGGATACTGTGATGTGAAGACAAAAGTATGAAAGATAAGAAAATTTTGTTCGAAACTCAACAAAGCAGTTCAAAGAGTAACAAAAATATATGTCCAATCATATTATCTACTTTTATTCATAAAAATATTGTGCTTAATGAACCCCCAATAATAATAACACAATTATGTACAACATTAATTATTCTTAAAGCATAAATGTATAACATGATAAAAAAAAAAAAATAACATAAAACCTGTTTTGAACAATTGAACCTTAGAATAAGCGACTTCCCGAAATTTTTTTATGCGAATGTTATAAGCATTTGAAAAGCATGTAACAAGAAATTTGGATTTAGTATTTTGCATTGGAATAAAATGTAGATGACAGTAGCATATGCCATTAATTTTCGCTTCGCATAGACTATGCATTCGTGAATTTGGAGCTATAAGAAAGCACATGGACGATACATTTAATCGCGACCTTTTGAGTTTAATTTAACGCTCATAAAACCCAGTGATGTGTGCTTTCGTACAAGCGTATTGCTGAATTTGCTACCTGTAATAAGTAAGGTGTAAGAAGTACTTCACCCCATCTGAGCTCCTTACTATCTATATCACCTTTATCAGACCAAAAATAAATTACAACTCTCATGCATGGACCGGTGCTTCAAAGTCTATTATGGAGTAACTCGACCGCGTGCAGAAGAGAGCGAATAAGCTCAACAGTGACACTAGGGTATCCAGCTCTATTGACTCACTGGAGCATCGATGCAATGTGGGATGCGTTTCACTGCTTTATCGTTACTACAACGCAATGTGCTCTTATGAACTCAGGAAACTTTTTCCTAAAAACCGTAATTTCGTACGCGCAACGCGCTCTGCATCAAGATCACATTCTTTTGTGATTAATTGGCCAGTGAATTGCACTACGAATTACAGAGAAAATTCGTTTTTTAGCCGAACAGTTCGAATGTGAAATAAACTCCATGCAGAGGTCTTTCCTGCCACTTTTAATGTGCAAAGATTCAAATCAAAAGTCAAGCACTACTATCTCTATCCCCCTTCCCACAACCTAGTTGACTACTTCCGGCACAATGCATTGTATAAGTAGGGGTCATCCCCTGAATGTTGGTCCTAGTTAAAAAAATGCCAATATATCATTTTTTTAACTTTTTATCATTGTAATACTTTCTTGTGATTAAAGGAAAAAAATTCGTAAAATCGTTCTGTAAAAAGTAACCAAAATAAAATATAAGATTAAACTAAAAAGCGACTACGAAAGCAATATTAATAATACAAAATGTGTATCGCGTTTTACCTTCTTTTCCATGGTTTTGGGATACTTCTTTAAGAATAATAAAAAATCAGTACAGAATTGCTATATTGTTTCAATTAAAACAACAGAATAATCAATTTCCAAGAAAATACTTTTCCAGGGCTAAGGATTCTATGGTGTCGTCTATCAAAAATCAAAGATCGTAGTTAGTGAATTGGTTTTTTAGAAATTTAATTAATAGGAACCGAGTTGTTAATAATAAACTTTAACAGCAAAGTAGCTATAGTGCCATGAACATTGAAATATAATTAACTGCTATGCTGTGTTACAAAATACTTATTAATTTAAACCATACAATCTTCTTACACTTTTTTAAGCTTAATGTCTTCTTTATCAACGTAAGTTTTACGTATGGTCAATTTCAAATGAACGACAAGATATTACATTTAATTTTCTTCATTACGCTTTCTTAACTTAACTTAACGTAATAAGCACAAGTATTGTGTTAAGATGCAAGTATAGCAATTACAACAAGTAATCTTGCATGTTTATAGCATCGTTTCTGGTATAAATGGCAATAATATATCTGAAATTATTTTAAAATGCTAATATCTTCATATATTCCTTTATTTTTATTTTGCTGAAAATGCAACTTTCAAAACAAATTCTATAAAAAGAAGTGTGACAGCGGATAATGTAACTTAATTTATTTATAAGGTAATGTAAAAATGAAACGTGAGTTGGCATTGGAGCATGCATTAAGACAGGTTACTATCCAGGATATAAAAGCACGCAGGCACAATACAACTACAATTTTAAAGAGATAAAATGTGGCTCATTATAACTTAAAATGTTAAAGGACACGCTTTTATTAAATTTAAAATAAAAAGTGCACAACAAGATGAAACAATCACTTAATAAATATAGTTGCAAAATAAACGTTGAAAACTTTTCAATTTGAAGCATGAAGCAATTGTATCAATGTGTTCAGATTTGTTATGTTAAATTTTTAATTAATTTTTAATATACAAGTTCTGTGAATACATGCAAAAACTAAAAATTGTTAGAAAAAAATGTTATTAAAAATAGGAAAATTTTATATTTTGTCAAAATATTACATAATGGAAAAAAATACATAAATCTGGACTTTATTAAGATATAAAATTTAAAAAAGACCGCAATAAGAGTTTTGTATATAAAATTTATAAATATTTCAGGCACGAGTTGAAACTTTTACTTAAAAGATGTTAAATGGGCGAACGAAAAATACAAATTTTATATCCTTGAAGGCTTCACCAATTTTTTAAATTGATTATTGTAAAGTATTTTATTTTTATAAATCAAAGGGGGCAAGCAGTACTTTAGTTTGTTCATATCACAAAAATCGATTTTTGTTTTGTTTATTTTTATTTTAATAGTTTAATATTCACTTTTATAAGATTATGAAGTTAATTAATATTTAAATTTTTAATTTTAAGCCTTAAGAAACAATAATAATTGCTTTAATAGACCAAATAAATATGTTAAAGTTTAAATAAAAATAATCAACAATTAAACTAGCTTTCTGATTTTTCTTAATTCTATTCAGCGCTATACTAATAATTCATAAATAATTTTTTTAAAATTTTCTATATGGAATAAAAAACACCTGTTTTTGGAATTTTTGTTTATCGGTCTGTGTTTGCGTCACGTAAAACCTACTGGATTTATTTTACTAAAATCTTGTGTGGAGATTCCTTAGAAACTTACTTCAAATATAGAATAGTTTTTTTTTCGTAAAAATAAGTATTTTCGTAGAGAAAATAGAAAATATTTTTGTAAATGTATTGTTTTCAGTACTGTTTATAGAACTCTGCAATATTTTAGAAAAAATACATTTTTCTTAATTTTCATCTAAAGAAAATTAGATATGTTAAGCAGAGAAAGTCGTTGGCACCGCGTATGATTATTATTTAATATTTAACTGTTCGGATATAATATATACGCCTGTATCAATAAAGAAGTTTAATACAACCACTAATTTAATAAAAGATAAATACTAAACAACTAAATTTTACTTTAAATTTGAAACTCGAAATGGTTCGTTGGTTATAACTAAATTGGCTATATATTCTGTATATGAAAAAAAATTTTATATTCTATTATTAAACCGTACTAAAACTGTATACCGACAATAAAGAAACGATTAAAATCAAAGATTGAGCAAAATACAAAAAAAAAATCTACAATGTTTTTTTTTTCTTTTATAGAGTTAAAAAATTATGAAAAATAAAATATCACGATACAGTGCGATAATTTATTTCTGTTCTGTGGTTTAATAATTTAATCGGGATAAAAAATAGTGCGATTTTCTTTAATTAATTAATTTTATTTAATATTCCCATTGTTTTATTATCAGTGTATAATTGTTTGTTAAGAAGATATATTTAAAAAAATGTATCCACAAAACAAATTTAAAAATTTATGGAGTATTTCAAGATTAAAATTTTAGTCGGCATATTTTTAGTGCAGTTTTTTATTTTCCTTGTACACCAGTTAAAAGTAATATAATAAAATAAAATAATGTAACATACAAGATGAGATGAAAAAAAAAAACAAGGAAAAATGCTTAAAGCACTTCTTGGCATTACAATATTTTTCTTCTTGTTTTTTTAATTTCAAATTTAATTTTTTTCTTTATGTGCCTGTATTCCTATATTTTTTTCTTATTTGCTTTACCATTTTTAATATGCAAAACTTAGATGAAAATATTAGGGAACATTTTAATTCTACATTTAATCATACAGTTGTCAGAATATTACAAATTTTTAAGTCACAGAAAAGTTATTAAACCTTGATGAATTGTTAAGCTCATGATTGTGTTTGCTGCAATAAATACTGCAAAGCAACTGTGATTTAAAACTTATTTTCGACAAAATTGATCTTAATGTTGTTGGCGCTTATTGATGTTTATAAGGTGGCATGTTCTCGTGTCCAAGGACGTCATGTCAATGGGCTTTATGTCGCACTTAAGGTTGACATTATGTCGATTGACACTATGTCGCTTTGAAAAGGGTCATAATGTACATGGATATTGTTTTGATTATAGTATAGACATAGTGTAATGAAAGTGTCATAATGCACGCAGTTAAAATAACAACGGCTTCGACGAGCGCAAAGATTATTTCCTTTGTGGCTTAACCAACACCGATTTCGCTTACCGAAGATTTTCTGCAAGCCAGTTTATAAAAATATTGCGTCTTTTTTACATATAATACCTTAAAATATCTCTATAATAGCCAATACCATATGACTCTACGTTAAAGGAAATTTTGTCTTTGAACATTATGAAATGCCATCGTTTAAAATAAACTGATTTCTTCAAAACCCCATACTCCAGTATATTGAAATAATATAGCGCGTAAATCACGGCCATTACTTACAAATGTAATTAAGATGGGCATTAAATACAAGAATTGACAGAAACCAAAGTTATTAACTGATTTCAACACATCTAGATATAGATATGTATTTGAAGGTTTTAAAATATATTTTAACGACACAATTTACTACATATATGTTTGCTATCATCTGATGGAATTTTATATCATTATCACACATATACGTAGATTTCCTTCTATAACATTTAACGATAAATAATTTAATACATTTTCAAGTAATTATGTTAATGCATGAAAAGTTTTTAACGCCAGCAGCTTAAGTATAGGTAAAAAAAATGGAACTAATGCCGTAGTTTTTAAATGATGAGCCCAATAGTAGAAGTTCACTGGAACTTAGATTTTAAAAATGGACTTTTTAATGCTAACAGATATAACGCTGATATGCTTCCAAGCTACACACTTTATTGTATTAAACATGACACCCTTGCAAAATACCTATTTTTTCGGATTTAAAAATTTCAAATTTCGACAGTAGACAACTTTAAACAAAAGTGGGTGATTACATTTCTTTACAACAGTGAATTTAATCTTGCTCGAAAATCAAACTAAAATAATTATAATCTAATGCATAAATTCAATTAGGATTTTGAAAAATCGTTTTTTTCAAATGAAGCACATTTTCACTTGTCAGTTTATGTCAATAGGCAAAATTGTCGCATTTAAGGCTTTAGAGAATCCTATTGAGAAGCCAACTTGTCCAATAGTATAGTGCGCTTTGTGTCATGAAGGCGTGATTGGGCATAAGTTGTACTGGGTTGATGTGTACGTGTTATTTTATAGTAAAATATAAAAATAAAATCGATTTGAAGTACAAAAATGTTGAAAGCTTAATCACGTTAACTAACGATTTATAGGATTATATTAATAAAATAAAAAAGAAAAATATCGTTCTTTCTGGGGGTTGCGTTTTAATGGCATCATTTAGGTAATTTAAATTAGATCTATTGGTTGGTTGGAAAAGCTTAAACCTGTATGAGTTCGCTGGCAACATAAACCAGCTCTCCTTAAAATTGATCAAAATCAATAACTTAATTAAACCAAAACTGGTCAATAATAATTCATTTTTAAATCTGAAAATAAAAATAGCAATATGTAATTTATTTTTATCTAAAAAAAATTAAGGTTTCTGTCTATTCTGGAACCTTTAATTAATTATTCATATGGAAAATATGTAACATCTAATAGATATGTTAGATACAATGTACTACAAAATGTGACATGGTTGTCGACTGTAATACTGCTACTCTAAAAAAGAATGGAAAAGAGTGGGTGTTAATAGTAGCGCTAACTAACAGGTTCTCAAAATAGATTGCCAAATATCATACACGTTTTAGGCACTCATTTTTGGCAATATTACACGAGTATTATACATTGAAAGGATTTTTACAGAACCATTTAAATTAATAACGAGGAATTATTGCTCTCAAGCTTATTAATTTTTAATTAAAAATTCACTTTAAATTAAAATTTTTAAAACTCTTTATAACATTTTTTTTTTTACATAAAAAATCAATATCAAAGAATTTAAATTTTAATTACTTTTAGGTGTTCTAAATTAACACTGTTACACAAAGTTATTTATAATAATTCTTAAAATATGATTATTTGATAATTTAATGACAAGATATAGAGCAATTGCAAATATATAAATCTAGTAGTTGTTCGAATTATAATTATTTTTTGAATAATATTTTGAGCAGCCGGATGACAATTTTAGAAATAATACTAAAATATGAAAAATACCTTAAATAATGTTCTCAAATAATATGAAATAAAATTCAAATACTGAATATTTTTGTCTTGCTAAACCTTAAAAACGACTCAAAAAATACTTGCAAATTATTACAAATACAAACTACAAAAAAAAAACTTTTGAATGGCTCAAAATTGCTCGAAAGGCAAGCAATAAATGACTATTCAAGAAGAGTCGGGTGTAGGGAACCATTTTCTTCTGAAAAAAGTGAAAATTATGACTTGTAATTGAGCTGATTTATTACTGTTTACAAGTGCATAAAGGAGTTCTAAATACCCAAATGTGATAAATAAATTTATTATATGTTAGTTGCGGTTGTTTTCATAAATATTTACCTATATATGAGCAAGGGATGATGTGAAATGCGTATACATTTTTAACGAAAATTAAATAAAATGCAGGTTTTTTTTAATTTGCTGCTGATTTCTCTTACAAGTGTCTTGAATTTTTCAGTAAATTTACAACATGTCATGAAAGTCTCTTCTACAATACAATGTAACAGCAAAAACCCGTTTTAAGAAGTTAGAAAAAAAAAATTACTGAAAATTTCTACGACAGTAAAACCGCGAGACTTCGAATTAACTTAAAACCTAAGGAATCTAGAGATTTAAGGTACATCGCCATGCTTGACAAACGAACGAACGAGCTAGTTTTATTTTTAAATTTTTTTTAGTGCTGTGAAATGTTTTTATAGGCCTCACTGTGCTGCCTTGATTCAAATTTTTAATTTGTAGTTGTGTCATTGTAGTTGTATAGTTGTTACTTTTACTCAATTATTCTTTATCTCTTCAAATGCAAGCAAATTAACAAACAAAAACTCTATTAAAACTTGATGACTTGTTTGTATTTTCCTTATTTTCTAGTATGAACATATGAATAAACCAAAACTAGAGATTTTGTTAGAAAAGGAATACAAGTAAGTTGATATAAAAGTAGAGTTTGTGCATCTTCTTTTAAAAATAAAAATTTAAGAAGAGTTTTCTTTTTTTTTTTTCTTACTGAAAGTAACATAATAATAAAGAATCTATCAACAAAAATACACCTGTTTACATTATATGTTATCTAAGGAGTTTAGTTTTTCCTATAAAAAATAAAGGATATAATCGAAAAGAGAAGCAATGTCGAAGTGTTTGTTTTCGCCAAAAATTTTTAATTAAATTCACTAATGTGAATAAATAAATAGAAGGTATGTGGAGGATGGATATATCGTTTTAGAAAATTACTAATAAATAACCTGCAATTATTAATTATTATGTTCTCAATTAAACTAAAAATTGTTAATTGGACATTTTCAACAAACAAAAAAAAAAAAAAATAGTTTTGTTTAATTTCGATTTAAAAGTTTGCTCCACAATGAAAGGCTGTGGAGCAAACTTCTTAATCGAAAACAAACAAAACTTAAAAAAAACTACAACTAAGCTTTGTAAGATTTATAAATGCATAAAATTAGTTTTATCAAATTTATAAATAGTTTTTCAAAAAATATTTACCTTTGAAATCACTATATTTGTTGATTTTAAATTACTAGAAAAACCATTAGAACATGTATTTGTTTATTAAATTAATTTCATGTAATAATGTTGATTATTCAAATTTAAATCTACTTATGCCAGCTGAAAGTTATTTCAACAGAAAACTCCAAATAAGCGCCTAATTACTATTATTGCAAAATTATTTAATATGTTTTCAAATTTGTTTTAACGCTTAAATATCTTGTTTATTTACATAAAACTGTAATTAAACATTAATTTGTTACACTCACTTCTTTTGGATGTTTATATAATTAAAATTAAATTTTTAATATTGTAGTAATATTTGCTTTATTTTATCGACATTAAAAAATGAAAATTTCAAGGAATAATATAATTGTGCTAACCTAAAAGGGATAAATATAATTTACTTAGTTTTAAAGTTGTAATAAACTTTTAAACCAATTCACTTAGCTAGATTTATTCTATGATGTGAAAAGATTAAGGGCAGGAGGAGGAGCATAAATTTCGAAACTATGTATGATCGATTGTAGTATTAAAAATTTCTCTTGCTCATGTACTGCCTTGGTAAAGTTGATTTTAAAACTAATACGGATAAGATTTAAGATATAAAATTAGACGTAATTACACGTAGAGACGTAATCTCATATCGACTTGTTTTTTTTAACAGTAATGGCAGAGGTTTAAAATTTCTTAAACAGATTAAAATTTTATTTCATCCCCAATAACCTTTTGCGTTTCTGTATGTGTTGCGGTCACCATTTTTCCAAATTTAGTGTTTCTTTTAAAGTAAAAAGTGTCATATTGCAAGTTTTGTAAATAAAATCAGTTCAGTTGGCTTTTTTTTTGCTTTATTGTAGTGTTTCAAATCGTGGTCAAAAAGTAAAATACTTTTAAACTTAAAATTTTTAAATAATCTAAATTTATAAATATTACGCGGCAACAAACTGCGAATAATAAAAAAACCCAAGAAATCCACATACTGTTGCATATTTCAATTTAATTCAAATATTCAATAATATTTTCCAATGCTCATTATAATTCTACCACCGATGTTGCGATGAATTACTGCTGTAAAAAATATTCGTATAATTTATATTAATATTTAGAAACGTTTTTATAAGTGTGTATGTATGCATTTATATAAACACTGACAAATGTATTAACAAAATTATTAATTAAATTTTTACAAGAATATCAATATGTTACTAAAAATATTAAATAACACGCTTAAATTAATATCAAATTTATTTTCAAGGGAAAAAAGGAAAATTTATCCAAAATCAAGCTGACTTGATGAGTATAAATTTAAGTTTTTGCATATAACAAGTTTTTCAATAATAACTTTGTTTTTTAACTTTGGCAACACCAACAAAAGAATAGACGATAATTTTGACATTTATTTTGTTGACAATTTCGCTCGAAAATTGGACTATGATAATTAAATCTACTATGAAACTGCATTCCTAAACAATCCACTGCTTTAAATTTTTTTTTCAAATTCGCCTGATTTGGGCTACTAAATACTTTCCGCTCTTTCAAGAGCATTACCAAGGCCCTGATACTAAACAGAAAATTGTTCTCGCACAAGTATAAATATCTGTATGCATTTACACATACGCTCAACTCTGTTAAATATTCATGTCTTGTAAAAGTTGGTGACACGTAGCGATGTATTGTATGATTTAATTTTTTTTTTTTTCAAAACACACCTCCACTTTAAATTAATTTAAATTTACTTTTTTATATTTTTCATTACTGTAGTTTTTTCTGCATATTTTTGATTGGACGTGGTGGAAAGGACTTTATTAAAAACGACTTCTTATCTTCTAATTCCTCTTTGTGTTTGAAACAAATAAAATTGCAGATAATTACTGAATGCAGAAAAAAAAATGAAATGAATGATTAACAGAAAAAAAAAAATTCAAAATTAAAAACTGCTTAACTATATATGTATATGAACATACATGTGTATGTGTAAAAATAGTTGCTTATACAAATAATCCCATGTCATAGCAACGTTTTAATTCCTTGCAATAAGCATTGTTTCCTATGTATGAGTGCGAAAAAACAGAGATTGCAATTATTCGTAGAAATTAATTTTTACACCCACATGTGTGAAAACAATTTGAAAAGCTAAAAAAAAAAAACAAATGAGATAAGTAAAGAACGTTGAGAAGTATAAAATATGAATGCGAGACAAGTCTTTGTATGAAACTATGAACGAAGGTGCATTCCAAATTACTTATGCATGTAGTTATAAATGTACGGGATTACTAATATGCGAGTAAGACGTTTTATCTGAATTTTTTCTCCGTGTTTGATCGACTGTAAAGTCGGCATCTTGCGATATAAAATTCACTGCCTGACTTTTCTCTGAGTGTAAACAATTGGTGCCAATACAGTTGTTGCTATGAGGCATCTAACCATATGTTTGAACAAATAATATATCGTAATAAAATTAACAGCAACATTTGATGCTTCGTTTCGCGTTGTTGGTAATGGCGTCACTGACAACTTTAATTAAAAAGAAATAAATTAATGAAATAAACATAAGGATTGATAAATTCACGTTTTTTATTATTATAATTTTGTCAAATTTATTTTTTACGAAAGTCAAGCAAATTGAAATCAAATATTCAATACGATTTCAAGATTCTTGCTTGAACTAATTAAAAATAAGTTTTCGAACTGCATTTCATATCATTGTCTTAAATTATTAATATTAAAGTTCCAAGAAAGCTGCCTTTAGGAACATTGCAAACTTAATCCACCTTATAAACTATAAAGTCACTCGTTTGTTTATTTTCAATATTTGTTTAAAATATATATATTATTTTTTTCTCTTGATATTTATATTATTTGTACTTTACTACACATCAGAAAACCAATTTAAGATAACTTTATTCAAAAAAAGAAAAATATTTTTTTTTTAGAAATACTTTTTTATCATTTTTTATCATTGTTAATTTCCTGTTTAATTTTTATTTCATTTCTATTCTATTAACTGAAGAGATCATTCAAAAAATATTTCATTAAAATTTTTCAAGTAATAGAGAAAATAAATAGTAGCTGATACACTACTACGAGTATTAAAAAGGGAAATTATGAATCAAATTTTAATTTAATTTATAGAAAACAAGAAAAATTTTGAAAAATTTTTTACAGTACTTATGATAATTATTGAATGTGTGTGGCGCAAACAAAAAAAAATGTTGGTAAAAAACCTTAATTATTAATCATAAATGTATTTTTCTTAATTTCTGCTTTATAATTTTATTCTCTAAAAAAATAAAGATTATTTTTTTATAAATTTTGTTAGAATATAAATAAATTTTACATTATACTAAAAAGTTAAACTTGTTTGAAGTTTGTCTTAAAATTTTTTCCTGTGGACAAAATTATGCATTGGTTTCCTCGCAAACGTACTCAAAATCTCTTGAACATTCTCTTTGATGCTTAAGCTAGCTTTGCAAATTTGGTCACTTTTCTTTAAATTTAAAGGACACACAGTTTTAAATGGACGCTCAGACAAACACTTAATTGTCGGCGTTAAAAAACGCAGACCAATAATTCGTCAAGTAAGCAGTAACAACGGTTCCACTTGATAGTATCGCTTTAACTTGATAAGATTTACTGAAAGTTATAAAAATAATGCACATTCACAATATGACATTGCATTAAAAATAAAAATTATTCCTTTTATTTGATTGTCCTAGTCACGCTTGAGATTAATTCTTTAAGCCACAGAGCAGCAATATTTTTTACTTCGGTACTTATGTATTATTCTTCCATTATTTTTAAATTGTAAAAGGATACTTATAAAAATATGTATAAAAGTATTAAAAAAATTTTTCTATTTAATTTTAATCGGGCCCAAGAAAAATCTAAATTTTTAATTAATAATATTATAATTTACTTTTATATTTTTTCCCAACTAGAACTTTAACTGTGGATATTATAAATGAATTAAAATTAACTTTTTCCGCTTAAGGTTAATTTTTTTAATTTAATTTCTTAAAATGTTTAGAAAACATTAAAGGCCAAATGTACAAGACAAGTTACAGAGAAAACCATGGAAAATACTTTAAGTTGTGTATTGAGTTCGTCTAACCAAATGTATACTGATTAGTTGGTTAAATAGATGATGTTTATATTTTACACTTCCCAAGGTAGATAGATGTGAACAATGCTGATAAAGGTACGCGATCCAGAAAATGCTGCATTTAATTCTGCTAGTGTCTAAGTTTTTTTGTTTTCTTTTGAAAACGTCTGCATAGATTTGTAAATAATTTTTCTTTCTAAAAATTTTTTGAAATTAAATTTAAAAATGAACTTTAAAACCAAACTGGAAATTAGAATTAATTTAATTATAATATACGACTTCCTAAAATTTCGTCAAATGTTTGTTTGTGTTATGAGTCATATGCACTTTTAAATTACATGATGTCTCTTCTCTTTGTAAAACTTTATTTTCAAAACTTATTAAAAATTACAGAGTGTGTGATATTTTCAGTCCTAAAGTTTATATTTGCTAATAAATTAAAAGAGACCTTTACTTATGGATATATTTCATGATTTTTTTTTTCTCAAAATATTACACAATAAGAGTTGTTAGAAATAAATATCTGGCATATGAAAGACTACGTAGATTTAATTTTTTTGTATTCTGTAATGTATGTGTCTGTACCCATTAATGTAACATTTATGTGGTTTCAACATTATTTATGACAAACTCATATGTGTTGTGATTTTGTTCCTTTTTAATTTTTCTTGTATGTTGTCTATTTTTTTAACTATAGAAGATAAAACAAAAAGTTTTTATTTGGTATTTTTCTTATTTTTGACTTTCGTTTATTTTTCAAGTTCTTAGTCTTCTACTTTCTTTTAGTTTTTGCTGCTCTCAGGTTTAAAAATCTCTTTCACTAATGGTATTTCCACTTCAAATAAATTTATCTTCAGAATATTAACATTGCCATATCATTTATATTGAAATTTATTGCAGCTTAAAGTGACCTTTGAAATTAAAATAAAATAAGTAAAATTTTTTGTTTTTATTAATGCAGGTAGAAAAAATAACTAACAAATATGAAATTAAGCTATGTATATGATAAGGAAAAAATTTTTAGTGTTATAAACTAATATTGTAAATATTGTGAGGAAAGTAGGTTGAATAATTTTTGATAACTAAAATAGTTTTTACATAGTTTAACATCACATAAATGGTGTAAGGAGACATTTTGCACGTAAACACATAAAAAACATTTATTTTGTATTAAGTTAATCGGATTTGTTTCACCAGCAAATATTATACTGTTATAATGAAGACTTCACCGAAAGGTATGATAACAACATTTACTTATTTCGGTTGTTGTTCGTTAAACTAACTCGTAGCGACGGGTAAATAAATGTAATAAAAAACAGATTGCTAGATATTGCCCTATAAGAAGAATCTAGGCGTTTTAAGTCGTGTATAAATATAAGTCCTAGTTGCAGGTGGTATAGCAATACAATGCACAGTGTTTAAAAGAGATAAATGTACAAAAAATTTTTTGTTCTTTTTATAGTGTTTGCCGCAATATTCTTTATTGCTTTCATAGTAAAATTAAAAAGAAACATTATTCTTAAACTACTCACACTAATACACATTAACTTACGTGATAATGTTATTAAGTCGTTAGCGTTACTTTACTCTGCTCTTTGGCTCTTGCCTAATAACATTAATTGGGACGTGAGCATGTGACATGTTTTATTGAGAAGTTAAAAGTATCCAACAAATAATTAAATTAAAAATAAGTAAGAGTGCTATAGTCGGCTGAACCTCCACCGTATATGTAAGTCTAGTTTATTAAAGCAACTCCAGCAAAAATAGGAAGTATTGGGAAATGTCACCAGCCTTTAATCGGTTAAGCATTTTTTAAAAAAAGTTAAGCACATCCTGAAATATCTCTTTAAAAGCTATCAAATGATACCTATATCGATATCTTGAAATAATATGATGCACAATCGTACTTTTCTATGCAAAGTTTAAAGGCCCAAAACTCGGAAAATATGGGCCAATTTTTCCACTTATTGTTTTTTTTCTTGTTTTTAATTCGCTATTGTCTTGTAAATTTGTTTTTCTTATTAATCTTGATTTATTTCAAAAGATATGAAAACACTAGAGACAGGCATGATGTTTGACAATAAAATATTTAAAGCTTTGTCTGATCAATTGGCGTATTTATATTTTCTTTAGCTTATCTAGTATTTGGGCAAAAAAATTTGGGTCCGAACAGGAACGGAGAGATGGACATCGCTAAACCGACTTCGCTATGCATATAAACTCAGAATGGATACTGCAGAAATTAAAAGCGGAATGACAAACTTATAAATTCATTTTTTCTACCTATGGTGAAGGGTATAATAACAATTTATAATTCTTTAAAATGATTGAAAGAAAGAGAAGACTATAAATATTTATTTTCGGCTGTAACTCTTTCTTCGTGATCTTTGGTATTTCATTATTGCTTAATTACATAGACTTATTAACTCTTAATTTGATTAGAATCGAATGATAAATAATTGATATTTAGTTTAAAAAAAACTACTATTACTAATTAAGTAGTAAATGGTTACCATAATAAGCGTCACTCCTTATGTTTTTCACTAAATAGACCCTCTAAAACATAGAAGTGCATTATTTGAAAAAGAAGCATTATTTTGATCGGAATTGGATCAATGTGAAAATGTTCATATATAAATCCATTTACAGTAGTCTTAAAATTTACATTATTACATACTTATTTTTTTTATTTTTTAATGCTTGTGCGATCATAAAATTGTGTGACACAAATACGTTTATTATTTCCAATTGTAATAAGTAATTCAGAAATTTTAATTATAACAAAAATAAAATAATATGATAAACAATAATTACAAACGTAGTTATCAATATATGTGCAATAACTTTATTATTTAAGACTATAAATATGTTTGAGACAACATTAAATTGTACTAAGCCGATTATAATGCCATCAACATTTGAATCATATTTTATTTTTATATTGCATTCCAAAATATTGTATATATTTGAATGATATAAAGAATTATAAATGTAAGATAATAACATAAAAAAAATCAAAAACAAATCCTTGTGATGTTTAACCTAAACAACTGAATTGAATGTAATAAAATTAAAAAAATGTGTTAAAAGAATTTGCTATTCAGCACGCTTAAAATAATGTTCATCCATTTGTGTCATTTAAGTATCTGTTTAAAGCATAAGACACTTGTCTGCAGGCTAAAATGCACGAGACTTTTTTTGCGTTGATTTATGCTTATTTTTAGTTTAATTAAATACCCTTTACTTACAGCACGCACAAAAAAAAAAAAATATATATATATATATATACACGTAATGGAAACAACTTTACATGGCTTGAAATGCTTCTAGCGATCTTAATGCAGCTGGAAACTTTGCAGCGCCTTTTGTGTATATATTTTCAAAATTTTAAAAATATAATAATCTCAAGCAAATTATAGTACTAAAATGAAATAAAACAAATAGAAAATTATAATTCCAAAAAAAAAAAAACTTTGTGGGATAAAGATATGGTTAGCTTAATCAATTAGAAAGACGTAATCACTAAATTCTGCAAAAAAAAAATTGTGTGTCTTTTGAGATACTTATTAAGATAATTAAAATCATACACAATAAAAAAAGTAAGATACCACATGTATTATATTTAAGTCATTCATAGTGATAAGTGTCAGAAAAGTTTGGCTACGATTTTTGACTAAACTCAACGCGTTTTAGGGGTTCAAGCGTATATAAATTTCTTTAGGAGAAAAACTCGTGGCACCTTTTGAAAGATTTATTTGTTTTTAGATTAGGAATGTATAAACTTTTTAATAAATTCCAATTGAAATTTAGTTCATAATTGAAATTTATTTCATAATTGAAATTTATTTCATAATTAAATACATATTTATTTTAAGCAGTTAATTAATTCGAAATATTTTGGTCTTATTTTTTAATTTAAATGTTGACTAAACTAAAAAATAAATTTCAAACTAAAATGATGGGTGCAATAACTTTTTTCTATGTTGAAAAAACACTTTAAGGGAATAACTTTATATCTAATAAATATTATAAATCTCTTTGTAAGTTTATTTGTTTGTTTGTTCGTGAGTCAGTCACTGTTAAACGACTAAACAGATATTAATAAAATTGAAAACGTGTAAAAATATGTCCTCTTGGTAAGATAAAATACTTATATTTTATATTAGTGTCTTAGAAAGAGAGAAAAAGAGGAAGTGGGTACTTTTATCTATCTGAATCAATTTGAACAAAGTCATGACTAGTCGCTTTTTATGAAATTCGAAATAAAGACAGCTGTTCATCTATATCTTTTTTCAGAGCAGGGATATAGATGAAAGAAAGAGGGAAAAAGGATATTTACGCCCATACAGATACAATAAACATGCAAAAGTAGTAAGAAATTCATGGATTCTACTTAACATGAACTGTTTCATTTTAGGGGAAAAACGCATAGATTAACATTAGCTTATCATTGACGAGAATGGGCTTACATTAACAAACGCCCATTTAATTGTTTTTTGTAATTTCTATTTTAATAAACTTTCATGAGTTAAAAATTTATAACATAAATAGAATAAACGAACTTTTAAAAATGCGTTATAGAAAATAAGTACTCTAGAAGCCAAACTACCCGTGATTTTTTAACTACTTAATTTTGTTTTTTTTTTTCTTTTTTTTTTTTTTTTGTAGGACTAAATTAAATATTATGGCAAAGGTTAAAATATAGATGTGTCGTGACTTACGAGGGCTGCTATATATATTTCTGGCCTGGCAACACTGAGTGCTGCCAAGTGCAATCTGACATTTCCATTGGAAAGTTTGTCATTTTTAAGCATAATCGTACTCAAAACGTTTTGACGTATGACCATTATTTGTGTTGTTTACAGTGACTTGAAAAAATTAATATAGAAAAAAAATGGAAATAACTCGTGAACATTTTCGTGCCATCATTTTTCACAACTTTCGACGTGGATTATCACGACAAGAGTGCATTGATGAACTTAAATCTTTGTATGGCGATGAAGCGCCATGCTATAGCACTGTGAAAAATTGGTATAATGAATTTAATCGTGGCCGAAGCTCGCTCAAAGACGAATTCCGTGAAGGTCGTTCAAAAACGGCTGTTGTGCCAGAGAACATTGATGCCGTGCGTGAACTCATAATGCAAGATCGACATGCGACATGCGGAGAGATAGAGACATCCTTGGACATTTCTTCTACCGGCGTACATTCGATACTGCATGAACACCTGGCAGTAAAAAAAATTTGTTTTCGTTGGATCCCGCACAATTTAAAAGACGCTCAAAAAAAGGCTCGTGTCGATTGGTGCAAAGAAATGTTGCAAAAATACGATTGCGGTGCTTCAAATACGTTTATAAGATTTTCGCAGGTGACGAATCATGGATCTAGGCGTATGAGCCCGAAACGAAACAACAATCGACCGTGTGGGTCTTCAAAGATGAGCAAAATCCAACGAAAGTTGTTCGTGGTCGCCTGTTTCTTCGGCAAAACTGGTCATGTGGCGACTGTTCCGCTTGAGCAACGTAGGACGGTCACTTCTGAGTGGTACACTACAATTTGTTTGCCTGAAGTCATCGGAGATATTCAAAAAACCAACAAGAGAAGACGAATCATTGTTCAATGCAAGCTCTCACACATCTGCTCAAACCAGAGCGTTTATGACCGGCCAAAACGTCGAATTAATGGGTCATCCGCCGTACAGCCCTGACTTGCCACCTAATGACTTCTTCTTGTTTCCGCACATCAAGAAAAAAGTGCGTGGTCAACGATTTTCGTCGCCAAAAGAAATGACCCATGTTTTAGAGGTGTCTCAATCGGAGTGGAAAAAGTGCTTCGACAACTGGTTTGAGCGCATGCAAAAGTGTATAAATCACGCTGGAGAATACTTTGAAAAACAATTAAACCATTTTTGATTATAAATATTCGCATTTTCACTATTTGGCCAGAAATATATAGAGAAGCCCTTGTATCAAATCCAACTGATTTAATTGTTGGGCATATTAGGTGAAGCATCTTCTGAGACTTTTATTATTTTCTCAACTAGATATTCTTTCTAACGTGTTAAGGAGGGAGCCCCATAGCAAGAAATACTATATTACATTATACAGTAGAAAGCAAGGTACTTAAGTTATGCCCAGGCAAGGGTGGTACAATTAAATTTATACTTTGCGTAGCATATCCTTATGTTGTTTTTGAATATATAATAAAATTTCCTAACGTTTTTTACTGTTGTAATCAAACATTAACACCCTCTTCGCTAATAATATTTTTATACTGACCACAGCAATACACCCATAACGAAACACTAATATTGATAATTCTACTGTGCAACATCTTTTGTAACTCTCAAAATTAAAATCACGAAACAGCTAGCAACAAGGCAGAATTCTTAGCAGAATCATGCGTTTTCTAAAGCACTTTCTTCATGCTAAATAATAATTTTTATTTTTTTATATCTATAATACCCTTCTATAAAACCTCATGTACGTTCATATATGTGTACAGTATTTATATGTAATCGAATTTTATAACAGAGTAAAGACATAAAAATAATATTTAACACTTTGATTTCCGGTGATTCTCTGTATGTCTGTTTAATATATCTACTTTTTGTTCAACACTTCCCGGAAACATACACGCTTTAAATGCACGCGATTATACGTATTTGAATTCTTAACTGTTGATGTCACGTCAATCTTTTTTTGTATTTGTCTCATTTTCTTCACAGAAATAAAAATGTTGTAGCAGAAACTAAGCAGTTTCGTTGCATTAAGTGTATGAATGAATATTTAGATTATTTTTTTTTTTGTGTAAAACGATTAAGAATAGTAGGCTTTATAATATTCCTATGGATATATAAACGTTAAAAAGAGACAATAATATGAGAATATACAGCAGCAAAGTAGAGTAATAAATACAAAGTAGAGTATTTTATCATAAAGAACGTCATGTGAAATTTAACCGCTTGTTTAGGCTTAAGAAAAAAGTTTTATAATTTCCCTTATGCTTTGAAAATGCAATAAACTTATGAAGTGAATTAGTATGTATAAAGGGTTTGATATATTTAAGATTTTGTCACAAATTATGTGAATATTCGTAGATTGGAAGGAAGCAATTGCCGCTCTTGTATCAACTTAAAAAATTATTTTACGTGACTTCGCAGGAAACAGCAAAGGCTTTAAAATTTTGCGACCTTTTAGGCCAAGTTGTCAGATCCATTTTTAGCTATTAAAATCTCATTCCGCTTAGATCAATGACACTCATATTTTTAAACAAAACATCCAATAATAAGATAACGATCTCCGTCGACCGTAATCTAAGCTTCGATCTCTTTTTAAAGAAACAAAGCCGCATGATACCAACAGCATAAAAGCCGCACTATTTGCAATTTTCGAGGCTACGAGGCAGCCTTTAGGGTCTGTTGTGGATTAGGCTTTCTTCATATCCAGCAATTATATTTCTTAGCAATTCGAAAATTCAAAAAAGCTTCGTTGCAGAAAATAAATTTGTGTATATAAGCTGCGCTAATTAAAAACTGATATACAATGTTAATCTGGATAATATGATATTGTTGTTGTAGCGTCAACCACTTCATGATGATTTGCTAAAGTTGACTTATTAATGTCACAAAGTTAGCACAGTATGACAGTTCGTTTGATAATTAACCCCTTTCTTTGTTCTGTTTTGAATTACTTAACCTTTTAGACCTTAAAGGAATTCAAAAAATTTTCTTAATGGGTAAAGGATTTTTTTTAATCATGTTATGGAGGAATAGATTTCTTGATTATAATATTAGATAAAATTCTTTTTATATTACAAGTGATATAAAAATAAATTTGGAAAACCGTCTTTATTATATTTGAGAAATTTTGTTTTAGAGCGTCAACCAGAGCTTACATATACATTGGGTCTAACATAGCCACTACATAAGTATTGAAGAAACAAAATCACAGTATACCGTTCCTTAAAAAGCAAATTGTTCTCCTTATTTTCCAGAATTACTTTAAGGTTTTGTTTTTCTTTTTCTAGCATTTAAATATTATTTGAATTAAATTACTGGGACAGGCAGTTAATGCAAAATATTTTCTTACATTTCTATACAAATAAAATGTTCATTGCATTGAATTAATTCTTAATGTATGCAATTAAACTGTCATTATTATTCTGTGAGTTATATCATTTTATGTTTTTCTTATTCCTTTGGCTTTAGCTCAAACCTTTAAATACAGAATTTATTGTGACATTTCTTCTTTCTGTGCTTGTGTTTTTTACTTTTTCTTTAATTTATTGTTGATAATGCATTTATTCCTCCTTGAGGAATTTTATTTTATTGTATTTAAATTAAGAAAAAAGACTACCTCTTACACTGAAAAATAAATTATATATTTCCGTATTGTTAAAAATATTCGATAAATTTTATTGTAATTTTCAACTTTGAGTTTATGTGCTGATAATGAGGTTTTCTCTAAGAATTTAGTATCATTTCTTTGCTAAAGTCAAGCTAAAAGTACGTCCTGCAGGGCAAAACCACAAACATCATCCTTTGTACAATTTACTGCATTGTTGCACAATTATTTGTATTTTATTTCTATTTTGTTGCTATTAAATATAAAACTTAAAATCATTTCTCATACTCTTATCTTTTCTAAGGCTGTAAAGTTTCTAGCAGAGACTTGTATATAAATCTGCTTCTTTTTTCTTGGTTTTTATTTTTATTAATTAGAAAAGTTTTCTTACTTCAAATAAGAAATATTTTGTTTACTATTTCTTCTATTTTTTATACTTTTAATTTTGGTAGAAATAGCTTTAGTATGAACTCTAAAAAATAAGAAGCCAAAAATTCTGTGGCATCCATAATACTATAAAGTTTTTTTAAAACTGCTCGAAAATAATTAAAAATTAACTTTTTTACTTTATTATAAGTTTCCAGTAATTAACAAAACTCGAATTGGAAATTTCGAAATGCAGGACGACAACGAAGCTCACAAGGCATTTCTGATTCAATACTTAATGATTATGCCTTGAGCTTACGATAATTGCGTGATTTAAGGGATGATAACAAATTAAATAGGATGCTCTTAAAAGAGAGAAGACGAGAGATGAAAAGAAGTCTTATACAATGGGCTATATAACGGTTTGTCTTCGCTTTGCTAATAACATATTCCAACCATTTATACACTATGAAGTAAACTTTCGATGATGCATAGTTGCAGGAATAATTACAATCAAAAACGCAAATGCGAACAAAAAAATTTTTCATTTCAAATTACAAAATAATTTCAGCTTTTTTTGGCAATTTATGCTTATACTTTCCAAGTATCTACTCACAAATTTTAATTAATTTTGGTGATAAACAAATGCAGTGTAATTATGATACGAATTTATATTATAAAAACAGGAAGAGTATCGCAATTCAATTATTGCCTATAGACATAAAAATACTTAAACCAAAACTATCTGCCAGTTGCAATTCAAAAACAAGAATGTGAAAATGCTGTCAATAAGAGGTAATCCTAGAATTTAAAGACACAGTGAAAAAAAACCTTTTATTATAAATATCGTGTTACCTTACGTAACTCTTCATAATGCTTGCTGTAATAGAAGCTGTTGTAACACACCTTATGTTGAACAGACCAGCTCTCACGGCTCTGGGGACGAACAGACAGATATTGTAGCGAAAACAATCAGATTGCGCTTTTATAGTTTGTTTTTGAAATTAAATATTTGAATAATTTCACGGACAATAATAAAAACATTCCCTTATATAAACTTGCATTGAACTGATTTCAGCTTTGAAAATATTTATCGTATTTTCTATTCTAGCTATAACTCTCTTTAAGCATAGCGTTATAACTGTTGTTTAAAAACAGCTTAAATTACAGCGTTTATTTTTCATAAGTGTCTTGTGAATCTTAGCCAAACCGTTAAACGTATTTTGATAACATAAAATATTTCCTCAAGCAACTACTGCTACTTTTTTATAAATAAGACACCAACAACACTGTTATCAAACAACAAAATGTTTGAAAACAAGCAAAGACCCAGTAATATGTACGCACAGAGATGCTAAAAATGCATACAGTTATTCCCCTAAGTTTTTTTTCAGTTTAGTGAAATTCTCCCCTTAAATATTTTGACAGAGGAATATTAAAAAAATTATACTAAATTCCTACATGTAATCGTGACTTTAGCAGATCTCTTATGTGAATGTTTTGCGCGTAAAAGAGCTAAACAATGCAAAGATAATCTTCTTTATTAAACAAGTAAAGTTTATATAAAATATGCATGTCAAACCATGCACTCGCGTAATACAAGAAATCTACACCAAACATCTAAACACATGCAAAATAAACATTATGCTTTAAAATATGTGCATAAAAGAAAGAAAAAAGAAGAGGAAAAAATAAAGTTCAAAAATTAGAAATTGATTATGAAAGCGATATTGAGAAAATGATGAGATTAAAACGTAAAAAATATCAAGTAAGAGTGCTATTTTCTTATAAATCCTTTACCATATATGTAAATATAGTTTAGTGAAGTAACTCTAATAAAAAAAGCAAATATTTAGAGTGACAGAGAATTAAAAAAAAGGAGAAAAAGTTAATCACTATATATAATTTTACATAAAAATTTTATCGGTTCAGCATTTTTTTAAACTTTTAGCATTTCCTGAAAGATCTATTCAAAAGCTGACATAAATATGGTGCGAAATCATAACTTTCTATAAAGAGTTCAGAAGAACTCGGAAAATATTGGCGATCGCTAAATGCTTTTTTTTTTTAATTTTTAATTCTTTATCGCCTCAAATATTTGATTTTTCGTTTGGTGTTACTTCTCTAAACTATATTTTTTTCCTGCTGCACGAAAAGACAGGCACCGGTCTCGCTGATTTTTAATAGAAACTATACCTGATCGATTAGCGTATTTAAATTTCCTCTAGCTAAACTAGTGCCTCGGCAAAGTTGATTTCAACACGAACTCGGATCAACGGAAGGACAGACAGACATTGCTCAATCGACTAAGCTATGCATAAGAACTCAAAATATAAATATTTTTATGGCGTCGGAAATGGATACTGTTGAAATTACAAACGGATTAAAAAACTTTTTTGGCTCTGGTGAAGCATACATAAATAATACTCGTACACTTTTTAGCACATGGCGTATTATTTATTTTTAATTAGCGATTATACATCTTAACTGTAAAAATAGCTATGACGGCAGTTTTGGAAGTTTAATTACACTTTGTTGACAGCGTTTAAATAACATTTTTCTTTTCATTAGTTTTTAAATAAAAAAGGAAGAGTAATGAGTACTTATGAGTTAATAATTTTACAAAAACAATAAATACATGTGAGGAATTATATTTATAAATGATATAATTAAACTGTGATCTTTCATAATCTTTAAATATGCAAATGGTGCTTAGTTGAAGGCATAATAAAAAAATAAAAATATTTCTATTTTATTGTTGTATAGTTTTAAAACATCAAACACCTTGATGTGTGTTGTAACAAAAAATATTAGTTTGTAATATTTGGCAGGGATTTGATACTCTTTTCAACTGATTAATAAAAAAGGCCAACAAGTAATTAAAACATCTGATAATTCTAAACCGAGGCATATTATATAGACTTATACTTCCTAAGTTCATTGAAATAATGTACTAAAACTGAAAAAATAATAACAATAGCAAAAAAATCGATATTGTGAAACTAAATTTTAAATTTATTTATAACAAATTCTACCAATACTTTTTAAAAAACATTTAAAAATTTCATAAAATTTTAATAAATTTTGAGGTTTCAAACCAAATTTTGTTAACTGCTGATATACTTCTAACTCCTGTTGTGAATTCATTTTGATCAAAACCATATAAACATATTTTTAGATGAATTGTAATATCTCGTTCAATTTTTATTTGTGATTAGTAAACTCTGGCAAAACATCATCGACAATTAAACCACACTAACAAGTTATCTAAATTTATTTTTTTAATCATTCACCAATTCGCGCAACTTATGTTTTAAGTTAAGCGGGTTTGTCACAAAAAACTAACGCATATGGACCAAAAGCAGTCTGTCACTTTGCGTGAAAAACACCATGCCATCATTCAACATTTTAGCTGCAAAAATGAAAAAATAAAGCGGGATTTTACGTTAAGATAAATAACAATTCTATTGCATCACGATCAATACCTTTCGGGTAAAAAATGTGATTCACTTTTAGCTAGGCGAGATACAATCACCGACTTAAAATACAAAATTTGGCTATTTATTTATTTTTTTTTTTTTTTTGAAGAATGATCCAGTCAATTAATCTCTAATATCAACTAATGATCCACGATAATATTCATGTTATTTATATTTGCCAACCAGCCCGAAACAGTGGGCCAAATTTGAATGTCCAGATACCCAAGGTAGAACATTCAAGGTAGCTATATGTCAAAAATTAATTTTAAATTTTAAAGCCTTGAATTGGTCTGTGGATAAAAAAATATGTTTAATTATTATTTAATTTTTCGTATTACTTTTAAAGATTTAATTCTGTATTCATAAAAAAAACTCCCTGAAGTTATGATGCTTAAAAATAAAATGTTTTCATTAAACGTGCGCATTATCCGCCATTAAGTTTAAAATATTTTCATAAAGAATTATAAAACAGTCTGTTTCAATATTTTATACTGTTACTTTTAATTCAAGATAATTTTTTACTGTTTTTTTTTTTTCTAAATTATGCTTTGCATTTAAATTAAATACACATGAATATGTAAATCCCTTTCATGCTGCATAATAATTTCAAGTGTTTCTGCGTAAAGTCGCATAAAATTTTATTTGCTTATTTTTCTCACCTAGTTTGCATGTTCTGTTATTATTGCAGACTACTTAGATCTACTTAAAATTAGCACATTAGCAGAAGTGCATTTTATTATCTCAAGATGATGTATATAATTAAGAGAGACCTTTTGAGTTTTTAAGAAGGAAATTTTAATAATTAACTTTCGTAAAAATTAATATTTTTTTTATTTGAAAAAGTGAAATCTTAATATCGTGTCAAATTTGGTATATTTTCACACTCAAATAATAAAAATTTGAATATCCTCTATTAACTAATATTATAAGAATATACAGTAAAAATGGCTTTCTTATGTGAAATTTGTATTTCGACGGAAACGTTGATGTTTCAAGCCAAAACGTCAAATAGCTTTAATTTGAAAAAAATATATATATTTATATATAAGCCTGGGTTACGTTATGGAAAAAATTACCTAATTTTTTATTAAATACAAACTAAATGTAATTTTTTTTAATTGGAATTTGTAATGTGCTTTTTTTCCCTACCGTTTTAACATTATGAGCTAAATTTTATACTATTATAAACAATATAATTGATCAAAATGTATAGATGTTATATATTTTATACATTTAAATAACACCTAAAATCAAGTTTCAAATCATATTTTTTATGTTTGTGTTTGTGTGTTTCTCACCTGCATTTCATACGGTAATCGATTTCTCTTCTTTTGATAGAATTATATTTAAATAAATAAGCTGTATCGATTATTTATTTTAACCGAAAGTTAAATTTATTTAAGTTAAATTTTAACTGTAATTTTAATCAAAAAAAAATACTTAAATTGTTTAAATACAAAAAAATAATGTGTCAGAGTAAATGTGTTTTATTTGGCTTGAGGATGTATATAATAAACTTACTCACTTAATCTTAATGTTCACATACGAACATATTTTTTAAGGTATTTGTAAACTTGAGAGTCGTTAAGACAAGAATAATAGGGTTGAGTATTTAATTTGTTTATTTATTATCTATTTTTTGTGTTTTTGTTATTTTTGACCTATGACAATCGTTTATCGCTTAATGCTTCAAGTTACACACATTACGTCAAGTTTATTTCGAAAAAGGTAAACAACAGCAAAAAATATTCTAGTAAAAAGTAATAGGGGTGTGGCAGGTTGAACATATTTTGGAGTCACACATTACAAACAAACATTTATTTTTCAAAAATAGGTAGTTCAAACATAGATACATACATACATACCTTCATACATACATGTATATCTACATAAATGCATACACCCATACATCCGTATATACATATATTCATACATAAATATTATATTAACATTCATACTATTGAAGAATGTTGCGTGCTTCATGACTCTATTAATTAACCAGTTTATTTAACTTCAAGTTTTGCTTCTAATTAACATTAATTTTCTTAAATTAGAATACATTTTTGTTGAAAACGATAGAAAAATAATTTTTATTTGTTGATTCTTAAACTTAACTAAAACACTCCTACTAAGTTAACTTTGTTATATATAAACTGCAAAATTGTTATCTATAACATTTCCTGTAATAACCATTATTCTACTAAAAATTAAATTTTGTATATTCTATTAATTAAAATAAATAAAAATATTATGGTAATTCTCAGGTACGTTTTTTAGTACTTAAACAATTCCCAATATATTATTCTTATACAATTAAAAAGTATTTCCAAATAATTTAATGTCATTAAAGTAAATTGAATATAGGTAACTAGCATTTGTAAAATAAAATCAGTGTAATGTAATTACAAAATAATTGAAAAAAAAATGTTAAAAATTGTTTCTTCAATAGCAATAAATTTAAGAAAACAAAAAGTTAAGCTTTGTGTATTTGCCTTATTATCTTTATCTTTTAATATCCGGTACATTTTTTCCAAGACATTATTGTTTGCCTTTTGTCTATATATTTACCAATATCATTTTGTAATACCTTTACTTATCTTGTATAAAAAAGAAGTTACATAAATTGTTAAGATAAAACAATAGAAATAAATGAACAATTTACAGTCAGGACCTGAAGGCCAATCATCTTTTGTAAAGCTTAAGATGCCTTGAAATAGATTGAGAAATAAAAATAAAATAAAAATAATACAACAAATTGCGTCTGCTTCCCACATAGACTCTTCTCTAAGAGTCAATTTTATATGTTTACATTCGCACTCGTATTGAAACTAAAGCAAAAAAAGTCAAAAAGTTCTTTGCTATTTAATAAAAATAAAAAAGTAAAAGGATTTTACTTAATTTTATAAGATGTAATTATATTTTTTCATTCTGGTTGGACGTCATTTTTTGAACTTCTACATTGAAATTTTATTGTAAAGTAATTACATAAATCTCTTTGTTCAAAGGAAAATGATTAATAACCCATTATTTTTTATTTTTTTTTTTTTATTTTGTTAATTATTTAATACTAAAATACTCAAAATGATCTGAACCAAATTTTGTAAGCTTACAAGAGTTTGCTGATGATAAATATTCACGCTTAGTTTTCGTTTCACCTTTAGTCAGCAGCTCGACTCGAAATAATTGCCGAAAAATTTATATATAATTATAGAGACCAATCAAAAGTGAGAAAATTATATTTAATTTTAAATAATATTTTTTTGCTATAATTATTAAAATGTTTTACTAGATTGACTTTAAATTTGAAGTGTAGTCTATAATAGACCTTTATCAGTTGTATAAAATAATTTTGATTGGTATTGAACATGAATGGCAGAGATTTAGAGGATGACGTGGCTCCTTTAGAGTATTAAAGGGTTTATTTGGATGTTAGGAAAATTTGAGTGGACTGTATGTAGATTTTGAATACACCCAAATAAATATAAGAAGTCAAATCAGTTTCCCTAGATTTCTGTATCTGTTTTTAACGTTCTCTTCTCCGTAATTAGAGACGTTTAAGTGTTTTAGTTTAAGGAAAAGGAAATAAAAGTTGGGTTTTAGAATTAAATTCAATTTGCTTTATTTAGCTGTGTAGATGCTCACTGTTCGCCTGTTTCAATCCAAGTGAGTATGGTAGTTTTATAAAAAAGAAATCTTATGAGGTAAATTTGTACATAACTTGTGACAGATCTTTCGATGATTAGGCTTTAATGCAAATGGTTTTAATTCACAATAAGTTTTTATATAGATCGTTACAATTTATGTTTTAACATTAACAAATATTTAAAAGCGAATATGTTAAAAGATACGGTTATGTAAATGCATGTTTCAATGATAAATAATAATTATTTCAAATATAAATGATATAAAGAATTGAAAATAAATTTGTTTAAAATTTGTATTTTAAACAGGTATAATAAACCTTAATTTATATTATAAAAGAAAAATTGAATTTGTAAGATTGACCGCTGCTGGTTTCATAATTCATTGTCCTAATAATTTTGTCCATGGGTTGAACGTCCCTGTTTCATAATGCTTGCCATTTTAAGGTACTCTGATTCTATCACGTGAATCCATTCATTATTAACACGAACTGGTTTAACTTAGGAGAAAAACGCATAATACTAACACTAGATCTTCATGGGCTTAGGTTTTAAATGAATTCTTGAAATCAGTAAAAATTCGATAATTAGGATAGGCTTTTTTTATTCTTTTTTTTAAATAAATGTCGACATCTTGTGAATATTTTTTATTAATATTAATTTGTTTTTATAAAATGGAACTAAATTTTTTTCATTGAGTCCGTTAATACATATTATTTTTTTTTTTTTACTTTAAACCCAGTTCTTAATTAAAGAATTTCTATGAATTTTCGTGATTTTTTTATGGGTTCAAAAATTATTAACTAAAATAAGCGAATAAAAATACGTTATAGAAAATAAGTGCAAGAGGAGCAATAACAATACCCATGATTTACGAACTATTTTTTATGGATGGGTACAACAAACTTATTTTCATGCGCTTCAACATTATTACATTAGAGGAAGTATATTACTTATTGCGCATTTTAAAATTCTTCAGATAAATTCTTTATTCTTTTCTTTTTAATAAAGCACTAGGTCTGGTTTAAAATAATAAAAATATTGTTTTTTATTTATTTTTTCAATATTTCGCCACACCATTGGGTGGCATCTTCAGGAAACAGGAAACAAATTTATTGAAATTAAGTTATTTCAAATACAAATTATTAATTCATGATATGAAACAGGAAACAAATTTATTAAAATTAAGTTATTTCAAATACAAATTATTAATTCATGATATGATGCCACCCAATGGTGTGGCGAAATATTGAAAAAATAAATAAAAAACAATATTTTTATTATTTTAAACCTGACCTAGTGCTTTATTAAAAAGAAAAGAATAAAGAAAAGAATAAAGGTCAAAAAAACATTTAAATTTACTTCAGATAAATTAATAATAGCTAATCATTAGGGTTTTTGAGAAAGCTGTTTACTTTGAAAGGTACTTATAATTAAAAACTCCTCCTTTAAAAAAAAGAATATGAATTACAAATAAGTTGAGCAGGTTCTTCTTACAACTTTTCTTATTATATTTGCGAAGTTGACAGCAAAGTACTTTTAAAGAAAGACTTTCAGTTTATTTTTCCTTTTCAAGTGATGTAAATGAACAGAAACGAGAAAGCGTACCAAATTTCGCAAAAAAATAATATTTACAAAAAAGGAAAAAAGTTTTGAAACAGCTTTTCAAACTCTTTTATTATATTTTATTTTTTTTTGCAATCTGTTTCGCGTACAGTAATTATATATTCCCTTTAATCTTTGACACTTATGCTAATTTTAATAGAAAAGTTTTAAGAACAAACAAAAAAGCAAAAAATATATGCGCAATGTGAAAAAATGTTTGCAAATGTTTAAAAGATTTAGTTTACAAAACAAATCTCTCATGTTTCTACACATAATGTGAGAGGAAGTGGTCATGCTTCTTTTACTGAGAATATGGAAATATGTATGTATCAGCCTTACAAATTTTAGTTTTAAGAGCGCACATTTTTAAAGAAGTAAAAATATTGGACAACATTTTTTTATACACGGCTTCCAAGTTAAACGTATAATTAAGAAAATATATTTATTTTCTTAACGTGATAAAACTTTAAATAGTAGAAAATAACACAAAAAATTTAAGTCAATATGAAAATGTATTATTTGAATTTGTTTTATGTTAATTATTTTAATTGCGCTTGATTATTAAAAAAATAGGAAATTAAATGTATTGCTGTGTGAAAATCACACCAGCTAAACTGCTTGGCATTGGACATAAGACTCTTTAATTTTTAACACAAAATTTGGTTAAAGTGCAGAAGCAGAGAATATCATGAAATATTTATATTTGGAGAAATCAAGAACAATTTAAGTAAAATATCAAAAATTAAAATTTTAAACAATAAAACTTTTTAGACAGTTCAATACACGGAGTAAAATTCGAAAAATATTTAGGAATTATAACCACTGCAGTTGTTTTTAACTCTTTTTTTGACCTACATCGAACTTGGAAGCCATTTGGCAGCCCCATTTCCTAAAATCAGTTTGTAGCTAAATTTCTTTGTTCCAGCAATGATTGGTATAATAGCCGTATAGCAGTAACGCCATCTTGTTAAAGCAAACTTTTCCCGGATCAATTGTATCCATATTTTTTTACGTTTTATTCTTACAAAAGTTTATTGGTCACTTTTTAAAAACAAAGGCCCGTGATGCCACAAATGGGTTAAATGCACACAATTTTCATTTCTATGGAGGTAATGAAATATATTGTCGATTAATTTTATGGTTAATTGACCTCGATAGCCAAAAATTAGTCTCTCCGTATAGCGTCTATTATTTGCGCAATTTGATGACTGTTTTTCAAAGTATGTATGAATAATAATATTCGAGAGCATTTGCTGTAATAGATAGAGCAATCGTGACAAAAAAAAAGAAGAATCATTTTACAGATAACTCCTTCTGAATTCCATCGATACACTATTACAAATTAGATAATCGACAGCAAATTATAGACATACGTGCAGTAAATAAAACAGGAAATAAAATTTTGGCCACCTCTGCAGAAATGAATAACTTAACACAAAAATGATTTTAAAATAAAAGTTATTTTTATAAAAATAGCAGGAAGAAATTAGAAGCTGGCATGCTTTTGATTTTCCTAAATATTATCTTTGTTACTTTTTTCTTACTTTTGTCAAATAAATAAAAGCTCTGAGTTAATCTTCCATGCTGATGTTCTTACGGGATTGTTAGAGTTGTACAAACAAAATGAAAACCAATAACAAGAAAACAATACTTTATTTCACATGTTTAACTGAAACAAAAAAAAAAGTAAATGGAATTGAAATCCTATTTTTAAATGTAAAAACAGCGAAAAGGAATAAAGCAGAATTTTTCTATTTCATGAACTTTATGCCTTGATGGTCATTTGGATTAAAAAAGTTGTCAGATAAAAAAAACCAGTTTGTGAAAGAAAAACAATTTATAGTCACACCTATTCTTATGATTCTTTAAAAACACATTTACATTCACATAAACATCATAATTTTAATAGTTCTTTTAGCGAAATTCAAAAGTAAAATTTTTTTTATATATATAATTGACTATATTTCTTTTTTGTTGACTTTTATTCTTATTTGGTTTCAAAAAGTAGAAAAATCGCTAAATTCTGCAAGAAATAAAAAAAATATTTATATATATTTTTATTCTTTATTCTAGAAGTGGCAAAATTTATCTGTTCTGTAGTTTTTCTTGTCATGCTTTTCGTTCATGTAACTTCAAGAAACCTTTTACTTAAGTCATTGTTGAAAACTTTGGTTTTCTATACGACCTCAACTTATTTTTTCTGAACATTAGGTTCATAATTTTGTGTTGCAAAAAGACTAGAAACTTAGAAACAAGAGCAGAAAAAAAGATTTGTTTTAAAATTAAATCTTAAAATTTCTTGTGGCCACTTGAAAACATTTTTTGTTCAAAAAATTCAAAACCAAATAAAAGAATTATGAAAGAATATGTTTCAAAAATAAACGTGTGGATTAAAATATCTCCTATGTTGAATCGTGGTCATTTAAAGAAATTTGAAACTCAAATGCACTTAAATTTTGAAATAAATTGTTAGTATTTTTCTAAAGAGATTGCTTATAAGGAAAAAAATTGTATATTATTTAATTCTAAAACGTTCTATTATATACGAGAAATTTCGTAATGTATTTTACCTGCCAAAAAACTATAACAAAAATATAACGTTTTAAAAATTTTAATAAAAATAAGTTTTGATTGTGACAAAATATTTTTTTACAAAAAAATATTTTTAAACATCGCGAAAAAGCGCTACAGAATCTATTTGAAAGTCTAGACGCTTATAGAAGTCCAAGATCAAACTACGCCCAGAAAGAGCGGCGAGAGAGGTAAATATTTCAAATACCTCCACAAAATTCACAATATATGAAAATTGTTTTAAGTGATGGACAAAGCAATTTATGTGTATTTTTAGTCAAGTGACTGCTTGTTTATTAAGTAAAAGATAACATGTCATGAGTTCAGATCCCACCAATGACGTTAATAAAAAAAGTAATAATATAATTTTATAGTCGCAGTAAATGATTTATTTGAATTGTAAATAAATGGAAAATTTTAATTTCAATCCTCCAGTGTCACAATTAGAGAGGAAACAAAATATGTGGTTGCAGCGTTAATTCAGTTGCAATTATGACCATTAGCAGATAATGGTTAAGGCGTAAAGCAACGAAATTGCAATCCAAACCATGACGACGCCCTCATTAGGGAGGTAAGTAGCAACGTAAAAAAGTGGGTAATTTGGTTAAAACCAATTGGTTGGTAACACAGCAGATCATGTGTCTCGCCGAGTCACAGTGTATTGTGGTCTTTTGTGGTCTGGATGGCTACATGAGTTAAAGCGCCATATTTGCTTGTTAAGACAGTAGTCTAGAAGTTTTTTTTTTTTTTTTTTTTTTTTTTTTTAAAGAGAAGTAGCACTTCAGGCATTAAAACCTATTTAGTTATTTTTCGTAACCGTGCTACATTCTTTAGGAAAGGGATAGATAAAAGATAAGACAGGTGGTGAAAGGAGAAAGATATATATTTATTTTACTTCGCCGGCGAATCTGCTATGAGAAAGTACCGACGAAGGAGACTGCACGTTTTTTTTTTTTTTGTTCATTCTGAATATGTATTTATACCATTAAACAGAAAAAAACATTTTTTGTATTTTGATTGCCGCAGGATACGAACCCTGAACAACCAGGTTGTAGTCAACGTGTTTACCACTTTGACTACAGCAGCATTTTGGAATGGATGTCTGCGAAAGTTGGCAATAATGCTGGTTTACTAAACAAAGAGATCATAAGATTTAAAACGAAAAATATAGAGAATAATTAAAATTAAAAAAAGTTATCAAAGGAATCTCTACATTTGAAAAAATAAAACGTAACAACTAGAAATGTTTTAAAAATTGAAAGGTAAAAAAACTGTCACTTTTAGAGGGCGTGACATATATGTATATGTTGGTCTTAAAACACATCCTACATAAATATTTTTTCAGTAGACTTCAAAGTAAGAGAAGAGATTCGGTTTCTTTATGCTTGTGCCCTCAGAACTCAGACATTACTAAGCAATTTTTTCCCTTTTGTTAATTTAAATCTGATGCTTACAGATTACTCACACTGTAAGAAAGAGGGTGATTAATCCATGATTTTAAAAAATATGGGGTGAGCATAAATTAATATTTAAGATTGTTGCTATAGATGAAGTAGTTTAATTTATATGGCTCAATCTTTTGAACTGTTATAAGCAGCAAGTGCGTATTAATCAAATGGAGGTCTCTTTAAGCGGAATAATTTAAATTATAAGGATTTATTTTCTGCTATTTTCTACGCAGTTATGTATATATGGATGATTTAAATTAAAACGAAATGTTTACTATAATGTTATTCCATATTCGAACCCCCTACATGTTTCCTTGTTTTCTAGTGGCTTCTTTCTTTTTTTGCGAGACTTTTCTTTACAGAACCATTAAGTTCGAATTTTTTATGTTTCTTCTATAAAATGAATACACTTATATCAACTCTATTGTGACCCTTTAAGTTATTGAGTTTCATTAACTTTTTCCATAACGCCATCTTAGTTAAAATTTTACTAAACATTTGAGGACTAATAAAATCTTATTTGAGTTGGAATTAATTTGGTTGATAATTTGTGAATTTAAATAAATTCTCTTTTTTGAGAAATGAAACAGGTTTGTATGAAGCGGTAAATTCATTGTCATGCTTTTATTATGCGATTTAATTGTCAGTTCATTGACCACTTTTTATCCTTCAGACAACTGCTAAGACCTCTACTAATGCATACACTGCTGCTGGTTTTTTATTCCGTTTATTGCTGCTTACTTTTACATTATACAATCTGCTTGCCCTAGTCCTTGCTAAAATAATGAAAATTATTTTTATTTATTCGCATGCAGTACGTAAAGTGCAAAATAAGAGTAGATTCTGTAAATATTCTGACTATTCCCTTTATAACGTTGAAACACACCACCTCCATTTTAACAACTGTAAAACACATTTAGTTATACAATACCACCTGTACACAATTTAACTATCAGCTCCAACGACAACGGAACTCAAATATTCTTATTTTTTTACCCTTGAGTAAATATATTAAGCAATAACTTAGTGTAAAATGGTGTTTTTGTATTATTTTATGGTCATTGTAAATACTTGAAATGAAAATTAAGATCCTAAGCATTAACAGCAAATACATTTCATTTTATTATTTCTCTTTTATTTGCGTACACTCATTCAGTCCCTTTCGTATTATGGCTGCATTTTAATAAAAATTATTAATGAAATACTTACGCAGCAGCATAAATTTATTATTATGACTAGGAATATTAAAAATATTAAAAGGAAGATTTTTTATTTAGTGTTCATTTGTTAAAGAACAAATGGTTTAATGCACTTTGTCAATGCATTTTTACAAGGATGTAAATAAAAAATTATTTCGTAATTTTAATTTAATCTTTGAAAGTTAGTTAAATTGGTTAGAATTGACAGATATTTACTTAAATGTCAAAAAAATAGATTTTTGTTGTAATATCACAGCAGTGATTTTTGCATTTTGCACTTTCCTTTTTTTTTTTTTGTTTTTTTTTTTTTTCAATTCTCTATTGCCCCGTGTATTTGTTTTTTTTTTTATTGGACTTACTTCACTAAACTAGATTTGTTCCAAGTGATATAGAAATATTAGAGGCAGGCTTTGGGTTTCGCCAGCTACCTCGAAGGACATGGAATGATCTTGTGAGTTTTGTTCTTTATCTGTTAATCCGCTTTTTTGATGTTCAGTTTTTAGAGCAAAAAATAAACCAAGCAACTTTAACATTAACTGTGTTATTAAAAAAATTATGCTAAATAAATTTGTTGTATATTCATAAATTTATTATAGATTATATTTTCGATAAAGATTGTTTTTATTTGTTAAACATTAATTTATCATTCCTTACGTTTAATGTGTTTTAATTACTAAAGTATCTTTGAAATAAATCTCATTAACTGTTAAAAAGCTGTTGTTTGTTTGTGCTTAAGCAACAAAAGTTTACAAAGAATACGAGGCCGTATAAAAGTTAAGTAAGACAAAATTAAGAGAAAGACAAGTTAAAATAAACAATTAGCACTTTTGCTAAGTAGACATACCGACAAACATGAGAACAAATGTGAAACGTACACATATTCAATGAGATGGCGTTAGGTTTTTAATTAAAAAAATTATGTTTATAACCACCCAAAAAACAAGCAATTAAAGGCTGTAATTGAAATGTTGTTATGCGAGGGAACCATTGACGCAAATTAAGAGTATCGTTGATGCTATTGACGTTTTGGTTATGTGTAAAAGACTCATTTGGACGTTCATACCGGTCGAGTCAAAAAATAAGGTCGTAAGTGAGAGTACATTTCTGTTCTGGTTATTTCTGTTAAAAAAAAATCAGTAAACAGCCTAAAGCGACAAAACAAACTTACATTCATAAGTTTTCTATTCTACCCTCTACGATTAAAAATCGCCAATAAAAATATATTAATAAAGCATTTAAATATATTGTGCTATTTTCCCGACATTGATAATTGGAGGTGAAAGCACGTCTCGATGGCCATTTCGCTACCGCTTCCTTAGCTCTTCAGGAAACTTTTCACAATTATTTTAAATGAACTAAAGAATTTTGTCTGAACAATACAGTAAAGACAAAAATTGTAATTTAAATTATTAATTAATTATTAAAAAATATGTTTATTTTTTTATTATAATTTTGTAAAATTTTTTGGCACATTCAATTGTCTTGATAACTGCTCTTTTAGCAAAAGATGTAGAAAACGACTAACTTTGCATAGGCAAGTATTTTGAAGTATTTATTTTAATGCAACTTCTATCATACAAGTTTCAGAACTCCGTTTTTTATTTAACACTCCTCTTTCTCTTGCTACAGCACTACTTCTCTGTAGTATTTAACTTCATATTCTTCACATAAGTGGGCAGAATGGGGACATTAATTTCGGCATAAAGGACAAATAGAAAGTAAGTAAATGCAACAGTTTTTTTTTCTCACCCTGTCTGCATTTGCATATTTTAGCTACCTGTGTCTTTATGAGCAAGAAATTTTAAAAATGGTTGGTTGTTGTTTTAAGTTAAGTATTCACAAACAGACATAATTTTATTTAATAATATAAAAAATATTTTCTAGTTGCTTTCTTTGACAATTGTGGTAATAAAAAAGACCCTCAATTATTTTTTTTTTTTCAAAATAAATTACTATTCTGTTCAAGCATTTAAGAGATAAGTTGTAAAATTCTTGTCAATATAAGTAACGTTCAAAGCTTTAATCTAAATTAGGAATAAAAAAATTATTTAAGAAACGTAAACTCTCAATTTTTCGTTAAAATTTTAATGTTAAAAGCAGACATTTAATAAACTTTATGTATGTGCTAAGAAATAAATAAATTATTCCTGATAGAATTTTTTAAAATTATTGGTCACATTCCAGTTTTTTTTTCACTCTCTTATTTAATATAAATAATAGCTTATGTGGTCGTTTTAGTTACGAGAAAATGGTAAACTGGTTGCGTATCTTTTGAACAAGTCCTTTATGACTCGTGTTTTTGACGCATTTTCAATATTCTTTGAAATCGTACTTTGATTCAAAACACAATTTTTCGTGCTGTTTATAGTCATACTTATAGCCGTACGCAAATCTTCTTTTAATCGTATTGTATAAATATATTTGTTTTTTTTTTTACCAAACTTGACAAATAAAAAAAATATATAAGTGCTGCTAAGGTTTTTTTATAGAACAAGCATCCTAACATTATAAGTTCAACCATATCTTCTCGATATTTAGCCCTAATACTTTTAAAACTTTTGAATCACAATCCTTTAAATATGTGCCACAACTAAATAGCGAAGTGATTGATTGCCACTTTCAAAATAAATGACTCCAATTACATAAATAAATATCAAACAGGCACATTTTTAGCATTTGTATGATCATTTAATAATTGCACAATTCTGTAAATTTTGCATTTTAAACAATTCGCTCTCTTCGTTTGCCAGAATTATATTCAACTCTTTTTTAAAACGCACAACTGATAAATCACTTTCTAGTCATTTTGGATTGTCGTTAAAGACACACATTGTTGCCTTTTTTTAAAACAATCTCCCAAGTAATTAAATTAATAATTGTAGTTGATGGCATGTTAAGTTTTAATTTTTCAAACAATTGCTTTGATGCCTGCCTACATTTTTAAAGAAATTTTATAAGAATAACTATAAAAATCAAACAACTTTTGTACGAATATTTTTTAATTCTATTTTAAAGTATTGGAGTAAACTTAATGTATATTACATAAGGTTATATTTAATCAAAAATCACTGTCACTTTATAAAACAGAGCAAATGAATTTTAAAATTTTGATGTTTAGTAACTTGACAATAATACTCTTATAAATATTCCATTACCTTAACTAACTTTTACTTGTGTCTTTAATTAAAAATTTAATAAAAATTCATCCATATCAATATTAAGCAGACCTGGATTAATTTTTTTTAATTTAAAGTTTATATTTCTGTTTTGTGTGTATATGAAAAGCATTATTTGAAAACTGTTATTTTTCCTTTCATAAATATTTTTGTTTCGCTTGATATTACAACAATATTTTTCATTCACTTGATATACGTTCGTAGTTACTGTGTTTTTTTTTTTTTTTTTAATAAAAAAAGGTTTGCTTTCTTTGTTTGTAAATTCTTTATTTTTTTATTTATTTTTTTTTTTTTTTGCTGTTATTTTGCAGCCTTTTTGCTTTTGTACTTGATGTCCAGCCTAGTAGAAGTTGTGGTAAAATATGCTCAAAAGAAAAGTTATTAAAAAAATTTGCAAATAAGAAAAGCCAAAAGTTTTTTTACAATTTCGTTTATTATTGTGTTTTTCTACAAAGCGATAAGAAAAATTAATTGACCCCAAATTTTAAATGAATAAGAATTAAAAATTAATAGTTAGTTTGATAATGATCTAGTGTATACGCGGGGTTTAAATTTAAATTTGCATACAAATAGTAGCGTAGTTTTGAAAATAATTTTATCAAAATATTATTCAAACTTTTTAAACTTTAACGACACATCCCTTGTTTTAAAAGTAGAGAAATTTTATTAAATTTTTTTAGAAAACAAAGTACATCTACGTTACTAGAATTAAACTTAGTTTTTAATTATAATATCTTTTTAAAATTTAACACAAATTTAGTGTTTTTTAATTTCTTTTCCCTGGCTGAAAAAACTAGATTCCTTTTTTTAATTTCCTTTTTTATTTTTATTTGCAATTATTTCGTTCGTTAACTGCAAGGGTTTTAAATTTCAATTAAGTAATGGACTTAATAAAAGTTTATTTAGTGATTTTAAACAGAAACTTTGTTTTTAACTCAGGGAGTATTTAGTTTTAAGAAAAAATGATAGAGTACATAGTTATTTGAAATAATGTTTTGGAACAACAAAGCAACTAAAATAACACATACATGCATATACCCAACAAAAAAAAAAAAAGCTGTAAGAGAGTAAAAGTTTTTGGTGCAACAAAGAAATTGAAATTGAAAATTGAAATAAAATAATTCGCTTTAAAAAAGATAGTTGTTTTCTCGTTGTTGGGTTGTTTTTAAATTGCAACACATACATATAAACAAAATAAATTATATGTTTACAATGAACAAAATTTCATCACAAAATAGTGCTAAAAAGTTAGTTCTAGACTTATTCCAACTAACGGACTTTATTCAGATTAATGGAAATTTTTTAATATCTTTTTCGCTTTAAAAACGATATACGTGTTTTCTCTGATCTTTAAAACACAACTTTTACATTCTATTACTCGCATCTTTCCACGCATACTCGTATATTAAATAGGGGTTTACAAATGTAAACCAGTTGGCCGAAATATGCTTTCCCCGCAGTAAAACATTTCATTTTTGGTTTTGAATAATAAATATTTATCAATAGATTCACAAAAAAAAAAATCCAATTAATTAATTTTCGAATTTTTTTAACAGAAAATCGTTTAAACGTAAGTTATTTAAGAGTACAAAACTTTGACAAAAATTTAAATTATTGAAAACAACTTTAGTTTACTAAATCTGTATTCATTTCATGTTATTCTCATCGATAAATTTTTCAAAGAATTTAAAAGTTAAAAATCAACTCATGTTGCGCGGTAAAGAAAAACCAAACTTTTTTTACACATGATTTTTCAATATGCTCTTGTTAAAACAACTGTTGATTGTTTTAGCAAACTAGTTAAGATGTAAAAGAAATATAGAAAAGCAAAATAAAAATAATTGCAACAACACAAACAAGGGCTACTAGACTGAACTTCAAATTAATTTGAAAAGTTGTTTATCCCTCCATTGGTTTTTTGAATTTGTTCCACAAAGCTAAAAACTTTTTCAATAGCTCTTATTTGCAATGAACTAAGTTGATGATGTGTATAAAAGTACTTTGGTAAATACCTCACAATAGTTGCATTAAATTGCAACATTTTCTACAAACCTTGTCGAAAGATGGTGATTGTTAAATGTGGAATAGAATGAATGAATGTATGACTGGTTAATTGGCTGACTGACTTATTGATTGATACGTATGGTTGGTTACCTACCTGCTTGTATAAATGTGGTTCATTAAAATTTTCAATTGTGGATTAAAAATGCATCAGCATAAACGTATTTGCCATGATTAATATTTGTATTATTATTGAATTGAATTGGAAAATGGTTTAAATATTTATTTGAAATATTATTGAATTAAAAATTTATTTAAAGTGTAGCACTAGAATTTATATCGACCGAAGGCTACAGCCACAAACGTTTATTGTTGTATGGCTTCATTTATTTATATTTTAGTTTATGTTGTATTTGTAAATAAGTATTAAATATGTATTAAATTTAATAAGACTACTACACTTTAAGTTGTATCCAAACAGTTTAGTACAAAATACAAGTGTTCGGCATATAACCAACTCAATGGACAAAAAAATGTAAGAAAAGTAAAATAGTAAATTGGTTCTTAGTAGTTTATTATAAACTGTTTTCTATGGGCTTCAATTGCATGTTGTGACAGAAGTTCAACACTTAAAAAATATATTTTTGAATTATTCTTTTTCTTGATGAGCTGCTAATAAGGAAATAAGGGCTTTTTCAACAACAAAATTGTAATACAAACAGCTGTATAAAAAAAGTTATGGCTCTGTTTATAACAATAGCATTGGGTAACTATTTTCAATCTATTAAAATTTTACTTTTTCGGCTTTGGTTGATTTTTAATTTAACTTTTATTAAGATAAATTATTTTTCAAATGTACGCGGACGTTTTCCAAAGAAAACAAGAAAAATTAGACGCTGGCAGAATGCATTCTTTGCATCCAACACCTTGATTTGCGTATATTGTAAATATCATCCATTTAACCAACTAATCAATATTAATTTGGTTAGACGAAATTCACACACAACTCAAAGCATTTTTTTGTTGTCTTCTCTATAACACGTCTTGTACATTTGTTGCAATTTTGTACTACATTACATTACATTCTGCCAGCGTCTAATTTTTCTTGTTTTCTTTGGAAAACGTCCGCGTACATTTGAAAAATAATTTTTCTTAATAAAAGTTAAATTAAAAATGAACCAAAGCCGAAAAAGTAAAATTTTAATAGATTTATGATGATCACCGGGTCAACCCCTGGCTGGGACTAAAATTAAAAAAAAAGTAACTATTTTATTTACAAGAAAAAACGCTGCTAAATTTAAATTAATTAATAAAGCAGTAATTTTTGAGTGATAATAATTCTTGGTTTTAATAGACCCATGTCGTTTGTTCTTTAAATACTTAAATGATTTGAACAAGTGACTGTCTGATTTATCATGAAAGTGTCTTCTTCTTTTATATACCTTCCGGTTAAGCCAAGCCTAAACAATTTTAACTACATTTAGACAAGCGAAAGAATACAGGCCACAAGGAAGATGAATGTTTATACCTAAAATAAATCCTTTTACAGCTCTGGCATTACGAATAGGAGCAACATGTAGTTGTAGAAGCCATGTAATCGCAAAAAACATTCCACTTTTTTTTAACCAAATTAAGTACACTTTTAGAGGTCTTCCAGCTCTTTCTTTGGCCATTTGGATACACAATCACAGAGTAAATTGTGTAAAACTAATGTATTTTTCTTTTTTTTTATGTATTTTTTCTTTGGCTACGAAATAAAGTAATACATTTTAATGTTATTTATTCAAGAAGTGATAACTTTTTTTTAACTTCCTGTTTTAGTGTTATATGATGCTCTTCGGAAACAGCAGTAATTTGCTGATACTGTTTTAGAGCTTTTCTGTTTTTGCTTAGAACTCGCCATTGCTATCTTAAGTTGTTATATTTCGCATGTTGACTTTTTAAGTTATTGCTCATTTTGCCTCGTAACTTATGCAAAAATCCTGGGGAGTATTTAATGTCTTTGTTGACATTGTTCTTTGAGATTTACGAGCTGCATAGCATTAGGCTTCTCTGTTGTTTTTTTATCTATGTTTTCTGTTGCTACTTTATTATTAAATGCACTTATGTCATGAATTTCTTTCTTGAGAGCAAGAGAAATGCACTTACATACTTTAGCAAATGCTTGTGTATTAATTTGTGTAAAAACAAGAATGTATTTTTAACTTGGTATTATAGGCAACGAATTTAGCTATACATTTTTTTATTATTCAAAATATTTGTTGATATAAATAAATACAAATATTTATGACTTTAATCTTAATGACATTTTTTATAATATTTCAAGACTTTAGCTGTACCTCTTCAGAAAACATTTACAATTACCATGACTTTTTATTTTTCCATCCATACGTTATCATTAAATGTTTTTTCTCTCAAGAATTTGACTATAATTTTAATTATACTGAACTGGACATAACTTAGAATAAAGTGATAGTACTTACGTCAGCTATGTATAAAGTCTTTTGTTAAAATTGCATTTTTTTAATTATTATTATTTTTTTTTTTTTGTGTGTTTGCTTAAACTTATTATTTGATTACTTTTCTTTCTAAAAATTTTATTTTACATTTGTATTTAACTATGAAATTGTTGTTTCTTTTCTACCCGAACTCAAAATAGAAGCAGGTTGTCAATGCGTCTGAATGTTGATTTTTTTAATGTGCCTCCATAAATGGTCAATTCTAAGCCGAATTCGAAATTTTTTTCTTTATTTGAAAGGCTATGCTTACAGATGGATTCCGTTTTAAAAAGAGTACATAATAATAACTAAAGCGTGTCCCTATACAATATAAGTGTTTTTACGTGTATTATGAATAAAACTAAATCAAATAAAAATGAAATATTGAAATATTAATACTAATCTTTTTAACAAATCAAATAAATAATGTTCCCTCGTTTATATAATGTGTTATGCCAGCAGACATCTCCTTAACAAAAATTGTTGAGGCTTAACTAAGTGTATAAAATATAAAAAATTTTACTAAGCAACGTTCATATGGCAAAACTTACATTTACTATTATAAAATTCAACAAAATTTAAATTGTTAATATGCACGTAAAACTGCTATTGTAAAAATGACATGAAGTACAAAATAAGGGACCCAATCCTTATAGTTCACTTCAGATAAAAGGTGAAAAAGAGAGGCGCTTTAGATTCTCTGGACACACAAAAATAATTCTGCATTCCAAACTTTTTAATATTGCACCGCGTTCAGCTTTGGAATTAAAAGAAAATAAAGGCCATATTTTAAAGCAGTTATTTAACATTTTCATTTAATTTTTCAACATATAGGGCTCCCATTTTTTGTATTCTCGATAACAAAATGTTTATTATAAAAATAATAAGAAAAATAATTACAGCGAAAAATTTCATACTTTTAGTTTAAAATTTTTTAAGAATTGCATTCGTTTACTTGACGATTTTGTGTGATTGTATTTATATCTCATATTTCTAATAAAACCTTGTGATACTTTGCAGTGTAAAAGTACTTTAAATTTAATTATTTATATACATTTAGCCATTTTGTGTATTTTAATATGAAAGAGTGTTTGTGTATAACTGTGTGCAATTTTATGTCGTTTTCTATTTTAGCTGTTAAAAGATGTAAATAACGTTTGTTGTTGACTGCAAAGAATACACTTTGCCTTTTTGCCACTTATGACTGTTATCTTCTAGTGACAAAAAGGAATCTTTGGCTTAAAAAGTTTCTGCTGCACCTTTCTTTTATTTTATTATTATTATTTTTATATATCAATTTTTTTTGGAACGAATATGTTTTATTTGAGCTGTTTATTTTAGCTTTTCGTTTATTTCCAAATCCATGTTTAGCTTAAAAGTATTAATATTTGTATACATAGAACATTTTATGGCTGGTTGGTAACAGAGCTGTAAATGAATAATTAATTTTTGAATTAATTCGCGAATCATTCGTATACTAAATTAAAAATTTATGCATTTATTCTTTTCACACAAAAAATGAATTAAATGAAATTTAAATCAATTCAAATAAATTTGGTAAAAATCAACTGCAAATAATTTCTAACTCAAATGAATTAATAAAATGAATTATAATTCATTTTCAATTCATTAGCATTGAATTAATTTTGAATAAATTCAAATAGATTTTAAAAAGCAATTAGTAATTCATTTCCAACTCATTGATTAAAATTTGAATTGATTTTGTATGTAAATACACAGTAAGCATGTCAATGTTTTCTATAATCTTTCATCCTTGAATATTTTTAATTTAGTTGGAGAATTTTCCATTTTTCAGTATCCGCACATCTGCTCTTGAATCCGATTGATTGGAACTCATTTAAGATTTCATTCTTTTGAATTGCAATTCGTTCGTCTAATTTATTTGATGAATTCAAAATCAATTCCATTCAAATGAACTGGAAATGAATTGCAATTAACTTTAGCAAATTCATTTGAATTAGAAATCAATTGCAACTCATTTCACAAATTCGTTTAAACACGAAACGAGTTGAAATTTATTTCTGCACAATTTTTGTAATTGATTAAAATTTAATTTAATTATTTTTTGTTGTGAAATGAAATAATTCAACATTCTAGTTGGTAATGCCAATAAAACCAATTGACAAAATTTGGTTTTTATTATTTTTCTTATCAAAAAGATTGTAGCTCAAAAAATTATGCAGTTAAAAACTTTGGTTTGCTGTAAAAAAACACTGAAACAAGAACTATTTCTTAATTTTTTACAAGTAAAACAGGTTGCAACTTTAGTAAGATTGTTTTTTATTAATTTCGCACTTATTTCTTAATGGCATTTTGAAAGACAAAATGCTGAACAGAGTACAAAGCTTTAGGACCTAAAAATTTATTTTACAAAATGCAGCCACCGCAAAATAAATAAGTGCCTGTACTTTAGCTGACTTAATTATAAAATTTAATTTAAAATTGCATAATACAAAAATGTATTATTTGGAATATATTTTTTTTTTTTTTTTTTTTTTGTGTACGTCAATTGTAAAAATTATTACTGGGGGGATAGCATATGCATTTTGCTACTGCCCATACATTTTTAGTAAGTAAAAGAGAATTTTAAATTCAAATACTTAAAAAATTTCATGACACATTGACTAAATTTTCTGACCTGCAATTGTTTTTTTTTTTAAGCGCAGTATAAGATTTTCAACATCGTTTATTTATTTTTTAGTACTTTGGCGTTTAAAGCCAGAAACCAAATCTTCCGAAATAAAAAATGTTCAAAAAAGGAATAAAAATAAAACTGCAATAAAAGCCGCACCCTTCTTGATGCATGTAAAATATCCCCAAGCGTTATTAAACAAAATAAAAGTAAAACAAAACCAGTGCAAATCATAATACACAACGAGAATGACAAAACAGCAACCCATAACATAACAACAGCAAAAATGACCAGCAATTTTTGCCTGCGACATTTTTATTTAATAAACATCGTACGTGTACATAGGTAAGTGTGTATCATAAATGATTGTATTGTTTATAGCCGGAAGCAGTATTTTAAAAAGATTTTTTTTTTTACGATCTTAAACATAATTAAGTTTCTTAAACGGAAATACCGAAAATAGCAACCAAAAAAAAATTTTATTTTGTACATATATGATCAATAAATACAGCTTATTTTATTCTACCTTAAATAATAATGAGAAAAAATTTTAAGAGCTAAATTTAGTTATTTTTTCACTAAAAAAATTTGCCACTAATTGCAGAATATTTCTGAAGCACTTAAGCAGAAAACGAAAACTGTTTTCAAGAAAAACATAATTTTGTTCTGCTTCTACGAGAGCAGAGTATTCATTTTATATATTTTTCATGACTTAGTTGCTAGATTACTTAAAATGATACAAAACAGTAGTATTGTTGAAATGATTTTTTTTATAAATTATTTTAGCACATCATTTCATGGATTTTTTTAATATGATTTCTGCCATATGGTCGTCGCGACTACAAATTATATGGTCCATTCAATCCGTTAAAATTTTGACTACTTTTTCCAATAAACCTGGCGGCAACATATTAATTGTAGCTTGAATATTAACTTATAGTGCATCAAAGCGGCATATTTTACCCGTGGTACGGATTAAAAGTCTAGTCAGATCTGTTAAAATTGAGACTATTTTTTCCAAAAAACTTAGAGATATGGCGTCAATGCTGGCTGGAAAATTGACTTTAAAATTTTAAGGTTTCTCGGCAAAGGCCAACGACTTAACAATGCCCAATAAGTGACGATAACTCATACAAACGAGGGTACTTATTAACAGGACCACTTAAAAATAAAATAAGGTAGTGACGGTAAGGTAGTGACGAATTTTTGAGCTTAAAAACATACAAAAGTAACATAGATAAACTTAGAAAACTTTGTTTTTTTAAGTCTTTTAATTAATACTAAACGGTGTCAAAAAAACAGTAAATTCCGACCTTCCTAAACCAAGCCACAAAAAAAAATTTTGAATTTGAATTGCTAATAAAGCAAATTTACAAAATTTATAATGTGTTATAATTTTCCCAAACCCTTGAAATGATTTTTACAAACAAACTTACAATTTAAGTTTAAAAATAAAATTTTTCTTTCTGTGTTATTATAACATCTCTTTATAAACAATAGATGTTAAACGTTTTTGCAGCTATTTATTTACTTTTCATGGCAACCTAAATTTCTACCAGAACTGAATATTAGTCTGAATACCGATATCCGAAAAATTTGTCCACTGTATTTTTTTCTTTCAAATGTGTACAAATTGCGCTATAAAGTTTAAAATCATCATTAAAATATATATTTTAATCCTCAATGGATGGCCACAAGTCGTAATGAACAATAAGTATTTTAATCGTTCTTGCTTGCAAACATTCATAATTATTTCATATTGAGGCTTCCACGAGTTACGAAGACTTATTACATCCATATTGTTCTTTGAGCTCTTAAGTGATTATATAAAATTGAAAATCTTCTGTTTTTTTTTTTTTTTTTTTTTTTAGGAATCTTGTAATTATATTCTCGTTATCTCAATTGGTAAAACAAAATAAATTTTACTTTAATATTCATTTTGTGGTTGGGTTTTCTTTTTTTCGTTTGGTTTTATTTGCATTCTGTGTAGACATAAACTCCTAGAAGGTATTTTTTTTTTTTTAATTTTTTAATTTACTGTTTTATGTTTCTTATTTTTAATCGAAATTTTTTCGTTATTCATTTGTTATAAATAATAAAAAAAAATTTTTTTGCTTACAAATTCACTGCGGATTAATGTTTCAAAATTTTAACTAAATGCTTAGAAAAAATTCTACAATATTCAGGTATGTGATTAAAATCGATCGATTTGAAAACGATTCGTTTTGGGATGTATTTATAACAACAATATAGAAGTTACTCCTAAGTAATTGTAGGAATTGAATAGAAAGATATACGAAACTATATTGAAGATATATAAAACATCAAAATAGTAATAGTAATCAGTACCATTCGCAGTTTTAGATTATATTCGGATTCGAAATCAATTTTTATCACTTAACTGATTATGAAAAAAAAACTTAAAAATTTTATAAATATCATAAAAAAAAATTTGAAGAACTCTAATTAAATGAAATATACAAAAAAAATATACGTTGGAGTATCAGAAAAACTTTCATATACGCTTTATTATTTGGTATATTCTGTATGTCTGCATGATAATTTTAATGTATTAAAACCCTTTATGGACTATATTTACAACCTTGGATTAAAATTGTCTTAAAAAATATAGCCAGGATACAAAGTTACTTAAAGTAACGTCGAACTAGTTTTAAATAGAGCAAAAAACATCTTAATAGAAAATCCTAACTTTAGCCAATAGACGAAAATTTGGTATAAAAAAAATTTAGTTTTTGATACTTGTTAAACTGAATGTAAATAATATTTAGTTAACAAACAAAAAAATGTGTCTTAATCTTACTAGCACAAGGCATTTTTAAAATTATAAAATTTCAATACTGTTATTTGCTTTAGTTGCGGGGAAGTTTTGTTACTTTGCATCTTTCTTTCAAGTTTTCTGTTTTTACTGCTTTTTTGTAGTGCAAACATTATGTGAAGTATTTATAATTTAATTAAAAATACCAACAGTTTTATGTCCGAGGGTTGGTAAAAAAATTTCTTAATATACAGAAGTGTCATAAGGGTTTTATTTAAAATAGAAATTACAGTCCTTTTCTTTTTAAAGCGTTATATTCCTTAAATTGGAAATAAAAGCAAGAATTTTTCAATTAATTTTCCTTAGACATTACGTCTAGAGCTTGATAATAATTGAAAACTTTTGTATTTAGTTTTAAGTTTATTTAATAATTAGTTAAATTATTTAAGCATGAATAATATGTTTAATTATACCACAGCTGGAAAAAGGGTATATTTGTCTAAAATTGTCGTACCATTTATAATTTCTACAATATCAATTTCAAACTCCATAAAGTGTATATACGACTGAGTGATGTAAGTCTTTCCATCCGTGTTCGGGTTGAAACCAACTTTGCTAAGGAACTAGATGAGGTAGAGAAAATTAAACTACGCCAATCGATTAGAAACATCGTGCAAAACTTCAAGCCTGTATCTAATTTTATTCTTCGCTCTTTACCCCTCTACTGTCCTTACCCTCGTTATTATCATATGTCTTAAAGGGTGGGTAAGACCATGGAAGTTAAAAAAAAGATCACAAAAAAGTGAATTAGTTCCAAACAAAAAACATAAGTCCCCAAGAAATAAAAAATCAATTCCAATGAAGTAACTTCTAAGAAAATTAAAATAAAATAATAACGATATAATTAGCTTACTACGAATGACGTGAATTTTTTACGACATCTGAAAGTGTTGAAACTGGGAAAAGGATACTTTTCTCTCCCTAAAATTGATAACTTAAATTATTAAAAAAAAATAAATAAACTTATTTAAATAAATTTGATTAAAATTTTCTTACTTTAGTTTATTTTTCCTTTATATTTTAATTAGTTACAATTGACAAACTCAGTTCGGCAAGAAAGAACTAATTCACCTTATGAACAGCATTGCTGTTGTCGTATTTTGTTAATTATCGTCATCATAAAAAACTTAAATGAATTCTTAAGAATCACAATCCTTTGCTCTTACACTTCTACTTTTAACTAACACCAAACAGCTATAAGGACAACTACTCTAAGAACAACAAATGCTGACTATTAATATTTTGGTGATGATTTGACAAATTTGTGATATTTGTTCACACTTTAAATGATAAATTTTTTAAAAGACTTTTTGTTGTTGTTGTTATATTTCAAGAATGATAACTGCACTTGTTATATTTTAATATATGTTTTGTTTTCTTTACTCTAATAATATTTAATAAAAGATGGAATGACTTGAAATAAATTCTACAAGCAGTTCACATCATGAATTTTATTTCATTAAAATTTTCCATATTTCTTTAGGTATTAAATTTTTTTAATTCTATTTCTCTTCATTTTAAAATTTGTGTGTCTGTTAGGAAGCTTAAAGGGTATTTTAAAATTTTATTTAATTATACCTTCATCACGACCTTATAAATGACATTAACCATTTTAGAAAGTTGCAAACAGAAATTTTATTTTCATGATTTCAAAACAGTAAATTATTATTTATGTTTTTAAAATTTAGCAACAACTATTTAATCTATAAACAAATTAAACACTTGAAAAAAATATTTTTGATTACAAATTGCTTTTTATAAATCACAATCTGCTATTTTTAGCAGATTTAATCTTTTTGTTGAATTGTGCGGTCAGATATGACACATTTTGGTAGTAGGAAATCACATTGAAACTATAAAATAAATTGATTGATTGGCTTTCTGGAATTTTAGCTGGTTGCTTGAATAATTTATTTAATCTTAAATATCTTTGCTTAATGAACAGGAGGAGTTTATATACGTTATACATTCAAATTTGTTATTTTTGTCTATATAAAATAGCATTAAATTTATGGTTCCGAAAGTTAAGGGATTACTACTGCATTATATTTTTAACAACCTGTTAAAAGATATCTAAATGCACTAGACTTATTTAAAGTAAAGGTCAAAGGGTTTCTTCTTATTATTAACAAAAAAAATCGAAATATCGTATTTCTGTGTCGCAAGGAAATTGTCCCGTCTTACGAAGACAAGGCGGATTTAAAACATGAAATATTCTACCTTACTTAGTGCTTAGACGATCAAGTTTAACTTTTAAAATTTTTACACATTCGCACTTTTTACGAATACACTCACACTGCTAAAAAATTAAACGAATTTTGCTTTCAATTTCTCTTTTCAGTTGAGTCTTTCAAATAACATTCCAAAAAACAGCTGATTTTTATTCTATGAATTAATTTCTAATTCTAATATTTTAACGTTAAAAGGCGTAGAGAATACGAAATAGCTGTCGAATAAAATGAGTTTAAACAAGCAGTATGTGTGAAAAATTTGAACGGAACACTTGATCGTGTGTCAGAGTTTTCAAAAAATTTTTTTTGATATGAAAATGATTTCACTTTTCAGTTTTAGCTGTCGTTAGTGCCGAATACTTGAAGCGTAAGAAAATATTGCACTCATTCATTTTTTGGCGATGTAAAACGATATTAATTCACAAAAAAAATTTGTGAAATCCGGGAAATGCCTGACGGACTCACGCACAAAGGGTTAATGTTTTATTTTCTTTTCTTTATTATTCGTGTCTGAAAATTTAAAGTGTTGATCCTGCTGTGGTCTCAACAGCAATACAGTATATGTTGTTTTGGAAGCGACATATTTTGTGCGTTACGTTTTGCTAAGTTTTTGCGAGATCTAAACCATTCTGTATAGAATGGAATTTTAATAGCACTAAAATTAAAATAAAATTTTAACTAAATGCATTCAATCGCGAAGAATTGGCGAAACAGTATTAAAAATTTTATTTGACAGAAAAGACAATTCTTTTTTTTTTTTTTTTAATTAAAAATATTTTTGACATTAAAAATTTTTAACATAAACATTTTAAATTTCATTTAACTACAAATAGAATAATAACAATGTAATTTAATGGTTCTATTGCTTATTTTACGTTCCACTTTTTTATTTTATTTTCTTTATTTATTTTTAATGTATTTTTGTTTCTTTTTTTTTTTTTTTGGTTTGAAATTTATTACTCCGAGTTAGTAAAAACAAATGTAATGTAATTTGTTAGACCTAACAACATAATAAAACAATCAATATTTTTAGTCTCAGGTAAACTCAGTCATTTTATTAGACTTGTACGAGTGCAAAGCATCTAAAAATATTTATTTAAATAAAATTATGTACTTTAAGGTTGGATCCTTAGATGATGTGGTATTTTGAATTTAAATATGAAAAGACTTTTTAATTTTTTTACTTTTGTTTTTTAAGTTCCTTTTATTTTGGTTATCAATTAAAGTTAGAGATTTGAGTTATTAACCAAACTCATACTGACATGCGGGTAAAATCTTAAAAACTTATCTCTGAGAACAGTAATACAAAAATGTTACTGTTTTAAACTGAATATTTAAACTTTGTCTGGTTTAAACTCTCTTTATTGTAGAAGTTTCCATGCCTCTATTTTTTAAGTTTTTATTTGTAGTGGAATATTTAATTTTGTATAAAATTTTCGTTAGTTTTTTATCTTGATAATATTAAAATTTTGGCAAATTTTTTTTTTTAATTTTCTATAAGCTCTCTGCTAATTTATACATGCTTTATTATTTATAGATTTTTCATATAAAAATTGTATAAAATAAGTTGAAAATTCTTAACAATGCTTTAAGAGAGCTGACTGTTTGCACCAGCATCAAATAAACAAAATATTTTACTGTTTCGTCATTCTTGTTTTTGTTGGATGGCCTTGCATGAACTCGTTAATGTTTGCAATTTTTCTCAAGTCAAAATAAAAAATTTTTTTTCTCTTTTTAAATTATTTTTTGCTTGTATTTTTTGCTCTTAAGTCTATCGACTCATTTGTTTATGGTCTTTATTCAGTTAGACTTTCTTTGGGTCAATAAGATTAATGTAATCAATCACTTACGACTGATTGAGTCTGTCAAGTGTTTTTATGCAATTCATTGCTTAAATTAAAAAAGATTTAATAAAAAAAAGAAATCTACAATTGCACTTGTTTAACTGTGAAGAATCACAGATGCACTATAGTGTATGCAATTCTGGGTATAAAACTCAAAATATGCACAAATTAATTTGCATAAGATAGAAAGTGCATCAGTTTTATATTTGGAATGACTGTTATAATTTCCTTTAAAGTTAGTAAGAATGTTACATTAAAGCGAACCTTTAAGTTTGCAGAGTGGAATGGAATTTCATTAACTGCAAATCAAGAGAATTAACGAAATATAGGGAAAGAGCAATTCCTTTATAGCTTTTTAATAACTATTCCAAATCGTCTTTAGAAATATTTTTTTTACCTCGAACCATCACTAAGGGTATGACCTCTACATAAGCAATGCTTTGTACCAGAACTAGGAAATTTGGTTATAGGAAGGAAAATAGAGGGAGTGGAGTGTTTGGATATTTGTTCAAAATTTTCCAAAATTGAAAGTGACAGGAAAAATATATGCAGGAAGATGACTCAAAATATGAACTGTTCGGCTAAAAAACGGTTGTTCTCTGTATGGTAACGCTCTATTTGTACGCAAAACGTGCGGATATGGGTAATAAGTTTCCTAATCTCATTAGAACACATTCCATTGTAATTACGCCAAAACAGCGTAACACAAACCACATTGCTTCGATGTTCAACGAACCTATGAATATCTTCGGCCTCTCCTGTACGCATTTGAGTAACTCCAAAACAGACTTTGAAACACCAGCCCATACATAAGAGTTGTGTTTTATATTTTTGGCATTGATATTGGTGATATTATCTATATGTGATGTGGATAAATCTTAAAACAAAGTAAAAACACCTGTCATAGAGAGCGGGAAGAGAGAGATTGTAATCCTTCGATAAAGAAGGTCACCACTTGGTTTATTTCTAACTATGGTCGGCGATAACTTTTGATTAAAAATACCGAATTTAAATTAAATGTTTGATTAAAAATTTAATTTAAATAAAAAAAATTTTTGTTTGAAATATTAATATCTATAACTAAAATTTAAAAAAGAATGCGGGGCAAATGGCTAACGTTGCTACTCTTGACAAAGCACATGCTTGGAGTCAAAATTTTGACCACTTTTTTCGAGTATTGCTGATTTTATGTCGCGAATAGTTCTGTTCAAGTTGGTCTCTAAGTCCCTAGTCGTTGCTGTTTTAAAGTCGACTTGATATTACGAATTCGCAATCCTTTTGAGAGGTCCATTTGGAAAAACCAAATTTAAGTTTCGTTAAGTTGAAGACTGTGATTCTCTTAAAATCTCTTCTTGCCCGGTTCAAGGTCATTCATATTGTCAAACAAATAATCATTGACCATAATGCAGTAATATTCCCAATCGCTCGTTGTGTGATTTACGGCTGCGTTCTTAAGTAATTAAGGTTCAATTTTATTACCGGCTTGTAAACTAACAAGCGGTGTATATCCTAAACATAATGTCCTCTGTATCTGTTGTAGAATAAATTTTGTTTATTAACAAAACCATTTCAAAAATAATGATTAATTATTGTTTTGATGGCTGACTTTCAAAGTAAATCTGCATATTTTGTTAGTATTTTTTAAGTGCTATTGCAATATATAAAAGTTTTTTAAGCCGTTAGTTCTATAGAACTTTAAAAAATATCCATAAAAATTATGTGAAAATTTTGTACCACCAGAGTTATAGGCATTTACGACAGACGGAGAGACATTGTATCAAAAATAATAATGTTTATGATTAACAAAATGCAGTGCTGTTCAGTAGAAAAAAATTAAAGGATTTTTTATTTTTTCAGTCTTACACAAAAAAAATTATTAAAAATTCCATTCTGGTTAGTCATTATTTAGTTATCCTCACAGCATGAGTTAAACATTCGTACTATACATTCTAATGGAACTAATTTTTGCTTAGTTTAGTTTAGTTTTATTAAAATATTTTAACCTTAATATTTACATCTACTTTTTTAGCTTTAAAAATATGAATCTTTATGCTGCATTGGGGTGATATTTCCATTTAAAATAATAAAGTGTACAAAAAAAAAATAAAAAAATATTATTTAATCAACTAGTTTCTGGCACGAAAAAGAGAATTTATCACGAAAGAAGTTTTTCTCTTGCTCATAACATTTCTGTAGAGAGCGACTTAAAAATATATTCCTTTTTTACCTCCAAAAATATTATCATAACCGTATAGTGGCGTTTTTCTTTTTTTTAGAAATGTGCCTAAAATGCAAAAAAAATTGCATTTTGATTTCCTTCCTTATTCCAGCCACTTAAATTTCCGTTTATTTCATTATTTTTTTCATCATGCATTTGCGAGAGAAGTGACAGTAGTAGCAGTATTTTTAATGATAATAAGACACAATGATGAAGACTGCTGTTGTTATGACTGTGTTTGCATATAAATTATGAAAGTGCACAATAACTCATTTGTGTGTGAATTTACGTAACGAACTATATTTCCCACTTAAACTTTTCATCATTATTACTTTGAATAGCTGTCAAAACTGCAAGTTTAACTTATGAAATTTATAATTACCTCCTGTGGCGTATTTGTGTATAAAAGCGGGATTGTATGGGTGTAATAAACCAGGATAATTTTTTTCATTTTCGTTTGTTTATAAAACTTTTGTGTACTTCTTAATACGTTTTCACTTTAATTGTCGCTCGTCGTGCTGACTCTATAAATAATTATTTCACTTGAAGCTTTAAGACAAAATATATTGCTATTAAAAGACAATTCTAGAGGCATCCTAACAAATGCTTTAAATTTTTAATAAGATATTAAAAATGTTTTTCTTTTCTTTTTTCTAATGATGTCAGCCAATGATGTACCGAATTAACGCAGTGGGTTTAAATGACAGTTGAGGCTCTTAGCCAATTTAGTGCTACTAATATAAAAGAATATGGTATTTTACAATTTTTTTACCAAAAATTTTATTATATAAACAGAGATATTTTTTTTAATTAGGACCAGCACCCAGGGGATGACCCCTACTTATGCAATGCATTGTGCCAGAACTAGAAAATTAGGTTGTGGAATGGGGGATAGAGGGAGTAGTGCTTGTAGACATTTGATTTGAATCTTTGCACATTGAAAGTAGCAGAAAAGACCTCTGTAGGGAGTTTATTCCACATACGAACTGTTTGGCTAAAAAGGGAATTTTCTCTGTAATGCCAATCGACCACAAAGGAATTTACTTTTGATGCAGAGCTCAATGCGCATATGAAATTACGGTTTTCAGGAACGAGTTCCTTGATTTCATAAGAGCACATTCTGCTGTAGTAACGATAAAACAGTGAACACACCCCATATTGCATCGATGCTCCAGTGAGTCAATAGAGCTGGATACCCTACTGTCACCAATGAGCTTCTTCGCTTTCTCCTGCACGCGGTCGAGTAACTCTAAAATATACTTTAAAGCACCGGCCCATACATGAGAGTTGTATTGCATTCTGATAAAGGTGACATAGATAGTTAGGAGATCAGATAGAGTGAAGTATCTCTTACACCGTTTCAGAAAACCTAGGCACTTGAATGCTTCTTTTGCAACATGAAAAATTTGCTGGTTCCAACGAACATCGCATTGAATTTTCATGCCAAGAACATCGAGAGCTTCTGATTCCTTAATATATATGTATATCACCCATAATTACAGATGAGGTAGCATGTTCAGCAGTACGCCTGTGCAAAAACACATAGCACTGGGTTTTATGAGCGTTAAACTGAACCCTGTTCGCCAGGCTACATTTGGAAATTACCAAAAGATCGCGATTACCGGTCTCGTCCATGTGCTTTCTCATAGCCTCAATTTCCCGAAGGCTTGGTCTACTGCGAAACGAAAATGAATGGCATATGCTAATAATTCATATTCGATATTCTTTATTCAAGATAGAATGCAACATCGAAAAAAAAAATTAAGACCTGCATTTAATATGATATCGAAATATGAGAAGGTTTATATCTTAACAGCAAAAGACACACAGAAAGAGAGAGAGAGAGAGAGAGAGTAGAAAATACAACATTCAGTAAACACAGTCCTTTCAACGTGGTTTGAAGTGGCATTTAAATACTTAATGCGTTTTTTATAATTTTCAATACTTTTAGCAATATCTAAGAAAAATAACCTAACGATCGGTTAAGTAGTTAAGCAATAAATTTTAAACAAGCCAACGTTTATTTGCATTTATAATATTTCTTAGGATTAGCCATAAAATATGATGCCACGCCTTTTACTAAAGAAAAAAGGAAGATTGTTTTTTCTTCTGCAAGTTCAGAAGTTTGCAAAAAATAACTTAAATGAAATTTCGGATGAAAACTTTATACTCCAAAAAAAGTATTTTGTATAGACTTAGGCGGTAAAAAGATATTCAGGAGGAATCAAATATATATAAGTTTAAAGCCTATTTTCTTTGAAAGGCAGAATTTTTTTGACATTTCGTCACACACCAATTTGTTACTTTTATAGCCCTGAATAAACTTTAAACTCATTTTCATAATTTATTGTTTATATTTGTAGACTTTATTATCATATTTGTATGTCCAGACAGGCATTTACTATGATAAATAAAAATTTTTTTTAAGAAAATTTTGTGTAAAAAATATTCATTGCTATGGCTAAAATAAATATAAAAAACAAGTACATTAAAAAAAAAAACAAACCAGTATGTATTAAATAATTGTTTATGTAAGTGTGTCCGTGTGTGTGTGTGAGAGTAAGTTTTGGCGTAATGTTATTAAACACAAACATTAATCTGCCTAATGTACAGAATTTATTTTTGAAGATATTTAATGATTTTGACACAAAAAACAAAAATCCAACAAGAATAAAAAATGAAATATGTTTGTCTCTTCTGGCAACTGTCCTTAAAAATGCCTAAAGCTTTTTATGTTTGATGTTATTCAATAAAAAAAATTATTGTAATTATTTCATTAAAACGTACATTGTTCGAAGACATTGTTTAATTATTCTGTTGTAACAATCAGTGACTTTTCTTAAATTTATTATTTTGGACAGAAAACAAATTTTCTAGTATTGATCGACCAAAGTAATAGAATTTAGTATTAGTAACAAAAATACATTCCAAAGTACTTACACTTTTTTTTATCAAGCACACGAACTAAAGTAAAAATTCGAAAGCATGCTGATGACTCATGTGACGATCCAGGAAATGCTGCATGATATCCTGCTGCTTTCTTCAAAAATTTACATAAATAATAACAATATTTTTTGTCTTCTTTTCTTTTTTTTTCTTAATTCAAATTAAAATAAATTATTTTCAAAAATATTAAATTACACTTGGGTTCTTTATTTTTTAAACATTTTATCAGAAAAACCAAATGCTTCCTTAAAAATAAATTCAATTTACAAAATACAATTAAGTTATTCAAAAGTAAAATCAAAACAGATTAAAAGCAACTCAACGGAATTATATTTACACACAACAGAATCAATTAATAGTTCGTTGTTTCTTTTCATTGTATTTTAATTGTATGACTGGTGACGAGGGGTGACGAGCTTGCATATGCATAAATGCAATTACACAAAGTCTATTTACACTTTTGTTTGTGTGAGTGCTATAATATTGCTGTTGCGGTCTTTGTTAAAATTCTGAGAATAAAAGTTTTTATTTGTCAAACATAATATCAATTGAACTTTGCGACCAATTTAAAGTTAAATAAAACCAAATATTATATACATTTAAAGAGATAAAAAGCAGTTAAAATTTAAGTGCAGAAATTGAATACAAATATATAATTGAAAAAAAATTTGAAATTTATCAATACCCAAATTTACTAAGTTTCTTAAAAACTTGTTGTAAAGCGAATTTAATAAGCAGCAGATGAAACAGAGACAACTGTATTAATTAAAGAATGTTCAATACAATTTAAGCTACCAGATACGTCTTTTCGTTTCAAACTATGGTAAAAAAATATATTATTATTAACTTTCAGGAAAAAACATTTAGCTTCTAAAAACATCTATATTTTAAAACGCGTGTCTTGTTCTAACAACTCGTTCTGCCGTAATAATTTGATTGTGAACTTTAGTTTCTCGAAAATATTTTCCCGTAGCCACAGAAAACTTTAAAAACAAAGTTCAAAAGTGTTTTTTTAGCCTCACAACTTTCTTGTTTGCAGCAACAATCAAGGACACAGTAAACTGTTTTAAAAATTATGCATTTCATGCAAAAGTTTTCAAACAAAGATTTAAGGTAAAACTTTTTTATTAAGTTATATGTGAGCGTAAGAAATTTAAAATAAGTTGCTAAAGTGGAAGTACAGAGAAGCATAAATAAAATAAAATTTCTTTTACTTTCAAATAATTTTATAGAAGTCCTAGCTTAACTGCGCTCCTTGCTAAATTTTACAAATCAACACTTACTTTTTATTTTTTGTTTCTTGTCTTACGAATAAAGTAGAATAGACAAAAATCATCCAAAAATAACTTTCCTTGAAATCATAATTTTTTTTCTTATGTAAAACAAAATTAAGTAGATAAAATAAAAGTTTTAATTGCAGTTCTAATGAATAATAATAAAAAAAAGTTTGTGTAGTCCGTTCCTCCCAGACACTGATTGTTTTTCACTTGTACTTACAATTTCGTTTAGGGTTCTGTACCCAAAAGTAAAAACATCACTCTATTGATTTTACTCCAATATTTGTCCGTCTGTACTGTCCGTCAAAAAATAAAACTTTAAAAGAAAGAGTGTCTCCTAAGTGATGAGATCTTTACGTACGTCGCCCTGTGTTTAAACCACAATAAGAAGACATTTACGGCCACATGCATAACAAAAAGTTAGCATGAGGTTAGCATAACTCCTAAAACTAAGCAGAGTCTCTGCAAGGACCTCCTTATAATTTTAAACTAAAATTAGTCCTTAAATGTAGTAATGGATATCTATAACTATCTACAACGATTTAAAATGGAGACCCTGCTCAATTTCTGCACTCATGCCAAACTCATTCTAAGTTTTTGTTTTATACGGTTGTTAAAGTTTAAGCATTTTTATGTCCAATTTAAATAGGCAGACAACAAAATGTATATTTTTATTAAACGGTATTTTAAAAATTTATTTGACAGCAACAGAAAAACACTTATGGAAGGCGTAAAAAAACCTATTACTCCAGATTCGTAGAATGAATATGTAGTAATTTTATTTAAAGGAATAAAATATTTACACACGTACATACGTACAGGAATTCCTACAAACATATTTTACATATGTACGCCCAGCCTTTATGCATGTGTATTGAATATTTAACATTAAGTGTTGAAATCGTTAAATGGCTACAGACCATAAAATTGACAGATGGTAAAATTTAATGTCATATTAAGTGTCAACTGTTTGTATTCTCCATATTCTTTTATCATTATATTTTTTTCGACTAGAATTTTAAGCATATAAGAGAGCTTATTTTGCATATTTATCTTTAAGCCAAATGTACACAAGCTGACTGGTATTTGTTTATTTTAAAATATACAAAAACATTCGAGATAATATTTATTTTTCATGCTTGTTTTATAGTGTCTGTTTGTGAAATATTTTAATGTAAATATTAATATAATAATTTATTTCGTGTGAATATAAATTAAGAAATTTTATTATAATAAATGGGTTGATGTAAGTTTTTATCACGGACCTTTGAGCTATTAAGAAACTGGATGCAAACAAAGAATTTGCTTTTAGAAACTAAGCATTTCTTATTATTTATTAAATCTGCTTTTTTATGCAAAAAAGTGTTAAAGGCTGCCTATGTCAATGTAGGAGAGTGGTTTTTATTGGAAGTTAATATTTAAATTAACTATAAACTCTGATTTATTGGTGACTCTGTGTAAAGTAGCATCCTGTTCTATCACAAAGGTACTACCGGTCTAAACACTAGCCACACTTAACTATAGCGGAAGTAGTTTAACATTCAATCTGTAGTTTGATATCTACGTCTTGTACAGTTTATAAGAAAAATTATTTTTATGTGAATATCAAGTCATTTTGAAAACAGCCTTTAATTTTTATAGCATAATAAAAACTCAAGTCTTAATAGAATTATTTTTAATAAAAAAAGAAGAAAATATTGAGGTTGAATAAGTTTGTGTAACATTTCTCAAATCTATAAATTTTATTTGTTTATTTTTCTAAACAAAATGCGCATCAAAGAGTGACATCGATATGAGCATGAAAAAGTTTTTTGTGAAAAAGTTTTCAATTTTAAGGTTAAACTTTTCAAACTTTTTTGTGGAAAATTTTAAACAATATAGACTTGCTGTTATGTTGATTTGTTGATTATAAATAAAAAATCCAAGCAAAAGCCCTAGAAAAGTTTTAATATTTAAAACACTTTAACAACATTAGTTATATTTTCGCCTGTAGGTAAAGGATTGATAAAATTTACTCATACTACGACAATATTTCATTTAAACAGTCTTAGTAAAACAGTAATACTCTTGAAATTATAAAATAAAAGAAAAATATAATTTTTAAGCTCCCTTTTATATTTGTAGTTTTTTTTTCTATGTACAAATCAGTTTCTGGTTGTTGTAAATAATCACCTTTATACACGTATTTCAAAAATTAGTTTTTCAGCGCTTTTCAAAAACATCTGATTATAAGAGTGAAAATCATTTACAAACGCAAATATACTCTTCAATTAAGAAAGATTTAAAAATAAGCGTTTTATTAAACTTTTTATTGCCTTTTTCAATTTATCTGAACTTGCGGTGAAATATTTAACACTAAATAAAAAATAAATATTTTTAAATAAAAAGTCTACCATAAAGTTGTGGTTACTTTTAAATTGGAAAATAATATAAATAAAATTTTAATCATAATAAAATGCTGTTTTGAGAAAGTAACCACATTCAATTTAAACGTTTATGCCAAGAGGTTTACAAAACAAAAACAAAAAATTAAAAATTATTTTTGTTTTAAATTAAACAATGGTATTTTTTTAATTGGGATAATATAAAATAGCATAAAAAGAAAAAAAGATTTTTTTAATCTAATTCATTTAAAGTTTTGCATAAAGTAGATTTTAGAAACATTTTTCAATAAGCCGAATCTACTGTTTGTAAATAACTTAAAGTTTTGTTGCTGCAATTATGACAGTTATATTTATTAGGCTTTAATTTATGTTACGTCTGTGGTTACTAAAAAACAAAACAAAAATTTGTTTAAAAAAATATTTTAGTAATTCACAAGCTCTAATATTGTTTTATCGGTTGTGTTTGAATAGAAAAAAAAAACTATTACAATAAAAGTAAGAATATTTAAATGTAAATTTTCACATAAAAAAAATACAAAATAAATGGTTAAGCGAAAATAGAGATAACTACAATACTGCGAGAATAGTGTATAACTAAAATATGTCAATGTATTTTAGAACAGGCTTTCTTTAAATATATTCTTGAACTAGATATTTGTGTTTTACATTTTTAAGTAGACTTTTAAGTCTCACTAATTTTGTACACTTTAAATCTCTGTCTCTATAGCAACATTTCTTTTTCCTATATTTTATACGTTCTAATGGTTTTGTGCTAGAAAAAAGCAAAAAGTATTTTTAATTACAGCAATTGACAGAATGTTGCGATTTTATCATTTCATTTGTTGTCTTATAATTTTCATCACAAACAGAGTAGAAGTAGTGGCGGCAGCCATTATCGTTACCACTATTCTTCTATCCATAAAACAATCATACTGTAATTAATAGCAATTGTTTTCATATTGTAACAATTTTTAGTCATTAACAAAGTCATTTAGTAACTTTGTGCACACAATAAAAAAATTACAAACTTATTTTTTTTTCTTCTTTTTAGACTTTTCTCAGATTCAACTATTGCTGCCAACGACAACTATAATTATCTTTATTATTGTTATAAAGATATTATTGTTTCTTTATTATTTAAAAAGATATTATTTTTTTAATTTGTATGTTGACATCATTGATATTCAAGTAGATAAAAAATACTTGTTATAGCAGGATATCACTTAAAAGATAAATATGTAGTGGTTTGAGAGCATGAATATAAAACAGATAAGATTTTTTTAACTTCAACAAATATTTAAAATACCTTAACAGTAAAGTAAAGTAAAAGTTTTGATAGTCTAATAATAACAATTACACATATCCTATGAATTAGAAAATATCAAACTACATAAAGCTTGAAAAAAAACAATTTAGCTTTTTAACAGTCAAAAACAAATAAAACTAATTACGAGGGCTGCTCTATATATTTCTGGCCTAATAGTGAAAATGCGAATATTTATAATCAAAAATGGTTTTATTGTTTTTCAAAGTATTCCCCGGCATGATTTATACCTTTTTGCATACCAGTTGTCGAAGCACTTTTTTCACTCTGATTGAGACACCTTTAAAACATGGTTTTTGAACACTTTAACAGTTCGTTGACCACGCATTTTTTCTTGATGTGCGAAAACAAGAAGAAGTCATTAGGTGCCAAGTGAGGGCTGTACGGCGGATGACCCATTAATTCGACATTTTGGCTGGTCAAAAACGCTCTTGTTTGAGCCGATATGTGAGAGCTCGCATTATCATGGTGAACAACGATTCGTCTTTTCTTGTTGGTTTTTCGAATTTCTTCGATGACTTCAGGCAATCAAATTGTAGCGTACCACTCAGAAGTGACCGTTCTACGTTGCTCAAGCGGAACAGTCGCCACATGACCAGTTTTGCCGAAGAAACAGGCGACCATTTGCTTCGAAGTGCTTCTTCCACGAACAACTTTCGTTGGATTTTGCTCGTCTTTGAAGACCCACACGGTCGATTGTTGTTTCGTTTCGGGCTCATACGCGTAGATCCATGATTCGTCACCTGTGACGATCTTATAAACGTCTTTTGAAGCACCACAATCGTATTTTTGCAACATTTCTTTGCACCAATCGACACGAGCCTTTTTTTGAGCGACTTTCAAATTGTGCGGGATCCAACGAGAACAAACCTTTTTTACGGCCAGGTGTTTATGCAGTATCGAATGTATGCTGGTGGAAGAAATGTCCAAGGATGTCTCTATTTCCCGGTATGTCGCATGTCGATCTTGCATTCTGAGTTCACGCACGGCATCAATGTTCTCTGGCACAACAGCCGTTTTTGGACGACCTTTACGGAATTCGTCTTTGAGCGAGCTTCAGCCACGATTAAATTCATTATACCAATTTTTCACAGTGCTATAGGATGGTGCTTCATCGCCATATAAAGATTTAAGTTCATCAATGCACTCTTGTCATGATAATCCACGTCGAAAGTTGTGAAAAATGATGGCACGAAAATGTTCACGAGTTAATTCCGTTTTTTCTATAATAATTTTTTCAAGTCACTGTAAACAACACAAATAATGGTCGTACGTCAACACGTTTTGATTACGATTATGCTTAAAAATGACAAACTTTCCAATGGAAATGTCAGATTGCACTTGGCAGCACTCATTTTTGCCAGGCCAGAAATTTATATAGCCCTCGTATCTTAAATGTTGGCTGAAAAAAAAATTTGAAATAAATTAACTGTTAAAGAGTGCATGCATAACAAAAGCCTTAAAGCAAGAGGTATATATGCGACATATGTTTCAACTAGGATCAATACTGTAACCCATTGTAGAATGCAGTGGAAAGTTGGTTTCGCTTTAATCCTGTCTTAAGACTGTAAATCTTGTCTTTCAAATTTGTTTATCTTTACTTTTATTTGTTTGTTATTTTATTACAAAAAAAAATAACAATAAAAGAAAATCAAATTACACTGGCTCTTATAACGACATCTTTTTTAGAGTCTCATTTACACCAAAATCTGAGATTTCACGAAAACAATATTTGCTAAATTTTTTCAAAGTTTATTATGGAACGTAGAGATATTTTTAAAAGTAAAATTTAACTACTGTTGTTTTTCTACGACCTAGAAAACTCTTTTCAAAGCGACTGCGGCTTAAAGCTTATTTTACTAAAAAGCAAATAATTATTTTGTTGCAGCTATCTGCAGCTTTATTACAACTTATTTGCTTGTTAGGGGTGCAAGGAAGTTTGTATGTTGACATTATTGTTTGAATGCTAACAAATATGAATATAAAAGTTTTTTTTACAATATCCCTTTTTCTTAAGATGATTATATGTGCGTGTTTGTATGCATGAATGCGCTATGAGCTGCTGTATGTCTTATTTCTTTAGTAAGATTATTTCTATATCTTTGAGCGAAAGTCTGCAATTGTAATTGTGTTAATGTAATTAATTGTTGATTAAATGATTTTTATTTCTCACAGCATCTCTTATCGTTAAAATAGAATAGAGAATATTTTTAAGAAAATATATTTAATTATTCAAAGAACCCTATTTATTCAGTGGAACATTTTTTTTTAGCTTTTTTAAAGCTTTTTAATCTTTTGCAATACAAAAGTTTGGTATTAAATTTTGTTCTATTTTTTTAGTTTTTTAGCCTTCGGAAAAAGTCTTTATTCAAGCTTATTATAATTTAAAGTTCCAGCAATAACTTTATTTTTAAGTTTTGAGAGCGAAATAAAAACTAAAATAGTTTAAACCATAAGTCCATTTACATTAAATTATAACGATCATGGACAGTATTAAATATCTCATTTAAAGCTTTATACTTGTTTTTAGCTATTCCTGCATCGCTTCGGTACCGCAATGTGTATAACTAACACCCATTTATATGAAAGTTGCCACAGATTTCCTCCTGCCTGTTAGATATTTTAGATTATGACTTATATGTATTTTTAAGATAGTTAAATTTAATTTTTGCTTACTCCTCTTGTTACTTATTTTTTAAAAAATAATGCTTTCTCGGAACACCTGTATAAATATCAATTTCTATTTTAAATTTTATTTCAATCGGTGCTACTGAAAATGCCAATTTTTATTTCTTGCCTTTTATCTGGTTCCTAGCTTTGGAAGCAGTTATTTCGTATTGCACTTTATGCTTGATGAAATCCATATTTTCGATTTTTTTCGTGTTTCAAGTTTCATTAAACTTGGTTCAGTTGTTTGACAGTGATTGACTCACCAACAAACACACAAAGAAATAAACAAACAACCCTAAAAAGGTATTAATAATATATGTTAAATTGCTGCGAACATAAAAATGTTAATTCTGTTTAATTTTAATTTTACGATTAGAAAGACGTTGCCTATAGGGGTACTTTTTTAACCTTCTAAAATATTCATTTCTGACCCCATAAAGTACATACATTCTAAATTCTTATGCATAGCGAAGTCGACTAAAAGATGTCCGTCTGTCTTGATTAGATAAACATCTTTCCTTACTTTTTTTTTCCAAAATATGAGATTTTATGTTATAATTTAATTTCTATCATTTAAAATTTTGTAGCTTCTCTTGGAGCGTATGAGTTATATGTAACGTACAAACATATAATTTATTACTCATACGTAACAATCTCACCTGACAACAACTTCATCGTTGTTTAATATTGAATATAATATAAATATATATATATAAATAAATATTGCTTAAGAAAAATTTTAAATTTTACAAAAGATTAGTTTTGTATACAAATTATTATATGGATGCTACATTGCATGCAATAGATTCGACTTAAAAATTCATAGATATTTTGAAACGAAATCCTTCAAGTTCTGCATTCGTAATAAAACTTCGAAAATCAATGAATTTTTACAATTCTCTTAACACATAATATTGGTTTCATGTGCCATAGTTAAATAAAAAATAACTTTTTAAACATATAATTAACCAGTGCTATCAAAACAGAAATATATCTTAGTAGATATAGCTATACATCAGTTTTTTAATTGACAGGCCTGAGGAGCAAAAATAAGCATAGCTACTGTAAATAATAAAGCACCTATGCATTTTTGAATTCAATGGAACAAAATTTGAAATATTTTAATTAGACATAATCTACGTTACTAGAGGTATCTAATTATTTGTTAAATAGATGATCATGAGTTGAAATCTCAACATAGCCTTAAATATAAGGAGAGTTTTATAAAGAAGCCTGTCCTTTCTTAATCGAATATTGAAAGATTAAAATATTGAGGGCCAAGAAAAGACAATTACGCCAAGAAAAAAAGAATTAAAAATATTACTTTTTTTGTTTGGTTTTAATATAATGCTATCGCATTTTTTTTTTTTTTTTTTTTTTTTTTTGGAAAAAATGCCATGATGAACAGGCACATTATAAAATCGCATTGTTCAGGTATAAAATTAAGAAACTAGCAGCACTTTAATATTTCAAACTTGTAGTGTCATTTTTCGGCAGACACTTTTGATATTTGTTTTTAACATTTTGCAGATCCTATCGATAGAAATGTATTAAAATTTTAAAATAAAGGCAACTTTATAAAGCTAAAATCTTAACTGATATTTAACTTTGTACTATTCTCCAAAATCTTAAAAAAAAATAGGTGTCATTAGGATAACACTTATGAAATCTTATTTGCTTCGCTTTGCTGATTAAAGATGTTGGCTAAATTTGGACTCAGAGAGTATTGAGGCGTGGATGTCTGTAATTTGTAAAAGACCCATGTTAAGTAAACAAAAGATCGTGAGAACAAATATAACCACAGCGCTACAAACACAATAAAAAAGGAAAAACTTACTTGTTGATTCTTGTAATCAAAAAAACCTCTTTATCAAAAAAAAAATTCAAACAACATAAATATTTTTGAACCAATAAAGCAGCTATAAAAAATAATTGAAAAAAAGTTATGATACAAATAGTATTTCATAATTTATCCTGCAAACAAACAGTTTTTCCATGTTCACACAAAACTTAGGCTAAATCTTATACTCATTCTAAGACGTCTATAAAAAATAAACAAAAGTATTTTAAATCTTAACTTTCTTAAGAATAAATAAATAAACAAATACAAAAAAAATGTTGGATTGAAACATAAATTCATATGAGTGAGTAAGTGTTTGTGCCTTAAGGGAGGCAAAGTTGTATCTACAATTTCTTTTAGTTTCTGCAATTATTGTTATATTCTAACACTAAACAAAATTTATTTTCCCTTGAGTGTGTAAGAAGCAGGCTTTTGAAACTGTTATAATATAAAATAAATATAGTTCAGGGAAACGTGTTAATTTTACCTGTTTAAAGTGTGACTACCCCAATGTTTCTGCTTTCATTAAGTCATCTGTTGTCTTGACTACCTGACTGTTTTTACTAACATAAAGTCAAGTGCTGTTAGTTGGTTATTTTGGTTTTAACTCCTACCAACACAAATGTGTGTATTCACATCAATTTAACTAGCAATTTGTTTCTTTATTTATTTGGGAATTGTGTATTTTGTTTCTTACATTTTTTTCTTTAATTTCTGTTAAATGTCGAGAAAAGAAGCTTAACAGTACTTATGTGTGTTGTAAAGTGAGTATATCTATAGCATTTTTAGGTATTTGTTTATGTGTATGAAACTACTTCTACGAGAACTTTGACAATTTTGTTTTGTTTAATTTTTTTCTGTCCTTTTCCCACATGTAGAAGTTTTTAAGTACGTTTAATTTAAACATGTGCGTGTGTGTTTTTAACATGTGTGGGTTTTGTGTGATTTGTGAAGTTCTTTTTCTTACAGAATTGTTGTATTACACATGCTTATTCTTAATCATTTTTCAATCAATTTTATAGCATCCTTAGCATAAGCAAAGATTATTGGTTAACAAGCCCTAATTGTAAATCGTTTATTTAATTTTTTTTTTCAACAAAGATAAATTGATGTCGGATAAGTGATATCGTAAAAATATATACAAGTTTTTTTTCCTTTATATTTGTATACTAACTTTAACCATGTTATTTAAATATTAAGGTCGACAATATAAGACTTATGATACGTAAAGGTCAGTCAAATATTTGACCAAAAAAACTTTAAAACTAAACTATAGAAAACAATTTTGACTTCTTTAATTCTTATTAAGAAACATAAGACCCTACTTACATCACATTTATTTTATCATAACTCATCATTAATAATGATACGCGTAAAAAAGATATAATAAAAATTTTTAAGAATAACGGTTACTAATTTTGCTCAAATGTTACACTAATCTGACCGCACTTTAATATAATTCGTGGTGTAATATCTGTCGCCATATATCGTGGTAAAAATTTAAAATGATCTTTTTATAAATATTTTAAAAGCAACTTTTTTGTTATAACTTTGTATGAAAAAAAATGTTTTTTTTTTTGTAATATTTTTTTTAATGATTGGTTAATTTCTAAGCAAATGAACGCTTATGTTGAAGTTACTTGAAGGTAATTTTTTTTTTAACTTAAGATTTAAAACTCAAAAATAACTGATTTTCTAGCTCTTAAAGAAATTAACACATTCACCTAAAAAAAAAATTTTTTCAGAAAAAATTATTAAAATTTCAAATACGAAATGAGTGGTTACATGTTAAATTTAAAATTGTAATTAATAAATATAACGAAAGTTCAAAATTGATCCCAAAATAGTATTAAAGCTCTTTTAAATTTAAAAGGAAGTTTATTTAGTGAATTCCCTTTCAGTAACCTAGAGTCATGAAAACTATAAATACGAGACCACTCCTGGTCATATCAGCCACAAATTATTAAAAAAGAACTTTCATCATCATCATCAGCCTTTGGCCATCCAACATCTTACAAACTGATAGGAACCATTTACTTTTCGCAGAAGGCGTGAGAAGAATGAAAGTTAGTTTGATTATGTATAAACGAAATACAAGTGACATGTCATACATCAAAACTGCCAGGTTGTGTTTAAATATGTTTCTTATTAGGGTAATTATATTTTATTCCGCAATAATAATTAAAATCGGACCATGCTTATGTAACACTTCCACATGTATTCTAATTACGCCATTTGTTTTAGTTTACTAAAGAAAAAAACCTTTAGTGATTTTCGATTTCCATGCCTTTAAATTATTAACAATGAGTTTTATTTTTAGTACTAAATCAGTATTTAAAAAAAGACTTCATAATTTAGAAAGTATTAACTTAGCGCGATATACAATTTAATACACAGTCATAAACCGAAAATATTTTATATATTAAATTTGTCGTCTGATCAGAATTTTTGGGATTGTTAATTTTGTTTTGTCTTTCTTAGATATCCTCATTTTTATCTTTAAAACTCAATTTTTTAATCAAAATTACTGTTTTAAATTCATAGTTTCAATGCGCTTTTGGAACCGTAATAATAAGAAAATGTATTATTAAGGTCACAAGATTAATTAAAGGGTATCCCCATTTATAAGTTATTTTCTTGAAATATAATATTGCAAATTATGTTACATTTTATGTTACATTTTATTCTTTGCTACAGCAAGTATAAAAAAAATATTAAAGGCTGTTCCCATAGGGATGAGATCTTCAAGATAATGGCTTTATGTATCCAAAATTTATATCCTGGCTGTTTTTTCTTTACGAACAAGAAAGAAATTAATTTGAGTATAAAAGGGTGCTCCTACTAAAGACTTGATTTTGACTTAAATTGTATTTATTTTATTATAAGTTATGGTTGGAAAGAGCAGCTAAACGTGGCCTTAATAATAACAAATGAATTAATTACATCAAATTAATGTCTATTAGTAGGATTTTTTATAAATCTAGAGTTGGTCATCGTAAACTGCTTAGGAAGAGCTTGATACTTGTAATTCATCTGGTGAGATTTACGAAATTTATATTCGTTTTATTAAGTTTATATGTTGCACGGCAAATAAACTTATTAGTTTATGGTTGCCATTCTTAGAACATATATATATTCTGGTTTAATTTAATGAGTTTTGAATTTATTTACTAAAAAAAAAAAATCAATAAGTACAGTTTAACGAAAAATTTAAAATTAAATATTTTGAAAACTTTTAATACGTTTTTTATTAAAAATTCCATTTGTGCATTTCAAGGGTTATCCAATTGGAGTGGGATGCATTGGAGTATTAAACTTTCCAGCAAAAAATTAAACATTACTTAAAAAAGTATTTGCCATATAATGACTTACTTTTGTGATTGCCAAATTTTGTTACTCGCCTAAAAAACACATTACATTAGTTCACAAATAATAGAAATAGAAATTGAACTAGTTCTTTAAGTTAAAAAAAAATATTTTAAAATAAGTACTAATGATTATTATTATTTCCTGCAATAGTCGATGTTAGCAATTCTCAGTAATTGATTATAAAAGTCTCATGCCTTGTTAAAATCATTAGGTTGGTAATCCAGTTGGGAAGTCCAGCAAAAATGCTTAATTACACACTCGATTACCTTTTTTGAAATTTTTTGCTGGGTTGGTGTAAAAATTTATGTGTGAAAAACAACACATCCTACTGTCAAAAATTATATGTCTTTGATTATCCTGGGCACTGCCTTCAACGTACAGACTGTTCACTTCAACCTTCTTAATCTACTACCTATTACTGTGACAAAACCTTATAATATTTCGTGTTTATATTCTATTGTTAATATTATTTTTTGTGACATAAAAATAAATATTAAACAACATAATGCAAATAAATTTATGTTGCACATGATGGGCTTTTGTTTTTGAATAAATTTTTGCAATCCTTATTTTTTTTTTTTTTTAATTAACAAAAAAATTTTTTAACTTTTTCATATACATTGGAATTACAACTATTTAGTTGCGTTTCACTGCAAAAACTTCTTTCGTCACATAAAATATTTTTTATGGATTTTTGCAGTTTTAATATCGGCCGTTTCATGAACTTAAATTATTTTTCTGTTTGCATTTAAATAATTAAATAAATCAATTTCAGCTTTATGATTTTGCTTTAAATTTAATAAATCTACTTCGCTTTATAGTAATTATAAAAAAATAGTTTATCTAAGCACACATTTGTTGTTTTTCTCTTATGTTTTATTTTTTAACGTTTAATACTAAAAATATTTTACAAGTTAAAAAAAAAATTAGTACACAAAATACAAGAGAAAAAAAAACATGTAAACATGAATAGAAAACAAAAATTAAATTCACAGTTTACATACGAACGATATCAATTTCCATATGTATCGTTTTAAATTGGTTATTTCTGTTTTGCTCCATTTACAGTGTTTTCTTAAGTGAATAGAAGACAAGAAAAAAAAAGAACACTAATAACAACAATAATCAAGCAAAGAAAAATGATGCAATAAAAATAAAGAAATAAAATTTGAGAAAAACAAATGAGAAATTTAAAGAAAACTTAAAATGTGAAATCACGAAGACATGCGATTTAATTTAATTTTTAAACAAAGTACTTCCATACATTATGTAAAATTAAAATATTAAGTGAAGTAAGAGAACAAATATAACAATAACTTACGTAGTGAAGTCAACCATAAAAAAGAAAAAATTCAAACTAGCCCAAAATGGGTTAATTCTTTGACTTTGCATTTGTGTCAAAAGAACAATGAATTAAAGGCAATCAGTTAATTATTGAGGGAAGTTAAATAAAAATGTTTTTTTTTAACTTGTTTTATACAGCGTCTTAGTAAGAGCACTTTTTTATTAACTTTGTCGATGTGACGAACAACGCACATTAAGTGTACAAAACTCTTCTAGGCTTAAGCGAGAGCTCTCTCAAATTCTTCTCTTTTGTCTATGAACTATATTAATCAATTAAAATTTACTTTTTCGGCTTTGGTTCATTTTTTAATTTAACCTTTATTAAGAAAAATTATTTTTCCAATGTACGTGGACGTTTTCCAAAGACAACAAGAAAAATCAGACGCTGGCAAAATGTAATGCTGCATTTTAAGGACCGCCAAATCCATCATCAGCATTCTTCGCATCCAACACCTTGATTTGCGTATACTGTAAATATCATCCATTTAACCAACTAATAAATATTAATTTGGTTGGACGAAATTTACACACAACTCAAAGCAATTTTTTGTTGTCTTCTCTACAACACGTCTTGCACATTTGTTGCAATTTTGTACCACACCTTCGATACAGTCACGAAATGCAAATTTTATTTTTAATCATTTATACTTTCTTGCGTGTTTTTAAATTATTTTTTATTTTTATTCCCAGCCAGGGAAAATGAACCAAAGCCGAAAAAGTAAATTTTAGTTGATTATGAAGATCGCTGCTTCAATCCCTTGCTGGGAATTAAATTAAAAAATAATTTATGAACTATATTTTAATTGTTTTAGTGACCGCAATATAACCATTTCTAGGGCTCCACAGACAGTAAGACGTTGAATACACTTTCGGTATCAAAACAACGACAATTCTGCTCAAAAATATTAATTTTCAATCGCCAAATAGCTAAGCGGTCAGAAGCTTTAATATTTTTGATTTCAAACTTAACACTTTTAATTTATAGAGTTGATTTTTAAATAATTAAAAAACTTAGTGCCAAAAACAAAAACTCGTCTTAAAAATTGTTTAAACATAAAATATAGAAAACCATCAATGAAAGTTTTTTTTTATAAACTAAGAACTACAGCGTTATCAGCTTATAAATGGAATTGTCACCTTGACAAAGAAAGAATTTTTATTAAAACGGATTATGAAACTTATTAACCCGAATCAAAAATATATTTCAAGGCTTCTGGCAGTTTTAATAGATCACAAGTCGCTTGTAATACATTTATGCAAAAGAGAAAAAACTTTTTTCAAGTATTAAAAATCTTTTTATTTTCAGATCGAAATTCATTTATTTAATTAATTGTTAAATTAGAAAATTTGTTTCTTCTCTTTTAATTAAAAATATATTCGGTGGACATTTTACTTTATAAGTAATTATGTGAAATTGTTGTGCCTTTACGCTTTGTGAAAATAGTTTGTACAAATTTTATTGCTAGCAATAACAAGTCGTGCAATATTCAGTTTCTTGTTTCTAATAGACACCACAAAATTGACTGAAATACATATGTAAATGAAAAGTATATTTTAATAATTTATACACAAAACACAGTAAAGTTTTATGTTTAAAGTTTTTATCACTATGAATTTACATTTCTAAAGTTTGAAATTTTGCAAAATATAGTTTTTTCATGTTATACTCTGTAGTTCATAAACTAATATCCCTGCAAACTAAAGAACCCTTTTTTTAAATTACCCGCAAAACTTTTGCAACATAGTTAATAGAAATATAATTTTTATAGTTTATTTTGCTTAACGATAAATTGCAACACTTTACTTTAAATTTTCCCACTTTTATGGATATTTAAACGAAACTTTGCGATATTTAAAAAAAAAATCAAACCTCTAGAGAACTTGTTTATGTGTGTATATTTTTATTTTTTTCTGCGATATGAAATTAAACAATAAACTTTTGTTATACCTTTCTCTCAATACTCAATTGTGCGTTATATTCATACAAGACAAGTTTTTTTTTAAAAACAAAAAGTTTAAAAACAACCCCACAATTATTTTGATATAATTCCACGAACCAAACTTTGTTTAACTTTTAATTTTGTTTAATTTTTAGTTTTTTTTTTAATTTATTACTCCCTTTAGAGTAACTACAAAAATGACATTTTGATTGCAGTAACCACAGGTAACAATTCATATCATTAAATCGTACATATGATTTAAAAATAAAATTATTGAGATGAAACGAGCTTAAGCAAATCCTATCAACCTCAGTACATCACATGCATCTGTTGGCAGTAAGCATTTCAAGTACTTAAACCGATATCTAACAAAAAGTTCTTTATATTTTACGTTAAAAATAAATTTTTGTTTTAGTACGTTTTGATGTCTCCTTTGCATTTCGTCTCATGTTCTTTCGTTTGTTTTGACTTTTTATAGTTTCCTACTTATGTAATCAAAGCATACTTTTAGACTTCTGTATTTCTAAACCATACATATTTATGCTTTTTAATATTCTAAGCCATGAGTTATGGTTTCAAATTTTATTTCTTATTAACAAAATTAAAAAAAAAAGGTTTCTAATTTTTTTTTCGTGCCCGTCGAATTCAGTCATTTCTTCATCAATTATACAGATTGCTTTCACTTTGAATATTAAGGACAAACCTTTGCAACACAACATACAGTGACTCAAAAAACCGTCTCAGTGTTATGCTAGTGTTAACATATATAAGTACAACAACAAAACTACAGTCTCAATCATTCTGACATTTTCACCATTTGCTTATTGCTCTTTTGTTTATAATTACAATTCAATATATTTGTTGTAATATTTACCGTTATCTAAAAATAAGCAAAACAAGTTAAATAAGTCATTGGGATAGTTTTTGAGTTTAATTACTTGAGGAAGCTACACGTGTTTTTTCGTAAAAAAAAATTTTTTAATTGTAGGAATTTATTTTTCTTAGCTGAATATTATAATTAAATAAGTTAGACAAACTTAAGTTTATTGCTTTATTCTTTTTTAACAAATTTTTAAGTTTAATATGGTTCGTCCATTGCTGTCCTCAAAAGTCAACGAAATTCACTATTTTTTACGTCAAGGTAAAAGTTGTAGTGAAATTTCGTTGCTTCTTAATATCTCCAAATCTAGCGTGGGTAGAGTACGGAAGTCGTTGCCAAATTTACCACTTCCATCACGAGGAGGCAGAAAAAAGATTTTATTCGAGACTACAGAACGGTGCATTTTAAGAGATCTTCGGTATATATAGAACGGATTTATAAATTTTCTCTGTTGTCTCAGTATTAGTTTTATTTGTTTTTTTTTTCTCAAAACTGTTATTTTTTAAATTATTAAAAATAATTTTCTTTATCAACGAGGGAACGAGTTTCTTTGATATTATTTTCATGGAAACATTCATCACTTATTGCCAAAACTCGTCTTATAAAATTGTTTGCGGTATTAATTATGATTGTTTTTGGTTAGCACGAGTAGAAAATCACAACCTGTCCAAATACAGTAGGCTTTTGGTACCAGTCAATATAAATTTTGTTGTTTCTCCTTATTTTTAATGTGTCAAGATATGGTAACTTCCTTGTTTCTCTTCTTCACCTATAAACTTAATTCTAGGATGGAAATTGTTTAGTTCTCTTAAAGTTTCCACAATTGCATCTTTTTTCACTATCCCAAAGAGGTCGTCTACATATTTCGTCAGGACTCTAGGTTTTACTTTCAATTTAGTTCTCGTTTCATTTAATAATTCATCGCGCCATCAGTTTTTATAAAAATAAAAAAATAAAAAAAAATAAAAAAAAAACCTTTTTCTTGTTACTTCGCGGCTTTAAAATATTTACTTACTGTTGTTAAAGAAATCTAATATTTTCTAATACTTCCTTTTGTTAAAAAAAACTACTACTTAAACTCGCCGATATTGATTACAACCATAAATTTAAATTTATCTTCTTAATGAGGCAACTTACTTTCAATATTCTTTAATTTCAAATTCAAATTAGGAAATACATATATTATTCTTGAAGAGTAAATGAGATTTTTTAGCACATAAAATTAAATTGAACTTTTATTGTCTTAAATATTATTGTCCTATTCTACGCAACAATTATTGATAAAGTTTTCTTTTTGCTTTCTTTGATATTTTTTGTTTTAGAATAAATTTATGATCAATTTATGATCAAAAAAACAATGACAGCAAGAATAATATTTAAGTACCATTAAAATATCGCATCTTCATTTGAATATTTTTACAACCATTTTGATAGGCATTAATTATAAATGACAACATTTACACAGCCATTAAAATAGCAAAACAGAAATAAACGAATATTGAAAACGCACAGACACACAAATATTGGGTGCTTAGATGAGTATTAACGTCAACTGTGAGTGAACAAGTTTTTATTATGCAAAAATTTTACTCTGAAAATAATTTTTGGAGCTGGAAAGATTATTTGATAAAGTTTTATTCATGTTGCGACTTAAGTTCACTTTAATTTAAGTATTTTAATTGCTATGAAAACAAAACAAGTCATTTTACGGAAAATTATTCTTTTAAGATATAGATCCCATGAATACTTTGCGAGGAGTTCACATTATATTAAAGCAATTAAAAAGCATTTGGTTTAATAGAAAATCAGAATTTTTTAACTCGAAAAACCCAATGCTTAAGTCTTAAGAAATGTTTTTTTAATAATAAATTAATTAAGTTCCGATAAAAAAACCTTTTCTTTATTGGTTCCTCGGCCACAGTCCGCTATTCTTAGAATCTCAAGAGGTAGAATAATAAAATTTTAAAATTTCAAAAATAAGTCCATGATTCCTTAATAAATTCCTTAATTTTTAGAATTTTAATATAAAAATTTCGAAGAATTGCTACTACCTACAGTCATCTTATAATTTTTAATTCAAAATTAAATTAAAAATAATTCAAACATTTTTGAATAATTATTTTAGCAAACCTCCTCTTATATTTATTGTGATTATTCTTAGAGTAAATTAGTCTTAATTAGTTGTCTAATAATGTTAAAAAAACTCTCTTCTTTGCAGCTCTTTGCAATTTTATAAAGCCATTGAAAATGATAATAAAATCGAATAGTAAAATTTTTATTATTATTAATTTTTATATGACTGTAATGGCGATAATTCGTTTTTTTTTTTTATATTAAATTAATTTAAGCGCATTAATTATTTTAACCATTTTCATTTTTCCGTCTTTAATTAATATCATCAACAATAATGAGTTTTATATTAAAATCTTTATTTATTAAAACATTCCATATTCCATGGCTTTATCAATTTCATTAGCAGCAGTATTATAATGCACTATTCATTCGTTTATTTTTTCTTTCTTTTAGCGTTAATTAACTGACTTAATATTTTTATTTTCCTTTGGTACAAAAATTTTCTATAACTAAAACTTATTGTATGTGTGAGTTTGCACATCAATAAGTGTTTGAATGTAAATGTTTATGTGCATTTAATTAAATTCTTTTCGATAATAAAGTGTTTATGAAGTTTATATTAAAATAAATAATTTCATTTCATTTTTATTAGAAAGAACACAAAAAGTAATGAACATTTTTCTTATTTAAACCTAAACAATTTATTATGATTTTTTTAGTACAAAAAGAAATATGAAAGTGTTAAATTATGAAAACACAAGGTCTTTACATTTAATTTAATTTTTTTAATATTTCGCTACTTCTTAATATTTTTCCTGATGATGCTACACAAAGGAGTAGTGAAATATTGAAAAAATAAAAGATAAATACCTTGTGTTTGAAAAATAAGTTAAAAATACAATTAATTAAAAGGTCAAATAAAAAACTATATAAATGTGTTAGATTATTAGTTATTATTTTTTAAATTTATAGCATTTTAATTGACTTCGAATTAGAATAATATTAATATTCTGCCACATATAAAATAAAATAAATGTTTACTCTTATTTTTATAAAATTACCTAAGAATTTCAAACATGACCAGGATTTGATTTTATTTAATTTTTCATAAATAAGTTGTAGATTTTTCTCAAACGTTTACTAGCTGCGTACCAATTTAGTTTTTTATTTGTATTTTTTAATCTTTTCCATTTGAGGTGTAAATTTGTGGTTCATTTCAAGTCTTAAATTTGTTGTATTTTATCAAATTGTTAAGATTTGCAATTACCAACAAATATCATATCGCTTTTCATTGCATGCCCATCACCTACAAAATGTTTATAAACACATTACGAAAAAAAGCTCATGGGAAAGGGAACTCAATAAAGAGGCCTTTTATTGATCCTTTCAAGTGTTTTTATCTGTTTAAAGCACGTAAAATATTAATAGAAAATAATTCTTTGATATGAATATTGTACTGGTAGTTAAGTGTTGTGTTTTAATAAATTCTTTAAAAATCTTCTGTTAAGTTAACGTTATAAGCTGTAGGTTGTCGCACATTTTACACGACATCCTATTTAAAACTGGCTTTGAGAACAATTTTGCTAATCGTTAAATGTATAGAAACATAGCTTTCAACTCTGATGTAATGATTCTTCATTTCTTTAAGGCATCAGTGGGTCCATATTTGATTAAGAAAAAAAAAATGTCAACTTTTTCAAGAAAAACAAATATCATAATTAAAAGGAAAACCGAACTTATTAAAAAGGCCTGTAAAATACAAATCTGATCTGCCAATTGCTTTTTTCTTATAACACTATTGATAAGCAATCGACGTAATGTAAACACTTTAAAATTCACATACAATAAAACAAATAGTAGTAAATTAAATATCAAATGAAATATATATATTTTAAAGCAAGCAATCAACTGCTATTTTTTTGGAAATTGATTTCTTTAGATAATAGCATTGTCGGCCGAAATAACAAATGAAAAAATAATTCTCTGGGGTGAAAAGATTTAATTCTAAACAATTAGTCAATGTTAATTATAAATAATTAATATATAAAAATTTTATTTATAGATCTTGGGGCAGCAAAGAATACCGGGTTTTGGTGTTAATAAATATTTGAATATTTTTGGTTTTAAACTATTTCTTTAATTTTATCTGCATTTTATTTTTAAAAAAATTTTGATTGTTTTAAATTTAAAGTATATAATAAGGCAAGAAAAATGTAATTGCTATTACAACATATTTATGGGGTATATACTACAATAAAAATGGTCCCTTTGGTTGCGGTGAAAAATGTTTCCTATTTTAAAAAACAAACATTTGTGTCAAACAAAATATGATTTTAAACCAATCGCAGCGGCAGGTGAAATAACACAAACATCACTTTAATGTAAAAACTCAACACATTTCGCTAGAAAAAATTACAAACATCATACAATAGACAGCAACGAAAAAACTAACAACATTACAAATTTCCGGAAATGCTTTCATTTACATAATTCTACACTTACACATAACTTTCATATTTGTATTGACGCTCATTGCTGCTTACAATTTTCCAGTCTTTGGGTTAAGTATATAACTAAGTAGCTATGTTAACCTAGTTCAACAGTATTTTAATATTAACTTAATCATTAAAATATACCATTTTGTTTTTAGTCTTATTGTTTTACTTTTATGCTCTTAACGGAAATACAAGGAAAATACAAAGTTTTTAAAAACATACTTGAATACCAGTCATTGAAATTGTTACTTAATTAAAGATTGATTAAAAAACAGCTTTTTTAATTTAAGACGTTAGTATTGATTTGAAAAACAAAAGAAATTAAGACTTTCTTAACAAAAATTGAATAAGTGAAAAGTGGATTGGTAATTAACTTAAGAAGAACTTTGTTTTTAAAGTGTAATAGTATATTCATACATACACTTTTATTGATTCAATATTCTATCTATTGACAAAATTAGTTTGGTTTAGACGCAATTGGTTTGTATCTGAGGTAGACATATAGAAATGTTGCTTCACACATCTTCTGAACAGTGTTTTATTTTAATTTCTACTCAAAATTATAGCAATTTCATACTTATAGCGCAATAAATTATTGAGATTTTGTATGGAATATTGAACTTAATAATTGCTTTTATTGCGAAGGGCTGAATATTGAATAATTTCAAAAAAGTTTTATATTTTTATGTTTTGTATTTTAAATTAACTGTCGCTGTGAGTCACAAAAGAAGCCTCCATTTACTTAAAAGATTTTAAATTTTGAAAATTTCTACCTGAAATCACTGAACATAATTTTTTTAATCGAGTTCAGAAATAAATTATTAAAAGATGGAATGTTTACAATTCTTTAAGTTTGGCAAATATTGAATTTTTATGTTCAGTAATGGCAGGTATTTAATTTAAAGTAAACGCAAAAAAGTTAGTAATTTCCAATACTTGTTTTAAGTCCCTTAAAAATTAAAAATAATTATTCTACTACTAACTTTCATTAAAACTGTATTTAAGATTTCCAAGCGTTTATACAGCTTACTGGAATTTATCATAGTTTGCAATTAGCTATAATGTTAATTATAAATATTACAATGTTTAATTTCTTATATCAAATCTTGTGTAGTGTGCATTTTAAAACTTTTTTTAAAATATTTTAATTAAAATCTTTTACACATTCTAAACTAGAGTTAGTAATGTTCGTTTAAAAATATATACAAAAACCATCATGATTTTCTATAGCCACCCATCATAAATCAAAACGACTACAATACCTTCATGTGAGAAATTTTTCAGCTAAATTACACGAACGAGGCACTGACTTGATTATACAGTTGAAAAATATAGAAGCCAATATTAAAAATTTATTTCTCTTTACTTGCTTCTAGTTCCTGTTTTCAAAATACAGCCTATATTTCAATCGAATGTAGTAATGTAGAAAAATTTATTTCAATTTAAATCCATATACATTATCAAATAAATTAATAAGAAAAAAGAAACAGCATAAACAAAATTTATCTTATTATTGGTAGAGAAAAAGTCTCTGAAGAAACACCGGGGCTTATTGTCCAATAGAAGAAACCAAATATATTTACTAGCTTTCAAAAGGTGAATGCGTCAACACCTTAATCTACTCCTGAGTACAAATAGGTACTTGATAACCACAACAGTTCATGGATAACTTTCTATATTTTAAATGGACATTTATTTATTGTTTTTAAACTAAATATTTTTCTTACTTAAAAGCCTGGCCTACGCCTTTTATACTGCACTTCCACAATGTAATCAATCTTCCTGTTTTTTTTTTTTTTTTTTTTTTTGCCCCAAATGATTTTAACATTATTAGTGATTTAAAAGCTGCCTGTACTAAGATCTTAATTCACAAGTTACTTTAACGTTTAACCTTCCATTTCATTCTACGAACAGGTGATTAATGTTTAAATCAAAAAGGTTCAGCAGCATAATAAAGTCACTGATTTATGTTATTTAGAAAATGTCAACATTGAATAAAACAAGACACTTTTTACTTTTTTTCAATAGATTTTTCTTTTCAAAGTATTTGCTTGTGTTGGCACAATAATACTTTTGGCATACAACTGAAACAGCAATAAAAAGAAATTTCACTTAAAAACCTTAAAAGCATTAAAGTTGTTTTTATTTCCAGTTGCTTTTTAAATGGATTCAACACAAAAAATAAAACAAACAAAAAAAACTTGTCAAATCCAACCTTCAAGTAAATTTTTTTCAAATTTATTTTTATTTTTTGTTAACATTTGGAAAACAAAAGTTTTTAAGAGAAACTACGCAGTTTTTTAAAACTTTTTAATGACATTTAATTTTTATTAATATGAAAATGAATTATTTTTTCACCATTTTGTTGATGTGAGCACACAATTATACGAAAAAATTTTTATAAAATGGGATATAATTAATAAAAAATATTAATATTATAAATTCAAAAATGTTGTTTCAATTAATTTTTGTAATGGCTACTTGTCCTCAATTATGTACCTTCAATTCATTTGAAATAATATTTTTTTTTTAAAGATTGGGTTAAACAAGAAAAAAATAAATAAATAAAATATATTTTAATTAAAAATTTTTTTATCCTAAAGATCGACCCAGCAAAAAAAAATCAAATTTTTTTAGAACATGTAGCAAAAAGTATTAAATGACAAAATAACAAAAACAAAAAAAAGAACTAAGACATATTCACCTCTACTATCACCCTAAGCAACTCGTTACTTTGCAAATTCCTAATGAAATATGTGTGTGTCTGAAATTTTTTGCAATAAACTCAATTAAGTAACAGAACACTCAAATGCAGAAGTCTCTTATTTCGCATGTTCAAGACAAACAATTGTACCAGAGGAAGATTTTCCGTTTTTATTTAAATATATAAAAAAAATTTTTAATTTGATTTTTTTTTTTTTTTTTTGCAGAACTTATAAAACATAACAAAACAAGCATCCCTGATTAGACTTGCAGTAATATTGCTTTACCATTACTTTATGAATCCAAATATATGAGGATCTTAAATGACTTTAAAAAAGCGATTACGTTTAGTAAATTAAAAGTGAAAAACTATTATAGCTTTAATAAGTAGTAAACATAAATCTGATGTGCTTGTTTTTTACGACAAATGTTGTATGGAAATTCGAGGTTTTTTCCTAGTTAACACGTAATGTTATTGATGCAATTATTTTATTACTTCAAAAAAATTAAGGACATATAAATATCTTTTTCGAAACCTTCTCAAATTGTTTAATTTCAATAACTAACATCTGATATTTGTCCATTTCATAATTATAAAATAAAAAATCTTAAACGAAATGATTTGAGAGTTTTTTTTTAATTAATTGTAAAGGCTCTGATAACAATTAGATACATACGTGTTTTCAAGGGTCTTTAATGTAGCCTGTTTATTATTTTAGGAACTTCATTCAACAATTAATAAATTATTGTATAGATTTATAAAAACAATCCTGCGTCTTTTTACTCTAAAAAAATGTAAGTGTGAGTGATACCAAAAATTTTATTTACTCTTTTGACAAAATGTAGAAATATTTTACTAAGTTCAGAATAAGATTTTATTTTAAGAATAAACCACAATGTTAATATTTTCACACCTTCAACTAAAATCTAGACTTTGCTTTTCTCTTTAAAACTAAATTACCTTGACTGAAGCCTAATTTAAAATAATTCCCTGGATTTTAATTTTATAATAAATACACAAAGAACTGCAGAATATTCTTCCGGCTTATACTAGAATATATTTTATTTTGAGTTTAAAGTATAAATATATTACATTTATTATTATATTAAATGATTTTTCGTGATTATAAAAGCTTTAATACATAAAATTACACAAGTTTAAATTAAACTATCTTTTTAGTTCATTTAATATAATGTTTTTATATTTATTTTCATTTCAATTTTTCTTTTACATTTCTATGTTTTTTTTTATTTTTTTTTTTTTTTTTTTTTTTTTTGCATCAAATTTCAGTTTATTATGATAACTATAATTCATGAGGATACAATTCGTGGCGAAAATCCATTAAGTTTGAAAATAATAATATTTCATGTGTATTATACTACAATTAAATAAAAGTACAACACAACATAAAAGTAAAACACAACTACACAAACTCTTATCATATTATGTTAAAATGGCTGTTAAAGATCATTGTGTAATTTTAAGATAATTTTCTATATGATTCCACTACTTAAAATTAATTTAACGTGAATTTAACTTTCGGAATAAGAAATTGTGTAATAAAGTACGTAAACAACTCAGCAATAGATATTTGAAATTGAAATTGAACCAATTAGATTAACCTAACGTACTTCAGGTGGAAAAAATAGGCAAATTTTGAATAGAAATGTTGTATGATTGCTCTTGCTCATATTAATTCGTGGAAATGCTCACTCTTACACTTACTCTTACACTTACACATTAACTATTGCGTACTTATTTAAGACATTCTTTTTTAACTTTAGGAATTAGTTCAATTACTACTTCCTTTATCGAAAGTAATGTGTTTTGTAAGCGAGTAACAAAATTTGGCAATTACAAATTAAGTCGTTAGATGGCAAGTACTTTTTAAAGTAATGTCTAAGTGTATGCTCGGGATATATGGCGTAAATATTTGAAAGTGATTAAAAAAATATGTCAATCGTAGCCGTTATTGATAGAGTGCATTCTGGGAGTTCATCTTTTACTTTTTTTCTATTATTGCTGGTCTTATATCACGAACAGTGTTGATCTTTTGTTTGCTGCTGGTTTGATTAAATGTGGCTCTATAAGAAATAATCGATAGGTTCCAAATCGTATGTATTGAAGGCCAATTGACAGATCCCTTTTTTGAAATCAATTTATCGTCAAACTTTGATTTTAGAGCGAGTTTTCACAGTCAACGTACGCCACGTATGTCTTCATATTAAGCCATAACTCGCACGGATTAACATCAATTATAATTAAAAAAAAAAAAAGATCATTGATCTCCATCATACGTAACGTGAGTTCCGGCTTCATTTTTAAAGCAAAAAGGTCTAATAAAGATACTAAGCATACAAAACCGCAGCAAACCGTGCATTTTCTGTACATAATAAAATCTATAGGGCCTTTTAAGGATTGGTTTCATTTCGTTTGCAGCAATTTTGTTTATTTACATTGTTTAAGTAAAAATAAACCTTTTACGTCTAAAATTTAAGCGAATTGACTACTGATTTTTTAACAAAACTGTTCAAAAATTTATTGATAAGCTTCAATTGAATAAGAGATATGGCCATGATTTTTCTATTTTGGATATCTTGTGATATCAAAATAATTTTTAATTATTTAAAGATATCGTAAAAAATTCTATTAAAATTAATAACCAATTATGGTAACAAATAAAATATTACGAATTATTTTTTATTCAATAATTAAATTTCAGGGAAGTTTTTTTTTAATTTTGAAGTCTTAAATTTAACTAATGTATAAAAAGGAGAAAGTAAAGCTTTACAACTTTAAACTGACAAGAATTCTCTGGGAACTATTTATTAATAAAATGTTTACATCAAATGACAAAAACGTACTTAAAACACTTTAAAAAAAACAACTCAATTATTATCCTGCGTATTTCTCTAGACAACATTAAATTGATAGAATTCAATTTCAAATAGAATTAGAAAGTTCATATATCCACTAAACTTAAAACCCTTACAGTTATTCTTTTTGTTACATAACATCAGAAATACAGTAATTTATTTTGTAAAAAAATTTAAGCAGCTGCTGAGGGAATATAAAGACTACCAAGCTATAAAAAATTCATAAAAATGTTCATGGTTAATTTTATAATAAACGTTGCTTTTAAAATTTCATCAAGAAAATTGAGAAAACTTACGTTAACACATACATTTCTATTAGATTGAATATATTCGCACAAAAAACTTCAAGTCCTTGTTTTTTCAGTTTTTCTATTTTTTATCCATGCGGATTTAAAAATTAATTTCAATAAAAAATTGCCATCTCAACTGCAAACTCCCACAGCTGGTTTATTTGCTGTAATACTGGACCTATTGTTCTAAGCCAACGTAAATAATTTCTTTAATACAAACGTACGTACAGATTTTATTTTTAGTAGTTATTTCTATATTTGAGAATACTTTTTTAAGTTTTTGACACAAACAAAAATTGAAGATAAGATAGAGTTTGTTATATTTCATTAGGATGCGGAAAAATCTCAAAAAGTGGAACAATGAAAATTGTAAAACAAGCAAATTAGATTTTTGCAATGAAGCAAATATTTGTAGCATTTAGAACACTTAATGCTTTTTCATAACAAACAGGTGAACTGGAATAAATTAAATAAGAACGATTTAGAAAACAAAAATTTATTTTTATTCTTTTAATTTAATTGGAAATTTTCGGAGACATTTTGATTTGCACTTAAATTTTTCTGAGTCGCATAATTTTTCTAATGAAAAACTAAACGGGCCTCTTTATAATAAAATCTATAGCATGTTTTTGGCTGATTGGCCCACCTGCGTTAGAAATTTCTCTTGTAGTGGCTTAAATTTTATTGTTGTCATTTTTAAACCTTTTGCCTAATACTGTCACTTCTGAGGAGATATAGAGTCCAAGCTGTGTTTACTAGAAATGCCGCATAACTTACACGCAGGGCCTTCATTTTATAAGAAATAGTTTTTAAAGTCTTTCACTATATTATCGAGTGTTAGGAAGAGTCCTCTAACTGCCAGCCCAGATATTATCGGTCATACGTCCTTTGAAAAATTATGTTCAATTGTGTGTTTAGTCTTTCAAGAGACAAATATATCAGTCAGCTTTTAAGCTTAGGAGTGTTTTTTATCCCATTAGATCTTGCAATTATTAAAAAATCTTTCCCACGATCAGTTATGTATACTGTACAACCATTTGAAATTTATTTCGGGAGAAGTATGCCCAACATGACTAATTTTAAAGAAGAACATTTAGGTGGCCAGTTTTGTCCAACTTTTTCGATCACTGTAGTATAACATGGAAAATGTTGGACTCTAGGACGTCAATTGCTGTTAGACTATAACGAAAGTTATTGACTTCACGTAGCCCTGAATTAAATAATCGAGTGGTGTTAAATCGCTCCACCTGAGGGGTCAATTGCTCATATGGAACGTAGCGACAATCGCAATGAAATTAAAAAGCTAAAGCAATATCATAGTTCACAAGTTTTATTGGGCTTTTAAAACGGCCTATAGTATCTTGTTGCAAGGCATATGATATGCTCTTAAGAAACAACGGCAATAAATCTGCCTTCACGAATGCTTGTATAATACTGCATTCGAAGACATATATTTCTTTAAATTTCCACCTTGAGAAGCATAATTTTAATAAGTGTCTTGCAGTCTAAAAATTAATAAATTATTTGCCAAAAACTTTAAGACATAAGGAAATTCCATTGAGAAAGTTTAAATTGGGTTATTAGGACCTACTCATGTTTCTCTTTGTGTTGCATAAAACATTTTTTATATCATATCCAGTACGACAGTAAACTTTCCAACGTAATTGCTTTTTTATCTTTCGCTTATAGTTTTGTGCTCGCCAATATTCTTTTGTATTCTGTTTCTCATCATTGAATATGAACAACAATGAAATTGCTGATATAAAGAGTAGTAAAGAAAAATAAATTGAATAAATAAAAAAAATTAAAATTTTACTTCTTCTAAATGTAATTACGTTACGGATATAATAGTAAAATAAAATAATTTGAATTTCATCTTTTTGACATTCCTTGTTTCCTTGTTTACTAACATTATAACGATAAAAAAAAATTAAGTGCTTTGTATGTCCTGTTTTTCTACAAAATAGCAAACTTTTATGAAAAAAAAATTTTTTTTCTTTATATGAACTGAGGTTTTAAGAGGCCTCCCCACAAAATTCTATACGAATCCATCCAGACAGACAAAATTTTCAAAAATATATATTTTGTATTCTATACCGGTTACTATCTACACCAAAATTAAAATATTTTATGTACAGAAATTACCCCATTACAGTTTTATTGCATTTACTCGTATAGATTATTCCGAAAAGCAGGCACCATTAATTTTGTAATTTTATATTCGTTACTCATACGCCATGATACGGAAATTTTGTATCGACTTCGAATAAAGGCGTTTGTCAATTCGTTTGTATTTTTATATTTGTTACTTAAGAACTCCCTCAGTTTTCCATCAATTATTTTTGCAAATTTAAAATTGAATAGGGCGACTTTTTTAGCATAAGTAATTAATTCACATTTTTTGGCCGGTAAGTGTAAAAAAAAAAATTACAAAGTAACTATCGCAGGGGATTCCAATATCAATGAAAAATGAAAAATGAAAAATTAAACCTTAACTTCTTGAAGCGTGTTACAAAAATTATATTTATTAGGGTCCGTGGCTTTATCTTTTAAACCGTGTTTTATTTTATACAAAAGGGTTTCTCACAGCCATCTTTGCTCGCCTTGTCTGTTTTGATTTCGTTTTTGCAAGAATTTTATTTTGTCGAAAAGATATTTGTTTATATGTCGCAATACATGAAACAAATAGCCATTACTGCTTGACAGAATAAACAGCAAAATAGAATAAGGACTGCATATCTAAAGTTGTCTACACATACAATAAAATAATAACGGGGACATTTCTGTACCTGAAATACATTTTAAAAATATTGGTGGTTTTGATATCGGATACAATACACCTTTTTTGGAATTTTCGTGTATCTGTCTGTCTGTGTTCGCATCACGTTAAAACTGCTAGCTCGATTTGAATAAAATTTTGTGTGGAGAACCCCTAGAATCTTAGCTCAAATATAGAATACTTTTTGTTTCGTAAGAATAAGTTATTTCGTGGGGAAAAATGAAATACAAATGTGAAGGCACACAATTTTAGCGCTATAATGGTACTTAAATAGTTGTCAGCACATAGTACTTTTATAGATAAAAAATTGTTGATACTGTTTACAGATCTCTACGACAAATATCTTAAAACATGTTTTTCTAAATTTTAATTTTAAGAAAATTATAAATGACACGCAGACTGTATTTTGGGTACTGCTAGTCTCATATAAAGTCAATTGTATAGAGTTTCTGGACGTTAAATAAATGTAACCCAGCTGTGTATTGGTTTACCTAAGTCGTTCATTTGTTTTAATTTACTTTATTTGTTTTTATTGTGTTTAAAATTCATAAAAATCTAAATAAATACATACATAAATACATACATACGTACATACATACATATATATATCTATAAACCTCTTATATTGTCTTTTACTTTTTTTAATTCAAATTGTAAACAAAAAGTAAGCACGTGCCATTTGCACCTGTTTCTTATACACACGTTTAAACTGCTGTACCTTAACTTACGGGAAAACAGAAACCATCTTTACAAACAAAGTAACAATTATAAATATTCACTATAAAATTAACATTAAATAACAGTAATGTCAGCAACAAAAACAGGTGTTAATAGCAGCTGCACATTGTTAAAGAAATGGTATTTTTCTTTATTAAACTAGTAGATAAAAAATATATTTTAAAAAACAACAAATAAAAAATAGTAAACTTGTTGCAAAAATTTTAACTTTAAGAAAAAAGGAGAGACCAGAAACCCATAAGTTTCTATAAAGAAATATTTTATTAATTAAATTTATTTTAACCATGACTCTTTAAAGTTTTTACATCTAAAAAATTCTTAATTTGTTGTTTTATATTTAAACAAAATCAATTAAATTTTAATTGTTTTATAATTCTAGCATTTGTGGTTTTTCAAAAATCAAAAAATAAGTTTGTTAAAACAGAATGTTATTACACTGCAGACAAAAAGCCATCCGTAAAACTAAATTCTGTGCTTCAAGCGAAGATATTGGTTTGCAATAGATCATTATACTACGGGTTCTATAAAAGTACTAAAAGTATTTAAAAATAATAAGGTTGCTTTCTATGTTATAAGTACACAACAGTAGACAAAATGTATACAAAAGGATAACTTAACACTCAAGGGTGTTGAGTACTAAACACAACGCCAAAACTCTCCGTTTTATTATAGTTGCCTCTGTGAGAAACACTCTCTTGTTGAGTTAATTTTTATTGCATTGTCATCTGCTGCTAAGCTAACAGAGACAGCGTAGCATCCAACGGCAGAAGTAAATGCAGAATTTTAAGTTCCATTCAACTCAAGCAGAAGTAACAACTGTTATTATTTAACATTAAATACGAAGCAACATTTAGTAACAGCCTTCTAGGGGTTCAAAAGATGTTAACATTTTACATACAAAGAGTGAAACACTATAACATTTTTAGGATTTAATGTTAATGATTAACATTTTTCAGTCGAAAACAACAAGTTTCTCTACCTGTCTCCTTCACATCGAATATAAATACTATTTCTTGTACCATGATTTTTGTTTCCAAAAAATATTCGTGTTAAACTCTATATTCGCTCATATTTCTTATTTGGGAAAGAATAAATAATAAAAAACTGTTTGGAAAATTACTCTCTCTTTTACGAACAATTAAAGAAAAGAATTTGAAACTGTTTAAATTTTATGAAGGCCTAAAGCGTTGAGTGTGGTCATGTTTAACAAGTGACTGACCTAGTAACATTTATCAGGCCTACACATTACACGCGTATACAAAAATATTTACATTTAATTTTCCTGTTCTCATTTTTGCTTTTCTTTTAAAGTTTATAGGTATTCTCTTGCTTTAGGGGTTTTGGTCGTGATAATGGCCGCTTTTTGTTCAAAAAATACTGATATTTTTTTTTTTTGTTGTTGTATATATTTTTATGCCCGTCCATCCTGACAAAATATACTTGATTATATGTTTTTTAGCTTTGATGCTTACTTATTTAAATACTTCAACTTTGAGTGATTTTCAAGGAAAAACGTTAAAATTGGTAAGAAATGTAATAGAAAAATAAATTTTCCGGTTGATGTGTATTAACAGGAGCTTTAGAAATACACAGCTAGAGATTTAATTAAGAAGAGGCAATAGATCTGTAGCTTATGTGAAATTGTTTTCTTTCTGCCGTAAATTATGTTTATAGTTATGAAAACACTTATATTGAAACGCTATAAATCCTTTTACATAACAGGAAATAAAACATTGGTTAAATTCGCTCCCAAAGGGTTCCGATCACAAAGGCAATTAAATTTTTGTAAAAAAATAAGTCCTCTATAGAAATATCCTTTCATAAATAATTTAATTTTTCGTATTTTAGTCTTAACTTTAAAGCGGACACAGTACTACTGCTTTGTGTAAATTTCAGAAGCCTGCTTATAGCGGCATAAAAAAGCGACGGAAGTTTTAAAAATCATGTTCTACGAAAACACCCTTTAATTTTTTTGTTTATTGCTCACACTTTTTTTATAACGCACATATTTTTACATACTCTATATGAAATCCAAATGTCTACTTATTATGATTCAAGTCGCAGCAAAAGCAATTTTATTGACGCTTTTTTCATTACGTGTCTCGGCATTTAATAATTTACATAGAAAATTAGATCAAAGTAAAATGACAAAATTTAAGTATTGTTTTTATTTTCCATAAAAATTGATATTTTAAAAACGCGCTCAACTTTATCTTGACTGATAGAAGTTTTTTGCTTCTGTTAAAATAAAATTTTTTTAACCCTGAATTAATTAATTATTATTTATGTGTTTTTAGATTCTTTGATTTTTTTTAATAAGTTTTTCTTTTCAAGTGTTTTAGCGCTCAAAAGAAATTTTTTTTTTCAAATGAAATAAAACAAAACTTTTCTGTGATAAGTTTTCATACTCACACGTGTTCAATTAACAAATGTCAGCTTTAACTAGTTTCGAATTTAGAGTTGACTTTAAAGCCAAAAGTATATTTTAAATTGTCTATGAATGAGTTAGAGTCGAATCTAAAATAAAACCGATTTTAGTTCCCTTAAAGTATACTTCATCTTAACTGTGAATATGGGCCTTTGATTTTTTTTAATAATTTTTTCTTTTCAAGTGTTTTAGTGCTCAAAGGAAACTTTTTTCTTTTTTCAAATGAAATAAAACAAAACTTTTCTGTGATAAGTTTTCATACTCACACATGTTCAATTTACAACTGTCAGTACCGGGTGTTGATGACAATTTTGTTGGAAATATACAATCATCTCTTACTCTTTGAATAATAAACAAGTGTCACAAAATTTTTGTCGTAATGTGAACGTGCCTGAATTTTTGGAATTATCATTAAATGCTTTTGTACGTTTGTGCGTCAAGAAGATTAGTTTACAACAAGAAATGAAGGGACAATCACTTGAGGACAATTAAACTATTTCTCATTTAACAAATTTACAGTGTCTTTTTCAAATGCATCTCGGCAATTTTCTCTTTATTTTCTTTTATGTGAACTCAGCCTTCACTTAATGAAAACTTCATACAATTTTTTAATAAAATTTTTTAAAGGAATAAATTTATATTTTTAAAAACAAAATTATTATTATTTTATCAAAAAAATATTTTACAAATTTTAGTGTGTTAATTTAAAAAGAAAACAGAAATAACAAGATACTTAATTTTAAATTTCTAAGCAAAATCTGTTTCTAGTTTATATTATAACATGGCATAGCTCTGGCGTCACCTGTTACAACAGAAAGTGTATAAAATAATGCATTTTTTGCTGTAAAATATTTCGAGAAGAACCTGTAAAATATTAACAGTTTACAGAGTTCAGTGTGTGTTATTGTGTTTAAATGTACACTCTTTTTAAACAGAGGTAAAACAGATAAGAGTGCTTTATTTATCCATGCCCAATTTTAGCGTTTTTGGGAAACTTTAATATTGTTGATAGATTAACTTAGACTTTTTTTAATATTTCTTTTCTAGTATTTTCGGTTTCAAATGAAATTTCAAATTGTTTTTTTCCAAATATAATTTTTTGAAAATATTAATGTTTTTTGTAAAATATAAAGGGTCATCCAAAAAACACGCCTACATGTTTCTTTGAAATAAAACACAAACTATTTGCAGTTTTTCCAAGCTGTTTTTTTTTATTAAAAGTATGATCCATTACATTTATAAGTGGAATAGAAGATCATTCAAATGTCCACCACGACTGCGTCTGCAGACATCAATCCGAATATCGAAATTTTCAATGACTTTCCGACATGTTGCTGGTGTTATTTCACGAATTGCAACTTGAATGTTGTTCTGTAGATCATTAATTGTTTGTGGCTTGTTAGCATACACTTGACTTTTCACAAAACCTCACAAAGAAAATCTAATTGTGTTAGATCACATGAACTTGGAGGCCAATTGAAATCTGCATTTCGTGATATTACACGTTGAGGAAATTTTGATCGCAAAAGCAATGTTTTCTCGAGTTGTGTGACATGTAGCACCGTCTTGCTGGAAATAGACGTCAGGCACAGCAATATGAAACAACTGTGTCCATAAAAAGTCTCTCAGCATTGATTGGTATCGCTCAGCATTCACAGTAACAGCATTTCCAGCATCATCTTCGACGAAAAATGGCCCAATAATTCCATTTGCCCAAAATGCACACCAAACAGTAACTTTTTGTGGGTGTAGATATTTTTCATGAATAACACGAGGATTTTCATCACCCCAGATACGACAATTTTGCTTATTGACGAATCTATCCATTCTGAAATGAGCTTCGTCACTAAACAAAATTTTGCTTGAAAACAATGGATCTGTTTCCTGAATAAGCTTATATGACCTGTATTTTCCAGTGTAAATAAAAAAAATTTATTTTACATTTTTCCCCGACGTTTTGTCAATTATTTGTTGACTTTCTCAAGGGTTGGGATATTTTGGAATTATTTACACAAAGAAAACATTTTTTAAAATGCGTATAAAACGTTAAACACAAAAAAAAATTGAAAACATATAACATATAAACCAAACGTTACAGAAAACATTAATTTAAAACCACAAAACACAACTTAAATTAGTATCGCAGTTTGTTTGTTTAACAATGGATCTGTTTTTCGATGTTCAATAATCCAACTAGCGAAATTACGACGTTGTAAATGGTCTCTTTCTTTCAATTCCCAGGTTAATTGAATTTTATAAGCATGTAAATGCAAATCTTTATGCAAAATCCTCCACAAGGAGCCATAAAATGTGGTCAATTCTTGCGAACGATGCGAAATTGTTGTTGTCGGTTCATTTTAAACCTTTACCAACAGCAGCAATATTTTCATTTGTGCCTACCGTTTTTGGTCTTCCACTTTTATGTTTATCAATAACACAACCAGTTTCTTCGAATCTTTTCACTAATCTTTGAATTGAAGATTGATTTGGCCGATTATTTACACCAAAAAAATCACGAATTTTGCGATGGGTATTTTTCAAAGAACGCCCATTTTTATAATAACTTTTAATGATGTAAGCACGTTGTTGCAATGTGTACCTGGCCATGAATAAAACTGTGCTACCTTCTAATAAAACAAAATGGCTTCTGTCATTTGAAAAGATGTCACGTGTAAAAATTATATAGTGCTGACATCTAGGCGTGACATTTGGATGACCCTTTATATTCGTTAAACTTTAATCGTAAAGTGCTGAGATTTCCAATTTTTTATTGGTGAAATGTTGGTAAAAATGTAATAGTGTGGGGAAACTCAGATAGTAGTTTTTTTTTTCTAAAATTTTGGCTTATAATACAACATTTTTATTGTTACTTTCTTATATTCCTCTCAGATTTAAGAAATAATTAATAAGAATAAAATAGTAAAACTAAATTAGAATGATCAGTTTTAATTCTGGTTTTTATTAAGTCATTAATTTTGATTAACGTCTTGTCCTTGCATATATTTTAAGCAATAAGTATTAGTAATTTTGTCTTGTGATTGTTATTTGCCACCTCATACGATTTTCTTGCAAAAGCAATAGTCTATAAAACATTAATTCCGCACACTTAGGAGTTTTTGTAAGTATTTTAAAATCCTGTCATACAACAAAAGCATTCGAACTCTATCTTATTAATTTCTTTTAAATGGCGTTTCTTTCTTATAATATTGACCCCGGTTGAAAAAATTCAAAGCACTCGTGAATTACCATTACATTTGCTTAAAAAAACTTTTTAGTTAAAAAAAGATTACTTTTAATTTAAAAAAGTGCGTATATTAAATCACTTATTTATTTTTATTTTTTAATATTTTCTTTTTCATTTGCTCTTGGATGACCTTTTTAAAAACGTAAATATCCATCAAAAATAGGGTGGACTTCATATAGCATTACAAGGAATCATCAATCAAAATAAACAATTACAGCAATATGTTTTAATATTTATAACTAATGAAATAAAAAAATATGTTTGGTAAATACAAAATAGGCAGGCAAAAATATTAGTTATTTTAGAATTTATTAGAAAAATTTCCAGAATATCATTAATCAAAATATCGTTTGAGAAAAATCTAGATTTATTAAAAGAAGAAAAATGAGTCCGAAACAACAAAAGTGAGCATAGATAATAAGAAAAATCTTAAAATTATTAAAAAAAAATTAAAAATGATAAATTAAAAGTCCAAGCTAAGTATGAATAAATAAGATATTAAATAACGATTTAGAAAAAAAATATTATTAATTGTTAAAAAAAATATTAAAACCTTTTAAGAGTCTCATAATTCCTTTATTATTATTGTATTTTCAACAGTATCCTGCGAGAAGAGCCAAAATTAAAGCATTTTTACATCCTCTCAGAATTTCAAAAACTTTAGTATTTTCCTTGAATACAATAGACGTGGCTCAGGGAAAAATATATAAAAATTATAATACTAAATAAAACTTAACTTGTTAGTTACTCATTTTATAGAATAAATATATGAAATTAAACTAAATAAAAAAAAAATTAAATCAAGTTCTAGTTCCAGTCGAAATTGAAACATTTTCACAATTTCTCGGCCTTTTAATCCACATAATTTTCCATTTGAAAATACAACCTACTAAAAGTTCGACCACCGAAAATGTAAAAACATTTTATTTCGCAGTGAAATTAGAATTACAGAACACACTTGACTACTTTGTTTTTTCCTTAAAATTCTTGCGTAATGGGGTCTCTAACTGCAAACACAAATGCATCAGGTTTTTTATTTAATTCTGAATACTCTTCAGTAAGACTCTGTGGCATCAGCGAGATCTAAGCTCGAGATTTCCTGACTATTATCTCGGCTGCGATTGATGCACCCTAGTATGTTTTATATTTCGCTAGAGCTTTGGCGAGACTCCTGACGGTGATATTCGGTTTAACCATACTGTGAATATTTAAATAGAATAGTATTGAACTCTGTCAAAAGAGGAATATAATAATTTTCGTACTAAATAAACTGCAATTGTGCAATTTTCCAAGATTTAAAAAAAGTCTTAGTGGATTATATTAAACACATCTGAATCACCAAAAATGTTGGTGGAAGCTTAATTTGGAGAATTTGATAGAAGCGAGAATAATTAAAATTATTGTTTTTGCTATCGAAGTGAACAACTAAGCATCATTGTAAGGCATAACTTATTTCTAGGTTTGTAGGTCAACATCAAGGTCTGTACTTGAAATTTTTACGCTTGACATTTTTTGTGCCCTAAGATTCTGGATAATGCAAAGCATCACTAAAACAATATGAGAAATATTAGTAACTTTGTAACGAGAAGAATAGGACAAAAAAATTGCAAAAAATACTTGAACTAATAAAAAAAGCACAAAATAAAAAAATAAAAATTTATAATTTTTAGATTTTTAAAGCTTCACAATAAAATGTGTCTAGAGAAATTCACTTGTTGTTGTAGCCTTCTGTGTAAAACGTAAAAGGGACTCTTTATCCTTTTGATTTGAAACACAAAAAAAAAGATTAAATTAATGTTAGCCAAAGGGCACTTGTAAATTTCCAAAGAGCTTTACGTTTGTTAACATTGAATCACAAACAAACAAAAATTGAAACTAAATTCTCCAATATGAAAAGCTAGGTTTAGTTACAAGCAGTTTCAGTTTGTGCTATTGTTGTTATTTTTAATCAATTTTATTATGAATTAAAGTTTTATTTAGTTAATACAAAATGCGTTGTTTCAATTTTGTATATTTTTATTATTTTTATTTTAATTATTTAAAAGGAATATTAATTACAAAGATGACTACAGTAAGTTTCATTCCCGAGCACTACGTACAAATCGCAAAATTTTATTATAAAATTTAAAATTTTTATCAACGACCTATCGCTCTTTCAGTATGTGTAAGCTTTGTTTAAAAATATTTTTAAGCTTCCAAGTAAAAGCAAATATAAATGCAGATATTTCTGGAATCACTGCCTTGAATTTCCTTCACCCTATTGCATTAAGGACTCCAAATATATATACTCTATGGGATCGAAACTAGATACTGTACAAATAACAAATGGAATAACATATTAAATACAAGCAGTGGCTTCATCAAGTGTTTATTTTTTAAAATACAAGTGAATGTGGTGCAAGATTTTATGAGTGACAAACAAAGTTAAACACAAGTATTTGAAACTTCTTGCTATCAGCAGTAAAAACAAAATATTTAAAGTTGCTCTTTGCTCCCTCAATATGTCTCTTTGAGTTTACTATCGATTGGTTAAAGTTAAAGTACTTGAATGAAAAAAGGAAACGGCTTTGTGCTTTTAAGTAATTTAAAAAATTATTTTTGGTTATTTTTGGTGGAACAAATGTAATGTCACGTCAAGTTGTACATTTCCCCAAAAAAAAGGAAAGACAAAGATAAGCTCTTCTTTTATTAAAATATGATTTGAAAATGTCAAAAATGTATAGATTGACTAAAGGACTACTACTCGATTTAAAGTGTTTTTTTTTTTTTTTGTCATTTTGCAATATTTTAAATTGTTGCTCGTAATACAACTGGCTCCAAATATGGGCCAAATGCTTCTTCGCTCCAAATAATACAACGAACAGTCCTTTTGAGGGGATGTAATGGCGTTTTTCTTGTTTTTCGGTTTATAAAGTAAACCTTAAAGCAAAAATGGACTTCATAGTTTTTTAAATTTTAAAATATGAAATCATACTCTTAAGCTACCAACTTTCATGTGAAGAGAGCAGACACTTATATTAGAATACCAAAATCCTAAATAATTTCCAATTATTGCTCTAATTTGCAACATTAGCTGCAGTAATTGTTGTATAATAATTGTTGAACGTATAAGAAAATGGTCGAAATGCTGGCTGACTCGTTGTGTACTTGTATAAATCATAAGTTGCCTGCTTGCTTGCGTGCTTGTGGTTCAATGAAATTTTCAACAGTTAGTTAAAAGGCTTGTTTGAAAATTTCCCTATTCTCCTTATTTTTATTATTATAACCGAAAGACAAACTGATTTTACTTCATACTTCGAACATTATTTGATTTAATCTTGTTTTAATGGCTTTAAGTATGATACAAAATGCTTAAGGAAGTTGAGGGCAACAGCCACAAAACATTTATAATTGTACGATGTTAAGTATTTAGGTGTGTTTGGAATACAATTTAAACTGCTTGAGTAATATTTGTGTTTAATAAGTGAAAATAATGTGAAAGTGTTCAAACTGATAAGAATAATATAATGTTTGAGTTGCCTGAAAATTATTGAAGAAATTATTAAGAGAAGTTTATTGGATTTAATTTTAAAACTAATTAAGTTTAATAAATTTTTACATAATTTCTGTCATTTCTTTTTATACGTATGTATGTATGTATATATGTATGTATGTATATGCATAAATAAAAGGTGTAAAGTAGCATTAATTAATTGTTAATGAACTTAAAATATTTTTTTTCAAGTTATTCAAAAATATCACGAAATTTTTGATTGTGATTCGAAGGAAAAATCCAAAGCTGCAGAGGGCATTTTCAAGAAATTCAGTGGGTGCAACTACATTTGTGACAAACGTTGTTTTAGTTTTTTATTTCATTTAATTTTTTACTGAGCAGAGTTCTTATTTTAAATCATCACTACCAATTCTATATTTATCATCTATTTCACAGAACTCCATCTTAGGAACCGCCATAGTAAGACACTTAAAACTCACTGAGGCAAAATTTCTGTATCCGCTTTAAATTAAAAATTGCAGAGCATCCTCACAGAACCAGTGTACGTTGTTATATGTCAACTTGTGAAAAATGTTACAAAACGAGATTTTTTTAAATTAAAAGGAGCCTACATAGAAGAACTAGCTGTTACGCTATTGTCTTATGTTTTAATTCTTTAATATTCTATAACCGACAATAAAAACATAAAATACAAGACTAAAGGTTGACCCAAACAAGGCACTCAAACCTTTGTATTTCAGTTCAACTTACATTTGGCTGATTGATTTTTAATGAATATTTTTCGAGAAACTCATTTTTTCAATGATCGTGTAATATTAAATGTTTATATATTGATTTCAACTTTCAAACGTTTCTGCAGCATTAAATACGTACAGAACAATAGAATCTGAATTCGAACAGAGAATGAAAATGAGACAGCTGATTTTATTACATAATTTATTTTTAATATTTTTCATTTGCTTTATTCTCTATTGAAGTCAAGGCAGGGATTAACGACAACACAAACACATAAAAACAAATAGTCGTTTTAGCAAATATCTACATATAAGAGTTAAATTGAAATGATTTTGTGATAAACAACCCACAATTGTATTATTTTAATTGTTTTTCCTTATTATAGTCACATATGAGCATTTACATACACAAGCAACAAACATGAGCTTGAAAAATTACACATCAAATACATAATAAAACTAAAAGGCGTTTTATTCAAAGGCCCTTTTTCAAGGGCCTATTTAAAATTTTGAAAGTGACTTTTCATATATCCGTTTTTCCGTACTGAGCACTTACGAAGGTTTTAGTCTATTTTCCTTGATTTTGCGTAACTGTTAGAAAAGAAAATTGGAGTGAAAAATACGCTGACACAAATTTGAAAGAAAATTATTAATAAAAAAATTATTTAAAAAATTGATATTTTATCGTCGATTAAGTTAATCTTTATTTATATGTGAGATGTGACTACAATATAATTTCTCAATGGTTTGGTTATACACATTATACATTAACTATTGCAACACCTTTTCATTTGTAATTTTAAACATATATACTTTTTACTATACCAAACAAAGAAAAGTACATTCTGCCTAATTTTTAAGTGTTTAAGGCTTAGGACCATATAAGCCAAATTATAGCAATTACGGGAAGACTCTTTAATTTGTAAATTAAACTTGTATACCTGTTAACAATCAGATTCCTAGTAAACATGAACTGTCTAACTAGGGGGTCCGCCAAATACTTTTTTTTTAATGCTATAAAAAAACGGCTGTGTGACAGGTAGCGCCGTCCTATTGAAACCAAATGTTGCCAACATCCTCCTCTTTAATTTTTGTGAACAAAACAATTCGTTCAACATAACCCCATAACGATCGCCATTGACTGTAACGGCCACTTCCTGCTCATTTTCGAAGAAAAATGGTCCAATTATAACTCTGGACTAAAATCCGCACCAAACAGTGATTCGTTTTGAGTGCATCGGCTTTTCAAAGTATGCGTGCGGGTTTCTTTGCCCCAATTGCGATAACTTTGCTTGTTTATATACCGCCAAGATCGAAAGGCATTTTCTGTAAGTCGATCTCAGGCTCACTTTCCCAGCGTTGTCAAGCGTATACACAACCATATTCGTTCAGCAACTAATTATCTGTCAAATCAGACATAAGCTAAGTGTTCACATTCACGAAATAAACACTAGTTGAAAAAAATGTACATCAAAATGAAGGAAATATTGGGTCACCCTTTTATTTATAATTTTGCATATTTATACTTGTTATTATAATAATCATAGTAATTAATATTTAGTTTAATTTTCAAGCGCTTGTATGTAACGTTTTAAAAGATAGGCCCATGTAGTTTTATTTACATCACCTATGAGGATATTCTTTAAATATTAAATTTATTTTTGTATTATTTTTTCTAGTGGCTGCTATAGTGAACGGTTTTTTTTATTGCCAAGGAATTCCACTGGTTTGAAAACGATTTATTTTGGACAAAGTTCGGTATTTCGTGGACCAATAAAGAGGTAAAGCAGAAGTATTTTCAGTGAATCTGCAAACAGTCGGCCCCTAGGTGTAAGGGGAACTTCTGGCTAGGCCAAAACAGTTTATCTCTTTTAGTTTGTAAAAACTTTTAACTTTTTTTTTAATTTCTGCTGATTCCTAATAAAATTTAGAAATAAAAGATTCAAGTCTTGTTTTTTTAAGAAAACAAGAAAAAATAGACGCTATGAGAATGAAATGCATCATTTTCTGGATCGCTACATCCTTCATCAGCATTCTTCGTATCTATGTACCATACATTGTGTACATTGTATACACCATCTATTTATCCAACTATTCATATCACCAATAATTTGGTTAGACGAAGTCGATACACAAACTAAAGTATTTCTTCACTGTTCTCTTTGTAACTTGTCTTGTACATTTGTTTGTTGTTATTGTATTAACTGTCAGTTGATCATTCTGCTAGTGTCTAATTTTTCTTGTTTTCTTTGTAAAACGTCCGCATACATTTGTAAATAATTTTTCTCTCTGAAAATGTTTAGAAATTAATTAAACTAATAATTTAAAAATTTTTGTAAAATTTCTCGGAGTGCTAAGCTCCGATTACCAAAGTGTGGGATTTAAAATCTTGAATTGTTGGCTAAATAATTCAAAAAGGATTTGACAGTCATGTGAATAATAAAGGCAAGGTAGACTTTTCTGTTAAAAAAAATAACAATTTCTTGGGACATGTTTCCCCGTTCCGGGAATTTATCTGTTGAAATAAAAAAAGTAAATTTTATTTCACCGTTTCTTTTAAAACTCTTTCGTTGTAAAAATATTACGATGTGTTTTGATTTTGTAGCAATTTTAATTCCATATTTTATTTCTCATATAACCATCTTAACGTGATTTATTTCACTTCTAGAGGTAAATATTTAAAAAAAGAGCACAAAAAATCATTACAATATTATTGATCTAGAAGTTATATGCTTTCTCATTACATGCCTTTCGATCTTATATTTAAGCTGGACCTTGATTAACCTATAACATTAGAAGCAAGAATATTTTCTAAATAAATGGCAAAAAATCATTCGCCAGAAACGCCTCAATAACGACCACAAGTGAAACAAGAAGATAAAAATGTTTATTTCTCTCAAATTTTAATTTAATCGAGATGGATTATTTTAATTTTTTTATATAATTCAAACCCAAAACTAATAATTTTTATGTTTTTCTTCAATTTAATTTCCATCGTTCAAGAAATTCCTTCAGCAAACTGATTTTCTAAAATTATTCCTTCAAGTACGAATATAAAAGGCCTTTTAATTCCTCCTCTTACCGCCAACTTTACATATTTCTATGTGTATTTATTTATTTAAATATTTAGCAGCGTTTGTAATTCTCATTGTTTAACATTTATACAAATAGTTTACATTTCCACTAATTTTCCAACGATTCAACATTTGCATACACATATTTTCAAAAACACCCTTGAGTGCAAATGTATGTATGTGTAAACAGAGAATAGAAATTAAACATATTATTATCAAGTTTGAAAAAAATTGTTTGAAAAGATTTTAATATTCATTTGATTTAAGATTTTGTTCTATTGAGCAGAAGGACGTTGAGTGATTACAGTGTGAAACAAATAAAAATAGTCTTAACAACAACTTTTCTTTTCTAAGACTTCTTACATTTTAAAGATCAAATTCTATAGCTTCTTAATTCTGCTATTTGGTCATAATTTGTGAGAAAAATCTATAACGATATTATAATCTCTAGAGGTTTAAATCTTTTATATCACAGACTTAAAATTCTATGTTTGATTTCTTTAACTTTCTCTACTTCAAAATGACAAATCTATAAAGAAAAGAGAAAATAAAATAAAAAGAAAAGAAATTTCATATTTTTTCAACACAACGAACCAAGCTTAACAACTAATGCTGTTTCCAAGCAATACGTTTTTTAGCAACCAACACACATTCAGTCAGATGACATGGAAAATTACTACATCTTTCAATTTACTCATGTTTCACAAACATGAAGTTGAACATGAAATAAATAAGACCAACCACAAATCAAGGATATGCAACGAACCAAATGCACATTAAAGGAAAACAGAGAAAAAGTGGTTTTAAAAATTTTTCAATAGAATATTTATAGTTTTATGCAATGCAAGTTGAAATTTTGATCGATTTTAAATGTAGCATTTTGCTTGTAAACTAAAATAGTCAAGTTTGTGGAATTAATTTTAAGGTTGTTAAGACGGATTTATTTTCGTATCAATTTTCTCTCATAAAAAAAAGCTTGTTGTTCTTAAGGAATAAATATTTTTTCCGGATAAAGTCGTAATATAGTCTTATTTTTAGCCGACTTTAAGTAGAAAAATAAAACTATTAATTCGTATAAGTTTTTTTTTATAATTATTAATTCGGAATTCCTGAGCTGATTTTAAAATCTAGAAAATATTTCTACAAAATTTAAGTACAAAGGATGTCCCTTTGAATTATACTCGATTAAAATAAATTTTTTGGATATGCAAAAATTAAAGGGTGTGTATATAGGTGACGTTATTTGAAGTTTCTCCTAACCCAGAGCAGAGAGACACTTGAAATTTCAGCAAGAATTGAAATTAAAATTAAGTATTAAAGGGTACCCATAGGTAACACATAAATACCTTTGTGTTTATGGTTTTATCACTTGAAATTTTTCATATCTTATTCGATGACTCTCCATCTGCTTGTATGGTTTGTTTGATCTTTTTCTCGTAATAAATATTTCTTTAACAAATGGTTGGCATAGATGCCAAATGACACTAAAGTTATAAAAGAAAGTTTGACCTGCTCAAATGCCGATCTTATATAAAAATCGTAGTTTAGTGCAGCACTTCTTCCTCAGTTACAGAACCTACGAAAAAGTTACTTCAATCCTTTTTATAAATTTTACTGACAAACTAATTAGGTGCAGTAAGCAAATTTTAAAACAGTAGCCTTTAATAGGTAACGAAATCTGAATTATAATTTTATGAATCAGAACTTTAACAAAAACCGTTACAGAGATCAATTCATAGCTTAAGAAATTTAAAAATTTCGATCGTTTCTAGGAGACTTTGATGGCAGAAGATAAAGAAATCAGATTACTTCCCTTTTAATTATATTTTATATTTTACTCGATGTAACTGATGCGCTTCGCTATCCAAATGGGAAAAATAATACTACGACCACTTATTCGATACAGCTGGTTTTTGAAGAAACTTTTAAATAAGTAGCTTAGTTCCAAAACGTTTATTTAAATATAAATAATTAATTAATATTCCTCCTATTCCATTTCTCTTAAATTCTTAAATACCCAAAAAATTTTTTTGACAAGGATATTTGGGGTCACTACAGCCTTAAAAAAATTTCTCGTTAAATTAAAGTAAAACTATTAAAAATATTTTTTTTAACTCTTTTTGCCTTTTAAATGTTTGCTGGCAAATTTTAACGATTAAAATTGTCCGAAAAAAATACATTTGATAAGAGCGACAAAATTGGTAAATAATAACAACAACATCTTATTTTTAAAGTCAAACTAAAATTAGTCGGCTAAAGCGCTTTGTGGATGTTAGTTTCTCCTTTTAAAAAAATACTCAAAAGTATTTTTCCTTAAGTTTATTAAAAATAAGTTGTCTAAAGCATTGTCCTTGCTCAGCGTCTACTACTCAACATTAAAAAAAAAACTATAAACTTTAAATTGCCAAAAACAATTTATTATCAGCTCAAAGACCCCTTTAGGTCTCCTGCAGTGATTGAGTGGGAACATAAATTTCCATTAGGACTGTGATACGAGATGAGAAAAATATTAACAAAATTGTACCTCAATGCTCAAAATCGGCGCTACCCTCACAACACAAAGCGAAATGGCGAAACGTATTGCGATCTGGGTAATAAAAAAATAAATTGCAGCAATGGAAGTAATGAGTTTGACTTTTTAATAATAAATAAACTGCAAAATCTTTTTAAATTAAATGTTAAACATTCTTGATGACCATCTTCACTTGTTCTTTGTCCTAAAGCTTTGTTGGGTAATTTAATTATAAGCCCAGCTAAGTTGCAGGGTCCTGCCGGCTTGTTTTTTTTTGCATTTGTTTTTGTTTTTGTAGCATACTTTGGCCTACAATCACATGATGAATTAAATGCGCTTAAAAATTCAAATTATATAGTGTAGATTTTTGTATTGCTCCCCAATTTTGCAATAATCGAAACATTGGAAATTTCTATTATTTTATCAAAACTAATTTTTGTATTTAGCAAAGCAATTAATTTTTCCATACAAGATTTAAAAGTTTGCTCGAATTGATTATAAAAATTTTGTATTTTTTGTTCAATTTTTAAATAATTTGTTTGAATGACTTAAACACTAAAATACATTTGTTTAACTAGCATCAGCCAGGTTTATTTGTTGGATTATTAGGTTTTGCAAATATTTAATTTCTACAAATTTGTTTACACAAGCATCTCGTGTTTAGTCGCCACCAGAGGCAGTACAACCACATTTGTGGATTTTTGGCTGAAATAAAAACTTTTATTTTGTTTATTAAAATCCTTTATACATTCTATTGTTACAAAAAGAGCAGTTTTTAAATTGAAACAATTGAACCGCAATAACAAATCATGTTGGTAGGTATTTTAAATTGTAAAAATAATTTTAAATACTAAATGTAAAACTAAAGATTATTTAAAATAAAACCAAAATTTATTTGTAAGTTGGTTGTATTACAACAAAAAAATTTGAGTTAAAAAATTTTGTTTTTACTAAATGGAACATTTATTACTCAAAATTAAATTTATATATTTTATACTTTTGTTTTGTTCGACTTCAAAAAGAAATAGAAGGGGGTTCCCAATTTTTTTGAATTTTGTTTTTTAAATATTTGTGCCCGCAGCACTCAATAATTTCTAATTTCTGAACCGTTACATCCTTCATCAGCATTTCTCGCATCTATCTAACTTAGATTGTGTACATTATAAATATCATCCATTTAACCAGTTAATCAATATAAATGTAGTTGGACGAAGTTCGCATACAACCTAAAATATTTCTTCTTTCTTGTTCTCCCTGCATCTCATCTTTGTACATTTTTTTTTTTTTGCAGCACTTTATTCTGCTGACTTCTAATCATTTTTGTTTTCTTTAAAAGACGTCCGCATTCATTTGTAAATAATTTTACTTTCTAAACAATTTTTAAAATTTAAATTATTAAATGAAGCTAAAGTTGAAAAAGTAAATTTTAATTCGTTTATAATATCCATGGTTCACATCCTGATTGAGAAAAAAATTACAAAAAATTTTATTTTTTTTATTTGAAAGACTATGCTTACAGATTGGTCATATTTTAAAAATAAGTCAAAGTTCTAAGAACTAATAGAATGCCCCATACAAAAGTCCTGTTATTTACGTGTATTGCGGACCGTTGAGGGAACCACTTAAAAAAAAATTTAGTATCGCTATAGCGAAAAATTAATTTAAAAATAAATTTAATATTAAATTTAATATTAAATTTAATATTATAGGTGATGCAAATGAAGCATTTATTTTGAAAGTGTCATAAGTCACTTTGCTTTTAAGCTGGTACACATATTTAAATGATTGTTTTTCAAAGGTTTTCAAAGTATGAGGCTTAGTCTCGAAAAGACTTAATTTTACTTTTATCTCAGGATTCTTATTCCCCAAAAAGTCACTTGAAAGAGTGACTTATGCCATTTTTAAAATAAACGGCTCAAATGTAACTATAAGGATCCTTCACTTAAACTGTTGCAGACAAACCCTTGAAAATTGAACCGAATGTCGATTACTATGCTGGTTATAGCATAAAGCATAAATATTCAATATTATAAATTAGAGGGTGCCCCAATAGTTCATATAATTTCATGTATATTATCATACGTTTTAATAGTTGTACAGAGACGTTTGGAATTCAAAAAAACCTCTATTGCTAAGTCTGCTATCACAACAAGTATAAAATTTGGATTTGAAAATTAAAGGGTACTCCAATGTTAATTTTATTTGATATATGTTACCAAATTTTATTTTATTTCAAATTATGAATTGAAAGATGTTGCAATATTTGATAAATATAACCACTCTTTTGAACAGTTAAGGACAAACGCTTTGAATTTAAGCAATTTTTGTTCTCCTATACAATAAAAGAAACATGATTTGGTCTATTTTATTGGCCTTTTTTCCAAGAATTATATGGATCAACTTTCAGAAGAAAATGTAATGAATGGAAAACACTGTGTATGTCGATATTAAGATATGAGTAACTAAACACAAACCCATTTTACAGTTAATAGTACTGCGCCAGAAAACTGCTTGAATATTTTTTTTCCGACAATAAGAACAATTTTAATTAAATCATTTTCTAAATAAACAGAACTATATCATTTAAAACAAAAATATTTTTTTAGGTAACAACCAGTGTGAATGGCTAGTTAAGGCACTGTTCACTGAGAGAAAAGTGTGATAATATTGAAAATCTAGATTTTATTAAGAACGTGCCAGCTACAAAGGATACATGCCAGAAATTATTTAAAACAAATTCAGTTTACCGGCATTAAAATTGAGAATATTTTGCTTTGTCGGTCATACCCATCAAAAAATTTCAAAAAAGGTAATCGAGTGTGTAAAAAGCATTTTGGGCGAAAGTACTTCTCAAATAGATTAACAACCTAATGATTTTAACAAGGCATGAGACTTTTATAATCAATTACTGAGAATTGATTACATTGATTATCGCAGGAAATAATAAAAATCATAAGTACGTTTTTTTAGGTACTCTGTATTCACCTAAAGCGAGTAACAAAATGTGGCAATCACAAAAGTAGTAAGTCATTATTTTAGTGGGTATTTTAACTCCAAGTTACATACTTTTAAAAAACATTCTTTTTAAAAGTAGTAGCCTGCTTTGGGGTAAAAGAAAGAACTGTTCTACGGGATGTTAATTTTCTTCCTGATGTATTTAAGTGTTTGTTCTCTTTATATTTTGTATTTTTAAATTTTTTACTTCTCATTTCTTTTTCATTAATTAATTTAATGTAAATGATAAAAGCTTTTTAATTTAATTAGTTGAAGTGGAATAAATATTATAAGTGCAACAATAAATCAAGGCATTCTTTCAATAAAGGCATGGTGTAGGTGTGTGTGCCTGATACTTTCTAAGTACGTTTTACTTATATAACAATTTCACTATTAATTTGTATTTTTAAGCTTTATGAAAAAATTTATTTAAATTATTGTCTACACATTAAATCTGTGGGAGAACTTTTGTAGTTTTTCGAACGTACTTTATTGAACGCTTGTTTACATACAGAGTTAAAACATAACCCTCCATTTTTCGCTACAAAGTACTTCTATCTATTGCTTCTTTTTAAATGCAATAAATATATAAAAAGGATAAAGTAAACCTTTTTTTTTTTTTGGTAATAAAAATTACGAGTTATTTTGCTTCTGATAACCATTAAACACCAGGTGTTTGTGTAAAAAAATTTGTAGAAATTAAATATTTGCAAAACTTTCAAAGTACATAATCCAAAAAATAAATCTGGACTTATTTCGTTACACAAATGTACAAAAGTATTTTTTATTGAATTAATATAAACCATTTATAAAATAAATAAAAATATTAAATTTTTATTAAAAATTCGAGCAATTTTTTAAATCTTCCCAGCAAAAAAAAAAGCATGCAAATGAAGTAGGTAATTAATGAGTCTATGCAAAATGAACTGATTCAACTTAGGGGAAAATGCGTGATTTTAACATTATAAATTCAAAAGTGAGCATAGGTTCACATTACCAAAACGACAAAAAACCAGTGAAATTTCGATTTATTTTACTTTCTTCAGGGACAGATTACGACATTCGATACCGATCGAAATTTCAATAGAAATTAAATTTAAATTTCGTTCAATATCGAATTCCGTAATTTGCCCCCTGATTCTAATAGATATTGTTTATTCCTAACAACTGCTGAGTCTCAACTCTTTAATTTAATGTGGCAATTTTACTTACACCAAGTAAAACAATCAAATTTCTTGAACTTAATATTTTACTAGTTATTTTAGAGATTTTGTGAATTTTCGAATTTCTACTAAAATCCTGCTATTGTTAAAAATATCAATTTTCCGAGAGTCACATGCGTTTGTTAAAAATAAATGCTTGCAGCAAGAATACACATACACTCCCATAAGTTGTTTCAAATACTTGAAAAACAGTAACGATGCTTTGAACTTCATTCGAAGTAATAATATTACACAGTCTGTCCTTATCTGAATCAAACTGTATTTGAAAATTTTATTTATAATTTCTAAACAAAAATGACTAAGTAAAATTTTAAACGCTTAAATAAAATTTAATACAATTTTAATGTAATGCAATTGAAAAACTACGTAACATACGAATTAGATAAAATAAAATGCGCATTATTGTAACAAGTGCTTAATTTAATGTAAAATATGATTTATGATTTGGAAATCAACAATTGAAATTCATAAATGAATAAATATTCAAATTCAATAATATAATTTTAAAGTTTAATAAAAGTGAATAAATATGTTCTTTAAATATGTTTTTGTATAACATGCTCGGATATTACATTTACTTTAAATATAATTTTCTCAGACATGTAAACAAAGTATAAAGAAGAGATCTGGTTATTTTATTTTTAATTTTACATACATGTCCGTTTATTAGGTTTTATCAGGACATAAAAATCGTAAAAACGAAAATTAATAAATCATTTATCACAAATTATAAAATTTTGAAATGGAATTTATTGTTCAGCAAACGCGTATTTCACATAAAAAATTTTAAGGTTGCTAATTGACATTAAACTTTTACTGCAAAACGGTTAAAAATTTGGCAGAATACTTGTATGTAGGTAGTATGTCCTTTATAAAAACAAGTCCTGATCGTAACGTGATTTCAACAGGGACTAAACCTGCTAAAGCAACTTAACAAAATAAAATTAAATACTAAAAAGTTTTTAATACAGTTTACGAAGCCGTTCGGGGATATGTATAATAGACTTGTGGTATAAAGTTAATTTTAGTGATCGCTTTTTTTAGTGTAAATTTTAAAAATGAACTAGTTCAAATTTCAGTTCAAAGGATCTATTTAGTTCAAAATCTTTCTTAGTTCAAATGTTCTGTTGACGTATTGTTCTCTTTTAGTTTAAATGTTCTTTTCCAAATACGATAGCAACAACAGCGTAGCATTACCATAACGAATGTTTAATAAAATGCGTTGCAACACTAATTTTATTTCCGAAATTTTCAACAAAGAAACACAAACAAGAATTCTAGTTTATCTCGTCTGGTATTTCAAATACAAAGTGTAATTCAAAAATGATATAGGTGTACTTAAAAGTGTGAACTAGTTCACTTAGTTCAATAAATGACATCGTTTAAATGAACTAGTTCATTTATGAACTACTCATGTCTAATGTGTATCTGGCGGATTAACTTCATATAATAAAACTAGTAAATTTTTTAAAACAAAAGTTTTATACTTTTAATATTCAGGCATGTCACAGAACTCAATTCTGATCGAAAGTGGTTTCGATTCCGTAAATTGCTTCTTCAGAAAACTAAAAACGAAAAATTTCTTCAGAATGAAACCACTTTAGTATTTAAAGTGGAGTTTAGTGTCCTTGAAATATTGTTATTTGCGTTTCATAAATTTTCTTTTATGATCTAAGTACGACAGATTAGCCTTGTTATTTACTTTGGTGTGCAAAATATTTCCATGTTTAAATTACATAACGGAGATTCAATACTTTTTAAGAATAAACAAAATCGATCGGAATTGTTAATACGGAATTAAAACCATTCCGATCATAAAGTGTGACATGCCTGATTATTTCAAAAAAAAATTAGAGAATTCTTAAATATTTTTTGAAACGAATGATATGAACTTTTATTTTAATTTTGTTTAAAGTGAATTTAACTGTGCAAGTTTTCCGTATTTTGGATATCGTGCAATTATTATGGAAAATATTGATTCTGGCAGGTTCTTAATGCCCAATAAATAGTCCCGCTCATTTACACTGGAATGGAGATATAAAATATTTAAGCAATTTTACTAAACAAGTTGCATATCGAATAACGTACGATCTTTTGGACTTAATAAAGTCAAACAAAAAATACTTTTCCTTGAAAACAAGACAATTAAGTTGTAAAAAACATAAATAAATTTATAAAGGAATGTCTTAAGGTATGGTCAGATTGGTCAAATATTTGACCAAAAAGACGTAACCAATTATTTAATTATGAAAAAAAAATGTTTTGTTCCCAAATATTTATTAAGACACATAAGATCCTAAAATATAAATAAAAGTTATATTATTCATTTAATTATAAATCGGCGATAGTTATTATATGTGTCAGGAAAGATTGAATAAACATTTGTAAAAATTGTGATTAAGCTTTTTTTGTCAAATATTTGACTTAAAACTCATGTCATGTTAAATTTTCCAAAATCTAACTCTCTTCTACGGGCTTTTAATAGTATTTAAATTGTCCAAGTATCAAGAACTATATATATACTTGAAAGATTTTTATTGGCTGCAATGATACTCATAATACAAAAAGATTGCATAAAGATAAAAAATAAAATTTTTCAAAAATTGATATGTTTAAGTAGTAATAAATCAACTGGACCCGATTCTAAGCAAAAAAGACTATAATCTGCAGTATCAATTTAGAAGAAGATATAGAAACACTGAACACACATACAGATTGGTTAATGGAGTAAACAAGACCTTTAAGGTGATATAATATTATTGAGCGATATTTCATTTTACTTGCCATCTTTTTAAGTCTGCTCTCGTGTTTTAATATTTCTTTACTCTGATAGCAAATTTCTTTGCGGCAAAAAATTTTATTAATTTTTAAAATACTAAAACTTACAAGCTCTCCGGGGCATAATTCTGATCATTAATTAATTCTCAAAAACAAAAAAAAAAAAAATAAAATAACCACTGTTAATAAATATTTATATAATTAAAATAAGGATTTAATAAACAATTTTCTAAGCATAAAAAATTTAATAATTTTTAATGACTAAACTAAACATCTTTACAAAAAATATAAACTATTTATAAAATATTATCCCTCAAAAAACACTTTATTACAAACTAATAGAGCATAATAATTAATTTTTTGGTGGTAAACAAAATTAATTAAATAATTTGAATATATTGTCAGCATAGTTTAAAATATTCTATTGTATGACGTAAGTAAATAAAGCAAAACAATTTAACATTGGTTTTTTATTTATTATTTTATTTTTTTTTTTTTATTTTATTAACAAATCATGGACAACAAACAAAAGGCTCTTTTTAATACAAGCAAATTTTTTATATTGACTTAATAAATAACTGGGAAAAATAATGATTTTTTTTTTAATGAACGGTGCTCAGGCACAAAATTAAAATTAAAGCGAAAATTAGTTTTTTGATAATTTCTATTAATTATTTACGTCTTTTTAGTATCAGATTTTTTTTTTTAGTTAAAAGAATTAAATCAATTAAACCCTAATTTAATTTTCAATAAAAAGAAATAAAACGTTTTATAAGAACAAATGCTTTTTTCTGTGCTGAAATTCTATAAAATAAATTTATTATATTCTTAATCAAATTTAAGGTAAGCCATTATCCACATGGAATTTTTAAAAGTAACTGGGCTAACGAAATATTTTAAATTAAATATTTTTCATGATTTATATTTTAAACATTTTTTTAACACATTCTACTGTTTAATATTTGTATAAACAAAAATATTTAAATTATTTTACCAACCTAATATTAAAATATTTTTAAAGAATATAAGTTCTTGTTCAAAGTTACACATATATGTTTGTTCATGTGTAAATAATTTAAAAATTCAGGCTTAAATTTTTTTTCACATTTTCTATTTAAAAAGAAAAAAATGTTTATTTTATTTCTTTTGTAATGCAATTTTTCAATAATCCTGGTATATTCATTCATCATTTTTGACATTTGTTTGCTGCTAGAACAGCAAGCATTCTCTGCATAACTTTTTCGCAATAAAAATAAACATGTTAAAAATAAAATATTTAAACATTCACATTCTGCATGAAAAAAAATCATATTTCAATGTTACGTAGATCTGACACACAGATGTACATATACATATATTCTTGACACATGATATAAATTAAATATTTTTATAATTTTGTAGTTTAAAATTAAAAAAAAAAGTAAAATGATTTTTGTTAAGCAAAAGTCTTTAAAATTGTTTTAAACAAACACAAACATAGTAAAAAAGTTTGTAAATAAATATACTCTGTCAGCAGTTTACAGAGCATTTTTAGATAGAAGTCACGTCTTCGTTTCTTCTTTAGATGCAAAACTCAATTTTACAAAAAAGAAAAAGAAATACATTACTGTCGAATTAAGATCTTCTAATAATCAATATTTTGTCCCTACCGGAAGTTAAGTGGACAAAAACAAAGACCCATATTATTTAATACAAAAACACTCTCACCTTAATCTGTTATATTTAAGATAAATTTTTCTCAAATGCAAGGTGATTAATGTTTATTGCTTAAAAATTTATAAAAACAGATTGCCAGGGCATGGCATATTGATCTCTTCTCGTATGAGTCACAACTTCGACTTTATTGAGAGTGACTTAATTATGTAACAGATAAACAAAAATATCTTATATAATTTAGTTGACTTGTGCAGTGTTCGGATATGTAAAATGCGTGTGAAAATTATAAAAAATTAATTTATAATATAAGAATTAAAAGACACACATATGTAGCTGTATTAGATTTATGTTAAAAATTTTTTATTTATAAATTTCAATAAAAAATATTTTAAAGTAAGAATTTTCTTATTCTCTATATCATATCTCGTAATCAAGTTTTACAAATTTTTAAAACCTTAAATCTTTATGTAAAATTTACATTTTGCGTTTACGTACTTTTAGAAATAAAATATTCGATATTGTTAAAGACAACATTTTTAGGCTTCTAACAGACACATATTCGACAATCAATTTAAATTTTTTAGAGAGGCTTAACAGTTTCCCATTAGTTGTATCATTGTAGTTGCACGTTCCTTTTCGACTGGGGAAACCATTAAGATCACAATTCGATATTATTTGCGATTCATTTCAATGCCATGAAGTAACGATGTAGTGACTGTTTGGATAGAAAATGCTTGTTTGTGTGTGTATATGTATACTTGTAGTGACAGTTGCATATACTTCCTAGAAAATTCAGATGTAAAAATTGTCACTGGGTAAAATAATTATTATTATATTAAATAATATAAAACAAAAACTTTGTTTTAGCGAAAAACTATAATTTTACTTTAAAGTGTTTGAATTGTATAGATAAAAATTTTTAAAAAAGAGTAAAAACAAAATTTCTTACAAATAAAGCTTCCTTCAGAATACTTATGAGATACTGTTATACGAGGGCTGCTATATATATTTCTGGTCATGCAACACTGAGTGCTGCCAAGTGCAATCTGATATTTCCATTGGAAAGTTTGTAATTTTTAAGCATAATCGTACTCAAAACGTTTTGACGTACGACCATTATTTGTGTTGTTTACAGTGACTTGAAAAAATTAATATAGAAAAAAATGGAATCAACTCGTGAACATTTTCGTGCCATCATTTTTCACAACTTTCGACGTGGATTATCACGACAAGAGTGCATTGATGAACTTTAATCTTTGTATGGTGATGAAGCATTATCCTATAGCACTGTGAAAAATTGGTATAATGAATTTAATCGTGGCCGAAGCTCGCTCAAAGACGTATTCCGTGAAGGTCATCCAAAAACGGCTGTTGTGCCAAAGAACATTGATGCCGTGCGTGAACTCATAATGCAAGATCGACATGCGACATACCGAGAGATAGAGACATCCTTGGATTTCTTCCACCAGCATACATTCGATACTTCATAAACACCTGGCCGTAAAAAAGGTGTGTTCTCGTTGGATCCCGCACAATTTGACAGTCGCTCAAAAAAAGGCTCGTGTTGATTGGTGCAAAGAAATGTTGCAACAATACGATTGCGGTGCATTAAAAGACGTTTATAAGATCGTCGCAGGTGACGAATCATGGATCGATGCGCATGAGCCCGAAACGAAACAACAATCGACCGTGTGGGTCTTCAAAGACGAGCAAAATCCAACGAAAGTTGGTCGTGGAAGAAGCACTTCGGAGCAAATGATCGCCTGTTTCTTCGGCAAAACTGGTCATGTGGCGACTGTTCCGCTTGAGCAACGTAGGACGGTCACTTCTGAGTGGTACACTACAATTTGTTTGCCTGAAGTCATCGGAGAAATTCGAAAAACCAACAAGAGAAGACAAATAATTATTCACCATGACAATGCGAGCTCTTACACATCGGCTCAAACCAGAGCGTTTTTGACCGGCCAAAACGTCGAATAAATGGATCATCCGCCATACAGCCCTGACTTGGCACTTAACGACTTCTTCTTGTTTCCGCACATCAAGAAAAAAATGCGTGGTCAACGATTTTCGTCGCCAGAAGAAGCTGTTGAAGTGTTCAAAAACCATGATTTAGAGGTGTCTCAATCGGAGTGGAAAAAGTGCTTCGACAAATTGTTTGAGCGCATGCAAAAGTGTATAAATCATGCTGGAGAATACTTAGAAAAAGAATAAAACAATTTTTGATTATAAATATTCGCATTTTCACTATCAGGCCAGAAATATATAGAGCAGCCCTCGTATAAAGCAAAAATTATGTAGGGAAATTAAATATCATTCATTACTAAGGTGTCGGTTATTAAAAGCAAGAAGAAATATACGTAAAGATTAATAAAGAAATTAGGGAAATAACTGTTGTTTGTGTGTTGATTTTTTCTAACCAAAATTATATGGAAGAAGTGTAAACTTTTGTTTCATTATTTCTTGTAAATTATTTGGTAAAATAAATGATGTTTATATCTTTTAGAAAATGCTTTTTAAAAATACTTATAATAACAGATTTGACGCCTCCGTCCGACAGTGAAAGAAATGCCGCCAGGTACTTTATGATTAATCTTGGAGCCTTATCAAATCATTATTGAAGTGGAAAATTGTCGGGTGTATCACGCTTTCTTATAAAAACTTATTAAATCAGTTACTTGTTCAGGATACCCTTTTTTTTATTGCGTAGTAAGGTTTTCACATAGACCATATCCGCTAGGTTGCAGTGATTTGCATTTTGAAAACAACATTTCTTAGCTAAGTGACTTACGAAGGAAATAGGCCTTCGACAGAGATACCTTATGACTTTTACAGCATAAGAAAGTGATAATTCATTGTTTACAGACACTAAGAACTTTATTCTTTCTTCCACAAAAAAGTTTTCCATATGATGTTCTTTGTTATCTTATGATTCAAATGAGTTGTCAGTGGTCACCACAGGCAACAATATTCTTCGGAATTACACTTTCGTACCAAGAAGCTGTTGCGCCTGATAAAGGTTTTATATGTTTTTAGATTAAAAATTAATTAAAGATTAAACTGACTCCATTACATTTTTAATTGATAAATAAAAATAAAAATATCTTATTACATAATTAATTGTAGAAATTATCAATTTAACTTGAATAATTTATATATGTAATAAAACACAAAGAAATACTAGTTTCCGGTTTAATAAATAACTGAATCAATTAAACATTTGATTAGCATTCAGTATGAAAAAAATATGAATTCTAATAGGTGAGAAAACTTTTACTTATTATAAGAATGATATAACCCTTGGCTCTCCTAGATCTGATTTAAATATGACGTGACCGATGATACACAATTTTTATTATTTTTTTTTTTTTTAGTGGTATAATAAAGAACATACGGCAATTCAATTTCGTCACACACTATTTGAGCAAAAGGAAACTCTTGCTATTGATACTTCAATAGGAATATTAGTTTATTTATAAAAAATGTTCATGGGTAATTTGACGTTTTTAAATACACATCCTTTTTGAACACTAAACTTAAATGCCTTTTTTATCTTGCAAAAATATATCAACTTTTTCCTTGTACTTTATAAACCTCATTCATTTGTAAAATAATTTAAATAGGAATTTTAAAATGAAGCAGTTTCCTCAGAAATGGCAACCTAAGCAGCTTTTTGCATTAAAACATAATTAAAAACTTTAAATTTAGTTACAAATCATTGATTTCGTTCCAGTTTTTGATTTTCTTATTTTAATTATTTCTAAGCCAAAAGCATAAAAGGTTCAGTAATATAGGTTTCCTTGGTCCTTTTCCATTTTATAATGTTAATTATTTCGTTGATACAAATTTGAATATAAAAACGCTTAATCAAACACTTGTTTATGACGCAGTATTGTTGAACCATAAACTTCTGTTATGACTATTGATTTGATTTTGTGAGTTTTATGATAATAACTTTTATTCGTTTAAAAATGGTTAAGTGTGTATTTTGGGTTATTATAATATTTTCTTAAATTTTCTTTCTTTATAATTCAATAATAAAGCTGTCAACTTTATTATTCGATTATTATATTACGACGTAGTTTTTGAAATAAATGATGTTAATAAATATTAAGCATTATTTTCAATTTCATTTAATAATATTTATTTAGCTATTATATGTATTATTGCTATTGTGGAGATAAGAATTTAACACTTAGCACGTTCAAACTTAAACAACAATAACAAAAACCATGCTGAGATTTTGAAGGCATCCTTACAAATGCTTTTTAAACAATTTTAATATGTTTAAAGAGCCAATAATAAGAAAAAAGTATTGGGAAGAAAGAAAATCTTAAATATAATCAAGTAAAAGTGCTATATTCGGCTATGCGGAATCTTATATACCCTTCACTATCTATGGAAATATAGTTAAATGAAGTAACTCCAATCAAAAAAAAAAAAAATATATTGGGCTGAAATTTGGTACTGCATGTATATAATTTTACATAAAGCTTACATCGGCTCTTAATGGGATAAGCCATTTTTCAAAAATTTTAGTATTTCCTAAGAAACTTCTTCAAAAGCTTTAAAGTAATACCCATATTAATATTAAAAAAAAAACAGAAATTTTGGAGCCCTGTAACACGAAAAATATGGGCAAACGCCAATTTTTTCAATTGATGTTTTTTTCTTATTTTTAAATTTTCTATTGCCCCATACATTTATTTTATTGATTGGAGTCACCTAAATGTTCCAAATGACATGAAAAAATTAGAGGTAGGCGTGGTGATTTGCCTGCTGCCTCGAAAGACGTAGACCGATATGGCTGATTACCAATAGCACCTCTTTCGACACTATGTCTGATCAATTGATGAGGTAAAATTGCTTTCAACACTAACACAGACGAACAGACTTCGCATTGCATAAGAATTCAGATTATATACACTTCATAGGGTCGGAAATGGATATCGTAGAAATTACACGTGGAAGGACAAACCTATATATACCCTTTTCCGCACTGTTTGTGGTCATGGGTATAAAGCAAATATTGGGGAGACAGAGAATAAAAAAAAATTACTAAAAAATTTGGTAGTATATACAACTTTATAAAAAACTGCTATCGGCTCTAAATGGGTTAAGCATTTATTTGCATTTTCTGAAAGATCTCTTCAAAAGCTTTTAAGTGATACTCATATTAAGAAAAGTTCAAGGGCCTTTAACTCGGAATATATGGGCGAGCGCAAATGTTTTTTACTTGATAATTTTTTTCTAACTTTTTAATTCTCTATCATTCTATATATTTAATTTTTTTTAGAAGTGACTTCGCTTAACTAGATTTGTTCCAAAGCATATAGAAAAAAAAGAAGAAGAAGGCGTGGGGTTTTGCCTACTGTCTTGAAGGACAAAACTATGTCTGATTTTTTTAATGGATTATATATCAATGTTTTTTGACCTTTGTCATCAATATTCTTTTCAAGTCTTTTACAAATTATAATTTGTATTTGAAAAAACATAATTTAAACAATTTTGTTTCTTATTTTCTGAAGATGCCACCTGACAACAGTGTGGGGAAATATTGAAGAAATAAAAAAACATAAACAATATTTTTTTTTAAAAAACTAACTTAGTGCTTAAAAGATTAGAAAAGAATATTTTTCTAATGGAAAAATATTTATGAAAAAGAACTTTATTCCATTATTTTATTTTAATTATTTAATTTATTGCTTATTTAATTAACAAAAAAATGTTATATCTACTACATTCATGTTTTTCAAAAAAATGATTTTCAACAAAAAAATATTAAAATGATATTCTACAAATTTTGTGTTCACTCTTTCTTAAAACATCCCAAATTAAAAAAAAATGTAGAAGTGAAGTAAAAATTATTTAAAAAGCACGTGATTTAAAAAGTTTTAATTATTAAACTGCAAGTGCCCGTGTAAAAAACAAAAATAAATTATCATAGTGTTTTATGATATTTTATTGTTCTTTTCATTTTATTTTTCAACATCTTTTAACTGTGTAAAAGAGCCGAAAAAAATTCCGCCGTATATAGTGGATAAAGAAAAATAAAATCAATGTTGATTATTGTTGTTTTTGCTTAAACTTTGATTTTTGTCTTTACTTTATTGTTTGGACAAAAATCTTTAGTTTATTTAAAATGTAAGTGAGAAGTTTTCTGAAGAGCTAAGTAAGCGGTAGCGAAATGGCCATCGAAACGTGCTTTCACCTTCAATAGTCAATATCGGTGATTTTAATAATTCAGTCGGGATAATCACCACGATTTTAAAGTTTAAAGTTGAATTAAAAATATTCCCGCGATTTTAAAAGTTTTATTTATTTTAAATAATTTTATATAACTAAATATATAACAAAAGATGGTCATTTACATTTCAGTATAACAAAAAGATCGCATTTGATCAGATAATTTAAATACCTATTTTAATATTTTTCTAATACTAAAAGCTTTTAAATTACTTATTTTCGTAGCAGACTCACAGTCAGTGAAGACAACATTTCACAAACAAAAGTGAAGTTTTTTTAAGTCATTATATGACTCTTAAGTTTTATAACTTTATGTATAGAAGACAACTACACCTACAAAAAAATATATAAAATCCTAATGACACATTTCTTTATATTAAAAAAAAATCAGTTTAAACCATAATACGCAACATTATTTTTTTAACACTTAATTTAATTTTATATCCAAACATACTGTCGTTTCTGACTTCACAAAAGAAGTGTTAAAAATGTAAAAAAAAGTGATGGGGAAAAAAGTGAGAGAAAAAATACAGTAAAAAAATTTAATAACATTTATTCACACTTTATTCGCAAGTGACATAATTGAAATATAAAACTTTTAATAAGATTTAAATTTTAAAATTTTTTTATTACGCATATAAAATTCAATTAAACTTAAATCAGTTAACTGTACAACAAAATAAGGAATGCGGAAGCGTACATGGCAGCTAGAAATACAAAAAAAAATTTGTTTCATAATTGTTTTATTTTTTCAATATTTAAAAGGAAAATAAATTCTTTTTAAATAAAAATTTTTTCATTACATTTAACGTAACTCTTAAATAATATAAATTTACCCATAATTATTATAGAAAATTAAGAGCACTTGGCGATGGCCATTTAGTTCTCACTCATTTAGCCCCACAGAAAACTTCTAACGAATTTTAAGATTAACTTAAGATTTTTGTCATAAAAAAAATAATTTGATTTAATTTTAATAAAAAATGTTTGTTAAGTTTAAGTTTATATTTTTAAAATTTTAAAAAACACATTTTTTATAAGGTGTAGATTTTTCGACTGTATAATAACTGAATTCATTAATTTTTATTTATCATTACTATTTTATACTCAAATATCTGACCAATTCTAATAAAAAAATAATAATTTAATATATTGAATAAAAAATTATTATCCCTCAAAATTTTACATATTTTTTTTTTTTTTTTTTTTTTTTTTTTTGGAAACACTCATTTTATTTCAATTATGTAAAATATACAAAAACATTTTATAAAAATTTATGAAAATTAAATTATTAAGATTTGTAAAGTCTCTAAAGTGAATCTCATTGTAGAAAACTCTTTCTGGTTCCTTAGCTTGAAACTATTCAGAATATTCGATCTAAATCGCCAATCATTTTTTTAAGACACAGGCTGATTGATGCAAATTTAAAAAATGAAAAAAATAATTGCTTTAGTTAATGATGGAAATTAATCATCATATGAGACGTAATCGATACTAAGAATAGACGCATTCAAAAGAATCGTAAAAATCGATTGATATGCTCAAGACCTTTTATTTATTTGCGACATTTGGCGGTCGCACTTTAAGCAATCACACTATTTATAAATGCTATAAGTTATTCAAGGAATAGCGAGTGTTTGCTAACAAAAATTGTTTTAATACTAAATCTTTTCCTACTGTTCTATTCTATCCACATGACATGAAGTTGTTGTAAGATATTGGTATCAACAATAGATGTTTTTGACGATATTTTTCGTTTGTTTGTTGTAAAGAAAGGAACGCTTTTAGTAAAAAAAAAGCTTGTAGATAAATTGCTATCAACTTTCACAACCATTATCTATGATACATTTTAGTAACTTCCATTTATTATAAGGATTTGAACTCCGTCATTACTATATCTCTTAAGAGAGTTCAATTGCAACTTTTGAAAATAAAACAGCAGGCGAAAAATGATAGCTACGCTTCATTTAATTATAATAATAAAAAAAAATTCTTTAAAAAGCCTTTTTAAATTTAAAAAAGGCAGGAAATTTTTATTTACCTTGAAAATAATTTAAAAAATTTCCACCACGTTTTATCCAATCTAGTGTCGCTTTTTTCTCACTTTGTTTACTTAAACATTTCTGTTTTTTTTGTTTTTTTTTTTTTTTTTTTTTTGTTTGTATAAAAAGGACGCCCTTAATTTTATTACATTTTATAAAACTGCTGCAATCCTTTTACGTTAAATGCACACTTTCTGAAATATAAAAAAGATATTCCGGTATGTGTGTTACCTGTTTTAATATGCACAAAACGTTTCTTGTTGGCTCAAGAGCTGACACTTTGCATTGTTGCCCTTTTGACTGTTTACCTGCTGGCATCATGCAATAACTTTTAGCTGAAAATACTGTGCGTTTTTAAAAGTTGTATGGTGTGTGAAATTATTCCTGTATATTTTCTTTTTAGTTTTTTTTTTTTAATAATGAATGCAGAAAAACCTTGTCAAAATAAGCGAGCACCATTGAAGCATTTAAGTTCTTACAAAAATTTACTTAAAAGCTGGCATGAAAAAGTTTGTTTCTAAAAAAACAAAAACAAATATTAGTAATTAGAAATTTTTTGAATAGATAAAGGACTAGATATGGCCAACTAAAATAAAAGTATTTACTACCCGACGTATGATTAATATTAAACCAAGATATATTATTCATACGCCGTCATTGTACTTATTACCCAGTAAAAACTTTGCTCTTATTAAGAGTTATATTTAGCTTCTGATTTAAATTGAATTAAAATTTTTAATAAATTTTATTTTATTTTAATTTATAAAGATAAATGAATTATTTTTATGTCTCAATTTTTTTATAAATTGCAGAACATTTTATTGTAATTTAAATTAATTTCATTATATTCTCACTTGTACCCGCGTATATCATTGGCGTCATTTGTTTCTATTATCCACAGCAATTATCACTTGTGTAACCGTGTCATTAAAAGATTATTGTAAGCTGGCATGCAATGCTTAGCTTGTAGTCATTATCATCTTCATCGCCAACATCATAATCATTTGAAGGTAAGTTGGCTGCCATCTACTAAAACATGCACTTGGGAGCCATTATAATTTTCCTTATTATTATTTTGGCTTGAGCAAACAAACGACATTAAAAATGTATCATGTAATTAAGTGTAAAACCATTAATCTTAGACTGAATAAAAACTTCTCACGTTAGCAAATAAATTACAGTTAATTAAGCAAAACATTGGAATAAAAATAGAAATATTTATATTATTACTTTATATATAAATTTAGTGAGTTGTGTCTGAAAAGTTATCTAGTTAAAAATAATTGCAATTTAATTTAGGTAAATCTTATAAAAAATTGTTTGCTCAAATCAATTGGTAAATAAACGAAAAGCATAGAAAGAGCACTAAAAGTTGAATTATCAAAAGTAACAAAAAAAAATTTACTAAAAAGCATAAAAAAATTGAACAACCAGAGAACACAAACAATCTGTGTAACAAAGTGTAAATTAAGGTTGTTAACTGATGTTTAAAAAGATTAACAAAAGCTCTTTGCAAAAAAAAACGCTAAATTTAAAAAAAAAAACTTCAGGCCAAAAAAAATCTGTAAATTAACGAAGCATTAATTTGATATGGGTTCACAGCAGCTGCCTGACTTACAAAAGCAACAGAAACATTATACATGTAACATTATCAGCAGCTACATTACAAGCAACAACCTACAACAACAAATATTAGCAACAATGACAGTAATAATATGTAACAATTTTCCTGAACGAAACAAAGCCATAGAAAAAAAAATATACCAAATAACAGGAAAAGAAGAATTTTTAAAATATATAAAGAATACACATACAATCTAGAATAGCGGAAGGAAATTGTGTTCTACACGGTAGTTAAATTTCTTCTATCCCTGACAAGATATCAGACAAAAAGGAAAAAAATAAGGAACACATTACAACGACTCACATTAGGGGTATTTCGTAAAACAAAATAAAAATAAGCAAAATAAAAGATTTATCTTTACATAAGTTCTTTCCACAAATTTTAAAAATATACTTTAACTGCAGTTACCTGGGTGTAATTTCTTTCAAACATTCCTACAAACTGTATAACCGGCACTAACCTGGTCCCAACTCCAAGCACATTTTAAACACTATCTTGTAATCGAAAGCCTAATTTCAGAGAGCAACATCTTTAAGATCTGAACAGAGCCGTCACGTATCAGGACCAATTTAAGTCTGCCACCTTAAAAACGCATATAAAAAATTTATTATTATAAAATTTATTATAATTTATAATTTTTTTATCTTTATTAAAAGTTTTTCCCCTTTCCCTTTTAAAAAAGTTTATTCTGCAACTACACATTCTAACATGCGTTTACTTACTAATGATTTATTTATACATCCAACTAAACAATATTTCAAGACAGGTTTTTACTTTTGGTATTGTATGAATGCAGGTCATAAAGTTTAATAACGGTTAGAATAACCGCTGTATTTATTGGCTGCAGGTAATTAAGTCTTCGGTTACAAAGTACTAAATGTTTTATTATGTGAAACGAAAATGTTAATAAATGAATGTGACATTTTTCCTGCTAGAGGCAACACAGTTTAATTTTCGTTTTTTATTACTTCAAAGCAATATGATGTATAAAAGGTACTCGTATAAAAATAATCATTCGTGTTAATTTACATTAAATGTGTTTGATCCAAATTATGTAGAGAAACTTCAAGAGTCCTATATTTCAAGCCGAATTGATTGTGCGGTGCTTTAAAAACTATGTTGAAGTTGCTTGACCACGTTCAGGAGAACGCGAATAAGCTCATCGGTATCTGTAGGGTACCTACTTCTATTGATTCGAGAGATCATCGACGCAATGTAGAGTGTGTTTTACTGTTTTCTCGTTACTACAACAAAATGTGCTCTCTTAAAATTAAGAAGCTTCTTGCTTAAAATCATAATTTCATAGGTGCAACCCATTACTATGCATTACAGTGAAGACTCGTCTTTTAGCCAAACAGTTCGTATGTGAAATAAAATCCCGGCGAAAGTTTTTCTATCACTTTCAGTGTGCCTGAAGCTAAATGTCCACAAGCATTTTCCCATAACGTAAAGTCTTAGTTCTGGTATAATGCGTTGTGTAAGTAGAGGCCATCCTCTGAGTAATGATCCGACAAAAAAAAAGGAAATTAAAAAATGAGAGCTACATAAAATCAACAAAGCAAAAAACAACAACAACAAGTCTAAACAAGCAATAAACATTGGGTAGCTAAATATATATGAGATATAAAGATTTCTTGGTATTAAATCAGATTAAAATTTTAAGCAAAAATTTTTAATCAAATTTTTTAAATAAATTTTTGAAAAAAATTTTCAATAAACAATTTTTCAATAAATTAATTACACTGTTTTGATTTTACTTTTTTTTAATTTTTTCAGAAAATTGTAATTAATTCCGAAGTTTTAGGGCATAACCAAATCCTGTTTCCTGTTTTCCTTAGAAAACTTTGGCATAAATTTGTAAGTAATTATTTTTCAAAAAAAAAAAAACAATTTTATCTAATTCTTTTGTTTTTATATTTAACAAATCAAAAATTAATTTCATAGAAATTAGAATTTGAAGAATTTAACTTTACTTTTAATATGAAACTCCCCTCATACAATTTACAAAAATTTTGCAAAGAATAAAAAATAAAATAAAAATCACAAAATGTTGACAACAACACAAGTGGAACTGACAATAAAAAATTATCAAGTTTTTATATATAAAAGGAACAGGAATATTTAAGGTACAATTTTATCTAAAGAACCTGTTCTTATTTAACAAGAAATTATTCATATACACATATATGTATATTAAGGTGTATGTCTACGTTTTCTACTTTAATTTATTTTCTTCTTTTTTTTTTTCTTTTGCAGGATGTATTTGAGCGATTTGTGATTTTTCAAGTAAAAGAGGCGACAATAGCAAAGAATCAGAGTTTCAGCAACAACAATGTGCCTATTTGCATATTTAATTTACTGATTTTAAATATATTTATATGTGTTCTAAAAATATACAAATAAATGTAATTTAGCAAATGTAATTTAGCATAAGGCAACATCCTTTTTTTTTTTTTTTTTTTTGTTATGCGAACAATCAACATAAAGCGAATATTTTAAGTCATGTGCGAATATTTAAATGTTAAAAGGTAAAACTGTTAATTTAAATTCTAATGAAAATTTCTGTTTTTAACTTAAAGAAAAATGTTTCATATGAAAAAGGTGTATTTGTTAAAAGGTTTTAAATTTCTACAACAAAAAAGTCCTTGCAAGAACAAACTGATTTCAAAAAAGGCCGATAAACATTTCGTGGTTCATCGAATATTATAAAAAAAATTTAATTGTCTATTTACAGCGGCCTCCAGGATAAGTCTATATAAATCAATTAATGGCTTTTATAGCCATAGTGATGCCAACTCTAATTAAATTTGGTTTGAACGACATGTAAAAACTGTGGGTGTTGTACCGACTACGCTATAATTTGAATACTATTCACCACAATTCATTTTTAGAACAAGGTCTATTAATTCTGAGTTCTTATGCTTAGTGATGTCCGTCTGCCGGTCCGTCCATCTATGTTCGTGTTGAAATCAATTTTTCCAAGGCACTAGATGAGCTAGAGAAAATTTAAATACGCCGAAATGCCAGACGTTGTTTTAAAAATTTTGCAATTGGAGATCATATATGATCGCTTAATGGTCTTCGAGCCAGTAGGCAAAACACCACGCCTTCTTCTTATTTTTTTCCATATTATTTTGAATAAATTTAGTTTAGTTAAGTCAATCCAAAAAAAAATAAAATAATTATATGGGGCATAGAGAAATAAAAAAGAAAAAAGCATTAAGTGAAAATTTTAGCGCTCGCCCATATTTTCGAGTTAAAGGCCTGTAAGCTTCTTATAAAAAAGTACCATTGCTAAACCCATTAAGGGCCGATGATATGTTTATGTTGTCACCCTCATATATATATATATATATATATATATTTTTTTTTTTTTTTTTTGTTTGGAGTCACTTCACTTTCACTAGATTTACATATGTGGTGAAGGGTATATTTTTTTTAATTAGGACCAGCACTCAGGGAATGACCCTTACTTATGCAATGCATTGTGCCAGAACTAGGAAATTAGGTTTTAGGATGGGTGATAGAGGGAGTAGTGAACATTTGATCAAATCAATCTTTGCACATTGAAAGTGGCAGGAAAGACCTCTGCAGGGAGTTTATTCCACATACGAACTCTTCGCCTAAAAAACGAATTTTCTCTGTAATGCATTGTGCGATTCACTGGCCAATCGACCACAAAGGAATGCGCTCCTAATGCAGATCGCGTTGCGCGTATGAAATTATGGTTTTCAGGAATAAGTTCCCTGATTTCATAAGAGCACATTCCGTTGTTGGAACAATAAAACAGTGAAACACACCCCACATTGCTCCAATGCGCCAGTGAGTAAATAGAGCTGGATATCCTACTGTCATCGGAAATTACCAAAAGGTCGCGATTAAGGGTATCGTCCATTTGCTTTCTCATAGCCTCAATTTCCCGAAGGCTTGGTCTACTGCGAAACGAAAATGAATGGCATATGCTACTGTCATCTGCAAAAGAATAGATAGGGTTGGAATCTGACGTAGAAGGTCATTCAGAAAAATAAGAAATAGGGTAGGGGAAAGGACGGAACCTTGTGGTACCGCTGAATTTAACTTGAACTCGTTTAATGAGATCCCATCTATAACAACTCGTATAGTGCGATCCCTGAGAAAGCTCGGCATGACCAAATATAACACTCTTACTTGTTAAAATTAAAAACTATTTCTCTAAAATAAAAGCATTACCTTTAAATTGGAAAAAAATCGAAATCACTTCACAAGCAACTGAGTTCTTCTCTTTTAGAATTCTTTCTAAAGTCTCCATAAATTCTTGAATATAATTTTTTACGTATAACTTTTGCGGCTAGATCGCGTAACCTTTACAGTCTTTTCTGTTCCAATGTATTCGACTTAGACACCCTCAAAGAATAAAATTAAGTAGCACAAAATCTAGAGAGCAAACTTAAAGACGGATTAAGAGAAATAAAACAAAAAACACATCTATGCTTTTATAGAACAATAACCTGTCAGAAACTGAAAATTATTGAATTAAACTGAAATATTTGAATGTCTATAATTTTCTCTCTGTGACGAGTTTTGCAGGCATGTGAACTGTCCCATAAAACAGACTAGTAGTAGGTTCGTCAGGATATAAAGACCTACAGTTATGCTTGAAAATTATCTTTACTGCACGTGGTTTTTAACCAAAAGTTAGCTTCATCATTAAAGAAATATTTGGGCGTATTAAACTAATCATAAAGCGATTCTCGGCTGTTAAATTTTATTTTGAAAAAAATAAGTTTTTATCGCACTAAGACCTAAAATCAATAAATTAATAATCTTTGACATCAATTTTAAATGTTATTTTTTTATCTAGAAAATATTTTTCTATAAAAATATTTAGAAACACGAATTAATTTTTTCTTTTCATTTCATTTTTAAACTACTCAACATTAGTTTTTTTTCAAAAATTTTGTATAATCCATCAAAATCTTTCTTTTATGTGTTTTTAAAATTTTTACACATGTGAAAAATAATAGATTTATCATAAAAAACAAATAAAACTAAACTAATATGTGGCTTTTTACTAACAGGTTTAGGTTTAGTTGAAATGAAAAAATATTATTACCTTTTATAACAACTATAAAAATGATTTCTTTTAATAAATAATAAAAAATTCTTTATAAATTTATGTGACAAAAAAAATTTTTTTTATGCTTTAAAATTTAAATAAAATTTCTTATTCAGGAAACTGTAATAAAATAACCACAGAATGATATATACTGGAAGAGAAACAGCAGGAAGGTAAAATTCTGGTAGGTATATGGTAAGCAACAGGTTGCCTCCTATTGATAGCTGTAAGACTTGATAATACTTCGTTTTAAATAAACTTAAGCAGTGTTGATTAAACAAAGCAACATTAAATATTATTTCTTCAAGGTGAAAATCTATGGAAACTTTTTGTGCAAATAAATGGCATTTTTAAGAGACAAAATAGTAAAGCGCAATCTAGGGACATTTATGATATTCTCGCTTAGAAATTATAGACCCATTAGGAATTCTTAGTCAGCATAAATTGACACAAAACTTTAAACATTGATGACGATGGAATAACTTACATTTTTTTGATTTATCTCTATTGAACTTTTTGCCTATTTTCTTTCCAGTTTTGAAAAGCGATTCTTACATAAAGAAGACTTTAAGTGTAAAATATTAATGTGAAGTAATAATTTTATTTAATGAACGCGAATAAGCGAAAAATTGGTTTTTATATGCAGGAGATACTCAAAGAAATTTGTTTGCATTTGTAAATTTTTATGACATCATAAACTCAAATTTTTTAGCTTCCTTTTAAATGCATGAACACATAAAAGCAAATGGTTTATTGTAAAATTTGCTTTATATTTGTTTAACTTAATGTTCGTTCAATAAAAATGCATGACAAGATGTCAATAATAAAAACCAAATAAATAAAACATAAAGCTTTTCAAAATAACAAAAAAAAGAAAAAGAAAAACACAAAAAGGGTTATAAATTTTTGTTGTATAACAATATATAAAAAGGACTTAATGATTGTTATCCTTTTCATTTTATTTGCCGTCATTATAAACAACGATTAAGGTAATTTTTTATTTCATACACATCTCTAATGCCAAAGGGTGATTTTGCAAAGCACGTTAAAGTTTTTAAAACGCCGATAAAGAGAGATGCAATACTTTAACTCACATTCACAATAGCAACCACAACAACAATAAAAATGTAAAAAAATTAAGAGTTATTGGATACAAATTAGTCCCACGCGTTTTGAATTATTTTAATCACAATATAAATATTTTAATCATCAACTATTCGGACGCAGTAGCAAATGTCTGTTAAAGCAATAAAAAATAATTTTTTTTTTAATAAACAATAACAATCCATTCCAAATAAGCTTCAATAAAAATTTTATAACTTAAATAAAAAATTAAATAAAAAAAAATAAGAGGCAGCCAAGTATTGTGGTCGTTTTTAGGAAGTCGCAGATATATTTTACATTGATACATATGGAGAAAGCCCAATGGCCAGCAGGTTAGCTAACAACCCCAATTATTTTTATTTTTTCCCAAAACATATCGGGGAGCACTAAGTGATATGAAAAGGATACGAAACTGTAACTAGAAGGCGCTTTGCAGAGTAATTTTTTCATGCTCATAATTTTGTTTTCTATAAAACTAAGGATTAGCCATTAAGGGATCTCAGAGTGACTTAACCTGGGACATACTACAAACCTTATACCTGTGTTTTGCTCGCGAACATCGAAAAATTCACAACAGATTAATTGATTATACCTGTACACAAAAAGATTAAAAGAGATACAAGTAGACGAATCGAATTGGCTTTTATGAAGACATCGCCTTTCTCATACATGATTACTAATCGGTATTAAAATTCTAGGATACAATACTCTTAATTTCTTATTGCCGTGTTTTTGTAAACTAAAATAAAAAAATTACACGCACAATTAGTAATTGCTTAAAAACTATCTAATGTTGTATCCGCTTTAATAAGATTGCTACATAATTAAGCTCTAAGGTGGTGTCTATTAGACACCAGAGGTCAGCCAATAACTCCAGGGCGCATGAAAAATTTTCTAAGTTTGTCATTACAATATCCATTTGTAACCCCATAAAATATATATACTTTGAATTCTTATGACCGTTCGTGTTTCGATTTAAATCTACTTTTCCAAGGCACTACATGATCTAGAAAAAATGTAAATATGCCAATCATAGTTTCGAAAATTTAGCTATTGAAAATCAGCAAGATCGCTCAATGGCCTTCAAGGCAGGCAGGCAAATCTAACAAATCTAGTTAAAAGAAGTAACTTCAATCGAAAAAATAAATACTGTTATCATTCCTTTCAGTAAAGAACTTCGTCACTGACTGTTTATTAGGTACGTCGACGGTCGACGGTCTTCATCAAAAAGTATGGCAACAGTATAATATTGACTGGCGAAACAAATCTGATTAACTTAATACCAAAAAAAGTAAATTTATGGCCTATTTTTTTTAAATTATGGGCTTCTGAACCTTTCATAGAAAAGTACGGCTGTGTACCACATTTTTTAAGATATAAAAATGGTTACAATTTAAAAGCTTTCGAAGAGATCATTCAGGGAATATTTAAATTTATTAAATGCCTGACTTATTTAGAGCTGATGACAGTTTTATGTGAAATATTTTTCTTATTTTTTATTTGTCTGTTTTTTTTTTAATTGGAATTACTTCACTAACTTAGATAAGCATATAAAGTGAACGGTCTATAATTCGGCATAGCTGAATATATCATTCTTACTCGTTTTTATTATTTTTCCCTAACAATAAATAACTAAAGGTTTGAAAGCGATTAGTGACAAATAAATCACTTTAATAATAGAAAAGCTTTCTGCCAAGTTCTAGATCAAGAAATGATTGCTTTTAACCTAAACTTGATTAACAAAACTATATTATGGTTATAATTTATTATATTTAAAAATTTACAAAATCAGATTTTGGTTTAATTTTTTTTTTTTTTTTTCTTTTCGTTAAAACCAACCGTGTCACATTTTTTTTAGCAATGCCACCATGTAATTAAATACTAACAAAAAAATATTTACTATGATGTTGAAAACAACTTTAATTTGTTCGTTGCACTTATATGTTTTTACAGAGAACATAATTTGATTATTGTGACCACCTTAAAATTAAGCTTTTTCTTTGCGTGTAAGTAAAACAAAGTTTTTTCATTTTTAAATATCATTTCAGTATTTCTGTTTTAATAAGAAAATATAGAATAAATTAAAAACAAAAGAAATAAAAATAAAATTACAGTCAAGGCATAGCGCATACTCATACGTACTTCATAACGATCAGTATGATAGTGGAAAATCATCTACAATGTTGTAAGGAAAAAAGAATGAGAGAATAAAAATAACAACTGCATCGTGGCTCAATCGATGAAGAAGAATGCAAGATCAAATTTATAAAGGGTCATCCAAATGCGACGCCTAGATGTCAGCAATATATAATTTTTTCACGTGACATCTTTTCAAATGACATAAGCCATTTCGTTTTATTAGAGGGTAGTATAGTTTTAACCATGGACAGGTACACGTCGTAATTTCGCTAGTTGGATTATTAAACAACGAACAACAGATCCATTGTATTCAAACAAAATTTTGTTTAGTGGCGAAGCTCATTTCAGAATGGATGGATTCGTCAATAAGCAAAATTGTCGTATCTGGGGTTATAAAAATCCTCGTGTTATTCATGAAAAATCTCTACACCCACAAAAAGTTACTGTTTGGTGTGCATTTTGGACAAATAGAATCATTGGGACATTTCTCTTCGAAAATGATGGTGGAAATGCTGTTACTGTGAATGCTGAGCGATACCAATCAATGTTAAGAGAATTTTTATGGACACAGTTGAATCATATTGATGTATCTGACGTCTATTTCCAGCAAGACGGTGCTACATGTAACACAACTCGAGAAAACATTACGCTTTTGCGATCAAAATTTCCTCAACGTGTAATTTCACGAAATGCAGATTTCAATTGGCCTCCAAGGTCATGTGATCTAACACCATTCAAGTTGCGATTCGTGAAATAACGCCAGCAACATATCGGAAAGTCATTGAAAATTTCGATATTCGGATTGATGTCTGCAGACGCAGTCATGGTGGACATTTGAATGATATTCTATTCCACTTATAATTGTAATGGATCATACTTTTAATAAAAAAAAACAGCTTAAAAAAATTGAAAATAGTTTGTGTTTTATTTCAAAGAAACATGTAGGCGTGTTTTTTGGAAGAGCCTTTATAACGTTTTGTGGAGAGAACAAAGAAGTAAGGCTTTGGCTTGTGTGTGAAATTCATCTAACCAATTTTCTATTGATTGATTTTGAATATTTCTTATATTCGTAAATACACAAAACAGTGTGTTAAGTAGATGAACAGGACCTAACGTAGCTGCAAAGAAAACTGTCTATGAATGTAGCGATCCATAAAATGCTGTATTACATTTTCTAAATAAATAAATAAAATAAAAATATTTTTTCTCTCTTAATACAAATTCTGAGATAAATTTAAAAATGAACTTAAGCTGTATTAATTAAATCATTATAAATTATAAAATAATTCTACTAATACGAGTAATTAAAACGAAAATTAAAATATTTAAATAAATGAGCCATTTATTTTTAAAGTGGCATAAGTCACTTTTTCAAAACTAAAAAAAACAAAAGAAAAAAATTTTAATGTTCAGATCTCGTACGATCTTATGTTGAACGAAATTTTTATTCTGAGATAAAAATGCAACTGAGTCTTCTCAAGATTTAGCCTCGATACTTTCAAAACCTTTGAAACACAATCCTTTAAATATGTGCATTAACTTAAAAGCAAAACGACTTGTGCCACTTTCAAAAAAAAAAACGACTCAAATGTTTAAGGGCCTGATAAATAATAAAAACTTTTTAACCTAAATTTGCCAATTAAATATTTGCGGCCAACGAAAAACGTAATGTAAGATACTTGACCTAGTAATTTATTAATTTTAGTTTCTTAAGCAAATACGTTTCAATTAACAGTAAAAGCCACATAAATAACCAAATATTATTAAATACTAAAGTGAAATTAATTGCAAATGAATTGTGTTTGTAGCTACAATATTTATAGCTACAAATAGGCGAATTTACGTATTTTAGGTTTTGCATAAATTATTGATTTAAAGCAAATATTTTCTGTAAATGAGAATACAAAATACGTAAATGCCTCACCGATAATAATATTTAATTATTCTACACAATTTTACGTAAATGTGTTTAACTGCAAATGTAATTAACACAGGCTTGTTTAAGTACTAAAATGTACATGTATACTGCTGCATTACATGTTTACTTTATTATAATCTATTAGAGTCTTCCTCATATACAACAAATATATGAGAATACGAAGCCTATGTGGATATGTATCCATTCGTTTCCATATTTTGTGTTAAATTTTTATGTTATTTAGTAGTTTCACTATTTTTTTAAACTGTACCCGTCTTTGACATTTTTATAACCAACCTCGAAGCCAGTCTTATGCATTTATTTCTATACTTTTTTTTTTTTAATTTTAAGTTAATTACTTTTCTCAATTTTTTATAATACTAAACGGTCATCCAAAAAACGCGTCTACATGTTTCTTTGAAATAAAACACAAACAATTTGCAACTTTTTGAAGCTGTTTTTTTTATTAAAAGTATGATTCATTACAATTATAAGTGGAATAGAAGATCATCAATATGCCCACCATGACTGCGTCTGCGGACATCAATCCGAATATCGAAATTTTCAATGACTTTCCGACATGTTGCTGGTGTTATTTCACGAATTGCAACTTGAATGTTGTTCTTTAGATCATTAATTGTTTGTGGCTTGTTAGCATACACTCGACTTTTCAAAAAACCCCACAAAAAAATCTAATGGTGTTAGATCACATGACCTTGGAGGCCAATTGAAATCTGCATTTCGTGAAATTACACGTTGAGAAAATTTTGATCACAAAAGCGTAATGTTTTCTCGAGTTATGTGACATGTAGCACCGTCTTGCTGGAAATAGACGTCAGACATATCAATATGATTCAACTGTGTCCATAAAAAGTCTCTCAACAATGATTGGTATCGCTCAGCATTCACAGTAACAGCATTTCCAGCATAATATTCGAAGAAAAATGGCCCAATGATTCCATTTGCCCAAAATGCACAACAAACAGTAACTTTTTGTGGGTGTAGTGATTTTTCATGAATAACACGAGGATTTTCATCACCCCAGGTACGACAATTTTGCTTATTGAAGAATCCATCCATTCTGAAATGAGCTTCGTTACTAAACAAAATTTTGCTTGAAAACAATCGATTTGTTGTTTATTGTTCAATAATCCAACTAGCGAAATTACGACGTGTACCTGTCCATGGTTAAAACTGTACTACCTTCTAATAAAACAAAATGGCTTATGTCACTTAAAAAAAAAAATGTCACCTGTAAAAATTATATAGTGCTGACATCTAGGCGTCACATTTGGATGACCCTTTACATCCCTCTTCGTCATTTTTTATTACTTATTTCCAAGCTAGCTTTCAAATATTAACTGTTTCTAGTTGAGGAGTTATGAATGTAAGATAAACAGATTTATTTTGCATTGAGCATATGGCTTAAACTTTCTGTCATAAAAATTTTAAAACTTAAAAAAAAAAAAAATTTAAATAAGAAAATAAAGAAGAAAACTAAACTAAAACTTTAAAAAAACTAAAATATAAAACAAAACAAAAAATGTCTTCATGCAGTAAAAAATTGCAAATAACATTTTTTTTTTGTGTATAAAAATATATTTGAAGAAGAAAGATTTATATTTAAAACTATTTGAATTTGCTTAATTCGAAAGTAAGTACTAAATGAAATTTTAAATTTATTTTTGATATCCACGTATGTGGCCTCAAAGGAAAGCCTATAACTTCTAGACTTCTAGACTAATTACATGATAATTATTTTTTGATCTCAATTTTTATGGCGTTAAATTCAAAAACTGAAAAAATCACGTTAAGGTGGTTTTTTAAAAATTAAATTTTTTGTGGAAATCAATTAATTTAAATTAAAATGCATTAAGATATTTTTACAAAATGATGAAATTATATAGACAAAAGAATAATTAATTAGATGTGTAAATAAGATTTAATTTTTTTCTTTTAACATAAAAATTCTCGAATTGGGAAACAAACTTTCTTAAAAAAAATTTTTTTTTTGCCTTTATTAATTACGGGGTCGTCGAATCTTTTTTACATTATGTAGTCAACAATCGGAGAATTAAAAGCACGTTTACCTTTTAATAGGTATTTTAAACTCCCACGAATTTTATAGTACATTTCATAATATGTTTCAATATTGACTAAGTTTGGATAAGAATACAAGGAGAACTGTTACAATTTTTAATTTTTTCTTTATTCCTACTTTCTATAGGTTTTCTTTCAAATGATTAAAAAAATTGCTAAAACCTAATTAAAGTTAAATTACATAAGCAAGAAAAAGATTGCCACCTTTTTGGGGCAAAGCCTGAAAAATGGTATTTTTAAATTATCCCAATTCAGAGGCTTGTAAATATTTAATGAAAAGCACTATTAGAATAAAACTTGAAACTTGTTTATTCTAAATTTAATTTATAATATATCGAATGTCTTAAATTAATAATCAAGATCTCGTTAAATTAAAAAAATCTTAATATTTGAGTTAAAAATAAATTTTTTATGACTTTAAAAAAAAAATTAACTAACCGAGATCCCTAAATTTAGTGGCCAACATAGATGCCCCCCTTTACCCTAGCGAGCGGACCGTTTGCAAGTTCATTGAGAGGCACATCTTATTTGCTTTTGCGAAATTATATTAAGATATCCTTACTAGTTCATGAGATACCAAATTTTGTCAAAAATAAATAGTTTTCAGAGCACTATGGCTTAAGAAAAAATTTGTAGGAATTACAAAAAAAATATATGTACAACTATTACATATTCTGATGACTAAATACACTAAAAACAGTATATGACTTGAAAAAAATGTTTATTTTTTTTTTTTTTTTGTTTGCTTTTAAAACTTTAATATTACAAATTTCTTAACATAAATAAGAAATGAAACGTGAATACGCTTATAGTTGTGCTGTCTTAGTACTGAGCTAAAATTCCTTTTAAAGTTCTTTGCATAAAACTATGAAAAGTATGACAAGTATTTCGAAAGTTTCTTGCACAACAAGTTTGCATGGGGTGGTACAAAAGTGCAGTCATCTATTGAATGTGCCTTCATTTTTTTTATTGGCTTTAAACGTATTTGGGCTTCCATATCTAAGTCGAACGCAAGTACCTGAGGAATTTAAAATTATTGCCACTGTAAACTGTCAAACGGGGTCAGGTCTGTTGTTTTGAAACGAATTTAAACATCGTGAAATTTTTCGTCGAGCGCTTTGTAAGCAAACAGTTGTACGTTTGGATGAGTCATGCAAAGTAAGTCTGCGAAATTTGTCAATAACACCGAAGATATTTGCGTATAATGAATTGAAGTCAAAGACCTGAGAATGTTCCTCCTAATTGTCAAACGCATTAAATTTATTCCCATGATCTGTTCTAATTAGAACAAAAAGAGTTTGGTTGTGTATCCAAAATCATTTTGCCTAAAGAAGCTTATTTTTTACTTAAGTTTAAAGTTTGCATTTCTGAACCAACAGGAATATGTTCTCAAAAAGAATATCTTGTGTGACATTGGCAGGAAAAGTAGTGGGTTCTTATATGAAGCCAAATGTTTTGTGAGCAACAAATAAAAATGCCGCAAAATTAGCACAACTTACCAGAAACTCATATGTCCACATTCAATACTTCAATTGTAAGTCGTCGATTTTTCATCTCCAAATAAACTTGTGATTAAAACAGATCTCATTTTTTTATATTAACGATTAAATGTTACCCAAAAAAATTTCTGACACACAACAATACTTTTGCACCACCCGATATTTCTTTTAAAATGTCAAAAGTGAAACTTGGTTACTTTTTTAGTTCATAAGTTTTTCTTTATTTACTTTATATTCTTCAACTTAAAAATATTATAAATGCAATTGTTTATATTTTTCATACCAAAATCCTCTTAAAATACGTATAACAAATGCAACTACTTTTTCGTTAAGTCAAAACATATGAAAAGTCTAAAACATATCAGAAAAAACAAAACAGAATGAACATTTCATATTCCATTAAACATTCCACAGCAAAGAAAAAAGACTTCTTGGAAAGAAAAATGTTAAAAAAAAACTCATGAAAATAATATTTTACGTGGTATTTTTAACCAAAAAAAAAATAATAAAAAATCTTTCATTCTCATCATCATTTCTTATTCAAATTTTAGTCATATGTAAAGTGTGTTAGTGTGTGAGAGCTTATTATTTACATGTATGGCAATGCCATTTATTTCGTTTAATAATATAACTGTCCTTAATATTCTGACATCTGACTGCTTGTTTGTTCTAAGAGTTGAAATTGTGTGTTTGAAAACACGTTACTTTTGTGTTAGTTCTTCGTGACTTTGGATGTAACAGTAATAATGATAATAATAAATTTAAGGTTGATAGTGAAAAAATAGTCGTTCCATAATTCACACAGGATTCTGTCTCTTATCTTACTATTTTAAAAAAATGGATAATTTAGAAGCTAACGAGGCACAATCACCAACCCTTTATATTTTACCTACTATATTTTGTTTTTGTTTTTATAGCGGAGATAAAAATATTTAAAATTAAAGATCAGCCTGTTATGGGTCAAAAAAAGGCCAAGTACGTGAAAATCACTATGCACAGTGGACAGAGTCTTAATATTTTGGAAAGAACATAGCAAATTACTGAAGAAGTAGGCCGCACACTGGGGATTTGGCGGAAAAAAGTCAAACTGTCAACATACTCTTCATGCAGTATGCAGTGATAATTTGAAATTTTAGACTAAATGATACAATCAAATCAAAAAGAATTACGCCGATCTAACTTCCAGTTTTTTTTTTTTTTTTATAGCCGTCACAAACTCAGTACTTGTATGTTTTACCGAAACAACTTAATTTAAACCTAAGAGTTTCAAAATAAATATTATTTTATTATGTGAGCTAATGTTTTTCTTTTTATTTTTTATTTAAAGTAGGATACGAGGGCTGCTCTATATATTTCTGGCCTAATAGTGAAAATGCGAATATTAATAATCAAAAATGGTTTTATTGTTTTTCAAAGTATTCTCCAGCATGTTTTATATACTCAAACCAGTTGTCGAAGCACTTTTTCCAATCCGATTGAGTCACCTCTAAAACATGGTTTTTGAACACTTCAACAGTTGGTTGACCACGATTTTTTTCTTGATGTGCGGAAACAAGAAGAAGTCATTAGGTGCCAAGTCAGGGCTGTACGGCGGATGACGTATTAATTCGACGTTTTTGCCGGTCAAAAACGCTCTGGTTTGAGCCGATATGTGAGAGCTCACATTGTCATGGTGAACAATGATTCGTCTTCTCTTGTTGGCTTTTCGAATTTCTCCGATGACTTCAGGCAAACCAATTGTAGTGTACCACTCAGAAGTGACCGTCCTACGTTGCTCAAGCGGAACAGTCGCCACATGACCAGTTTTGCCGAAGAAACAGGCGACCATTTGCTTTGAAGTGCTTCTTCCACGAACAACTTTCGTTGGATTTTGTTCGTCTTTGAAGACCCACACGGTCGATTCTTGTTTCGTTTCGGGCTTATACGCATAGATCCATGATTCGTCACCTGTGACGATCTTATAAACGTCTTTTGAAGCACCGCAATCGTATTTTTGCAACATTTCTTTGCACCAATCGTCACGAGCCTTTTTTTGAGCGACTTTTAAATTGTGCGGGGTCCAACGAGAACAAACCTTTTTTACGGCCAGGTGTTCATGTAGTATCGAATGAATGCTGGTGGAAGAAATGTCCAAGGATGTCTCTATCTCTCGGTCGCATGTCGGTCTTGCAATATAAGTTCACGCACGGCATCAATGTTCTCTGGTACAACAGCCGTTTTTGGACGACCTTCACGGAATTCGTCTTTGAGCGAGCTTCGGCCACGATTAAATTCATTATACCAATTTTTCACAGTGCTATAGGATGGTGCTTCATCGCCATACAAAGATTTAATTTCATCAATGCACTCTTGTCGTGATAATCCACGTCGAAAGTTGTGATAAATGATGGCACAAAAAAGTTCACGAGTTAATTCCATTTTTTTCTATATTAATTTTTTCAAGTCACTGTAAACAACACAAATAATGGTCGTACGTCAAAACGTTTTGAGTACGATTATGCTTAAAAATCACAAACTTTCCAATGGAAATGTCTGATTGCACTTGGCAGCACTCAGTGTTGCCAGGCCAGAAATATATATAGCAGCCCTCGTATTTAGTTTTTTCCTGGCATATTTATGTTTTAAAATGATCGAACTATAAGCAATTTTAGATCCATTGTTTGTAAATTGTTGAGTGTAATTTGAAGCAAATTCTTTTATTATAATTTCTATCGTAGTAAGCCAAAAAAAATTTAAAATTATCTCTTTGTCGACTTAAAAACTAAGACGAGATAAATTTTACAAATTTTAAAAAATTGAATTTTCTCGTGTGTGTTGACTTGGAAATGGCTAAAAATATTTTTTATTCTGATAGAAAATATTTTCTTAAGAAATTTATTAAAACTTGTATCTCATGAGTCCTTGTCTATATGTGGACTTTATGGCAAAAGAGGAGTGAATTCCAATTTTGAAATTTTAAATCATAATATTGGGAGTTGTGGGTCTTTTTTTTATATGAGTGTTGCAGATTTCTTGCCGTTTATGGAAAAAGTCAGTTAGTTCAGTTGATATTTTTAAAAATATTAAAATTTAATCTTCAGATGAAATGAATAAAAAAACTCTGTCATAAATGCAACTTTTTTCTCTGTGTTTAATATTTAAATTATTTTTAACTTTAGCTAATTATAAATTATGTTTGTTGTTGAAAACTTTTCAACTATTTTTATAATGAATTTAATATGTTCTGCAATAAATGTAAATTTCATTTCATTAAAATTTATTCCACTTTCCTAAAAGCTCTCAAACCAAAATTTAAATTTTTTCTAACAAAAAATTTGCATTTTTCCACTTTTCATTATGAGAAGTGTAAAAAGTTAAGTAGCCAAAATAACAAAAAAAAAAGAAGAAATTATAATAATAAAAAAGTATAAACGAAAAAAAAATAATATAAAGAATAATAGAGAATTACACACATAAGCTCTACTTATTTAGTTTATTTAGCCGCAGGGGATAATTACAACTTTTATAAGCTCAAGTTACAATGAATATTCTGACAGCGATTCTAAGAGATGATGATGAAAATTTTCGTAACAAAAATACATACAAATTAGAATTTATACAATTTTTATAATTTATATTCAAGCACTGGGACAATAGAATTCATTTTTAACCTTAGAATTTACTCCAACAAAATCTTATTTTAGTGCTACAAATGCTGCTACCTTCAAGCCTTCCCTTCCCTGTTTAAACTGCCATTAGAACACACATACTCACCAAAATAGTGAGAAAAAAACCAGCGGAAATATAAGTGGCTGGCATTAGGAAGGAAAATATTCTATTATTTTTTTCTTTTCCTTTTGGGCACATTATAAAAATTTAACAACAACTAAAATGTTAGATAATTTTTCGCAGAAGTATTTTGAATAATAATAACAAAATGAGAAAAAATGGAAATAAAGTAAATTTTTATACCAAAATATTTTAAAATATAAAAATAAAATGAAAATAAAAATCTTTTTTTGTAAAAATGGAAAAAAGTGTTGTACATTTTTATATCGAAATATTTTAAAAATTAATTAATTATTTTTCTATAAATAAAAGAGAAAAAAAAACAAAAAATTATGCAAAAATTAAGTAACAATGAAAAGATATATTTTGCAATCAATATAAAACATAATTTATTTTTCTCATTTTTGCAGTATTGAAGACATTTTCACGAAGGTCACCGTCTGCACACTTAGTTAATGATAGAAATATTATTTGTGAAAGAAGATTATCTGAGCGATTTCTAGTCCTCTTTAAGAAATTCCTTGTGCCCCCTTTTAGCGCGCTTTTTAAAGCCAAATAAATATTTTAAAAATACCGTATTAAACCTTACGAATGCTTCAGGCTGAACATATTTACATCACATGGTTACGCATAATATTTTTTGTTGGATTAAAGATTAAACAAAATTAATTAAATGAATAAGTAGATGCTTGATTTACGCCTCCAACAAATGTTATTTCAGTTAAGAGACTTGGAAATGTTGACAGACATTCAATGCCCCAAGAACACTAATTTGCTTTTTAAAGAACTTTAAAAGTACGGCATGTTAATTCGCAACAACTGTTTTGTTTCAAACACTTATGGCATTGTTGGGAAGTGAACTCACGATCTGCTGTTTACAACATGTTTTTTAAACATATTTAGCACTGCTTTTTTTCATAGCAAAGACATTATCCATCACAACTAGCGGACACATAAAGAGCTGTTAAAGCTTATTTAAGAACAAAATATTTTAATAAGAGTTTTAAAAATTTTTTCTTTACCTGCTCTTGTTATTACAATTAAAAAAAAAAGAAAACATTTTCATTAACAACCAACTGTATAATTATTTATCCAGATTATCTTATTGGACAACATTCTGTATCGCTACATCCGTCATCAACATTTTTTGCATGTATCTAATCTAGCTTGTGGACGTTGTCAAAATCTTCTTTTGAACTAAAAAATTTATTACATACAAATACAAAAAATATTCATAATCATAATATGTGGGTCAAGTCTACAAATAATTCAAAACTATTTTCTTTTTTCTCTTTATAAATCGTCACAAATGTTTTTTCTTTCTTTGTGTTAACGATCTGTAAAGCAACAAATTGCTAATGTTCCAGCATCATACATATTATGATTTAAACATTAATGCAATAACTTTTAAAAGCGTTCCTTTACTCAAATAATTCTTGCAAAAAAACAGATTTTATCAGTCTGTCTTTAAGGGTTAAAAATTATTGTCACATATTTGGGACAGCCCTAGAAACCATCTCAAAACTTTTTACTTGCTATAGCGGACCGAGCACTGCAGCTTCTTGCTAATTCCAACCGTGTGTTTAAAACTGTTCAACAGTTTGGCATTATACATCAAATTATATCAAATTTAGGAGCACACTTCAATGAAACATTAATACTTGTCATAACAATCGTCAGTCGGTTCACTTTACAAGCGTTTGTCTTTAAAGGTTTAGAATATAGACTCATATAAAACAATTCACGTCACCCTTTAATTTTTAGTTTTATTTCTGTATTACTTTTTACCATTGGGAGTTACAATGATATGGATTTTTTTGTTCTAAACTGGTGCCATAACGGTCTATAATGCACGTAGAATATATGTATGTTTCATGGGGACACTCCCTAATTTTTAAGATTATGAACTGTTTTAAAAAATAATGAAAAGAATATTAAAATTGGCTTAGAAACTAACGAGCACAAAATCAGCTCATTTCTCTGTAAGTCGTATCGCCAAATTCACTTAAATAGTTTGAAAGATGACGTAAAAATTCTATTTTCTTACGACTATTTTATCATTGCAATTATTTAACATTCTGTGAAAATGTCTGTTTTCAGTAGTTTTATAAATTTGATGATGTAGCTTACGTTAAATAGTGTAAAAGTAATTAAAATAATACCTGAATAATACATGAATAATATAACACAATATTAATTAAAAGCGGTAGCGAAAAGATGTACATTTTTTTTTTTTTTTTTTGAAATATTATCCCTCTCACAAATAGAGATAAAATATTTTCCTTTATTATGAAATTTTAATTTTTAAATAATATCGTATTAATGCATGCACAATGTGTAGAGAGAATTTACATAGTAAATACGTTTAAATTTGTTAAAGTATTTGTAATGGGCCTCATACTCTACGATATACTCTGCCAATACAGCTGCTTTTTAAACAATAAAATAAATAATATTTCAAAAAGGTGTATTAACGGACAGACTGGTATTTAAAATGCACCACTGCCAAAAAAATTTTAAAAGGCAAGAGTTGAAATTAGAAACGAAAATGATTCTAAAAACTTTCTAAAAAAAAATTAAACAAAATTTTTGGACAGACTAAACCAAAATATTTAAAAATTTAATTCTCGTAATTATTACTAATAAAAATAAAAAACTATTTTTTATTATACTCCACAATTTAAAGCAGATTTTTTTTTATAAATTTAAGCACCACAAAAACTCTTAAACAAAAAGTTAACACGCAAAACTTTCCCTTAGCAATTTATCAAGAAGCATTAAACATTAAATTAAACAAAATGTTTCTGTCTAAATGTTTATAAACAGCAAAATGTTTATGGTAGCATATTTTTCCAACTGCAAAATAATATGAACTGAACTTGTGTCAAAAGCAACCATTGTTGCATATGAAAGGCATAACGATTTTCTTCTAACTCATAGTATTGGGACCACTACCTAAAGCCTAGTCTTCGATATTGTTAAGTATTTAACACGAGCTGCTATCAAATTTCATAAAAAAAATATTAACACGAAATAAATTAGCCATAATGTTGCAGAAGTAGTACTACTTTTTTTATATTGTGAACAATATTTGAATGTATCTAATAATGTTGAAGCAACATCTATTTTAAAAATATGTGAAAATATTAAAATGGTCCTTATTTATTTTCTACTTTTACATAGTATTCCGTTCAGCATTTTGTGTTTAATAAATAAAAAATAATGTTGCTAAGGTTGTACTTATTTCATGTTGTGAAAAATAAGAAATTTTTATTAACAGCAAAATATTTTTGTGAACCATTTTCCCAACTGCGCAATAAAAAAATGAAAACGTCAATGTTGGCACCAATACGTTGGGGTGTTGACAACACTACCGAAAACCTAATAGTCTATTAAATATTTCTTTAGAACTGCTGTCAAAGAAAAAATAATATTATGAACACTGTTTATATTGTGAACAACATGTGAAATGTATCTAAAAACGTTCAAGCAACATTTATTTTTAAGACCGAGCTTAGAAAAAAAATATCTGAGCTTCTATCTTGTTTCCTATTTGCGTCCACACAAATCAACATAACGTCGGCAGTATTCCATAAGTAATGTTGTTGTTCGCAGTTAAATGTATTTGCCACCAAAATTAATTTTTCTGTTTCAAATGTTCGATCGTCTGAGCGCGGACATACTCTGTTAATTTTTTTAAAAAGTCAAAAAATCTTTCCTTCTTCATGTTTTTTACAGCAAAATATTTTCTGCAAAGCAACATTTTTCCAGTGCGAAATGATACGAGTCCACTCTTTCTTTAGGCACCACAATGTTTCTTAAAATCATATTTTTCGCACCATCACAAAAGTTTTGTGTCTAGGAAACAATGTTTAACCAACATTTGTGTCTAAACATTTGGCAGAGTTATTTACCTCAATAAAGTTGTCCATCCAATGAAGGTAAAATATTTTTATCAATTGGTACCAATTGTGGAGAAAGTTTTTTGTGATCGCCTAGTTTTCCTTCGGATATTAAGGTCAAATGTTTTTTATCTGTTACCTTTGTCTTCGATAAAAACTTTGTAGATCTAAAAGAAAGCCATGCGCTTACATGTCTAGTTGATTAGCTACTCTAATGATTTGTGTTTAAAGATTTTGTATGTAAAATAATGGAAATTAAGTAACATATCACATTTTATAGTCTCCGTATTTGTATGTTGATAAAATGAAATTTTCTCTCCCCTACAAACCCAGTATGATATTCAAGTGTAAGTTTGAATTTATTATTTCAATACAATTTGTAGCACGAATTTCATGTTGCTGTTTTTTTTACACAATTGAGAATTGATGGATGGCAACATGAATGATGTCAATCATGTATGTACAATTATTTTCTATTATCATTATATTATCAACGTTTTATGCTCCATTACGTAAATTTTACTTATGAAAAAAAACCACATAATAACACCACAAAAAAGGAAGATACAAATAAACGGAAAGCAATTTTCAGACTTTTAACAATGCTCAAGATATGTAACACATTTTAATGCGAAGGGTATAAATATTTATATGTTTTTATATTAAATTTTTCAATGACATAATGTTTGATGGACATGTTTGTTTATGTGAAATATTAATGGGGGTTGTTGTATTAAAGTCACTTTGTTAAATATTTTATATTTATATTTTAATAACAATGAGTATTTTTCTTTGTCTTTTTTTTTCTTATTTATTTTAATATCATAATAATGGAAAAAATAAAAAAAGATATAAAGATTTAAAAACATGCATAAGCAATATACTGAAGGCAGTTTGCCAAGGTTCCCTAATATTAATAATTTCTAAACAAAAAACAAATTATTTTATTCTTAACTACTAAACCGATTGCTATGAAATTTTGCACACACGTAGACACATTATTTTTAAATATTTTTATGTCCGCTGCAAGAACAAGTAAAACAAATTCAATATAAAAATATGTTCCCATAATGGCAAGTTTTTAACGTATGTGGCTTGAGTTTTTATCTATAATAGACCGACTTTAAGAATTTACCCGATTATGTACAGATAAGTCCGCTAAGCCGATAAATGTAAAAGTAAAAGTTAATTTAAAAATCATAAGGTGTTTCCATAAAGGCCGTTAAAGACATTTGAGTGCAACTTACACTTCGCTGATTTTTCTGTATTAAAAATCCTCCTATTTTATAGCCTCTGCTACAGGTGGAAAAAGAATTAAAAGTTTGACATTCCATTTGTAATTTCTACAATATTCATTTGCGAGCCCATAAGAATGTATTTATTCTGAGTTCTTATGCATAGCGAAGTCGATTGAGCAATTTCCGTTTGCCAAGGCACTATTTGAGCTAAAGAAAATTTAAATACGTTGAGGCAGCAGGCAATTCACCACGCCGGCCTTTAATTTTTTCATAACACTTAGAACAAATCTAGTTTTGTAAATTATTTCCAATAAAAAAAACTAGATAATTTTTTATGTAGCAATTTATTACGTTTCTTTAATACTGAAATAATAATTGATTCAACAAATTATTTAGTTAAAAAATGATGTATTAATTTTTCAATTAAATAAATAATTGAATCAATTAAAAATGTTAATGATATTCAGAATCTGATTCCGAAAATTTATTATTGTTATTTGTTTTTTTTTTTTAAGCAAATAACAACAAAAACTTTTTTCTATTTTCTATCCAATTTGATCACAAAAAATTAAAATAAAATTTAATCTTTTCTTACATAAGATAAAGAAGAACCTTAATATACTAAAATTTATTATTATACCTCAAAGAACTAAATCTCCTGTTCTGGTAAATGTCAAACGTTTAGCTTCCAATATTAATTCAAGTTGAACATGATTACAAAAGTTTTTGTACAATAAAAAAGAAGAAAAATAAATAAGAAGGAATGAAAAATGTTTTTGGCAAATTATTTTCAATTTTCAAACACAATCAACAACCATTGTAAACCATAAAGAACACTTTCCTTTCATTCAATAGCAACACCAATAAGTATCTTAAGTCAATGTACAAAAAAAAAAACATAACAAAAATTTCTTTTGTACAAATTTTTCATTATTACACAAATCCTGCATTAAATTCTAAATTTTTTTCTTCTGTTGTTTGTTTCACCTTTCTTTTTTTTTGTATCTTTTAAACTACATGCGCATCGAAGCGTGGCATTAGCATGAGCAAAAAAGTTTTGCATAATTTCCTTTTACTGTTATTACCTTTCAAAGTACATTTTTTATTTCATTTTCTTACCGTTTTGTGTGATTTTGTGTGATTTTTTTAGTTCTTGAGAAATTTTATACAGTTCAGATTTTTTATTTTAAATTGTTTGTGTTTCACTTGTAATCTTTATTTTTTGTGTTTCTTTGATAATCAGTAAGAGAACAGGGAGTTAAGGAATTTACAAAAATAATAATTTAAAACCAAAAGAACTACTAAAGTGGTTGCATGTGGCACTAGCATGTCTGAACCACCTGTCTTCATCGCCAGTATCGTCGAGTTACAGGTAACATTTTTATCTAAAAACAAAGAGAGTTCAAATCAGTCTCTGCTTGATCAGCTTCACTTTTACAGAAGATCACATTATCGACAATCAAACAAACTCATTACAACTTCTATATGACCATTCGCTCGCTTAAAAAAGTTGTTCACAAAAATTAAATTTTTTCTTCTCAGCAGAGGACAATTTTTACAAACAATAATTTGGTAGTTTTCAGTTTCTTTTCAGGTATCGAAATACAAAAAAATGGAATAAATTTCTGAAACTTCTAAGTTTTTCACCCGATTTTCATGAGGAAGAGATAAATTTTTCTTCTACTACATTTGGATACACCCGGTTTCAGTACTGGGTAAAACCACAGCGCGTCAAAGTAGGCAAATTCGAATTTAAAAATTGTTTTAGAGCTCATAACTTTATTAAAAGTAAGCCGATTTTAAAAACTAATACACTTTCTTTTACTTAAATCAATAAAAAAATTGGCAACCAAAAAAATTTAAATAAAAAGGTCATGAATACAAAAAAAATTTTCTTCACAAAACTTGTAAGTTTTTTCTTCGATCGCCTCCCAGACTCATTTTATGCGCAGGATGTCTACAAAATTTGGCTAATTACGGCAATTCAATCGTTTTAGAATAGTTGGTTATAAAAAGGAAAAAAATCGGCATTAAAACTATTTTACAGCATTGAAAATTTAGATTTTTTTAAAAAATACAACAACGATGACTGTAGGGGCTTCACCAGTATTTCATAAAGAGACACTATATGGATTACCCAAGGCATTATTTTGAAAAAAAAATTGATTTAATTACATATATCCGATGTTAACAATTATTATTTTTTTTTTTTTTTGTCTTTGCTCTATGAACTGGCTGATGTACTGGTAGAAAGCGATGTATCGGTTCTCTCTGTTAAGAACACAATAACTTAAAACTCTATATTTTCTTTTTCAGATAACTTCCAAATGAGCATTGTAATATATGTGGCTTTGCTCACCAGCCAGCATCACTTAATGGGAAAAGTTTCCATCGCGGTTGGCCATCCGCTAATATGCAAAGATTGGACAAAAGAAGAAAATTCTGAACATACAAAAAAAACAATGTTAATAAAACCGAGATTATGGTCGGAGGTGGTTCCTCCAAATCACAAGAGACCTCCTATTAAAAAACTGATTCGATTTCCTTCATACATTTCCCTTCGACTCCTTCACGCTAATATTTTTTCCGCCATTAACTTAACAAATACATTTTCGATGTAAATGAATAGCGTAAGTTTTAATATTATTTAAGGGATGTGGGTCCAATGTCAAATAGAGAAAAACTTTAAATAGAGAAAAATATCCAATTCAAGTAGATAATTTGCTGTAAATATTCATGTAATTATTTTTAACACAAGAGTCTAGATAATTTTTATTCAAGTCTTAAGCAGCTGCTTTTTTAACTGTCTTCAAAAAATGAAAGAATGAGGTTATCAGTTCGACTTTTTGAACCGTAATTTTATAGATTTTGCTTAGAGATTGGTCTCATTAAAAAAAATCATTATTACTTAGATAATACAACACTAAAAACAAGAAGAAAGAAAACAGGGCGACAATCGATACAACACGACGACACATTTTTACTTACACAGGACCAGAAATATATAGTTTAACTAACCTTAGTCTAAACAAAGATATACAGACAACACTAAATACGAGAAACACTTTACGAAACAATCTCAAGACATTAACAGAAATAACCGATAAATTTATCTCCAGCGGATTGTTTAGACTTACATGCACCTGCAACCATACATACGTAGGACAAACTGGACGAACATTAAAAACAAGGTTCACAGAACACATACGATCATATAAACGGAAAAGAGTAGACTCTAACTTCGCAATACACCTTAACACACATGAACACGAGCCAAGGGAAATAGATGAATGTATGACGTTAATACATCCTAGTAAAAAAGGACGAAGACTGGACAACCTCCGACACAATTCTTACCACCACAGATCGTCACACTTACCTACCCAATAATAAAAGACTGAAATATTAAAATTATATACCTTCAATAAAGATGACAGATATCAGGCAATCTACCTGCATAATACCATTTAAATAGATACCATCCTAACGGACTAAACTACCTGAACCCACCACTATCTATGCAACAAACACCTTACACTATCTAACCAGTGCTAATCAAAACGCGGCTTGAAAATGATGTCTTTACATCGAAAGCGCTCGCCAATCGTATAAAATAAACAGCCAGTGACGACGGTCTTCGCCGAAAGCTATGACAACAGAATTCATTATCTTAAAAATTTAAGGGTGCCCCCATACATGTTTTTTAAATGTATTACTTTAGCTCCCATTAGTAAAAAGTAATACAAAAATAAATCTTAAACTTAAAGAGTGTCCCCATAGGTGACGTAAATTAACTTATATAAGCCTATCATTTGAACCGTTGTACACAAACGCTTGAAAATTGGACAGGATGTTGATTACTATGACCGAAACATTCAAAATTATAAATTAAAGGGTGTCCAGATAGTTGATGTAATTTGATGCATTTGGCCAAACTTTTGAACAGTTAAAGACAGACAGCTGAAATTTACAAAGAACCTTTATTGCTTAATCCGCTATAACAACAAGTATATAGTTTGAATTTAGAAATTAAAGGGTCTGTCCGTATTTGAAGTAAATAACCCTCAATGGCTTTATCGTTTGAACCGTTATATACAGACACTTGAATATTAAAAAAAATGTCCACTATGTTGTCTAGTATATTAAGAAATTTAAATGTTATAAATTATAAGATGTTAAAATAGTTGCTGTTATTTGATGTATATGACCAAACAGTTGAAAAGGTGTTGATTTAAATTTGCACATAACCTTTATTGCTAATTCCGCTATAGCGCAAGTAGCAAACTTGAAATAAGACATTAATGGATATCCCTATAATTGATAAAATTCAATATATATGGCCCTATCTTTGAAACCATTACAGGCATACTCTTGAAAATGACGCTGTGCATCCAAGCTATACAGCAACTTTATCCAATAGTCACAATACACGTCTGCCATATACTGTTGTTATGCTGTTACTTACTTGCTCTAAGAGTTAGAGTTCCTTTTCTTTATTATTAAGGGCGCCTTGACAATTGTCTGACACACTAATAATAAAGAAGATGTCTTTACTAAATTATCTGCAATGGCTTCACACAATAAATGTCTTTTTCCTTTCGGAAGGCTTGTTCTTCTGTTTCCTACTTTAAATTGCCTTATACCGCAATTATTATTTTTTTATGGACTTGAATTCATGATATTCTGTTTTACAACACGGAACACGGTTGGTGATTTTATGTCAGCTAATTGTCGTATTATTTTAAATACACAACACTGGTGGAAGTGACTTATACATCTCTCAAATATGAAAAAACAACAATCGGGATTGCCACAACTTATTTTCGTAACAATATTAAAAAGTTTTGATTAGTAAAAAAAATACTTCTCAAAAAAAATTGAGATCTATTTGTATAACATTCGAAACATCAGCACCAAAACGCCACAAAGCAATGATAAAAATTTTGGGCCTTAGTTGAAAAAAAACTACGCTTGCAACACTTGAAAATTGTATAATTTAATTATTTTTTAATATTATTTTTTTTACTTTCTTAGTGTTATTTTTCTCCTTTTCAATTTTTCAGTTGTTGTTGATATTTATTCGTAAGTTTTTCATATGAATTCCGAAGTGTGGCTGAATGTATATTTTCTTTTTGATTCTTTAAGTATATTTTGTTACTTATTAATTTTAAATAAAACCACAAAAATTAATTTTACTTTGGGATATCAAAGTTGTATTTAATTAAAATTTTAGTTTTCCTAGAGTCCCTATTTTATTGGTAAATTTTTGAAAAGAAGCATTTTTTATTTAAAAATAAAAAAGCCATATACTTGCGGTTCTCTTTGAGATTAAAAAAATTAAGGGTGTTCAAAAATTTTGAAATACGTGATAAATTCAATAATGCTTTGCATAAATGATGATGAAGTACAGTGGTAAAGCGCTAGATTATGAGCTTTGGTGTAGCGGCAGTGTATGGCTTGTTGTGAAAGATCTTTAACCTAAAATAACGAAAAAATACTAAAATTAAAAGATGTTAAATAACATGATCTATGGTAAAGATTCTGACATCCGAGAGAGTATTTTAATAGAAAATATTTAATTAAATAATTAGGATATAAAACAGGCTGTATAAACGACCAATCAAAGACAAAGAACTGTGTTGTGTAAACTTCAACAACATTCGATGAATCATTATCCAAAATAACGGTGCGACTTACACGCTGATGGTGTCAATAAATAATATTTCTACAAAAATGAAATCAGGGTTTAGGTTATAAATTATCGTCTAAGGTCCTACGCCCTATAACATCTCTATTATTTCTTTGGCACTACTTGAACTTAGTCGTTTAAGCCAATAAGCCAACAACAACTGATACGTAAGAGACCAATACTATTGCTGTTATATGTGACGTGCTTCCATCAAAGTTCGGACGCCCACGGTGCCTCACATCAAGAATTGTAGAGGTGGCCATGTACCAAAATTATTTTCAAATTTTCAGTCAATGTATTGATATTTCGATTAAATTTTTTCTGGTATTAAAACAAAATTTGTTGTATTTCTATTATTTTTTACAACTACAAAAACCTTAAAAAACACCATTTATAAAAAAGGAAAGTATTGTTACATAATTTTGTTTCCTTCCCCAGTTCACATTTAATTTAAACTAAGAATTGCATAGTTTCTACAAATAAAATTAAATTTAAGTGGATTAAATTTACAGTTTAAAATTCTCTAGAAAATATTAAAGTTTCTTTAAAAATATTTATTACATACTTTCATGGAAATAAAGGTTTATTTTTGTATCAATTCTTAGCTCACCACGCTTTAATGCTTTTTCAATTTAAATTTTAAATAAAAATAAGAATTTGTCTACACCCTGTAAAAAGAAATGCGGTCCAATAAACATATCTGTACCAAACCATTTGCAACCTGCCACGATGCAGGCAGAATATATAATTTAAAGTATCTGTAAACGAAGATTTTAATTAAAAAAGAAAAACAGAAAAATTAATGCCAAAAGCACAAAAATGTTCCTATAAATTTGCGTTGTTGCACAACATATTTTGGAATTTTCTCGGTAGAAATAAAAATGAAAAGTGGAAAAATTATAATGAAAATAAACACAGCACAAAAATAAAGAAATGAAACTTTCATTATCCGTTTATATGAAATAAAGTCATGCGTAAAATAATTGGATTTTCTTATATCAAGTCGTATAAATATATGTACACACATACACACACATGTTTGTGTGTTTGTTTATATGTTTCTTAAGTATTAATTAAGCGATATAAAAGAACGTCAATGAGTTTTTCAGCAAACAGATATAAAAATAAATATATTTGTTTGTATTTGTATGTGTGGATGTGGGTGTACGAATATATCAAATTTATTGTAAAATAAATTTAATCCCATAAATGTTGATTAAGGTCACGCTCGCTTAAATAATTTGAAGTATTAAATCAACAAAGCAATAGTACTTACATACACATACACCCACACAAATGCCTGTTTGTATGTCGTAATAATAAAATAATTATGGGAATTACTTAAAGTTAAGTTACTCGGAATCAGTGCTGCCAAATTTTTAAACAGGAAATAATTTTATTTTTAAACTTTAAAAAATCTTACTGATTATCCCGACCGTATTATTAAAATCGCCGATATTGACTATTGAAGGTGAAAGCACGTTTCGATGGCATTTTTGCTATCGCTCACTTAGCTCTTCAGGAAACTTCTCACTTACATTTTAAATAAACTAAAGATTTTTGTCCAAACAATAAAGTAGAGACAAAAATCTAAGTTTAAGCAAAAACAATAATAATCAACATTGATTTTATTTTTCTTTATCCACTGTATATAAAATAAAAACAACAATAAAATATCAGAAAACACTATGATAATTTATTTTTGCTTTTCGGCATGGTCGTTTGCAATTTAATAATTAAAATTTTAAATCACGAGAATATTTATTAATTTAATTTTAAACTCTAAAAAATCTTGCTGATTATCCCGACCGTATTATTAAAATCGCCGATATTGACTATTGAAGTTGAAAGCACGTCACAATTGCCATTTCGCTACCGCTCACTTTGCTCTTCAGAGAAAAAAAATTTAAAGAATTTTATTTTTTTGTAAAACGTGCTTTGAAAATACATAAAGCTTTTCAAACATAAATGAAAACAATTGAAAGGTCATTTAAAACAATGTTTTTTTATAATTTTATTGACAAAATTTTTTTGTCAATAATCAATTTGTTATTCGATTAGTAAATCGTTACTTGCTACAAAACAGTTAATTATTTGTCGTTTTTCAGTAAATCATACCACCACTTTGCAGTACTTATCGCTCCATTTTAACTAAATATACAGGGTCATTGCACCTAACTATTAGCAGTGACTCACTTGCGTAAAGTAGTAATCGGTTTCATTTTATCATCCGCATTTAGATGAACGGGATAGAACAGTTGTATTAGTAAATTTAAAAATTGGTACAAAAAACACTCAGTTTTTTAGTAATTTCTTCAAAATTTTTAAGATGATTTTATCTCTTGAACACAGAAGCACTGTGTAGTTGTGCATCTTCTTATCTCTTCATACAAACGATTTAAAAGGATATTTAAGAACGTGCCACAACCTTCGACTTATGGAAATCAAAAACTGGCGAGAAATGGACCTATTAATTGGTCTCCAAGTTTATATGACTTAACAACTCTGAATTATTTGCTGTGAGACCAAAGTCTCTGGTTTAGGCTGTTAAACCAGCACAAATTTAGATCTTGGAGACCAACATTGTTCACGTTATTTGTGTCATACAGCCAGCAAAGCTAAAAAAATGTATTAAAGTTATACAGCCAGAATGAGCTCTGTCAAGAACAGCCGCTGTAACCATATACCTGAAATTATTTTTAAATTTATAATTTCATTTTTAGTGTTCCAATTTGACGTTCTATCAGGCCTGAAAAAAAATCCTTCGAAACAAAGAGGGAAAGTAGATATGACTAGGACTTTCTCCTCTTATATGGTCAAAATTTTCTAAAAGTCATAAGACGTAAAATAAGAGTGCCGTTTGATGTTGACTTTTACCTCGAAGGCAATTTTATTTTTTGACGCCTAAAAGTATGCCTGGAAATAATATTTATTTGTCTGAGAGCGTTCAGTTTTAAAATGCCCAGAAATTATTTTATATTTATGTAAGTTTGTCCGTTTTGTTGTAATAAAGCAACAAACATTTAAATATTCAAACTTTTATATTCGTAATATTAATAAAAATCTATGTTTTTGTACAAAAACATTTTTAAAATTTTTAATATTTACAAAAAAATTACATTTCAAATGTATGTGGACGTTTTTCGAAGAAAGCAAGAAAAATCATACACCAGCAGAATGTAATGCTGAATTTTCTGGATCGCTACATCCTTTATTAGCAGTATTTGCATTTATCTACCTTCGGCTGTGTACATTGTATACATCATCTATTTAACCAACTAATTTTTTAAATAAGAATACGAGGAGTATTTACATCAATATTAATTTTGTTAGACACAATCGACACACAAATTAAAGTATTTCTTTATTGTTCTCTTTGTAACTTGTCTTGCACATTTGTTTTTGCTTTTGTATCAACCATCATTTGATCACAAATGCAATTTTTTATTCTAATTCTTGCTTGTTTAATTACAACATTAAAGATGCTTTTTCTGTATCATATTGATTTTTATGAGTTAACAATTTTGGTTCTTTTATATCCACAGTTCAAGTTCTAATTTCATAAAAATTAAATTTTTTAAATTTTGAAACAGACAGTAGCATTTTTTAAAGTAAAATTAATATTCTAATAAAGTCAAGTTTTTAGTCCAAATTTTTCTATTTTTTTAGACAAATTTATTTAAAAAGCTTAACCTGTAAAAGATTGGCAACTCTGCCACCCACATTGCAATAATGATGAAAGATAATTAATAAGAATTTTATTAAGAAAATTTATAATTAGTTTAATTACTTTCCCTTAGATCAACAACAAGCCACAAAACTGCCTTAATCTTACTTAAAATTCTAATATAAACTCTTTATTATATTGTTCATATATATATTTATGCTATAATTATAATTTCATACACATATTCACAAATATCTATACAATATGAACATTTAATCTGATTATCTTTAAGTACTTGTGAAATTTTGCATTGTTTGAATTTTAATTTTATTAAATATTACTAAATTTCAAGAAGGCCTCCCTGTTGCTTCTACTTGACTTGCAAATTTAATAACTGAAACACTAAGAGACTAAAGTGCAGTATGTGTATATTTTTGGCTTGAAGTCTGGTCGCACATTTATGGGCTGGAGGTAATATTAACCAGTTTCTTCATGATTCTATTATCGATGTCTGTTCGATTAAAGGTTGTCTAAATGCCCCATGACACCACAAGTGTAAGCATATTATTTGTTTAATGTTTTTTAAATTTAAAATGAATCACTCAAAGGTTGTAAGGTTATAATATTGTTGTACCTTTTAATAGACTCAAATATTAATAACCTTGTTGTAAAATGGATGTTTGAATGGAAGAAAGAATAATATAAAATATTATAATTGTATAGAAAGAATAATTATTTAAAAACTTCAACTTTTGTGAATATTATAATGTCTCTTTCTGTTTTCTAATAACCTATTTATTCATTGACTTGAATTTTTGTTGAAAATTTTTTCATTGCTTGATTTTTGTTTTGCTGATGATAATCGTACATTTGTTGTTGTCAAATTGGGAAAATATGTCATCCATCTATAACTCATTTCCTTTTAACCTCGTTTTAGGCGTTAAACTAGGTTGCCTGGTTTTTCAGAGAATCCAAAGAATAAGAAATTCAAAAGCATAAATGCCGTAATTAAAGCAAAACAAAAAAAAAATACAAAAAAATCATAATGTCGTACAGCTGAATCACAATTTGAGTAAAAGAAAAATGTGAAATACAAAAAATAATATCAGAAAAAATAATAAGAAGAAAACTAAAGCTTCAACAATACAACTGAATACAAGAAGTACAGATAAGAAACAATTGTTTGTCACATTACAATTCAATTCTTTTTTTTTTTTTTTGTATAAGTATAAATGTGTTTGTTGCCACTTAAATACCTCCCTTGAAAATTTATATAGTCTTGTTTTCCTGCAAAAATACCATCAGAACCTATTACACGCAAAGAAAAATCACAATAAACATTTTATGTTCTCTGCAACAATGTATAGCTGCAGCGAACAAAAAATTATTGTTGTCAAAAATATTTTAGTCAGAATAAATATTATATGGTAATATATGGTTACTATGCATAAAAAATGCCACATGGGTGGTTTAAAAATAAATAACAAATAATTGAATTTTTGTCTTTTAATAATTTAAATAACAAATCATTAATAAGTAAAACAATAATTAACAAAGTCTTCCATTTTAGAAAATGGTTGTTCTTATGAGATCATATTATGATTTAATTACACTGCCTGATATTTCAATTTAACCATATAATATTTATTTTTAAACATTTAATTTTATTATGTTCACATTTTAATTATAATTATATTTTTAATATTTATCCCAATCAGGGAGTGAACCTTGGAATATTTTAAATGAATTAAAATTTACTTTTTTGGCTTAAATTATTTTTTTAATTTAATTTTTACAAAGAAAAATAATTTTTCAAATGTATGCGGACGTTTTCCAAAGAAAACAAGAAAAATTAGACGCTGGCATTCCTCGCGTCCATCTACCTTAAGTTGTGTATATTGGAAATATCATCCATTTAACCACCTTATCAATATTAATTTGGTTGGGTGAAGTTTACAAACTCAAAGCATTTCCTTGTTGTTTTCTCTACAACACGTCTTGTTTATTTGTTTTTTCTTTTGTACTACACCTTCGGTATAGTCACGAAGTGAAAATTTTATTTTAAACCATTCATACTTGTCTCCTCACAACATTATTAATGCTGTTCCAGTATCATATGAACTGCTGATGACTTAGGTATGAATGTTAATGTGCTGTGCCTTGCCTGTTTTTAAATTTACTTTTTCGGCTTGGGTTTATTTTTTCATTTAATTTTTAGTAATAAAATTTACTTTTCAAATGTATAATTACATTTATACTTTACAATTTTATTATTTTTTCAACATCAATAAAATGTAACAATAATATGCTTTGCTAGCAACCCAGTTTTTTTCTTTATGTGTATAATTTTCAAGTAAAATTATCACACATTTCATCTCTTGTGTTGTCGTGTTTTTCTTCTTTCTTAAACTCATCCTGCTTGGCTGATGATATCTTGCAAAGAAAACAGAAGAAATAATAATCGCTATAATTAACAAAATCTTTTTTTTTTTTCTTCTTTAAAATTCTAAGAGTTTTTAGAGACAACAACAGTAGCAGCTGTAGCATATGCAGTTGCCATTTGCACTATGTTAGTGGCCACCGCCAATAACAATCAACTGGCGACAATTATACTCAAAATGCGACAATTTTTATCCATTAACAAAGTCATTAAAAAAAAATAAACATCCTACCAAACACAAAATCTTTCTATTTCAGTCATAAGAAAAAAAAAATAAAATTACTTTCCTTATTTTAGTTTCTGTAGATTTTGTGTACTTAACTATTTTTTATATATTTTTCTTTAACTACAATTGCCAATGATGATGGTTATTATCAAATTTTTTTCTCTGCAATAATTGTTGTTTCTTGCTAGCTATGACTACGATTATTATCGTGATAATAATGAAGCTGTAAATAATAGTTACAACAGGAAATCCTTTGTACAAAGACAAATAACAGCAAGCCATTCATCTTTATAGCACGAATGAAAAATTCATTGGTTGGTTGCATTGAATCTGCACTGTCTTTTAAGAAAATAAAATATTGCTTTTCTAGCAACAAAAAGAGGTTGGAATATAAGTAATTTTCAAAACAGTAACACTTAGGTTTTATGATATTCTCTCAACTGTAATAATTTGTTGTAAAATATACGTTAATTTAAATAATTTAAATTTAATTATATTTCATTCTCTGTTACAATAAATGTTTATGGTGAACAAATTCTAGTCATTTAAACATTTCAGATAATTTCAAATGTATAAGTAACATTAAAATTATTAAGTTCTGCAATAATTTTGGTTTAAAAATGTTTAAGGAACTGATCAAGCTGTTGTCAATGTTTTGGAATTTATGAGTAAGGAAATTGATGCTGGTCATAACAGAGATGCAGAAGTAGTTTACGAGTTATCAAAAGCATTTTATTTAGTAGATTATAAAAAACTTATTAAAAAACTAGAGTTTATAGGCGTTTCTTTTAAAGCACATGCAGTCTTTACAGATCATTTGGGAAACAGGAGGCAATTTGTTTGAGTTAGCGATTAGAGAAGCGGTATTTTAGGTGTTGAGTGAGGAGTCCCTCTTGTGGTCTTGGGTGCTTTGTGATTTAAAACCTTTATAACTGTAAAAAGTATTATATTTAATAGCAGAATGTATGCCTTTTCTATATCTATAAATATGAAAGAGCTCGACAAACACAAATTATATACGACGCTGCAATTTTCTCTGAGTGGATTAGATTTAAAAAATTAAATTTCTAAGAATTAAGTCATACATTTAAAAGGATGATCAAACCATGAATACTCACGTTGCTAGAAAATGAATAGAGGTTTCTTAATGTGTTAACTATTTGGGCACAAACTTAAATCACAATTATTCGTGGTATAAAAACATTAAATAATTGAAGACCCGAGTATAATTTAGTGAAAACAAATTTTAAATTAATATTTATATAGAAATTAAAATGTTGCTATAACAATCCACTTGCATCTCACATGCCTTCCTATGATTTATGTTAATAAAAAAATTTCTAACGGAAAACCAACGGTTCATAAAAAAAATAATAATAATGAAAGAAAAATGAAAAATTCGGTTAAACCCACAAAAGAGCTATTGAACCCTCAAAACATTTATTGAGCCTTTAAAATGTCAATTGGAAATTCTACAGTCCATTGCGTGCACAAAAGGTCCGTTGCCGAATGGTCCAAACTAGACTGGATTTTCACTGCACCCTGAAAAGCTACAGTGAATCCTCAAAAGATAAATAAATATTCAGACTCTCTAAATTTCAGTTTAAATCTAGGAGTTCGATTGGGTACTTAAAATATACATTGGATTCTCATAACGGCTAATGAAGCAACGGGGTCCGTTCGGGCTGCTAAAAGTCCCTTAAAACGTGCGAGGTCGCCTGGATTTCTTAAAGTTTCACTAGGCTCTCGAAAGGCTTAGTAGACCCACAAAAGCTCCTTCACAACCTAAAGAGCTCGATAGGCCTTTAAAAGTTCTTATTAGATCTAAGAGGTCAATTGGTTCCTTAAAACGCATTATTGGGCTCTCAGGGGTCCTTTAAACCCCCGTTACGTCATAAGGCCCTTAAAAGGTACCTTGACCCTTTCCCGCCACTCTAATAACAATCATGTCGTAACATAACCAAATTATTCTCTACAAAATCTCTTTTTAAAAGCTGCCTGTCTGTGTCCTGATTTAGAGAACCACTGCTTTTAACTCCAGTAGTAATTTGGCTTCACAAGTGTGCAATGAAAAAAAACCAACAAAGTTGGATCCCAACTAAAACCCTTTAGTTATGTTAAACCCTTTGCTCTTGATATTTTTATCACTCGAAATTTTAGAAACTCTACGCAATTTCAATTCAGATATTTTTTTTCTATAAAAGTTAATAACAACTTAAAAACCGTAACTTTGGCGACAAGATAAATAATACTGTCACATAAGAGTTAATGAGCTTATTTTCGTAAATATAATTAAAATTTCGATAACATTTTAAAAGCAAAAGAATTAATGGTTTTAAAACCAGTTTTCAAATAATAAACTCTAATTTAAAAATCGTGTAGCTAACGATAATTTCGCGTACAGTGATCAATATGATGTTCAATTTATTTTGTGCAGCAGGCCGTATGAGTGATACGAATAATTAAAAATCATGTATTTTTCTAGTTATGTGTACGCTTTTGATGCAGTACAAATTTTTATAAACATTTGGAAACAAATAAAATGGCCAAGTTAGCCCGAAGGTAAGAACAAAAAAATCATAAGCCAAAAATGGTAATCGCTGGGAGTTAAATAAAAAGACATGCAGAGTTACAGTTTTAACAAAAAATTATTTTGGTATCATTACATAACATTAGTCAGGATGATTGTGCCTGATTATTTAAAAGAACATAAGTTTTGTAAACAAAAAAACAATTAAATTTTGATTAAATGAGAATTATTATCTTCTAGAAAAACAAAGACAAGAAAATACACGATATCTATAGATATATTATTTTGTTCAATTATTTTTACATATCCATAGTTACATGGTGGCAATATTAACATGCTTTTCCCTCAGTAATTTGTTTCACTGTTTATTCCCTTAAGAATAAATACTTTGCGAGAACATCACTAAATAAATAAGAATTTTAAATTATCTGCAGGGAAATTGTTCTTAAAAATTTTCCCTTTAAAACGTATTCACAACCGGCTCTAATATATGCAACTGTCTAAATGCTTACTCTTTCGAAGTTGTTTGCCCAATCTTACAAGAATTAAAAAGTTAAGTGCTGCCTTATTAAAGCAGAAAAATTACCACTTGATCTCTAATCATACACAAATATATAAACTCTTGCATTCAGACACTAAAATTTTCTTTCATAAAATGTAAAATATTCTTTGGAGATTAACACCATCTAACAAAAGTCTACATTCACAATAAAAAGTGTTTTTTTGTTTTTTTTTTTTTTTTAATAATAAAATCTTTTTTTCTGTGTTCACTATGTAAGAATTTGCTGCATCGCATCAGTGTAAACGAAAAGCTTAATTCGTATTAATTCTATCAAGAATTATTTGCAATTGTAAGGAGAAGTTCTTTGCATAAAATATTAAAATGTTAAGAAAGAAAATAAAATTAAAATATTTTGTGCAGTAAAGAAGCAAAGAAGGAGAAATAAAATAAAAACTAGAAGTGACAAGAAATTTATGCATTTATAGCAGCCAAAACTATAATAAAATTTATGCTGGAAATTATAATTTTTGGTAGTCTTTGCGCTAGACAGCTGCTAAAGGTAAACTCATTTTATATCTTGTTAAAGAAGTTGATTAAAGTTAAAGTAAAGATCATAAAAAAAGTTTCATAAAAAAAGAAAAATTATTGACAAAAAATGTGTGCAAAATTTTACTTCAAACGAGAAATGTACAACATCTGGCCATATATCCATCGATATGTTCATTTGGTAAGAAATACGCATAGAGGATGATTCATTGTGACCGCTAAAACAGTCAATAATAAAATAAATTTTAAAGTTAAAGGGTATCCTCAGAGACTTCCTTGTCAACGGACTGACCTTTTTAAAAGAAAAGGCCAAGTACTCGAAGGTTTAATAGAATTAATTCATTGCATTAAATCATGTACAATAAAGGGTAACCCATACGAGGTATTACTACTATAAAAGCTTATCTTCATAGCCGCAGCAGGCAGAAATTGTGTGTCCTCTGGAATAAAATTCTATAAAAATGTTAGTAAAATAAAAGGGTTTCCCCATATACGAGGGCTGCTATATATATTTCTGGCCTGGCCACACTGAATGCTGCCAAGTGCAATCTGACATTTCCATTGGAAAGTTGGTCATTTTTAAGCATAATCGTACTCAAAACGTTTTAACGTACGAACATAATTTGTGTTGTTTACTGTGACTTGAAAAAATTAATATAGAAAAAAATTGAATTAACTCGTGAACATTTTCGTGCCATCATTTTTCACAACTTTCGACGTGGATTATCACGACAAGAGTGCATTGATGAACTTAAATCTTTATATGGCGATGAAGCACCATCCTATAGCACTGTGAAAAATTGGTATAGTGAATTTAATCGTGGCCGAAGCTCGCTTAAAGACGAATTCCGTGAAGGTCGGTCAAAAACTGCTGTTGTGCCAGATAACATTGATGCCGTGCGTGAACTCATAATGCAAGATCGATATGCGACATACCGAGAGATAGAGACATCCTTGAATATTTCTTCCACCAGCATAAATTCGATACTGCATGAACACCTGGCCGTAAAAAAGGTTTGTTCTCGTTGGATCCCGCACAATTTGAAAGTCGCTCAAAAAAGGCTCGTGTCGATTGGTGCAAAGAAATGTTGCAAAAATACGATTGCGGTGCTTCAAAAGACGTTTATAAGATCGTCACAGGTGACGAATCATGGATCTATGCGTATGAGTCCGAAACAAAACAACAATCGACCGTGTGGGTCTTCAAAGACGAGCAAAATTCAACAAAAGTTGTTCATGAAAGAAGCACTTCGAAGCAAGTGGTCGCCTGTTTCTTCGGCAAAACTGGTCATGTGGCGACTGTTCCGCTTGAGCAACATAGGATGGTCACTTCCGAGTAGTACACTACAATTTGTTTGCTTGAAGTCATCGGAGAAATTTGAAAAACCAACAAGAGAAGACAAATCATTGTTCACCATGACAATGCGAGCTCTCACACATCGGCTCAAACCAGAGCGTTTTTGACCGGCCAAAACGTCGAATTAATGGGTCATCCGCCGTACAGCCCTGACTTGGCACCTAATGACTTCTTCTTGTTTCCACACATCAAGAAAAAAATGCGTGATCAACGATTTTCGGCGCCAGAAGAAGCTGTTGAAGTGTTCAAAAACCATGTTTTAGAGGTGTCTCAATCGGAGTGGAAAAAGTGCTTCGACGACTGGTTTGAGCGCATGCAAAAGTGTATAAATCATGCTGGAGGATACTTTCAAAAACAATAAAATCATTTTTGATTATAAATATTCGCATTTTCATTATTAGGCCAGAAATATATAGAGCAGCCCTCGTACGAACTGATTTTAGCATAATTTTCTTGAGTTTTTTTGTCTTAGGCAGGTCCATTAAACTTTTGCAAAATATGCTGCATAAAAGCATGAAATGAAAAATTAAAGGGTGACCCATTGAAAATACATATTTTTAAAAGTCCTATATTTATAACAGCAAAACTTCACAACTTACATAAATGACTGCTAAATAAAAATTTTGAAAATAAAATTAAAGCCTAAAGAGTGGCCCCATAGAAGACCTGGAGGCAAATTACGACATTCGATATCATTCGATATTCAAGGAAAAAATAAAAATTAAGTTTTACATAATTGGGAAGCAGGGGAAAAACAAGTGGACAAACAAAACAAGTAGCAAGTAAACAAAAAATAATAAAAATAAAAAATATTAAGAAACAACATTGGAATCATAGCCTATGAAATAAAAAGCTATTGATTTTTTATCTTGCTTACCGTCTTAAAAATCAGAGAAGAGGATGAAGTTCAACAGATAGGGGTCTGTTTTTTAACAGGAGGTCAAATAATAGCTGAAGTTTACTTTAGCAGGTTAACGATGATTTTTAAAATTTATGCCAAATTATTTGCTTAAGTCACAATTCGTACTGTATGTACTTTTACCTTTCACATATTTTGGATAGAAAATATTAAAATATTTAATGCACAAAAAAAACGCACGTTTGTAGATAAAGTTTTCAAGTTTCTTTATATTTTCTCTTTGTTGTTGTTGTTTTTCACACAAATTTCATTTAAGCCCTGTTATAAATTGCGTTCATTTTTATAAAGAAATTTTGTTTTATATTTTGCATTTAAAGTCACTGGAAGCATTTAAATAAAAAACACAAGAGCAAGAAAAACTAAACGAATTTTTAGCTAAAAAAAAACTTTTTTTTAATATAAGGAAATTATTTGCATGAATGATTTTGTTTATGTTTAACGTAAGTTAGAATTTTCTATTCAATAATTATAAGAAACTTTAGTTTTTATTAAAAAAGTTTTATATTTAAAGATTTTTACTTTTAAAGTTTTCAAGCAGAACAGCAAAAGCGAAAAACTTATTCGAGCTTTTATGATCTTTTTAGGAGTTTGTTGTTTTTTCTTTGAGTTTAGTATTTTCAACCTGTGATTAAAAATTGTATCAAATGCAACAGAATTATTAAAACATGGTTTGTTTGTTTTATCAATCGTTTAACATTTTGAATTTCAGATATAATTATTATTCCTTAAAAGTAATATTAAAAATTTCAAAGGTTATTTAAAAAGTTAATTAATTTTTGCAGAAAAATTGTTTCAAAACAGGCAGACGAGAAGAAGGGTACCCAAGTGGTACCAACTTTTTCCAAATTTTATAAAAAAGGCCGTTACGGATCAACAGACATACACAAAATAAATGAGGTGTATCGGGACACTCTTTAACTTTTAAAAGTATAAGCTTTTTTTAATGAAAAGAAAAACAAAAATTATAGACAAATGGATAAACGCAGAGAAAACATATGATTGCATATTGTCACAATAACCACATAATATTCCCTGTAATAACGTATTGTGGCGACGAAAAAATTATAGTTGTTGGCAACAATATTTTCTTTGCACAAAAAATGCATCATGGTTGTTTTAAATGATTAATGTTCGAACCACAAAAGAAGTTTTATAACGTGACATTTTTAACAATTTTTAATTTAAGCAGAAATAAACGAGAGAAAGTAAAAAAGAAATCTTACACAATATCGAAATCACAATAGCATTTTTGTATTTTTGCGTGTCCCTTCTCAGGTCGATTAAACTTACTGAGCAAATCATTAATCCTTTTCAATGCCTCTGGTCAAAAAAAAATCGTCATAACTGACTCCATAACTATTTTTCTTCATTTAAAAAGAGCATAAATTCTGCTAAAAAGAGCAGAAAGTTATTCTGCGAAAGTGTTTACGCGACATACTGAAGCTCCATGCGCATCCAATTCAAAGAATAAACATCACAATTTTCTTTCTTTGGAAAACGTCCGCATCCATTTCTAAATGATTGTTCTTCCAAACATTTTTAGAAATTAAATTAAATTGTTTGATTGTTCTTCCAAACATTTTTAGAAATTAAATTAAAAAATTAACCTAAGCCAATAAAAGTAAATTTAATTAATAATATTTCATGGTTCAATGCCTGATTGGAAAAAAAATTTTAAATTTTAATTTTCTTTCTTTTCATTCGGTATCCAGAAGTTTGTTTTATTCGAAACAGGTTTGATTTTTATGTTTACTCTAATAAAGAGTTGGTCTCCTCAAATATGCTCAACCTCTTCAGAAAGAAAGCTAAAAGAACTAGATCGTTCTTTTCGTTTTTCGTTCTTTTTTTATTTTAAACCCTGAATGACGGACGATTGAAAAAAGTGTTTAAAGGAGTGTTCAAAATACAATTGTGACTTGCATAAAACAATATTCCAATAAAATTCGTGTAATATAAATAGCACATGTCTGTTTATTGTTATATTTAAGTAAAACTAACAAAATATCATTTAATTTAATCTTTCTAAATTTTATTTAAAATGCAAATATTCAAACCCTTTCTTTATTTCCAATATTAATTACAACTTCATCGTAATGATGAACGATTTTTAGGAAAATTCCGGACCATTCCGCAACGACCTAATACAAATCTAAGGGCGTGTATAATTTTCTTTAATTCGCCAGTTAATTTTTCTTGCATCTAGTTTCATCTGCATCGGCTTTGCTTCCATCGCACCCATCAAAGTATATTATATTCCGGTATTATTCGATTATTTTTCCACCACTTGTGCAAATGAAGTATACGATCTTACATATATCCAGATAATGTATAGGTTGTAACATAAATACCAATAAAATCTGTGTCATCGACAATACGTGTAATAAAGATCCCAGCCTACTACTCTCTTGGACGGCGGCTGTGGCGAAAGGAGGAATTTTTTTTTTTTTTAAGCAAAAGTATTCAGTTCGGTAAAGTATGACTTTAGAGCACTTGCTGTTACTCCAAAAAAAATTCTAAGATGCCAAAGTCAGAGTTCCGAAATTACAAAAATTTAAAGTAAATGCCAACAGTATCTGAAATCATTGCACCACCAATTTATTTTTTTTTATATGAAAGAAATTATTTATAGTTTATTTAAATAAAATCGATAGTTGTTCCTGATTAAAGGATTTGTTTTTTATCCAAATTTCAAAGAACTTATCTAATGAATTACATTTAAACATAAAAAGTATTAAATTGAGGAAGAGCCATCAAGGCTCAGAAGCCTCTATTTTTTCTCCATTTAAGCCCATTTGACGTTGTTAAAAGTCATTCTGTTAACTCTACATACAACTTTATTAACTCAAATATCAACTTCCATATTCAAACTTGACAAAGTAAATTTGTTCTAAATACATATTGACTTTTCTATTTCTAGCAAAAACAATAAAAAAAACTTCATGAATGTTGAAAAAAGAAAAACTTATCATGGACTTTGTTTGAATAAAACTTTAAATAAGTCTGCTCATTAAGAAAGCAGTAATAATGGCACTCAGCCAAACTGGAGAAATATAAGGAAAACTTGAAAAATCAAGAAAAAGACTTTTTACGAAACTTTTGCGGAAATAAAAAAAAGTTGAAAGTTTAGTTATACTAAAACTAAGTATTTGCGACTAATTTTTTAACTCACACATATATATTCCCTGCCACACTACTCCCAGATACGAAATGTTTTACTTTATAATAATTTTAAAACATTTATATTTTAAATTACTTTAGGCACAACGTGTTCAAGCATTTGCCTAAACGAACACACAAACAGAGAGATTTAGTTTAAATGGGAGTTTATTCCTTATGGCTGACATAACAAAAAATGATCCTTGAAATGAAAATTTTTTTAAAAATTTTGAATTATTAAATACATAATTTTATTGAAGATAAATATAAATTAGAAAATTAAATGTAGACAACTTAAGAAGAAAATTTAACAAAATATATGAGACTGTTATTAAAATAAGTCATATGATTATATCAAATTGCAAGTACAAGACGATTTAAGCCAACCAAACTGTGTAATGAATTAGACAACCAAAAAGTAGTTTAAAGATTTGTAATGAGGCGCTAGATGACTTTCCACATACAAGTTTTTCCATATATCTTTAGATTAGCATTTTATAACTTGTTCTTTTAAATTAAAAAAACCCATTAATTTTAAAAAATTCTTTCCTTTAAAATGCCTTGTTTTTTAATAAGAACCTTTTAAGTTTCAGCCTACAAAAATAAAATTTTTATTATAAAATTTATTATAAAATTTTTATTATAACAACAATAACAAAGTAAATTTATTAAATAAGTCTTTTGTAATTTTACTCTTTTTTGTTTTTGTTGCTATTTTATATTTATTTATTTTTTTTTTTTTTGAAAATAATAAAACATTTTGTAGATATGGCTACTTTTCTGAGTTAATCATATTTGGTCGCACTTTGAGGGCTTAAATTTGTTAAATTTAATGATATAATTTTGTTCTTATTTGCTGTCATTTCATTTTTGTTGACAAAAATTTGCGTGGCCTTAAATACGACGTGACCAAATGTGGTTTAAAATTGTGCTTTAATGTCAATGAGTTTAACAACCCATTAGTTTGGGATAAACTCAGCAGAGTAGACACAAACCTAACAAAAAAATAGCAATTTAGTGTGAAAAAAAAAATTTTAATTTATACTGAGTTATTTCTGTCATTGTCGTTAAAATAAATTCGTTTATGTAAATCGCAAAGGCACACAGCTGATATTGTAGAGATTTAAAAACAAAGCAATTTAAAAATAAAATTGTGTTTCTTCCAAAAGTACTACATTACACTGTATGAAAATTCTAAAGGCTTAACAGCTTATCACGCACTTTCAGTTAGCAGTGCAGTGACAGCAGTAAACTATTTGGATTCAAAACTATTTAGAGAAAGACAGTTTAAAAATTTCTTCATTCATTATAGACTAGACAACTTTATACCAGTATACGAGCTCTGTAAAAATATATTAACAGATATAAAAAAAATATATAATGAACATTTAGAATGATACCGATTCTCTTTTGCCTTGATATCTTCGAAATAAATTTAAAAATAAAAAATTCGTGTGACTATATAATCATACTCATCAGCTATATTTCGAGCCACCCTGCACTGAACAATATGTTAACAAAAAATTTAGTAAAAGTGGTTTAATCAAATTAAACTCTATGCAAGATTTATTATAATTAGAAAGTTTTATTTTAAGTAACAGACATTTTTTTGGTAAAAAATTATTGCTTAAAAAACTTTTAATTTAAGTGAAAAATAAGTGAACAAAACTTTCATAAAACTATTAAAACATTAACTAAAACAATAATTACATATCGTAAGAAAATAATTAATTAAAAAGTAAAGTGAGTTACTCGTTGATTTAACAAAATTTTTCTTTAGTTTACTAAAGGCTTTTTTCCTGAGCATGTAGACTTGAAGAAATTTTGTAGAACTTAACTAGTAAAATTAGCAAAATTAAACAGAGTTTCTTAAACTGAATAGAGACACAAACGCCAAAAAAAATTGTGCCATGTTAAAGAACTATCTTCAAATTTCACTAATTTACTTTACAAAAATATTTCAGAAAATATGTAAAAAAAAAATAATTTTATTTCATGAGAATATTATAAAATATTTCTACTTGAACGCATAAAGCACAATTAGAGTATTGAAAAATTTTTTCTTATTTTGCCACATATAAACTTTTTTAATTTTGTTACAAAAAAAACCTGTAAAAGTTTTACGAATTTTTTTTGTTTAATCCTTAATTTCTACAATTCCACACCCTATTTTACCGCCTGTAACTTAATTATTCGTTCCAATTCTTAGTATGTAGAATAATTACCCCTATCGTCAACAGTATTTCCCTCGAAATATTTTTGCTTTTTCGTAAAATGCAATCGCAAATAACTTCTTCAATAAAATATGTTCCCTTATTGTTAAAGTTAATTCAGTGAGAAAGAACACGCACAAAATTATTCCCATTAAAAAACGTTCGCCATATCGTTAAAGACTTTGTAAAAGTTTTTTTTTCCTTTTTTATTAGTTCGTTCACTTAGGTTTCTCTAGCAAACAGGATAAAAAATGCAATTGATTTTTATTTTTTTATATTTATTTTATTAAAAAATAGTTCTTAGGCCTAAATCGATAAATAAAGTGCAAAGCGACTCAACAGGGTGCAAAATAATCAACCCATTGCATGGGGTTTTTAAGCTTTTAAAAGATGTGGAGAGTGAATTCTGAAATACTTTTGTATAGCGCAGGTCTTTCTATAAACCGATTAGTTGACTAGAAGAAGTGTAGTTTTACTTCAAATATTGTACATTTTACTTTTACATACAAATGTGAATAAGTGGTATTATGTACGGATAGACCAAATAACGTATGTCCGGTCAAAAGCCAAAGGGGAACAGAAGGTGGCCCAAGCCAAATTAAAAGTTTGTCAGTAAGCGAGCAGTGTATTTGAAAGTCTGTAGAAGGCTTAGAAAACTCTCTTAGCTTTGGTTTGTCAGAAAATATTTTTGAAGGCAAGGAAATGAAGCGGCGGCATCTTCCTACGAGCTTAATAGTGATATAAGCTTCGAAGCACCTTCCTGTTTAAACTTTTGATTCCACCGCCTTCAGATACCACAAAAATAGAAAGAGTCTAGTGGCAAGAAGGCTTTATCCATAAAACGAAGAAGAATTGATTCACAGGAAAAAGTAACAACTGTTTAATATAATGGCACCAATCCTAAACATTTGTACGCTTTTTAAAACTTAAAAAAATTAACTTAAAAAAATTTCGAATAATTTTTATAACCTATTTATATTTTTTCTTTCTAATTTGCATTCACTTCGAATTGAAAGCGGGAACAAAGGTTGCCAATAAATTCACGATAGCGATTCCCCCTTCATGGGGAATAAAAATTCATGGGCACAAAAATTTCACATTTTGTTCACGATAGGGGTTAATAATATTTGACTAAAACTATATTAATTATAACAATTAAGAGTGCTATATTCGGCTGAGCCGAATTTTATATACCCTTCAGCGTGCAAGTAAATCTAGTTTATTGAAGTAACAAAAAAAAATATTGGTGTGACAGAGAACACAAAAATTCCATCGGCTTTTAATGGGTAAAGAATTTTTTTAATGATACCAGTCTTAATATCTTAAAAAACATGGTGCAGAATCTTTCTATCAAAAATTCAGAGGCCCCAAACTCGAAAAAAATGGGCGAGCACCAGTTTTTCATCTACATGTTTTTTTCTTATTTTTTAATTTTCTGTCATCATATACCTATTTTTTTTTTTGGAGTAAGGGGCAGGCGTGGTGTTTTGACCGCTGCCTCGAAGAACATGGACCGATCTTGCTGATTTTCAATAGCAAACTATGTCTGAACAAATAACTCATTCAAATTTGTGCTTAGTCATTTAGTGCCTTAGCAAAGCTGATTTCAACATGAACACGGACAGACAGATGGACACCACTCAATCGACTTTGCGATAAAAAATCTTATATACTTTATAAGGTCAGAAATGGATATTGGAGAAATTACAATAGGAATGCCAACATTTTTCAGCTGTAATGAAGGGTACAATATTAATAATTTCCCTTAAATTATAGTCACTGCAACCATCTTTTTTGCATCTTCGCGTGAAAGGAAAACTATTTGATTCAACAAGGCATCCACACTTTTCATTTAAATATCTTTAATACATAAAAAATTAACTGTTTTTTTAAAAAAATTTTTTTTATTTAAAGATATCTGCTGTTTTTATTATTTTATTTCGTAATGCTTTAAGTATTCAACAGCTGTGGTGACATTTGTAAAATATTTAAACATCAGCATAAAAATTGCTGGTGATACAAGTCAACGAGGCAAGCAGAAAATTGTACAAGTCCCCTTGATTAACCATCCTGTAAAATTAAAATAAAAAACCACTTCACAATATAAAATTGCTAACAATTGCCAACAAGCAAGAGAACATCTTAAAAGGAAACTAGCAATTAAATTTTTACAATAAAACAACAAACCATTAACTATTTACATAGACTTACCCAAAAGTAAGTAAGGAAGCCCAATGTGCTCGTAAATGCTCAGCAGCTAAAAAGTCTTTTAAAAAGATTGCATTTTGCATGAAAAACCTGTTTAAATTTTTTGTATTAAATCTGTACTAGGCCGTGGTCTAACAAATTTATATAAAATAATTGGAAGATAACATCTGAATTACTTTAGATAAAATTATAAAAAAAACTGCCGAAGTTGCTTTGGAAACTTTTCTGAGAGCATGTAAATCCCACAGAATTTTCTTTCAATGGAATGAAGTAAAATTTGAATATTATTCTATAGAAAAATAAAAAGTGTCTTTGAAAAGGTCTGTAAAGTAAAAACTTTTTTGTGCTGCTCTTTTGCTTTACTTTTTTTGTATTCTGATACAACTGTTTCTTTCCGGCTTGCTGAGGATTGCTAGTTTATTTACGGCCATATCGTGAATATATGTTTGTATGTATAAATATTTTTAAAAATGCAGTTTTTTAAGTGTTAAAGAGCACTTGCTGATTGTTGTGCACACGTTCATGAATGTCAGTGGTAATTTTTGTTATTATATAGTTTTTATGCGCAACCACAAAACAAAAGAATCTTCTTGAAAAAAATATATTTTTCCAATATAAATGAAATCTGGTTAAAATTGATTGAGTAAAAAAAGTTTTTTTTTTTTTTGACAAATGTGTTTTTCTGTTTGGTTCCGTTCTGGCAGTTGAGGTTTCTAGAAAAATTGTTAATCAATGTTTAATATTACAAGGAAATTAAGATTTGAAATCGCTTAAATATCCGCGACAACCAAATTATTATTATTATTTTTTTTTTTTTTTTTTTTTGCTAGTTGTATCAATTAAATTCTATGTGCACATATCCTCAGAGTTAAACGTGTAAAAGAAACTGACAACTTATGAATATCCCTTTAGCTGATCTTACTGCTGGTAGTATATCGTAATTCTAAGAAAAACAAAAAGCCTCTTTTCTCAGAAATTGTACGTGATGGAAATTTTCTGAAATTTTTTCCGTAACCTACTAGTCAAGACCTATCCAAAATGCTCCATAAAGTTCGGATGGGAAAACCCTTGCATACCTGTGTAATTAGAATCTATAAAAAATTCAATTAAATTTCTTTCTGAAAATAAATAAAATTAAAAGTGATGCAAAAGTTTTTTCTTTGTAACATGTGTCGGACTGCCACAATATCTGCATTAGTAAGTCCATCTGTTTTTTGTCAAAAAGAATATTACGAGCCAAAAGTTCAAATCCCAACAAATGCTTGAATATGAAGAAAAATAATTGTTGTTGAGTAGCCACGCAGGATGCGTTTTTGAAACACGAATGATAGGAAAACACTAGTTTAAGCCTTTGGAAAGTTTAGATTAAAAACGAAAAGCAATTGTAATGTAGTTGCACTAGACGAGTAAGTGAAAGCGCATGTTTATTAAAAACAGCAGATGAGGAGGCATAATCAACTACATAAAAACAACAGATGTAATGATTTAGGGCTTATAACACATAAGATAATATTATTAATAAAATGACTAAAAAGCTACAAAGAATTTAGGACAATTTTTTTTTTTTTTTTTTTTTTGCAAACTTGTTTATCACAAATGATTTTTTTTGTCCTCTATTCCATTTTTTATTCAATTTAACTTCTTCTTCAAATAGCCTTAAGTCTTGCATTTGTTTGCATGTGTATTTTAAAGCCACCATTGTTTAGCCTAAAGAAAAAATAACACAATTCTGTTTTATTTTAAAGTTCGTTTTGTCACGTTCTGAATTATCGTTCACAAAGTTTTAAAGTGGAAATAATAATTTGGTTTTATATTTAAATAGATTTTATAGTCATACTCAACATTTAAAAATTCTAAGTTTTGCATAAGATACGACTTAAATTAAAAAAAAAAATTTTTTTTGATCCAACTAAAATATGTAATAAAAGCAGGTTGGTTTGGGTTGCCATATTTACAACAACAAAAAAAATAATTATTATTTTTTAGGGCTAATAACACATATCAGTCTCTTTTCTTTTGTATTTTATTGTGTTTAAATTTCGCAAAGATTAGCTGTCCTTTGAAGTATATTTAAGCGTTTTCTTTTTTTATTTTAAATTAATGGAATTATTAAAAATTCTTGTTGTTCCCATTATACTCAGTCCTTTCTGAACTGATTTAAAAACTTTCTTTTTGTAATAAAAAACTGGCGGTCCCATAGGTGACATATTTTAGTTTATATGACGCTATTTTTTGAATAAGCTTTTGTTTGATTATTGGTAACATTACCTGGTCTTTAAAAAATAATTTTTGAAGTTCCTAATATGAAAAAAAAAAAAAATCCACATTTAAATCGATCTGCTTTGAATCAGTAGGTGGAATCCTATTAATTTCTCAGCAGAAAAAATATCATATTTTTAATTGTTACATTTTATACTTTAGATGTAAAGATTCCTTTTTTTTCTCCTAAATTTATAGCTCTCATTTTTTGAATGAACTCACATTCGCTTGTTTTCAAAATATGCGGCTTTAAAAACTAACGACTCCATTCAACACATAATATTCTGTGACTTCGCCAAGACTCCTGCAATATTTCATGGCTTCTCTGAAAATCGAACTCACGATATATTGCTATACTATTCCGGGCCTTCAAAAGTCTAAGCTACACATACCATAGACTGTTGAGAAGTTGTTTCTTTCATCTTTAGTTAAGGTTCTGTTGAGCTTTGCACCACGACCATCTTACCTCTGGTTCCAATTATGTTTCATAATACTCAGGGTAATGATGGGATTTGAACTTATGATATTTTTATGAACAAACAAACAGTTCTAACGGACAAGAATAATATTAACTTTAAGCTTTGTTAAATTAGTAAAGATTTAAGGTCGGCAACATTATTGACCCTTTACAGAATTAAATAATTAAGGCGATCAATGTTTGTGGCGAGAACGGCAGATTCATTATATAAAAACCCTTGGACTCAAATATGATGATATGGGCACGCAGGATATGTTGTTCTACACCCAGACGCAATATATACTTAAAGAATGGCTTAAGGGACTTTCATTGTTCCCATTCTTCTACGTAAAAAAAAAAAACATTATATATGCCTGTCTTCAAAGCCAACATAAATTAGGCCACTGCTTAGTTTTTGATGGATTAAATTGACAAAGTTATTAAATTTTGAATCTCGGTAATTTGAGCAACCAGCCGGCATGTTCATTAAATCGCTCAAGCTAAATTTCCAACGCTAAAAATTTTGAACAATCTATTTATCAATTCTTGACTACAAATGCTATTTTGTAACTCTTTTTAATGTAATTTATTTAAGCTTTTTGGGGATTGAGATTTAGATTTCGCCACGAGAATTACAGAATAAGACTGCAGATAGTTGTCACAATGCCTGCGTTCTCGAGTAAAAAGTGTGTTTTTTTTGTGGTCGCCGGATTTTGGAACTCACAAGCACAACATTCTAATATCCAACCGAAGTCCTTTTTATTCTAATTTTAAAAATACTTTAAAAGAATAAATATAAAGAAATAAGCAATGCTTTTACTTAAATTTTTATTTTAAACACTCCATTAACAGCAAAAAGGTATTAATGGTTTTTACCTTTTTCATTAATAGTAAGAAATAAATAAGATAAAAAATTTCAAAGAAACAACAAAAAAAGCAACGAAATTATGTATAAAACAACATTTGAACAAAAAATGTAATACTTAACAATGGCTACAAAAAATTAATACTTGTAAATAAAATAAATTTTAAGGATTTTCATTGGTTGGTTGTTTTTTTTTTTATTTTACATTCTCACATGGGTTGCTGCAGCAACATGAATGGAGAACACCACAGACCAATAACCAAGCATTTCCAATTCCAGTTCACTATGTAAAACAGTTAATAGTACAAAAAAATGCTCACTTACCAACTGGTTTTATTTTAATATTCAAAAAAAAATTTATGAATTTATAATACTCTCGAGTAAAACAAAAAGCTATTACTTTTCAGTAGTGTCCAGTGTTTTGGATGTTACTAAGTTGCAGTTTAAAATTTGTGCACTTAAGAAAATTATTAAAAATACAAATTCCCTTTTTACCTTTAGAATAAATACTTTTGCTGCTTAAGAAATAAAAATAAAAGAAAATAAACATTTTCATATTGCCAACACTTGAGAGAGCACACTTTCATTTACACACACAATCATAGAGATATTTTAAAAATTATTATAAAGGTACTTCGTGGCAGTGGCAGCTTTCTGATACACAAGGACTTATAAAATACAATTTTATTTTCTTAGTGAACTAAAGTACAAAATATATTTTACCTTAAATTGCATTTTTCTGTTTACATAATGACTTTATTAATCCCATGGTTTTTTCTTGTTTTTTTAGTGAAAAAAGACGCTCGTAAGTTTAATTTTTATCTTTTTCTTATTTTTTAAAGAGCACAAGTTCTTTATTTTGAAAGTACGAAAGTTGAATAATTTGTCAGTTTTAATACAAATGAAAATGTTCGATAAAAATTAAGTCAGGGATGTTGGAACCAAACGGTCATATTGTCAGCAGAGTAAAAGTTTTAGTTTTCTTATAAATTATAATTGATTTATATTAATTAACTAATTGAAAGTAGATTATTTAAAAAATATTTAGTTGCTCACAAATTCAGATTTTTATTGCGAAATTGTCTTATTTAATAATTTTAAGTAATTCTTCTTATAAAAGTCGACAGTCATAGTTGATCACAAATCGAGGGTATGTTCGCAAACTACCTACAGCGCACAGTGGTTTGAAAACGATTTATTCATGAATCACTTAAGTTATCTTCCTGTCTTCATTAATCACGGGGCTGTGAATTCTTTTCTGGAGTATATAGCTAACAACTGGGGACTTAAAAGCCCGTTTGAGTTTTTTTCAGTTGGTGCCTTAAAAATTTTTTAATTAAATGTTTAAAACTTTATTTCAAAACTGGCTATGTTTAGATAGGGCTACAATTACTTTTATCCTAATTTTTCTTTCATTGGCATTTGATGAGGGTTGTCTTTAAAATGAATTAAAAAATTTGAAAGCACCGCTGTAAATTGAAATTATATAAGCAAAAAAAATACTACCATTTGGGTAAATTCCTTAAAATTCCTTAAAAATTCCTTAAAAACCGGTGTTTTTTCAAATTTTCTTAACCGAAAATGGCTAACATAACATAGCTTTTAACTTAGTTTATTCTTAATTTTATTAAGAATAAAGCGAATGTCTCAAAATAAAAATCCGATAATTAAAGAGTGCACTACGCCAAAAACACTATATTAAGGTCGAAAAAAATTTACAATAAAAAGGCCAATTTTCTCCTAAACTAAAGGAAATAACCAGAAGTTTTATAAATATATTTCAACGTCTAATTAACTTTAAAAATGCTAACATTGAAGTTAAAAAAAAAACTTTTTATGACATTTTAAAAAAAATTATACGTCCGTGATGCCTAAATTTGGTGGCCTACCCAGAAGCCCGCCATCATCTTTGGCGCCCGACCATTCACAGTTACACTAAGACACATCTTTGCTTTGTCTGTGTTCATTAAGATATCTGTAGTAGTTCATGAGATAGCGAGTTTTGTCCAAAATAAATCCTTTTCAAGCCACTGTGTAGCGGCTTAAACATTTTAGATAATTTTGTATTTAAAAGCCGATTACATTTAAAACATATAGTGGATTAAAAGTCAAGATTATTTTCAAAATCACTTATATTTTAAAATTACAAAACATTTCAGTAAAATTTTCATAATAAAGTCTTTATTTATACGGTGTCATTTTTGATTCATTTTTTTTTTTATTTTAAACAAAACATAAATAACAATAACATCCTCTCAAAATCTAAGCCATGTTATATTGCTTACTCCTTTTGCTTCACCACCGAGCAATAAAAATAAATGCTTATTTCATGAAAATTTTTCATAGTGTAAAAGCTGTAAAAATCAATTTTCAAGAAGATATAGGTTTATATTACAAACTCCACGTATACTCACGAAATTTCTTCTATTTTCTACAAAGCAAATCTCAATAACTTTTATTAAGTTTTGATGCAAAAAACCATTTTTACAAAATCTATATTTGATCACAAATAAAGGAAATTTCCTTTTCTACATTTATGGAGATAAAATGGTACAATAATTTTCATAAATTGAAGCCCGGTTAAAAATTATAATTTAATATTTATTTTTAACATTTATTTTTAATATTTTTTTCACTAGTTATTTTTATTAAACTTGTCGGTGGGACTCACAAGCGAAGCGTATTTTATCCTTATTACAGTGAATATAATAATACATTCATTGGGTTTATTGAAAATTAAGACTCATTAAAATATATTCTCTTTTATTCTCTTTTATAGCGAACTGGCATCACTTACTTTGCAAAAATTTATAGTGTCATCTTAATACAATTCAGAAAATAAGGAAATATATATGAATATTACATAACTACTGGGATACCGCCATTTAATTTTATTTTTATTTTTTGTAATTATAGGAGACAGAGCAGCACATAGGCTGTGCAATTTTCAACTATTTATAACAGTTTAAAAGATAATAATAAAGCATGAGTCGTCGAAATCCTTTACGCATTTACTCTTTACTTCTTAATTTTTTGTTCATATTTAAATTGTTAAAAAAATATTATGCCATATACGTTTAAACTACTTCACTATAGGGAACACCCTTTTTATTTAAGTTTCATTAAATCACACATAAAAACTTTTAAAAAGGTCTGCCTATTAAGGTTTAAATAAAATGCCACAGTAAAATCTGTTGCTCTAGCGGCTATATAATAATACATATAATACACCTTCTGAAAAAATTTTAAGATTTTAATTTTTAAGGATCCATGTAAGAAGGTTGTCACAGACACTGTAGGGAAAATAACAGGGTATTGTTTTCACGCCCGATATACGAAATCCTAAAGCTGACAGCTATTTAAAAAACGTTAAAATTTATTATTTTGTAAAGTAGACAGAATGAGGTTATATATGGAACAAGATAACGTGCAGATGGCCGCCGCGGCTTTGCTGGCACACACGCGATCTTTTAATAAAATATTCAATGACCTTTTTTTATAAATGCTGCGATATTTCATTAATGCACCGTCCAATTTTCTCTTCTGAGGCTTGAATCGTCGCGTAAACCATCGACTTCAAAAAACCCCAAAAAAATTAAAGGTGTTAAATCGCACGATCTAGGCGGCTAATTTTGGTCTCCAAAACGCGAAATAACACGACTGGGAAATGACTGATGTAGCAATTGAATTGTTTCTCTGGCTGTATGACATGTGGCGCCGTCTTGTTGAAACCATATGCCCTCCACATTCATTTCTAGGGAAGAAAAACCTGGTTATCATTTCACCGAACACCATTGACTGTTTGTCCTTGACCTGCCTCATTTTCATAAAAAAAAGGTCCAATGATTTCTGCAGCCCCAAAACCACACCACACAGTGACACATTGAGGATGCATTTGCTTCTCGTGAATCACTCGAGGATTTTCCTCCCCCCAAATGCGACAAATCTGCCTATTGACGAAACCATCAAGATGGAAATGGGCCTCGTCATTGAAGATGATTTTATCGCCAAAATAAGCATTTTCATGTTGTCTCTCCAATACCCAATTAACGAACTCCCTTTGCTCTCCATGGTCCGCTGGCTTCAGTTCCTGAGTCAATTGAACTTTGTATGCATGAAGATGCAAATCTTTCGTTAAAATTCGCTGCATAGTGTATTTGGAGACACAAATTTGCTGAGCTCGGTATCGAATTAAGGTGAATGGAGTTTGAGCGACATCATCGCGTATAGCTGCTTTATTTTCAATCGATCGACCTGGTCGAAGGCGCGTTGTTGTCTTTACATCACTACAGACCCAGTTTCGGCAAAACTGTCCATTAATCTCTTTACAATTGACTCTTTTGGAGCATTATGCGAACTGTAGCCGCAAAACTTTCACCATTTTGGTAAAACAATTTCACAATGATAATGAGTTGTTCATTCGTGTAGCGCTCCATTTTTACTAACCTCGTACCTTCTACTAGCAAACAATAATAATTGTTCAAATGTCAAACAATGACACTTTGAATCGCGCCAAGTTTAAAAATTGCGTTCTAGTTGGGGAAACCCGGTACTTCACTCTCTACAAAAAGGGTGGTATAAAAAAAACTTTATACTCAATCGTTTTATTTTTTATTATAGCCTTTACAACAGGTAGGAAAAGGGTATGAGTTTGTCGTTCCGTTTGTAGTTTCTACAATATTCATTTCCAACCTCATAAAGTATATTTATTCTAAATTCTTATGCAAAGCAAGGTCGATTGACCGATGTCGGTCTGTTCGTCCGTATTTGTAATGAAATCAACTTTGTCAAGGTACTAGAAGAGATAAAAAATATGCCAATCAATCAAGCATAGCTCGAAAAACTTTGCAACTCAAATTCAGTAAGATCGGTGTATGTCCTTAGAGGCAGCGGATATATCACGGATGCCTGTAACTTTTCCATATTATTTAGAACAATTTAGTAACTTCAATCAAAAAAACAAAAATTTATAGCGATAAGAAATTAAAAAAATAAGAAAACAAAATACCAAGCAGAAAATTGGCGCTCGCCCATATTTCTCGAGTTATAGACCTTTGAAATTTTCATAAAAAAATTTAATTGTCAATATGGTCCATATGAGATTATTTAAAAGCTTTTGATGAGATATTTCAGGAAATACTAATTTTTTTTAACGCTTAACCTATGAAGAGCTGACGACTTTTTATGTAAAATTATATGTTACACTTATTGTTTTTTTCTTATTTTTTAATTTTCCGTCACCCCAATATTTGGTATTTTATTTGGAGTTGCTTCACTAAAGAAGATTTACATTCATGGTGAAGGGTCAATAAGATTCGGCATAGCCGAATATAGTACTTTTACTTGTTTTTACTGGAGTTTTTTCGCAAAACTAGTTTGAGGCCTATATTTTCCGATTAAGCTCCTGCAGGCGGTTGTTAATTATGTTGAAAAATTAAAGAGCTTTCACCTGATACAGCTACTCTTTTATTAAATAAGTTGGAACAACGATCATAAGCAAAATTTTAAGTTTTTAAAAACAGGTTTTTCAAGCAGAAAAATTTGATAGTAAAAAAAATAAGTTCTTATTGATTTGATTTTAATTATTCAACGGGAAATCTCCCGTATATTACATGTGTTTTACATATATGTTGAAGGATACACAAGATTCGGCTTGGCCGAATATTGAACTCTTATTTGTTTTTTTTTTTACTTTTCTTATTTTATTTTATTATATTTTTCCTTTATCAAGTTTCGACTCTGATTATTAACAGTCTATCTGATCATAAAGAAAAGTAAATAGATAAAAAAAACTTTTCAAATTATCCTCAATTGAGAAACCATCTTTATAAATTATTTTCTTCTAGTTCTTTACTTTACTCTTGTTCTTTTATGCAATTTTTTACATAGAACTTTATACAAAATGAAAAGTTTACTTCCTAAGCAAAAACCATACAAAATATACTTTTGCAACTATTTAATAATAATAATAATTCTTTATTCTTCATATGAAAGTACTGCAGTGCTAGAATACATGCACACGACTATCTTGAAGTTTTGTAGACCATAATATATATTTTAAGATAAAAATAGGAGGTCAGCACAAAAGGGATGTATAATAATCGTCAGCTCAAAATTTAAATAACAGGCATCCGATTGAAAGCATTATCCAGTGAGGATGGTGAATAAATAAAATGCGAGAATATAATTTATCTCTTTAAAAGAAACTATCTGCCTTATACTTACTCCTAGAGAAACACAAGTAAACCAACTTTTATTTATTTAATTATTTTTTTTTTATTATTTCTATGCAATTGGAATTTTCACACAATATGGACTTGAAAATGACAGACTTCGAACGAAAAAAGAATCCGAGAAGAGTCGGCCTAATTCGAAAACGAAAGTGATCAAATTTCTCTCACCAAAGAAGCTTCAGAGTTCGATAACAAAACTTTTTAAGGAACAGAATGGTAAGTACCTGAACAAAGTGCTTAAAAAGAAACGACTACAAAACCTAAAATTTAGCTTAGACAAAAAATATCAATATTTTTCCTTAGTGCCAAGACCAGACTGAATATACTGCTGGCTGCACACAAAACTTGTAACTCTCGACTTCAATTTTAGATAGATAATATCTAATGTTGCTATAGAAAGTACCAGATGGAAGATTTTGTTGTTGTGTTGACATTTTTTTTGTCCAATTTAAATGCGGTATTTTAAAAAATAAGTGTTGAACAAAGAAGAGCACATTTGTGCAAGACTTTTGCAAGACTGTCGGTCTTCGTTTATGTAAACAGTGCTTTTCTGAAACTCCGAATCGGCTTCGACGAACCAGCATGATAACAATTTTATACGGAGATCATCAGGTATTCACGAACAAGACAAAAGACTGTCTACTGCGATGGGGATTTTCAGTTTGAATATTATAGAAGTTCCAATCGTACATCGACTTGGCCGAAAACAGCGGCTATGTCACCAAGAGGAGTTGCCTTATCTGGGCATCGGAAAATCTGCACGTCACTATCGAAAAGCCCGTCGGTATTATTTCCAGAACTCTTCTTATGAATAAAACAAAATTCTTAAGGCGAATTAATTTGTAAAGTCCAGCAGGTAATAAAAAAAAATGAATTTTTTCTAATGATCAAAGAAAAATGTGATCATCCGTGTAAACTTCTTTAATGATACTTTTAAATTTTCTATAATTAGATTTATTAAAAAACATATATTTGCTTTTCAGTTTTAAAGTTCTGCTGAGACAGACCATGTATATGATTTGTGTGTTATGGAATTGCACAATCAGCAACGAATTACTTTGTTGCAGTATTTGACCAGAAGATTATATTTCTTCTACATTCATACATTAAACTAAATGGGAGTGTATGTGTTCTATACGAATACTACATTAAATAATATGACTATGTATGTAGATCACATCGATGATTATGTGGTTAAACAGAATTTCAATGCACAAGTGTGTTTATGTGTTTCCGTTAATGTGCTGCAACATGTTTTGTAGAACGTGTGTCTGCAGTAATAACTACAAAACTTTTGATTTAAAATATTTTACTCGTAGTTGTTAGCGGCTTTTGTGGTTTAAGATGTATAATTTAAGCGTAAATTGTTTAAGAAAGTATGAAAAAAAATTATAAACGAAGAGAAAAATTACAACATTTTAAATGAAAAGAATAACGTTATTCTTTAGCGAGTCTTTTTTATTTGTCAGCAACCAAAACTTACAGCGGAAATGTTTTGTATGCAATTTTGCAAAAACTTTAAGGATAAATATTTAATTAAGTAAATTGAAGGAATATTTTTTTAATAGGTTAAACAAAATATTTTTTAATAAGTTAAAGAAAATATTAAATTAATTGTATTGGTCAGCCACTACTGCCAGTACCGAACAAAACAATAACCTTTACTAATTACCTGATGGACTCGGCATGGAAAACCAGACATGTGCAATTTTTACAGAGATTTTAATGCAATATTTAGAACAACTAAACGTTAAAACACTAATGGAAAAACGAAAAATTACTTATTATTACAGACACGTAGACGACATAATATGCATTCTAGAAAAGGACAAAGCCGAACAAGTTCTTACGGACTTAAACACAATACATAACAAAATCACATAAGCAATATAAAGATAATAAAACGGTACTTTACATTCGACGTAACAATAAAACGAAGAATTGACTCCTTAAACTTTGACATTTATAGAAAACCAACCACGACAGAGACACCTATCTACAGTTCTTCAAACCATCCTACCCAAGATAAACTCACAGCATTTAGACATACGATTCACAGACTTAAAAAAATTCCACACTATCCAGATATATATAACAAAGAACTCGACACAATTTACACTATAGCATGAAATAATGGTCACAACTGCAAAGCGATCGGCAAAATACTCAGACAATATAATACCAAATACAATATGAAAGAAAACAAAGAGACAATCGATACAATACGACGATACATTTTACTTACACAGGACTAGAAATATATAGACGAACTAAACTTTTTCAGAAAGAAGGTTTACAGACAGCACTAAAGACGAGCAACACTCTACGAAACAATCTCAAGACATTAACAGAAATAACCGATAAATTTAACACCAGCGGAGTATACAGACTTACATGCACCTGCAACCATACATACATACGACAAACTGGACGAACATTAAAAACAAGGTTCACAGAACACATACGATCATATAAACGGAAAAGAGAAGACTCTAACTTCGCAATACACCTTAACACACATGAACACGAGCCAAGGGAAATAGATGAATGTATGACGTTAATAGATCCTAGTAAAAAAGGACGAAGACTGGACATTCTTGATATTGGAAATATACAAACACGAACTTTTAAGGGAGATATTATAAACGAACAGGTAAATCAGAGGTAGATACAATTAACATCAATAAAATCCTTAAAACACTCTTACAAGCGAAAAACACTCACAGATGGTCACACTTACCTATCCAATAATAAAAGACGGAAATAATAAAATCTACCTGTATGGTACCATTTCAATAGAAACTATCCCAATGGTCAAAATTACCTGAACCCACCACTATTTGTACAACAAATATCTAACACTATCTCTCCAGTACTTATCAAAAATCGGCTTGTAAATTATGTTCTCACATCGAAATCGCTCGACAAACGAATCAAACAAACAGCCAGTGACGATGGTCTTCAGCGAAAGGTATGACAACAGTTTAAAAAAATTTGTTTATTAAGGGAATTAATCGCATAAGAATAACTGAAACTTTTAATAAAACTAAATGTTTCTTGATCAAACCTTAAACACTAAACTGTATTTATTAAAGTTCTGCTCAAGAAAAGATCTTATTGTTCTAAGACCAAATAGCTTGACAAGCAACAATTTATTATTATTATTATTATTCAGAGAAAAGGAGCAAAAATATTTGCACGGAAAACAATATAAATAATTTCCTAGGGCTGTTTTATCTTTTTTTTTTTTTTTTTGTTAGTTATTGGTGTTGATAAAAGTTAATTTCCATTAACAGTTTCAAGGTAGATCAATAACAAGAGTTCATAAGGGGCTTTCAGACGCTCCTGTATTTGATCTTGCAACAGTGTTTTATTTCACAACCGATTTGAAAACTAAAATTTGCATTGTATTCAGTTTCATTTCATATTTTATAATAAATAGACTAACATCAGACAAACGCTTGAATTTGAAATTAATACTTTTGGTCTTAAAACGTAAACATTATTTGTTTCTTTGTTTTATTTCTTCGTGGTGATTTTGACGGTGTCCTATTTACATCTAGTCTAGCTCCTCTCTCACTTACGTCTCAAGATGTGAACCTCCGAAAAAACCGTCTCTCACCTTGGCCCTGAGTCTTGCTGTTTTCGTTAGCTGTCTGTAAAAAGAGTAGTCAAACTTGCACCGTCTTAAATTATTTTAATTATTTTATTGCCTTCTTTTTCTTACAGCTACAAACTTTTAATAAAAAACTACATTTTGGTAACGATGGTTGTTATGTTTGGTGCTGTTAGTTGTTTAGTTTTTATGTGGTTGCAACTTGCTGTTCTTTATATGCACTCAGCTTCTTCTTTTCTGTTGCTACCTTTCTACTACATCTGAACAATGTTTGTTCTTCTCTGCTGTAACTTCTTTGCTTCTTCTTCTTCTATGTTTCATGCAAACTGCCGCTTGTGTCACCAAGTGATATCAGGGATTCCCAGTTTGTCAGACCATGCTTTACTCCTTTCACCTTCGAATTATTCTAAAACGCTATAATAGCTTTGATGTAACCATTATTATTCGTAATCCTTCACCACTAGTAGTGAATGTAGACCATTAAGACAACTGCAACACATATCTTGTAAATTTATTTCTTTAGGTGTGCCTAAATGCCAGAAAGTTTGTGTGAAAATGACACACAATTCATAACGTAAAACTCCAAAATCTAGAGAAAGTCATCACGAAGAGTCACTGTCACTGTTGTAAGATTTATAGGTCGGAGAAAAATTTTGGAAATGACTTTATTCAACAATTAGCGTTATATGGGGGCATCATCACTTATTTTAGTTTCTCAGTAGACTGAGATTAATCGACTTGACTTTTATTTCTGACAGGATAGAGTCACATGTCAATCTTTTACTGAAAGAAAAGGTCGGAAGACCAGTATAATGCGACTGAATTCTTAGAGATCTTTGGGGGGTGTATAAAGTCACTTTTACATTTTCTTAGAAAAGTCGACGAGTTATGTGGGAATTTCAACATCCACCCTCTATTTTCCAGAAGTGAAAGTACCTTCATTAATGGAAGAAATTTATCTTTCCAATTTAAGCAGTTTCATTTATATCGATAACTTTTTGTATTTTTATTTATTTTATTTTAATTGTGAAGACCTTTAAAAAAGAACACCCTTTAATATAAAATATGCAATTAAATACATTTTCATTAAATTATTTTGACACGAAACTAATTGGTTTTGACATTTTGTTAAATGTGTGTAACTTAATTAAATAAATATTGTTCAATTCGTATCCTAGAGATGTGATTGTTTATAAGTTTCTTGCATAATGAATTTAATTTCATTATAAATATTAAACCCAAGGGGAATATTCAATCGATGTTCTTATATTTATCAAGTATTTATGTGAGTCACAGCTTACTCACTGTTAATTCAAAAATGTAAATGTAAATGAATTTAATTAAGTTATGATTTCCGGCACAGAAAATTTTAAGATGTTGTTTTTTGTAGAGTGATGTTACTTGTGTGTAAGTGGCTTTAACTCTATCAGAACCACATGTCTATTACATTCATCCTACACATCAAAATTTCAAAATCTGCCAGGGAAATTATTTTTCATATTCTCATGGTTGTTAGTCGATTTAAAAATATCTTTTTAAAGCTGTTGTAATGTTAATATGCGTATTTTTTTAATTTTTTTAATTTTCTACTAATTTAATTTTAGAATCATTTTCACTTGATAAGAAAATTTAAAAGAAAAAAAACTTTTTTTCTTTCAAAATAAATTATAACTGAAGCGTAATGAAGCCTAAACATCTAATGATTGGTTTGTTGTAAATTTGTTGCCATAAGCAAAGCCAAATCAATTGAATATGCAGCCAGTCAAACATAAAATTTTTTCGGCTGTTTTTTCTTTTTTATGATTTTATTTCATTGCCCAAACGATTTAAAGTTTTTTTATTGTATTTTTATATTAAAAATTTTTTTAAACTCAAGAAACTGCAGAAAAGAAACATTTTATAGAAAGACACCATAATCTCCTCTATTTGTTCATCACCTCCTCCATTTGTTCATCAATTTAAGTCCAAAATTTGCTTTTTTATAAGCAACACAATATTTTAATATTGAAATCAAAGCTCAATAAACACAGAGTAGATAGCTGGAGGCAGTTGTAGTAAATTACTAGTAGCTGCAAAGCACCAGACATAGCAATTTAAAAATCAACTTTAAGCAACAACTTTTATTAATTTTTATTTTAGATTTTATTTCTACTTAAATTGAAAAGATGTAAAAAAATATTTTAATCAAAGTTGTTTGAACTTTGTCTTATGGGCCCGGCGTGCATAATTTTTAAGGTTCATTGAATAATTTAATCATTTGTATGGACAGAAAACAATTTTGCGTAAGTGTGAAATGAACTCTGTCTTCAATGGTAGCTCCTCTACCAAACAACACACAAGACTTCACAAGTTGTTCAATAAAAACAAAAAAATATCTTTAAAATATCTTCTAATATAAATCCATTAAAATTTACATTTTTGGCTTTGGTTAATTTTTTAATTTAATTTTTACAAAGAAAAATTATTTTTCAAATGTATGCGGATGTTTTCCAAGAAAACAAAAAAATTAGACGCTGGCAAAATGTAATGCTGCATTTTCAGGACCGCCAAATCCATCATCAGCGTTCCTCGCATCTATCTACCTTAAGTTGTGTATATTGTAAATATTAATTTGGTTAGACAAAATTCACACACAACTCTCTCCTAGCGTCTAATTTTTTCTTGTTTTATATTCGAAAAATAATTTTTCTTTGTAAAAATTAAATGAAAAAATTAACCAAAGCTAAAAAGGTAAATTTTAATTGATTTATAATAATCCACGGTTCAATCCCTGATTAGGAAAAAATTAATAATAATAAATATCGTTAAATCTAAAAATGAAGAAGCAAAACAAGGTCTCTCTTTGAATATTGATAAAATACCGAACTTTTAATTAAAGTTAAATTTAAAAAAAAAAATTTATTGCTTCTGTCCCCTTCTTTTTTAAAATATTCAATTTTTTTTTTTTTGTTACCTTAATTTTAGGAAAAGTAGTAACTGAGGTTTTGTTTGTCTTTTTCAACTGGAGAACACGTTTTTACTGCGAAATTTTGGTTTTTGGTGAACCAACTTCCCTTCTGTGCTCTCTTTCTTACATTTACGATTAGAAAACTCTGGCAATTCATGATGAATAGATTGTCGCTTAATTAACGCTGTCAAGTTATTTAGATTTACTTTGAAAATCAGTTATCAATTTGGGCAATCTATAGACGCAAAATTATGCTCCGCTAAGAGGCTCAGTTTTGGCTTAACAAATTTGCCGCATATAGAGTGAAAATAATCCATAGCATACCTTGAAGATGCGGTTATCTCTTTACCTTGCACTTTATCTCTTAAAATATTTGTGACGGAGCTCACGTTAGCATCAGATCAAGACTCTAACATTATCAGTGATTTTCTATGTGGCCCTACTTGCCATAAGATGTCCGCAAATATCGATTTATTAAAATCAAACTTTGACGATAATTTGAATTCGAGGAATGGATTTGTAAAAGTCCTCCGATGTCGCGCCATTTGCTACCCATCGATTTTTTCTATGGGGCTAAGTAAAGTCAAAATAAATGAAAATTGAAGCCTTCGAAGCCAACATTGTTCGTGATATTCGTGACATACGGCTAGCAATGCTCAATAGAATGGACATACATACCTAACTCATCAACAGTTGATATGATATTGGAACAGCATCTATAATGTTGTGAGAAAACAAAAATGAATGATTTAAAATAAAATTTGCATTTCGTGACTATACCGACGGTGTAGTACAAAATTGCAACAAATGTACAAGACGTGTTGTAGAGAAGACAACAAAAAAATGCTTTGAGTTGTGTGTGAATTTCGTCCAACCAAATTAATATTGATTAGTTGGTTAAATGGATGATATTTACAATATACACAACTTAAGGTAGATAGATGAGAAGAAGGCTGATGATGGATTTGGCGGATCCTAAAATGCGGCATTACATTTTGCCAGCATCTGATTTTTCTTGTTTGCTTTGGAAAACGTACGCATATATTTGAGAAATAAATTTTCTTTGTAAAAATTAAATTAAAAAATGAACCAAAGCTGAAAAAGTAAATATTAATTGATTTAATTTAAATTTTTTTCAAATTCTTGATCCAAAAGGATTTGGTTGCACATTTTGAAACAAATAATGAATTTAAATGAAAATGAAAAATTAAAAAAAATCGAGATTATCTGCCAGTCCCACGATATCGCAATCAATCGTTCGTTCGCATAATTACATTCAAAACAAAAACAATTTTTAAGAATTTGTTTTTGTTTTGAATGTAATTGTGCGAACGAACGAACGATTGCGACATCGTGGGACTGTCAGTATTAAGACATTTTTAATATTTAATTGAAGACAAAATTCATGTATTTAAAATTCCACAAGTACGAAAAAGTTCTCTGGGCGATTATATTTTCCATCGGCTGTCCTAGCACTCCAATGAAAATATTGTTTAAATAAGTGCGAGAAGATTAAAAAAGATATCAGCTTAATCGAAATCTAAATGAGTAACAAAATTTATACTTTTATTTATATCCTTTAAATTCAATCTTTTAGAGCTAAATTTTATTAGAAAAGTGTCTTATTGCTACGCACTTGATTGCATTGATTTCTTTATATTTTTGTTGTTGTACTTATTGTTGTAGTTATTGTACTAAGCAAGTAAAATATAATGACGGAGAATAAACATAAACTTACCATTTTTATGGGAGTGTAGTTTGAAATTTTTTTTTCGTTTTTTTTTTCTATCCAATCAATTTTTCGCTGAAGAACCAAATTTTTTTAAGTTTTTGATTCATTTTTTTAAATCAGAGTATTTCATTATTTGACTTTCTTTATTGATATAAAAACTTATATTCTCTTCAAGACTGCAGAATAAATTAAATCAAATATCATTATTAAATTTTGTTGATTTCTTTGCAGGATACCATAATGACATCGAAATACACATGAAGTAAAAACCAAGAAAAAAAGGATAAAAATTATTAAAGAATTGAAAACCGAAAAAGTTTTTCTTAAATTTTACTAAAATAACTTAATAATGATTTTAAAATTTAAATTTAAATATAGAGAACTATTAAATCTTTCATGCTTTGTTTTTTTTTCATTTCATTTTTAATATATTCATAAATTCAACCAACTCATTGGTTTAGAATCAATTGTGCTTTGAGACACAAAATTATTAAAATTTCCAAGAAATAAGATAAATATAAAAATAAATACACATTATATTTACATGCTTTGATACAAAAGAATTTGCTTTAAAAAAAATTTATATTGATACATAAATATAAATATAAAAATTGATTTTATCTCTTTTTTAAATCAAATATTTTATCTAAATAAATTTTGTACAAAATCAAAAATATTTAACAATATTTTTTTATTAATTTATTTTGACAGTAAAAGAAAAAGGCTGAATATAAAATGATATTACACGTTAAGCAGCATTAACAAATAAAGGCTGTCCTAACATTAATGCAAGATTTGTTTTTAGTAAAGAAAAATATTTTTTTTCTTAACCTCAAAATACAGTACGTTCATAAATAATAGCACATTTGCTAATCTGTAAATTAATAATTCATAAAATTTTCACAGGGCATGCTATAATTTTCATCTCTTTGTGTAAACTTTATTAATATGTTCTCTTTTCAAAATTGACCTCATTTTACACAAAACTCTCAGGAATTACAAATACCGTTATCAAAATTGCTTACATTTATATATTTAGCATATTTAAGCGTTCAAATTGTATAGCACAAATGCAAAAAATTCTTTGTATAAAAAAACTACCGTTTTTATACAACATATTGCATTCAGTTTTATTAAAAATATTAGTTATAAGCAAAATGCCACGCGGAAAAGTACTTAGCGAATTTGAAAAAGGTCAAATTTTAACATTGACAGAAATTGGTGCGTCAAAAGCTGAAATTGCAATTCAAATCTGCAGAAGTCGAAAGGTTGTTTATAATTATTTGGCAAATATTGAAAATTATGGCAAAAATAAAAGCAGTGGTAGAAAAAAAAAAAGTTGAATGAACGCGAGCGCAGTCTTATTCTGACAGCAAGCAACAGTACCAAAAGCTGTAACCAACTTGCTGCATGCGTTTCCAACAAAGTGTGCAAAACGACCATTTGGAATGTTCTAAACTCTTCCAAACATAATCAAAGAAAGAGAATAAAAAAAGCTCCTCGCCTTTTGAAACGTCATATTAATGCACGTTTGGAGTTTTGTAAAAATAATATGAATACAAATTGGTAAAATGTAAGTTATTTAACACCTTTGAGTTATAAAATGGTTAACTTATTTATTTCTTTTTAAAGATGATTTTTTCAGATGAAAAAAAATTTAATTTAGATGGTCCTGACGGCAATAATAGTTACTGGCGTGACTTACGAAAAGAACCCCAATGTTTCTCACGAAGAAACTTTGGTGGTGGTTCTGTTATGATTTGGGGTGCATTTACTGAAGAATGCTGTTTGGAGTTGCAAATCGTACCAACCAAAATGAATAGTGAAAAATATTATGAATTGCTTAAGTGCAGTTTATTGCCATTTTTACATAATAATATAAATAAGAAATATATTTTCCAGCAAGACAATGCAGCCTGCCATGCCAGCAAATTTACAAAAGAATGGTTAAGCTCAAATAATGTCGATGTTTTGGAATTGCCTTCTTGCTCTCCAGATATGAACACTATAGAAAACATATGGGGAATTCTCGTCAGGAGAATTTATGCTGGCAATCGTCAATTCATGAGTGTTAATGAGCTAAAAAATTCAATTTTCAAGGAATGGGAGGCACTGGATCAGGCTCTTCTGAAAAAATTAACAAGTTCTATGAAAAATAGAATATTTAATTGCATTAAATCGAAAGGTGGTCTAATAAATTATTAAAAGGTTTTCTTTTATTGTTTTTGTTAAATAAATAAATGAAGTTGTTGTTTAGTCTTTGTTATACAAAGAATTTTTTGCTTTTGTGCTATACAATTTGAACGCCTAAATATGCTAAATATATAAATGTAAGCAATTTTGATAACGGTATTTGTAATTCCTGAGAGTTTTGTGTAAAATGAGGTCAATTTTGAAAAGAGAACATATTAATAAAGTTTACACAAAGAGATGAAAATTATAGCATGCCCTGTGAAAATTTTATGAATTATTAATTTACAGATTAGCAAATGTGCTATTATTTATGAACGTACTGTAAACAAAATGTAAATAATTATGGAATTGCTTAGCCGGAAAATTATTATTTTGCCTTTGTTGCAACAAAAACAAACTTATGCTACAGTGGATAAAATTATTAAATTTTAATTTTTTTTTAATTCACGGTTAGTGGCCGACTTATTAAAAAGCCGATATACATCCCAAAGCTTTTTTCGTTGTTCCTTTAAAAGTCATCACAAATATTGTCGATTGCTGTTGCTGTCTGCTTACCGTCAGCTTGGCAACGAATGTCATTTTGTTTTGATTAAGTCATACCTTTTCCTTTAGACCATATGATGTTGTTCCACTATGATTTTGATTTTTTTGATAATTTTCTTAATAACATTTCGATAGGCCCAGCCATTTCTCTGCACTACAACTGACAACAACATTAATACTTTTGGCAGCCGGCATGTGTGATTTGGATTTATGAAACAGACCTACTAAGGCTTGATAATCTCTTGGAATCTAAATATCTTTATGTTAAAAATCTGACACCCAAAAGCCAATTGGTAAATAAAATGTTTGTGCTCTTATGGATTTAACAGGCCACCTACAGGCAAGCAACTACATAATTGGTAGAAGACTAAAATCTTGTAGAAATTTTGCGACCCTCTATGCAATATTTTTTATTTTTGTTACAATTTTAATATAAAAAGAAATTCAATAAATATTATTTGAATAATGACATCAAAAAGAAATGTTATTAAATTTTTACCAAAAATTATTTATTTTAACAATGACCAGAAAGCAACTTATTAAAAAACAAGTTGAGAACCAAACACGAGTATATATTTCTATAACAATTGTTAGTCAAAAAGAGAATAAAAGAAATTATTGCCGAAAAATTGAATTTCTTTTAAACTCTCTACATTGAATATTTATCTACATTTTCCTTCATTTTCATAATGAAAAAAGGTAAAAGTGATGGAGCGAAGCTATTCTTTGTAAACTAGCAGTATCCACGACTTTGTCAGAGTTTAATTTTTAATTTTTTTAAAAATTCAAATTTAGAGAAATGAGTTTTTAAATTTATATTTATTATAGAGCTCTGTAAACAATCAAAAAAAATTTTTATCAACAAAAAAAGATTTGCTGACTTCTGTTTGAGTACCATTATACAGGTAAAATTAGGTTCTTTCACATTTATATCTCCATGCTTTCTACAAAATGACTTATTTTTACAAAGATAAGTATTCTATATTTTATCCAAAGTTCAAAGAGACCTTTTCACAAAATTTTATACAAAACCATCCAACTGTTTTCAGTTGATGAAAACACAAACGGACAGAAAAAAAATGCTGAAAATATGTGTTTTGTATTCCACATCGATTACTATCTACGCCAACAGCAAAATTTACAAAAAATATTTCATATACAGAAATGAGCCTATTACAGTTTTATTATATGTATAAACGAATAAAATTTATATATATTTACACGGTCTTCCGCACTAAGTATTTCTTACAATTAATAGACCAACATTTAACATTCAATTTTATGTTTTTCAACCTGCTTCAAATCAAAAAGAAGGTTATCATTTCATTTGATTGTTTTTATATCAGGATTTTATAACTGAATTTTGTACCTATTTTGATTTTTTTTTAACTGCAGAAAGGTCATAAGTTTAAGAACTAAAGGATGCCCCCTTAACCATAAAAGGTTTTTACATCTCTATTAAACACTAACCGATACTCATTTAAAATTTTAATTAAGCTGGCTTTACTATAGATTTTAATCATAGAAGAAGACTTAATGGTTAAAGGGTGCCCCACAAGTGATCAAAAATTTTCGTATCTTTTGAACCGTTATATTTAAAAATTTGGAATATACACAGAATATGTACTTATATGTTCGTTATAAAATTACAAATTAAAGGGTGTCCCCATAACTAATAAATTTTGGTGGTATATTTTGAATGGTTGCAGACAGTTAAAATTTACATAGAACGTTTTTTGTAAGGTCGTCTATAAAAACAAGTAAAAAAGTTAAAAGAACTTAAAGGGTGTTCCCTAAGGTGATCTTATTTGATTTAAATGGTTTGGTCTTTTAAGCGGTGTTAGATTGACAAGTAAAATTTATTTTAATACTAAATCCATTGCTTCAAATTTAGAAATTAAAGGGTGGCTTCATAGCAGACGTAATTTGACGTATATGGCCTTCTGTTATGAATCGTTATAGAAAAATTTTGCCCGAATGTATTTTACTGTGTCTGCTACAACAACATCTATAAACATTTTAAATTAGAAATTAAAGGGATTTGATGCATATGGACTAATCTTTTGAACGGTTATAGATAAACAATTGAAATTTGAAGAACGCGTTTATTACAACTTTTTTACATTCAATGGTCCCATGTGTCTTTTTCGAAATCAATTTTTGTTAATAATTTATTATTTTCTGTTAGCAGAAAATAATAATTCTGTTAGCAGTAAATAATAAATTATTACGGTTCAAAAAAAAGAACACCTTTAAAACAGATCTTCACTAAAAATTTATTTTTTTACTTTCTATCAGTTAAAGCACACACTCTGTTAAAGGGTCTATCTATAACAGGACAAAAAAGATGAATTTCACACATTAATTTTTATAAAAATAACTTCGGAATGGGGAAGTCATTAAAAATATAATCATTTACTTGACTTGACTTGGCAAATTTTTTTAGAGATATTATTTTTACTAATAGATAACTGACAAAGGTTGATGGAATCACCTCGTTACACAACAAATAAAACAAACATCTGCTAATTAAATAAATTCTTAAGGTGAAGCTATTTTAAAAAAATTTATAGGTGTTTGTGGAATTATTTTTCTACAAACAATAATTCCGTTGCTGACGGTAATAAAAGAAAGCTTTAAATTTTAAAAATCGATTCGCACTTTATTTTATTGATCACTGCTGCAGCTGTAAGCACAGAGATAATAAGCAAACGATCTTTCATCTTCATTGCGAATGTCCTCTTGTATCTGCTTAGCGATTTCTGTTCTATGAACAAAAAAACGATAAAATAAGAAAAAATCATTTGTTAGATAATTAAAAAATATAATCATGAAGTGTTTTAAAGGAAATAATTCACATTTTCTATACATTTTCAGACTTTGTTATAAACAATTTTGTTTTTTAATTTAAAAAGTGACTCGATGAAGTCAATGAAGGTTTTATATATTCTATATTTTATTTTATATCTTTTCCTATCGCTTAGAAATATCAAAAATAATATGAAGTTAATAACTCCAAATTCTGATTGCTTATTTAAGTCCAAATTAACACTATGCAATTTTTGGGAAAATTCTTTTCATTTCTCTCTAAGTTATTAAAAAAAGACATCCCCTCATAATTCAAGTAATACTATTTAGCTTATACCTCTTGCTTCACCAACAAACAAACATGTTAGATACATGAAAAATTGCCTAGTGTAAATGCCGTATAAGTTAATTTCTAAAACATTTTAAATTTTTAAATATGAAACCACAATTCTGCGTCATTTTTAAAATGTTTTAATACACAATTTTTCCTAAAGAAGTAAATTTTAATTCCAAAGAAAAACATTAAAAATATTTTTTAAACAAAATATTTGTTTAAGTAATTTAATTCGTTTGTTGTACAAACAGCTTTTGTAGATTTAAATCTTTAATGATGTTCTTGCCAAAGTTTTATTTTCATACTCAACAAAATAAACAAAGTGCATGCATGTGTGAGTACGCACATACATGATCGTATTATTTGTATAGGAATATCCTTTTCATTAGTGTTTATTCTTAATGTGCACAGCCATACACAGTTTACCAAAGATTAACAGAGTAGAGTAGAGAGTTAGTTGCCTTGACAAGAGTAATAGCAGAGTTTAGTACATTAGTTTGTTTTGTTAACTTAACAAATGACAATCGTTTTTTTTTTTCTTTTGTATGTTGTGTGCTATGAGCTCTTAATATTATGTCAAGTTTATATCGAAGTAAAATGTACAATATTTTATTTTCAAATGCAGCATGTGAGGCATAGCGAAGAATGTAAGTATTTTGATACTTTGTACCACTCATACTTTATTTTTGTCACACTTTTTTTTTTTTTTTTTTTGCTTTCATACATTTTTAAGGATTGTAAATAAAAGTCAGTCACTATTTTCATACCCGCTTTTTATTTCTCATTTTATACTCTATTATATATTACAGCTGTCAGGACGTTTAGAGGCAAGCACTCTGTTTAAAAACAGTCTGTTCTTTTTTTGTATTTAAGCAAACATTTGGATTTCGTAAGAAAACATTAAAGCAGATTGGTGTACTCGTAATAAAAAAAATTCTAAAAAAAAATTATTTGCAAAGAAACAACTTATTTAAGATCATAATCTAATACACAGATGAAAAATTTCTATACAGGGTTTTCTTGAGCAGTTCAAATTTTATAGTTATAACGTGAATAAAGTTTAAAAGTAAGAGAACATTTTTTCTATCGTTTTCGAATAGCTAGCGCTACAATGAGTCGCTGCCTTTTTATCAAACCTAGAATGTATGTATCTCTAAGCCAATAACAAAATTCCACGAACAATAACAGAAGCTTTCGACATTAAAAATTTAACATTGGAAAAAAGGTTTAAACGTGTCATTCACTAATAAAAAAATCCCAAAGAGCCAACGTAAAGTTCTCAAACGACATATCGGACAGCATGCTCTAGAAGATATAATTTAGCCACCTTTTAATGCGCCCTGTGGCAACTTGAAATCAAATTTTAATTTTTTGTGTTTTTATTTGCTCAAGATTTTTAGCAAACTGTGATCTTTCTGGCTATCAAACTTGCAACTTTCATGGCATACCAGAAGATTACTAACTTACAAGACTACAAGTAGCGAGTAAAGCACTTGTCTTTCAACTTTTCTCAGTAGATATTGAAAACTACCACAAGTAAACAGTGAATATGATTGCACTTTGTATGTTTACGAGCAACTTCGCTCATAGAACGTGTCTTAAACCAAAGGGCAACATTCGGAGTTATTCTCTGGCAGTGCTTTAAGTAGTCGGTGCAATTATTCAAATCCTGACTTATCAAAAGTAAATAGCATGTTGGCAACATCTTACGACTTAAGTGGCTTAAAGTAAGAGGCCTTCTGTAGTCACGGTAATAAGTACGTTGACAACAAATAAGGTTGGCCAGGTTTCAACCCCTGCGGCAACCAAAAAATAAAAATATTTTTTTTTTTTTTGCTGTTTTATGGTATAAAAACATACTCAGAATTTAACAATATTGCACGCATCAGCCTCCTTCGTCGGTACTTCTACATGGCACATTCGCCGGGCAAGTAAAATAACTAATAAAATGGCTGAACTTTTACCACCTGCTCTTTTTTCTTCTCTATCCCTTTTCTGAAGAATGTAGCAGAATGTTGCCTGATCATGAAGTGTTGATATATACTCGCTAAATGACGATCCATTGTTCTTACTTACTTCAAGTGCTGCGTCGTAAATTTTGTTAGTGTTGTCGAGATGTGTTCGCATTAAGTCGTACAAAATCACATTCAGGTTTATCGTTAGGAATTTTCAAAAATTGCCACAGTAGTTTTTACTTTTTATAAAAGAAAAATCGCAAAAAAAACATTGTTTAATGAAATAAAAGTTGTTAATGAAAAACTACCGCCTGTCTTTTATCATGCTTAAATCATTTGAATTTAAGTTGCTAATCTCAGGAGTCAGTGATTTCCTCTGACTGTGGCCACATACCAAGAGTTTTATTTTGTATTCATTTTCAACTTTCTTTGCTTAATAAGTTATTAATAAAATACCACCAAATTCAAAAAAATTTTCTTAATCTTTAGACTTTTAAATCATCCTTTTTGAAAGTATTTACTTAGTTTTTGAAAAAAAAAATATTGTTAAGAGTTGACTCATTTTTTTTTTATGCCGAATGAAAAATAAGTCTTTGGCTGGCTGACTTGAGAATTTTTTTTTCTTGTTCAATTAATTTGAATATTGAAATATAAATCAAAAGAAATTACCTAATTAACAGAAATTACTTTATTTCTTTTAATACATCGATGTCTTAATAATATCTATTGACCTAAAGACTAAATATCTTACAAAAAAATAACTTGCTATTTTATAATTTTCTTATACGACTAAATTACATGACCTAAATAAGCAAAAAAGAAAAACAGCTTTTTCATGTCAAAAAGAAAAATTTTAAGCAAACAAAACAAATAATTATGAATATCAAGTGCATCTGCTACTTAGGAGTATAAAAAAAACATTACAAATCAAATTCAAGTAAAAACTACAAATTTCCATATGTAACGATTTAACTTTGTTATTTCTATCTCTGCAATCTGCAATCTGAAATGCAAGAAGAAATCTTAGGAAAACGAAGAAACAGATTGGATAAAAAATACAGTAAAATGATAAGTTAATTTTAAATCTATTTGAATAAACTTCTACTTGGCACTTGGCGTCCTAAAAAAATTTAACAGAAATAAAAAATATCTTTTTTAATTTTTTCTAATTTTTAAATGTAAAAAACAATGAAAAAGCCAAACAATAGCCTTTTTAGAAAAGCAAATTTTTATTGAAGAACCTTAAATACTTCGCTCGAGCGCTTTACTAGAGTTCTGCTTTTTTCCATATCAATGACATGCAATTTAAAGCAAACTACAAGAAATATTTTTTCTAGTTTTCTTTCATAACAAGTAATAGGACCCCCTAGAATTATATTCTAAAGAAAAAAAACTACAAATCTTTAACAAGGGTGACTTAAAGAATTTCTTGGACATAATTTTCTATATTATCGCCAACCTTAATCCAATAAATCTTCATTTTAATAAAATAATAGAATGATTTTATTATAAAGATAATAATGCTTTATTATCAAGAGATTAGTGTGGACACTATTAAAAAAGCAACAAAAACAGCATAAACAAAGAATATGAAAATATAATAAATAACAATTGCGATACAATTTTGATGCAAAGTCAATCGATTATATTTTATTTCACACTCCACTAGGTGTTTGGGAGTTTCTAACCACTCTGACAAAAAAAAAAACAAAACCTCATAACGATGAAAATAATTAAATTAAGTTAATTTTTATGCAAATCTATCGCAGATTCTATTTAATAACCAAAATTTTAGTTGTAACTGTAATAAGTTAAACTAAAGTCTCCCTTATTTTACTAAATGTTTTAAATTTTCTAAAGGTATTAAGACTTTCAGAAATTTTGCTGAACTTAATTTATGTATTTTAATAAATTTAATAAAGTTTTTTTAAACATTCGTATAATAAAAAATATCCTATAAAAAGAAGGATATTTCGTTAGGTTTATTTTACATATTTACTTTAAAAAAATAACTTCAGAGTAGATAAAATTATGATTAATCAATTCGGCTTCAGATCGTTTTTACTTTAATTAACCTTCGTTGAACTAACGGACAAAATCCGACGGAATATTGCTTTTTTTTTAATTTGTAGCTCCAGTCATTTCTGGATCGATTTTGAAATTTTTTTCATTTAAAGGTGATAGTTACAGATTGATCCCATTTTAAAAATAATTCTTAATCTTAAAAATTAAAGGGTGTTCCTATACAACATAAAACATGTTTTTTACGTGTATTATGAACCTTAAAAGGCACCTCAATAAAATTAGGAAAAATTGCCTATCACTATAGCTCCCAATGGCAAAAGGTAATACAGAAAAAAACTAAAAAATAAAGGGTGTCCCTACAGTTGACATAAATTGACTTATATGAGCCTATTTTTTAAACATTTATAGACAAACGCTTACAAATTGAACAGAATATTGATTTCCATATCCGTTATAGTAACAAGTTTTAATATTTAAAATTATAAATTAAAGGGTGCCCAAAAAGTTAATTTTATTTGATGAATAGATTATTGACAGATAGCTAAAATGTACAAGGAACAGCTGCAACTTAAAACAAGTTTAAAAATTGAATTTAGAAATTAAAGTGTGCACCAAAAATTAATGTCATTTGACCTATATCACCGTAACTTTTACACAGAAACACTTGAAAATTAAATAGAATGTCCACTACATTGTTTAGTATAATAAAAAATCTTTAAAAAATATTTTAAATTATAAATTTAAGAGTTTTACAATAGCTTACGTCATCTGATATGTATGGCCAAACTGTTAGACCATTATACACAGACGGCAGAAATTTACAAATCACCTGATTGCTAATTCTACTTTAAGGGTGCCCTATAGTTGCTGTAATTTTAAACAAGTATAAACTTCGGAGATGGAATATAAGAGTGTCCTAATAATAAATGAAATTTATTGTAGGTGGTTATACTCTTAAACCGTCATAGACAAACAGATGAAATCTGTATTAAAGTTTCTAATAAAGAAATTATTTTAGGACAGAAAAATATTAAATATAAAAACGAAAAATTTTTCACTAGCAATATGAAATGCAAAATTTCTGGATCGCTAGATCCGCCATCAGCATTTTCCGCATCAATCTACCGCAGGTTGTCTACATTTAAGAAAATAAAATAATAGTAATTAAAAATTAAAATTTAATAAAAAAGGTTTTGAATTTTTTTCTCCTAATATTTTGGTTTTTACATTTTTCCACGAATTATATTTTAAATTCGTTAAAGTTGGAAAATAATTGAAATATGTTTGCGGTTATTTTTCCTGTTCTTTCAAATTTTAAATCAGAAAATCATTTAACCAAAACTTTTTCATTGCAATACATCAAATAATTTAAACAAAAACTATATAAAACTATTTAAGTTTAAAATTCATGCTTTTTAAAATAACAAAGTTTACGAAAAAAAAAGAAAATGTTTAAAATTTCTTAAGTTCTTTACCGCGTTTAACCATGTTAAGTTTACATTTTTGCTAGAGTTTACGTCTACTTTAAACTGCTTGTATCAGCTCATTAAGCTAATGTTCGATTTTAATGTTAATTTTTTTCATTTATGATCTGCTGTACGGCATAGACTTTGTGGTGACTTGAAGGTACCAATGCCACTGTTCAATTGGACTGTATCCAGCTCTCTCTTGTTACACGATTATAATATACCACTTTGTATGGTAGATACCACACCTATTGCTCCATCGTCATTATTTTTTTCAACAAGTCACTATTTGGAACAAATTTTGTTATTTTGCTAACGCTGCATCTACTCTAGAAAGAAAACATTAAAATAAAACAAAGATAAACGAGGTTCAATTGTTAATAACATCCTTGCAATTTTTTAAGCCAGAGATTCTTATTTTAACTTAATATATTTTTTTTAATTTATATAGTGGCAATATGTCATTTATATTATAAAAAACACGATTTAAAAATATTACGCTGATGCTCGTCTCTACAATATAAAACATTAAATATAATTTTGGCTGAACCCGGGATGCGATATAATAAAAAAAAAACACACAAAATGGAGGGGACTTAAAATAAATTGAATTTTAAAAACTTCATCTGAATGTTTTTTCTATGCACCTTCTTTAAATATTTAAATAAATAAATATCTAAAGCTACTTTTTGTTTAAGTGTTTCAAGTTTAATTGTAATTTATATCTCACTTAAAAAAAATTATAAAATCTTAATTCAAAATTGAATCATTTTTGAAAGCTATTTTGTGGATTTATCTTTTTTTATAAAATAAAATTATTTTACCAATAATTTGAATGTAAACAATTAAATAATATTAAATGACTTTTTGTCACTCAATATAATAAAAATAATTTTATCTTTAAGTACTTTCTAATAAACATTTGTTCACACATTGTGAATGCTTATTTTTATGTCTTTATATATTTTACATGAACGACAAGAAAAATAATTTTAAATTTATTTAAATGCATAAGCAAAAAATATGTAGAAAATTGATTAAGTAAAAAGCAATAAAATTGTGATAATAATAAAAACATTTAAAACATTTTATACATCAATTGTAGTTTTTTTTTCAACACAACAGAAGTAATAAAAAGCAAATACAAACATACTGCTTGCTTTACTTTAAGAATAAAAAATGTTTGCAAATATTTAATGTCTTGTTCAAATATAAATAAAATAGATAAATATATTTCTCAAAGTTGTTTTAAGAATTTTGCAATAAATAACCTTTTGTGTTGTTGTATTTCAGTACAATAGTGTAAGGCAAAAGTATTCATTTGCGATGTTTAAAAAATATTTTCAATTTAATGCTATAAAACTTCTATTTATTTGATTAAATCAATATGAAGATATTAAATTCAAAATTTTTAAATCATTATTTTGATATTTTTGAGCTTGCTCAGTTTGAAATAAATATTTCATATTATAAGACAAATCATACAATGGTATAAATTTGTAATACAATTATATAAATTTTAAAGATGATTTGGGGCACATAGCACCGAGGCTGCTCTTGACGAAGCATATTTTGTTCGTCTGTTAAGAATAATACGAACAATATTGAGAATCAATTGTTGCTGATTCAACAACATAAATCATTGACTTCATGTGGCCTCACAGGCAATTTCCGAGAGGATTTATATCGCATGACCTAGGATATCAATTAACAGGACTAAATTCTTGTAATCAATTTTTCGCTAAATTTAGATTTTAACAAGTCGATGTAGCGTCATCTTGTTTAAGCCACATTGACCCTGGATCTTTTTCCTCCATACTTTCAAACAAAACTAATTGGTCTACTTAGAGTATCAATATCTATCAACTGCAAAGCAGATTTCAGCTTTATTTGGATCACATGAAGTCCAATGATGCCACAATGAATGTAATGGAGTCTGCAGTTGTTAACTTGGTTTCGCTCCTTATAAAGAAATTTTGTTTATTTACAACAACCACTAGACTCTTTGTTAAACAAAATATTGCGCTGTTCGATGACTAATTTTCAGAATAAATCTTAAATTTTATCCCGTAAAAATACAAATTAAGGCTGCGTTATTTTTTTATTTTTTTTTTTTTTATTTCAACCCATTAGAAATTTCATGGTGGTTTAACGGTTGCATATAACTAAATATTGAAACATTTAACTCACGTACAAGCTGGCAGTGTCAGTTTTGCTTGTTTTCAATAAAAGCTTTTTTAGTACAAACCAAAGCTTTCGCTAGATATGCGCATTAAGAACAAAGTGTTTGTATATTTCTCTTAAAGGATTAAGTGAAAATTTAAGAAGATTTTCTCTTTATCTGGTAAATGAAAACTTTCGTTAAGTTTTTTACTCTTTATTTTATAAACTTTCATTAAATTAAATGTAACTTAAGTAATAATATTAAGAGTGTATTCAAGAGTTTTTCTTAAACATTTCAAAAAAAAGAAACTCTTAAAAAATGCAAAATAATAAAAGCTTTCAAATAAAGGAGAATAAAGTTAAGTCATTCTAGTTTCTATTACTCTAAAGTAATTTGTAGAAAAGTTTTAAGTTGGGAAGGACCCCTTAAACGTGTTTGTTAAATTAATTTAAAAAATTAAAAGCTTTCGTCACTAAATTAAAAATAAATGGTTTAACTGAAAACTATAAAAAATACAACAGACCTGAATAAACTGTTATGATTTATTTCCCTAATTCTTCTTAAATCCTAAATGCTAGAAATTAAAATTTTAAAGAAAGCCCACTGCGTTCTTTTGTTTAGATATTTTATTTTCTAATATTTTTTTTATTGTGGTACCGCTCAGACCAAAATAACTACTAACTGCTTAAACTATCTTTTTTGGACAACGAGGCTAGGTTCTGAAATAGGTGCTCTTTTACCTAGAAAACTTCACTCGAAGGTCAAGTTGTTCATTATAATTTCTGTCCGATTGTTCTACTTCCACTTCTTCAAATAAGTCTTGCTATCTCTCATTATACCATCCGATTCCAATGATTAATCCTACAATGATAATTATGGATCATTTATAAACATACAGTTTTTATCTCTTCTTCCTTTTCCTGGTTGCTCCTACTAATTTTTGGAAAATCATCCTCACATCCACTGGTTCCTGATGATTACATGTCATAACGTCCAAAGTCATGCGACATAATGTCCATCAACGTAGAGTGAACGCCTATCTATCTTTGATTAGCGAAGCCGGTGTTGGTTATATCATAGAGGAGAAAATCTTTCTCCCGGCTAAAAGTCGGCTATGCAGTAAATCATCGGTAAACAAATCGTTGTTGTTTTAAATGAGGACATTAATTAACTTTTATAAGTGATACTGTGTCCATACTAAAAATGACACCATGTCGATGAATATTATGACGTTTTTAAAAGCGACACAAAGTCCAACTTTTGATCGCGACGTAAAGTCCATGGACATTATGTCCGTGGATACTTTGAAATGCCACTATTCTTGACATATTCGAACAATGATCCATAGGTACATCCATAAAGACTACAAAAGCTTTACAGCCTGAAAATTGAGGTAAAGCCAATCTGTCCCTTTCTTGTTTAGAATGAACAGTTCTACTTAAAATTAATTTTATGGGATCTCTGCTATTATTACTGATCTTTCATTTACACGTTTCTCCATTGCCTTTGAATTAATTGAACTCATTTATTTATTAGAGATAGTTATGTTTGTCCATTATTTCATTCAGTCTAATTTTCAGTTTCATAATATTTTTTTATTCGATATTATGACGCCTAAAAACCCGTACGCAAACTTTCTTTTTAAGTCTAGATGGCCCTACTTTCAATAAGCGTTTTCTTGTTATTAATCGCAATGACCTTGAAGTATGACCACACAAAATTACGTCCCTTGAAGACCGCACATTTAAGATCTCCATATTTTAATTCTAACCTCATTACTCCTCAATCGCTAAGTCTGAAGAGAATAATTTCCCAGCATTTCATCTACAAAACCCACAAAAAATCATGTCAGCAAAATATATTTTTTAGTTCCAACTAAAATCTTGATGGTGGTTTTAATATTATTTTTATAAATAAGATTGCTCAGTCCTTATTTCTTTGGTTATTCCACAGCGCTTTTCACTCTTTCTCGTAATATCGAACGTAATTTATTCAACTTTATAAATGCATTGAAAACTTTTCTAAAAATTATTTCCATCTTATTTTAAAAACCGTAAATGTTTTCTCCAACTTCCATAATATTAAAATAAATATTCAATCTAAATGCCGAGTTAAAAAACATAAGATTTTTTAACACTAAAATATGTCCCCAATTTTTAGTTACACTCAATAAATGAACTCTTTGGACGTTTTATAATTTTTAGCATCACATTATTATGAAATTTTCTGCTAATTAACTTTGAAGAATATTTAATTATAAAACAACTTCAACCAATAAAGGAGACCAAAAAAAACGATGATTTAATAATAGATGATGGCTTCAAATAACACTCCCTTTGGTTCCTGAAAATATAAAAATCACTACAACTGTAGTGGTGTGTGCAAGTGCGCATACATAATTATGTTAACAGCATCCGTTTTATTAAAGCAAAATGTTTAGTGCATTTCTACATAAAATCACTGTGGAAATATAGTCCTGTCATCATGTCAATTGCGGTGACAGGAAACTTAATTATAGTTAAATTTAGTTCAAAAATAATAAGGAACAAACTAATATTTATTATTATCAGCTTTTGTATGGGTGATGACACAGGCATACATAAATATTTATGTTATCATTAATGGAATACAACTATTTTTAATAATAATAACACACAGTTGCCCGAGTGCACTTGAACAAAAATAAAGCTGTGTGTGATAGTAATATAAAAAGGAAGAAATTTATTTAAATTAGTGAACTTAGTACACTTACTACTAATCTGAGGCCGCCAAGAAAGTAAGGCTTTGAAGTGCCTTGTACATTATTTATTTATTTTTAAAATCCCTTTTATTAGTACCGGCTTCTTTCAGTTGTTTTGGGAATCATTTCCTAGCTCTTAAAGGCAGAAAAAACAAAAGTAACAACAAAACAAAATAAGAGTATTATTTAGTTGCTAATATTATTTTCATAATCAAAGTAAATCTATAATTTGTCCACTTTTTAAACCAAAGCTACCAGAAGTTATTAAAACGTCTCTTCTAATTCTTCTTCTTGTGCTATATTACAAAAAATAAATTTCATATAATGTAAAATTAGATTGGAAGTTATTTAAATTAAATAAAATTTTCCTTTTTGGTACATTTTTGTGTCCTCCTAAGGAAGGAAGAATTTTTTAAAAACAATTTACACTGGGCAGCACTTCTTCCCCATACCAATGTACACAAAAAAAATTTTAATGTAGAAAAAGTACCAAAAAAAGTACTGTATAATTTTTGTGAACTGGTTTTTGAAAAGCTTAAAACGTATGCGTGTCTTTCTAAAGAACAGGGAAGTAGGATCAAATGTTTTTGGTTTTATTTTTGTTGCTTTGTTTTTGGTTTCTTATTTAGAAAACTAAGAGGCACTAAAAAGTACCAAATTCAATTTTAATTGTTATCACCTTCTACATACCAAAGGAAACAAAATATCTCACCGCTTATAAGTTTATAAAACATATTCCCTAACATGTGAAGGTCCAAATATAAAGTTAATTTGGGTCACACAGAATTGCTAATTTAAGAATGGTTTTTTTTTTTTTTTTAACAAATCACAATGACGAGAGTGTACCTACTAAGGGGCAGATGGAGGGTTAAGCTGGCTAAGATTGCCAACATATTATAACCAGAATTACTGGTTGTCTGATCAGAAGCAAACGTGAGAGAAGTTGTGTGAGCAAATAAGGTGATTTGAGCACAGAACATGAGTGAATAGAGGCAGCAGAAAGTATTACACATGCAGAACGAACTGAAGAAATAGCATCATACCCAGAGAGGCTGTCAATACCTCTATCAGTTCAAACGCAGCTTAGGTGTACGAGTAGCAGCTACAAAACAAACAAAAAATCATTTTAATTGTTGTTGTTTTTGCTTAAACTTTGATTTTTGTCTTTACTTTATTATTTGGAAAAAAATCTTTAGTTTATTTTAAATATTTGTGAGCAGTTTCCTGAAGAGCTAATTGAGCGGTAACGAATTGGCCATCGAGTTGTACTTTCACCCTTAAAATCAATATCAGTGATTTATTAATTTAATCGGAATAAAAAAAGGCACGAGATAAAAAAAACATTTTGTAGTAAAAGGTTTATGGATGTTTGTTTTTATTTTTATTAGTTTTTAACACAGGTCGAAAAGAAAAAAAAGTTAAAAAAATAAAAGAACACAATTCGAGCAGTGCTAGGGTAAATGTTGTATTGGAAAGTACAGGGTGCTGGTTAACAGCCGACCCTATCCCAACCAAGTTGAGAAGGAGTTTAGGGTACTGGCTCAGGGTTAAGTGTGACAAGGTTTTTGCTGAGGATCACACTCCGACAACATAGAGACAAAGTCAGATTTCGAGTCACATTCAAAGTATATCAAAGAGTAGAAAAGCAAGGCAAAAGTGAGTAGAGACCCGACTTAAACAACGTACACTACAGCATAGCTTTTGCCTAAACAAAATCACAAGTCTCTGAGATGGTGAAATTGAAATCAAAGAAAAAAAGCTCACGCAACAGAAGCAAAGTGTTTTATTTTTTTTTATTTTTTTATTTTTTTTATTTTTTTTTTTTTTTTTGTAAAGGGATCCTGGACAAGACAAAGGTTACCACAGCTTTAAATCAAAAGAAATCGGAGGTGCCGTACAATCAATGTTCAGCAAAAATATATAAAAAGTACCAAAAGGATCAATTTATATTTTGCATTTAATTATTTACAAAAATTTTTATGACTGTATATTATTTAAAATATAAAGAGGTGCCAGAAAAAAAGTATCAACACATCACAACACTAATTTCAGTTTTTAATAAACCATATTCATCACTTATTTATACAAAAGAATTCTTCTTTAAAAAAAGGTACCAGAAATAGTAAAAATATTAGAGCTTATAAATGAGTATTTTCCCAAAATATTAAAACTTCTTCGATTTCTATACCAAGAGACGAACATGATTTAAATGATGTCATGTTTATTTTGTAAGATATTTACTTTTTTCTGCCTTAATTTTTTTCTGCATTTTACTTTAATCTGCTTTAGTTTTCGAGGTATAAGGTAACGGATTTTACGCTTTAGTTTTCCCTTGTGGTTAAATTTTCCATATTTTTTAACAATTTCGTATCCTTACCTTCAGGCACTTGTGCTGAATAATGAGCACTTGTGCTGGGTAATGAGTAGCTTCTTATCTTATACATGGAAATTGCTGTTTAGTTAAAAGGGGTTTTAGAATCTATAAGTATTTCCCAAAATTAACTCGAACATCCCTTTTTGCAAGCAACTAATAAGTTTCTATGTTATTTATATCCATTCCAAATTATTATTCTATAACGAAAAAAAATCTTGTCATAAGGAGTTTTATCTCTCACTCCCTGCCGCACTATCTAACAAAAAAAAACGAATTCACATATGTACAATGAATATTGTTTTCAACTCGGAATTTATATGGTTAAAAAAAATTTTTGTTTAGTTTTACTTTTCAAACATGCGTTGCTGGTGAAACTTACTACCTGTTGCTTACGAAAACACAATATTTATTTTTCAGTTTTTGTTAAGGGAATAATAGTTGTTGTTTTTAAATTACAATTGTTTTTTGTTTGTGTTTTTTATTTTTTGTTCATTTGCAAGCAAAACGAATAAAAATTCTACAATAATAAAAATAAAATTGTTGCCCTTCAAATACTAATAATAAAAAGTTTTTTAAACTACAGCAAGAATAAAAACAATTTAATGTTTGCTTTCATTTTGTATGCGCCTTCTAAGAGTTGTTTAGCAACGGGGAATTGAGAAAAAAATAATAAATCTGATATATTCTTAAGCTACCTGGCAAAACTTTTGTTGTTTTTAGTTTTTAAGAATGAAAAGGAAAATCATAACAAACACCACACACACACACGTGAAAACGTTCTCTTGAGACTTGAAGCTGAAACGAAATGTATTTTCGCTTTAGTTTGCAACAAATGTGTGTTTTAAAGGTAAAAATCAAATCAATAATTTAGGCTATTAACCAGTGACACAAAGATTGATACGGTCGTATATTTTTAACACTTATCAAAATGCAAATGCATCGTGATAGTCCCCTAACTGATTTGGTACTCTCAACGTGAATTCACTGTTTTTATTGGTCCTTTTTTAAGTTCTAATATTACTGTCATACTGCTGCCAGTTTTTGATATTAATGATCAACATGCCTTAGCAAATCATTTTAAATAGTTTGATGCTTGAAAAATGGTGGCATATTCTCCAGATTTATTTTTAAAATCAAACATAAATTCGTGCAACTTATAAACGATTTCGTAATATTAATGGTGCACATAATCATCCTTCTAAGGAATCCTTCTGTCGTACTATGGATAGGCTTTATAATGCACATACAATGAAACCAATCCACAATGGACCCTACAGACTCCATAAGAGCCAGGAGAACTGCATAGTGTAATGCGGTTTACACAATGGTGGCATCACTGGATCTTATTTCTTTAAACGTGAAGACGGAGTTTACATTACACTCGAAGTATATTGATGTTTGTCACATCATAGTCACTGATTTTTCGCTTTAAAATTATTTATGACATTCATCCGAACTATAAAGCGACGATAATCATCAATTATTTGAAATGATATTTTGGCAATAAGTGTATTTTGAGAAAAAGACCTGTCACTTGATATCCAATTATTTCCTGTGGAACCATGTAAAGTTATTGACGCCTAAGAGGCCAATAATGGTAGTGCTATTCGTCACATACAGCTCAGAAATATGATAAAAATTGAATGCCCAGAATATGCTTCGTCAAGAACAACCAAAATCATTTTAAAATATTTCTAATAAGAAAATTTTTGTTTAATTATACCCTTCACCACAAAAAGTAAAAAAAGGGTATAACTAAGTTTTTCATTCTTTTTGCAATTTCTACAACATCCATTTCCGACTCCATATATTATGAGTCGTTATGCATAGCGAAGTCAATTAAGCGATATTCGTCTGTCCGTCTGCGCACATGTATTAGTGTTGAAATCAACTTTGCCAGCGAAAATTTAAATACACCAATCGATAGGATATAGTTTCAAAAATTTTGCTGTTAAAAATCAGTAAGAGTTGTTCATGTCCTGCGAGGCAGAGGACTAAACACCAAGCCTGCCTCTAATTCTTCCATATCATTTGAAACATTGAAGTAACTTCGACCAAAAAATTAAATATATATGGGGCAACAGAGAATTAAAAAACAAGAAAAAATATCAAGTGAACAATTCGCGCTCAGGGGCCCAAATTTTCATATAAAAGTACGTTGGGCCACCATGTTTTTCGATATCAATGTGGGTATCATTTTAAAGCTTTTAAAGAGATCTTTCAGAAAATACAAATATATTTTTTTTAAATGCTTTACCTGTTAAAAAACGATGAAATTTTAATGTAAAAAAATTTTTGTTTTTAATTTTGTAAATTTTTTTTTTTTTTTTTTGGATTAAAGTTACTTCACTAAACTAGATTTACGTACATAGTAAAGGGTTCATAAGATTTGGCATAGCGGAATATAACAATCTTTCTTGTTTAATTTAATTTTTATTTATTTTTTTAATTATGTTTTGTTATTTTTTATAATTTGAAATTCTACTTTAATAAAAAACATAAATTTTCAACTTTTTGTACTCTATTTTATTGATAATTATTAATTTTGTGTTCTTAAAATTAAATTTAAGCTGCATCATGCACATGCAAGAACATGAGAATTCGTATGTATTTCAACTACAAAGGCAAACAACGAAGTCTTAAACTTTTTTTTATTTACTTTATTGCCATATTATTCTTTTCTTTTTAATTTTGTGGATTGCAATTAAAAAATTGATTTAATTTCTCGTATTTAATTATTTAAAGAATCTCAAGATAATGAATTGCTATCCAACTAAAGTGCATGTTACAAGCTCAAACTAGTAATACACTAAATAACTGTATGACTTCCTACAATGAGTAAAGAAAATATATGAAATGACTAAAGAAATTTAGACAAATATAAGCAAATAAAATCAAGTAAGAAGATACTTCAAGTATCACTCACTGTCTAATAGTTGTTGGAAGTATTGACATGTGGAAGGAAAATAAAAAATACTTGAATATTTTACTTAATTTTAGGGGTAATTCTACTATCAAGTGTTCTCCAAAAAAATGAATCTACTGGTTTTGCAGACAATTAAGACAAATAATTATTAAAGTTTCTCTTAGAGTCCAACATTTTCCAAATACTTGCAACTAATATTGTTAGCATCTATTGGGAAACCTTGTACAAATTTGTAGACTAAAATAACATTAGAATCAACGTAAAAAAACCACAACCAAAGTAAAAAAATGAATCTTCAATATGAACACCTGCTTTAGTATTGAACTGCTTCCTTTTCCGGTATTAAAGTTTGTTATTTTTTTTTTTTTTTTATATTAAACCTTTCATTGTTATATTTTTAATATTGTGAAAATTATTGCAAACATACATTATTTATTTAGTTTCGATAATAAAATATTTTTATTGTTTTGAACAGCAGCAGCTTGGTTATTTAAATGTCATTTAGCGAAATAAATGTAACAAAATAATAAATTTATTGTTGGCTGAGTTCATATAAATGTATTTGAAATAAAACTAAAGAGAATCATTGAATAAAAAAAATAAACATGGAAAACTATTAGTTTGTAATAAAATTAAAATAAATAATATAACAGAACAGTAATAAAATAATATAAAAAGTAATATATTTTAGATTGCGTTTTTTTTTTTGGAAAAAAAACTTTATCAATTTTTTTTTTAAATAAAAATTTTCTTAAGGAAAAGAGTTAAATGAAGAAAGTATCGGCTGTAAAAAAATTATTTGAGATTATGTAAGACATCGTTCAAAATAAATAACGTCAGTTATAATTGACGAATTTAAAATTTTTATTTTTTTTCCAAAAAAGCAGAGCAGCCCATATAAACTCTGAAAATTTTTAATTTAAAATTTTATTTATTTTTTCATAAAAGTACTACAAAGACTTTGGGATTAAAATGGCATATTTCTTAGCAATAATGCCTTAGTATAACAAAGCTTATTATATGAGCCATTTATTTTTAAATTAGCCTTAGTCGCTTTGTTCTTAAGCTGATACACAATTTGAAAGATCGTGTTTCAAAGGTTTTAAGATCTTGCACTTATCTCAGCATGCATATGGCATTTTTATCTGAAATAATAGACAGCTGCTGTCAATAAAATAGCACCACATACAAATTTATAATGACTCCGTTTACATCTGTTTAACAAAAAACATAAAAACTACACAGTCAAAATATTAGCACTTCAGTTCATTTTTAGCAAAAATTAATGATCTTTCTTACCAAATTTATGTAAAAATAAATCAAAAATTTCACTCAGATATTTTATAGATAAATTAATTATATGGTTTCAATACTTTGCCACGTACCCTTTGTTTGCGATTACCGGGGCACAACTCCTTCCTATGGAATCCACTAAGTTTAACTTTGGTGGAACTCCGAATTTTATGCACTGCCTCTCGCAGAGTGCTTCCACGCTTGTTGGTTTTATTGTTGATTCACTGTTCTTTATGTCCGTCCACAGCTTTTCGATAGGGTTCAAATCTGGAGACTATGCAGGCCACTCCACTACATTGATAGAGTTATCGTTGAACCATTTTTTTGCCATTTTGTTGGTGTATTTGGGGTCATTGTCTTGTTGGAAAACCAACACTAGTGACATTTCGTAGGAAACATACGGCATCATAATTTCATCAAGGATTTTTAGGTAAACCGATGAATTCATTACGGTTTTGATCCAATATATAGAACCCACACCTTGATACAAGAAGGAATGTCATACAATAATACTATGACCTCTATGTTTGATAGTTTTTGACATGAATTGTGACTTTAATTCGCTGTTAGGAGGCCAACAGACAAAACAGTGACCCTTTCCATCAAAAAGAACAATTTTGAATTCGTCAGTTCATATCACTTTTCTCAATTTTTCTTTCGGCCAATTTAGATGTGCTTTAGCAAAAGATATCCATTAGGCAACATGTTTAAAGGAAAGGAACGGCACTTTTCGATGACTACAGGCATTGAGGCTGTTGTCTCTGAGTCTGCGGCGAATAGTTTCCACACTTGCCAGCACATCCAATGTTATTTTGAGGTTCGTAGCTGTCATAAAGGGATTTGCTTTAGTCGTCCTTATTAACCATTTTATTATCAAGGGGGACAAAACTCTCTCCCTAACACGGGATTCAACTTTTGCTCATCCCTAAGAGCATTTATTATCATTTTATTGGAACGGCCTAGCAATTCACTTATTTGGGAATACGATTTACCCTCGGATGAAAATTTTTTTATTAGTTCACGTTTTTCCGGACAACAATACCTTCCGCGACCCATAAATATACAATTTTTATAAAATTATTACACGATTTAAGAGAAAGTAAAAGCGTAGTGTTGACAAAAGATCTTCTCTAACTGATAAAAAGTTACGAAATTTGACAACGAATGCACATGCTCTGAAATAGCATAAAAAATTTAACTGTTTTTTACACTCGAAAGAATAATAAAATAAATAGGTGAAATTTTTACATCTTTCGAATCAAAATATTGCAACTGATGCTATTAAATTGACAGGCGCTCTATACGTACGAGGGCTACTCTATATATTTCTGGCATAATAGTGAAAATGCGAAGATTTATAATCAAAAATGATTTTATTGTTTTTCAAAGTATTCTCCAGCATAATTTACACACTTTTGCATGCGCTCAAACCAGTTGTCGAAGCACTTTTTCTACTCCGATTGAGACACCTCTAAAACATGGTTTTTGAACACTTTAACAGCTTCTTCTGGCGACGAAAATCGTTGACCAGGCATTTTTTTTCTTGATGTGCGGAAACAAAAAGAAGTCATTAGGTGCCAAGTCAGGGCTGTACGGCGGATGACCCATTAATTCGACGTTTTGGCCGGTCAAAAACGCTCTGGTTTGAGCCGATGTTTAAGAACTCGCATTGTCATGGTGAACAATGATTCGTCTTCTCTTGTTGGTTTTTTAAATTTCTCCGATGACTTCAGGCAAACAAATTGTAGTGTACCACTTAGAAGTGACCGTCCTACGTTGCTCAAGCGGAACAGTCGCCACATGACCAGTTTTGCCAAAGAAACAGGCGACCATTTGCTTTGAAGTGCTTCTTCCCCGAACAACTTTCGTTGGATTTTGCTCGTCTTTGAAGACGCACACTGTCGATTGTTGTTTCGTTTCGGGTTCATACGCATAGATCCATGATTCGTCACCTGTGACGATCGTATTTTTGCAAAATTTCTTTGCACCAATCGACACGAGCCATTTTTTTGAGCGACTTTCAAATTGTGCGGGATCCAACGAGAACAAACCTTTTTTACGGCCAGGTGTTCATGCAGTATCGAATGTATGCTGGTGGAAGAAATGTCCAAGGATGTCTCTATCTCTCGGTATGTCACATGTCGATCTTGCGTTATGAGTTTACGCACGGCATCAATGTTCTCTGGCACAACAGCCATTTTCGGATGACATTCACGGAATTCGTCTTTGAGCGAGCTTCGGCCAAGATTAAATTCATTATACCAATTTTTCACAGTGCTATAGGATGGTGCTTCATCGCCATACAAAGATTTAAGTTCATCAATGCACTCTTGTCGTGATAATCCACGTCGAAAGTTGTGAAAAATGGTGGCACGAAAATGTTCACGAGTTAATTCCATTTTTCCTATAATAATTCTTTCGTCACTGTATACAACACAAATAATGCTCGTACGTCAAAACGTTTTGAGTACGATTATGCCTAAAAATGACAAGCTTTCCAATGGAAATGTCAGATTGCACTTGGCAGCACTCACTGCGACGTTTAAAGTGAATGACATACGCAAATCTTCAATGAACGAAAGAAAATTCTAAAGACACTTATACACTTCTAGCAGGATTTGGTGTCATTTAAGTCACAAATAATGAAACTGCACCAAATTTGTTCCACAAAGTAATTGAAAATTGTAGAGGGAAAAATCATAATGCTAGACAAAAATCCAGCGTTATTAAGTAAATAAAATTACTTCTAAATTTTTACTAAAATATTATTTTTTTAATTCTATAAAAATCTTTAGTTTGAATGACATAAGAATGCTAACTTTTAATATGTAATATTTCTTTTTTTAATTTTTTTTATAATCTATTCTAAAGTATTTATGGCTGGCAAACTAAATTTTTTTTTAATGAGTCTTTAACACAAAAAATTATTTTAAACTTAAAAAAACATAATTTTTGTATTCAAAATGTCTGTATCCTTTTTTTCGCTTTTTATTCTTTCTCTTTTGAAAAGTGATTATATTTAGATAAAAATAATATTTGGAATCCAGATCTTAAGTACTTTTATATAAATAAATTGTTCTTTTTACATTTTCTTTTGCATTTTTTTGTGTTTCTCTTTTTTATTTCTTTTTTTTTTTTTAATTTGGCAAACATTTTAATGTTCATAAATTAAAAATTGCAAAAGCGCAGATGGATGCCAAGAATTGAAAATAAATCCACAGCGAAAAAAAATGGCCAACAAAAAAAAAATAACACAAGTAAGAGTGCTATATATATACATGAAATTCTGCCTTAGTGAAGTATCTCCAATCAAAAAAAAAACAAACAAATATTGGGGTGACAGAGAATTAATTAATGAATAAATAAGTAATAAATATAATTTTACCAAAATATGTTATAGGCTCTTAATAGGTTAACATTTTAAAAATTTTTAGTATTTTCTGAACATGTTGATGTCTTGAAAAATATGATATAAAATCTTATTTTGCTATGAAAAGTTCAGAGGCCCAAAATTTGGAAAATATGGGCGAGCAGCAGTTTCTTTACTAGATATTTTTTTATTATTTTTTAATTCTCTAACGTCCCAATACTTTTTTATTATAATTACTTCTAAATAATATTATAAAATTAGAGGCAGGCGTGTTGTTTGCCCGCTGCCTCTAAGGACATGGAATGATCCTGCTGATTTTCATTTGAGAAATTTTCGAAACTATGTCTGATTAATTTTCTCTGGCTCATATTTGCCCTGGCGGAGGCTTCTCAATCGACTTGCTGTGCATTAAAATTTATAATACATTCTTATGGGGTCGGAAATGGATATTGTAAAAATAACAAACAGAATGACAAACTTAGATATACCCTTGTTCTACCTGTGGTGAAAGATATAAAAATAAATTTAAATTATTAAAAAAAAATTTAAACAGTAATAAAGTGGATTGTTTACTTTATTTATTTCTAAAGCTGTTTAATTTTCATTTAAAAATATTATACAGATATTGATCAAAAGAAGTTCGATTTTTTAAACACTTAACTTTGTACATCGTGTGGAAATCCATATAAATGAATGTATGTGAATGCAATAATTAATTTTATGCGAATAAAATTTCTGCAGCCGCACATTTGAAATATGATGTTCTTCTCTGTCAACATTTGATATTTTGTAAAATAATTATGAAATCATTTTTTCCAACGTGTGTTTGTTGAACTTAAACGCAATGCACTTATGAATGTAGAAACGTGCTGAGGTGTCTTTGAATTCATTTTGAATTTTTTTTATATATTTGACAGCTAGAGTGATGTTAAATAACTGCGATAATTATTTAAATTAAATTTTTATTATAACATTAACAATTCAATTAAACTACTAATTAAATTAAGGTTTCATTTTGCAATTTGATGTAACAATTTGATATGACAGTGAATTAAAAAATAAGAAAAAAAAAATAAGTTCAAAATATAGCATTAAAATTGATATTGGTGTTTGATGGGTTAAGTATTAAAAAAAATTGTATTTCTTAAAAGAATTCTTCAAAATTGTCTTAATGATGGCCGTATTGATTTCTAAAAATTTTGTGCAGAATTGAACTATTTTATGAGAAGCTTAGACATCGACATCTTTATACATACGAACTCAAAATATATGTGCTTTACGGGGTCGGAAACAATAAATTAAAAAATAAAAAAAATAAAAATTTATAAATGAAAGTTGTCCCTATTGTAGCGTTATTTTTACATATATGGAATTATTTTCTGAACATTAATTGGCTGACACTATAAATTTATGCAGAGTATAAATTGCTAGTTGACTATAAAAGAAACCATAAAAAATTTATATTTAAATATGTCCCAATAGTAACGTTATTTTCACAAGACCTTAATTTAAATTTACACAAAATATTTATTTTTTATGACCGCTGTAATAAGTTAAAAACATTAAAATTAAAAATTAAAAGGCATCCCATACATGGCGAAATAACCATTATATGAAAATCCAACTCGTACTCAACATATTTATTTTTTACAACTACAGCTTTCAAAATATCAGCTCTTAATTTTCCACAATGATTCATGACACACTACTAAAAAGAGCTACTGCCTTTTTTAATGGAATACATACGAGCGTTAAGTTTGCTTCACGCAACTTAATTAACTTTTAACAAGAATTTCAGTCAATGTCTTTCTCTGTCTACCAAAATGTAACTCCATTCTTTATTCTGATTTGCAAATTTTAAAGAAATAGAAAAGTAACTTAATTAAAATAATTAATAAAAAGTCTAGTGTAATCAAACTTTCATAAAACTTCTGTAAAACACTTTGCTCCCGAGATCTGTCTGTACTCGCTATGTAGACAACGCTTAAACGTCGTGTGTGACAAAATGTATGAATTTGTTATTAAATCGCTTTTCATAATCCACGTGTTTTCCAATTTGTACACTTTTCTTTTATTTTCTTGTTTCTTTAAAGCGAAAAACTTTTAAAAGTTTCTAATTAATGCACGATTATTTAGTAACTTTGTGCAACGCATATGGCTGTATTAAAATGCATATTTTATATTAACTTAACTCATTTACTAAAGTAGATAATGTGTACATGTGTGTTCCTCTCTACCTCGCATGCGAAATACAAAATAATAAAAAATTTTAAAACACGAAAAAAAATGGGAGGATATTTGTTAAAGTCACGTCTACATGAAGTAATTTTGTAAATTGCATTTATGTTTAATAACGATAAAAGACAAAAACAAATATTAAAAACATGAACAAAGTCAAAGAAAACAACATTGTGGTTGTAAAAAGTTTTGATACGCATACAAACATGCAAACATGAATGTACAACATCACCTGCATATGTGATATAAAAAAAGATGCAAGTCAATATGATAAGGTCACAGGTCACATAAATTTAATTCTATTTATAAAAAAATTGTATTAAAATTATATATTTACTTCCAAAATGGTATTATTCTAAATTAGAGAAAAATCTGGTAAACGTGACTTCAGCCTTTCCGTAGCAGACATTCAATGCTCCTCAATAAGCTCTTTATCTGGATTTAACCGAACCCGATAGCATGAATAATAATAGTTAAATAAAGCTTAATTTAATTTATTTATTTTTTAAATAAATTGTACACATAATTTTTTTTTAATTTTTTATTCAGATTTCTCTTTGTCACAATTTTAATTTAAGGTCTTTGAAATCAAATAGCAATTTAAAGATTTTTGGGAATATTTTTATACTTTTTATTATTTCTAAAGATACAAATACATATTTTTCAATACTTTAAATATAAGACATTAGAAGCAGAAATATTTTTTAAATCAATGACAGAAAATCATTTAATTAAAACCACTTAAAAATAAACGGAAGTAAAATTCAAGGATGACAGTGTTTTTTCAGATTCCGTTAAAGCTTTTTATCGAATAGAAATATGTTGCCCTTTAATGTGTTGGATAAATTCAATAAAAACTTAATATCCAATTAAAATATTTATTCCATTGAAATTTTTATCATATTTTAATCTATTAAACAACGAAGCGAGAACAATTTTTTAAAATAATGTAATTTTTTTTTAGTAAAAACACCGATTAATCTACTGTTCTTCAATTCTACACATATTTTTCTGTCTTTAGCTAAATTTTGCTCAGTGTATGCTTCGTTTCGATTTTTAATTTAAGTTATTAATTCCTTAAAGCAGTAGGACCTTCAAGTTTGTTTTTTTTTATCTTAAAAAATTATAGTTTTAAAATAAACAAATTTTTCTTTCAAAAAAAATGTTTACAAATTAAATTACAAACAAACCTTGAGCTGAAAAAGTATTATCCTATTCTATTTATAATATTCAAGCTTTAAATCCCAGTTGGGAAAAAATCAATAATTATAAACAAAATTTTAATATTTTATTTGTATAAATAAAAAAAACAATAAAAATATTTTTATTTTCAGTTTCTTGCCGTTTAAAGAAGATAAAAGAAAAAGTTGAAGAGAATTCAATATTAAAAATTCCTATGTAAAAAATTCACATCAAAAAATTCCTAAATCAAGCATCAAAAAAATTTTTATTTTTTTAGTGTTTTAAATTTTAAAAATAAAACTCAAAAGACTTTAATATTAAAAATGTCTATGTAAAAAATTCAGTTTAAGAAATTTCCAAAATAAGCATCAAAAATCCCAAAATTGAAATATAAAATTTCTTAAATTATTAAATTTTAACAATAAATGTCAAAAGATTTTAATATTAAAAATGCCTATGTAAAAAATTCCAATCAAGAAATTCCCAAATCAAGCACCAAAAATCCCAAAATTAAAATTTAAAATTTTTTAAATTTTTAACTGGTAAAAATGAAGCTCAAAGGACTTTAATATTAAAACGCCTATGTAAAAAATACACATCAAGAAATTCCCAAATCAAGCATCAAAAAACCCAAAATTAAAATTTTTATGTTATTAGTGTTTTTAGTTTTAAAAATAAAACTCAAAAGACTTTAATAATTAAAATGTCCATGTAAAAAATTCAGCTCGAGAAATTCCCAAATCAAGCATCAAAAATCCCAGAATTAAATTTTTATATTTTTAAAATTTTTAAGTTTTATAAATACAGCACAAAAGACTTTAATAAAAAATGTTTATGTAAAAACTTTTAATCAATAAATTCCCAAATTGAGCATCAAAATTCCCAAAACTAATATTTAAAATTTTAAATTTAAAACCTTTTAAATTTTAGCAATAAGGGTCAAATGACTTTTGTATTAAAAATGTGTATGTAAAAATTCAAATCGAGAAATTCCCAAATTAAGCATCAAAAAACCCAAAATAAAAATTTTTATATTTTTAGTGTTTTAAATTTTAAAAATAAAACTCAAAAGACTTTAATATTAAAAATGTCTCTGTAAAAACTTCAAATCAAAAAATTCCCAAATTAAGCATCAAAAATCCCATAATTAAAATTTTAAGTTTTTTAAATTTAATAATTTAAACAATAAAGGTCAAAAGAATTTAATATTAAAAATGTCTATAGAAAAAAATCAAATCAAGAAATTCCCAAATTAAGCATCAAAAATCCCAAAATTTTAATTTAAAATTATAAAATTAAAAAAAAACATGTTAAATTATTTTAATATTTAAAAATTCTATATAAAACTTCAAAATCCGAAATTCCCAAATCAGATATCACAAATTCCAAAATTGAAATTTTTCAATAATAAGTAAAAGCAGTAAACACTTTTCAAACTGCTCTAGAAGTCCCCGCTCTGTTCTCACGAACATACGGGCTAAACTCAAAATTTTAAAAAATTAATCGATTTCTAGAACGTCCAGAGGTAACGCATTGAGCAAATTTGCTTAATTTTTTTACTGAAGAATGAAATTCATAAGTGCGTTTTTAGAGAACTAGGAATAAATTTAAGTTCTTTATTAAATTTTCTTTTTAAAAAGGGCAAAGAAATAGTGTTTTTTGCTAAAAAAAAAAAAAAAGTAATCTAGTTAAGATTTCTGTTCGATGTTTTTAAGAAGTTTCCTTATTTTTCTAAAAAGTAGGCTGAAAAAATATTATCATGGATCATTTTTAAAAGCAGTGAGATATATTTTAGTCTTTAAAAATTTTTGAATTTGCAGTTATCAAATCTAGATGTTTCCTACGACAAAAATTATAACTTACACTTTGTTGTGAAAGTCTTATCAAGTACTTAAAATTTGATTAGAGAATGGTATGATGACGAAACAAAGCAGGGTCTTTATAAGCCCATCTACACAAACTGAAAAAAATTAAAAATATCGTAAAGTTTTATGACTTCATTCTGCAATAATTGTTAGTGTCGAATCGCATAAGCTTCACAAAAATTTACGTTGCCTGAAAGGTTCAGAAAGCTCAAGTTCAAAGGTTTAGCCGGAATGCTTTTTAGAAATTAAATACGAAAAAAATTTGTTACTGCTCTTCAACACAGGGAATAAAAAAAAACGAGAAGTATTTTTAGAATTAAGCTATTAATTTTTTTTAATATAAAGTGACCTTATCACTTTAACTTGTGTTCTATACAACATTAAACACTTTACCAAACGTGCACTTTGCTCGACTATTATTCATAACAATGGGGTCTTAATTAGTAAAATAAAGATAACAATATAATAATTACTTGTGCTGATGACTTTTTTGAAGTAATTTTTCAACAAACTTAAATTTTGCAATTTAGTAAAGTTGCACTTTAATTTTATTAAAAATAAATTTAATTATTTAAGGAACCATAAATTCTACACGATTATAATAAGAATGTTTTGTGTTAAAGTTTATTGAAGAGTAAATAGTTTTAAATTTTTATAATCTCTTAATTTGCCACATTAAAATATTTTCCAAAATATAGGAGAAATTATATTTTAAATTTTAGTTTTTTTTTCAAAAGTTCATAATTATTCTTTTGTTAATTTTAATTGACAAAAGCATTTGTAGAAAATAAATTTTAATTACTAAATTTACGAATTTAGATACACCCGAACCTAAGCCGAATTAATAAATAATAAAGTTGCACTTTAATTTTATTAAAAATAAGTTTAATTATTTAAGGAACCATAAATTCTGCACGATTAGAATAAGAATGTTTTGTGTTTAAGTTTATTGAAGAGTAAATAATTTTAAATTTTTAATAATCTCTTAATTTGCCACATTAAAATATTTTCCAAAATATGGGAGAACTTTTATTTAAAAAAATTTTTTTCTTAATAAAAATTTTTTAATAAATTCATCAATTAATATATTCGTGAACTATAGCCAATCACTAACCAAAAGTTTGTAATGGGCTTAAAACGAAACAAAAACTGATTGAATTGTTTATACATCGACTGCCTTTATAATGATACTTTATATTTAAAGCAAGAAAAGATTTCGAAAATTCATTATTATTCTTTTGTTAATTTTAATTGACAAAAGCATTTGTAAAAAATAATTTTTAATTACTAAATTTACGAATTTAGATACACCCGAACCTAAGCCGAATTAATATTATTCGCTCAATATTTCTTATTTTGTTTAATAATTCTTTCTATTTATTTACTTATTATTATATTTTTTTTTATTTAAAATTCAACTTGTAGCAGAAATGATTTATTGTTACATAATTTAATTTTAATAACTTTTATTTCAGTAATTTTCTTATTATTTAATAATAATTATAAATTATAGCAGAAATCTTTTATTATCAATCTATTCATTATATTTAATTGCAATACAATTATAAATTTATAAGTTTTCTTTTTACAAACAAATGAATTGCTAAAATGCCTTTCAGCAATAAAAATTTTCCATTGAAATTATATGATTTTCATTATTAATGTGTGGGTGTGTGCGTTATTATTATTTTTATTTTTTTTATTTCTTCATGTCATGTTTATAAAAATTATTAATTGATAAATTTTCTTTTTGTTGTAATTGTTGCAGTTTTACCTGGTTTTTCTTAATAAAAATTTCCGAATTCTTTATTACATAAATAAATAAAAGAAAGAAATCTGAAAGCTTGGAATATTTTTTTGTTCATACTTTAATACCACAAAGAAGAAAAGAGATTTTTAAATTTAATTAAATGAAAAAGTTTCGTAAGAGTACATTGTTGTCTATATGATATTATTCTAATAATAAAAAATATTTTCTAATTTTTTGCTAAGAAAATAATGGGAATAAAATTATAAAATTAAAACAAATCTTTTATTCTTCTATTTGATTTAAATTATTTTTAAAATTTTAATCATGGCCAAGTGAACAAAAGAAAACTGCAATTTAAGACATTTAGGCCATTTGAACTACGCATTAATTTTCCTTTTTCCCGCTGCAATCAAAATGTTTCTTCTTAATTTCAATATTTTGTTATAAAATTTAATTGTTTATAATACAGTCATCAATAAGTGACATCACTCATTTTCTTTATATGTCCGTTTACCATTTTATTTTTACGTTTCGGACTAAATACTAGAGCCCTTAAGAAGCCCATTCTAGCAGCTTTCACTCTTAATTCTAGCTCTACCACGAGTTTTTTCCATTTCAGTTTTTGAAGGGTACGGAAATAAACAAAACGAAACGGTTGCTTGTTTTGAAAAAAAAAAAAATAAAATAAACGTATGCAGGTAGAAAACAAAGCAATAAGAAAAAATTGAAACGTTTAAAAAAACGTTCTGCAAACGTTAGCTGATTGACAATGCAAAAGAAATACTTTTTTCGTAGCGAACTTTACAACGCGCTTGCACGAGTGAAGCAAATACAGAGGTGATCGAAAAGCCTATTGTTTCATTTACGCTTTTATTTATTCAAAAAAATAATAATTGTTTGGATTTTCTCATATACAGAACGATTAAATTGCATACAATGACTTTCAGTTCTTAAAATATAATGCACTGTGGGAAAGAAAAGAAGCAACTTGAATGTGAATACGCAATTTCTAAAGAGATTTATATGATAATTTAGTCGCTTGTAGTAGTGCACAATACGAGCTTTAATTTAAGTTAAAGGATTTCTATTCTTCTTAGGAGCAGTTCAACAGGGTGCCAAACAGGAAACCTTGCACATGATAATGATCGTAAGAGATGTATTTTTTCTCGATCAGGTCCAACATTTTTACTGCCAGCATTACGATATCGCAATAGTTCGTTCATTCGCAAGATTACATTTAACACGAAAATAAATTCTCGAAAATTGTTTTAGTTTTAAATGTAACTATCCGAACGAACTATTGCGGCATCATGAAACTGGCAGTTAGTTATTCTTCTGTTGTTAACGAGTTATCTATCTTAAAAATTGCGTATTCTGAATTTCTTACAACCATTTTTTTTTAACATTTCACACTAATTTCAAAATCTTGCATGCCTTCTTTTCTTCAATAAGATTCAATTTTAAAATTAAATTTTTCTTAATTTTTTGTTCGTTTCAGCCCCCTTAAAAATAAATTTTCTTTTGAAAGGAAACTTTATGAAAAAAAAAATATACAATTTTACGCCTTTTGATATTCGAGCCCTTGCTGCAAAAGGGCTAGAATTGAAATTTTAAAATTTCTTAGTGAAGCATGCAAAAATGTTCTTTTGTGATATATAGACCTCTGTGTCAGCAAAAAAAAAAAACACTAAATGAAAACTTGGGAATTCTATTTGCAGACTAGTGGCCTCGAAAATATTGAAACAAAATTTTAAACAATTTTGCTATTTAAAATTATTGGTCAAACTATTTTAGTTTTATAACTAAATCAAATAAAATTCACGTTTGTTTTAATTTCTTAATTTATTATGAAGAAAAAACTATTAACAAGATTTACAAGGAAAAAAAACTTTGGGTTGTGTGGACGCCCTGTAATCAAATTAATATTGATTAAATAGGAATATTCCTCGTATTTTTAGTTGGTTATAACGGGCATAACCTAAGATATATAGATGACACGGATGCTGATTAGGGATAAGGCTACATAACATTCTGCTGGTATCTACTTTCTTTTGTTTCCTTCAAAATGTAACACGAAAATTAGCAAACAATTTTCTTAAGTCGGATTAAAACCATTTACTTGTTATAAATTTTAATCAAAATATTTCGGATACTTTAGTTAAGATTTCTTCTTGTTAATCCATTTTTGTAATTTTAACTTTAATTTATTATTACAGCCATTTGGTTTGGCCATATTGTTGCAAGCGCACAAAATGGTTCGTTGAATTTTATTGTTATTAAAAAAAAAACGAAACAGCAGTTGGTGACAATGTAATTGTTGTAGCAACAATACACATATTTTCTTGTATTCACATGATTGTTTTTTCTCTGCGGTGTAAAATGTTTCCGTTTTTAACGCAATGTATGTTTTGTGAACAAATTTATGATGTACTCAACAATACTGTAATGAAAAGAAAAAAAAAATAACGCGAAACAGAATGAAAATATGTTAAAATAAAAAAGTCACGCACACATATCCTTAAATGCAGAAATATTCAACCAAAATGCATATGGTGCAAGCACTTTGTTTAAAATGAAATGGCATCATTGAACACAACACATTGGAAAAAAAATACACAAATAAAATATAATAATACAGCAAATTTATGGAAAACACATAAGTTTTATTTCCGAATGTAATTTTATGCAAACAAATACATGAACATACAAATGCATTTTACACTTTGTTTACAAAAATTAATGTTGGGCAGAAACTTGGCTGAAAAATTGGTATAAAAATTGTGAATATCTGGTAGGAAGCATTTTAACACATCAATGTAAGAAAAGACTAAAATATCACTGCCTCTTTCTGCTTGTCTAAAATTCCTTTTTACAAAATCTTTTAGAACAAACTGCAGCAAAGTATTAAATTTCGTAAAGGCCATGGGAATTATATATTGTCCTTTTCATAAGCTGAGAAAAGTCTTGTTTTTATATGGTCCTAGGAACCGTATTATAATCTCTGTAAGAAAATATGGCTTCTTTTATATCCAAAAGTAATATTTGTAATTATAAGAGTAATAATATATTACTAATGTATTTAAGTACGTAATCGAAGTTTTATTTAAAGCAATGAAAAATAGCCTTTGATTTTAAACATATTTTGGTTTTGGATTACTTCAGTCAGTCATTTGCCTGTCAGCTATCAGTTGAATTGAGTATAAAAAATTAAATTAAATATTTGCTTGTCGTATTTTACTATAATAATGTAATTTTTGTATATAACAATAAAATGTTTTGGTCGACCTCCTGGCAGCAACCCTGTCTTAAACAAGAAGAACTAAACTTTGAAAAGAAGCTGCGCCAATTTTAATAAACGATTTATTCTATTAGCTGACAATACTTGTCAACTCCATATGTATTTGCTGAAATAAAGATTATTATTTTTCTTAAAATAAAATTTTTTTAAGGGTTCTGAATTAAAATTAATAAAAACGTTAGTCTGTTAATATGACTGTAAAATCTGTGTAGCTGTGAGAGCCTAAGCTGAACCAACAATTTTCTTCTTTTTTATTAAACATGCATGAAACAAGCACTCGAAAACTTGCAGCTATACCAATATAATATAGGAAAGCCTAAACAAAAACGCCAAGGTTCAATTACAATGATAAAAAAATGGTTATTAAAAAATTAGATATAACATCCGTGATTATTTTAATGAGAATAAAAATTCTGGATTTTATGTTGTGTAAATCTAAATTTTATTAAAAAAAACACAAATTAATTATTTAAATTATTATTTGTTTTTAATTGTTATTATTATTATTAATCGCCTTATCAAAAACGAATTTTGCATTGCAAAGCGTTGCCGTTGCATTGCTGCCGCGCTATTTCAGTATGCTGCATATCAAGGCGAATTTATTTTACCAGGTGGCGTCGTTGCGGCAGCTGAAAATTTTTTGTTTAATTTTGTAATGTGTAGAATAGCTGTCAAAAGTGAATCATTTATATCACAAAATTTCTTTTTTTTATTATTCCTTAAAAATTAATTGTAAGAAAAGTTTTAAATCAATTTAAAAAACGAATCTTAGTAAAAACGTTATTGAAAAGGGTAAGAAAAAAGTGTAGTAATTATTTGTGTTCTAAAGTTTATCATATACTTAAGTGCCTGTTTTTCTTTTTATTGTTGTATTGTTGTAGCCGCGCTGCCACCTTATCTGAATTCGCCTTGCTACATATAAAATGTATGAGCAAGAAAAACCAAACTTTTAGCAAACCAATTACTTAACGCGGTACATTCAAGCCACTTCCATATATTTTTTTTCCAATATTTACAACACATCTGCCACACACAGTTGTTACCTACGCTAACAGTAACTGCTCTTTCTTTTTTTCTCTATTAAAAAGACGCCTCTTATATTTAATAGATTCCTTTCTTACTAATTTATCTGACCGTAAGGCTTTACACAATAATTGCTTGCTTTAATACTACAATTATTGCTTTTAATACACACAAGTTGTTTGGTAGAACTAATTTTATTTACCTTCGTTTTCACCACACACACACGCATATAAAAATAACATTTTTGTTTTCTGTCATAAAGGAGTTGCCAGATCAATTCTTAAAACAATATATATATTATATAAAAAGCTTAAACAAACTGCAGAATATTTTATTTTTGCCTTAAAAACTTAGAAAATCACTCTAAAAAATTATGGAGTGTATTTTAAGAAAGCCTTGAAAGAGTAAATTATCATTTTTTCGCCTCCTCAATTTCGATTTCTTTTAATTAAAAAAATATTACATTTAAGGACTCTTTTTAACTTTACAGGACTTTTATTTCTAATAAAGTTAAAAAAAAAATTGATAAATTGTACTAAAAATAAACTAGTTGAGTTCTAAATAATTTCTTCCAGTCTACATGGATTTAAAAGATAAAAAAATATTTAGACCGAGAATTTGTGTAGCATACAACCGTAAAGAAAATTCTTCTAGCGGACATGTGTTAAGTTCACGCATGCATTTGTTATTCCGGCTCTGGCTCGTCGGCAATCGGGCGGGGTTTCGAACTTAACGCTTGGTGGAAAAGAAGGCTACATACAATAAATATTTTAATTGCATGCGTAAAAAAATAAGTTAGGTTAATTTACAAACAAAATGAAACCCAATATAGATGGAAAAAAGGCTTAATAATGTGGTTAAAATTAGTAAAGTAATAGAACTAATTAAGACTGAATTTCAAATTGACCTATTATTGCATCTAATTGTACATTGCTTAAAGGTATTTTTTTTGTGCAATGTTATGCCCATCCCAACCGTGATCATCTGTAAATAATTCCGAAAACATTTTTTCTCCAGAAGATCCCTATAGACAAATTCTACCACTTTCTAGCCCTTTTCTTACCGCAGGAATCAAAACTAAATATGTCTACCAATGCATAGTGAACATTTTTATTTACCCTTTAAAAACATAAATCTAAACTTAAATACAAATTATTTATAATTAAAATTCATTTTAAAATATCATTATATTCTAAACGATTCAACACTCATCGATAATTTTATAAAGACAATGTAATTCATTATATTAGTTTTGAAATTAGAAATATAAAAGTATATGTTTATATACAAATAAGCAAAAAATTAAAAAATTAAAGTTTAGTAAGTTTATCTTTACACCCTGTATATTTATGCCAAAAGTAAGGAAGAAAAAGATGCATAAAGCAAAACTAAAAGTAGGTTATTAATATAGGTCAGTTACGCAGAATATATAAATTAAAGGAATAGCAATAAATGAAACTAATAACGGATGAATAAATATTAATAAGATAGGAAGGATAAATAATGAATAAAAAAAAATGTTTAATTTAATACGTGAGGAATACACAAAGTTTTAAAATTTACCTTAATTATTTTTTTTTTGTTTCACAAATTTTTTTTATTTAGGCTTAATTTTATACGTTTGTAACACTTGTTGCTTCTATTTTTTTCTTTTGATTAAATTCTTCTTTTATTAAATATTCATCTTTTTCTTTTCTTTTTAGTTTTTTTTTTGTTTGTTATTTCTTTAAAGTTAAGTTTCTATTTAGTTTTTTTTTTCTCATTTCATCAATCACCACTAGAAATATCCATTATGATTTTTATTTTAAATTGTTTTTTTATTTTATGATTACTAACTCTTTTCGTCTTAAATGACCTTTTCGGCAACACGACAATTATATAACTGGTTTACAAAAATAAAAACTTTGTAACTTACATTATAATATGTATGGTGATCTCATTAATCTCCATCGATGAATGGCCATTCAGCAATGCGGGATCCGTGTGTTGAAGAGAGAAAGTAATAACTTTAAATTTGTTTAATGTGACCGACGAATTGTGCTTTAAAACTATTCTTCGAAAAAAACAAATAAAAAAAAATTAGCAACACATTTCAAAAATAATACATAATTACATTATATAAAGGATACTTAATAGTCTCTAAAATATATTATATACTCGTTTCCCAGCGAACCATGGATTGTTATTAAAAGACCATAATTTCATATAATAACCACGTTAATATTTGTGTGTAAAAACTGATTAAAATATTTTTTTTTTGACTTCAACACTGGTTCCAATATTATTTCTTAATGATTGACATTGAATTAGGTGCACTATTTAATTAAATATTGTGGCTTGTTTTCCAGCAATGGAGAAATTTCTCGAGGGTTTTATTTCTAAATGTGAATACTGCAATTTAAGTCTTCGTAGGAAAATCCATAAGATCGAAAATAGGGTTGATTAGTGAATGATGGTCAGCCTTTTAGCACATAATTGACATTCTAGATATGGTGCCAAATCTGCAAAAATATATATTTTTTTTTTAACAAATATAGTATAACTAACCTTATGAGTTTTTTTTTTTTTTTAGTAAAAAAATAGAATTTACCCGTAGGATATGGCACCGAAAGTAAGATTTTGGTATTTCCTTGTTTTTACAGGCAGTAAATTATTTACGTAAATTATATTAATTTTTATTTTAGAGAAAAACTTTTTTTTTCTTATTTTACTTCGACTTTGTAAAACTACTAGACTTTGAAAATGTGCAAGATATAACACTAAGCCACGTTTCTATTTATGGATGTCACTTCTACGAAAGTATGTCTCCTGTTCTCAAGATGAAAATAAAAAGAACGTGTTTCCGTGAGTTCGGAGGTATATATCACCTTTTATTTGTACGTAATCAATTGCTTAATAAAAAGTTGGCACAATTTGAAAAAAAGCTTACAAGTACGATCATATGTTTTTATGAACAGTAACGTTTACCTGTCACGAGTGGTGAGATAAAATAGAAGGTGTACGGTGGGTAATTTTCAAAAAAATACAAAAATCGTTTTGTTTTCTGAATACTTTTTAAATAAATAATTTAGTAATTATATGATTTAGCAATTTAGTAATAACAATAATAAGTAAACATCTTTGTTTATATGCTTGTGATCTTCATACATTCTGATTATTTGTTGTTTTTTTTTTTTCTGTCATGCCAGCACTTTACACTGTCCCCCGAGCAAAATCGAATTTGGGGTGGTTGTTTATTAACACCCCAAATTTGATTCAGCTGGCACAGATCTAGCCGGGCTTTATATCTTTTGCGTGATAAATACCAACATAGTTTCCCTTAAGATCTTCCAATTCAAAATTACAACTACCAATTTTCTTTCTAATTCTGGCTTTAACAAACACATTATCTAATTTAGCATTATACCCTTTTTCAAAATTTGATTGTTTAAAATTCCGTCTGTACACCTCTTGCCCTTGTGTAAAATGTGTTTTCCTTACCCGCAGATTATACCTTCGCTCGTTACGCTGAAATTGTCTTTTCATTAACTCTACAGCTCTCTTTCGTATAATTTCTAATGAATCTTCTCTAGTGAACTGAACAGTTCTATCTTCTAAAATACCTAGCTTTCTTATTAAAGAATAAGTTTGGCCGTTAGTTACCATATTTTGTCCAAAAGCTAAATAATAAGGTTCAACCCCAATAGACGAATGTACGCTTGAGCGGAGGGCGCAAGCAATGTTGCTTAAAACTTCATCCCAATTGCGTTGATCTGGATCTATATAAGCTCTTATTGCTGCAATAACAGATCGATTTATCCTTTCTGATGCATTTGCTTGTGGAGAGTGAATGGCGGTAAGCGTGTGAAAAATTTTATAACGATCAAGTAACTTCTTAAACATTTTTGATTTAAACTGAGCTCCGTTGTCCGAAACAATTGTTTCTGGTACTCCGAATACATGAAATATGTCTTCTTCTAAATACTTGCAAACAACATCCGCGGTCAGCTTTTTTACAGGTTTTAGAAAGGGATATTTGGAAAAATGATCTAAGACTACAAATATTCCTACGTGTCCACTCCTTGACCGGGGATAAGGACCTAAAAAGTCAATATACAATTTTTGAAACAATCGTTGGGTCAAAGCTGGCTGACCCAAGGGTGGACGTAACACGAAATTGGGGTGCTTTGTAGATTTACAAACTACGCACGCATTTATGTAATCTCTAACACTATTTACTAACCCTGGCCAAAAATAGTATTTTCGAATACGTTCAAGTGTTTTGTTTATTCCAAAATGAGCTGCTAATGGGTAATCATGAGCTTTGGATAAAACGTCATTAATAAGTTCTTTAGGTATCCATAATTTCCAGCAAAGATCGTCATGTAACTGTTCACCAGTTGCATGCTCTGTACGTTTATAAAGTAAACCATCTAGAACTTTAATATCTGGAAATTTTGCTTGGTTATTACATATGTTAGCAGCACGAGATTTATATTCGTCTGTTTTAAAATATTCTGACTGCAGATCAATGAAAACCTCCTCAGTTTTGGAAAGACTATTAATATCTAAAGGGGGCAAATCTTCCGATGAAGTACTGACAATATGATCGGAAGAAGTGCGAGAAAGTGCATCTGGAACAACGTTCAACCTACCTTTTCTGTGCTGAATCTTAAATGAAAAGCCTTGCAATTTAAGTGCCCACCTTGCTAATCTTGAACTTAAATCTGTTTGAGACATTAGCCACTTCAGTGAAGCGTGATCCGTTACAATCGTAAACTCATGTCCTTCAACATATGGTCGAAACTTTTTAACGCTTAGCACAGCAGCTAAGCATTCTTGTTCGGTCACTGAATAATTACGTTGGGCTTTGTTAAGTTTCTTTGACATAAATGCCACAGGAACTTCATCACCCTCCGCATTTACCTGTACCAATACACTTCCTATACCTGTTTTGCTGGCGTCACAATGGATAAAAAACGGTTTTTCAAAATCCGGACTATGCAAAACAGGAGCTGTGCTAAGAAGACATTTTAACTTTTCGAATGACTGATTAGCGTCATTGTTCCAAGTAAACTTCCTTTTATTTTTTAGCAAATCTGTTAATGGCGTTGTGAGCGCTGCATAATTTACGATAAATTTTCTATACCACCCTGTCATTCCTAGGAACCGCCTGATTTCTTTGATTGATCGCGGTATTGGATAATCAAGTATGGCAGCAATTTTGTCTGGGTCAGTTCGAATCGTTCCTCCACCAATGATGTGTCCCAAATATTTAACCTCTTGCATGCAAAATTTACTTTTTTCCACATTTAAGGTTAATCCTGCCTCTTGAAAACGCCTAGCTATTACCTGCAGTACTTCTAGATGCCTACTAAAACTATCGGAAATAACTAGTAAATCATCTAGATATATAAGAACTTCGTTCCGTAAATCGGCAGGTATCACTTTATCCATCAATCGGGACATAGTCTGGGGTGCATTACAGAGCCCAAACGGCATTACTCTGTATTGATATAAAGGCCGCCCGGGCACTGTGAATGCTGTTTTGTCCCTTGATTTTGGATCCAAAGGAATCTGCCAAAAGGCATCTTTGAGATCCAAGCTTGTGATAAACCTAGCCTTCGGAAGTCTGCTCAATATACCCTCGATGTTTGGTAAAGGATAGGCATCCTTTACTGTGACATCATTGACTTTCCTACTATCTAGACACAGACGGTTCTTTCCTGGTTTTCTTACTAGCACACATGGCGAACTCCAGGCACTATTAGACTCTTCAATGACTCCTAATCTTAGCATACGATCTACTTCGTCATACATAAGTTTTTCAATTGCAGGGGAAACCGGATAGTGACGCTGTTTAATAGGCTTTGCTAGGCCTACATCTATAACATGGCTTACCAATGTGGTTTTACCCAGACCTTCCTTTGAAAATGATGGGAACAAATTGATGACACTGAATAGTTTGTGTTTCTCTCCTTCATCAAGCATGCATTCATCTAGCGACTGTAAATCTAATCCATTAATATTTGGTTGGATAAAATTACGTGGTAGCAAGTTATATTTTCGCCAAAAATCAATACCTAAGTATAAAGGTTGCGAAAGACTAGGAATAATAAATAATTCAATTGAGTTTTCAATGCCTTTGAAGATTATATTAGTTTCAATAAATCCAATAACTTTTTGAGGGTTACCATCAGCTGTACAAACTTTTGAATTTATTATTTTATATGGCTTTCCTGATTCTAAATAACTTTTTGCTACTTTTCCTCCAATGCATGATACAGCTGCACCTGTATCCAACAAACCAATTAGTTTTTCCCCAAAAATTGTCACTTCTGCGTATGGACGTAAGTCGTTATCTTTTTCGAAAATGGTGTTTATTAAATCTCTTTGTTTTTGTTTTACTTTTGACCAAAAATTTTTCATTCGCTTTGCGGATCTGCTAGTTTGTCCAGATATATTTGCATTGAAAATTCTCGAACGAATTCTATTGTAATTCTCCATTCGAATGTGAAAGGGTATAATGGGATTAAGTATGAATTGGTTTTTATCGTGATTTTTTTGGTTATTTAAATCTAGGTTTGTCTCACATGAGGCTAGACTGTGTCGGTGCATGTCGCACGATCTGTTTTCTTCACTAAGTTCTGTCTGCGTGCACCTGTTGGTGCAATCCCTAAAAAGTTTTTTGATGGATTACATTTTGTGCAAGTTGGTTTATAAGCATTTGCTGCCCCGCAACCGTAGCAAAAAATAGTCCTATCAGACAAACATTCTTGATATCGGTGGCCTAGTTCCTTGCAGTTCCAGCAAATTAAATTTATTTCTGAAACATCATCAACTTTCATATCCAAAACCTCATGATCGTTATCGTATAACTCTGCAACTTTCTTTGGGAAAATTAAAGGTCTATTAACGATGTTTCTTTTTTTAATATCATGTAAAAAAAATTCTCTTTTTCTACATATGTCCCTCGAATGCGCAACAGAAAATATCTGTAAGTTTAGTATTTCATGCTGAATTTCAGGGAGAAGGTTTCTCCTGAGAATTTCAATCATAGAAGCTTCAGATATCGGTTGCACAAGATGGTCAACTAACTCTAGAATGGCGTCATAAAAGGCATCAAAGTTTTCACCTATCTTTTGTTTCCTGTCTCTTATGAGTTCCCTGTAATCAATATCAGTCCTCGTGTCTTTAAACTGCCGTCTTAGGGACAGGCTTAAATCTGGCCATTTAATTTCTGTAACTGTCCTATGGTAGCGCCAGAACCAATCGCTAGCTTTACCATCGAAAAGGGCGGAAGCATTACGACACAGCAGTTCAAAATTACCTCCCAAAGTTTGATTAGTTAGAGCTTCTACCCTATACAAAAAGGAATCTACGGATAAACTCGTGGAGTTTCCTGAAAACTTTAACTTCCAGTTATTGATTATTTGACTTATTTTATCGGGACGAGTAGCAAGATCTGAAGAAATTCCTGAATTTAGCCTTACCAAACTCGGAGCGGGATTATTTTGAAATCGCGTACCATTTTCCATATGACTATTACCAGGTAAAGGTAGGCTTAATAATTGATCTAAAGTTTGAGCCTGACCTTGTGTATTACCCTGATTTTGGACTTGATTGTGGTTTGTATCCAGCACAGGCATGGAATCGATATGGTTACTTTCTAAGGTAAGTCTACGAAAGCCTGCTTCTATGTTAGACTGTATCACCTGATTTAATTGTTCGCTTAACGATGCTAGCATTTCAGCCTGTTGGGCTCCTACAGCAGCGGTTACCAGGTTACGAATCAATTGTCTTTGAGCGTCGGGGGAAGAGACAGATGACTGTGAAGTATTTGGGGTTGTGTTTTCATTTCTTGTAGTGGTTTCATTTGTGGATCTATTTACATCGGCCCCTTGCTGACGAGATTGATTTCTTGTTATAATATTTATTGACGAAGCAGTACTCTGCTTAGGAAATCTAGGCAAATTTATCAGTGTATTGCAGATTGGGCAAGTTGGTTTGTTTGTGCAAGATTTTGATAAGCAAGTTTTGTGAAAAAGATGATTGCAAACAGTCTTTGTCGCATTTCCTTTAGATGAAATTTTATTGTTACAAATCCCACAAATGTCTAAACTTATTTGGGGGGTGGCTTGTGGTAGGTCGATTTGCGAAGCTGGCGAAGGTGTTACTGCCAAATTTTCTGTGCTGCGTCTCACAGACATTTTTTTTTTTTTTGTTAGGGGTTTGAATTACTATGGGATGACTTGAACGAGAAAAATTTAATTCGAATACAAGAACAAGTTAATAACTTGAAGAAAAAAAATTGTTCGAAGGAAAAAAAAATTAACTGAGTATGGCTATGTTCTGATTCCTTGCGGCGTAATAGTAAGGCTATCAAGTGATACAAATTTGTAATAGATGCAATAACGTAGAGTTTATATATTTGTAAGTTTAAATATCTCTCAAATATGATACAATAATTACATTTGAAATAGTTTGAGGGTAAGTTCTAAATAAACATAATATCTCAATCAATCGAGTGAATATTTAATATTGTAGACTCCCTTCAATGGAATAAGATCGAATACGTCCAATCTTATTTTTCCAATAAAAGGGAAAGGGAAAAACTATAACAGGTTGAAAAATGGCAAAAAAAAGTTAGTTATATAAATTGTGTAAATACAAGACAGAAAAACATTAAAAGTATGTTGTCTTACTGAGATTTAGAATGAGTGTGTTTCTCTGGCTTAAGACCGAATTGTTCCAGCTTTAATTTTCCGAGAGAAGAAAAAAGATAAATCTTGTATAATTTGGTCACTTTTAAAATATGGTAATTAAAGAAGTGATTTCCAAAATATAAAATGTGAAATTAACTATTAAGAGATACGTGTTTAAAAGATAAATAAACTGTAAGGACCCACTGTAATTCGGATAATGATGGTTATAATCCAGTTTTTTTTTCTCAGTGTGGGCCCCACGTTGGGCGCCAAAAAATATTATTTATGTAGCATACAACCGTAAAGAAAATTCTTCTAGCGGACATGTGTTAAGTTCACGCATGCATTTGTTATTCCGGCTCTGGCTCGTCGGCAATCGGGCGGGGTTTCGAACTTAACGCTTGGTGGAAAAGAAGGCTACATACAATAAATATTTTAATTGCATGCGTAAAAAAATAAGTTAGGTTAATTTACAAACAAAATGAAACCCAATATAGATGGAAAAAAGGCTTAATAATGTGGTTAAAATTAGTAAAGTAATAGAACTAATTAAGACTGAATTTCAAATTGACCTATTATTGCATCTAATTGTACATTGCTTAAAGGTATTTTTTTTGTGCAATGTTATGCCCATCCCAACCGTGATCATCTGTAAATAATTCCGAAAACATTTTTTCTCCAGAAGATCCCTATAGACAAATTCTACCACTTTCTAGCCCTTTTCTTACCGCAGGAATCAAAACTAAATATGTCTACCAATGCATAGTGAACATTTTTATTTACCCTTTAAAAACATAAATCTAAACTTAAATACAAATTATTTATAATTAAAATTCATTTTAAAATATCATTATATTCTAAACGATTCAACACTCATCGATAATTTTATAAAGACAATGTAATTCATTATATTAGTTTTGAAATTAGAAATATAAAAGTATATGTTTATATACAAATAAGCAAAAAATTAAAAAATTAAAGTTTAGTAAGTTTATCTTTACACCCTGTATATTTATGCCAAAAGTAAGGAAGAAAAAGATGCATAAAGCAAAACTAAAAGTAGGTTATTAATATAGGTCAGTTACGCAGAATATATAAATTAAAGGAATAGCAATAAATGAAACTAATAACGGATGAATAAATATTAATAAGATAGGAAGGATAAATAATGAATAAAAAAAAATGTTTAATTTAATACGTGAGGAATACACAAAGTTTTAAAATTTACCTTAATTATTTTTTTTTTGTTTCACAAATTTTTTTTATTTAGGCTTAATTTTATACGTTTGTAACACTTGTTGCTTCTATTTTTTTCTTTTGATTAAATTCTTCTTTTATTAAATATTCATCTTTTTCTTTTCTTTTTAGTTTTTTTTTTTTGTTTGTTATTTCTTTAAAGTTAAGTTTCTATTTAGTTTTTTTTTTCTCATTTCATCAATCACCACTAGAAATATCCATTATGATTTTTATTTTAAATTGTTTTTTTATTTTATGATTACTAACTCTTTTCGTCTTAAATGACCTTTTCGGCAACACGACAATTATATAACTGGTTTACAAAAATAAAAACTTTGTAACTTACATTATAATATGTATGGTGATCTCATTAATCTCCATCGATGAATGGCCATTCAGCAATGCGGGATCCGTGTGTTGAAGAGAGAAAGTAATAACTTTAAATTTGTTTAATGTGACCGACGAATTGTGCTTTAAAACTATTCTTCGAAAAAAACAAATAAAAAAAAAATTAGCAACACATTTCAAAAATAATACATAATTACATTATATAAAGGATACTTAATAGTCTCTAAAATATATTATATACTCGTTTCCCAGCGAACCATGGATTGTTATTAAAAGACCATAATTTCATATAATAACCACGTTAATATTTGTGTGTAAAAACTGATTAAAATATTTTTTTTTTGACTTCAACACTGGTTCCAATATTATTTCTTAATGATTGACATTGAATTAGGTGCACTATTTAATTAAATATTGTGGCTTGTTTTCCAGCAATGGAGAAATTTCTCGAGGGTTTTATTTCTAAATGTGAATACTGCAATTTAAGTCTTCGTAGGAAAATCCATAAGATCGAAAATAGGGTTGATTAGTGAATGATGGTCAGCCTTTTAGCACATAATTGACATTCTAGATATGGTGCCAAATCTGCAAAAATATATATTTTTTTTTTAACAAATATAGTATAACTAACCTTATGAGTTTTTTTTTTTTTTTAGTAAAAAAATAGAATTTACCCGTAGGATATGGCACCGAAAGTAAGATTTTGGTATTTCCTTGTTTTTACAGGCAGTAAATTATTTACGTAAATTATATTAATTTTTATTTTAGAGAAAAACTTTTTTTTTCTTATTTTACTTCGACTTTGTAAAACTACTAGACTTTGAAAATGTGCAAGATATAACACTAAGCCACGTTTCTATTTATGGATGTCACTTCTACGAAAGTATGTCTCCTGTTCTCAAGATGAAAATAAAAAGAACGTGTTTCCGTGAGTTCGGAGGTATATATCACCTTTTATTTGTACGTAATCAATTGCTTAATAAAAAGTTGGCACAATTTGAAAAAAAGCTTACAAGTACGATCATATGTTTTTATGAACAGTAACGTTTACCTGTCACGAGTGGTGAGATAAAATAGAAGGTGTACGGTGGGTAATTTTCAAAAAAATACAAAAATCGTTTTGTTTTCTGAATACTTTTTAAATAAATAATTTAGTAATTATATGATTTAGCAATTTAGTAATAACAATAATAAGTAAACATCTTTGTTTATATGCTTGTGATCTTCATACATTCTGATTATTTGTTGTTTTTTTTTTTTCTGTCATGCCAGCACTTTACATTTGGTAAACAAATTTTTCTAGTTCTACAGTCTATTGAAAGTGAATATTAAGTCTACAACTCTACTTGATTCAACGAACCTTCAAGCCAATTACATCGTGAGCCCATAAATAAAATTACTCACCAATAGAAAATGTTTTGCTTGAATTGCTTAAGTAGTCCTTAATAGCAAATGTTTGAATGAAGAATTTTTTTTTTTTTTTGTTCGTGCATAAGAAAACATTATTAACACTTGGCTGGTGTATGGTATTCCATCTTGTGTTTGAACACTGACTAATGTTAAACAGCTTGTAAACTTAAATTTATATAAACATTTAGGTTAAGAAAACAAAGACTAGCAGAATAACAAGACAGAGTAGTTTCACCGGCAAATTAGTATTTTGTAAATATTCGATTTATATTTCGATCAATTAAGAACTAAATAGTACAGAGCTTTCGCCAATTTTGTTTTTAATAAATTTAATAAAAATATAAGCCTTTAAGGCAATAGAAAAAAATTATAAAACTGACATAATAGTTCTCCTACGTATGAGTAATATATTATTTGTTATTGAAACCAAATTACTCATACGTCAAGCTCTCCTATTCAACTTGTTTTAATTATTAAAACGATATGCAATAAATTTTTTTGGTAACTAACAAATTTTTTCTATTAAAAATTTTTTACAGAGTCCTTTATCTTAGCCCGAAACAAATTTAAAATAAATTTTTATCAAACAAAAATGTTCAATCAAAAATTCAACACGTAATTTTCTCATTTGTTAATGATTTTATACATATATCCACAACGGCCGTTTTTGATCAAGCTCATTTTTTAGTTCGATTTTGGGCCACAATTAACACGAATATTGTTGGCTTTAAAAATGTTCACCAGCATACACCATTGACTTTATGTGGTAACCCCACTTTAAGTAATTTTGAGGTATGAAATTGTATTAAATGTTGACAGATCCATTTCTTGAAATCAACTTATCTTCAAATTTTGATTTCAATAACTTGATACATGGTTGCGGTCGTCGTATGGCATGCAGCTCCATACTGTCAAAATCACATCTTGTCCAGATAAATTTCATCCATCTTTAAAAAAAAATCAATTGATCATGGTCCATCGAACTTAACGGGAAGTCCAGCTTAATTTAAAAAAAAAAATAATGGTTGTTGATGAAAGCAGCTTCTAAACCGCACTAAATCGTACATTTTTTAGATGTAATGGAGCTCGTAGGATCTGTTGTGGATTGATTTCTTTTAAAATGTGGCAATTTTTTTAAGTCTTTTTTTTTTTGCTACCAATATCGTTAAGCCGAAAATGAACTTTAAAGCTGCAATGTGAGACTCTAAGTTTTGTGTACGAAATATCAAATAAATAAAATAATCATAAAAAATGATTAATAGCTAACTTGATGACTGATTGTCAAATGAAATCAGTATAACTTACAAGCTCTGTTCAATTGTCAATCTATTTTTGATTGGCTGTCTATAGTATTCTAATCATATCGATCGTAAATATCCAAAGGCAAGTGCAATATAATAGTTTGTTTGATAGTTAATGCTTTCGTATGCTCGATAACCTTTTATTACATAAAAATATTTAAAATTTTTTTATACATTTTTGGATTTTGTTACATTCAGATTTTATTTTCTAGAAGCAATGACAAAAATGTAACCAACGGCGCCTTAGAAATATCAGTTTTCTTAAAAACTATTTTATATTTTTAAAAGAAATAACAAACAAAGATCCAGAATACAACACAATTTTTATTGTTGGTTGAAAAAATCTTTCCAATTAAATGAAAAACAAATAAAATGGAAATAAGTAAAATGTTATACAAATAATCAGTTGCAATCTAAGAACACAAAACAAATAAAGACGCTTTCAGTTTTTATGCTTTCTTAGTGTAATTAAAATAAAACAATGTTTTGCAATAAATTACTCAACAAGCAGAGCTTTTTGGTTTTGCAGGAAGTAGTTGTGGCCAAACTCAATAACAAAGTTGATGGAAAATGTGTTAAAGAAACTTATAAATCCTTAGAGCTGTTACTGCATCTTATTGAAATCAGAAACTCTTTATAATAAGATCAAAGAATGTAAGCAGCAAATTTCTAATGTTCAATATTGTATTGAATATAACAATAAAACTCAGTACCAACACATTGATTTATTTCGTAGAACATGAATTGTTTTGTCTTTATTTCTACTTTATTTTATATTTCTTGACATGACTTCAATTACTTATGTGAATAGAAAATATTTCAAATTTAAATTAAAAATAAAAACAAACTTACACAATCAATTGCATACACAAGTAACTATGTTTGTGTGAAAATATTAAGAAAAATCCGTAATAAATTCTATTATTTATTATAAAAGAAAAGTACGAGGAACAGTGTCATTGTTTACAAAAATTATAAAAAATAAAACAGGTCAAAGATAAAAACAAATAGAAAATTTCGCTTATGAAAGAAACGAGAGCAGATTTCTTATTCTCATCACATCTCTTCTGCTTTTAGAAAATTCTTACATCTTCCGATACATTAGCTATTCCGAAATTTTTTCAAGATGAATTTTTTTTGTTATTTCTCTGTAAAGTGAAGGCCGAAGGATTATAAATATTTTTTGAAGATGGTAATCAGACACAACCTATGAACTGTCTCCTATAGTGTCCTTATCTAGAGATCATTCGGCAGATGAACCAAAAGAACATTCATATTTTCTGTAGATTCGTGTCCAGTCGTTCCTTACATTAGCCATATAATTTCCAAGGTATCTCAACAGTCCCACTCCTAGGTCGCGCAGGTAGAACTAGAATGCAGATGCGAGCCAGTAAATATTTTGACTTCGCCAGCTTAGAATCAAAGCTCTTAAAAGATTGAGACTGCTTCAATATTTGTAAATATTTGCCGCGCACAAAAAAAAGCAACTCACTTCCTCTTGCAGCTTCGCACACTTCATAAAACCCAGGTTGCTTAAGTAAGAAATCTAGAAGTCCTCTGCAAATCTTTATACTTTTTACTGTATTTTCAATGCTTCTTTAAATACACAGAAATAAAGCTTACTTTTAATTTAATTTTTAATTGTTTCCAATATATATTTAATTGAAAAAGAGATACATAAAATTCTAATTAAATAGTTAATTGAATCAATAAAAAATTTAATTAAATTTTAAGCATTAAATAAGTAAAAATTTTATTAGATGCCAAAATTCTTCTCTCCATTCCTTTTAATTTATCACGACACTTATTAAAAAAAAAACAAAATAAAAACCTTTCAACACTTTTAAATTTGTTTTTTCCTTTTCTTAAAGGTCCTTTAGCTTAACTGGTTAAGCGAGCTCGTTAATATACCAACACACAAAAAGATAAAATTCATAAATATGAGACAGGTACAGGCACTTTCCACTTGCTTTCCTTTTTTAAATCTTTTTTTGTAAAATTGTTCCTTTATTTATAGAAAAAAATAAAAACAAAATAGAAAACAATAAAAAAAACACACATTTTAACAGCTGGAAGATAAAGAAATCAAGAAAATTTCAATGTGACAACGTGACACTGTCATTATTAATACTCCAAAGTTATTAAGATTATTGAAATACAGTGGATTATTTAGTAGAACATTTAAAGTGCTATAAAAATTTTCATTTTAATAGATTTTTACACTTTGTTACATAGTTATAAATACAGGCAATGTTTATGTTAATTGTTGAAGAAAAAATTAATTATATTGTATTTAATTTGAGAAATAACAAAAGATGTTTTTGTAAATCATTTAAAATTTACTTTTTCGGCTTTGGTTAATTTTTTTATTTAATTTTTACAAAGAAAAATAAAAAACGTCCGCATGCATTTGAAAAATAATTTTTCTTTTTGCAAAAATTAAATTAAAAATCCACAGTTCAACCCCTGGCTGGGAAAGAAATTAAAAATTATTTTAAAACACGTAAAAACGGAACTTGAGAAAGAAAGTTGTTAAATGCGATTACAACACGATATATTTTGTGATAGTAAAGGTAATCAAAACTATAAATGGCATTTAACTCATGTAGATCTTAAAATATTAATTTTTTTATGATTTTATTGATGTTAAAATTCCCTGCATTTAAATCGGTTTTATTTTTTTATCAAACCAAATGGATCACTAGCTCTTTCTCGAGCATTTTTAGAATTTTATTATAAAGTCCTTGATGCTCTTAAATATTTTAACAGTATGAAATACTTTGTAGAATCCACCACAACATCCTTAACCCTTTTGTTGTTCCTTTACAAGTTTATTTACTATAAATCCTGTTTTTTACAAGTACTTTGTGACTACTTGATTGTATTAAACTGAAAGCATCAATATTTGTTACTTTGCAATTGTGTGTTTTAAGTTATATTCGTGCTTAAGAGGTAAGAGGAAATAGATAAAAAGAAAAAAACTATTGATTTGAGGTTTCTGATTAAAGATTTGCTTTGTAGTTGTTCTACGGTTTTGTGCAAGTAGATAACGCGGTTATTGTTGTGTTAATTTACCTACCTCTCTCTTTGTACGTTAAGTTAAAGTCTTATTTGTATTTGGTAGAAACGTTTCTGTTTATTTTAAGCTTTTATCGGCTTCGATGTGCTTCAGATCAATAGGGAAAAGTAGTTATAAAGAATTCTTACATTTGAATGTATTTTTGTTTATTCACAGTCAATAGAAAACACAATAATTTACATTTATATATTTATTTATTTACACATTGTATTTACACAGCTATAGTTTATTTCGTTTCTTTACCTTTCTTTCTGGAAATTGAGTTTTTGGTTTATTTGGAAAAGTTTTAAAACTTTTTTTGTACTGTAATTTAGAAATGTGTGAATAATTGAATATCGACATGGCCACCGCATGCAATGCTTTAGCAGTACAATTCTAGCGCTCTATTCGAATGTATATTAATCGAAGTAGAAATAAGGACCTTTCCGAAATGGAAATCTAAATTGGGCGTAGACATGTTAAAACAATACCTGTATCAAAATTTTTAAATCGCCATATTTAAATAGATTTGTGTAGTATATGGAACAATAAATTAAACAACTCAGTCTGAAACAGTGGTTAAAAGATTCTACTGCAACCTTAAACAGTACCTGTTAAAAGAAGTCATGGAAAAGCAATGGAACTGAGATAAATAAAAAGCAAATTTACTAATGGCACCTGTTTGAGGCTCTACCTCGCAAGAGCTATTAATTTTTGGATCTAGGCTAGGACATTCAAGAGCTTCATGAATGCGTAAGCAAACCAGTTGAAACCTCCAGGGATAAAATGAAGGTCAGGTACAAACGAACAGCGAAGTCTGCAGGAGCCAATGAGAGACAGGTAATTTTCCCTTTTAACTCCAAATAGACAATGTTATTATCTCCTACAGTATATACTGAAATAGAACCCACAGAGTAACCGCAAAGTTTAAATATGAGGTTATAGGTATATAAAACTGCTACAGCCTGCGATAGAAAATTTATGCCTATTCGTTATGGACAGCCTTTAAGAGGGGGTAGTCTTATGTATTCAGTTTAAATACCTGTAAAGAATTAAAATGAAAGTAATATTAATAAAGTTTTACAATAAGACTTAATTTCTGTTTAGGGAAGCTACGAGCTACGAGCATAACAAAAAAACATTTAATTAAAAGCGAGTTTGACATCTTTTAGATGATGTTACAAAATTCTTTTGTTTGTGCCATATTCACACTAACACAAACACAAGTTTTAAGAAAATAAGTGGAGAAAGCTGCCAGATCATTTCATATATAAAGAATCTTGACGTTTTAACCCTCCTATGAATATAAAGCGCAGTTGCGTGCAGGTAAATAACATGAAACTAAATGCTTGATTAAATATAATTCTCAGTTAAGCAATTATATATCGTTGATATAAGTCTACCATTTTTAAGCAAAGTGTTACTTTAACACCCACAAATGAGCGGTAGTGAAAAGCTATAAAATATATTTTTCCCTCTTACCTTTGAGGTTTTTTTCCGATAAAATTTTTAATTAAAATGTGTTAGGATTACTTTTTGCCAAAAAGTAAATAGTTCTCATTAAGGAATCTAGCCCAACTAATAGCAATACGTTAACTAATTATTCTACTTAAATTTAAAATTTTATTTATTTTGAGTTGGTTTTTAAATACTTAATTTTTGCATCGAATTTATGCTCCATAAAATTGAGTTTGTAATTGAAATTTTCATATTTGTTTATTATTTAAAGTCGGTAAAAAAATCTTTATATAACCACTTCAATGCATCCTTTGAATAAAAGTTAAAATATTAAAACGATAAAAAAAAAATATTTTTTACTGCTGCACCCATGCAAACGTTTAATAATCGCAAATTTATTTCATTAATTTGTTAAAATATTAAATGTAGATGAATAAAAGCTAAAAATCAGGAACATAAAATGTATTTTATAAAAAAAGTACATTTTTTATTAAACATTTCCAACAATCTGCTCGTTCTTACCACTTTATCACACACATATACATTTAACTACTCAATACTGTTTTTTATGTGCGTGTGGCACAAAAAACCTTGAAAGAGTTGTTCTCAATATAACTTTTTTTTACAAACTAAATTAAATTTATGTTCATAATTTCCTTTTAACTGATAACTGATTTCTTTATATTAACTTTTCTCTTTGAAATAAAATATTTTTGGATGACCTCTTGAATCAATGAGATAGAAATGAAATAACGATTTTACAGGAAATTAATAAAATAAAATTAAATGAAAACTTGAACAATATGATTTTTTACTTTAATGGAAATTTATAGTAAATAAAGTGGCTTAAAATAGATAAAGGCAGTTTATTTAATAAAATTTTAGCTAAAAAATGTTCGAATAAAAAAAATATGTTTAAAAAAAGTTACAAGTATCACACAATTTAACACATCCTTTAATTGTAATTTGTTTGAGTTTTTTTTCCTTAATTTTAATTTTTCTGCCATCCCTTAGCACATTATTTTCTTAGCATTCAGCCAATGACATTGTTGGCAAACAATTAAACAAACTATTTTATTTATTTTTATTAAAAACAAAATAACAACAGCGAAGAACTAACAGCAATCTTTGTTCAGTGCGCATATTTTCTTAAAAGTAAAACCATTTATTCTCTCACTGCAATGATATTCATTTGAATCCTAACATCTGTTGACAGGTTAAAAGTTTAACATCAGAAGTTAATGCAGGATTCATTTTTTTCATTTTGCTTTTAGATTTTTTTTTTTTTTTTTTTTTTTTTTGTAGTGAAATACAAATTAAGGCAAAATGAAAATCCAACGTTTTGCTGCAGGCGATAATAGTTGTTGGCAATAAAACTGAAAGTAATTTAATAAACAAAACAAAAACTCTTAACAGATATAAAAGACATTGAATTCAATTAATAAAATTTAAATGGTGACACAAGTGAAATAAGAACGGAACAACAATTTCTAAATTGCTTTGGAGTATTTGAGTTTGCCTAAAATAAAGCTACGCTATGGCTTCTAAAATAAGTTTGAAAAAAATAATGTCATATCGATTGTATTTTTATAATTTGATACATTTTTAGTTTGTTTTTTTTTTTTTTTTTTTATTTAAAAATCTGTGATATAAATTTAAAATTTCATATCATATGTTTTTTGAAAGTTGTGAGGAGATCACACCTGGAACTAACTCATTTATTTGACTTAAAAAAAAGCTTCATATATAAAACAAATTAATTGTATCGATATCAAAAGAAATTTAAATTATTTTCGATTATGTACAATTAAAAAAAATATGCAGTTTTAAATTAGTTATTAGTTATAAATTCCCGTTCCTGATTGCTTTAATTTCATCTTATTTTTTGACAACTGATAAAAATAAAAATTATTCACATCCATATAAACGAAAAGTGGATTTTTATAGAGGAAACACGATAAGAGAAGAGGTTGTGAATTGAGCAATTGTTGTTATAAAAAATATGAATTATTTTAACTTTTATAACTTTGAAAAAATAATAAAAAATAAATTAAACGAAAATCTTGCAGCTTAAGTCTATCCACACGACCAAGTTTATATACATATTTCATATCACAAGACTGCATTAATCTTTCCAGTTCAAATTAATGTTTTATACTCTTCACCACAGGTGGAAAAAGGATACCCTTATGATTGTCATTCCGTTTGTAATTGCTTAATATCCATATTCGATCCCATAAAGTAAATATATTCTGAGTCGCAATACATAGCGAAGTCGATTGAGCGATGTTTTTCTGTCAATATATCCGTCTGTGTTCGTATTAAAAACACCTTTGCCAGGGCAAAAGATGAGGTAGAGAAAATTTAAATAAGTCAATCGATCAGATATAATTTCCAAAATGTCGTTTTGGAAAATTAGCAACATCGATCAATATCCTTTGAGGCAGCGGTAAAAACACCACGCTTGCTTCTAATTTTTCCATATCATTTGTAACAAATCTAGTTTACTGAAGTAACTCCAATCAACAACAAAAATTTAATGGAGCGATAAAGAATAAAAAAATGAGAAAAAAACATCAAGTAAAGAAATTGTCGCTCGCCCTTTGAACTTTTCATAGAAAATTACGATTGTGCACCGTATTTTTTAAGACATGAATATATTTATCATTTATAAGCTTTTAAATAGATGTTTGAAGAAATAAAATTTTTTTGTAAAAATGCTTAACCCATTCAGAGTCGATGACATTTTTATGTTAAATTATATGTTGTACTCTTTTTTTTATTTTTTTGCTTATTGTTTTATTCTCTGTCGCAACATTTTGTTTTTTTTTTTTTGGAGCTACTTAACTAAATAACTAGATTTACATAAATGGTAAAGGGTATATAAGATTCGGCATAGCCAAATGTAGCTCTCTTACTTGCTTAGTTTAAATTTGTTCCGCATATTTATTTCCATTATTTAAATAAATAAATAATTTTTTAAATTTTTTGTATAGAAATTTCATCTGTTTCAAATTTTCAGTTTATTAAAATTTAAATGTAAAGAGAAGACATTTTCGTTTTATTTTCAATTCTTCACTGTTTCTAAGAAAAAAAAATTAAAACATAAATTAATAAAATCAAAACTTATCTTCGCCCATATCGTCGATTTATTTAACTTTTTTATGGATATTAAAAAAAAATTCTAGACTTAACTTTAATACGTACGAGGGTTGTACGAGGTTCAGTCATACTTACGTTTTAAGTGTGTAGGCATTGCTTTTTAGGAATCAGGCGCTGCGATCCCTGTATAATAATGTAGTGGCAGGAATAGCAAAGCATACTGGTTTGTAATTTACGACAACCCTATCCTCACTGTGTTATGTGCTAATAACCTTTGTTATTAGTGATTTCGAATGGTAATTATTGGGTTTCTTCCTCATCACGGCTTATATCTTCCAAGACATCTATATTGAACAAGCCTCTTTTTCTGATCTTAAGTCTTATGCCAGCCAATATCGGAAACAGTGTGACCTACCACTTCAGCCTCTTCAAATATCATCTTCTATGACCCCCAAGTTGGCCAGATAATATTTAAAATTTCCATGATCTTTCAATAACGAAGGGGCTCTATCTTTTCAGCTTAAAACAGTCCGGCCACTGTAGAATAGTTGCTTGCATAGGAAAGCAGAAATTCACAGCAGATCCCCTCATCGCTAATCGGTCTGCTGCTTCGTGTGTTAGGATTTTTAATTAAAATAAAATTTCATTAATAAAACTTTTTCCAAATTTAATTGAAGGTTGTGAGATACAATATTTAGATAACGTATTTAGGGAACTTTGCCGCACAACTTTAATAAATATTTTACAAATTAAGAAAATGTTACAGCGGAAGAGTGTTGACACACAATGTCAAGTATTTCTAGAGCGAATAGTGATTTAATGTTTCCAATTTTGGCGAAGTTTGCAAAAAAAATTTTATACGTCTCCGTTGTTCATTTGCAAATGTTGAACGGATATTTTTAAAACTAAAACGAATAAAAAATTTTGAAGATTTTTTATTTTCTAAATAAAGAATTTCATTTCGATAAATAAAGATTTTTCTTTGAAAATTACTGGCACCACTGCATTAAACGCACATCAATGTTACCTAATTAACCGAGGCTTATGTCTTAAGTTTTAGGACACATTCCAGCACGTGAACTTTTTAATTTGCCCAATTCTTTTTATACGCAAAAAAATAAAACCTTTGCCAATATTTTATTTTTTCTCATATTTTATAAATTTTAAATTTTGGCGATAGCTTTTACCAGGTCTGTAAAAGAATTGCTAATTGGATTTAAACGTGCTTTCACTTTTAATAATTTTAATAATTTTGTCGAGATAAGTTGCGCATTATTTTTAAAGTTTAATTAATTTAATTTATTATTCCTGTGATTTAATTTTAGATGGATGTTACATTTTGTTACACACCTCGCACTTAAAAATCAACAACTGTCTTGGGTCCCAAAAAAAAGATATAAATGAATCTGTGCATTTTTAATATAAAATTAAGAAACAAAAAGAAAGAAAATAAATATAAAATTTATTATTGTTTTATTTCAAATGACAATGTGAATATTCATGAACATTATTACATAACGAATGCAGAGAACATTTTAATAAAACATAACAAAAAAAAAACTAAAACTGTAAATATAAAATACACGAAAGAAGAAACAACAATTCTATGAAAAAAAACAGAAAATAAGAAGAATTGACCAAAGAAAAACATTTGCAAGTTTAACAAAAAAAGGGAAAAAAATCAGTGGCGTAAAAGTGGCAACACCTTCAACTCCAGCACCACTTATGTGAAATAGGAGAAATATAATAAACTTGAAGTGCAACAATAACAAAAAGATAAATAAATCCAAACTTTGGATTCCAAAGTATGAAAAAAGAATACTTTGCAAACAAAAAAGATTCCGAATACCAAAACAATGAAAAAATTGGGGGAATATAACAACAACAAACACAATGTCACTTGAAACTAGTTTTTAAATTACATGCAGCTCGAAGAGGAGTCAAAACCAAATGTACGAAATATGAGCAAAATATTGTTTGTTTGTTTAAAAGATATAACAGAAAAAAATTAATTTTGAAAAATAATAACGATACTTTATTCAAACAGATAATTTTCTTTATTTTTTAAATGTTGACTACATTGAAAGTGCTTGGCGTTGTTGCTTAAGTGTCAACTGTAAAACGGCAATTTATAACAATTGAGTTTCTTTATTATTTTGTTGAATACGAAAAAAGAATAGAATAGAATAGAATAGAATAGAATAGAAAAAAGTGGATTTTTTGGTCGTTTGTTTTTTTTTTTTAATTTAAAAACTCTTTCTTTTGTAAAGCTAAAAAATTTTAAAATTCCATTTCAACGCAAGAAATTTTTGAACTTGACTTAAAATTTTGCAACTGTTGATATTCAGTTTAGTGTACGTTTTGATTCAATTGTTTGAAAACTATAAATTGTAAATATCGTCACCAACTGCTTTTTTACGACCATCGGTATTTATACCACGCACTCTGCTGCAACTACTAAGAGAGATAAAAGCAAAGACATGGGGATATCAGGATAAGTGAAATATTACTTTGGTCCCTTTCCTCTAAATCCCAATTGATATTTAGAAATGCCTTCTTTTTTACTTAAATAATAAACGTATTTAAAGATATTAATGATTTTCCTAGCTATGATATTTTTCTAGCTTTGAAATACTTAACACTTTGGGGGACAGCTCTGGTGTATTAAGAATAAAAAGTAAAAGTATTTAAGCCGCATTTAATTGCCGGTTTTGTCAATAATGCAAAGAGCTTTCTCAGACTTTCGTCAGCAGCTGCCTTTTTTTATAAAATTAAAATTAATCAAATTTTCGTAAAATAAATTTTAAAGGAATTGCTCTGAATTGGTAATGTGGCAACCCTGGTGTACATATATATATATCTATATTTTTGGAATATATTTCTTTTATTTTAATAGTCCAATAGGTTCCGTTCCCAAAGGATAAAAAAGTCACACTTGAAATTTGTAGGGTGTTCCGAAAGTAATGTAATACTCTTGAAAATATTGAACTGGCATACACTTTCAATTTTAGCAACAATTACAAAAAAAACTTTAATTAAAGGGTGTCCCAGTAGTGGCTTTTACACATGTGGTCTTTTTTTAAGCCGCAATAGGCAGACACGTCAAGTTTAAGTATTTTTATCGCTGCTTTGAAAACTGGTACAAAAATTGAATATAAAATTTAATGAAGGTTGTCTCGATAGTGACGTGATTTTTACGATATAACACATATATCGAGTTTATGTCGTTATAGACAGACTTTTAAAACTCGCACGGTGGATGTGTTCTTTATAATAAAAATTACAATAAAGAAAATTAAAATAAAAAAGTTGTGTCTATAGAAGTGCTGATTTGTTGTCTTGTTAATAGTAAAAGAGAAGTATTTTAAATTTTTGTCTACAAATAAAACAAAAATTCTAATTCAAAAGATGTCCCATAAATTTTTCAGAATTCTCCGAGTGTGAGTCCAATTCATACCTGGCTGGTTTACTTAACTTAATTTCAAACATGCAAGAACATCAGTTTCTTATTTAGCCTGCTGTGGCATTTTATTTATAAATTATTTCTTTGGTAGAATTGGCTGAACTCACTTTTACCGTATTTTTTTTTTTTACTAAACAAACGCTTTTAAAAATTTTTGGACGAAAATCGAACGACTTGGTGTTCTGCTGTGACTGCAACAAAACTCAATGTCATGATCTCCTGTTTTGTCAACCACTCACTTTAAACTATTCAAATCACGAGTGTCACACACTTTGTTTTATTGTTACTTTTCTTCCGTATCATCTCATTTGCTGCAATTGCAGAACAATTGTTTTTCTTTTCGCGTTTCTTAACTTTGTTTACTCCTTACTTTCTTACACATTTGTAAATCTTAGAACTGTTCTTTAATGGCAGACTCCTTCATGACGTCATCTGCTGCATATTAGAATATGCAGGCAGCTCTACCTACTGCTTGTATACAAAAGGATCTAGTAGGAGCAGTTCAGCAAATGTGCTGGCTCCTTATCAACTGTAGTCTAGCCGTTAGACTTGTTAATGATGGAAGAAACAACTTATTCAGCTGCGTTTTTGCTCCAATTTTTTATAAAAAAAACATTAGCTTTTATATTACAGATATATAAAGGGTTGCCATATCTTGTGAACAATTTCTGGAATTCGGAATGGTAAAAAGTGGAATGAAGTAGTTTTTTCTGTTCACCAATGTATAGAAATGCTTGTCGTCCCTTAAAAAGTTGTCGGTGATAAAACACATGAACGGTTCTATATGAGCCGTTTATTTTGAAAGTGGCACAAGTCACTTTGCTTTTAAGCTGATGGACATATTTAAAGGATTTCAAAGATTTTTAGAGGGTTGAGGCTAAATCTCGAGAAGATATATTTTGCACTTATTATCTCAGGATGCTTATCTTTCCCCTATAAAAACTTCGGTGAAAATATAAACGTAGCAGCTTTAAACTTTTTTTTTTTTTAAGTAACTTATTCCACTTTCAAAACAAACGGCTCAAATAATGAATTTGCAAGAAAGAATCATTAGTGAATGTCTTATTTCAAGAACCTCCCCCGTCTAGTTCATTGTTTAGTTGGCCACGTCATGATCCTTCATGAAAAATTATGGTCAGCCATACCCGCCTGTAAATGACAGCAACTATAAATCACGAAAAGGGTCAACTAAACTTTACACTTTTTCGCACTTTTAGCCAACTTCAAACAAGAAGAGAGTTCCATATTTGTCTGCATTTATTCTTGAAATTTTCTAATAATGAATAAAACATACTTCAAACCCAAAAGAATTTTTTTTTTGTTACAAGAAACCAAAATTAAAATTATTTAGTAGTTTTGCAACCAAAACCGCATCTTTTTGTATCCTTTTAAAACTTTTAAGCACTTCATTAGTTTCCGCACTTCAAATATTCTTGTGAAATTTTTTTTAAAAACAAAACAAACAAAAACAAAAACTTTCTTTGTTTTCTAGGTGGCATTTGTTGAGAGCATTTGTTCTTTTAACTTTGAAATTGAAGGAAATACAATACAAACTTGAATGAAAATTGTATACTCCTCCTCTTTTTAACAGCAAAAAATATAAGACACAATAAGGTGCAGAATTAAAAACACACTTCAGTGTAACCATAAAACGCTAAAGCAAATTTTTTTTTCTAAAGCAGAGTGTGGACAACCAAAAAGCACATTAAAGTTAAGGCGCCATCATTCACACAAAAAAATATAAATTTATTACTTTTTATTTTGAAAAGCTATAGGATTTAGATCGTTTATTTGTTTTCGAGATAAAAAAATCTAACTGATTAGTAAAAGAGGTTCAGGCATTTTTAATCTTAAAAATCTTTAATGTAGATATTTTTTTAAATAAGAGTAAAACTAAAATTATAGCAAACGTTATTTGACAGTTTTTTTGTGGGAGTTGTTTTTTTTTTTTCAAACGGTCTTTGACTTTCAGCAAGTTTTTTGAGAAACACAAATTTTAATTTTTTTCTTAAATATAAAAGTTTTGTTTCTGTAATAAAAGTGAGATTTTTCTCACATGAAAGTGTTATAGCCAAATTGTTTTACACAAGGTCAGCTAGAGTTAATAATTTTCTTTTTCATATAAAATAATAAAAACGTTTTTGAATTACTTTAGCTTTTCTGAGTAAACAAATTATTTACAATAGTTTCATGTGCGTAGCTTCTCATTTAAGAAATAAAAACAAGGCACCAGATGCAAAAAGTCTTAATTTTATCTACGATATACAAAACTTATTTTAAAGCAGGCCAATTATTATATTTACTCTTTACTTTTTTCTTATCTTTTTTATTCCGTAGCTTTGGCTGGATTTCTACTCACGATCTCACACTTATTTACCAAATGCTATAACAAACTAAAGCGAGACTCAAGCTTGACTGAGTATTAATTTTACTCAGGCTTTAAAGCGATTTGGACCACGAAATTCTTGTTTTAATGGAGAAGCTTAGTAACCCTTCTTTTTGCTGTTTTCAAATACAGGCCAATTAACCCCACATTTCAATCAAACAAAATACCTGGAGATTTGAACTGGTTACACTAAACCAAATTAAATATGTTTGCGAGTTTTTTAAAGCTTTTTAAACACGAAGAAATTTTTTGCAGTAATATTTTCCAAATAAATGGTAAAAATCATATAAATAAAACTCTTAAAAATCACCCCAGGAGAAAATTACAGAATTTAATCCTTTAAACTTTTTTTATAGCAAATATATCATTCGTTTTCATATCTTCGTTAATTCATCTTATTGTTTTATTCAATTTAATTTAATTTTTCTTATATTGATAACTTATTTAGTAACGAAGCGAGATTATTCGTACTGAAAAAAAAACACCTTCAATTTAACAAGTTTTGTAAAATTATTTTTTTAGGTAAAATAGCTGTAGAATTAATTAAAAAGTTGTTCATCTTTATAAAGTAGACTGCTTTTCTTCGACTGTTTACGCAATTTTATCGTGCTTAGTTAAATATTTGTTCCGTATGGGATTTGAACTCATGACCTACTGTTTAAGACAAGGCAGGCGCTGTCATTAACGCAAGCAACACGGCTACTAAACATGTATTCTTTTTTATTTTATCGTTTTTAGTTTCTTAGGCAAGCCATACTAGCAAAGTGACGAAATTAAAACTTAATCAGCTCTGTTTTTATCTAAAACAGGAGCCCAAATATTTAGACGAAAAACTTTACCTTTTAATTTAGTTTTAATAAATAAACAAAACTCTCTCAGTCTTGTCATCAAAGTTTTTTAAGCAGATTCGTTCGTCTCTATAAAAATAACATACCAAGCTGTATTATTATTCCACATAGAAGCTTTAAAGCTCCTCTTAGTCCATGTGCTAAGAGTTCACTCTAACCACAGGGATATATTAATCACACTTCTAACATTTACCACCACTTCTCTCAACAAATAGCATATCGAATAGCAAACAAATATAATAAACTCTTATCTTGCATGCTAAAGGGTAACGAAATAAAATTGTTTATAATTTTCCAAATGTATTTCTTGTGAATTTATAAAAAGATTTTCATCTTTGGAGGATACTTTTTAAATACAGATGCATAACATATAAAATAACAATTTATATTTACGTGTTTTAAGTGCTGTTTTGGGTATGAAGATGGAAAAAATAAATATGTTTTTTATTTATTTGATCATTTACAATGAATTATTTTATGTTTGAATTGTTTGCTTGTTTTTAAAGTCTTAAGTTCTTTTGAAAGAGGTGTTCGTAAATAAAAAATCGATGGATGATACCAATTAATTTATTGTTTAGAATTTTACTTTCCCAAACGTTGGAGTTCTTTTAATTGCAAATGCTAGAAGCTTAACTTTTATTTAAATCGTTTGTGGCAAATTAGTAGTTCCATAATTCTTACTTTGTAGATCTAACCTTAAATGTTTTATTTGGTCTGTTGCTTATTAAAACTGCGCCCATTACAATCATACGCAGTTACCTTTAATGTTTTGCGTTTAGGAAAAAAAAGGTAAAGGGTCATCCAAAAAACGCGCCTACATGTTTCTTTGAAATAAAACACAAACTATTTGCAATTTTTCAAGCTTTTTTTTTTTTTTTTTTTTGTTAAAAGTATGATCAATTATAAGTGGAATAGAATATCATTCAAATGTCCACCATTACCGCGTCTTTAGACATCAATCCGAATATCGAAATTTTCAATGACTTTCCGACATGTTGCTGGTGTTATTTCACGAATTGCAACTTAAATGTTGTTCTTTAGATCATTAATTGTTTGTGGCTTGTTAGCATGCACTCGAATTTTCAAAAAGCCCACAAAAAAAATCTAATGGTGTTAGATCACATGACCTTAGAGGCCAATTGAAATCTGCATTTCGTGAAATTACACGTTGAGGAAATTTTGATCGCAAAAGCGTAATGTTTTCTCGAGTTGTGTGACATGTAGCACCGTCTTGCTGGAAATAGACATCAGACACATCAATATGATTCAACTGTGTCCATAAAAAGTCTCTCAACATTGATTGGTATCGCTCAGCATTCACAGTAACAGCATTTCCAGCATCATCTTCGAAGAAAAATGGCCCGATGATTCCATTTGCCCAAAATTCACACCCTTTTTGTGGATGTAGAGATTTTTCATAAATAACACGAGGATTTTCATAACCCCAGATATGACAATTTTGCTTATTGACGAATCCATCCATTCCAAAAAAACCACGAATTTTGCGATGGGTATTTTTCAAAGAACGCCCATTTTCATAATAACTTTGAATGATATAAACGCGTTGTTGCAATGTGTACCTGTCCTTGGTTAAAACTGTACTACCTTCTTATAAAACAAAATGGCTTATGTCATTTGAAAAGATGTCACGTGTAAAAATTATATAGTGCTGACATCTAGGCGTCACATTGGGATGACCCTTTATTATGTATTTGTATGAAGGTTCTCACTATATTTTATTCAAATCCATCCAACAGGTTAAAGATAGGCAGACGGACAGGCACACAGACAAAAGTTCCAAAAATATGTGCTTGGTATTCCATGTCGACTACTTTCTATACCAACATCAAAATTTTCAAAAAATATTTTATGTACAGAAATAACGCGGTCATTTTTTTTTTTTATTATATGTTTAGCTACCTTTTTTGTCTGGATGCGTTCGAACCACATAAAAACTCCAGGATACATGTGAATAAAATTTCGTAAGGGAATCCTGTAGAATCTTGATTCAAATATAGAAATTATTTTATTTTATTTTTTTTACTTTTTATTTTTTTTTTTTTTTTTTTTTTTTTTGTCTAAAGAAAATAGAGGTACAAATGTAAAAGCAACAGTTTTAGATGAAATTTACACTGTTTACAGAACTTTACAATAAATATTCAAAAAAAAAACATTTTTCTCATTTTAATTTTAAGAAAATTAGAAATAACACGTTCACGAAATCGTGGGCACTGCTAGTCCTAAAATATAATTGTCCTAGTTTAAATCCAGCACTGTGACGTATGACTGATATTAATTTAAATTTTTTTGAATTTTTTAATTAGGGTGGTAACGCCATTTCGCCGATCCGATACCGATGCTCAAAAATAAACATCGCCGATACCGATTCTGATAACGATTCCGATACGCATATTTAAATATAGCTCAAGTAAAATGGTAAAAATTAACAATTCTCAAGTAAAGTAATTCTTTTATTATACAAAATAACAGTGTTTATTAATGAGCCATTCAAATCATCAAAATTTCCAATACATTTCAGTTTCTTAAATTTTAAATTTCAAACTACAAACCGTCTGCAATATTTAAGATTTTACAAAATAAACGATGGCATTCAGTTTAGATTGGCTCAAGACTTAAAATTGAGATTAATAAGATTTAAAAGGCGACGAATTGAATTTGTGATTATGTTAAAATTAAATTAAAATTATAAAAACAACATTGCAAAAGATTAATATATAAAATTGATATTCAAAAGATTTTTGTTTAAAAAATAAAGTGTTCTCAAATTTTGCGGAGGTAGACGATTTCTGCTTGAAGCAGACCTACAGTGAAAACTAGTCTCATCAGAACTTATTTGAATTTTATGTTCTGCTTTTAATATGTTATTTCTCATAGTTGTCATGCAAAAAAAAGAGTTGAAAATTGAATGTTTTGTTCAAAAAACTCTAAAGAAAAATATAATAAGTATCGACGTATCGGTAGTAAAATACCACTGATATCGATACATCGAAAACCAAAAGTATCGCCGATATATCGGTATCGGTTGCTTCCTTACTTTTAATACTCATACGTCAAGGGCTAATATATAAAAAAAAATATTTTTTCTAATTTTAATTATGGCGTATGATTGATATTTATTTAAATTTTGTTGAATCTGTTAATACGACGAAGACTTAAGAATTAGCAAAAAATAGTTCTTGCAAAAAAACTGACTTAAAAAAAGGTTTCAGCTATCTATCTGTAAAGGTTAAAAGGTTTGGCCACATACATAAAATTACATCAACTATAGAGGCACTCTTTGATTTTCAAATTCAAATTTTATACTTGTTGCTGCAGCGAACTTTAGAGACTCTTTGTAAATTTACAACTGCTCAAACGTATAGCAATCATCATCAAATTAAATGAACTCTTGGGACACCCTCTGAATGTAACGATCATAGTAATCGGCATTGTATTTAATTTTAAAGTGTTTGTCTGTAAAAGTGCATAATATAGATCCATACATTTGTGTCAACTTTGGAAACACCAGTTAATTTTAAAAATTATTTTCGTATTACTTTGTTCTTTTGTAAAGTGGTGTTTTTAACGGTTCATAAAAAATATGTATGTTGTATGGGACACCCTTTAATTTTTAAAATTTTTAAACATAACCTTTCAAATAAAAAAAAATTAAAATTCGGTTTAGAAATACAGATACAAAATTATAAAAAGAAAACAACACACAGACGAAATGATAACCTCCTTCTTTTTTGGAGCCGCTTGAATATGGAAATAAATCTGTAGTGTTTGCTTAAGATGTACCTTCGTCAAGCTAATAAGGCTTATGCCATCTTATCTTATAAAGTCTCCTGTAGTTAAAGAGACGTTGAACTTATAAAATATAAATCTAAATCTAAATATAAACCTTATTTAATTTTTAAAAATCAGCGATACCAAAATTCTGTCTAATAACTATTAAATTGACTTTATTCATGATAGCTCCGAAATGTTAGAAATATTTTTTATATAAATACCATCAAAACATAAATAACCGTTTTGTATTCATTTTTCATACACATGCACATGTATGTAAGTTTCCATTATTCATTTCCCTCAGACGTATGAGTGATTTTTAATTTGTTCAAATCATATTCATCATACGCCAGCTGGTATGACAATAAACAAACTAAATTTTAAAACAAAAATAGCAAATTTCAACAAAATTCGAAGAATAATGAAATAATTAATTTAAAGTACAAAAATAAAATTCTATAGAAAATTTTCAAAACAAAAATAAAAATTTAAAACAAAACGTGAAATTGAGCAACTGTTTCAATAGTTTTCTATTCTCATGCTGATTTACTGGTAAAACAAAATGGTCATAAATCAAAATATTGCTCTTGGGTTAAACAAAAACAGCAAATATTATTACAAACGAAAAAAGAAAGCACAACAAAATCTGCTTTGAAAGCAAAAAAAATCATAGATGTTAGAAATTTACAGCGAAAAAATGAATAAAAAAATCCAACTCGAATACCAAGTTGTGCGTATAAATCATTTATTGGTCTGCTGTTTTTGACAGACTCTTCCATATTTTTATGAGTGCTGTATGTGTATTTTAGTGATGTTGTTTTTTAACAAAGAAAAACATATTCTAACACTTGAATATTCTTGTTAAACAAAATTGTTGACATTTCATTTATTTCTCTCACCAATAACAACAACAAAATTTTGCAAACACACATTGGCACATTTTTTTTCAATGTGTAAATTCTTGAAATTATAAGTCGAATTATTATCATTAATTATAAATTTTAATTTGGCTTTAATTTTAAGTTAATTAGGAAAGAAAAATCATTTACAAATTCTTTTGTTAGTTTTTAAAGAAAAGTGGAAAATTATGACACTTGATCTGTTGTCAGTTATCTTTTCATTTTTCTTTTCTTCTTTCAGATTTTCCTCATTTGGAAACAAAACACAAATCCCAATATCGCTATAATATGTATATCTCGCGTTACCGTGTCACCCTGTATGTCATATTCTTAGCTTCGGTTAATGCTACAACCTGCTTATCATATTAGTGGATTCCTTTCAAGAAGCTTTTATTAGTTTAATTGGTTTTCAAATTGTAATTCAATTAAATTTTGAATTTTGAATAAAAATTTTCTAATTAAATTTTAAATCAAATCAATTATATATATCATTAAAAAGGCAGAAAACTATTTTCTAATTAAATAAACAATTCAAGAAATTATAAATTTTATAAATTTTAATTGGAAAATAAATAATACGCTTTATTTTTGTCCTGTATGACCAACTTCTCCTTCGGCGGCTTTTGTCATGGAGTTGTTACTGTGTTGTCATTAATCGCTGATATCATCAGGAGAAGAACGATAAAATACTAGAAACTCAGATAACTTCGTAGTTCGCCGCGGGAGTACTAATTGTCAGGGCCAATCATGCTAAGGCTCAGACACAGTGCTTCCGTGGTATTAAGGAGAACCACCGAAATCTGAATATACAGACATATTTTTGCTCTGTCTAAGGCCTGACTAGTATCCTTATGGGCTGGTACCTCGGAAGCCGGTAGCCCCGCAGAGAGCCGCCCATCTCTGTGACCGATTGTTGGTAAGGTTCCTACGCTGTATACGTAATGGCTTTGGCTGAGGTCGGTATTAATGATGTTGTGATGCCGATCGAATCTGCCATTACATTATAAGCAGACGGAGTTAGATAGTCTCTAGAACCTCAGGCAAAAGGTATTCATTGTTCACCAAGCCATGTCTTAGATTTACTACTTCACGTCCACGAATTGAATGTCACTTAGCGATAAGAGCACCGTTAGATTAGGATCACGTGTAACTTCGTGGTATAGGCTTGACCTTTAAGTGTTGAATGCAGCTTTTTACTGTCTCGCTTTGTTTTCGTGTTTTTCGTATGCGTTTTGCTACTTCAAAGTAGTGGTCAAAATCTATGTAAGCAGTTTAGGTCCTCCGTATATCCAACATGCTGGATGCTTGCCTCCTATTTATCACTACATGACCTACACTACAGCCTGATGGTGTCACGATGTTTATACTTGATGTTACTGCAGCGTAACAGAGACATCGCTTTATATTTTTGCGCCTTAAAGCGCTTACCTCTAGTTTCCATTTATCTAGGCAGCTCTCTAGTTCTAAAATATAAATTTTTATAGAGATGGGAGAAAGTAAAATACGTACGAATTAATAAGTTTTAATAAGAAAAGAAATATTTATAAAATATTTCTATACAAACAATTTAATAATTTTTCAAAAAACTCTCAGAATTTCGTAAAAGATTTACTTCCATATTACGAACACACATATGAATGTACAAGCGAACTTGTACTAACACTAAAACTGTCTTGAAAAAAAATAATGTATCACATTCCATATATTAAAGCATTCATTTTTTCAATTTGTTTTTTCTTTATTTGTTTTTTTTTTTTCTTTCTTTCTTCTAAACATTTATCATACATACGGGTGTGAAAATTAATTTCTATGAAAAATTGCAATCTGAAGTGTTGCAAACACACAGATATGAATACAATGCCTGATGGTTAGAATTGTTGGTTCGCAGCTTCGGTGTTGGACTATTTGTTTTAGACACACATACATACATACAAGCCTTTCTTTACGTATTTTTTCTTATTTATTATTTTACGTTTTTTTTTTTTTTTTGTGATTTTCCAATTTTTAAATTTTCAGCACCCAGCACTAAAACTAAAGATAAGACATCCTTTATAATAGTCTTCCATTACATTGAAAAAAATAAGAGGAAGGTTTAAAATGAATGTATTCGTAGTTCGAAAAGCCGAAAAGGATCTTCATATTTAATAATATTTAATGAGCGTAATAAAAACCAGCGGATTTAGAAAAATTTCACAAGTTTGCAAACTCAGTTGAACTTTTATATCTTCACATATTTTATCATTGGATTTAAATCTGCGCCTTCGAAATCTAGAACTTAAATTGGTTTATACTCATAAGTAAGCAAAACTCAGTACATAGTTTCTGTAACTAAATTGATAAATTTCTCACATGAAAATATTATTGTTATATTATTTTACATGGGGTAAGTTATACTGCCCATGAACTTTTTTATTATTTTATAATATAAAGAATATTATTTATCCTAGCTCACCCTGTGAAAACTCCTTAGACTAGAAATTTCTCACTTTAATAACAGAAACGAGGTTCAGGTTAAGCAAGATATATGAAAATCCTCATTTAAAAAATGTAAGTTTAGTTAAACTAACATGGTGATTAAATTTGCTTATTAGTTGCAGAGATATGAAGTAAAAATGTTCCTGCAAAATCTGGATTCTTTTTTTTTTTTTTGGTCTTTAATTTTATTAAAACTGGAAATGCTTAAATCTACCCGAAACTATTAACTAATCATTTTAAATATAAAATATCGTTATAAAACATCATGTGAAAATTAATTTATAAAAAAAAATACATAAGGCTTTGAGCAGTGGTCGGCGGAGAGAGATAATTTTATAAATAAAAAATTTATTGATTTTCGACACTTAGAAATTCATGTATTTGCATGTTGTTTATATGAAAATTTTGATAATAGTTAAATATAGAATAGTTCGTTATTAAAGGAAAAAATGAAGAAAGAAAAGTGTTTATTTAAAAAAAATATTGAAACAAAAAAATTAACAATGAGCAGCATTTTAAAAATTGTAAATTTGTCTTTAAATAAATATCATTTTTTATATTTCTAATTATTGTGTTTTAATATAATATGCTCTTTCCTTTAAACATTTTGTTTGTTATAATTTTCATTAGGATTATGTGCGGTTACCTAACTTCGTAAGCAGCACAAATCAAATGGCGACCACTGCTTTAAATTTGTTTTAAAAAATTTTAGATAAAAAATTAAAAATCAATAATTTTTTATTATTTACTATGGATAACTAATTAAATTAAAAGATAGTGGTAGAAGGTGTAGCTTTTAATCAAATACATTTGCAAATAAACAAAATAAACTTAAAAATGGAAAAGCTTTTATTAAAATTAAAACAACATAAAACATTTTGTTTGTGCAACAATCATTAATTATAACAAAAAGGAGCTGTCTACAGCCTAGTGATAGTAAAATTCCTGTAGTTGTACTTTTTTGCTTAAATATATTTTTTTAAATAATAATAATAATTATAAAAGAGAGAAGAACTTTATGGATACTCACATATTTAAGCAATAGTTTATAAAAATTAAAAATAAACTTTCTTAAATATAAAAATAATTTTTTTTAAAAGCTTACAAACTCAAAAGCACATCGCTTGTTCGTATATAACAACACATTGTTGTTAAAATTAAATATTTTAAATTAATCAAAATCTACTTTTTCGCCTTTAGATTTGTTTTTTCTAAATTAAATTTCTAAAAATTAAACACGAAGCAGAAAAAATAGATTTTAATTCATTTATTTTATCCTGAGTGAGAAAAAAATTTAAAATTAATTAAATATTTTTTCATTTTAAACCTTTTACCCAACTCCTATGCAATTTATCGTGAGTGTCCCTTTATCTGCAGTTTTGTAAATACAACCCATTTTACTTATTACTTTATGAATGGCAGTAAACTTTAAAATGTAATCTCTTTTTCGTTTTTTATACACATTTTTCTATTTGCCACTATGCTTTAGTATTCAATTTCGTATTGAATATGAACGGTTAAATTAAAAACAATAAAATTGTTGATATTATGAGATAACAAAAAATAAATTGAAAAACAAAACGAAAAAATTTTAATTGAAAATAACTATAAACTAAATTTTAAATTTTATTAATACAAAAAATTGTTACTTACAAAAACTATAATTTTAAGGTGACAAAAATTTGAAATCTAGCGGAATAGCTATCTTAGAGCAGAATTAAAAGCAATTTAATTTTAAGTTTTTAAGCTAAATACAAGTGGAAATCTTTAAGTATATAACCAAATTATTAATTTTAATTCGTATTTAATTTATAAACTTTTTTACCAACTTGATTGCTATCAGTTCATTTGTATTTTTCCTTTTTTTCAGCACTCTCTTAAATGAAAAGGTGGCAACTTCAAAAATTAAAGGGTTTCCTAATACAACACACATGATTTCTACATACCTATTAATCTGCAACATACTTTCAATATAAACTTTTAACAATATTATTAACACTATAACTACCAATAACAGAAATTAATCAATTAATCGGTCATGCCGAATCTTATATGCCCTTCACCATATTTGTAAATCTAGTTTAATGAAATAACTCTACTAAAAAAACTGAGACTTAGAATTAAAATATAAGAAAAAAATTTAAGTACTATAAAAAATTTTACATAAAAATGTCAGCGGCTCTTAATGGGTTAAGTAATTTTTTTCTAAATCTTAGTACTTCCTAAAAAATCCCTTCAAAAGCTAACAAATTATACCCATATTTAAATCTTAAAAACTATGGTGCACAAACGTACTTTTCTGTGAAAAGTTCAGAGACCCATAACTTGGAAAATATGGGTGAACACCAATTTTTTTAACTTTTATCTTGTCATACCTTTCGGTGAAGACCATCGTCACTGGCTGTTTATTTGGTACAATTGGCGAATGCTTTCTATGTGAGGCAATAATTTTCAAGCCGCGTTTTGATTAGCACTGGTTAGATAGTGTAAGCTGTTTGTTGCATAGATAGTGGTGGGTTCAGGTAGTTTTGTCCGTTAGGATGGTGTCTATTTAAATGGTATTAGGCAGGTAGACTGCCTGATATCTGTCATGTTTATTGAAGGTATATAATTTTAATATTTCAGTCTTTTATTATTGGGTAGGTAAGTGTGACCATCTGTGGTGGTAAGAATTGTGTCGGAGGTTGTCCAGTCTTCGTGCTTTTTTACTAGGATTTATTAACGTCATACATTCATCTATTTCCCTTGGCTCGTGTTCATGTATGTTAAGGTGTACTGCGAAGTTAGAGTTTTCTCTTTTCCGTTTATATGATCGTATGTGTTTTGTGAACCTTGTTTTTAATCTTCGTCCAGTTTGTCCTATGTATGTATGGTTGCAGGTGCAAGTAAGTCTGTATACTCCGCTGGTGTTAAATTTATCGGTTATTTCTGTTGATGTCTTGAGGTTGTTTTGTAGAGTGTTGCCCGTCTTTAGTGCTGTCTGTAAACCTTCTTTCTGAAAAAGGTTAGTTAATCTATAAATTTCTGGTCCTGTGTAAGTAAAAATGTGTCGTCGTGTTGTATCGATTGGCTCCTTGTTTTCTTTCTTCTTGTTTTTATGTGTTGTATTGTCTAAGTAGTTTGTCGATAGTAATGCATTTGTAACCGTTATTTTTAGCTATAGTGTAAATTGTGTTAAGTTCTTTGTTATATTTGTCTGGAGAAAGTGGGACTGTCTTAAGTCTGTGAATCATATACCTAAATACTGCGAGTTTATGTTGGATGGGATGGTTAAATTGTGTGTTATTTTTTTTTTTTTGTGTGGACCCTGATTTTTTTAAAAAACTCTTTATATATTCCATTATTATGAATCAGCTTAAAAGCATTTGAAGGTGCTTATTTAGAAAAAAATTTTGCTCATTCTCATAACAATTATTTATAAAACTTGATTACATTTTTACCAATTACTCATGACTTACAAGCTATTGACTTTCTCCTTAAATTTTAATTTTTTATAAATTCATCTACGTGTCCGTGAAATGCGAAAGTTGTCTTTGTCTGATGATTGTTGTTTTTAAAATTGCAATTTCAAGTAAATTTTTAATTGATTCTTTATTTAATGAGAAAATATTGTCTTCAGTTTTTAATAAACGTGTAATTGGTTTAATTAATTTTTTAATAACTTAACTTTTTATTCATTTTTTTATCTAATTCAACTAATAAAAATTTAACTAAATTTCAGTCTAAAAACAAATAATTTTTAATAGATATATAGACCTGAAATCATATAAAATCTATCCAAAATTTATTATTTGTTATTACTTTTTCTATTACTATTGCTACTATTAAAAGCGTTAGATTAAAAACATTACACAAATAACAAAAACACAAAAAAGTGTTTGCGCCTTAAAATTTTTCTTTAATATTAGATTAATATTTTATTAAAGTTTTAATAAATTCTATTATAATTTTATTTCGAAAATTGATTTTATTTATATTTTAATTAAACATTTAATTGAACTAATTAATTTTTAAATAGAAATATTGGTATTATTTTCAATTAAATTGTTCGAATTTGCACTAGCTTATTAAAGAATTTTTAATAAACTTACTACAAATTGGAAAATAAAATACATTGAGTTGGGATTAAATTTATATAGACAAGGTTTTCTGTATTTCGTTTTGAAAGGGGCTTCCAAATTGGGTTACTGGGTTAGGATGAGAATCCTGTGGTATTAAGGTTGAATAAAACTAGGTAAATTTATATGGGAACTTACATTAGTTGTTTTATTTCAATATAATAAGTGGCTAGCGTTGTGCGTGGGATCTTCGGGTTGAGAGTTATGGCTGAGTATCTTCGACTGTTAGCAAAGAGATGTTAAGTCGCTGACGGTTGAATGAAAAAACGTGAAGAAGTTGAACAAGCAAAAACCGAATTCCGCGCTTTTTGCTCGGCCCTGTCAATCCAAAGACCCACCAACGATCATATGTCTTATATAATTCACAATAATATAATTTACAATGTTATTATTTACAATAATATAATTTACAATAATATAATTCAGAGTTAGGAAAAAAAACAATATTCAAACTTAGAAAAAAAAGGAAAAAATAAACGAAAAGGATATAAGTAAAATTTGTTTAAAGTAGCTTAAACATACTGGCCGCCTTGGCCAATATGGCCAACTGACCTATATAGTTTCGGCAAGACATTCAAGGGCACGCAAGGCATCCATCAAAATTCGCTTCTGTTGAAGGGTGGCAATGGAAGTAGTTGGTGAGCGACGAGACGTAGAGCTCTTACGGAGGATCGACTTGTGACGAGAAACTCGAGCAGATCGGTTTTGGTTACTAGCTCGTGCTTGGTCTTGATCTGAGAAATGGGAAGTTCGACGCTGGTTACGGAAACTAAGCGAATCGGGATTTATGAACGGTGCAGACGGAATACGAACACGATTAGGGGTGTGTAGAAGGGTGTGATGTGCCCATCCGCATTTTTTTCACACCTCATCTGATGTACAATGCTCGGTGTTGTGGGATCGTGCGAGACAGTTGCCGCAATACTTGTGTATACGAACATTCCTCTTCCGGTCCTCTGTATTCATTGAGAGAAATTTTTTGCAAAACCTTAACGGATGATATCTGAAGCAAACACGACACTGTTGTAGGTTGCGATTTCTTCTAGCCCTGTTAACTAGAACATTATTAATAGGGAACATTATAAAAAAAAAGAGTTTTGAATCGTATGTGAAATATGTGTATATGGGTATATAAATAAATTTGAGTGTGAATTCACAATTAAGAATCTGAAACCACTTGCAGTATAAGAAATCAAATAAATTAGGTATCTATGGAAGTGTTAAGAGGAAGCACACAAAGTTTACTTATTGCTCTGGTTACCGTTCCCCATTGAGTTTTTACGTCGGCTACTCGTACCAAACCATCGTTGCCAAAATACGTATTTGTGATGCGACCTAATCTCCATTCATTGGGAGGAAGGAGATCTTCCCGAATTATGACAAGTTGACCAACGTTTACATTTTCCTCCAAATTTTGCCATTTATATCTTTTCTGAATCTCCTTTAAATATTCGTCTTTCCACCGTTGAGCGAATTGGTGGTGGATAAATTTTAACCTCTCCCAACGGTTCTGCACGGTGAGGGTATCCAGCGGAGCTTCAGGAAGAGCAATTAAAGGAGCACCGCGTAGGAAATGCCCGGGAGTAAGTGCGAGTAGCTCATTGGGATCATCGGACATCGGTGATAAGGGTCTAGAGTTTAACACTGATTCAATGCGGGACAAAAGAGTCACAAACTCCTCGAACGTATACTTCACATTCTGGGCTACCTTTTTTGAAATGCAGCTTGAAAGATTTTACTCCGGCTTCCCATAAGCCGCCCATATGCGGAGCGTTTGGGGGGATAAGTTGCCATTGGAATCCATGGGATGAATACTTGTCTATCATATCCTTAGACGCTGCACCTATAAACTGGTCGTATTCAAGGCGAAGAGTTCGCTCAGCGCCGACAAAGTTTGTACCGTTATCAGACACGACCTTTTTGGGCAAACCTCGGCGACTAATAAATCGAGTGAACGCCGCTCGGAAGGAGTCCGTGGTAAGATCAGAGCATAATTCGAGATGAACCGACAAAAATACAAACATAACCTTTGTGAAAAGGGGCTTTTCGTAATATCGAAGTTTTTATATAGAATGGGCCTGCAAAATCTAGTCCGGTAATGGTAAACGGTAACGAGAAGGAACTTCTTTCTGTAGAGAGGGCACCCATTAGTTGGGTTTTGACTTGTTGCTTATACCGAATACAAATCACACATTTTCTTATACACGACCGAATCGCTGATCTTAACCGAGAAACAAAGTATTCCCCCCGTATCGCCCTTAACATTAAATTAATCTCAGCATGTAAAAGGAGTTGATGCGAGTACTGAATGAAGAGCTTACAATAGGTCGAAGCAGCAGGAAGGATAATCGGATGTCGCTCATTGAAAGACAGGGCGGAGTTAGCGATCCTGCCGTTTGCTCGAATAATGTTGTTTTCATCTAGATAGGTATTCAGAGAGTACAAAGAACTTTTCCTGCTAACACACTTAGATTTTAATAGCGAATTAAACTCTTCGGGGTAATGGAACACTTGAGTAGTAGAGATTAACATGTACTTGGCTTTCAAAAATTCGTCGTGAGTAATATTGGGTACCTTATCGAGTAGAAATGATATCGCCGTTGCACTTGACAGATTCTGAGTTTTAGAGATGAGACTCAGGGGAGAGATTCCCATGTTCTGTAGTCTCCTCTTTACGGCATTGAGAAATCTAAGAATATATGCTATTATTCTAATAGCTCTATCCCATCTTGAAAATCGGTTCAAGATCCCAACCTCATCAGTGTCTACATAGTGAACTTCTATGTTTCGCTTTTTTTCGAGCGTGCTCTCCTCCCGACTTATTGGCCTTGGCCAATCTTCCGGGGATTTCTGTAGCCAACTTGGCCCCCTCCACCACAAAGAGTTATTCATTAGGTGATCAGTGTTACACCCTCGCGACCCTAGGTCAGCGGGATTATCAGCTGAGCGGACATGGCCCCACGAGGCATTTCCAACATTACGTATTATGTTCGCTGTTCGATTAGCCACATAGGTTTTCCAAGTGTTTGGAGGTTTTTTCAACCAACTTAGGACAATTGAAGAATCGCACCACAAAAAAACTTCATAGTCATGACAAGGGAGGGAAGTGGTAAGTTTTCTAATCAACTTAGATAATAAAAGAGCTCCACAGAGTTCTAATCGTGGGAGACTTACTGGGTTAAGGGGGGCCACCTTCGTTTTTGAAACAAAGAGATGTGATTTGACAGAAGATTCGTGTTGTATTCTGAAGTAAACTACGGCACAGTAAGCTTTCTCTGAAGCGTCACAAAACCCATGAATTTGAGTGGTTAGAGTTGGAGCAAACTCTATCCATCGTGGAATATTCAACGTTGAAATTAAGGGCAGATTGATCACAAAGTTATTCCAAGTTTCAAGCCTGCTAGGTCCGACATTCTCATCCCAGCTAGTGCCCTCTAACCACAGCTGTTGAAGGATAATTTTAGCCCGAATGAGAATGGGAGATACCCAACCGGCTGGATCGTAAAGCTTTGCCACATTAGACAGGATTTGTCTTTTTGTGATAGAATTAACTGGAAAAATCGGTTTGCACGCGTAGGAAAAACAATCAGATAGAGCATCCCATTGTATACCAAGTGTCTTAGTCATACTTCTTGATTGGAATTTGAGGAATTCCGAATCTAAAACGTCATCCTCATGGACAGAAGATAAAATTTCTGAGCAGTTAGCCGTGATCTTTTTTAATGGAAAGCCCGCAGATTTTAACACTGCGATTACTTGTGCCAATGAATCAATTGCTGATTGAACGTCATGGGCACCTGATAAAATGTCATCGACATATGTGTCTCTTGTGAGAATGTATGCGGCTTGCGGGAACCGCTCTTTTGAGTCTTCTGCTAATTTAATTAGGGTTCTGATGGCTAAATAAGGTGCACAGTTGACACCAAAAGTGACAGTCCTCAGTGCAAAGTCCTTCACAGATGTTTCTGAATCTTCGCGAAAGAGAATTCGCTGAAACTGAATGTCTTCTTCATTCACTAAAATCTGGCGATACATTTTTTTAATATCGTTGAAAACATATTTATAGAGTCGCCACTTTAAAATAAGCGCCATCAAGTCGGCTTGTAGCGTGGGTCCTACATACAGAATGTCATTCAAGGAAATTCCGGAAGTAGTTTTCTTAGATGCGTTGAACACGATTCTAACCTTAGTACTGTGGCTTTCGGGTTTAAGGACAGCGTGGTGATGTAAATAAAAGGAAGTACAACCACGAGGGGATATGTGTTCTGAGGAAATTGTGGGTTCCATATGCTGAAGAGTCAAATATTCTTTCAATACGTTCCTATAAGTGTCTCCTAATTCACCCTTTCTCTTCAAAGATTGCTCTAGGCTGAGATATTGTGCCAATGCATGGGAGCGAGATAAACCAATCCGCTTATCACTAGGTAAGTTCCATTTGAACGGAAGTTTAACTACATACCGACCCTCGGCATTACGAAAGGTGGTTCTCCGATATAATGATTCACAGTATTCACTTTCGCCTTTCCTTTTTTTTTCTAAGTTTGAATATTGTTTTTTTTCCTAACTCTGAATTATATTATTGTAAATTATATTATTGTAAATTATAACATTGTAAATTATATTATTGTGAATTATTATAAGACATATGATCGTTGGTGGGTCTTTGGATTGACAGGGCCGAGCAAAAAGCGCGGAATTCGGTTTTCGCTTGTTCAACTTCTTCACGTTTTTTCATTCAACCGTCAGCGACTTAACATCTCTTTGCTAACAGTCGAAGATATCAGCCATAACTCTCAACCCGAAGATCCCACGCACAACGCTAGCCACTTATTATATTGAAATAAAACAACTAATGTAAGTTCCCATATAAATTTACCTAGTTTTATTCAACCTTAATACCACAGGATTCTCATCCTAACCCAGTAACCCAATTTGGAAGCCCCTTTCAAAACGAAATACAGAAAACCTTGTCTATATAAATTTAATCCCAACTTAATGTATTTTATTTTCCAATTTGTAGTAAGTTTATTAAAAATTCTTTAATAAGCTAGTGCAAATTCGAACATGATCCTTTCGATCCTTAAATAAATGAATTAAACATAAAGGTACATAAATATCATTTATAACCAGAAGCAGGGTTTTACTCCTAAATACAGTCCACAACACAATTTCGTTCATGTTGACCAATGTTAATTGAATTCGCCGTATTATACAACGCTGGTCAATGTTGAATAGTCGCAACATTTCTGTTGAAGTAGAGGACAAACAACACGAATGAAAAGTAAAAAGAAGGTAGTACATTATTAAAATAAATAAAAAAAAGAAAACACGCGTTCCACAAAAAATTGTGATTATTAATTAAAAATAAATTGTGCACATCAAGGAAAAATTCGAAGTGAGTGATTAACAGACATTGCCCAGTGTAATTGCCGTAGAACAGAAAAGGAAGCAGCCTTTCAACCATAATTTTGCTTACGCACATGTAAGTACCAAATAATATAACCGCTGGAACAGTAGATAGATAGGAATCTATACGTACTTTTGTACATACACACATGGGTATTCACATTACCATGCATGGGTTAATATAGCAATTTAATTTCAAACGGGATATAATTTACATATCTACATATGTACATACCTACAAGCACATACGTTCATATACATACATATACACTAAATTCTTTAGCATTGACAACAGAGGAATAGATCAACAGAAATTTTTGTTGTTGAAAAACATCCACCTTTTGTTTTCAAGAGAATTAGAGGAAATTTTACTGAAGTTAATTCTCTCTCACTCGCTCAATTCGCCGTATATTTGATGATGCACATACATGTTTGATAATTTGGTGATACCAGATATTTTTTCCTTTTTCGTCGACTTTTTAGTTAGTCGACTTTTCGTTTTATCAGCATTTACTTTTGAATTATTATAACTATAAAAAAAAACAAAATACATATATACTTGTAAAAGGTAACAGATAATCATCTTGATAACAAGAACTATTTGGAATAGTGTTTTATGTAACTCATCTTTTTATATAAAGTTCGCTAACCCAAGCGAACAGTTGTTGCATATGTATATTGTTTGCTCTCCCAGCGAACAAGTATTTTCTCAGCTTTAAAATATATTATTGTTATCACTTTTTTTTTATATAAAGTTCGCTAATCCCAGCGAACAATTGTTCCATTTGTATACTGTTTGCTCTCCCAGCAAACAAACAATTTCTCAATTGAAAAAATTTTTTTCTTTTATTACTCTTTTTATATAAAGTTCGCTAATCCCAGCGAACAATTGTTCCATTTGTATACTGTTTGATCTCCCAGTAAACAAACAATTTCTCAATTGAAAAAAAAATTTCCTTTTATTACTCTTTTTTCTTTTATTACTCTTTTTATATAAAGTTCGCTATTCCCAGCGAACAATTGTTCCATTTATATACTGTTTGCTCTCCCAGCAAACAAACAATTTCTCAATTGAAAAAATTTATTTCTTTTATTACTCTTTTTATATAAAGTTCGCTAATCCCAGCGAACAGTTGATGCATATGTATATTGTTTGCTCTCCCAGCAAACAAATATTTTCTCAATTCTAAAATTTATCATTTTTATTACTCTTTTTATATAAAGTTCGCTAATCCCAGCGAACAATTGTTCCATTTGTATACTGTTTGCTCTCCCAGCAAACAAACAATTTCTCAATTGAAAAAATTTATTTCTTTTATTACTCTTTTTATATAAAGTTTGCTCTCCCAGCGAGCGGTTGTTGCATATGTATATTGTTTGCTCTCCCAGCAAACAAGTATTTTCTCAACTTTAAAATATATCATTGTTATCACTCTTTTTATATAAAGTTCGCTAATCCCAGCGAACAATTGTTCCATTTGTATACTGTTTGCTCTCCCAGCAAACAAACAATTTCTCAATTGAAAAATTTTTTTTCTTTTATTACTCTTTTTAGATAAAGTTCGCTCTCCCAGCGAGCGGTTGTTGCATATGTATATTGTTTGCTCTCCCAGCAAACAAGTATTTTCTCAACTTTAAAATATATCATTGTTATCACTCTTTTTATATAAAGTTCGCTAATCCCAGCGAACAATTGTTCCATTTGTATACTGTTTGCTCTCCCAGCAAACAAACAATTTCTCAATTGAAAAATTTTTTTTCTTTTATTACTCTTTTTAGATAAAGTTCGCTAATCCCAGCGAACAATTGTTCCATTTGTATATTGTTTGCTCTCCCAGCAAACAAGTAATTTCTCAATTGAAAAAAAAATTTTTTTTCTTTTGTTACTCTTTTTATATAAAGTTCGCTAATCCCAGCGAACAGTTGATGCATATGTATATTGTTTGCTCTCCCAGCAAACAAATAATTTCTCAATTCTAAAATATATCATTTTATTACTCTTTTTATATAAAGTTCGCTAATCCCAGTGAATAATTGCTCCATTTGTATATTGTTTGCTCTCCCAGCAAACAAACAATTTCTCAATTGAAAAAAAAAATTTATTTCTTTTATTACTCTTTTTATATAAAGTTCGCTAATCCAAGCGAACAGTTGTTGCATATGTATATTGTTTGCTCTCCCAGCAAGCAAGTAATTTCTCAATTGGAAAAATTTATCATTTTTATTACTCTTTTTATATAAAGTTCGCTAATCCCAGCGAACAATTGGTCAATTTGTATATTGTTTGCTCTCCCAGCAAATAAATAATTTCTCAATTGGAAAAATTTATTTCTTTTATTACTCTTTTTTATTAAAAAGTTCGCTAATCCCAGCGAACAGTTGTTCAATTTGTATGTTGTTTACTCTCCCAGCAAACAAACGTTTTCTCAACTTTAAAATATATAATTTTTATTACCCTTTTTGTTAAAAAGTTCGCTAATCCCAGCGAAAAATTGTTCCATTTGTATATTGTTTGCTCTCCCAGCAAACAAATAATTTCTCGATTAAAGAAAACCAAAAAAAATAATTTATTTCTTTTATTATTTTTTTTACATAAAGTTCGCTAGTCCCAGCGAACAATTTTTGCGTTTTTTATCGACTTTGCGCTCATATTAGTCGAAATACCAAGCACGCGGTATAGCCGAGCTTTTGCAAAAATGTCTGAGAATTTCATTTTCGACTCAGACGATTTTGTCACTTTCTGCTCTGAATTTGACAACACTCCAATTGAAGAACTTACCGACTCGCTTCTCGAAGCCAATCTACAGGACCTTGACGGTCGGTGGGCAAGTTTGCAACAATCTTACAGATCCCTCTGTACAGGTAAAGCAACACTAGGGAAAACTGAACTAGTGGAAGCCGCTCGTGGGAAATTCCTAACATGCACCCGAGATTTTCATAAATGCAAAGCGAAAATAATAGACCTGCGAAAAGCTTTCGTAGAAAATATCCCGGCTAGTTATGATGCCAACCCAACAAATGAAGAACAATTTGCGCATATACATGTTCCCCCTTGTGATACTGATATCTTTTACGGTGGATATGAAGAATGGCCGTCCTTTCGGGATATGTTCACGGCCGTATACATTGATAATCCCAAAATACCCGCAGTACAAAAACTTTATCATCTTAGAGTTAAAGCTCAAGGTCAGGCAGGCAGTATTATAAAAAAATACAAATTATGCGCAAATAACTTCCTACTCGCGTGGGAAGCATTGCGAGAGCGGTATGAAAATAAAAGGATACTGGTAGAAAACCAAATCAAAATTCTTCTGGATTTGCCCTCGTTTTCTTCTGAAGTAAGTGGATGCCTTCAGAATATACAAACCACGATAAACGATTTCTTAAAGTTGTTTCTCTATATATTCAAAACTCAATTTTTTATAACTATCGGTTAAGTAGTTAGGGCTTGAAAGGGTATATTTATTATATAAGTTAGATGGATAATAACGATTGCTGTACTTTATATTTGGATTTTCTCTGTAGTAACTTATTGACCAAAACATAACTTTAAAATTTATGTCAAAAATATAGTTCAGCTTTTGGATGATTGCATGTTAATCAAGTAATAAAGTTTTATCTTTAAAATTCACCAACACCAAGTAAATACACGTAGGTTGTGATGGATCAAACAATTAATTAGCAAACTAACAGTGGAGGCTAAAATAATGATACACACTAAGTTACCAGTAAAAAAATTAGTTTTTGCCTTTGACTCTTATAAAAGTCAAAATTGTAAAAATATACATTAACTTAAAAAAAAACAAGGCAATTGTTAAACTTGTTCGCAAGTAACACTGCACTGTGGAGCTATTTTTTTTTTTTTTAACTAGAAAAATAATTAAGATAGAATTTACACTTGGCACAATATATGCAAAGATTTTGAAAACAATTTTTATTTTTAGTAACATTTTAAAACTCGAAGTACAATTTTTATATATTTTTAAATTGTTTTATGCCTCACTTTTCATTGCAATGCACAAAAGAGCACAAATGTATGCATGTTTCATATGGACATGTATTAGCAATATTGTCAGTGATAATAAGCTTAAGTTCCCTTAAGGATCTAAAATGTCATGTTCATTTACTGTCAATGTTTTACTTTTGAATAATTTAAACTGCTTCAGTTGTTAGATGATTATTACTGCTCAAGTGTATTGTTATTTGCTGTGTATTTTTAGACACGAGTTAAGATGTGTTTCACTTTAACACCCACCTTCTTTACACAAGAGCAAAGTTACATACAATAACATCATAATTTCAACAAGATAAATAAAATTGCTTATTTGTAAGGAAAGTATCTTTAAAAGAATTCTTTTTTATAAAAAAGAAAAGATTTAAAAAAGTACCTTTTTCCAGAACAAAATAAGTTTAAAATAGTAACTATTTTAAAAACGTATCCTCTGCAAATTCTTTTAAACAAAAAAATTTTTAATTTTTCCCAATCAGGGATTGAACCGTAGATTTTTACAAATCAATTTAAATTTACTTTTTCGGCTTTGGTTCATTTTTTAATTTAATTTTTACAAAGAAGAATTATTTTTCAAATGTATGCGGACTTTTTTGTGAAAATGCGGTATTACATTCTGCCAGCGTCTAATTTTTATTGTTTTTTTTTTTTTTTGAGAACGTCCGCATACATTTGAAAAATATTTTTTCTTTGTAAAAAATAAATTAAAAAATAAACCAAAGCCGGAAAAGTAAATTTTATTTAAAAGGAAGGAAACAAAGTAAAAGAAAGAAAAGGTACCTTTATAAGAAAAAGTACTTTCTGAAAATATTTATCTTTTGAAAATAGTGTACTTTTTAAAAATTATCTTTGCTAAGAACGCTTGTTTTTCAACAAATTATTTTTAAATCTTACCACTCTCTTTTGTTTTTAAAAAAGTACACTTTTTAAGTTAAAATACCTTTTCTAAAAAGTACCTTTAAAAGTATTTCCCTTAAAATAACGCCTTTAATTGGAAAACATCTGTTCAGAGTTTCCTTTTTGGAAAATTAAATAGTAATATATAAAGAAAATATGCTCGATTAAAAACAATAACTATTTAAGAAAGTACTTGAGTACTATTTAAAAATTTAATATTTTAAATTAAATGTTTTTTGTTAAATAATCAGCTGCCTTAATTTTAATTGTTATAAATATACGTATTTATAAATGATCAGTTAAAGAGTTTAAGAAACTTTCTAAAAAAAAGTACCTTAAAAAAGGACTTTTTAAAAAAGTACTCTTTTAAGCCAAACTATTTAATCATATATTTTAAAGACTAGCGGCTAGAAGACCTTTAACGAAAACTGTTTTAAAAAGATACTAGTTCTAAAATGCACACTTTCATTTCAATATCCGTTAAATATCTAAAATTTTAAGCAAAAAATTTCAAATTTTTGATCTTTGTGAAAAACGTAAGTTTTGATTAAAAGAATCTTTTTAATTATATACAATATAAGTGCAACTTTTCAAGAAAGTAAAGATATAAAAACTTGCCTTTAACGAAGACATTTATTAAATTGAGTTTTTTTTTTTTTTTCTTATTCTCTGTTGCAGTACTTTTCTCAGTACCTTTCACAAAAGTTGTCGCAAAAGATTTATTTCGGTGATAATTAGCTTATGTAAAAAGTCCTTCTTTAAAATCGCCATTTGAAAAGGTACCAAATTACCTTGGTTCAAAGTACCCTTTTAAATAGTACTTGTGCATTTCACGAAAAAATATACTTATTTAACAAACACCTAGTTTTTATTGAAAAGTACCTTTTTGGACTTCTCACCTTATAGAAACAAATCAAATATAAAAATATTCTCTACTTCAAGCACTTTTCACAGAAAAGTTTTTAATTATTATTACGATAAACTTTCTTTGTCCAACAATATAAATTATCTATACTTTTGGTTACTGCAAAAAAGTAAAAGAAAAAATGTGAAACACAAAACTTTTTACTGGATTTTTTATGCGTATTATTCCTTTTGGATGGCCAATAATATGTTAGGAAATGGTGATGCTGGTCAATTACACATTTTTCTACACTTTTTTTTTTCTTTATTTTTTGAGGTGATTTAAAATGTATTTTGAAATTATTTTAAAACTTTTAAGTGTTTTTAACAGCTCTACACGCTTTATTGTCCATGAAGTAATTAAAATAAAAGTGCGGTGTTTAAATAATGAAAAAAATCCAATAAATAAAATAATACGATTCTTAAAGTACTCGTATAATTGCTTTTATAAACATTTTCATTTCACTTAAGCAAATTTAATGTGAAAATTAAAATCAATGGCCCATATTCATAGTTATATAATAAAGTCGACTCTTGCTTAAGTATACTCTAAACTTAAAAGCTCTTATTATCTTTTTTGTGTTCATAGTCGAAAATAAAGCATACTTTTAGTCGAATCAACTTTAACTGGGTGTCATTTCTAGTTTGATAAATGTTTTCATACAATTTCTAATGATTTTATGTCTACAAATTCTTTAAACAATATTTTTAAAACTATAGAAGGATTTATATATAAACAGTAATAGATAAAAACAAAAGATTAAGGTCCATTTTTATAATCTGCATGATTAACAGTGCATTTACACATAAAGAAAAATTTCTTCCAAATACCTTCTGAATTGTAGACAAAAAAGGTAAAGTTCATTTTTAAAACATTATCGAAACGAAAAGTTGCATAAAATTTCTAAACATAGAAAATATTGCCGCATTAACGGTGAATTAATTTTTTATTTGCGATTAGCTTACTCACAAAAACAATTCTTGATTAACGGCGTTGTTTGCAAATACGGTACTAAATGCTGCCACATTTTTGTTTTTGGTTAAGTGGTTTTGCTTATTAGGCCTTATAATTATTTTTTAAAAGTAACATTTCGAAGTTTAAGAACAAAAAAACTGTTTATAATTAATTTTGGAAAATGAAAAATTGAGCGTAAATTATTTTAGCGGGTATAATTATAAAATGTTCAAATATATTTTGTCGATATTTTATTAGTTAAATATAAATTTGCTATCAGGGGGCAAATTATGGTAACACTAAAATGTCAAAAATATTCTTGCCGTTTAAACAGTGACTTAAATAATTACAAATAATTTTTATTTGCAGATAGAGTACGTATAAACGTAGTAAAAGAAATCCAAAAAGAAACACCTTTAGGACTTAAAGTTCAAATCCCATTAAATATTTTGCTTATTTAATATTGCCTGTATTAACTATGTAAATATTTTTTTAATTAGGATTACCATCACATGTAAAAAGTTATAGGGCAACAGTAAGATTGTTGCAATGAGAAAAAATTATAATTTTTTTTGTTAACATAAAATATATTAAATTTAGAATTTCAAATTGGTGTAGATCTTTTTAAAATCTGAGGAAAAATTAAAATTAAGTGAGTGTGGACGTGAAAAAAAGTGTTAGAATATTGTGACTTTTTAATGTTTGCTTTCAATAGTAACCACAAGGTAAATGTTTGTCTTGTCTTTTCAAAATTAATTTTGAATATGGGGCAACTTCAAAAAATAAGGAAGAGTAGCATTTGTAGAGTTGTGTAGGGAAGATACTGAAACAAATCAATAATACAATTCTCACATGTTACTAAGGCTCGCGCAATCTATGCGTTTACCGAAGGCAATAGAAATTAGAATTGTGTAGTTCATAAACGAACTAGTTCATTTAAACGTTTCTATCGTTTGAACTGAGTGAACTAGTTCACACTTTTAAGTATACCTAGTTCATTTTTGAACTAGATTTTGTATTTGAACTACCAGACAAGATAAACTAGAATCCATGTCTGTGTTTCCTTGTTGACTATTTCGGACATGAAATTAGTTCTGCGATGCATTTCATTAAACATTCGTTTTGGCAATGCTACTGTGTTGTTGCCATCATTTTTGAAAAAAAAAACATATAAATTAAAGAAAGCATTTGAACTAAAGGTTGAGAAGTACGAACAATACGTCAACAAAACATTAGAACTAAGAGAAATTTTAAGCTAAAAAGAGCTATGAACTAAGATTTGAACTAGTTCATTTTCAAACTTTAACTAAAAAGAACCATCACTAAATTGAACTATATGCACAAGTCTAGTAGAAATGGTTGGCTTTTGTAAAATAGAGAGTTATTAATCACAGTTCTTATCTCTAAATATGCATAACGCTCGCCTTTCGGTTACACATCACCATGACAGTAATGATCAGCATCAGGTTGCTTATTAAACTCTACCAGCCAATAAACATAATTTAATTTGATTTAAATTTCAATAAAATCATTTTTTAATTTGCCAACAATGTGCCTTAAAGTTTTATAGTCATACAAAATCCAACCAGCCGCTTGGATACAACATATTTATTGCCATAATGATGTCCAGTTCTTCAACGATTGGTGGTTGGTATCATAAATGCTTAAAGCATGTGAGTGGAATTTCTACCAATTAAAATTCCTTTCGCCTATTTAATTAAACATTAAATTTGTAATTCTATATACATACACATGTATGTATGTATGTATGTAAATTTATATAATAAATGATTTTTATTTTTAAATAGAAATTAAAACATTTCCTACAAATGCGTTTAAATATTTTAAAATAATATTGCAAACACACAATTGCAGCGAGCAATATTTTATAACATCTGTTTTGAAAATATTTTCATGGCAAATATGTATTTTCATATTACAAGTCATAAATTATTATTAAGTATTAAATTACATATTTGTTTATTTTATTCACATATACATATATGAATATTTAAAAATAATAATATCAGTGTTAACATAGGATATCATAGCACACACGCAAATTAAAAAAAAATGGAGAACTATAGAATTCTTGCTTTAAACATTTATGCATATCATGCAGCGTAGATAATTCATACGTTTGTGCTGCCATTTAAGGATATTAATTTAATCTAATATCATTTTATCATTATTACACGTAATATTAAAAATGTTTCATTTGCAAAACTACCAAAATTTGTATAAAACTATTATGAGATTTTATATCCGTCTGTAAATTATATAAATCCATATCAAACACACAACATATTTAACTAAAACAAATACGAATACCAACAAATGTAAAACATTATATTATTTAGATATTTATATTTTTGCACACTATATTGCAAAAACTATCGTTAAAGAAAAGTATAATTGGTTCTTCTTCATGGTTGGCAAACAAATATATTTTTATATGCTACCTACGTTTAAAAATTGAATTTTTTACAAAAGCTTTTTTTATAAAAGGTAATTTTTGTAATATGTAATTTTGTAAAAAAAAATACTTTTTGTAAAAGGTACTTTTTAAAAAAATGTCCTTTTTTAAAAGTACTTTTTGCAAAAAGTACTAATTTTTTACAAAAACTTTTTCGAAGCGACAGGTCTGTTCAAACTTGTATTTAGAAAGAAATTAATAATAATATCGAAATCATTTAATGAGAAATCTTTTGTAAAAAAGTACTTTTATAAATAAGTTTTTATTTTAAAAGCTTTAAAATTTTTTTAAAAGTTTTTTTAATCGTTTTCTCCTTAAATAAAAATAACTAAAAAGCGGTACCTTTTTAAATATTTTTACAAATTTGGAGGAACTATTATTAAGAATTAAATTTTAGGTGTTGTTTTTTAGTTTTAATTTTAAAGGTACTTTTAACAAGGAAGAAGGAAACAATTTTTTCCTACTTTTTATACTTTTTTTCTTTTAAAAAGTACTTTTTGTAAAAAATACTTATTTCTTACAAAATTTTTTTTGAGAAGACAGCTCTTTTTAAAATTGTACTTAAATTTTAATAATAACGAAAGGATTTAATAATAAATCTTTTGTTAAAAAGTACTTTAAAAAAAAGTTCTTAATTTAAAAGCTTTAAAAAATTTTTAAAAAGTTCTTTAGCGCTTTCTTCTTAGGTAAAAGAACTAAAAATCGGTACATTGTTAAATTCTGTTTTTAGCTATTTTTTTAAATTTTGAGGAAGCAAGCTAAAAATACATTTTGTTGGTAGTTGTTTTTTTTGTTATTGTTGTTACATAGGTCCTTTTAACAAGGAAGGAGGGAAAAATTTTTAAGAATAATTTTTTGATTTTTTTTTCTTATATTAATTACTTAAGACATCTTTTCTTAAGTAAATCGGTGTTGTTCCGCCAGCTGTTTATTTGGTACCTTTGGTGAGAACATTATTTTTAAGCCGCGTTTTGAATAGCACCAATATTTTTTCTTGTTAAGAAGGTACTTTTTTAAATTGGCAATTTCTGTTTGAGGTTTTTGTATGTACTTCATTTAAAGTGATTCTTCCTTTAGAAAAATTTTTGTTTTTCTTTTTCTTTTTAAAAAGTATTTTTTGTAAAAAGTACTTATTTGTTACAAAAACTTTTTGAAGGAACAGGACCGCTCAAAATTGTTTTTAAAAAGATATTAATAATAATAATAACGAAAAAGTATATTAAAATAATAAATCTTTTGAAAAAAAGTACTTTTATAAATAACTTTTTATTTTGAAATTTTTAAAAATATTTTAAAAGGTTTTTTTATCGCTTTCTTTTTAGATAAAAAATAACTAAAAACGGTACCCTTTTAAATAATCTTTTAAGCTATTTTTAAAAATTTGGAAAAAATTTTTGGGGGTTCTTTTTAAAATAAACTAGTTTTAGGGTTTTTTTTGTTTTTTTGTTTTTGTTACAAAGATACTTTTAACATTGAAGCAGGAAAACATTTTTCAAATTATATTTTGGAAGTTCTCTTTTAAATAAGCTATTTTTAAGACATTTCTTTTTCTTGGTACGAAGGTACTTTAAAAAATTGACAATTTCTGATTGATCTTTTTGTGATGTACACCTTTAAAATTAATTTTAATTTGATTAAAAAAATTTTTATTTCACTTTAAATTAATTTTTCGAAAATTCTAGAGCAACTTTTAAAAAATGTTATCCTTTAAAAAGTACTTTTTCAAAGAGTACTTTTAAAAATTGTGATTTTTTGTTATAAAAAATCTTTGTTTAAGGTTAATAACAGAAAACTCCAAACAAAAACTGCGAAAAAAAAATCTAACTTCAGAAAAGGGTACTTTTTTATTAAAGAAAAAGCCCTTTGAAAAGGGTCACTTTCAATAACCTTATCTTCAAAAAGACCGCTTTTTAAGAATAAAAGTAAAATAATTAAATAAAAAACAATATTTTGAGTAGCGCATTTATAATTTCTAATGAGTCGACGAAAATTTTAATATAACAAATAAAAAGTCATTAAAATAAATCAAAAATTTTAGTTTTGCTTCATTTCCTTTTCTATTGAAGTTCCTTTTGATATTTTGGCATTGCTCCACATCTAATTCATAATGTAATGATTTCGTAATAATAATAATTTTCAAATGAGATTTTTTGTTTAATATGTGTGTGTACATATTCATATTTAGTTTTTTCTACACATTTATATTATTATTGCAATGGATAAGATTTTAGGAAAACTATTTAATATTTTACAAATGTTTACGTAAATACAATTCTGTTGATGAAGCAAAACATAAATTTTAATAAAATTTTTTATCTAACAAAATAACATTAGAGAAAAGCTTTTCCTAATAGTTGCTTAGGAAGTTTTAAATTTTATTTTTAATGAACTTCTCTAAGGAAATGTCATTAATATTTCTGTGATTTTTTTTTAGATAACTCTCAGTATTTAAATATTACAGCCGTTTCGGAAATAAATCGTACAAAAAATATTTCATCAATATTAAAAATTAAATGGTAAATTTATCAAAAACAGAAAAATATAGAAAATATTTTACTATATTTTAGTTCTAATACGCTGACTAATCCGCTAAATTAAAAAACTTTCGTCTAACAACTGTCAAAAGAGATTCGTAGTTAATAAGAAAAATTTGATCTCGCAATCGTTAATTTTTAGAAAATTTTAAAATCTTACAAAATCCTAAAAAATTAAAAAAATAAATATAAAATTACTTTGAACCATTATTTTCAAACTTTTTTAATTTATATTTGTTTAATTATATTATTTTGCTTATTTCACATTTTCAAATGACTTCCTAAATTAGCACTTATAATTCTAATTAACATACACACATACACATACACATACACACACACATAAAGAATTGTTTTAAGGCAACTATTAAATTTATTATATGCAGTAGTAACATACTGCACCAACTCACAGTGGGCCCGATCAAGAAAAATTACTTCTTATTGATAGAACTTTTAACAAAACATTTAATTAAATTTTTAATTTTTCCAATCAGGAATTGAACCGTGGAATATTCAGCTCTATTGCGAAAGTCGTTGTCGACTTCGTTGTCATTTTTAGCCACAGGCAAATATGGTCGACGCAGACGTCAACTCAACACTCAGTTTGTAATAATTTTCGCGCATGTGTTGACGTCGACATGTTATCGATAATTTAAAAAAAAATATCATCTCCATTTATTTTGGCAGTTATTAAACATAATTTTTAAATTTTTGTAAAAAAATGTTGTTTATATTTGAATCAAGTGGAAGCAGTGATGAAAAATAAATATAAATAATGTCTAGGGTTCGGAGAAAAGTAGTGAGACAAAGATCAGAGATTTTTATTTTTCCGGACATCAAGTAAGTGATTGAACAGTTTGCCACGTATTTGTAATAAGAAGTTAACTTTAAATTGTTGTGCATTTTGAACAGTTTTATTGAATATTGTTGACTTAATAAAACAGCATTTAAATTTGCATTAAAAGAAAAACTGAGCCTTTAATGAGAAGCGCCATTCGTTCAACACGTTAAAGCTGGCTACAACATTGCGGTTCTTGGCACAAGGCTTATACCATTCGAGCTGAGAACTTTGTTGATAAAAACAAAGTCAAATCCAGTCAACGTCGACGTAATTTTGCATTCATTAATATAAATTTGCCGCCGATAACTCTCTTACTCTTAATATTGACGACGACAAAACAGTGAGTGTTCCGTCGACATCACTTGTAACGACGTCGACATTCGTAATAAGGATGATTATAAATGAATGAAAATTTACTTTTTGGCTTAAGTTCATTTTTTAATTTAATTTTTATAAAGAAAAATTATTTTTCAAATGCATGCGGACGTTTTCTAAAGAAAAAAGGCAAAATTAGACGCAAGCAGAATGTAATGCCGCATTTTCCGGACCGCCAAAACCTTCATCAGCATTCTTCGCATATTTTGCATTAGATGTTTTATTTGATGATCTTTTAATTTAATTTAAATTCTAAAAAAATCATTTTCAGCGTCTACTGCAGTTCGCTTTTTTAAATTTATAAAACAATTGACATTTGATTATTTAAGCAAACTACGGTCGGCTTTGTTGTTTGCTTAAGAAAATTAAACTTGACGAAAAGTTGTTTAAGTACATTATAGTTATACACGTTTGAATATGTGTAATCGCACAGTTGTTTAAGCTATCTTAAGCACATTATAGTTAAGCCTTAAGTCCCACAAGAAAATAGAGAGGTGTCAAATCCCATTACCTTGGAGACCAATAAATATCTCCATTTCTCGAAATCACGTTGTCGTGGAGTTTTTAATTTAATAATTTGATAAGTCGTATGGCACGTAGCTCCATCCTTTTAAAACTACAGGTCACGCGGGTCAATTTTATCCATATTTTAAAACAAGGAATCATAGATCATAAGGCTTCAGCGATCTGCATTGAGCTTATTAAGAGCTCCAGCATAAGTTTTGAAGTAATAACGTCTTATGATGCGTGTAAATCGCACAAAACACTCAATTTGCATGGGTGTAATAGAGTCGGAAGGGTCTATAGTGTATTGAGTTCATTTTACTTGCGGCAATTTTGTTTATTAACAAACGCGTTAAGCCAAAAATTACGTCTATATGTTGTGTGAGGCTGATGATCGATTTAGGATTTTATAATTTCCAATTTTTAAATTTCATTATTAGAAAAAATCGACATTTGTTTATGTAAATAGTCTTATTAATTTTAAGTTTTGTGTTAAATTTGTACAAATCTGGTACAAAAAAGCGTCTGGTTATCAGAGCTTTTACAAATATTGACTGATTTCAAATATTGGTGTTTTAATTTGAAAACTTTTTACTTCTTACTTACTTAAGCTTATCCTGTTAGTCCCCATTCATCATTTGAGCAATTTAATCACAACCTAAGAAACATTTTTTAGTCATTATCAGTTTTAGTCATTAAATAAAATTACTATTTTTTTAATAAGTCCAAATAGAAATTGCTCACTTGATTTAAAATAACATCATCGATCCTCTCCAGCAAGGCTTAAGTTCGTTCTACAAGAAAGTTTTGAAATAAGATTCATAGGATTTTTTATCCTCCCTTATTTTCTTCTTATAAATTTAAATTTATCACTGGTATTTAAAACATGTCAATATAATTAATAAATCAAATGAGTGACATTTTCCCAAAATTTTAAAAGATGGTTACAATTTCAATATCCTAAAATCTTGAAGTCTTAGTCCCAATTCGCACGATGCAAGTATTTAAGCTGAGCTGATTAGGTTGTAGGCAACGGGGTGTGGTAAAATTAAATGAGTACAGACTTGCTTGTACTTGCAATTCGCTTTGCTTCCATATTCGTAAAACAAAAAAAAAAAAGATGTGTGTGTGTACATTCAGGCAAAATCTGAACAATTTAAGCAATAAGACTTGCACTGTGCGAACAATAATGAAAGTTCAAAGAAGAAAATGAAAATAAGCAGTCTTATTTTCTTGCATCGTGCGAATTGGGACTTAGATAGATGATTTTGCATTCCCCTCAAGTTTATCGTTTTGTCGTTCGGACCCACTGTACACTGCAGTTGAATTTACAAATATTTTAACATTAATTTGTTTTTAATTTATAAATAATGAGCACAAGTATACAAGTGTATGTGTGTGTGTGCCACAGTTATTATTCAACACGTTTTTCAATATGCATTTGTTTGAGAATCATATTTATGAATTTATATCCTATGTTTAATTGCGTCAATTTTAATTTATTTGTGTAAATTTTATATTAAAATAGTAAACAAAATAACCGATAAACATTATTTAATATTTTTAATTTATGAATACAATAGCAATGGCATCAGCTATAAAATGATGCGGGTAAATAAATAAACGCCAACGACATCAAGTCATTTTTAAGAGATTTTTACTCAATTCACAAGCTATTGTAAATTTTAAGTTTAAAACTTGCTGTTTATAGCTTCAAAATGTTCAAATTAATAACTGACAACTTTATAAAAATGGTAGCAAACGCGTGCATAGAAATAACCAATAACTAATTTACAACTATGGAAAAATCCGCCGATTTAACACATTTACAACGGTTATGATTTGAACAATTATATTTTATTTTATAAAGAAAACTTAAGGCGAATAACCTTTACCTAAGGCGAGTAGATAACAGATGCTAATTTATTTATGTTCGGCGTTGCAGAAAATGTCAAACTCCATAATTATAAGTTAGCGCAAATTTTTTTGATATGAAGTTTGACATTTTCTGCAACGGCGAAAATGAGTGAATTCGCCACTGCCACCACCTGGTACATGATTTCGTCATGGGTGTAAGTAACTTTAGGCGAATTAATTACCAGTGTCAGTTATGGCGAATTCATTGATTTTCGCCAGTAACCTAACTTTAAAACCATGGCGAAATAATTTACCAGGTGGTGGCAGTGGCAAATTTCATTCATTTTCGCCGTTGCAGAAAATTTCAAACTTTATATAAAAAAAATTTTCGCTGATTTTTTATATATGGAGTTTGACATTTTCTGCAACGGCGAAAATGAATAAATTTGCCACTGCCACCACCTGGTAAATTATTTCGCCATGTTTAAAACTCCGTATATAAAAAAACAAAGCGTATCAATTTCTAGGTGGTCGCGATGGCGAAATCATTAATTTTTGCCGAAACACTAAATGTCAAACTCTATATACAAAAAATATGTGTAATGTGTTTATATGGTATTTGACATTTAAAGTCTCGACGAAAATTAGTAAATTCGCCATCGCGACCACCTGATAATTGATTAGTAAAAAATCAGTACCTTGGCGAAATTATACTTAGAAGCCGCAATGGCGAATTTATTAATTTTCGCCGAAACGCTAAATACAATCTCTATATAAAAAAAATTATGCATGTTTTTATATACAGAATTTGAATTCGCCATAGCGACCACCTAATATTGATTCGCTTTATTGATTCGAGCTAACGGCAAAAATTACTGAATTCTCCATCACTTTCACCTGGTACTGTATTCGCCTTGACGTAACTATAAGAACAGAAATTTAGTTTGTTAGTCTTAAAACGGCAATAATTATGTTAATTTTGTATAAAAAAATTTTAAATTTAACAAACGTATTGCTAAAAATTGTTTTTCCTTTTTTTCACAAATTCGATTAGATTTTTTGTACTTTAATTTCTTTGGTCAGCTTTTTTTAACACGTTGAGTCCAGCGAGTAATAATGAATTCGCCTTGTATATTTACCTTACTTATATGTCTTGACTCTAATAATATAAAAAAAATTTGATTCAACCATAGCGCAATCATGTACCAGGTGATAGCAAGCGAATTCATTCATTTTTTGCCGTTGTTAAAAATGCCAAGCTTTATAGAAAACAATTTATCACTGTAACTGTAACCCCTAACTGTAACCCCTGCCTTGGATACATTGTAACTGTAAGTTAACTTTTACCTAAACAAATTCTTTACATAAAAAATAATCAATATTTCAAAAGGATTTTGAAATGCATTAAAAATCAACATTTTATCTTTTTATTTTCGCCTACGGTGGTGTTAAAAAAAAAAAAACTTGTTTAAAACAAACTTCTTATGCAACAGCATTATTTCATGGATTCAGTACTTTTATTTTTATTAATTTAATTTTAAAAAAGTTAAAAGGATTTAACCCATTAACGCCTGACCACCGATTCCGTTGTCCGATTTTGACTGAATTTCACACAGTTAGTATTAGAGCATTTATATTGACGTTATATATATTATTATTTTTTACCTGTTAAGCACAAGCCTGTAGCTTATGGGTATTTTTCTACCCACTTAGACTTTAACGTGTTCTAAAATTATTTTTTATTTTTAAATAATAACTGGAAAAGAGTGGCAATAAACGTATTTATTGTTTCTTTTGATGCATATCAGGTGATTTTGTTTATTGTTTTCTTATACCTGTCAGTAAATATGTGACATGAAAACAAAGTGTGATTTATATGGAGTGTGTGTGTGTGGCGTGAATTTGGGACCTCCCCGTGTTTTGTAAGAGCAATATTGCAATAAAATAGTTGTTGAAGTAATTCTAGTGTAAACTGATACTTCACTCTTATAGCTATTCATTTCATTGTGAATCGTGGTTCAGTAATATATAATGTTTCGTCGTAAATTTTTGACCAAATTGAGCTACAAGCAGAGGTAGATAGATGGACGAGTGACGAGGAGGAAAATGATCTGAGCCATAAAGCCGATAAAATAAATTTTGTAAAAAATCCGCCGGATAAGGTCGATGATATTAGTGACAATGATGATATAGATGATAATACGAACAATAATTCGGAACCATCTGCATCTAAGGCAAAAGTTCGCGCCTCGGTGGGAAATAAGCCTAAATGGAGTAAAGCGCATAGTTTCAGTTTTGATAAATAACCTTTCGACAATGAAGAGATTGCTCAGAAAGCTTTGTACGAGAAAATTGGTAAGTTGTGTGGGAAAGTTTCTTTTTTAAAAATCCTTAGACTATTTTTGGCTTCGGTAGGTTCGTATACACCGTTACAATTATGGGAATGTTTTTTTCGATGAAGAAGTCATTAATATGATTGTCGAAAGGACCAATGCATATGCTGGACAAAATAACATTTCTGGTTTCGTTACTTCAATTACAGAAATAAAAACATTTGTTGGAATCTTGTATCTTACAGGATATCATACTTTGCCGACAATCAGATCATACTGGTCAAATCAAGCATCTCTTGGATGTCAGATTATAAAAGATGCAATCAGTCGAGATAGATTCGAACAAATAAAACAAAATATACATGTTTGTGATAATAAAAATCTTGATTCAAATGATAAATTTGCTAAAATTACTTCCTTGAATGATGCTTTAAAAAAAAATTCTTGCAATTTGGTGTATTTTCTTACAATCTGTCAGTGGACGAACAAATGATTGCATGCTATGGTCGCCACTCTTTGAAAATGTTTATCAGAAACAAACCGATACGATTTGGTTACAAGTACTGGGTCTTAGCTTCAGCGACAGGATATTGTTACTATTTTATTCTAACAATAACCGCGATTATGGTCTTGGAGAGAATGTGGTCTTACGATTGTTGGAAAATATATCTAATGCAAACCAACACAATGTTACATTTGATAACTTTTTTACTAGCCACAAGTTGTTGTGCATTTTGAATGAAAAGGGATATTTTGCAACAGGTACCGTTCGCGACAACCGAACTAATCATGCACTATTGGAAGATATAAAAATGGTGAAAAGGAAGCCTCGGGGTTCATCAGATTTTTGTTTTGATAAAAACAACAAAATAATCGCTGTACGGTGGAATGATAATTCGGTAAGAATATGTACTTATATTATTCTACTTTATTTCTCCAGTACTGAAATTTTTTATTCAGGTGGTTACGGTGATGTCGGGAGTAAAGCCGATGCGCCGAGCAAGAAGATTCGATCGGAAAAAACGGAAGATGGTAACGATTGAGCAACCACATCTTATACACCAATACAATCAGCGAATGGGTGGAGTTGATTTGTTCGATAATGCTATGAACAATTATCGCATTCAAGTACGTGGAAAGAAGTGGTATTGGCCCTTACTCACTAATGCTATCGATGCATCTATGGTGAACGCTTGGAAGCTGCACTGCATCTGCAGAAAAGTTGAAGGCTTGCCACCCATGAGTCAACTCGATTTTCGGATCATTGTCGTTGAAGCATTAATAACAATTCCTGAAAATCGTAGATATGCTTATAGAAAAGTTATGACGAATGCGCAAATAATGGCAGAGCGAATGGATAAAGTTGATCACATAGTTGACAAGATTGGAAAACGCGGCCGGTGTGGACATTGTGGTGGGAAAACTGAATATGGATGCTCAAAATGCAATGCAAACTTGCATCCAAAAGACTGTTTTGCACAGTTTCATGCCGGCAATCCAAAGAATATTTATAAAATTAAAAAATCTAAATAGTAATAAATCTCTCATATCACAAATACTTCTCAATATAAATATACATATATAAAATAAAACTGTACAACAAACGCATTTTTACTTAAAAATTAAATTCGTGTTTGATATGTCTTAGAACCCCTTTATGCCTAAGTGGGTATTTAAATACCCATGCTATAAAATTAAACCTGTAGCCCAGAGGTGTAGACCTGAGCGTTTGAATTTTTTTTTATAGATAGAGGACGTCCAAGGCTATAACGTCATAAAAGGGTTTTCGTAAAATCCACTCCTCAAATTTTCCAGAGCCAATTCTATGAAATTTTTTCACTTTGTAAAATTGACGACTTTTTACCCTCTAATTTCCCCAGAATTCATGGCCATAGATGGCTTTCCATTTTTTTTTAACTAGTTCCAGCCTTCCTCTATCTGTCAATGGAAACAGATTTGCAATACCTCTCACCTGATTTTAGCTAGAATTTTTTTAAGACATCTTTATTTTTGGGTATTTTTTTACCCATTCGTCCTTAATGGGTTAACTACGCCTGAATGCAAAATATCAAACACAGAAACACGCTTGTTTATTTATCATTTTATTTGGAAGCGTTTTATATGAATTTTTGCACACTTCACCATAAATAAGAATGAAACAAGCTATCAACCGCCTAGTGTTCAGTTTGCCTTAGCTTTAATAGAGTTTTGGTACTTTAAATTGTTTACTAGTAAAGTTTTTAGAAATTGAGTTAAAATAACAACAATCTCCACTAGAACTAGCAACAAATAATCAATTTTATGCAACATTGCACATTGGGCCGTTTTACTTATTAGGGAGGAAAAAATTCCAATTGCGCGAAAAGAAAGAAGGATCAATGTTTGATCAAAAGATCAAGATTCGATTAAAACTTCATTTAAAGTTCGATTTTATTTTTTTGATAATATATTTGTTATAAAAAGAGCTTTTAAAGCAATATAAGCAAAAGTATAAAGCTTTTCCGTCGACATCTTACAAAAAAAATCACATTTAGCATTACATTTAATGTTTTAAAGCTTCACATTTTCCCAAAACAATCACCTCTATCATGCATATCTTTTCACTTGAAATGTTTTCCCTTTTCCCCAAATTAAAATCGTGAATAATTCACATGAACAATTTTTCACGTAAACAAAAAAATTTCCCTTATTGTGATTGAGTTTTTCCCTCAAAATTTTTTCACTTTTCCCTTTGGATTTGTTTACTTAAATAAACAAATTTAATAAAATTTTTTTTAATGAAATGGGTCAGCAATGTCTCGGGTAACTTGAAGGAGTTATAAGTGTCATGCACGTCACGTTTTTGTAATAAAAGTTTTCTTTATTTATTTTTGAATTTCAATTTACAAATTTTCACTAAGCTTGTGCTTCTTACTTACATTCAATGTGCACTGATAGCTTATAATTTTGAACAGCTGTTCAATGAAGTGAACAAGTATTTCCTGAAAAATTCATGATAGCAATTTTCACTTCGAGGGGAATGAAAATTTCATGGGAACAAAACTTTCACTTCTTGTTCACGATGGGGTAAATATTAATATAAAACTAGCTCTCGATTATTTAGGTTACAATTCATTCAACATATTAAGTTATTATTAATAAAAAAATTTCCCATTGTGCAGTTGCAGTTGTGTTGCTTCAAGTTTTACAAAAACTAGGAGTAGTTTTATTGTAACAACTTTAAGCATTGAACCACCAAAAAAAAGTCTCAGCTGACAAAATTAACATAAAATTTACATTACGCTCCATACATTTCCATACAATGGCTATGCATAGGCAAGCAAGTGCAAACATACACAGCTACGTACAAATTTTTTAAAATAACGTGTAGACTAAACTTGTTTTTACATCTTAATTTTGTATATTTTTACACCGTTTCAAAAAAAAAAAATTAATGAATAAACACGTGAAACAATTTTAAAATGTCCTTACGAAACCATTTAAGGAGCTTTTTTTCCTTTTGGTTTTAAATGTCATATGCGTTAAAACTGACCGAAATTGAATTAAATAAATCGAAATAATTCCACATTCATTAGGTGTGTGTCATTCATCACTTCTTGTAAATAAAGCTAAACGATATTATCGCAATGACACAAAACAAACTATAAAAAAAACTTTGTATTTCACTCCGTTTATTTCAAGTTTTTGCTACTTTTGATTTATGTCTTTTTTTTCATTTTAGTAATTTTCATTGGAAGTTTTTCGTAATAAAACTAAAACATAAAAGAAATTAATTTCATTAGGTTAAAATATCCACACTTTGATTATGCTGTATTCGTGTAAAGTTTAATGCAAATCGCAATTTACTTATTTATATTTTCCCACTGTACAATATAATCCAAATTTCAAAATTAAAAAAGAAATTATAAACATATTTGAAAAATATAACATACATATTTTATATAGTTTGCTACTTTATCTCGAAGGAGGAACATCTGTGTGCGAGCAGATTTTAATTCTTTAAAAAAGTAAGGTTATAATTAAAGACGCAACGCGCACGTGTTTTTTTAACTGGCACTTAATAGTGTCCATCGTTCTGAAATAAAAATAAATAAATAATTTTCTACGCAAATATCCTGTTCAGGATTCCTCACTTTCTATACGAAGGTGTAGGTCGATGTGCAGTTCCGGGAGAAGTTACATATATCTTAAAACTTGTAGGATACCCTGGCGCTGTGATTATGTACCCCTGCTATTGAAATTCAGTTTTAAAAAAAATATACATATTTTATAAATCATCTTTTTATTCGTTTTTTCAAAATTATTTGTATCAAAATGAAAAATATTTTAAAAACATTTGGAAAATGTAAGTAGTATGAAGATATTTGCGATTTTCGTTGAAAACAAAAATGATTAAGTCTTTTATTAATAGTTTAAATCGTTGCCATCGTTAAGTCGTATTTTAAAACCGTTCTGAAACGAATTTTATTCTAAATTTTTTAATTTCACTTAATATTTTTACGACGTTTGTTTAAGGTTTTCATATTTTTTTTTTCTATAAAGTGATTTGACTATTGAAATTGTTTTTGGCCTAAAAGAGCTTGAAAATAAATGAAATTATTTAAAATAAGTAATAGAAAATAAATTATTTAATGATTTTTTCCTTCCAGTACAATTTGAAGAAAAAAAACTAAAATCAAATATCTAAGTTGAAATGGCAACAAATTTGCATCTTTTCCTTTTATTGTAGATTTGTTTATGTACCCTCGCATTTTTTAAAATTTTCTTCTGGCAACATTGGTTGTTGTTTTGTGTTTATTTTGCATCTTTTGCAAACAATTGCATATAGTAAAATATTTCTAATTAAAAAAGTCTTATTTTAATTTGAATAGGTTTTTACAAGAAAATGCAGAATTTACCCCGTAAAATCGAAGTATCAATAAGAAGTTTGTACATATTTAATTCAACGTTTGGTAAAAATGAAGGACAGGCAAGTTTACATTACTGCAACGTCTCAGAAAATAAATATTTTCATTTTTTTTTTTGTTTTAAAGGAAAAGGAAAAAATATTATTTTATTTTCCCAATGAAATTGATCAAAATACCAAAATACGTGATGTAGGCTTAACTCAAGCATTCACAGCTTTTACAGAGTAAGTTTAATTCTATATCTGCTTATAGATATCAGGGAGTACTTAACATCTTATACTGTCTATTACAAGTTCATTTACGGAAAAACCTGGGGAGTGTGAAGTTATTCATACCGAGAAAACCATACAACTGTTATATCAAGCGGAACCAAATTTTTGGTTAGTTCTTGTTTTAAATGTTCCTAAGGAAATACATTCGAAAGATAGTGTTGAGTATGTGGAGTATAATAAACATGAGCTTCATGATGACATTTACAGGCGCCTACTTATACAAAGTTATAATGATTTTTGTTTAGTAGATGGTACATTCCAAATGATCTTGAATCAATTTCCCGAGGATACAGAAAAAGCTCGAGATTCTTTAAGACAAAAATTGGAACTATTTTTTACTAAGGCAAGTATTTGTTTTTTTTAATTGCATAGCAAAAGTTAACATTCCAATTTTAGTATATTAACTCGCTTAAGATACCGGCTAATGATATTATAGAATTCATGAAGTGCTTACAATATTTGCCTTTGGATAAATTACTATTTTTGCGGGTGCATAATTTTATTGATTCTCTAAAAGCTACGTTTTCCTTAATAAATGATGCGATTTTTCTATACAAGGAATTCGTTGTAGTGTAGGTAGCAAAATGCAAACTCCTTTATATCTAAAGCTTTTATCATACTTTTTCAATATTTGTAGGGTAGGAAAACTGAACTCTTCTGATATATTTACCATCCATCAATTCATATTTCAAAATTTTGAAATGTCTCAACGAATTCCATCGCTAAATCATGCCGTAAACTCTCGCGACATTTATCTTCATACTAATGGTCAACTAGCTCCTTACAAAATGCTTGTTTTTCCCTCAAAAAACTCATTGCTGTGCCTGTTTTTTAAACAATCTGTTGTATTAAAATCTGATCTGATAGAAGAATTGAGCTACGCCATTACATCGCAATTAAACGTTTTGGCTAGAGATATTGAAGATTACTTAGCCAAACAAACAAATACAGTGAAAGCTTTAGCTTCTGCGACATCATCACCGATAGATTGTGCTAGTAATGTAGAGTGTATGTCACCTAAATATTTATTTCTTAACGACCAGAGTCTCAAACTTAGCACTAATTTATTTGACGACGATCCTCAACGTAGAACTCCTTTGCCGCAGAATGTTACCAATCTAATAGCCGATTTGTTTGAATCGTCAGATAAAAACGAAGTTGAAAAGCCACAAGAAGAAAAACATAAAAATAACTACGAAGAAACTATAATCAAATCAACCGATGATTTTTGGATTGTTAAAAGGCGCTTCAATTGGCGCCAACGATTTGTTGTAATATTCAGTCAAAAAGCAACACTATTAGATGTCACAAAAGAAGCAGAACGCATATTTGAACAAGATATTAAAGATGGTGTATTCGCTGACAAATAAATAATATAATTAAATAAATAAATGGTGTTTTCCAATTAAAACGTCTAGTTCGATCCTTAGATGGGTCACAAGCACTGTCCGTAGGACTGCGCTGTCGAAGGCTATGGGCGCAGAAAGCGCAACAGACAGCGCTCGAGGATTCTCAAGTTAACGCTGCCGTGGAACTCAATACATCATCTGAATCCGTAAATACACCATTGTTAGTAGACCCATTCCCAGTTGAAGCTATTCCTACACCTCCGCCACCAACAGCTCTTACAGCAGTTGATCCATTGCGCAATTTTACAATGTATATTCTCCTGTTGGACATACAAATGTTGTAGCTATGGTCTTCGTATACTATGGAAATTCGTTCGCAACTGCTGTTTGGCATAAAGTTTTGGTCGACACTAGACAATATAAATAAGTGTAAAATATGTGTTATCTACATTTAGTAAGACAGGGTGTGTTTCAAACCTTTCGGTAAGATTTATAAAATCTAAAAAAATATTTGCACTTCTTTCATCATTTTGCAATTCTCCTCCAGATTCGAGAACAGCTCCATCTTCTTTTAATACCAAATAACCAATTTGATTAGCTAATTTTTCCATTTCTATAAACTTCTGTTTTTATCACGACTAAAAATCAAAACAATGACCCTTGATAAAAGAATAAAATCTCGTGTTGCCATATGTAGTTACTTTTAAAAACAGCTGAATCCTGCAACTTAACAGAGAGTCCACACCTGATGAATTTATGTCTTGATGAATTTATATCATGATTAAAATTCATCGTGTGTAGATTTTATTTATTAGTATTATTTTATCGTTATGATATAATCATCAGAGCTCATAGACTAATAAATTTATCATGATATGAAACGTCAGTTTATATGTAATTTTAATCACTATAGCTTAGGCATAATATTATTGTTTTTGTATTAAAAACCAACCGATAGTTTAATAAACGACATTAGACAGAATTATTTTGACAAATTTTCTTTACAAATAAAAAAAGTATCGCCGATACCGATAGGAATATACAAATTGAGATAAAGTAAAAATTAACAAAACTCAAGTAGAATAATTTTTCTATTATACAAAACAACAATGTTTATTAATGAGCCATTCAAATCATCAAAAATCTCAATACATTTCAGTTTCTTAAATTAAAATTTTCAAACTACAAAACGTCTGCAATAAATATGATTTTACAAAATAAACGATGGCATTCAGTTTAGATTAGCTCAAGATTTAAAATTGTTATTAATAAGATAAAAAGATAGCGAATTGAATTTGAAAAAAATTATAACAACATTGCAAAAGATTAATATTCAAAATTGATGTTCATAAGATTTTTGTTTAAAAAACAAAGTGTTCTCAAATTTTGCGGAGGTAGACGATTTCTCAAATTTTCTTGAAGCAGGCCCTTGGAAAATAGTTCCCCAGATGCGACAGAACTCATTTGAATTTTATGTTCTGCTTTTAATATGTTATTTCTGATAGTTGTCATGCAAAAAAAATAGAGTTGAAAATTGAATATTTTGTTCAAAAAACTCTAAAGCAAAATATAATAAGTATCGGCGTATCGAAAGTAAGATATCGCCGATATCGATGTATCGGAAAACCAGAATTATCGCCGATATATCGGTATCGGTTGCATCCCTTATAAAATCATCAACGTGTACTCATTTGAACTAATATTAATATAAATTTGATAATTATGATGAAAATTCATCTCGTGTGGACATAGTGTAAATTGTAGCCGTTTTGGTGATTAATAAAAAGAAATAGTGTAAACTTAATTATTCTTGAACTTGGTTGATAAAAAGACCAAAGACGTGTTTTTTTTTACAGTCTGTAGTACTGTTATAAAATGTCTGTTGGTTTTTCTGTAATTCTGTAAAAACAGAAAAGTATTTGCACATAACATAACAAAATAAAATTGAAGCTTAAAGGAGGTTCTTAGACTAAAAATCGAGTATATAAATAAAAATTGCTACGTAGCAATTCAACCGCAATTACTGGGCTTTCAAAGAATACCCTTTACCACGTTTGCAATTGAAAAGGCTGTCGTGACAATAACAAAACATATACAATTTTTTTAACAAATGCATATACAATTTCCCAAGTGTCTGAATTACTGTTTTGAAGACAGCGATTTGACGTATTCCGACATGTCAGCGTTGTTAATTGTAAACGTGGTATTATTGTCATAAGAGCTTTGTCAAATGTAAACGTAGTGTTAGTACAATTCTGACAAGGGGTGCCAACTTTATATAAATTTTTAAATATCATCCTAGCGAAATAACACTTGTTGGCCGCGATGGGAAATTTATTAATTTTCTCCAATGCGCTAAATGTCAATTTCCATATGTACAATATGCATATTTTTTTATATATACGCCCTTAAAAAATCATTTCAGTTGTCAAACATTAATAACAAAAAAGTGAGCAATTTTGACATGTGCTCTGTTGGCCACATGAATTTGTTTTCGTTGTATTACATCCAACTTATCTGTGCTCTTGCAAGCAAGACGAATCGATAATAAGTGAATGTGTAGCTCATGTGGCCAACAGAGCACATGTCAAAATTGCTCAGTTTTTGTTAATGTTTGACAACTGAAATGATTTTTGCAAGTGCGTATTGTATTTAAGGGTATATCAGCCACCTGCTAAAAATTAGCCTTGCCGGCAAATTGATAAAACTGACAAACTGTAAATAAGTACAATAAAGCTGGATTCAACCATTGTTTCCGAACAAAATTTTTGTTTCAAAACATTTTTTTAAAAAAGTGATAAATTTTATAAAATTAAATTCAAAAACAATAAATGAAATATATGGTATTACTGCACATGCAGGAGAATGAAACAACTTCATTTAAAGTACCAAATGATGATAAAAGGTTAAATTGAATTCGGCTTCCTTTTGTTTAGTCACCTATTTTTGACATCAATGTAGTGCTCTGCGACATCAAAGTCAATAATTATTTTGCCTGGATTGAAACCTCAAGTTTTAATTATTTATAAAAAAAAATAAATATATAAAATAATGGTTAGAAACAAATTTTGACTGCTGTTATTAAATTCGAGGCAGTATAAAAAAATATATTTACTAGCATAAAATTTTTAATATTTGGCTTAAAGCAGGGTAAATGCTACAATGAATAAATTATATTTATTAAAAGTTTATGAAATGTTTAATAGGCTATTAAAATCTTTTGTTGATTTTTGATTATATAAGGCCTATGAAACACTTTTAATATATTTATGAATTGGACTGAAAATATTTACTTCATAAAAGCTTAACGAAATGAAAAAGTTTTTAGAAAATTTTTTTATTGTTTACTAAATACTATAATAAAAAAATGTTCACTAAACTGCTGTTTTGTTATTCAAAAAGTTTTTTATGTCAATTCGAAGAGTTAGTTTTCCTTAAAACTTTAAAGAATAGCAAATATATTTGAAGAAGAAAATCGGTTTGGTCACTTCGAAAACTCTAATGTTTCAAAATATATCTGGCAGCACGGCAGACTTAATTCACCATTTTGTATTTTGCTCTTGATACGGTCGGACGTAGAAATAAATTTTAACAAATTGTTTAAATTAATTGATCAAGGAAAAATAAATTAAGACTATAAAAAGTTAAAGAGTTATTAAAGGTGTGTTTTGATTACTTAAATTTATTTTAATGAAAGTAATATAAATAGTAAACCCCAAATAAAATGTGAAAAAATCAATAAAAAAAATACACAACACAATGCCACACCCTTCATTGAAAAATGTTGATCAGTTTGTTTTATGTGGTCAAGTAATAAAATCCAAATTAAATTATAATAATAATAAAAAAAAACTGAAAATTTTTTCACAGTATAAGTTTTTGTATAAAATTTGGCATTTTGGAAAAATCATTTATCCAGAAGAAAGTTTTTTCTTTTTTACTTTTGTGTTAGTGAGAAAAACGACGTCATCCGTTCGTGGTGGATATTGATTTAAACTTTACTAAAGAGGGTGTTGTACTCATTTAATAAGTGTTTCTTTATATTTTTTTATTCATCCAATTTAGCGGTTTTCTCCATTCTCTTTAATCTCTTATTCTGTTTTGATTCTTCCTTTCTTGTACACTTTAGAAGATAATAATAACATTTTGGTTTTAATAACAGAAATAAAGTGCTTTGTATTATTTGTTGTTGTACAATTTAATTACTGCCTTAAATATTTTCATGCTCCTAAAATTGAAAAAAAAAATGAAGTAGATAAAATTCAGAAGTACCGGTGTTAACAAATACATAAAAAAATCGTCAATATTTAAATCTCATGTTCTTCCTTGATAGTAACTCTTCTTCTTTTTTTTAATGTATTGTTTTTAAATTGACACAGTTAATTGTTGTTGTAGTTCTTTAATGTTTGTAGCTTTACATATATATGTTTTTTAATTTTCTTTTAAGTGTATTAAACACCAAATACATATATACTTATTTATTTAAAGAATTACGTCATATGTAGTGCTATTTTTAAGAATGTGTTGAATTGGGTTTGTTAATAAGGGCTGTGGAGAGAAAACATTAGTTTATCATTCTATTTAATTTGTAAATTAGTCAGTCAGGGTGTTTTTAGTAATTTGCTCTGTATAAGTATTTTTTATGAAAAGTATTAAAGTTCATATAAGAAGTAAGAAATTTAGGTCAGTGATCCATTTTTATTTATTTCAATTTTAAATATCGGTTATCAAAATCAATACATCATTACATTAATACATAACCTTAGAAGGCTTTGGTATCGAAAAATTTTCTGTCTGACCCATTTCTTTTTCTGAAAAATTAAAATTATTTAACAAAAATGTCCTTTGATTTAATTGGGTCATCTCAAAACTTACTCTATTTATAATCTGCTTTCCGTTTGAAGTTGTTTTCATTTTTAAACTTCCGTCTTGCATTTAGATTCTTAGCTGCACGCAAGTTTTTATGGAAATATATGTCCATACAACTTTTTGTCTATAAATTAACGGTTTTATTTTTTTGAAAAAATAATTTTTGATCTAATTTAAAAAAAATCAAAAATCGACCAACTCAACTTTCGTTGTAAAGAACATTTGACCTTTGGACGACCGCTTCACTAATTTGTATTAAGTTACAGAAGCAACTTAATTTGTACATCTATCTACAACATTCCTTAACTGTGAGGAAATATTTTAAGTTATTTTTATGTTAAAAATGAACAGTTATATTATGTTGATATCAAAACTTAATTTTGTACTAAATGTCTTAAGAAGTTTATAAATTACTTAGACACGAAATTCAAAATATAGTTCCTAATCTAATATCTATTTATTCAAATAATAATGTATTAAAATTTCTTACTAAATTTTATCGACTCAGTACCTTTAGTGCCAAAAGTTTTAGTATTTCTTTCCGAAAAGAATTTTGAAAGTGATCCCGCAATTGACATAAATATTAAATAAAATTAAAACTGCAGACGAGTAGTCAGAATTTGCCAAACCAACCATTCTCTTTTACCATCTTCCGTTTCAGATACCAGTCTAACGGTAGTTAAAAAAATGTACGTTTAATAAGGCAAAATAAGCAAACCGGCCAATTTGACAATAAAGATGGCTTTACTTCCAGAAGAGATGCTAATGAACTTAATTAAATGCGAAACAAATGAAGAAAACATTGAATTTCGAGAATGGTTTCTGAAACAGTTTGAATGCAATGGTGCAAATAATTGCTCTTTAGAGGAGTTTTCTGTGTATTTTTTAAACACTCTAAGGAAATATACATATGTTCACTTAAACCAAAAGACAAGTGGAACTGAGACGCCAAAATGTGAAACACCTGTTAAAACATTACAAAAATCTCAGCAACAATATTCGTCTACGCCTAAGGACAATAGCTTTTTTAATAATATTCATTCGAAGAATAATTCCTCCATCGAATTTGATATAAACTCAAAGACTAGACGGAGCACTTCAACTGATCATTCGGAGTTATCACATAATAACTCGACTTCAACACCAGTTAAGCGCAATTCATCAAAGAATTCGCGAAGAGCATCAACCACACCAGGTTCCACTAATAGAAGCGCTGCTTCTAGTTTGTGCCTGGGGGACTTTCTAGTTCTAAATACACCAACAAACAATCGTTCTCAGAAAAGGAAAACTACTCCAACAACAAATCAACAATCTGCCCAAAAATCACAATCGGAAAAACCCAAAAAACGTTTACAACCTATAAGTATAAGTAAAAAAGTGGAAAAAAGTGGCAACAATACCTCAATCTTTGCTGGAGAGAGTTCATTTAGCAACGAAAATAATATACTTCAAATATCAAATACAGAGTTAGAGGATAAAGAACAATGTCCAATTTTGGCAGCTCGCAAATCTCTGGCATTAAACGCAAGTGAAATAACAAAAGAAATCAAAAATATATCGATGCCCATAATGCCTGCTGCTGTAGTCGATACAATTACAACTAGCACTCCGATTAAAGAGATAGTAAATGTCGAAAATAATCTAGATATAAGAAAAGCTCGAGAGAATTTGTTGCTCAAAAGACTAGCAGAAATTTATGTTATAATTATTGACTTAAATTTGGCCACAAATATACTAAGTGAATTGTCCTTCCTATTAAACCTGCTAAATGCTTCTAACGCTAACAATGCTCTAAATGAAGCATGTAATACTTTCGATCAACTACACTTGAAAGAGGAAGATTCAACTGAACCAGGACTTCCCATGCTGAGAGATTTAACCAATGCATTTTCTTTTGCGTTACTGTGCTTGGAACATCAAAAACTTCATTTGGCCTCTTTGGATGTAAAATCTTTGGGCGTTATTTTAATCAGTGACCGTTTTAATAATTTATCCGATGATTTTAAAACTTATTTATCTGAAATACATCATCAAAAGCAGCAAATAATGGCGGAGAAACCATTTTGTAACTCAATTTTATATTTCGATTTGAAAGCTTGCAACAATGTGCATTTTCAACACGAACAAGATACCAGAGAAAATTTCACAACATGCCAGGAATTTACCAACTTTCGGGCTCAACGAGATTTATTCTATGTATGTTTAAAGGTTTGGGAATCTAATCATTTGAATCCTACATGGAGCTTTTGTACTAAAATCACACCTTATATTAGAAAAATACTTGATCTCTCGGAGAACTGTATAAATATGGCGCACTTGGCAAAACTTTTTGTATCCCAATTGCTTCTCTCCGTTACAAACGCATCTTCACCTGAAGATATTGGTTTGGATGTGGACTTACAAAAGTTGTCGAAACTAACACAACGTTTAATAGCTCCCAGCCAATTTAGTGTAGACTATCAGTTTCCACGAGCTGAAGCCTTTTTCCGAGATTTCATACTCGAAGCCCGCTCCCTTGCCTTTGTCGAACAGCTGAAAATAGAACTTTACACACAGCTAACTACACAGCATGACTCCTCGCTAGATTACATTAACATTAATAAAGCTAAAAACGATGTAGAAGAAAAAAATGTACCATCGTTAGTTGAGGATTCGCCAAATAATCACATAATAGTAAGGCCAGATATTTTAAATTCTATGATAGTATTGGCGAAATTTCTAGGCTTCACCATTTCACTGCCTTACAACATAAATAGCAGCAGCGTAATGCCAGCAGAAATCGAGAGGAATCAAGTGAAACTACGTTCGTTAATGCAACCGACTTTCGATGTGAGCGTATTGCTTGAGCAGGCAATCGAGCAAAATAAACTATTAATAGCCATTCCCTGGGCAGTACAATACTTTGCTATGTTAGATAATATCACATTGCAATTGGAAAGTTACATGAAAGCCATCAAACTCTTGTTCGCCTTATATTCGTACATGGGTTTAGAAAACTCAAAACCTTTTTGTAACACTTCCATGTTTATAATAAAACTGTGCTTGGGTTGGTTGTTCGAATCTAAACAATTTATAGCTGACCAATATTATAACTATAGAGCCATGCTTAGAGAAAAAAAGTCGACAGTTGAATTAAATTTAGTCAGAAGCAAATTGAGATGCAACATGCTTAGTTGTAATGAATCAGAAAGCAATGCTCTTCTTAATCCGTATTTGGAAACCATATTGCCTATTGCTTGTCCATTTTTGGCTGAGTTCAGAGTATCCATAATGCCAGCCAAATATGCACAAACAAAAAATGCTTCTAGAACCGGACGTTATCGGCATATAACCACTAGAATAGCTAAAATGGCAAATACGGTGCCAATAAAAGCAAATGGATATTCTTCAAGCACCGAGGAAAATAACCCCAGAGATACACAGAACTTTTTACTACAAGCGTTTCTGCATTCTCAAAATTCATCTACCCGAGAAGTTATAAAGTTCTGTACTGAAAGGTGTTATAAGAGTGCGGTTAAAGATGGTCAACTAAAAATTCTGCTGCCAAATAAAACTAATGCTGACAACTTGGTGAACCAAATAACTTCATTTCAGTATAATTTTGTCTACAACAATATTAAAACTATTTATGACGAAGCACTTGCACGCGTCAAAGAAGAATGGAACGAGTGCATACCAAAGATCTTGCACAAACGTATTAATAATGCCTTGGAAAGCCTATTGCCAGAGGAAACTTCATTAGTTCTAAAGAAAACTTACTTTATAATTATTGAGAAAGAGGCGGCCATTAAAATGTCAGAATGGTTCTCGACAAACGTAACAATGGAATATTTTCTTTGTACAAATCTAGAAGAATTGGCCAATAAAATCTGTATTGCAAATCAAAATAAAGTACAATTAGGATCGAATCAATTGATTATTAATAAGGAGTTGCCAAGTCTATCCGAATTAATTGATGAATTGCAATACTGGTTACATTGCACCTCAATTAGAGTAGAGAGATTTAAAGACTCTAAGCCCTTGATTCAACTTTTCACCAATTTAATCAAATCATTTGAAAATAAATTACCTTCTTTTTTGTATCATTCACTTGGTGCTGCCATTATACAACTATTCCAAAGCATAATAGCCAAACATAGTTCTCATCTAACCAATGAACTAATAGAAGTTGCATGTCAAGTTTTCTTGCACCCCAGTATGCAAGAAGCTCTTGACAGTTGCTTCTCATCTGGCATTTGCATTTACGATGCATTGTTAACGATCACATTTATAGAATCTCTTGATACTAAAACGGAATGTTTCCGCCAATTGGCGCACTTAATTATTGCCCTGATTAAGAAACAAATTATTACAGTTGATTATGTCAATGAACTTTTTGTAACAATTTTTAAATACGAATGGGATCCACTTGCTTTAAGTGAAATATCAAATATTTTAATGTATATCGCAAAGGAGACCGCTGAAGTGCCACAAAAACCTCACCGTAACAATAGTGGAAGTAATAAAGGAAATGAAAGCAATGAAGAAGATGACAGTGACAATGAAAAATCTAATTTATTTATGGAAATGTTAGCCGATTTGTCGAGAGATGTTGATTTCTTTTAATGTTACTGCTTGCTACTGTTTTTAAAATCTACTGTTCATTTCATTTTAATAAAGTTTTATTGAAAGTTTTTTAATAGTTAAATGTGTGATTTATTTTTATTTATTCTTGAGTTAAGAGTTTTTTAAAATAAAAATCGTAGCAAACATCATTACATATTTGCTTGCACACGTTCTTTGGTTTCAGAATATCAATACAACAAAATAATGGAGTATAACTATCAGTAATTTAAAATCAATTGTAAAGCTTCGTTGCAACAAATCAAATAAAGTGTTGTTGTGTTGTGATTCTATTTAAATAATCCTCCTCATGCCATCAATAATTCCGTAACAATTTCTACACAAAATATTAAGTTTTTTCCGGTTGGGCATTTCCGAAGTGAATGAAACTATTAAAAATAAAATTTATTCTCCAACAGTCATTTATTTATAAAAATATGTGCTCAACTGTTTTTATCTCTTGTAGAAATTGCGTAATCACTTGTTTTGAAAAATGAGTTCCACACATTTTTTTTTTTTTTTTTTTGAATTACACACATACGAACATAAACACTTAACATTGTCATCGTTATCGTAGTCGTCACGATGGCAACTATAACATACTTCACTTACACTAATTAGATTCATTGCCATTCTAATTAAGTGCTTAAAAATATTTTTATTTTTTTTATTGCTTTTTCAGATTTAAAGCAAAATCGAAAATAGAAGCGAAACAGTATTAAAAACGAAGCATTTTGTGGTAATTAAATTGAATTTTTCTTTTTGTGAACTGATTTCATATAAATTTTCTTGCAGAAGATAAAACGATTTAAAATTAAAAATTTATTTTCATCGAGATATTTAAAAAGGACGAACGAACATGGAGAATTTCACTCCAAAAGAGGTTAAAATCCTTGAAACTGTTGAAGATATTCAGGAACGACGTGAACAAGTTTTGTCACGTTATAACGAATTTAAGATTGAAACTCGTCAAAAGCGAGAGAAATTAGAAGACTCACGTCGTTTCCAATATTTCAAGCGTGATGCCGACGAATTGGAATCGTGGATAAATGAGAAACTGCAGGCAGCTAGCGAAGAGTCGTATCGTGATCCCACAAATCTTCAGGCTAAAATACAAAAACATCAAGCCTTTGAAGCTGAAGTGTCAGCCCATAGCAATGCTATCGTTTCCCTAGATAACACGGGGCAAGAAATGATCAACCAAAATCATTTTGCTTCGGAGACTATACGCCGTCGTCTTGACGAGTTGCATCGTTTGTGGGAATTGTTGTTGAGCCGTTTGGCTGAAAAGGGTCAAAAGTTGCAACAGGCCTTAGTTCTTGTTCAATTCTTACGCCAATGTGAAGAGGTGATGTTTTGGATTAAGGACAAGGAGGCTTTTGTTACAGCTGATGAGTTCGGTCAGGATTTGGAGCATGTTGAAGTGCTGCAACGCAAATTCGACGAATTTCAAAAGGATATGGCTTCACAAGAATACCGTGTTACTGAGGTCAATCAGTTGGCCGATAAGTTAATACAGGATGCCCACCCTGATCGTGATACTATCACAAAACGCAAAGATGACTTAAATGAGGCTTGGCAACGTTTAAAGCAACTTGCTATTGTACGTCAAGAAAAACTTTTTGGAGCTCATGAGATTCAACGCTTCAATCGTGATGCTGACGAAACAGTTGCCTGGATTGCAGAGAAAGATGTTGTTCTCTCCTCAGACGACTATGGTCGTGATTTGGCCAGCGTACAGGCCTTGCAACGTAAACACGAGGGCGTAGAACGTGATTTAGCAGCTTTGGAAGATAAGGTTTCTACCTTAGGAACTGAGGCTCAACGTTTATGCTCCATTCATGCTGATCACAGTGATCAAATTCGTGATAAACAATCTGAAATCGCCAATTATTGGCAGAGTTTAAAAGCCAAAGCCGGTGAACGTAAACAAAAATTGGATGAATCCTACTTTCTGCATCGCTTTTTGGCTGATTTCCGCGATTTGGTTTCGTGGATTAATGGCATGAAAGCCATTATTTCAGCAGATGAGTTAGCTAAAGATGTGGCGGGTGCAGAAGCTCTTTTAGAGCGTCATCAAGAACATAAAGGCGAAATTGATGCCCGAGAGGACAGCTTCAAGTTAACAACAGAATCTGGTCAGAAATTATTGGAACGTGAACATTATGCTGCAGCCGAAATTCAAGAAAAGCTGGCCGCCTTGGAAAACGACAAGAGTTCTCTACTTTCTTTGTGGGAAGACAGGCGTATCTTGTATGAACAGTGTATGGATTTGCAATTGTTTTACCGTGATACTGAGCAGGCTGACACTTGGATGGCTAAACAAGAAGCTTTCTTAGCAAATGAAGATTTGGGTGATTCTTTGGATTCTGTTGAAGCCCTAATCAAGAAACATGAAGATTTCGAAAAGAGTTTGGCTGCCCAAGAGGAAAAAATCAAGGCTCTTGACATTTTCGCCACCAAGCTAATCGATGGTCAACATTATGCTGCTGATGATGTAGCTCAGCGTCGCCAAATGCTTTTAGCACGACGTGCTGCTTTGTTAGAAAAATCCAATCGTCGCCGTCAGTTGTTGGAAGATTCAAATCGTTATCAACAATTTGAACGCGATTGTGATGAAACCAAGGGTTGGGTCAGTGAGAAACTAAAGTTTGCTACCGATGACAGTTACTTGGATCCTACCAATTTAAATGGAAAAATGCAAAAGCATCAAAACTTTGAGCATGAACTTAATGCCAACAAATCCCGTATTGAAGACATAACCACTGTAGGCACCGAACTCATTGAAAAGGATCACTACGCTGCTGATCAAATTAATACACGCATGCAAGAAATTGTAGTTCTGTGGGAAACTTTGGTACAAGCTTCTGATAAGAAGGGCTGCAAGTTACACGAAGCTTGCCAACAACAACAATTTAATCGTACAATTGAAGATATTGAATTATGGTTAAGTGAAATTGAAGGTCAACTTTTATCAGAAGACCATGGCAAGGACTTGACTTCAGTACAAAATTTGCAAAAGAAACATGCTCTTTTGGAGGCTGATGTAATGGCCCATCAAGATCGTATTGAAAGCATTAAAGTGGCAGCTAATAAATTCATTGAATCTGGCCATTTCGATGCTGATAACATACGTCAGAAAGAGGCAAACTTATCATCTCGTTACGCCGCTTTGGCTGCCCCCATGGCTGAACGCAAGCAACACCTTATGGACTCCTTGCAAGTCCAACAGCTTTTCCGCGATTTAGAAGACGAAGCAGCATGGATACGAGAAAAAGAACCAATTGCCGCTTCCACTAATCGTGGTAGAGACTTGATTGGTGTTCAGAATCTGATTAAGAAACATCAAGCTGTCATGGCTGAAATCAACAACCATGAAGCTCGTCTTTTGAATGTTATAAGTTCTGGTGAAAATATGTTAAAGGATCAACCTTTTGCTAGCGAGGACATACGTCAACGTTTGGATGCTCTGCAAGATCAATGGAACAACCTAAGAGATAAATCTAACCAACGTAAACAAGATTTAGAAGATTCCCTTCAAGCTCATCAGTACTTTGCTGATGCCAATGAGGCGGAGTCTTGGATGCGCGAAAAGGAACCAATTGCAACTGGCAATGATTACGGAAAAGATGAAGACTCGTCTGAAGCACTTTTGAAAAAACACGAGGCTTTAGTATCCGATTTAGAAGCTTTTGGAAATACCATCCAAGGTTTGCAAGAACAAGCTAAGAATTGCCGCCAACAAGAGACTCCCGTTGTGGACATTACTGGTAAAGAGTGTGTCGTTGCTTTATACGACTACACTGAAAAGAGTCCTCGTGAGGTTTCCATGAAAAAGGGAGACGTATTAACACTTTTAAATTCGAACAATAAAGACTGGTGGAAAGTTGAAGTAAACGATCGCCAAGGCTTTGTACCAGCTGCGTACATAAAGAAAATCGAAGCCGGTCTCAGTGCTAGTCAACAAAATTTAGTGGACAATCATTCAATTGCTAAGCGCCAGGCTCAAATCAATTCCCAATACGATAACTTACTTACATTGGCTCGAGAACGTCAAAACAAATTGAACGAAACTGTAAAGGCTTACGTTTTGGTACGTGAAGCTGCCGATCTGGCCAACTGGATTAAGGATAAAGAAAATCATGCCCAAATTGCCGATGTTGTTGGTGAAGATCTAGAAGAAGTTGAGGTTTTGCAAAAGAAGTTCGATGATTTTAACGATGACTTAAAAGCCAACGAAGTACGTTTGGCCAATATGAATGAAATTGCAATACAATTGACATCTTTGGGTCAAACTGAGGCTGCAATGAAAATTCAGTCACAAATGCAAGACCTAAATGAGAAATGGAACAATTTGCAAACTTTGACTGCAGAAAAGGCCAGTCAGTTGGGCTCGGCCCATGAAGTACAGCGTTTCCATCGTGATATCGATGAGACAAAAGATTGGATTGCTGAAAAGGAAAATGCGCTTAACAACGATGATCTGGGCAAGGATTTACGCAGCGTACAAACTTTGCAACGCAAGCACGAAGGAGTCGAACGTGATTTGGCAGCCTTGCGCGATAAGATTCGTCAATTAGATGAGACGGCAAACCGTTTGATGCAATCTCACCCCGACACTGCGGAGCAAACTTATGCCAAACAAAAGGAAATCAACGAAATGTGGGATCTAATTATTACCAAATCCACAGCTCGCAAAGAAAAACTTTTAGATTCTTATGACTTGCAGCGTTTCCTTAGCGATTATCGCGACCTTCTGGCTTGGATCAATTCAATGATGAGCTTAGTAACGTCCGACGAATTGGCCAACGATGTAACAGGAGCCGAGGCACTTATCGAAAGACATCAGGTATGTTAATGTGGCATTGTTTTTATTTTTCTCTAAACAAAAAAAGATAAAATGAAAACACCCTTTAGAGGTGTTTTTTGGACTTATTATTTATAATTAAGACCTCTTTATCATTGATTTAAATAAATTGTATTTTTTTGTCTTGTTTGGCGGTTATGATACAACATGGGTGACGTGTGCGTTACGATTTACCATTTTCCGGAAAATCTGTAATGTTTTCATCAATTATACAACAACATAAACACAAACACACACTCAAAATTTTTTGTTTTTAAACTTTCTTTCAATCATCATATTTCCATTTTTTTATACTCGTATCACGCATTAAATGAACTTTTATTTAATTTAATTTTTACAACATTTACTGCGTCTGTGTGTGTGTGTTTTATAGGCTCATCGTTCCGAAATCGAATATATGTATGGAAATAGTAGCGCCAAAAGCTTCTTCCATCCAACATCAAAAGAGGTAGTTTTCATCATCCATAATAAAATTTCTAATTCTATTCTTTTTTTCTAATCTTTGTTGTACAAACTTTAATGTTATTTTTTTTTTCGTCATCGATGAAAAAGTAAATTCCTAAATTTTTTGTTACGCACTACTACCATTTGCAAAGTAAATTAAATATTTTTCTAATCAAGAGGCTATTGTAATACGTTTGTGTTGATTTATTTTTTTTTTTTATTTTTAATCAGTTGTTAATCCAATGCAAGCATAACATACATACATACATTTAAATATCCATCCATATCATAAGCAAAACATGTAATACACTTCATTTATATATGTATTTGTACTCGTATATGGAATCACGTCACATCAAGTCAAGGCAATTTGAGCAACTACATCACATCATATACTTTCAACTCGTTTTTAATATCCAATCCCTGTGCAAAAATGAGGTCTTAATCTTATAGTTTTAATTTCGAAAAAAATAGAGTATTGCTTAAAATTCCAAAAATAGTTTCACTTACATATTTATGCTTTTAAAATTATAATAGAAATAATTGCATAAATAATTCCCTTCTCAAACTGTTTCACAATTTGTAGAGATTTTTAGGTGAGAAAAGAAACGTAACCAGAATCTGTATATTTTTCTAATTTAATTTATTTAAAATTGTCCATAGCGAATTTTTTAACAAATAACCTTGAAACTTCCTTTTTATTATTTTTACCTAAATGTTATTACGGCTGCGCTTCTTTCGAATTAAATTGTATCTCCCTTTTTTGTATCATATAGAATGTAGATCCTTTAGCTTTCATTAATTTATTTATTTGTCAATTTGATATTAGTTTAAATATTAACATGAAAATTGAATCTGAAGTTGACAGGAACAATTCAAAATAAAATATATTCAACAATCATGTCAAATTGCAAAAGGTAAATAATCTATTATCTATGGCAACTTTCTAATTGGAGGTTTGCAAAGTAATTAAAAATTTAATTTTATAAAATTATAGGAAATGGTAAGAATATATTACATCAATTCACACAATTTCTATTTAACATGTTTCACAAAGTAACCCATAACGTAAAACGGGGTGAATAGGGAAAACCTCTGTAAAACAGTGTCGGTCATTTGGCCTGGTCATTGCAGGGAAAAAGTTTCGATCACATTCCTAAAGGTACCCATACACACTACACAATGATATTGAGTACTTTATTGCTTTAATTATTGTCGTTATGATCCACACTACTCAATAATTTTTTCAATATTTTGAAGCAAAAATGGCGCAATTTTGTTTTTTGGAATTTACATATACATGTATGAAAAGTAAATAAAACTATTCACACAAAGATATATATTTTCATATTGCAAAATTTTATTAAATTAAAAATACTAAGTAATTTGGCATTAAATAATTTAAAAAATGTTTAGTGACCTTAGTGAAGAAGAGTCTTGTGTAGCTAGCGATAATCATTGTACTGTCAATACACTATAAAATATTCTTTTTTGCGCAATTTAAATCAAAAGAAATTTTGATTTTGTTTAATATATTGTGCAAAGAGCTAATATAATAAACACATTAGCAATATTATTGTACAATATCAATTATTGCACAATTATATTGCAAGTGTATGGTGGGTACCTTAGAGCAAAAATGAAAATAAAAGATCGAAATTAAATGTTAATGTTTTTTGACCTTTTATTATATTTAATTTTATTTTATAATGAAACAAGCACTAGGTCAGTTTTAGAACAAAAATAAAAATATTGTTTATTATTTTATATTTTTTTCTTTCAATATTTCGCCACACCGTTGGGTGGCATCTTCAGGAAACAGGAAATAATTTCCTGAAGATGCCAAAGAAAAAAATATAAAATAATAAATAATATTTTTATTTTTGTTCTAAAACTGACCTAGTGCTTGTTTCATTATAAAATAAAATTAAAAGATCGAAACCTTTGTACACAGATGATATTTGTAGCAAACAGTCTTGCCATTGACTTTTTTGAAAAACTACCAAAATTTCTTAAAAGCCATTAATTTAAAAATAATAATAGTAATACACATTTAGCCTGATTTAATTACAAAACATTGTTTAATGGTGTTTTCTTTCGAACAATAGACCAGAAAAAACAAAATTGTAAATTCAGTGCTTGCAACAGTTAAAAAACGTTTCTAAAATAACAAACAAACAAGCAGCCAACATCACTACCTCACGCGTTCCGTAAATACCCCATTTACACCATGAAATTGAAATGAAATGAACTACTGTTTGTATGCCAGAAGTGTAGTGAAGCAAGCGGGATTATCGAATTATTATGGACACTTGCTTCGTATACGTTGCATACAATAAGGAATATCAAATTAAAAGCGATATGTACACATTCCGAGGGCATAAAAATGTCATGGTTAAGGGACGCAATGAAACTGAAACTTACAAAAATTTAAATAAAATTTATTTTGTGTAAAAAGTCTTAAACGCTAATTATGACCAATAGGTATAGCAATTTTTCAGGCGTTACGCAAAATTTAAAACATATTAAATGATTACTGGGCAACATCTATCTTCAGAAAAGAAAACGCCACAAGTTCCATTTTGAACTCAAGAATTATCTGTAAAAACAAGACAACTAAATTTTGTTCACTCACAAATCACAGTTTAAAAGCGCTGCAACGGCAATGCTGTTCATCATAAAATTGTTCCAAATAAGTTAAGGCTCATGAATCTGTCATAAGTTATATTTTTACGTATTCAACTGAAAACAAAGTAACGACGGATGAGATTGACTCAATAAGTACTTTGGTGACGGGTAAAAAATAATTAAAATATAGCAAGAGCGAGAAAAAAAAGAAGAAGCATATAGCAGTCAAAGTATTAAACAAGGCGAATCAATATAAGGGGGTCGCAATGGCGAATTCATAAATTTTCGCCAAAACCTGAAATGTTAAACTCCATATATAAAAAATATGTATAATTTTTTTAGATGCACCCCTATCATGAATATCATTTCACTTGAAATGCTTTCCCTTTTCCCCAATTAAAATCGTGAATAATTCACATGAACAATTTTTCATGTTAACAAAAATTCCCCCTATCGTGATTGATTTTTTTCCCTCAAAATTTTTTTCACTTTGGATTTGTTCCCTTAAATTTTACTGGGGAACTACATACATTATGCAAGTTTTTATCAGTTATAATTAGAATATTAAAATTAATAATACATTTTTTAAATTCAAGATCAGTTTCTGCAGCGCAGAGTGACATACTCGACAAGATGCAAAACGAAGAGATTTACTGCTTGTAAATTTATAAAGATTTTTTATTAAAAATGTCATTAAATGAAAAGCGGAGATATAAAACAAATTTAATACAAAGTTTTTTCTTTGTTGAAATGGGTCAGCAATGTCTCGGGAACTTCAAGTAGTTATACGCGTTTTGCACGTCACGTTTTTGTAATAAAATTTTTTTTATTTATTTTTGAACGTCAAATAACAAATTTTTACTAAGCTTATTCTTCTTACCTACATTCAATATGCACTGATAGCTTTTTAACCTTTAACAACTGTGGTGGTAGTAAATTTTACCCTCTCTTATTTATTTTTTTAGTTTTAAGAAAAGTGAATATGAAATAAAATCCTTTTTTTTTAACTAGAAGTTTGATTTCTTTATTTTATTACTTTATTGATTTAAAAATGTGTCATCTAATGCCAAATAAAAGCTAATAACTCAATAAAAATCTTTTTTTTTTGGCAAAATTTTCTAAAAATTTAAAAGGGGTAAAATTTACCACCACAGCATATACGCAAAAATATTTTACTTCAGTAGTTAAAGGTTAATTTTGAACAGCTGTTCAATGAAGTGAACAAATATTTCATGGGAAACCCATGATAGCAATTTTCACTTCGGGAGGAATAAAAATTTCATGGGAACAAAAATTTCACTTCTTATTCACGATAGGGGTGATGGTGTTTGACTTTAAGCGTTTCGGCGATTGCGACCACCTAGTATTGATTCGCATTGGTATTCAACGTACGTTAAATGTGCTTTACGTTAGTGAAGTCGTACTGATTGTGACAACACTCATTAGAAAAAATGTATTTTAACTTGCACTTAACAAAGCATAACGTTTAACTCTCTATAGTGCAGCCAGCCAAACAAAGCAGTTTTTACGTAGCCCAATTATAAGCAAAAATTCCATGCGAGTTTTTTTATTCTTATTATAAATTTGTGCTCTTTTTTATTTTTTGTTCTCCGAGATTCATAATTGAGAAAAAAAAATTCTATAATTCTATAATTTAAACTTTTACCCACCACTGTTTATGAACTCAGTTATTTTGTGACCCTAAAGCTTAGTTTGGAGTTATCCCACTGTTTCTATTTACGCCGTTTTACTGTACATTGTAATTTTGTAACCAAATGAAATTTGTATGGTGTACTTAAAGTATAATTAAAAAATAAACAGTTATTAATAGGGATTCCATCAACTATCATTGTCATGCACAATAAAGATAACAGCTTAAAATTGCAGTTGCATTTTAATAGCGGTAAAAGTCAGTGTTTCCTCGGAGCTGCTAAAGAGTTTCTTCTTCTAATAAGAGTTTTTCTACTTAAAAATCTATTTGATTTATAATGAAATTCTTAAAGCATAAAATACCTTCTTCACATGAAAAAGTGCAATGAAGTTGTCGAGACTGAAATCTATAACATTCTTTAGCGATTCGAGGTACATTTTTTATTTTTTTATCTGGGCGCCTTGAATTAATTTTTATCTAACACAATGCCACAAATGGGATATAAAAAACATGTAAATTTTTTTTTTCTTAATGTCGTCTATAACCAACGCTGTATTTGTATCCGTTTACTATATGTTGTCTAACATTTGGGTTTAAATAAAAGCAGTTACACACATAATTACAAATATTTGTTTTTAAATGATATTGAAATTCTAAATCTCCTGTACCTCCACCGTTATGGTTATTTAGGAACATCGCACTGAAATTGATGCTCGTGCTGGTACTTTTGGTGCTTTTGAACAATTTGGCAACGAATTGTTGCAAGCTAATCATTATGCATCGCCTGAAATTAAAGAAAAGATCGAAGATTTGGCCAAGACTCGGGAAGAATTGGAGAAGGCTTGGACCGAACGTCGTTTGCAATTGGAGCAAAATCTCGATTTACAATTGTACATGCGCGATTGTGAATTGGCCGAAGCTTGGATGTCAGCTCGTGAAGCCTTCCTTAATGCCGATGATGTCGATGATAAGGGTGACAATGTAGAAGCTTTGATTAAGAAACATGAAGATTTCGATAAGGCCATTAATGGTCATGAAGAAAAGATTGCCGCTTTGCAAGTTCTTGCTGATACATTGATCAATCAAAATCATTATGCATCTGATTTGATTGATGACAAGCGTAAACAAGTCTTGGAACGCTGGCGTCATTTAAAGGAAGGTCTTATTGAAAAACGTTCTCGTTTGGGTGATGAACAAACTTTGCAGCAATTCTCTCGCGATGCCGATGAGATTGAAAACTGGATTGCTGAGAAATTGCAATTGGCCACCGAGGAAAGTTATAAGGATCCAGCTAACATTCAATCAAAACATCAAAAACATCAAGCATTCGAAGCAGAATTGGCTGCCAATGCTGATCGTATTCAAAGTGTTTTGGCAATGGGTGAAAATCTCATTGACAAGAAACAATGTTCTGGCTCCGAAGATGCTGTTCAAAAACGTCTTACACAAATCGCCGATCAATGGGAATACCTTACCCACAAAACAACTGAGAAGTCACTCAAGCTAAAGGAGGCCAATAAGCAGCGCACCTACATTGCTGCCGTTAAAGACTTGGACTTTTGGTTGGGTGAAGTTGAGTCTTTACTCACTACCGAGGACTCCGGCAAAGATTTAGCTTCAGTACAAAATCTCATGAAGAAACATCAATTGGTTGAAGCTGACATTGTTGCCCATGAAGATCGCATTAAGGATATGAATAAACAGGCCGATTCATTGGTTGAAAGTGGCCAATTCGATAGTGCTGGCATCCAAGAAAAACGCCAAAGCATTAATGAACGCTACGAACGCATTTGCAATTTGGCTGCTCATCGTCAAGCTAGACTCAACGAAGCCTTGACGTTGCACCAATTCTTCCGTGACATTGCTGATGAAGAGAGTTGGATCAAGGAGAAAAAGTTGTTGGTCGGTTCCGATGATTACGGTCGTGATTTGACTGGTGTTCAAAACTTAAAGAAAAAGCATAAGCGCCTCGAAGCTGAGTTGGCTTCCCACGAGCCTGCTATTCAAGCTGTACAAGAAGCCGGCGAAAAACTAATGGATGTTTCTAATTTGGGTGTGCCAGAGATTGAACAACGCCTCAAGGCTCTCAATCAAGCTTGGGCTGAACTTAAGAACTTGGCTGCTACTCGTGGTCAGAAATTGGATGAGTCCCTTACCTACCAACAATTCTTGGCTCAAGTTGAAGAGGAGGAAGCCTGGATTACAGAAAAGCAACAACTGTTGTCTGTCGATGACTATGGTGATTCCATGGCTGCTGTCCAAGGTCTTTTAAAGAAACATGATGCTTTTGAAACTGATTTTGCTGCCCATAAGGACCGTTGTGCCTTGATCTGCGAACAAGGTACGGATTTAGTTGAGGCGAAAAACCATCATGGAGATTCCATTAGCCAAAGATGCCAGCAATTACGCAACAAATTGGAAAATTTAAACGCTTTGGCTGCCAGGCGCAAAGGTGCTTTATTAGACAATTCCGCCTACTTACAATTCATGTGGAAGGCCGACGTTGTTGAGTCTTGGATAGCTGATAAAGAGAATTATGTACGCTCTGATGAATATGGGCGTGATCTTTCCACAGTTCAAACTTTATTGACGAAACAAGAGACATTTGATGCAGGTAAATATATTTACAATATCATATTAAGGAGAATTATTATAATTACGTTTTGTTTTTGTTTTCGCTTGCGATTCGTTAAGGTCTTAACGCTTTCGAACAGGAGGGTATTCATAACATAACCACTTTGAAGGATCAACTTATCAATGCAAACCATGCACAATCGCCAGCCATATTGAAACGTCACGAAGATGTCATTTCTCGTTGGCAGAAATTGCGTGATGCCTCCGAGACACGCAAACAACGTCTCTTGGCCATGCAGGAACAATTCCGCCAAATCGAAGAACTCTACTTGACATTTGCCAAAAAGGCTTCAGCTTTCAATTCTTGGTTTGAAAATGCCGAAGAAGATCTAACAGATCCTGTTCGCTGCAATTCAATCGAAGAAATCCGTGCTCTTCGCGATGCTCATGCCCAATTCCAAGCTTCACTGTCATCGGCTGAAGCTGACTTCAAGGCCTTGTCGGCTCTTGATCAGAAAATTAAGAGTTTCAATGTTGGTCCCAATCCATACACCTGGTTCACCATGGAAGCTCTTGAGGAAACTTGGCGTAACTTGCAAAAGATCATAGAAGAACGAGATGGCGAATTGGCTAAGGAAGCCAAACGTCAAGAGGAAAACGACAAATTGCGCAAAGAATTTGCTAAACATGCCAATCTATTCCATCAGTGGCTAACTGAAACCAGGTAAGTTTTAATGCCCGCATTATGTTTTTAAGTACATATCGAAGAAATTACACAAATTACATCATCAATGGTTCTTGGACAAGTCTATTTTATTTATTTATTTATTTTTAACTTGTTTGCACTTGGCACTTTGTATTTAATTTGTTTTATACAACTTTTTAATTTTTCTAGGTTTTATATGCTGGGTTATAATGGTCAAGGGTAAAAATTTCATTTTCTTTTTCCTTTAATTTCCATTTTATTTATTCAATTTTAATCAAAAACAATCAATATCTTTTTAAATTTTGTGTTCTCTGCCTATAAGAATTTTTAACACAAAATAATTTTAATTATAATGGCAACTAACTGTGTTGTATCATACGAATATCTATTTGTATTTTTGTAAATATTGTCGAAAAAATTATGGTTTTTATAACTATAAAGAAACTTACATCGCTAAATGCTTTCGTTTTTAATATAAATTTTAATGAAAAGCTGATTGGCTACTACAATAAGCGTCAGTATCATGTTCGAAATCTGTTCAATTTAACCAAATGATGTATTAATGGCGCGTTGTGTATTGAAAAAAAAGCTTCAAGTATCTTTTACTTTTTTGCATGAAATTAATTTAAAGTCAACTGAGCTCAGGAGCAATCTGGAATGCAGGTGCAGCATCCTAATTAAGGGTTTTTTTCATATTTTTTTTTTTTTTGCGAATCCACCCAATCATTCGGAATTCAAATGTTTAGAATTTTGATATCTCTCTTAGTGTGGGAGAAATTGTTTTATCAAATATTTCTTTCTCTTTTTTTTGGAGAAATTTGTTAAATTTATTTACAGTGTAGCCACATTGTTTATTGTTTTAGAGCAATTTTTAACGATTTAAATTTCTTTGTATAAATATGCTTCATAAGTGCAGAATAACAGTTTTTTTTATCATTTTACATTTTACATTTATTTTTTTTAATGACAAAATTTTAAAATGTGTAAATCGTGTTGACTTTTTTACCAACAAAAATATTGCTCATAACAATTATATGAATCCGTCTTGAGTCATGTAATCCATAGGTGATATATTTGTAGTTCCAACAGCTTTAAATCAATCAAAATTAATACGCACACTTAACTTTTTAAGCTTGTTTTAAAAATGTTTGTATATATGTTAATTTAATATCAAGCTTAAAATACAATTACTTGTTTAACAACGTAAAATTTGCGTGCAGCCGTCGGATTCTGCTGCAGTTTTAATCTTTAAAGCCCTGTAACAATAAAATTAGCAAGAATTATAAAAATCGAATTGGTACCACTTAGTGAAGAAAAGGGCTTAATTTAACAAGAAAACTTCAATTATGTTAAAAATTAAAATTTAACTTTAAAATAAAAAAATAAAACTTCTTTCATCTCACAGCTTACTTTATGCTGCTGCTTATAATATTTGATTAATTCACAAAACCCTTTGTATCCGTGTATACTGTGTATTGTTCAATTAAAATACAATAGTGTATACTTGTTGTTGGAAATTTTCATATAAAATTTCAATACACCAAACACTTTTATTTTGCATATTTTTGAAAAGTTGATCGTGTTATCAGCTACATGTGAATTCCATATCACATTGAGAAGAAGAAAATAAACAAAAGCCATTTGTATTGTTTAGCATATCAAAAGTACACTTTTCGCACAAAAAATTTAAATTTTTGCTTTTTTCAGTCCTATTGTCCATTTTACTTCCTTCTTCTTATTTGCTTTTTGACGTTTAATATACAAAACAAATTGATACAATAATACACTGCGTGCTCACAAGCATATAAACAGAAAGTGTGTTCAATACAAATAACACGATACAAGATTTTGTGAATTAAGCAATTGAAAACTTTCAAGTTGTATTTGCTAATTTTTATATTTAATACTTCGTGTGGGACCCCTTATTGTCTATAACAGACTTAACTAGTTTTCGCGTTAAATTGGACGAAATATTCTCCCACTCCAACTCCTTAAGGTCATTTCAACTTTTTTTCTTATGTTTTTTCTTTTTTCAAAATGGACCATAGGTTTTTATCAAAAAGGGGCAGTTATAAGTCAACCAAGACCGTACAATTCCTGATTAATGTCTTGGATCGCTATCCTGATTCTCTGCACTCTGCAACAAATTGTCTTTTAGAACTGGAATATATTTATTTTTGCCTATAGTTGTTCCAATAAACTTCCAGTACCAGCAGCCGACATACAGGACCAAATCATGACGCTGCCACTTAGTTGTTGCCTTTAAATTTTCTTTATTAAGCTCGTTGTTAGGTTTCCGCCATACGAATGACATCCGAACCGAATTTATTTAATTTCGATTCACGGATGAAAATAACCGAATCCAAATATCTGAGTTTGCATGTCTTGTTTTTGGCTTTAATAAAGGGCTTCTTGAGTGCAACTCGACCATTAACATCATGTTGACGAAGAACACGACGAACAGGTTTGACGCAGCATTATTTGCTCAGATCAGATTAAATATCGAAAGTCAGTTAGGAAAGTCATTTTAATTTTTTAAATAAATAAAGTTTTCTCCATTAAAGATACCATTTGAATTCTTATTGGTTTTATTGTTTTTCTTTTACAAAAGCTTCATTTTATTTGAAGCTTTACTAACAACATCTTGTTCACGACCTCCATGGTTGTATTTTATTAGTGCAGAATTTACAATATGCTGTAATTATAGTTGATATTTTAAAATTATTACTCGGCGGTAACTTAAACGAAAACTGTTAAAACAATAATACATATTTAAATACATTTAAATTTGAGGCAAGCACAGTAGCTAAATGGTGCAAATTTAGCTTCAAATTCTGTTTCTGGTTATTGCACAACGAACTTGCTTTTAAAGGATCCTCTAACGTAAAATTTGCTTTCGTTATTATTAACCCCTTAAGAATATTTGTGATTTTGTTTACAAAATTTTCTGCGTAGAATTGATTTAACGAAATAAACAGCCCAATCCAAGGCGAATAAATTACCTTGGATTGGGCCATATTTTTTATATATGGAGTTTGACAGTCGTGTATACCAGCAAAAAATACTGAATTCGCCAATTCCAATCATAAGCGTGCGGAAATTAAAAAAATTTAAGAGAAAAAGAATTAGGTTTTATGAATTTATAAAGAGAAATTTAATGTAAATAAGCAAAATAGCTCCCTTCAAATAACGGAGATGCCACTTTTTTTGTTTCCACGGAATTCATAGTTTGAGAATTTTTTATTTATTTTTTTTTTATGGGAAAGGAATCCGTCCGAATATTCATGATTGCGCTAAATGATTTTAACAAACTTTGTGCCCAATGGATGGTTTATTTTGTGCTATTGAAGATTTTTTCCTTATTGTTATGAAAATCATGTATCTTATAAATGTTTTTAATTCCTATTATTCAAAATCTGAAGAAGAGAAGGGAGAGAGGGGAAAATTTGTCAGACTTTTTAAAATGGATCATATTAATGGAGACAAAATAAAACAAGTTCAGTCAGTTCATAAAAGAAATTTAAATAGATACTTAACTCATTTTTCGATTTGTATATAAAATAAATAATTATTCGTATATTGTAAATTTGATGACAAGTTGGCATAATTTCATTGCATTTGGAAAATAAAAAAACACAGGTGTTGAAGATATAAATTCATGCATCAAATAATGCAACATCAAAACTTATGTAAATATGTATATATGCGCATCATTTAACTAAAAAAATTACTTTTAAGCAAAAATATAAAATAAAATGTAAAATATATCAAAAAAAAGTCTACTTATTTAATGCAGCATTTCCAATGTAAAAAATTGTGTCAGTTAATTTTAGCTTTAGCTGCATATTATAAGAAAAAATTGTTTAAAAAGTAATTATATACTTACATTATGTATTTTAAATTCAGCACAACAAACTAACCACACAATTTTTCAATTTAAATACTGCTTTTCAATACTCATATAAATTGATTTTCTTAATGAGTTTTATTAAATTTACTTTTTTCTACTAAAAACTAAACATAGAACATCTATGATGGAAGGATCCGGTTCTTTGGAACAACAACTGGAAGCACTTCGCGTCAAAGCCACAGAAGTACGAGCAAGACGTGTTGATCTGAAGAAAATTGAAGAATTGGGCGCTTTATTAGAGGAACACTTGATATTGGATAATCGTTATACGGAACATTCTACAGTTGGTTTGGCACAGCAATGGGATCAGTTGGATCAATTGTCAATGAGAATGCAACACAATTTGGAACAACAGATACAGGCACGAAATCATTCGGGTGTTTCCGAAGATTCCCTCAAAGAATTCTCCATGATGTTTAAACATTTCGACAAGGATAAGAGTGGCAAACTTAATCATCAAGAATTCAAATCCTGCTTACGTGCTCTTGGCTACGATCTGCCCATGGTGGAGGAAGGACAACCTGACCCAGAATTTGAAGCCATTTTGGATGTGGTTGATCCTAATCGCGATGGTTATGTTTCTTTGCAAGAATATATTGCCTTTATGATTTCCAAAGAAACCGAGAATGTGCAATCTTACGAAGAAATAGAAAATGCTTTCCGCGCTATCACTGCCTCCGATCGTCCCTATGTTACCAAAGAAGAACTTTATTGCGTAAGTATTCCATTTAGCTATTCTAATTCAAATTGTTTTTAATAAATATCAAATATATATTTGCAGAATCTTACTAAGGACATGGCGGACTATTGTGTACAGCGCATGAAACCTTATGTAGAACCCCGCTCTGGACAGCCCATTAAAGATGCTCTAGATTATATTGAGTTTACACGAACTCTTTTCCAGAATTAAATTTTCTTTTTCTTTATTTAATATTTATCTTATAATTTCAGTCTAAAACAAAAAAACAAAACAACAAAATCATCAAAGTATATATGCTTATTATATTTAATTTATTCTACTAAAAACAAGTCCAAATACCTTTCAATTAACGCCAAGAAATTATAAAACATTTATAAAAGTACACTTGCTACAGACACAGCACACTGCAACAATATCCCTACACATAGATTTTCAGATTGAAATTGTTTTTTTAAGCACTCATAAAAATGCATTTATCTGCTAAAAATTGTAACGATTTTTAAAGTTAATTTTTATTTTCATACGTTGCACTTTAGCTTTAATGTTTTTAAAATTAAAAATTAAATTATTCCTATAAATGGGGTTTTCAAATTTTTATAACAGATCAATCTCTTCTATAGCAATTTGTCTTTTTATAGTTATTCAACAATATATAAACTTTAAGATTTATATGTATTCAATTAAATTTAACTATGCCGGTGTTTTTCAATAAAATTTCCTGCTCTTAATATATTAAATCGTTGTCTTTGTTTTTAAAGTGTTTTATTTATCAGAAAATAAAATTCACGACAAGGATTTAATTTATACTCTCAAGTTTCATTCAATCAAACTCTTTTATTATGAAATTTAACTGTTTCTTTGTTGAAATTGTTACGGCGTTGCCAACTTAAAACGGATTTTTGGTTCGAGTATAAACTTAAGTTTGTTTTTTGATTAGCTAATCCAATATTAATTGCCGTTGATTTTTTTGAGCGGTAGTTTAAGCGTTTAGTGCTGCCATACAGAAACAACAAAATGGCAATATTTTTTTTAATGTCTTAATGAAGAAAAAATTTATTGTTTATTTGCAAGGCGGTTTATTTGAAAGTTTAAATTAATAAAAAAAAAAAATATGTCTTGTGCAAGCAAAATTACAAAATCTTCTAATTTTACAATAATTGAAGGGGAATATGTACTTAACAAAATTAATAAACGAAAGAAAACATGTAATTGTATGTAAAAAACAGGCGGAATCGTTGCCTGAATATAGTTTCATTGTACAAAAAAAAGTGATTTGGTCGTGTTCTTATTGTTTTTGTTCTTATAACTGTTTTATTAAATTTTTCGTATAATTCTGAATCACTTAACTCTTCAAATTTACTAGAGTAATCCATTTTTTACGTTTTCTAAAAAATAATTTTATTTGTTGTACAGGTATTTTAATTTATTTATTTTTTGACAGCTGCTTTTGTGTGTGTTTTTTTATTTGATGTAAGTTTAAACTACCTACGTTGGGCGCTTAAGCCAGCAAGTAAAGTTAGTTAATTATTATTATAAAAACTAAAAGCAAAGACTAAGGATTACTAAATCTTTAATCTCTATCCCAAGGGTTCTCAAATGGGGGTCCGTGAACCCCTGGGGTCCGTAGCAACCATCCAAGGGGTCCGCATAAAGAACCGAAAAAACAGTGTTTTCAAAAATAATAAAAATCTTATTATGAATTTGGGCTTCAGAGGGGTCCGCGAAAAAAAATTATTTTACTAGGGGTCCGTGAGCAGGAATTTGATGAGAACCGCTGCTCTATCCTAAAAACCCACTCTTAAAGTGTCAAGTTTGATAGAATAAAGACAAGCTCGTATTTAAATTTGAAAGCAAAACATTACCTATCTAACAAGAAAATTTATTATTTGGAATCTTTATTGTAGTAATTTACTTTAATTGTGCCTGATTCCTTCAAATATAAATGTTTCATGATATTCTCATGAAACATTTTTTATTTTTTTTTATGCTTTCCCCGTAGTAATACATTAAATTTTTTAGTTTAAAATAATAAATGTTTCATGAGAATAGCATGAAACATTTATATTTGAAGGAATCAGGCACAATTAAAGTAAATCATTACCTATTTACTTAAAGTATTGATTTAGTTTATGAGGAAAAGTCTAAAGACGCTAATGTAGATGATGTTGATGTTAAAATTAGTGATACAAAAATGAAGTAGTTATTATAGATTTATTAGTTACTTTCGACTAAGACTACTGTTAATTGGATGCTTTAAAAGCCTATTTAAAGAAATTTGTGTGTGTGTGGCAGCCATATCTCACAAAGCATGACCATCAGGTGCAACTTGCTTAAATGATTTCAACGAAACATCCTCCACTAGCAGTTGCAAGAAAATTTTTTTCTTGGCAAACATTTTCTTCAAGTTTGCTTTAAAGAGTATCAAAATCTACATGTAAGTTGCAATTACAGTTTCATTTTATTGATTCATGTTTAAGATAACTACGTGCCTGTCCCCACTCGTTCGCAATTCTTAACCACGGTCCTAAACTATTTAGTTCCAATGCAAAGTCACCCCACAATTCTTTTTTTTTTTTTTTGCTTGCTGAAAATCGCAGCTTGCCTCAGTCGGGGTACCTTTCCATTAGTACTACAAGTTTTTTAAACTGTTGTTTTTTTGTAACTTATTTTTCTGTAGATTTGTTCGAAGTCTGTGACTTAAAATTTGAATACAAATCAAAAATCTTCACTTACCCGTTTTGACCCATTTTGAAACAAATCTAGTTTACGGACGCAGCTTAAAAATTAAGGAAAGTCTACGGGGTAACGACCAAAAAATAAAATTTGGTTTTTCATATAAACATAGCTTGATCAGCCGGGCGCACGGATTTTCTCCCCTTTAGTATGACCAACACCGGTTAAGCTTACTAAATATTTTTTGAGTAGCCGGCCTTCGGCCCTTTCCAATGATATCTGTAAGAACCCGCAATTATTGAAAACACATCTACTCGCTTGTATATTTAAAACAAAAGTATCTCTTTTATCTATTTCATTTTCTATATCTCTTTTCTCAGCCGTTGACATTTCGTCACCGCCTACTTTGAACTTTTTCATATTCAAACTTTTAAAACTATTTATTATGGTTGCTTGAACAGGTTTGCCACATCCCTCCCATGTTTTTGAGACGAATTGTTAAGTCTTTCTTTCCAGTTGAAATATCTTCAGACATTAAACTCGGTTGTTTTGGAATCTGTGCTGGCTGCTGGATAGACGTTGTTGAACACTGCGGTCTGAATGAATTAGAAGCCACCTCTGCTCCAGATAAAGATGGTGATGATGGCAATGCGTTGAGCTGTTGGAACTTTCTTTAAATGGCTTACATTCCTGTAATAGTTCTTTCCTTCATTAGACACTTCTACCACGTTACCTAATCTTGACTTCACCACATACTCTGTTGTGTCAAAGTTTGGTGTCAATTTATGGGGAAAAACAACATTCTTCATCAGAACTTTATTTCCCACCGATATATCTGTTTCCTTTGCCATTCTATTTTTGTCAGCTTGCTCTTTTCCCTTTTGTTTTTCAATACAATCGCGATCCTTTGCGGCAGAGTCCGTGTATTCTTCGGTTAAGTCTTGTACTCCAGGCAATTTGTCTCTAATTACCCTATTAAACATACGTTCTGTTGAGAGAGAGAAAACATTAGCTATTCTTTTACAATAAAATTAAATGTTTCGACCTGCGTTTAACGCATGGCCTCTGACCTTTGTCAGATAAAATTTTCTTTTACGGCATGTAGCCTCTGATTTCCTTATCAGATAATTACAACTTCTTCCCAGTCTGCTTTATAAGCACGACTTCTTACATTCGCCAGATAGTGATTACTTATCAGATAATCACATTTATTATCAGTCTGCCTTAAAAAGCACGACTTCTGGAATTTTCCAGATGATTAATTAAAAAAAAAAAAAACATCTGTTTACAAACCATATATTTTCCAAATAATCAAAGCACTCACAATCTATTAGTTTTCTAAAGCCAAATTTAATTTATGGTAAATCCTTGTCGCCAATGTATGAACCCGCAATTATTGAAAACACATCTACTCGCTTGTATATTTAAAACAAAAGTATTCTTTTATCTATTTCATTTTCTATATCTCTTTTCTCAGCCGTTGACATTTCGTCACCGCCTACTTTGAACTTTTTCATATTCAAACTTTTAAAACTATTTATTATGGTTGCTTGAACAGGTTTGCCACAATATCCATATTGCCTCACCACACCACAAAATACTCGATATATGCCATGCTGTACATACAAACTTTGGAGGCCCGTAACTCCGAAACTAAGGGTCAGCCCCACATTATCAATTTAATGTTTTTGCTTAAAATTGAATTTTACACCCTGTAGACAACTTTTTTTTAATTTTTAAGCTGCGTCCGTGAACTAGATTTAAGCCCCCATTTTTCGTAACAAACTTAATTTGTTAACCGCACTAATTTGTAATGCCAAACTGCAAAATTTCAACTAAAATAGAGTTGAGCTGTAAAGCTTAATAGGGACATAAATACTTATTGTGCTTGTTTTCTTTCACGTATTTGGAAACCTCAACGGTCAAATGGCTGTACTAGCATTTGACCGTTTTTTTTAGTCTCTCGCAAACGCTTTTCCTGCATTCGCCGTGCTAATTATTCCACATTTTTTTATTTTATGTAAGCTTCGCATCAATTATTTCTTCTAGATATTTTATATCTGGATGATCCAATTCTATTCAAAATTATTACAATTGCTGCCATAAATCTATTTTAAAAATCGAATATGACTCACTCTTGCCCTCCATAATTTAAAATTAACTGATATAAACTATTTCTAAACTTCTGTTCAATTCAATATGCAAAAATCGTCCGGTGTAAATCCTAATATTGTCATATTTTTTTAACGAATCTGGCAGCACTTCATTATTTTGACATTTAATTTGTTTCTTGCGTGGCCGATTGACGGCTGTGATTTATACATTTGACAGAAATACTAGTTTATTTTGCTGTAGTTTTTATAAGGACTAAATAAACCTTTTGAAAAGCAATCAAGAATTTACCATAAGTGTTTAAATACAATGGAGCAAACTAAAGAAAAAGCAAGATATGGAGAACCAATGAAAATAAGCGAATTGAACATAACACCAGTATTGGTTGCTTTGGTTTTTGGCTTGTTAATCGTGGGTACGTTTTTTAATAAAAGTTTACTGCAAAAACAAAGAGAAAATATTTAGTAGAATTTTTCATAATTTTCAGCATTATTCGTTATTTTACGTAAGAGATCTTCAGCTCGGCGAACTATCTTATTGACTGGCATAAATGAAGCTGGCAAAAGTTCAATATTTATGCGTGTTTTATACAATAAGTTTCCAGAAACTTTCACTTCCATAAAGGAGAATGTAGGTGACTATAGAATTGGAGGTTCAACCGGACGTTTGGTTGATATACCCGGTCACTATAGAGTAAGAGAGAAAATTTTTGATCAGTATAAAAAAACAGCCAAGGGTATTGCGTTTGTTTTGGACTCCGTCACTATACAGAAAGATATTCGAGATGTTGCAGAGTAAGTTGTTTAAGTGAAATAAAATAATACATAATATAATGTAGTTTTTTCAAGTGTTCTTTATTCAATGCTCACCGACTCCTCAACCTCCCCCTGTTCCTTTTTGGTGTTGTGCAATAAGCAGGACTTAACTACCGCCAAAAGTGTTCAAGTTATAAAGACATCATTGGAAAAAGAAATGTAAGATTTGTTTGTTTACGCAGCAAATGTAATTTCTTTTTCATTTTGCATTTTTCTCTATGCAGGAATATTATTCGCGACACACGCAGCCGTAAATTACAATCTGTGGGTGAGGAAGATTCAACTAGAACAGTCTATTTGGGCAAACCAGGCAAAGATTTTGAATGGTCACATATAAAACAAAACATTCAGTTTCATGAATGTTCTACTAAAAATGGCGAACTTAGTAACTTTACTGAATGGATAGGCAGGCTATTGTAGGCTTTAGCTTGTCATTAATATCAGAGATACGTAAACAACTATTTGAATAATGCAAATTTTCCTACTGAAGAACTCTCACCTAATAATCATATTTTAATAAAATAAGGTGTTTACAATTTAATATTTTTTATTTGATAGAATGCGTAATCTGATTATGTGTTAAATATTAAAACATTTAATAATTTCTCAATAATTTATTTACTTTACAATAAAGGTTATTTTGTATTAACTGAAACTCGCAGCTTTTTTGAATATTGAATTGTGGCTCAAAAAAAAACTTGTTACAGTTTAAAAAGTTATAAATCCTGTAATTCACAAATGTTCAGAAAAAATATGATTTATGTTCAAACATTTTACCATAACGAACTACTACTATCTTTTTAAATAATAAAACTTCAGTGGTGGAAGGAGAGTTTTAGATCAAACCAGTTTTTTATAGCCATAACATGAAAGACTGATTTTTGTCAGGTTTTAGTTCGTGCTTTTCAATTATAGCCTTTTATCCATCTATTTGCGTTTCTCGAAAAAGAATCTTATTTATTGTTTATAATTCATTGTTCGACTTAAGCAAACAACCAACTATAAACTTTTTTATTTAGTCGTCTATATTTTAAATATTGATTGACAGCACTGTTAGTAAAAATTATTGTTTTATTTCCGGTTAAGGCGAATTAGAGTTAATTTTCTTGCTTAAAAATACGTTCTTATTAGACCATTCCTGCTGAATAAATTAATTTGAGTGCATTGAAAAAACAAACTTTGAAAAAATTTGTGTTCAAAACAATTAATTGAAATGTAGTGAAGATGAATAAAAGTATACTGAATTGTTTTTTAGTCTGAAATTCGTGGTAGAAATAAATGTCCGAAAATAAATGAATTATAAGCCATTTTTAAATTGTAAATTTTAATCGACGATTGTTACATGTTTTTTAATTTGTACTTGTATTTGTGTATTATTTGTTAATAAATTTTCAAAAAAAAAAAAAAAGAAATTTAAAACCTAAAATTCACAAAAATCAAATTATTTTAAAAGTGGTTTTAATAACCCAGCTGGTTTTTGTTTATGTTCAACGTTGTTGCCAAAATTTGAAAAAATTTTAAAAAGTAAAAAAATTTAAATTTTAAGAACTGAAACATGAGGGAGGTATTGCTTCATATGCAGGAGAACGAAAATAACTGCTACAAATTCATTTAAAGTACCAAAAGATGATAGAAGAATAAATTAAATTCGGCTTCCTTTTGTTTAGCTAGCAATTTTTGACATCAACGTGTTGCTATGCAACAACAAAATTACATAAGTCTTGTTTTTATTGCCGCGAAGTCATCTAATATTTAATTCGCCTTGATCAGTACAAAAAACTTATTTGTGCTGTAGAACAGAAATATTACTACTAATCAAAGATTTACTAAAATATTTGGTGTCCTAAAATAATTAAAAAAAATACTAAGCCACTAAAATTGTAAAAAAAAAAAAAATAAAATGAAAAATCTTAATTTTACTAGAAAATCGCAATTTTACTAACTTTACATCTTTATTGCAAAGGAATTTAAGTCAAGTATTTTTTTTTTTTTTTTTTGCCAAAAGTCAAGTCACCAAAAATTATTCTATTATTCTAAACTTTACTAACAAAAAGATATACATAATTTAAAAATAAAATGCTTCTTTTAGTTACATTGGAAAAATACGCAAACATAAAAAACAAACTCATCAAAAATTTAATTTTATTGAAAAAATAATATCGAATTTTCACGGTAAAAAAGTAACTATTAAAGGTAATATTATTATTTATAATTTTCATTAAACATTTTTCAAGTTGGTACACAATTTAAATTTTTGACAATTGTAATTTTACCATATGTTTTTTTTTAAGTTGCTTTTTATTTTATGTTTTTAAAAATAAAATAAAAAATTTATTTGCCTGCATTCAAACAAAATAAATTAGTATCTCAATTATACTAATTGTAATATTATTCTTTCATTTTATTTAAATTATAAATTTAAACTTTGTTGTTGGCATCTCTGGTACAAGAAAGAAAATAGTTGCCAGACTAAAAATCAACTACTAGCAAAGGCACGTTCACATTTTTATCTGTTGTTAGCTAAGACACCTAGTACTGTTTAACTGTTAAATTTTACGATAAAGTAATACTTTTATGAAACGTGATGTTGCCATATTTTTCATTGCAACTTTGAGCCTGTATAAGATTAAAAAGTAACTGTTAAATAAAGTCAAATATTTATGAACTATGATCAATGTTTGTAGACAAAATTTATAATACCTAAAAGTTTAGTGTAATTGCCAAGGAATTTGTTTATAAAGCTGGCAAAATTATTGACCAACTAAACTAGCTTTTAAGGGGTCAAAATGTTATCAAAACAAAGTTAGTAATTAAGTGCAAAAGATGCAGGGGAATGAGACATTCAACTTTATTAGGAAGAAGACATCGGTACAGCCACCGCCAGTTAGTACAAAAATGAGTTGATTCTATGAAGAATTGATCATGGACACGATATAGATAGATATTGAAAAAAAAATTAAATGTAAATTTCGGTCGATTTCGAATGCCGTAAATTGCCCCAATTAAGGCAAAGAAGATTAAGGATCATGTGGGTTGAACTAGACATTCCATAAATCTACGTACTTTTATGCTTAAGCAAGAAAGTACTTGGGATTTTTATAGTCGAATTACGAATCAATGTTTAGTTGGAGCAAGGAACATTTAAAGGATTTTTAAAGCTGGGAACTGTGGAGTAAATTGTCGGTCATTGTCCTTAATCGCAACCTGAGGACTTTGTTTAAAGACAGGTGAGGCGACATGGCAAGTTCCGTGCTTAATAACACCGTCAAATTCATCGTTGAAATCGAATGGCTCAGTATAGTGGGATTCTTAAGAGGTTCAATCAGAAGGGAATCGTGTGAACCTTCAGGTTCTAGGCTTTGTAGCACTAATCTTCATTGCTTTTATTAAATGAGTTTTTTCATTCACTATGAAATGATATCTTAACAAGCAAAATATTAAATATGAAACAGATTTAAAAGCAATTACATACCTGAACTGTAGCAACGCAATTGTTCAAAATGAGATGCCTCAACTAACACTTACACACTTACGCAAATAAACCTATGGCAATAAAAAATGAACAAAAAAAAAATAATAAATTAAAATAAACACGTTTACAAAACGAGAACAAATTGAAACTGATGATTACAGTTAACACTATAAAGAAGAAGATCTTAATAAAAAAAAACTTTGTTTTTTAAAAAATCATTAACGGCAAAAAATTTTAGGAAATAATTTATATTTCAATACTGAAAGCATACGTACTCTGCTCTACTCTTTGTTGATAATGATAGCTGTTGTCTGCAACAAGAAATGGGCTTTTTAACACTTCTCTCTTCACGTGAGGCAAGGTATTTTGTAAAGAAAAGGAACTGAGAAACAAACAGACATGATCACATGTTTATTGATGCATTGATTAAATTACTGGCGAAAGCTTAATACTTAACAAGAAACAATTTAAAGTTTCTTTCACATTTAAAGTCTAAATATAAGACTGGGCCAAGGGAATCATCATCATCATCATCATTACCATCATCATATTGTTTTTATCGCTGTTAGCAGTTGCATTGTTAGCAGTTGGTTACGCTACAAGTATTCATCTGAACATACATACATACATACATTCATATGTAGACGCCTGAGATCATTGGTGATGGTAATTCTAGTGAAGATGGTCGTAACGACAAGCATCTAAAGAAACTTTTCAATAACGACAGCGTGCTGTTAAGTTTGTTGTCTTAACAAGGTGCCGCAGCGACAAGGTGCTAAATGACGGCCAATTATGTATTATGACCGCAGGGTATTTAAAAAAAGTGCTTTCGTCGCCTCAATCATGACGTGATAATTATGGTGTAACTGCGTCAAGATTTATACCTTCTTGTTGGCTTTGTAACGATGTGTTAAAGTAATTTTCATTTTATAAAACATTTATGTCGTTACAAAAATCTACAAAACTTAAAATATCACCTTCTGCTATTACCACGACTTGCTAAGGCTCGCAAATATGATTTGTGTGCAGAAAATATAATGACAGCCACCAACTGAAAGCCGACTTTAATTTCAAAATACACCATGTCCAGCTTAACAAGTAAAAGTATTATGAAAGAATGCATGAAAATATAAAAACCAAATGATAGGTGAGTAAGCAAAACGAATTGACAACAGGCGACTGCATTAGATTTTACGTGTCCTTTGTTTTTTTTTTAAATCTTGTTGAAATGTCTCAAATGCATTTACCTGTTCAATTCGCCTTGTGAATGAGAAATATAAGGCGACTTTAACAGACGAAAGAATTTTAAATGATACATATATTTATAGAGTGTATGACAAAGCGAATAATTTTAAAAGCAAATTTTTCTTAACAACTAGTAAAACACAAATCAACCTTTTAATATTTTATCAACAAAATATTAAGTTCTAAACAACTTTTGTACCAAACTGTAATCGAATTGACAGTTGAAAATAATACAATCGATGGTTTTTTGATGGATTTGACTAAGGCGAATAAATTACCAGGTAGCAGCGTAGGCAAATTTATTCATGGTAACGGTGAAAACCTATAAACCAATGAGGCTGCTGTAGTCAAGGTAGTAAGCACGTTGACTACAATTTGGTTGGCCGGGGTTCAATCTCTGTGGCAATCAAAAAATAAAAATATGTTTTGTTCTGTTTAATGGTATAAATACATATTCAGAATTTAACAATACAGCACGCAGCCTTCTCGTCGGTACTTCTACATAGCACATTCGCCGGCGAAGTAATATAACTAATTTTAAATGGCTATACTTTCACCATCTGTTCTTTTCTCTCCTGTATCCTTTTCCTAGAGAATGTAGCACGATTACACACTAATCAAATAGGCATTGTTGCCTGAAGTTCTACTTCTTACTTACATAAAAAAAAATCTCTATCGTTACCATCCAAGGCGAATTTATAAGAGGTAAACCCACGGCGAAAATGAATACAAAAGTGCAAAGAATAGCATGTACATTTTGTTTTTCTACAAGTCATCTTCGGTAGTCAAAAACAAAGAAGTTAAATGGGAAAATTTAACTTTTAACATTCGAAGAAGAAAAACTCACAAGCACAAAAAATAATTATGTGGGCTGTCAGGACCACTTGTTATTAATTTGCCTTGTCTACCATCTGTTGATTGATTCGTCTTACTCAAAGCGAATCAATTTAGGAATTAAAGCGAATCAATATTCACATTTTTTATATATGGAGTTTGACAGTGGTGTACACTAGCACAAAAATACTGAATTCGCCTACGCTGTCACCTTGTAATTAATTCGCCTTGGTCTTATTTATTCTAAAAAGAAATAATAAAATCGCCTTAGGTATATGCAAGGTTAACCAAGAGATATCAAATTATCAGACAATTGAGAAATAAACTTAAAAGTACACACACTTCTTACTTAATTCATTTGTTATTGTGTCCATTTATTTGACAGCAGTTGACAAAAAATTTGCTGCACATCGAAAAGTGCCATTGAATCTCACATATCATTTGATGAAGACAAACAAAAAATTATCCTTAAGCAGAACATGAACAAAAAAACGTATTTACCAAATAAAATACGTTATTCAATCGATCTTAATTTCAGAAGAGGACTAAAGGCCGGGGCTCATAGAATCCGTCATACGTAGTACTTTGACATATTCAACTAAAGTCAAAGTGACGATGGATGAGAATCGCAAAATGAGAACTTTGCTGACAGATATTAAATCAAAGTTTGCTCTCTATTTTTATTTACTTTTAAATTTAATTTGTATTTTATTCACTAGTAATTTAATTTAATTTGATTTTATTTGTAAATATTTTATTTTTTGCCACCAAAATTATTTTATTAAAATTACAAAGTCTGTAATACAGACTACAATTGAAACACATCAAGAGTTGAAAGAAAATAAAGAAGAAGAAGCAGCAGTTGATAGCTGTCAAAGTATTTAACGTACGTAAGGATGTAATGATACGCCATTTCGCCGCTCTGATTCCGATACTCAAAAATAAATATCGCCTATACCGACACCGAAACGCATATTGAAATTGAGCTAAAGTAAAAATTAACCAAACTCAAGTAGAGTAATTCTTCTATTAATCAAAATAACAGTGTTTATTAATGAGCCATTCAAATCATCAAAATTTTCAATACATTTCAGTTTCTAAAATTCAAATTTTCATATTACAAAACGTCTGCAATATTTATGATTTTACAAAATTAACGGTGGCATTCAGTTTAGATTGGCTCAAGACTTAAAATTGATATTAATAAGATTTAAAAGACAACGAATTAAATTTGAGGTTATGTTTAAATTAAATTAAAATTATAAAAACAACATTGCAAACGATTAATATTTAAAATTAATATTAATAAGATTTTTGTTTAAAAAACAAAGTGTTCTCAAATTTTGCGGAGATAGGCGATTTCACAAATCCGTTTGAAGCAGACCTGCAGTGAAAAATAGTCTCTCAGATGCGACAGAACTCATTTGAATTTTATGGTCTACTTTTAATATGTTATTTCTCATGGTTGTCATGAGTTTAAAATTGAATATTTTGTTCAAAAAACTCTAAAGAAAAATATAAGAAGTATTGGCGTATCGCCGATATCGATATATCGGAAAACTAGAAGTATCGCCGATATAGCGGTATCGGTTGCATCCCTAGTTAAAAGTAGACCAACTTTCGTACTTTGCCTTGACGGACACGTATTTATTGTGACTACGCTCATAAGAAAACATGTATTTTAACTCACTTGTCAGTTGAATACGTCAAAATTTAACGTATGTCGGATTTTATGTGTAGCGGCCTTAAGGCATCATTAAGGAAAAAAACGTAGCTTCCACTTTATTTTGGTGTAATGGAATATGTTCATATTTACAAACAAACATATGTGTAAATGTATTTCTTTAAAATAAGATTAAATAAATTATATTAAAATATAAAATAATAATATTAAACCTTGATATTATATTGAGTTATGACTGTCTAGAGCAGTTAAATTTGTCATTTTATTTTATAAAAAAGAAGAAACGAAAATATTTACCTTTCCGTCTTTTTACACACACAATGCCTATCAGGCTCCAAATTTGTATCTAAATTTGAAGATAACAAATTTTGTTAAAAGATAAAAAAATACACAATAAAATGTTTAATAAATATTTTGTTTTTTGTTTTAGAAGATTAATTCAACAGCTAGAATGAAACTTTATAAAAACTTTTAAGTTTAAAAATGTAAATGGTGTTGTGAACATCAATGTAAATACATTATAAATTATGATTATAGGTTTCAATTTTGAAAAAGAAGTGAAATGTTTTAAAACAACAACCTGCAGCAGTACAAAACTAGGTTGATCGACAATAATAAAAAAAAAGGAATGATATGTGTCCGTATGTTTTTTAAATGACAATCATTTTTTATAATATAATAATGTCATATTGTTGTATCAATATACGTGCATATATACATTCAAACATGTACTTTTAAACAATTACCAAAGGAATCAGAAAATTGTTGTTGACGTTAATAAATTGATTATCCTCATAATTGGATAAAAAATAGGAGAAACATTAGTCATAATTTAAAATGTTCAGAATGTAAAAAAAGCTTCAACTTTTTATTTCGTTTGTCTTAAAAAATTTTATTATATTAAAAATTTTCTTGTATGAATTAAGTTGCTTTTGCTTGCAAACTTCTAAATAATCGTTTTGTTATCTATACACTCTTTAAAGCAGACCTTCTATTCTGTGAGTCATACGTTAAACTTTGACAAATTCAACTGACAAGTCAGTTAAAATATATGTTTTTTTATGAGCGTAGTCACAATCAATACGTGTCCGTCAACGCAAAGTACGAAAGTTGGTCAACTTTTAACTTTTGACGTATGTTCAATACTTTGACAACTATTAACTGCTTTTTCTTCTTTGCTTTCTTTTAACTCTTGCTGTGTTTCAATTGTGTTTTGTTTAAATTGTTTAAATTTAAAAGTGAATAAAAATAGAGAGCAAACTTTGATTTAATATCCGTCAGCAAAGTACTCATTGTGCCATCCTCATCCGTCAATACCTTGACTTTACTTGAATACTTCAAAGTTTGACGTATGACGGATTTTATAAGACCCGGCCTTAAGGCCAGGATTGACTATCATACTCAGTCGCACGATCTGTCAAAAACTACATGTGTGGTTAAAAAGTATGATAGTGTGGATTAAAAGTGTATGTGTGTTACAGACTTTTTGACAAATCTGAACGATTTTATAATTCATAAAATAATTTTTTCTATGCGATCAGAGTTGATTTTTCTGAAGATGAGGAGAAAGCAACAACAAAATATTAAAAGCATCTGTTTTTTGCATCTTTTTTGTATAATAGTGCAGCACCTACGACGGCTTTTTGAAACGATTTTTAAGTAGGACAGAATTTTGTTAGATTTTTGTGCGATTAAATCGTACGACTGTGTATGATAGTGAATCCTGACCTTAAGGAACAATGTTTATAGCTTTTTCTTATTCAGCAGAATTTTCTATCTTTCAAATATCCGTTAAGCAGTTAAGTTTGATTCGAAACTTGTTTTCTAGATAAAACAGTAACATAACAGACGATAGACATTTCGTATTCATTTAAAGAAAAAAATTTGTTTAATTAATTTCTAAGAAGGTTTATTTTTTTCAGATTGAAGTTTTATAATATTTTTAATTGATTCAATTATTTGTTTAATTAAAATATTTGTTTATCTTTTATAATAAAATATATATTTAGTCCAGATTTACACTATGCAATTTTTTGAGGCATTTTTTACTCAATTCCTTATTTAAGTTGCAGCGATATGTGTTATTTAAAAATGAACATAAGCAACAGTAACATCTCCTCAAAATTTCAGCAATACCATATTGCTTACTTTTCTTGCTTCACCAACAAAGAAAAATTTCATGCAAGTTTCATGAAAAATTGCATAGTCTAAATACGGTATTAGTCTATAATTTGAAAATTAGAAAACTTTTTATTTATTTTTCAATTAAATATACAATTAAGCCAATTAAAAATTTATTTGAATTTCTATTTGAAAACAAATTAAAATTTTAATAGGAGCAAAAATTTTTTGTGTAAAGCAAAAATCCACTAAAAAGTCCAATTGTATAAAAAAAACTTTATATGATTTTATTATGTGAGAAGCAGTGTTACTGTTCTGGCGATTTCTTAACAAAAAATGTTGAGTTTTTTTATTATTTTTTTTAATCAAATTTTTATTACATTTCTTATTTTTTTAATGCTCTTTAATTTATGGTATATTTTTAGTATCTTCCTGAATCATATTAAATAAAAATACATAGTTTTTTTTAGCCTTGAAGCTATCATATCTTTAATAACAGTTAAAAATACTTCTGAATAATATTAAATAAAAATACATAGTTTGTTTTTAACTCTGAAGGTAACACAATTTATTAACAGTTATAAAACTTTACAACTTACTGTTGAAATGTAACTTATTCTGTTTACTAAAACAAGTAAATGTGCTATACTCGGCTATGCCAAATTTTACATACCCTTCACCATGTATATAAATCTAACAGTATTTTATTTACTGGCGGAATAAATCCAATTAACTTAATACTAAATCTAATTTAGTTAAGTAACTTCAATAAAAAAAAAATAATAATAATTAAACAAAATATTGCAGTGACAGAGAATTAAGACATAAGAAAAAAAATTAAGTGCAATACATAATTTTACATAAAGCGCTCCTAATGGGTTAATCATTTTAAACAACTATAGAATTTTCTAAAAGATCTCCCCAAAAGCTTTTAAATGATACCCATATTGACCATCTTGAAAAAAAAACTTTTTTATTAAAATCTTAGAGGCCCATAACTCGGAAAATATGAACGAGATTTAGTATTTTCATTTAATATTTTTTTTTAATTCTCTATCGCTCTATATATTGGTTTTCTTGTATAAAGTTACTTAATTTTTTCAAATGATATAGAAAAAATAGAGATAGGCGTAGTGTTTTGCCCACTGCCTCGAGGTACATAGACCGATCTTGATGATTTCTATAGCAAATCTTTCGAAACTATGTGTGATCGATTGGCGTATTTAAATTTATTGTAGCACATCTAGCGCCTTGGCAAAGTTGATTTCAACACTTACACGGGCGGACAGACGGACATCGCTTAACCGAATTCGCTATTCATAGGGGCTCAGAATATTTATATTTTATGGGGTCGAAAATGGATATTGCAGAAATTAGAAACGCAAAGACAAACTTAGATATAATATTTTTACACTTTTTGTGGTAAAGGGTATAATAATGATAACGCTGCTGTAAGCACAAGGTTGTCAGAATAATTTGTTTTAGTTTCAACGATTTTGTAGCTTGACTTCTACAATCACAATGGAAAACATTTTTAAAAGTATGTGGTAATTGTTATTTACTTAGAAATCAGTTATAGTATAGCAAAATGAAGCACTTGCTATGCTCTTCTAATCATAATTGCGAAGCATACCGTTAACACGACACAAGCTACATGCTTCGATTGGACGTCTACACAAAAATTAAACAATATTCAAATAATTTGTTTAAAAATTTTATTTTTCGTTTCAATTTTATTTGTTTAGAATTTATTACATTTAAAATTTTAATGAAATTAAATGTTTTTTATATAACACATATCCACACACCACTTTTAACCCCTAACTTCATTCGCTTTTCACTTACGTTACTACATTGGTGAGGTAATTTTCTACCCCAATCGAAAATTCTTTCTATTTTACGGGGCCTCGCAAAAAAAAAAGAAAGTATTAATGTGAAATATTACATTTGTTTATTTTTAATAAAAGTAACATGGTTGTCATGTCGACATGAACCGACAATACACGGAGTTTTAAAGAATATGCTTCAGTACAAAGTAAGTTATAAATTATGGAGTGCGGCATGAGGTAAAAAATTAACCCACGAATGTAGTTAAGGGTTAACATTGCTTTTTTCTTTTTGTTTACATTTTATATAGCTAGTTCAGATAAACTTGCGATAAAAATAAGAGAAGACATACATTTTTAATGTTTCGCAAGGAGATTCAAGATGAATCTTCGCTTTTAAAATTTTGTATGGCGAAACAAGTTGATTCGCTCATGATTGGAGTGTGAAGCAAAAATAGAGATCGAAGCAGGTGCCGTGGAAACAAGATATTAAACATTATTCAAAATTTCATTATAAGTTTTTCCCAATATTTCAATCTTGTAAAACAATAATAAAAACATTTTGTTAAATGAACAGAAAATATAGGGCTAGTTTTTAATTTAAAATTTGTAAGAATTTTACTGGTTCATAATGGTTTAATAATTTGTTTGTTATGTGTATGGCGCTTGATAAGATTTTCTATGATAATAACTCCGACACAAAGGTCTTGAGATATCAGAAAATATTTATAAATACTTTAGGAATAAGTAACTTTTACTACGTTTACCCTACCCTACCCTATTTGCAAAAAAAAATATGTCTAATTATTTAAATCACTGTTTATACGGCAAGAATATTTTCCACATTTTAGTGTTACCGGATAGCAATTTTATATTTAACAGGTAAAATGGCAACAGAAAATATTTGAGCATTTTATATTTATACCCGCCAAAATACTTTTCACAAAATTTTTTATAATCTATAATTGTTTATAAGCAATTTTTTTGTTTTTAAACCATAATTTTTTTTCCCTCAAAACGTAACTTTTTAAAACTTGTATGAGGCCTAATAGGTTAAACCACATAAACAGAAAAAAATGTGGCAGCATTTAATTCCTTATTTGCAAATAGTGCCGTTAATCAAGAATTGTTTTTGTGAGTAAACTATTGGCAAATAAAAAATTAATTTACCGTTTATGCGGCAAAATTTTCTATTTACAATATTTTTATTTGTGAATAAGACGTGCGTATAAACGTAATATTTAGAATTTTACATTTTCTTCTTCTAATTACTTTTAAGAAAATTTATTTTATTTTTGGTTCAGGGTAAAGGCTACAATAAAAATTTGTATCTATTAAAGGCTTATAAAAGCGTTTTAAACGTTTATGAATACTTTTTTGTCGGCATTTTTTTTATTACAGACTTATAGAACTCTTAAAGTATATTTATGAATAAGACTGTAAATTTAGAAATTAAAGGGTTCTTCCAAAAGAGCTTTGATTTGAAGAATATTTAGTATATTTCATCATTAAAGGGAGACAGTGGATGTACTGCTATAAGAATAAGTAGAAAAAATAAAATAAAGGGTATTCAGATAGTAACGTTTTTTTTTTTCAAATTTATCACATTATTTTTTTAACCATAATGCCAGGAACACAACTGGGACGAACGACGAATTTTGTCCAACATGACGAATTCATCGTATGAAGCACAACAGCGACTTTAAAATTTACTTACTTTTTGTGAGTTTATAGGGTGACCATATAAAAAAATATATTGTAAAAAGAATAAAACATTAAAAATAATACAACTTAAAACTAATTTCATGTTTAACTACCAATTTTTGCACTTAATAAATAATAAATTAAATATTCAAGCAAAATAACTTTATTTATTGAATTACTTCGAAACTAAAACCAAACATGGTCATATTGTAATGATTTGTTCGTTTTTCGCCGGCGTATGACGAATTCCTTCCGACATCATGATTGTGTGCGTGTTCACGCAAATGTGTTTTACATTTGACGACGAATATTCGCGACCAAAAATTCGTCGTTCGTCCCAGTTGTGTTCCAAGCATAATAAACTGAGACTAAAAATTAACATAGGGTTTTTACTGATAAGACGCTATTAAAACAAGTATGAAAAAATTAAAATAAAAGGTGTTCCAATATTTATGTGATTTTTCTAGAGCCTCATTTTAAATATACCCTAAGCTTGTTTAACAAGTTTAAAAACTAAAATTAAAAATTAAATGGTGACTCCATACATGTAAAATCTTTTTGGTCGTAGCAATACTGCTGGAAATACTGAAGCATACCGCTGCTCTTTTGCGTCTTCTTTTTAAACTCTTCTTTTTATAATTTTAATTTAAATTAAATATTTTGTTTCTAAAATTTTGCTGTGTAGTGGAATATAGATTTCTTGTGATTTTGGGCCTCACGTTTTTACATTTATTCTTTTTTAATAAAATTATGCGCAGCTTCACATTTTAGAAAAAGGCTTTTAATTAGCATTTTTATGAAATGAAACTAATTTGCAAACATTTTAATATTTTTTCTAATATTAATATTTTGTAAAATTTCTATTTACTGGTCGAATTTTCTTTCTAGGCGAAATTTGTGTTTTCTATGAAACCTTGCAAGATAGAAATTTTTGCTGCATTTTGTTTTTTTTTTTTTTTTGATATTTCGATTCTTTTGATTTTTTCTTTTTTGTAAAATTTTTGACTTTTTGAAAAATTTCGAATATTAGGTGCGTTCCCGTACTCAATTTTGGGATCCCGTGGGATCCCAATGTTACCGAAAACTGTTCCCGTACTACAAGTTTGGGTAGAAGAGAGAGCTTTTGAGAGAATAAAATTCTTCTTCTTTCTGCACGAAACAGCCCAGACTTTTTCTTTGGGTAAGTTTGTGTAAACTAAAAAACAATCAGCTGATTGAAAAGTAAACAGTAGCAAATACAAAAATTCTATGTTTCATACACGCAAATGTTTCGCAAAACTGTTATTTGTAAGTTTTATTCCTATAAATATTAAAATAAATTCAAGAACATACAAAATATTTGTGTTCTTATGTTTAATATAAACAACTGCATGTATATATTGCTCGACATCTTGTTTTGGGATAGAAATTTGGTTTTTTGTGTTCCCGTACTTTCGGGCATTTTTCTCTTTAATTGAGAATAATTTATGTTTTCTATCATTTTACCGAACCTTACCCAAAAAGTACGGGAATGGAGCTATTATGTGTGAAATTTTAAATTTTTACTGAAACATATTTTTTTATGAAATTTTGATATTCTTAAAAATTTTGAGATATTGTTAATATGATATGTCGGGTTTTTAAGCCGACTTCAAACAAGCAGAAGTGGATAAATACGTCTGCATTTTTTCATATTTATGCCCGCAGGACTCAGTCATTATACCACTCCCCACAAAAAGTGGAAAAAGGGTATATCTAAGTTTGTCATTCCGTTCGAATTTCCACAATATTCATTTCTGGCCCCATAAAGTATATAAGTATATTCTGAACCCTTATGTATAGCAAGGTCGATTGAGCAATATCCGTTTGTCCATACGTATTAGTTTTGAAATCAACTTTGCTAAGTTGCTAGGTGAGCTTGAGAAATTTAAGTACTTCAATCGATCAGACATTGTTTCAAAAATTTGTGTATTGAAAATTAGCAAGAGCTCTACGAGTCAATGGGCAAATCATCACGACTGCCATATCATTTGGAACAAATCTTGTTTAATGAAGTAATTCCAATCTAATCGTAACCCATTAATTATGGAATAATATTACTTAAATTTTTTTCATATTTTTACTCTGTCATCCCAGTATTTGTTTTTTGCTTGGAGTTACTTCACTAAACTAGATTTACATATTTATGTATATATTGAAGGGTATATTATATTCGGCATAGCCGAATATAGCACTGTAACTTATTTAGAATCGATTTGGAAATATTTTTTATTTGAAAGGTGGAGGCCCGTAGCGAACATCCAAAAAAATAGTTCACAATAATAGAAAGTAACAAAAGAATACTCTTAAATAATAAAGGGTGTCCCCATAGGTTAAATTATTTGACTTATATGGCAACATCCGTTATAGTCAAATAATTGAGTTCAATGTCTGCTATGACAACAAGTATTAGAAATTAAAGGGTTTCTCCATAGGTTATGCTATTTGTTGTATATAGACTTCTCTGTTGAAACGCGATAGTTACCAAATTAAACGGAGGCAAAGTTATTTAACATTCGATTAACCTCTGAAAGTTTGTTTGTTGCAAAAATTATTTACACTTATGCTCAGCTGTTCTTTGATCGCATGTATTTATTTAAAACTTTAAGCAAATCTGTTTGGTCAGACACCATTTGTTTGTGGTGACTAAAGAGCACTTGATGGCTTTTGCGTTGAACTAAATATTGAACGCTGGTGTTTAAAAGAGGTTAAAATTAGGAATGTAACGATACGCCATTTCCCCGGTCCGATACCGATACTCAAATATAAATATCGCCGATACCGATATTGAAATTGAGCTCAAGTAGAAATTAAAAAACTCTAGTAGAGTAATTTTTCTATTATACGAGGGCTGCTATGTATATTTCTAGCCTGGCAACACTGAGTGCTGCCAAGTGCAATCTGACATTTCCATTGGAAAGTTTGTCCTTTTTAAGCATAATCGTACTCAAAACGTTTCGACGTACGACCATTATTTGTGTTGTTTACAGTGACTTGAAAAAATTAATATAGAAAAAAATGGAATTAACTCGTGAACATTTTCGTGCCATCATTTTTCACAACTTTTGACGTGGATTATCACGACAAGAGTGCATTGATGAACTTAAATCTTTGTATGGCGATGAAGCAGCATCCTATAGCACTGTGAAAAATTGGTATAATGAATTTAATCGTGGCCATAGCTCGCTCAAAGACGAATTCCGTGAAGGTCGTCCAAAAACGGCTGTTGTGCCAGAGAACATTGATGCCGTGCGTGAACTGATAATGCAAGATCGACATGTGATGTACCGAGAGATAGAGACATCCTTGTACATTTCTTCCACCAGCATACATTCGATACTGCATGAACACCTGGCCGTAAAAAGGTTTGTTCTCGTTGGATCCCGCACAATTTGAAATTCGCTCAATAAAAGGCTCGTGTCGATTGGTGCAAAGAAATGTTGCAAAAATACAATTGCGGTGCTTCAAAAGACGTTTATAGGGTCGTCACAGGTGACAAATCATGGATCTATGCGTATGAGCCCGAAACGAAACAACAATCGACCGTCTGGGTCTTCAAAGACGAGCAAAATCTAACGAAAGTTGTTCGTGGAAGAAGCACTTCGAAGAAAATGGTCGCCTATTTCTTCGGCAAAACTGGTCATGTGGCGACTGTTCCGCTTGAGCAACATAGGACGGTCACTTCTGAGTGGTACACTACAATTCGCTTGCCTGAACTCATCGGAGAAATTCGAAAAACCAACAAGAGAAGACGATTCATTGTTCACCATGACAATGCGAGCTCTCACACATCGGCTCAAACCAGAGCGTTTTTGACCAGCCAAAACGTCAATTTAATGGGTCATCCGCCGTACAGCCCTGACTTGGTACCTAATGACTTCTTCTTGTTTCCGCACATCAAGAAAAAAATGCGTGGTCAACGATTTTCGTCGCCAGAAGAAGCTGTTGAAGTGCTCAAAAACCATGTTTTAGAGGTGTCTTAATCAGAGTGGAAAAAGTGCTTCGCCAACTGGTTTGAGCGAATGCAAAAGTGTATAAATCATGCTGGAGAATACTTTGAAAAACAATAAAACCATTTTTGATTATAAATATTCGCATTTTCACTATTAGGCCAGAAATATATAGAGCAGCCCTCGTACAAAATAACAGTGTTTATAATTGAGCCATTGAAATCATCAAAATTTTCAATACATTTCAGTTTCTAAAATTCAAATTTTCAAATTAAAAAACGTCTGCAATATTTATGATTTTACAAAATAAACGATGGCATTCAGTTTTAATTCGCTCAAGATTTAAAATTGAAATTAATAAGATTTAAAAGACAACGAATTAAATTTGATGTTAATGTTAAATGTTAAATGTTAAAATTTAATTAAAATTATAAAACCAACATTTCAAAAGATTAATATTCAAAATTGATGTTAGTAGCATTTTTGTTTAAAAAACAAAGTCTTTTCAAATTTTGGGGAGATAGACGATTTCTCAAATCTGTTTGAAGCAGACCTGTGGAAAATAGGTTCCCAGATGCGACAGAACTCATTTGAATTTTTTGTTCTGCTTTTAATATGTTATTTCTCATAATTGTCATACAAAAAGAAGAGGTGAAAACTAAATATTTTGTTCAAAAAACTCTAAAGAAAAATATAAGAAGAATCGCCGATATCGGCAAACCAGAAGTATCGCTATATCGGTACCGGTATCGGTTGCATCCCTAGTTAAAATAGCCTATATAATAAGTTTACTGGAAATAATGTTAGCGCAAATAACAACGATAAAAATTTTAAGTTTATTGTTTTTTGTGGACAGGCTAACTGAATATTGCAAATGTTGAATATTTTTTGGTTCTTATTTTTTTTAATTTAAAATGAAATTGTTAAATTAGCATAAATTAACGGTAAATCAATTCTTAATAATGATTTCCGACTAAATGTGTTTTTGACCTTTTGTGTCTTATTTCAAGTTAATTTGATCCTTTTTTATATTAATTTTTTTTTTCTTTTTATGGACCAAAACTTGGAAAAAACAACTGTTATTTTTTGTTTCATAATTCGATGCAATGAAGCGTATAAAATATTTTTACTTTTATTTTGTCTTTAAGCCCGAATTTAAACCTTTAGTTAATAATAATGTTCATACTGCTTTCTTATCCTTTCATAACTTTTCGTTTCGTTTGTTTCTTTTTTGGCTTTGAATTTTAGTTCGTTTTTGTACTTTTCCTCTTCAACTCAAGTATAAAATATGCTTCAAGTTTTCGGTAAATTATCAAGTAGAATGTGCTGAAATTCGATACGGCTTTATAAAAAAAAATGAGAGTGTGTGTGTCCTCAGATTTAAATTAATGTTTTGTAGCATCAGCTTTTTTTTTCTTCTTAAAGTTTAAACTGAATTTTTAATCTTCCTTCATATGGCGAATATGGTTTTCTAAATGTTTACGAAATTTGTGTATGTGTGTGTGAGTACAGTATTGTCATCATTATTGCTGTAAATTTAACGTTTTAAAAAGAATCATTCAGGCGTATTGCAATTAAACTGCTACTGTATTGAATTTTAAAAGGTTTTCATTTCGCCTTTAATGCAAAAAAAAAAAAGAAACAAACATCAGTTTCGCTTGGCTTACGCATGTCAGACAAAGGCATATGGTCCAACATATGATGATGATTTTTGACAAAAAAGAAACGAAAAAATTAAAATTTTTAATGTCTGTTTTTTTAATATAGCACGTGCTACAATCTCAATAATGTCACACAAATTTTATTTTCTTGTTTAACTATTCCAATTTTCTGTACAACAAGTCATCCTGGAAATCACAATACTTTCTGAAATTACCAAAAAACATATGGTGCTTCACTGAGTTATCGATTAGTTATCGTTAAGGTATTTGTAGGACTTATAAAAATGTTTTGTATGCAAATAAACACATTCCTTATGAAGTATTAGTAGTAACTGGACAAAAAACTTTCTAATTAATCTTTGTTGCAGAGATGATTTCTCAATATAAATGGAGTATTTCTTCTTCGTCGATAACTTTAAGCTTGATATTCTATTCTATGTGCTCTTCAAGGAGAGATGGCTAAATAAGTCGATATAAAACAAGTGGAATCTTTTAAATATCACTCCAAACAACGGAGCTTGATTTCTAGTACGCGAACTCTGGACACTTGGTCTTCTGCAGCTTAAATATAGATTTACTGTGTACGAAAGCTCTGTGCAGATGGAACTTCGTCCTCTAAAACAAAAAACGATTTACAAAGGTGAACTCATAAAGACGAATAACTAGACTTAGGAATTCGAAAGATGATTGCCGAATGAGCAGACCTGTCTAATTATAAGTAGAAATTCCTTTCCAATAGCGAAAACCCCAAAAGTCACAGTGTGGGCTTTTAAAGCTTGACACATGTAAGTAATTATGAAAGGAGCAAGGACGTTTTGAACCCAAAGATATTGCGAAAATGTCTAATTGATTCATGCTGTGCCATCTGACAGACAAACAAAACAAGATGTTAACAAGGGAGTAGCAATTACCGCTGTGCATACAGGCAGACGCTCTTCTGATAAGATTTTCGTTTATGAGTCAGAAATTTAAATTGGTAGTGGAAGCGTGGAATCAAACGCTAGCAAAAAAAAAAATTAAGTAGAAAATGTTGCAATTTTCAAGGAAATCAAGCATTGTGAATCAAAAACAACGAGAGACAATAGTACTTCGGGAGTGAGCCGTTTAGCAAAGAAATTCAAGGATACTAACCCTGGGATTTAAAAGCCGGTTAAATAAGGAAGGGGTAAGTTTAATCATAAAATTGCTGTATTGTCTGGCAGACACTCAGAACATAAGGCCAATTAGGGTAAAATACCCTATTTGAGGAGTCAACTAAGGCGAAAAGGAATTGTTGCGAGCACGGAAAAAGTATAACGTCTGTAAAATGCATGACTGATGTCAGTCTAAATTAGACGATGGTTAATTAATTGCTGGTAAGGAAAGTTGTTAGTTATCTCTAGATGACCAGAAAGCACAGGTCTGTTTTAAATGTCTGTAGGGTGGTGTGGGGTCTTGAAATAAAAATAAAGCTTAATTTTCTTTGTTAATCTTTTGATGCATCACTTAGCAATGAAAGAGAATTAAAAGTCTAATCGAATCTATAAAATGCAACTTTAGTTTCTTAAGATTTTGTTTGCCTGCAACTGGTGATGCCAGATGCAGGGAATTTTCCCATTTTCTAGGGATTTTTTACAAAACTTTAAAGCATAGAAAAAAATGACAGATTTTCTTTCAACAAAGTGTAGCGAAGTTTGAAAATATTAAATTTTTTGTAGAAATACTTTGCAGTTAATATAAAAAAAACTAAAATTCTAAAAATGGGCACTCCCAACTTATTAAAAGCGAACCCCTTCAATCAAATTTCCACCAAGCTAGTCTTATGAACACTGAAAGGCAGTTTTTTAACCGGCTTGAAAAAAAAGAAGGAGGTTATCAATACGACTGGATGTTGCCTCCATAACTCAGTCATTTCTGGATCGATTTTGAAGTTTTTATAAGGTAACTCTTACAGATTTAAAATCAGTTTTTATTCTTAAAAATTAAAGGGTGTCCCCATACAACATACATGCTTTTTATGTGTAATATGAACCGCAAAAGGCACCATTTTAAAATTAAAAAAAACTGCGTATAAATATATCTCCCGATAGCAGGACGACATACAAAAATAAATCTAAAAATTAAAGGGTCTCCCCATAGGTGAAATAAATTAAGCGTTACAGACAAACGTTTGAAAATTAAACAGAATGTTGATTACTATGATCGTTATTATAACAAGTATCAATATTGAAAGTTATATATATTAAAGGGTCCCCCAATAGTGCATTAAATTTGATGTATATGGCCATACTTTTGAACCGTTGAAGACAGATGCTTAAAAGTATAAAATTTGGAATTGGAAATTAAAGGGTGTCCCAACAGTTGATGTAATTTAATGACAGAACGTTGACACTTAAAAGGAATCTGTATTGCTAAGTCCACTGAAAAAAAATTTATAATTAAAATTTAGAAACTAAAAGGTGTTTCCGAAATTTTTGTAATTTGACCTACATGGCCGTATCTTTTGAACCATTTTAAACAAACACTTAAAAATTAAACAAAATTTCCACTACTTTGTTCGCTATAAGAAGAAGCATAAATATCTTAAATTGTAAATAAAAGGGTTTTACAATTGCTGAGGTGAACTGATGTAGTTAGTTAGGAATGGCAGCCTCTCATGACGAAGCTCACTTGAGCACAACTGTGTGGCCCATTGTGATACCACAAGGAAGGCGGCGTAACTCCCCTAATCAATTGAGAACTATGAAGATTCCCGAATGAACTTCGCTATGTCTTCTATAGAGTGAGATGATAACTCCGTAAGAGTCTTGCAGAAAGGAGAGCTCAGAATACTAGATATTCTTCGAGCTAGGGATGGGCAATGGCACAGGAGGTACAGGACGGTCTGTTTCTCATCCTCCGAACCACAGCTGCGACAGAAATCAATATAGGGCAAACCCAGTCTTCCAGCATGCCTGCCTATTAGACAGTGACCAGTAAGTACCGGGACCGTAATACTTATGGATTTCCTGTCCAGTCCGAACAGTTGCCTGGTTTGCCTTAGGTTCAGTGTAGTTCACAGTTGTCTGGAGATACAGCAGGAACTTTCCTCCACCCATAATTTGTGCGAGCCAAATTGAGGTAGTGATTCTATATGGCCAGTAATGAGAAGACGCTAGGAAGCAATGTGCCCCGTTTGGCGAGATCATCGGCCTCACAGTTTCCTAGGACATCCCTGTGACCAGGGACCTAAATCAGGTCCAAATGTGATCGCTCCGATAATGTATTTAGTGAGGAGCGACATCTCAGGACCAGCTTAGATGTACAATAGATGTACAATATGCACCAGCAAGCGCACTGATTGCCGCCTAAACTGATGTATATGGCTAAACTGTTGAACCCTTAAAGACAGACGGTTAAATTTATTTACAAAGAAAGTTAATGATAAGTCTACAACAACAGCAATTATGTAATTTGAATTTATAAATAAATGGGTGTTTCGATAGTTGCTGTAATTTGATTTAAATTGCCGAACTGTTGAACAAGTAAAAGTTTAGAGATGGAATATAAGATGTCCCAATACTTAATGTATGTGGCCGTACTCTTGAACCATTATAAGCAGACAGATAAAATCTGTTTTGAAGTCCGGTTTTTTGCAAAAATTATTATACCTAAAACACAACTTTACTCATATTTTTTTTAATAAATAACTTTAACATTTAGTTTTTATTTAATTTTTGTGATATTTTTTGCAAAATACTATTCTAATCGTTTTTGCTGAAATTGAGAAAATACATTTTTGCATTAAAGTACAAACTTTTTAATAAATTAAATTTAATTTTGTCTAGAAAATTATTGTTATCTTATTAAAATTTCTAAATTGATAGCGTAGGGAAAAAAATTTGAATGTAGGGGAAAAATGGTATTTTTTTGTAAGAAACGTAGAGATTTTTAAAATTATGATCTGGCATCACTGCTTGCAACTGTAACTTTTCAAGAACATTTTCTTGAATTCTTTCTTCTGTTAATGTCATATTTAAAGTACACAATCATTTCTTTAATTTTCTGTAAAACAATAGTTCTTAGGCTTAATAGCATTTTGCATTTTATTTAAGCTCGCTAACAAACCAGTTTAGTTTTATTTGCGATTTATTAACCAGATGTAGTGGAGATGTAGTTAAAGAAGCCAACCTAACCTCAACCTGTTGCAAAAACCTAACCTCAATTTTGTTTTTAAAATTTAGATAATTATTTGGCTGAAGCAAAATTTGGATCCTTTGAAGTTAACAGCTCTACTAGAGATAATAAAATTCAGAATCAGAATTAAGCAAAATTAAAGAAAAATCTAATAAAAATAATATCTTATTTAGGTTGAGCAGTTTGTTGTTGTTTTTTGTATATTGTGATGAGAGTATTTAACTGACATGGTTGATGTTTCACCAGCTAAATAGAGAGACAGACATATAGATATAATATTTATGTATCCATCTAACTACAAACAGACATTATTATATCGTTTATTATTATCCATGCACGGTCAGTCGTGTGCGGCGTTAAGCAACCGTACGTATCCGTATGCAACCGACCGAAATCATTACGCTTAATAGGTTTTAGGCTAAAACTCGTAAACGTGTATTATAACAAAGTGGAAAAAATTTGAAAAACATTCAATCGTACTTGAATCACAAAAAAAAAAACAACAAAAATCACGAAAAAAAAATTTCATTTTTAAACAAAACGTTAAAATCAAGGTGTGTAGTTTTCGAACGAGAACGTGTGTGTTTCCATATGAATGAAAATTTGTATAAAAAAACTATAATTTGGTCAAAACTAAAATAGCAGCAAATAATATAAAAAATAAATCGTTTTGTATAAAATGAAAAACAAAACAATTTAACGCAAATGATTGGTCTTGAGTTGAAACAAAATCATGGCATGCGCGAGAAGAAATAAAATATTTATGAAAAATAAAATTATTCATGCATGATTGTCGTGCAAATTCAAATCAAATTAGTCGAGGGTTGTAGTTTCTGTTGTACCTTTAAATACAACTCATTGGAATTTGGACACTTGCAATTAACGATTTGTTTCAAAAAGCAATTATCAATTTTAGGCATTTACTTCGAAAATTTTTATTTTAAAAAGTCATTCATATATTTTGTAAATTTTATAGCTTTTAGAATATCGCGTAATAAATATTCTGTTAATACTGGCTTGGAAAATTGTACTTTTTTTTACTTTTGTATTTCAAAATTCACTACTTTGTTTAACAAGTGCAATTAAATAGACCAGTGGAAATTTCTTTTGATTAACTTTTTAATTGAATTAAGTCCAATGCAAATTATTAAAGATTTTATTGCTCTTAAAAAATGTGGTGAATTGTTGTTTTCAGTGATTTAAGTATATAACACTAATAATACAAACCTTTATGCTCTAAATTGGAAGACAAACCGCGAGATCACAAAAACAATTTTTTTTAAACTTTAAATGTTTCATATAATATCGTTTTATAAAATTAATTAAGTGTTTAATTGCTTGAATTATTTATTTAATGAGAACGTTAATAATTTCTTAGGGTAAGAGGAAGTGGAGCTAACGTTTCGATTTCAGTTACTCTGCGAATAAATAAATGTTTCAAAATAAAAATTTGAAAGTATTGGAAACAGGAGCGCATCAAAGTGTACTCTTTAACACCTAGAAAACAGTAAGTGAGAGTCTACAAATTTTAACTTGTCGCTAGTTGAAGTCAAAGTTGCTAGAAAGTTTCGTTTTGTAATTCACTCAAATAATCTTGGTTCTTAATGAAATTGAGAAGAATACTTTAAGATGGCCCAATCCTCAGTCTTTTTATGCTTTCCATGTGTGAAATAGTTTTGTGTTTCTAACAGCTTAATTTACTGTTTTCTTCTTTTAAACAAACTCAATAAACAATCTTAACAATAAAGATTTTTTTTGATTTTTTAACGATGCAGCTTAAAACTACAGAATTTTAGTCGTAGAAGAGTGCAGGCAGGGAAACCCAAACCAAATTTCTCTCATGTTGATTAACATTTGTAAACTTCTAATAAAAAAATTCTGTAACTTTCCAGAAATGTTTTTTCTGTGAGACCTTGTCTGGTTTTTATTTATAATTAATTTATTTTATTGGAAGCTATAATTTTTTCAAGGTGTTGAAGTAGTCTTATTAAATATCAGCATCCAGCTGCTTAGTGTTTCTAATAACTACTGAGTTTTGTATGAATAATTTTAAATAATTTTTTTAATTTTTTTCCAATCAGGGATTGAACCGTGGATTATTATAAATCAATTAAATTTAATTTTTTGGCTTTGGTTCATTTTAATTTAATTTTAACAAAGAACATTTTTTTTCAAATGTTGCGGAAGAAAAATTAGACGCTGGCAGAATGTAATTGTTCAGGACCGCCAAATATGTAATTTTTTTTAAATATTTTTTATGCTTAAGTTAAGGAGCAACTATCGTGCGCTAAATTATTTATGCTACTATGGCTGTCAACGGCGAGCACAATAGATCAGTAGTAATCGGTTTTTTTCTTTCCACTTGGGTGATACTAAGCAGGACATAAGAATCGATTATGTTAACGCTACGTCTTTTGTACCTAACACAGCAATGAACATTTTATGTAAACAATTTCATAGTATCATTGCCTCACTGTAAGGCAATGTAACTTGGTCATTAGCGATTCTATAGAGCACAATCATTGCAGATGGTCTTGTTTTTGTGTTAAAGCTACTACGCACAAAATTTAAGATCAATCATGCTTAATTTTATTTTTATATTCGGAGTATTTACTATTTGAAGGGAGTAGTTTTGTTTACTGTTTTTTGAATTAAATGATTCTTATAAAATGTCAAGAAAGTGTATAAATGATCTTGACAAGTTTTGTTATATATGTAAAGCGAAGAAATTTGACACCTTTAGTATCCAAGTTATATGAACAGTATTTTGGCTTTGCTACCGGACAACAAGACTAAGCGTGAGTTCTACATATTGGTTGTGTTACATGTGTGGGACATCTTGCTGGATGGGCAGAACGATCTCGAATCTGATGATTTGGACGGAATTAACGCGAAAAGCTAAATTAAGTATCCTAATCTATCATCTGCAAAAAGACCAGTGCAGAACTACCCATACCAGAACCTCTTAAATCTTCGTATCTGCCCGCTACACTGGAAAAAATTGAAAATAAAACTTTAGATTCTGAATTCCAAGAAGCTTCCTCATTGAATGAGCCACATCTACTATCTCGAGGAGACATTTAGAGTCTTATGAATTTATTAAATTTATCTTGAAAAAGATTCAATATAACGAATACAACTAGAAAGTTTGTGGAGATTCGAAGGTAATTGCCCTGACTTTACGACTACAACTAGGATACACAAAATACTGTTGATTTATTTGTGAGTGGAACAGCAGATACTGAAAACAAATCATTATGTTAAGAAAGACTGGTCAAAACGGGAATCCCTTACTCCAGGACAAAAAAATATAAAAAAAAACCCTCTTAGTGCTGCTGAAAAATATATTTCTACCAGCTTTACACATAAAACTTGCGCTCATGAAAAATTTGTTAAAGAAAGACAATATATTTAAAGAAAAACTAAGTGATTTGGAAAAATCAGCTTGGGAATCTTTAATGAAAGTGACTCAAAATTTTCTCGGAAACTACCGATCGAATGGCTATGAAAGCATTGTCGCAGAGCTTTTATCTTCATATAAGGCTTTAGAGTATAATACGTCGTTGAAAATACATTTTCTACATTCACATTTATTTTCATTTTTTTGTTTGTTTTATTTATTCACTTTATTTTGTAAAATAAAGCCAAACACGGCCAAAATAATAAAATTACATAGGAATTTAATCAGAGATAAAATCCATATTTATAAAATATTCACAAAATTTAGCCTTCCTCCTCTAGATTTTTTCACAGCTTATAAAGTTTCTAAAACAGTTTCTAGTTTCATCTTTAATAAAACGTCGTCTTTACAAATATTTTAAAGTTGTAGTTTGTAGGTCTACTGGACATCTTTCAAATTAGGACTCAAAGCAGAACTATGTGTGTGTGATACGCATTCTGATCGAGTAAGAGTTTGGCAAAACCTGTAACTAAAACAAGTGTTTTCGAAAAGAAGAAATTTTCTGTCAACAAAAATTAAATTAATTAATTTTACCGTAGTCTTTATATATCTTTCTCTTTTACTAATAACACTTCACATCTAAGTTTCTGGCCCTGATAAGATCCTTAATTTTAAACAAAACAATCTTTGATTTTATTTATAAATTTATGTTGAAGCTCCTTCAATGATTAATTTCTTTTGTGTCAACGTGTGAGGTAAATCTACCTACAACTCGTAATATTGTACCAATAGTGGCGTGGTACAAGATTTAAGATGTGTTATTTTTCTGTTATCCGTTTGTCCATTTGTCCGTCTGTATATATGAAGAAGCCACAAGTAAATGCTTTATTTCAATGTTTGTTGCATGTGTTTTCATCAGTTTTTATTTTGTTGCCTTTTGTGTAGACAAATGTTGTTTCAACACTCAATTTCAGACGAGATCAATATAAATACGTGCGTGTTATGTATGTTATGCATGTATGTGTGTATGTTGTATGTATGTTATGTACGTATGTTGTGTGTTTTTATGTGTGTGTGTGTGTATGTTTGCGCTATTGTTAAACGTTGTTTAAGAGTTGGACTTTTAAGTTGAGTCATTCATTGATAGAATTGAAATGATTTAAAAATATAAAGTAAGAAATAAAATTCGAATGCCACCCAAGTTAAGAGTTGCGGTCATATTTTCGATGCCGTAAGTATCGTTTAATCATCGTTCATCTGAATGTTTAGTAATGTGGTGAGTTTTTGACAGTTGCCGCCGTTGCACAGGTAACTGTGCTGTATTGTTGTGATATTTAATCATTACATTTTTACACTCTAAACAATTTTTTACTTAATTGGTATTAGAAAATGTTTTCTCTTTAACACTTGATTCCAAATCACAAATAATTATTAGATATTTTTTGTTTAATAACTTAGTTTAGGCAAATACGAGGGATGCTCTATATATTTCTGGCCTAATTGTGAAAATGCGAATATTTATAATCAAAAATGGTTTAATTGTTTTTCAAAGTATTCTCCAGCATGATTTATACACTTTTGCATGCGCTGAAACCAGTTGTCGAAGAACTTTTTCCACTCCAATTGAGACACCTCTAAAACATGGTTTTTGAACACTTCAACAGCTTCTTCTGGCGACGAAAATCGCTGACCACGCATTTTTTTCTTGATGTGCGGAAACAAGAAGAAGTCATTAGGTGCCAAGTCAGGGCTGTACGGTGGATGACCCATTAATTCGACGTTTTGGCCGGTCAAAAACGCTCTGGTTTGAGCCGATGTGTGAGAGCTCGCACTGTCATGGTGAACAATGATTCGTCTTCTCTTGTTGGTTTTTCGAATTTCTTCGATGACTTTAGGCAAACAAATTGTAGTGTACCACTCAGAAGTGACCGTCCTACGTTGCTCAAGCGGAACAGTCGCCACATGACCAGTTTTACCGAAAAAACAGGCGACCATTTGCTTCGAAGTGCTTCTTCCACGAACAACTTTCGTTGGATTTTGCTCGTTTCGGGCTCATGCGCATAGATTCATGATTCGTCACCTGTGACGATTTTATAAACGTCTTTTGAAGCACCGCAATCGTATTTTTGCAACATTTCTTGCACCAATCGACACGAGCCTTTTTTTTAGCGACCTTCAAATTGTGCGGGATCCAACGAGAACAAACGTTTTTTACGGCCAGGTGTTCATGCAGTATCGAATGTATGCTGGTGGAAGAAATGTCCAAGGATGTCTCTTTCTCTCGGTATGTCGCACGTCAATCTTGCATTATGAGTTCACGCACGGCATCAATGTTCTCTGGCACAACAGCCGTTTTTGGACGACCTTCACGGAATTTGTCTTTGAGCGAGCTTCGGCCATGATTAAATTCATTATACCAATTTTTCACAGTGCTATAGGATGGTACTTCATCGCCATACAAAGATTTAAGTTCATCAATGTACTCTTGTCGTGACAATCCATTTCGAAAGTTGTGAAAAGTAATGGCACGAAAATGTTCACGAGTTAATTCCATTTTTTTCTATATTAATTTTTTCAAGTCACGTTTTGAGTACGATTATGCTTAAAATGACAAATTTTCCAATGGAAATGTCAGATTGCTCTTGGCAGCACTCAGTGTTGCCAGGCCAGAAATATATATAGCAGCCCTCGTATAAATAATGAGATGATGATGATTTTTATTGAACTAGAAGTATCCGAAATAACTTGACTTAAAAAAGTGGGAGATCATTTTGAATCAATTTGATTATGTCTTTGCATATTTGGGATTCATTTTCTTTCGCTCACATGTCTTGACGGTGGCGAACCGCATTCGAAAAGAAGATCTAATAGCACTATTTTAATTTTCTCCTGGTGTTAATTGAAATTTAAATCCAAAATGAGGTAAACTCTACACCAAAAAGTAGTTTTAGAAATATTCCTAACTCTTGTAAGTTGATTGAAAAAAAGTTGTGTCTCTATCGAATAATGTCAAGGAAACCAAACAAGAGTGCTTTACTTGTCTATGAGAAATTTTACATACCCTTCACCATGTATGTAAATCTACTTTAGTGAAGTAACTCCAATTAAAAAAAAAAAAACTAAAATTGAGGTGACAGAATTAAAAAAAAAATTATTAAAAAATGTCATCGGCTTTTAATGGGTTAAATATTTTTAAAAAATTTTAATATTTCCTGAAAGATCTCTTCAAAAGCTTTTAAATACCCATATTAATATTTAAAAAATTAATAGAACACAATCGTGCTTTTCTATGAAAAGTTCAGAGACCCATATTTTGAAAAATATGGGCGAGCAATATTTTTTTCACTTAATACTTTTCTTTTATTTTTTAATTCTCTATTGTATCAAATATTTATTTTTTAGATTGGAATTACATCACTAAACTAGATATGTTTCAAATGATATTGTTAGGAACATAAGATCAGGCAACTCCAGTTGTTGTTGTCCGTACGTGCGTGGTAGAAACAGAAGATGAATAAGTTAATTCCACCACAATCGGACGTGTGTATAGAATAATAGCTAACACAAGTTGAGCTACTTTAATGGCGGCATTGGTAGAGAGGCGTACTGTAAAACATGAGATCGTGAGTTCTAGCCCATCTTTAGACATACGTACAAAGGAAGAGAATAACAAGTGTGAAAGGCAATTCAAAATTAAGGAACTGCAGTACAAACCTCCCGGAAAAAGAAAGACAACTATTGCGTGAAGCCATGGCTAGATAAATTAGTGAAGACGTCTATTTAATAAAAGTAATAAAGGGTGGTTTAGACGGTACGACTTTACGTACATAAAATCCAAGAAAAAATAATATGAAATTCCATCCGTATTTCAGAAATGAGGTAAAAATCTTACGACAGATTTTTTCACGTTTATACAATTGGTATTCACACGTTTTTGGACGGTTTGCAGAAAAATGCATCCCTGTGTTAATGATTCGTAATTGTCTTTTGAAAATTTTCAAAAAGCATTGAGAGCCATACGACTGTTAAGTTTTAATCCGTAATTGCTCTCAATTTTTGCAGATTCATTACATATTTTTATAGACGATCCCACTGGTAATATACTGCACAAAAGTTTGACATGTCGTAAGACTTCTGTGACCATGTAAACCGCCCTTAAGAAAAAAAAGAGTTCTAGCTGTTTAGCGGAAGGAAGTAACAACATGATTACAGTGTACAGCAGATGTTAAGTTGTGGCTATTGGATTAATAGGGATGACTGGCTTGGATGTTAAAGCAAGGTGGAGAGAACTGTGTATGTATGGTTGTGGTTAATAAAACAAGACATCGAGTAGTTCATGTCTCGCCGGAGTAACACAGTAGTGTAGCGTGAATGGCTGCGATTGTAACAACGCATGTTTAGTAAATACGACACCATAGGATCCTAAGAACGGGTAGGATGAAGCTTATAATTAGATAGAGCCAATATAATAATATAGCGAATTTATAATATGCCACAGTGGTGTTTGCAATTAAAAGAATTCCGTACGCTTATCCAAAAAGGAAAAAACGTAACAATATGAAGAAATTAAAGGTAAGCGTAATATTTTTACCCGCTGCCTTAAAAGACATGGCCAATGTTGCTGATCTTCAATACAACAATTTTCGAAACAATGTCTGATCGATTGGCATATTTAAATTTTCTCTAGCGCATTTAGTGCCTTGGCAAAGTTAATTTCAACCCCAACACGGACAAACAGACGGACAGAAGCATAGACAGACATCGCTAAATCGACTTCGTTATGCATAAGGACTCAGAATATATACATTTTATGGAGTCGGAAATGGATATTTTAAAAATTATAAACGGAATATCAAACTTGGATATACCCTATTTCCTTTTTTGAAGGGTATAAAAATGTGTTAAAAAGATCTTTAAACGGAATTAAAAAATTTATGAACTCAAGCCTCATAAAAATTAATTAACAATTTAATTGGTTTAAATAATCATCAAAAAATTAGTCATTTATTTTGGTCGATTCTCAGTTGTGTACAGCTGTTTTGTTTTCTCTAAGTGTATATTTATATAAAAAGAACTTTTGAAATGAAACGTGCGACATCACTTCGACATCAAATTGACGATTTCGCACTGTTGTTTATTTAATTTTTTGCATTAATTTTATTTACTTTTTTTCGCTTTTATTTCATTATTTTGTTTTTGCAAGCGATCAGTGAACATTGTTCATTTTTTACGACAGAAACAATAAAGTATGATTATCAAGCCGACGTGTGGAGAGACAGACAAAAACAAACATACACACACACTTAACTTTACAAGTAGATACAAAAACAAAGTCTCTTAAAAGATTATGTGTAAAGCTAAGCCGCAGTAGTCAGTCTTCTCAACATTTAGAGTTATTTGTGAAATATCTCAGGTAATTAAAGTGAGTATATGTATGTGTGTTTTAAACAATCGAACTGACGAGTCATGGACGATGTACGTAAAATACTTGTTTGTATAAAAATATATCGATATGTTTATTTGGTATTGGATTTGTAAAGAATGGAGTGTTATATTTTGTTGATTGAAGTTTGCCGTTTATTCACACAAGATAATAATTTCGCAACTGAAGTTAATAATAAAAAATAAAAAAACTGAATGAAAAAAAAAAAAACAAAATACTAAAGTTGATGGATGTCTTGTCATGTTTTTGTTTTTTTATTTTTGAGTTGCAGAGCCCTTTTAACACATTTAAAGATTTTTTCTTTGTTTTTTTATTTTTATTTATTTTTTCAGTATATTTTACAGCCAGCAATGCACAAGCAGTCTGTGGACCTTAATTCCTTTTTATGGTCATTTGAATATCCATGCATAACAATTCACGTTTTGGAGTATCAGCCAAACAACGTCAGATTGCATCACTGGTTCCGCTGCTATGCTTACTGATCATAACATTTGCGATTTTACAAAAAAAAAAAAAAAAAAACAAAAAAAATCACTAAATCGAAACTGCTCCCAAAAACAGCCGGTAGAACGAAACATTGAACGCATTCAAGCATCTTATTGTGATGGCATGATGGTTGCGCGTGTGCCAGATCATCATACAAACAACATGTTTCTGTTTCTGTTTCTGTTTCTGTTTCTGTTTCAGTTTTTTTTTTTTTATGTTGAAGTTATTTTTGTTTTTTGTAACAAAACAAAAATAAAAATTCATAACTCTATAAGTTCTAAAATATTTTTTTTATAAATAATAATAAAAATTAATGAAAAGAACTCATTTTATTTTTTTTAATAAGCAAAGTTATGGTGAGGAAGGAGTTAGCAAAAGGCACTCAATATTTCTTCTCAAATATCCAATCATTACTTTTTATTTGGTTTGTTTTTATCATTAAAAAAACGCACTGAGCGAAATTATTTGTTTGGTACAGTTTTGATAAGCAAAATTCACAATAAAAAAAAATTAATCAACATTTTTCCTACATAAAAAAATTTTAAGAAATGTGAAATTTCAGTAGCAAATCGGAGAGACCTGCCATAAAATCTGTCAAACATTTCATTTTAAAACACACCATCGTGTGGGCAAATTACGGCATTCGATATCGATCGAAATTTCTATAGATTTTAAATGTAAATTTCGATCGATAACGCAATTTGCCCCGCTTTTCATATGCATATGCCATTTTTGACAGATGGTTTTGGTAAGAAATCGGCATATTTGCAAAATAAAAATCGGCAGTTTAAATTTTAAAGATCTACAAATTAAAAAAACCCATTTTAAGTAAAATGAAAAATATGTTTAATAACAAGAAATAACAAAACAAAAAAATTCAGTATTAAAAAATATTTAAAACATATAAAATAACACAAAATTAATTAAAATAATCGTTTCACAAATAAATTGCTTCCGTTATTGATCGTATGTGTAAAATGGCTCTTTTACTGGCTCTTTTGTTAGAATTAAATTCTGCTGGAATGTTCGTTATACAAAAAAAAAAAAAAAAAAAAAATACTGGTCAAGGTTGCATACCTAGTCCAGATTTATACTATGCAGTTATATAAGGCTTTTTTTTAATTTTCTATTTAAGATGCAGCTAGGGCTGTCAGATTGTTTTTGACGAAATTCGCTAAAATCAGGTTTAGTTTACAAAATTTATACATTTTGTTTGATAAAAATATTTTTTGTAAAAAAAGAGTATATTTTATCGACATGGCTAAAATTCGCATAAATAAAGAAAAATCACCATATATGTGTAATTTGGGTTTTAATAACTAAAAAAAAAATAATTAGTGAACACATGAAAGTTACTCTAAGCTAGTGATGGTTTAACTAATTCAATAAAAATTTGACATATAAAATGAGATCTGATAATTATAATAACTTTACCGTTTTATTATATCTCTAAAATGCTGTACACTTCATTCTCACGACATTCCTCAGCCTCCACTCCCTTGGAATACATTGTATTCGAATTGATTTTATGAAGCATTTCTTCAGAAGGTATAAAAGAAGTGTAGCATGTGTTATCTACATTCATCTGATTTTTAACGCACAATAACACATTAAGAAGTTCATAATGCATTCTATTTCGCATACGAGTCTTAAAAGAATTTATTATTGAAAAACCCTTTTAACGCAGGAATTACTATTTGGAATTACCAGCATGTACAGGCATGTCACAAATTCCGTTCGGAATTGAAATGATTCCGAAGTTACTATTTCGATTGAAATGGTTTTAGCTTCTATAGATTCCGTTCGGTTCTAGTAAACCGAAAAAAACATAAAACCACTTATGTTTGTTTACAATATGGCAACATAACAACGAATGTAACAAACAAATATTTGTGTTTCAGTGCGAATTGCTTAAAAAGTAAAAAAAAAGTATCATAAATATGTATCTATAAATTAATAACAATTTGTAATGGCAGTTTTTATATGTTGTTGGAGAAAATATCTAATGATCTTCCGAGCTCGATAATACAATTAGTGTCTGTTCAATCTCGTTTAGGTGTTAAAAAATATATGCAGAATAATCTTTTTAATTGTTTATTCTTCTTTGTGTGCTGTCACTATGGAATTTTTTGAAAAAAAAACTAACAAAAATAAAAGTACGGCAATATGTTTTAAAGAAATTCCGTTTATTTTTTGTTTTTTGTATAAAGCATTAAGAAAAAGTTCATTTTTTTATAACATCATATTAAAATAAAATTAATTTGGATCAATAAGCAAGATAGAGAATAGCTTTACCTATGTAAAAATGTTTTAAATGGTTTTTATGTTAACAAAACGCTCAAAATATCAATTCCACATAGCAAACTGAAAGTGGTTTCATTCCGAATTTTTTTTTTTTTTTTATTTTAAGTTTTCCATAGAAGCAAAATACGGAATCAATTCCACTTCCATAAGGAATTTTGTTTTGTGACATGGCTGATAAAGTACGACGAGAGCAAGTTCCTTTAAATGGTACGCACGATCTGCTATGAGAGGGAGTAGGGCATTAAAAACCCTGTCTTATTTAAGCCTTGCATACCCTTATAATTAATGCTTAATTAATTATTTGTAAAAATATCCTTAACCATCTTGCAATATAACTGCTACTCTAAATATGCCTCAGACTTCCTTCTTATTTTGTTATAGGTAACACCAAGCGACAGATCTGCACAGTCCCCTTCTTACCACTAAACTACCTGTAAACCTTTAATAAAACTATATGTTTAATTATTTTATAATTATATTTTATATATATTAACTATTGAAAGCTCTTTAAAATTTAGAAATCAGAATAACAACAATTTGCATTTAAAAACATTTGCAACGTTAAACTGGAAATATTTTAAGAAATGGTATTGTCATTACAGCGCTATTTTTCTTTTCAGTTTTGGAATGTGCAAAAAATATTATCGTCCCTGACACATGCTTTTGTGTCCTTCACTTTGCAACACTAACAGTGTAAAAGTAAAAAGTTACCAGATTATAATACTGACATAAAAATGAGTATTGTAAAATATTGTTAACATATGATTTTTTCTTATCGAAATTTGTCGAAATTAAATGCTTATAAAGACATGTTAAAATCGCCAAGAATATCGCTATAAAATCGCTATGTCGCCAAATCATAATTTAAGTGTCCAAATGAGTTTGAAAATTGCCACGTTTGACGAGAAATCGCCATATCTGACAACCTTAGTTGCATAGTTGCAGCAGTATGCGTTATAAAAAAACAAAAGCAACAGCAACATTCCCTAAAAATTCAAGCAGTATTGCTTTCCTGCTAGTTTCATGAAAAATTGCATAGTGTGAATGCTGTATTACATCACCAGGTATTTTGCTTAAATGTAACTAAATGGTAGTGATGTCTAAAAAGTAATATACTATCTTAAACAAAGTTTCGTGTTTTAAGAGTTTAATGAAAGAATCTGCAGTTTTGTGACAAAAAGGGGAAAATCGCCACTTTCATAATTTTGAAGCAAAAAAATCAGCAAATATGGCAGGCCGGCAGATAAGGTGACTTATTTTCATGGCCTTTATATGCAAAAGTATAATAGGCCAAACAGAATGTTGATTTTCCAAGATCTTTCGTGTTTATTTTATCAGTGTAGTGAAATAAACGTGTTATGTTGCTTGAAAAAATTAACTGGGGAATTTTTTTTAGTTTCTATTTCATACGAAATGTGAATGCAGCCAAGTGTGAAGGACGTTTTGTATCTATCTATTAGCATTAACTCTAGGAGTCTATATTTTTTATTAAAGAACGAAAGAGTGTGGAAACTGAAGAAAATTTTAAAAAAATGCAAGTCTTTTACGTAAAAAACTAAGAAGAAAAAAAAACTAAATAAAAGAAACAGCAAATGAAATGAAAGTGTTGAGTTGTAAAGTAAATTGTAACAACTTTCATTATCATTCTGGCTAAATAGGACAATCCTGACGAAGAAAAAATAAGCTTTGCCAGCAAAACACGAAAAAACCTAAATTTTTTTTTATAATTGTTCGAAAATATAAAAATGACAGTAAAAAGGCGCCATAAATCTGATCGTCATCTTTGAAACATCAATATCTTTTTTAGTATCCTGAACGTATGTGTGTATGCTTTCTAAATGGCATTTAAATTTGGCTGATTTTTGGTTGCTCTTCGGTTTTGTTTGTTTTTTTTTTTTTTTGGCCAACTATTTATGTTTCACTTTGTGTGTCTTAATTACTCGAACAGAGAGAAGCATAGGGTTGAAAAGTTGTCGTGACTGGTGGTCTTTGGCAGCCAAAAATTTTGCAATGCCACCCGAAGCGAAAGCACCAACAACCAATTCATCAGCAACGCAATGTCAGTAAGATAAAATAGCCACTAAAGCTGGAGATATGTGTTTGCGGTTATCACAAAAATATCGCTAAAATATTATTCATATGTTCGTAGGGATGGATTTTTGAATGGTTTCTTGACGACTGGTTGGTTAGTTAGATGTAAGATTGTTCGTTTGGTGGGCTGTTCCATAAAAAGTCAGTGGATGCATAAATTTGTGTTTTTATGTATTTTTTTTTTTCGAGTAAAATTGAGCAATTTGAAATTCAATCAGTAGCCCTGACTGAATCAAGCAAATTATAGTAATTGAATGTGGTTCTCTTAAGAAAAAAAAAAAGAAAAAAAACAAAAAGAAGAAGAGGAAGAGACACATATGGAAAGAGTATGTGTGGCGGTGCTCCATTTGTGGTGATTATTGGATACCGTTTGTTGTTGTCTTTAGTTTTAGCTAGCGGCAACAGACTGTTGGCGGTCGCCTCACACAAATATAGCGTGTTCTACCACATATTTAAACAAAGCTTAAATCAACAATCATGACTTCAATTGTTAGCTTTTTAAAATCAATGGCGACCACACATTGTCTGTGCGTAAAAGTTACTTCATAATTCTTTATGGTGGCGGCTCCAACAGAAGCAGCTGGAGATCGTTTACCACAACTAATACTTATACTCACACAACCACCAATAAAAGTAATAAACAAACGAAACTATTACAAAATTTAAAAATCAGCAAAGAAACAAACTGAGAATATTAAAGGTTAATAATTAAGACATAATCGTATGATGTCTACAAAAAAAAAAATTTTTTTTAAATAAATTACTTGAGAAATTATAAAAAAATTGGAACATGTTCTTGCAGTTTATTGTGCGGCGAATTCATATCTTAATAAAGGAACAAAAATGTAACGAAGTAATTAAAAAAAATTACCACTAACAAATTATTGTTTTGTAAATAATCAACTTTTATTTTGTTTATTTGAAAGACAGTTTTCGTTAAAACTAAATTGTTAATTGTCACTAAATAATTGATTATATCTCGTTTTTTGATTTATTGTTCCCACAACACAGTGGGGGATTTGGTTAAAAAGTAAATATTTCTATGTTTTCTAAACGGCTAGCCCGATTGTACTGAAACTCTAAACGGCTACAGTTCAAGAGTAGCCGACCTTATAGCGCTTAAGCAGACGATACCTTTATGCTTTTAATTCACATACAATTTGGGTATATAGATAATTTTTGTAAAAAAAATAAATTCGGACTTCAAAATATATTTTAGTTATCTGTCTTTAATGGTTCGAAAGTTTGGCCACATGCATCAAATTACATAAACTATTGGGAGACCCTTTAATTTCGAAATTTTAAACTTGTTGTCAAAGCCGACTAAGCAATACAGGTTCTTGGTAAATTTCAAATTCATTCTGTCTAATGCGGCTCAAAAGTATGACATATACATCAGATTAAAGAAACTATTGGGGCACCCTTTAATTTATAATTTAGATATTTATACTTTTTATTATAAAGACATTCTGTACAATTTGTCTATAACAGTTCAGAAGATAGGCACTATAGGTTAATTTACGTCACATATGGGTACACCCTTTAATTTTAAGATTCAATTTTTTTTTTACTTTAAGCTATTTGAAGCTGTAGTGTTGGGCAGTTTTTTTTTTTAATTTTATAATGGCGTTACAAAACTCGTAAAAAGCATATCTGTTGTATTGAAACACCCTTTAATTTTAAAAATAATGAACTGTTTTTTAATCTATAAGAATAATGAACGATGATTGAGTTATGCAGGCACAAACATTAAAAAAAACTTACATTCAGACGAATTGATAACCTGTTTCTTTTTGAAGTCGGCAACACTGCGGGAGATCTGGCAACGTTGTGTCTACCGGCCGATGCTAAATATGATTGTTGATCCCTTCCACTTCCTCAGTCCGAGTTAAAACTTCGTAGAGTTAACACATTAATTTTGACAGCGCCATTAGTAAAGTTGTGTTTTCATTGTGTGTCAAAGAAATGGAATTTAAAGCAACGTTGTGCAATAAAGTTTTGTGTTGGTGAATCAGCGAGTGTGACTTTTGAAAAGTTGAAACAGGCCAATAAGTTTTCCGCTAGCACAAATCATTTTTGGAAGCCCGAAAACACGTTGAAGATGAACCTCGCTCAGGGAGACCATTTTCCGTGAATTTTTGGCCTCAAAACGCATAGCTGTTGTTTCTCAACCCCCTATTCACTTGATTTAAGTCCTTGTGACTTTTTCCTCTTCTCGAAATTTTAACATGTCCTAAAAAGATCTCATTTTGAAACTCTGGAGAATATTCAAAATACTGTTACCGACCAGTTTAAAGCCATACCAATTGAAGACTTCCAGCGCTGCTACCAAGAGTGGGAACAACGACTCCGCCGATGTATAGCTGCGCAAGGGAACTACTTTGAAGGAGATAACATTGTTGTTTGAAAATAATAATAACTTTGTTTTGTATGAAATCAGTCTCATTACCTTTCTCACACACCTCGTTTCTGGCCAATTTTCAAATAGCAGTACTAAATTATGTTGCCTCCCAAGTTTTTCTGAATGCATTGTCATGCAGGACATATATGTACGACAAGAAACACTCTCAGAAAAATGCAACAATTTGATTCCTTCCATATTTTTTCTTATTACATGCTCAGTAAGCAAGAAGAGTTGATCGTTTCGAAATGGCGAAAGGAAAACTTTTATCTGATACTGAGTTAGGTAAAATACTTGAAAGTACAATTAGTGAAATAAAAAATGTGAAAAATAAATTACTTTTTTTAACCAATTTTTTCAATTTATTTTTGAGCAACGCCGAAACCATCATTACGGAAATCTCACGGGTGGCCATACATCATATTACTACAATAAAACCTATTTATCGTCAGCCACTATTGTGTGATATGGCCAGAGAGAATGAAAATCGTGTCGGACATCTGTGTCCGCCGTGGTGTAAACCACATAGTGAAGTGTCACACATATGTGTTCGACGTGGCAGTCAATGTGTTAAAGTGTTAACGAAAAATATTAAGTGGCTTGAAAGCTTTTTTTATATAAAATAATTCACAAAAATAAAAATACAAAGTTTAAAACAAATTTTTCCTTTCAAAATAAACCATTTTTTGGTCCAATTTTAAAACAGATATTTTTTTCATCAATCAAGAGACTAAAACATTTTCTATTTTTCTTATCGTAAAATTAGAATTTCACTGCTGGCCCACAAAATAGCAAAGAAAAAAAAACAAAAAACTAAAAATTTTTGGTATTTATTAAAATTTTCTAGTAATTGTGGAATTTAAATTAGTCAATCATTTTATTTTTCATTATTACTACGTTTACACGCACGTCTTATTCGCAAATAAAAATATTGTGAATAAAAAATTTTGCCGTATAAACGGTGAATAAATTTTTTATTTGCGAATAGCTCACAAAAACAATTCCTAATTAACTTCACTATTTGCAAATAAGGTATTAAGTGCTGCATTTTATGTTTATGTGGTTTTGCCTATTAGGCCCTTTGCAAGTTTTAAAAAGTTACATTTTGAGGAAAAAAATTATGGTTTAAAAACAAAAAACTGTTTATAATCAATTTTTCAATATTTTGAATATTGAGAGAAAGATAGTTTACGAGATAATTGAGTTTTAAAGTTTTCAATAGTAAAAAGCACTTTTTAGGTACAAAAAAAACTTTTTTTAATTTTTTTCTTTTTCTATAATAAAAAATGCATTTTCTTATTTTTTCATTCCTTTTTACCGCTCATTCCTTTGATGCTACTTCACTAAACTAGATTTACATATACATATGGTAAAGTGCATATAAGTTTCGGCATAGCCGAATATGGAAATCTTACATGGTTTTAATTATTATTGTTTTTTTTTTTGTGAAGGCTGTAGTATAACTTTTGCCAAACGATTTAAATTTATATTTAACCTGAGGTGCGCTAATTTACCGCGGCATTGTCTCCAAATTTAAAGCCTAAACTTTACATCTCTACTATAGTCGTTTAGAATAAAGAATTATTTTTAGTTTTTGTCATATCCCCCCCCACTGCACATCATTAAATAGCCCGATTTTTTGACGTCTTAATTACAGACTTTGAAATAACGAAATGAAGGAAGAAATTAACTGGCATTTAAAGAATAAAACACACTACAACATAACTATGTCTGCCTAGATGAACACTTATTTATATTTTAATATTTCTTATTTATTTTTTTTAAACAATTGCCTCCCTTTCTCTTAATCAACTGATAACAATTTGTCGGTTAAAAATTAAATAAATATAAAAGCTCGTTTTAGCTGCTGTCGCTTAAGGGAAACAAAAAGATCCGTAACCACAAGAAAAAAAATATATGTATGAAAGCAAAGTCACTATCTCGTTTCAGTTTGTTCACGTGAACAACAAACACTACACACTGTGAAGGTCGCGTGGTTTAAATAATAAATTTAAAACTTTTCTAGAATATCAAAAAAATAATCATTATTTTGCTATAAACAAATTATTTGTGTTTTTACTTTCTGTTTGGCTGTTTCAGCATCTGCTTGTTTGCTGGACCCTTAGACTTGTTGAACACTGGCGTTGCAGTCTAACGTCTTTTTGGAAAACTACTAATTCCAATGGGTCATATGTTAGTTTATTTAATAAATAAATTAATCATAGACATTTATTATATTTGCATTAGTAATAGGAAATAAAAACCAGTAGATAGATTTTATTTTTTTAGTGTCTGTTAGAAATTGTGATACGTATCGGTAACAACCAACCTTAATTTATTCATTAAAAATGTTGTATTGAGTCTTAGATAAGAACAGAGTTGAATAAGTTATTACTTTCACCACTAACAAGTGTGGTGTGTGTAAACAAAATAAAACAAAAATTGCGTCCACATGTTAAAAAAACACAGTGGCTGCGTGTTTGCTTAACAGAAGTTAATGAGTTCAAATCCCGACAGAGCATTGAGTTGCAAGAAAAATTACTATTAGTAACTGAGTTAGATGAATTGTTTAAGAAACGAATAAATAGCAAATAGCAGTTAAAACTTCTCGATGAGAAAAATCAAACAACTGTTGCTCCGTTTATGAGAGCACCTTTTTGTAAAGCGCTAGATTAATGGTTAAAGCGCTTATATTGTAAAAACAATGAAATTGTAGTCACCTCGACTGCCCCTTTATTAAAGAGGAAATTAACAAAATAATAAAAGAATGCGGTCGTGACTGAGTTGCTTCAAAAGGGCGTGGCTTGAAAAACAGAAAATCGTAAGTTTGAATGTCGCCAAAGTTACAAAGAATTATTGTTATTTTCTGTGTGGTTACGCGGGTAAATGGCGCATGTTTGCCAAACGGGATATTGAGTAGACTTGTGCCATATAGTGAGTGCTCTTTTCAGTTCAAAGTTTGACTCTCTTTAGTTCAAAATCTCTCTTGGTTCAAATGTTCTTTTTAAAATAAGATGGCAACATAACGAATGTTAAATAAAATGAATGGCAGCACTAATTTCATGTTGGAAATAGTCAACAAGGAAACAAAGACATGGATTCTAGTTTATCTTGTCTGGTAGTTCACATACAAAGTATGAACTAGGTGCACTTAAAAGTTTGAACTAGTTCACTTAGTTCAATCGATGCAATCGTTTAAATGAACTAGTTCGTTTATGAACTATACAAGTCTAATACTGAGTAGTTCAAGTCATATCAGATTCACAACATGTTGTGATTTGAACAGTTGCGTACGTCTGTTTAATCACATTTTTAGTCAGACCATGAACATAAAATTAGACAGAACCAATCGGTGGCTGCGCTAGTTAAGAGCACATGGCCGGGGTTACAGATTATTACGGTGAGAATGGCTGCGTCAGTTGGTTAAAGCACATGTTCTGTTAACGAGAGATCATACGAATATAAAAATCATAGAGTAAGAAACACAGGACAAGAAGTGGGAGGGAATAATTTAAACTTGGCATGATTTTATATGCAATCAAAAGAGCGCTAACTTTAGAAGAAGAGAAAATGAAACAGATTATTCGAAACATTAATTTTAATAAAATGTGCATGTTAAATGCTTGTATTTGAGGCCTCTCTCAAACACCCTCGTTTAAAGCAAAACAATGGAGTTTTTTTGTTGTTTGTAGTTGTAAAATTATTTTGGAGAATTTTTTGAATCGAATATTCGACTATAACTGATTTTTAATTCGATTACTCTAGACAAAAAAAGAAAAGAAAATATTTCCTTTTTTAAGGTTATTCAACCAAAAGGGAACTTATGTTGTTGGGTTTAATCTAAAATTTGTCAAGTCACAGGTCTGCAAGTATTAAAATTATGACTTAACTGTAAAATATTTTTTTAAAACCGATTTTTTTTCTAAAAAAATATAATAATGTTCTTGTTGTTTGCAATATTAAATGTGTAGAATACTGATAAGCGAATCAGCCAAAGTCTATGAATTTTGAAATGGAAAATAACCGTTTGCTATCACTTGACGCAATTCAATATTTGAAATAATATTTATAATGTACTTGTTATTTATTAATTCGTTTATTTTTCACTCATTTGTTTGTCTTATTAATGTTTGCTGAGACGTTCTGACTGCTTGGCCTGCTGTTTTGCTTGTTTGTTTGCATTTTTATTTTCGAAATTGTTTTTTTTTTCTTTAAGATTTTACAAATAAATAAATGCATAAGCTCATCAAATAAGAAATTTAATGTTAAATACACATAATAATATTAAATGTATTTAAACAAAATTGTAAACGTGAATGATTGTTTTGTTTTGTTTGACAAGTGCACGATGCCAAAAACCGAAAATATTCCACAATTAAAACATAAAGATAAAAATATATTTGTTAACATTAATATATACAATGTACATACGTAAATTTTACTGAAACGAAAGGATTCAGATTTAAATAAGTATTATAAAGAAAATAAAACGTTAAAACCATGGCGAAATAATATACCAAGGCGAATAAATTACTAGGTGGCAGCGTAGGCGAATTCAATATTTTTTGCTGGTATACACGACTGTCAAACTCCATATATAAAAAATATGGGTACATTTTTTATGTATGGAGTTTGACAGTCGTGTATACTAGCAAAAAATACCGAATTCGCCTACGCTGTCACCTGGTAATTTATTCGCCTTGTAATATACGGTGGCAACGATGGCGAATTCATCGATTTTCGCCTTTTATATATGGAGTTTGACAGTTAGGCTACCAGCGAAAATTAATGAATTCGCCATCGCTTCGCCTTGGTTAACACGCTTTGCAGGTATGGGAATTTAATAGCCTGGACCACGATGTTGATTGATAACTTAAGCGAGCAACAACAAGTCACTCGTTATCGTTCTCATGCGGCCCCCACTAACTATCGACTTGTCGGCCGCCAGGATTTACGTTTTTAACGTAATCAATTTACTCATTGTCAGTTGATAATATTGCCACATCAACTATTTCCAGGCTAAACGCGTGTTTGAAAATCGATAAAGCAAATAAATTAGGCAATAAAAATGCAGCCTGTGCTAGTTGAACCTGCTACGATTGACAACAAAAAAGTAAACACAAAACATCTATTATCAGCAAAATAAGTTTTTGTCGCGGCGGTACATTTTTTTGAAAGAGAATGTGGAGGAGGATCAGTTTTCTCGCACATATTTACGAGATCATTCTAGTGTTCTGGATATGCCTTTACAGCAGTAGGTACTTATACACATGTTAATATAATTGCATATGCTTAAAAACTAGATTACGCAAATTTAGAATATTTACATATGAACCTGTTTTTTAGATTTGTAGCGAATTTTCACTTATCGAATGATATCTTCATCCTGCTTTTTGACAAGCTTAGTGGGCAATTTTTTTTATAAATATATAAAGCCACTAAGCTTTACAAACCGAGGATAAGTTTTTACCATCCTATAAGGAGAATTTAACCTATAATATTAAAAGTCTGTGCACATATTTTAAATTGTCCCATTATGCTATTTAAATTGTTAATTTAAATCATTGTTTACAAATTTTTTTTCGCCAGCAAAAAAATTTTGGGTTGGATTTTGGCGTTTGTTTAAGCAGTTGCAGCTTGATTTCTATAGCATCGGCTATCCTTTTTGCAGCATCCGCAAGAACTTTTGTGGATTCAGTCAACATAACTGCAGCATCCGAATGTTATTTTGCTACAGCAATTAACTATTCTCTAACCCTTAATTGTTGGCAAATGAAGCCGATTTGCTCTTGATCTACTATTTTTTTTTGCGGAGAAGCAGCTGGGCAAATCAGTTTCTTCAGCTTTATGTTGTCGTTTTTGTTGTTTCCTATACTGCAAAGGAGGCGAAATGTCAGCTGATTCCTAAATAGGCTGCTGTTGACAACGGCTACCGATTTGCTACTCCTGGGTCGTGTATCCACTAATAGTGTGAAGAAACTTTGTATGGAATCTGATTTTTTTGGGATTGTTATACCCAAATCAAATACCTTGCCGCTAGGTGCTGCAGCTTTGGATAAAAACAAAGTCCGATCCACAATTTGTTCCAATTCCGAAAGTGAGTTCACTCGATAGACACCACCACCAGTTTCTCACAAACTTTTTTTATTTTCGGCAATTTTTTTTTCGTTCACGATTTTAAATCAGACCAAGTCTGAATTAACACAAATATTGCAAAAGTTTTGTAAAGCTGCACCCACCCAACAAGGCATCAGCAAAATTTTATTTTATAAAAAATAGTAAAATTTATGTTTTATCAAATATTGTTGTAGATAATTTTGGTTATGTTCTACAAACACAGTTCATCACCTTTTCCCACTCAACAACGCTACGCATTGGTGGCCCATGCGAATTCTTGCCTCCATAAACAGCAGATCGTCTAGCGAATTTTGGATTTGCCTCCATATATTCTACAAGAACCTGCAGCTGCTTCAAACTTGATTTTTTTTTTTTTTTTGCTAAACAAATGAAAGCTTTTGAAGAGATCTTTAAGGAAATACTAAAATTTTTTTGAAATGCTTAACCCATTGCCCATGACGTTCTAAAATTATGTGTAGTAATAATTTTTTTCTTATTTTTTTCTTTCATTTTTACCGCTCATTCCTTTGATGCTATTTCACTAAAGTAGATTTACATATATGGTGAAGGGTATATAAGCTACGGCATAGCCGAATATGGAAATCTTACATGGTTTTAATTACTGTTTTTTTGCGAAGGCTGTAGTATAATTTTGGCCAAGAATTTTAATTTTACATTCAACTCGAGGAGCGCTAATATACCGCGGCATTGTCACCAAATTTAAAGCCTAAACTAAACTATATTAAAATAAAGGTTCTATGGGATCTCTTTATAAATTTTTATTCAAATCCAACCAGCAGTTTTTACCTGATGCGAACACAGACAAACAAACATTTCAAAAATAGGAGTTTTATATTCCATATAGATTACTATCTACACCAACAACAAAATTTTTAAAAAATATTTTATTCACAGAAATGAAATAGTTACTGTTTTATCATATTGTATCTACGTATGTATATTTTAAGATTACGTGTGCATGACTTTTTAAGTCATTTAATTATAAAAAAAGTCCCCGTTTTGCCACAAGGAATTTCACTATTTTTCTTATAAATAAAATATTGATAAAAGTATAATGTACTGCATTCACTTAACTGTTTCTAAAGATCACCATATTTTGTTGTTGTTTTCAGCTTAAAACAGATATGTACTGATATAAAATTATTAAGAGTATTACGTCAACTCCTTTAAGTGTTTTTATTAAAACAATATGTACTTATTACTAAATTTTTATCATCAATTTTTTGGTTGCTTATTCAAAGTCATAGTGAAATTCTATTCAAATTTTTAGAAAACAATTTAAAGAAATTCTTGGAAGAATAATGACGTACTACCTTAAAATTTGTGATATTCCTTCTAATCATTGTTTTACTTCTGCGAAAAATTCAAAAATTGGAGGTGGAAGATAACGATTTCTGTTCATAGAAAATTAACCATATTTAATTTTTAAAAATTTATAAAAAATTTAAAAGGGCAAAATCTAATAGCTCATCGTAAACAAAAATTTCATGCGAGTTTTTTCGCTTTTCTCTTGTCTGTTATTATAAATTTGTTCTCTTTTTTATTGACTGCGGTAAGTGAAAAAAACTCGGGTATAATGGATTAATAAAGAGAAATTAAATGTAAAAAAGCAAAATAACTTCCTTCAAATTTCGATGCTGCCACTTTTTTTTCATTGTTCCCTCATAATTAGAGGAAAAAATTTATTTAATAACAAATGATGCCCAAAAGAAGTAGAATAAACGTACGAATTCTTTTGATTGCAAGTATCACTGTAGAACCCCGTCTTTACACCCAGTTCACACACGTCAAGTTTTCTTGCAGCAATTCTGAATTTTGTGGAATAGAAAAAAGTGCACAATGATTTTATTTTTCGTTTTCTCACCTACAAAATTCAGAATTGCTGCAAGAAAACTTGACGTGTGTAAACTGGGTATTAGGATCCTATAATCTCGTATTAACTTAACATGCGTTATTACATCCACGCTACACTACTGTGTTACTCCGGCGAGTCACTAACTACTCGATGCCTTGTTTAGTAACCTTAACCATACACAGATCCTATCCACTTCACTTTACATCAAACAAGCCAGTCATCCCCTTAAATTCAATAGCCACAACTTACACATCTGCCGCACACTGTGCTATGCTGTTGCTCCCTTCCGCTAAACAGCTAGAAAAGCTTTTCTCTTTTTTAAGGCCACTGCATATAAAATCCGTCATACGTTAAACTTTGACGTATTCAACTGACAAGTGAGTTAAAATACATGTTTTCTTATGAGCGTTGTCACAATCAATACGTGTCCGTCAACGCAAACTACGAAAGTTGGTCAACTTTTAACTTTTGACGTACATATGTTAAATACTTTGATAACTATCAACTGCTTCTTCTTCTTCTTTGTTTTCTTTTAACTCTTGCTGTGTTTCAATTGTGTTTTGTGATTTTAATAAAACAATTTTCGTAGCAAACAATAAAATACAAATTTAATTAAATTAACAAATAAGTAAAATAATATTGTTTTAACATCCGTCAGTAAAGTACTCATTGTGCCAATCTTATCCGTCAATACTTTGAATTTAGTTGAATACGTGGAAGTAACTTATTCACCTTCTGTTCTTACCACGCTCATACGGACAACAACAATAGGGGTTGCCAGATCTTATGTTCGTAACATACAAACAAATTTACCGCGTTTAAGAGTTTAACGAAAAAAACGGCATTTTTGAAGCGAAAATCGTCAAATCGGTACTTTGATAATTTTGAGGCTCAGAATCGGCAAACTGCCGATAAATCGGCAAATATGGCAGGCCTGATTACATTATTTATTTTTAAAATAGATTATAACGCCAATTTTTAAAAATTATTTTAAAACACATTTGTGTTTAACTTATTATTAAAGTAAAGTTTTTATTTTTTTAGCTTCGTTTGGCGCTAAAGGTTAATCGTTAATGATAACAACGTGATGTAATTAAGTGTTATCGTCATATAGTAAGAATGATGTTTGCTTTTTAAATTAATGTAATTGTTCAGTCATTTAATTGTTCAGCAAGTCAGTCGATGTTTACAGAATAAAACAAACATTCCATAAAGAAATAATCACGTTCGTTTTAAATTCTGTAAAAAAAAGTTTCTCGACCTTTAAAAAAGACAAATAATTTCTTTTGTGTTTGCATTAGAACTTAACAATAAACAAGTAAGAGTGCTGTATTCGGCTTTACCGAATCTAATATACCCTTCACAATGCATGTAAATTTAGTTTAGTGAAGTAACTCTAATCAAAAAATAAATATTTTTTTGGGGTGACAGAGAATTAAATAATAAAAAGGTTTTTTTTTTTAAATTAATATTTCCTAAAATATCTCTTCGAAAGCTTTTATATGAGACCCATATCGATATCTTAAAAATATGATGCATAATCGTACTTTTCTATGAAAAGTTCAGAGAGGAAAATATGGGCGAGCGCCACTAATGTTTTTTTATTTTTTAATTCCTTATCGCCACATTAATTTATTTTTTAGACTGGAGTTACTTCATTATTCGAAATTAGGTGCAAACATTAAAGGCAGACGTGGTGTTTTGCCCGATCTCGTATGGACATGGATCGATCTTGCTGGTTTCAATAGCAAAACTTCCGAAGCTATGTCTAGTCGATTGGAGTGTTTAAATTTTCTCTAGCTCATCTAGAGCACCGAGCAGCATCTGAGCGAGATCTTCGTCCAAATTTGACACTTAAAACTGCTGCAAAATATTTATTAATTAAAAAACTGCTATTTTCTTTTTAAATTAAACACATAATACAATCAATTAAACTTTTAATTAAAATTTAATTAAAATTTTAATTGATTAAAATTTTAATTAAAATTTTAATTAATTGTCATTAAAATTAAAAATTAATTATTATTATTTTAATTGATTGAATCACAAAAGAAGAAGAAGTAGATAGGTGTAAACATACACAGCATTTTCCATATACACCCGCCATTATTGGAAAACTGAATCTAAAAGAGCTGAATTGTTCTTTTTGTTGAATTGTGTGTTTGTTTAGGATTACGAATAAAAAATAATATTCTTAATTTCTCAAATATAAGTTTTCGAACCTGTGTTAAAATACTAAAAGTCTTGTCTTCTATAATTCTCATGTTTCTTGTGTGCAACTGATAGAGATGTTTAAATCAAAATCGATGACGTTCATTACGAACAAAAAAAAAAAAAAAAAAAAGGAAAAATGCGTGTAAAATTAAAATAAGAAAATAAAAAAATAAAATTGATGCAACGTGTGAGTTCTTAAAGATGTGTAACTTTTATTATTTAAACACGCTTGTGTGTATATTTATGTTAAAATGGTAGTTAACTAAATAAAAAAAAGAATTTACATAAATAAATAAATGAAGTAAGTTTAAGATGTTTTCTGCTTTCAATTTTGTTTATCCATTTTTTCACTTTAAGTTTGTATTTAATTATTCCTGTTTGAACATTGTAAAAAGTGATCGTTGTCAGCCAATAACTTAAGAGCACCTTGATGCGATTGGTCGTTCAATACATAAACCATCAAAATGATATCTTGAATCATGTAAATTTAAATAATGTTTTTTTTAATGTCATGTCGCAAGATGCTGTTTGTTATGTACGAGTTCATTAGTAGTTGTATAATAAACCTGATCTTTGCAGAAATACTACTGGAAATTTATCATATTTAATATACTCTTTTTGGAAACTTTAAAGTTATAATAACTTTAATTAGATGTTGCTGCAGTAAGTGAAATGCTTTTGCTTTTAGTTTTTTTAGAGTTAAAAAAATTGTTTTGATTTCGTAAACGCCCATTACATATTAATTTTATTACAATTATTTGAGCAGGTGATATTTGTTCGTTGTCAACCATTTTCTTTTGCTTTTTAAATGCAGCTGAAATTTTTTTGTTAAACTTTTTTTTAAACTTAACTATTTCAGGGGTACTTTTTTAATGCAAAATAGTTTTCACTTAAAATATTTCGATTTTTAAAATACAAATGCACAGAAAAACTGCTAAAAATTTGTTGAAAATATTTGTATTATTTTCAAACAAAATGCTCCTAAAAACGACAAAAACAGGAACAGATCGCAAAATTGCTATGATCTTTCTTAAATTTTCTCACGTTCCTTAATGACTGGCGAGATGTGGCACAATAACATAACAGGCTCGTAAGTGCAACGTTAGTCAAACAGCTTTTACTATTTGCTAATGATTTCTTTCTGTCCACTAAAATTTGTTAACTTTCTATATCAGGGATTCCCACATAAATAAAATAATTTACTTAAAAGGAAGTTCTCTCAAAGCTCTCATTCCCATTAGATACGGCCCGTTAATTTCACTCTAATAATAAATAGTTCTAAATATTTTATAAAGATGTGCGGTAATTTTTCAGTTGCTTTAAAGCTTGTAACACTAAAAGTTTTCGCCGCATTGCTCACATCAGGGTTATCAGATGGTTTTTGACGAAATTCGCCAAAATTCAAGATCGCCAGAAAAAAAAAATTAATACTATTTCATCGACATGACTTAAGTTCGCCAAAAATAGAAAAAAATTGCCAAGAAATATACATACTTACCTATGTAGTTTAGGTTTTTGAACACATGAAAGGTATTATAAACTAGTTATAGATTAATTAATTCAATATAATTATGATGTATTAATTAAGATCTAATAACTAAAAAATATCAAATTATAGTTGAACAGTATTTTATATTTCTAATATGCTGTGTACTTCCTTCTCGAAACATTTGTCAGCCTCCTCTTCCTTGGAATAGATTGTATTTATTAATAAGAAGTGCAGCATATGTTATTTGCATTCATATAATTTATAACGCGCAATAAAGCCTCAAGAAGTTCATACTACATTCTCTTTCGCATAAGAGTCTGAGAAGAATTTATTATCGAAAAAACCCTTTCAACGCAGGCAATACTATATGGAATTACCAGCATATAAAGTACGGCAAGAGCAAGGTCCTTAAAATGGTACATACGAACTGGTATGAAAGGGAGTAGAGTATTAAAAGCCCTGCCTTACTTAGGTCTTGCATACCCTCTAAACATTAATTGTAACTGGGATATTTTGTAAAAATATCCTTTACCATCTTGCAATATAAATTCTACTGTAAATATGCCTCAGACTTCCTTCTTATTTTGTTATAGATAACACCAAGCGACAGATCTGCACAGTCCCCTTCTTACCACTAAACTACCTGTAAACCTTTAATAAAACTATATATTAAATTATTTTATAATTATATTTTATATATCTTAACTATTGAACGCTCTTTAGAATTTAGAAATCAGAATTACAACAATTGGCATTTAAAAACATTTGCAACGTTAACTGGAAATATTTTAAGAAATGGTATTGTCATTACAGTGCCATTTTTCTGTTCAGTTTTGGAAAGTGCAAAAAATATTATCGTCCCTGACACATGTTTATGTGTCATTCATTTTGCAGCACTAACAATGTAAAAGTGAAAAGTTACCAGATTATAATACTGACATAAAATATTGTTGACATATGATTTTTTCTTATCGAAATTTGCCGAGGCAAATTATATGCTTATTAAGTCATGTTAAAATCGCCAAATATTCTTTAAATCGACTAAAAAATCGCCATGTCGCCAAATCAAAATTTAGGTCGCCAAATGAGTTTGAAACTCGTCACGTTTGGCGAGAAATTGCAATATTTGACTACCCTGATTCGGACCGACTTTTAAACTAACAATTTTGCAGATCCCTTAATTAATTCTGCATCATGATTAACCACTACAATCTCGAAGAATAAGCTCTCCAACTATTGCAAGGTGCAGCTTTAAGGGTAATTTTTATGTATGTTGCACTAGTATTTACAGACTTAGACTAAAGGTCTATAGCTATACGAGGCCGCATGATGAATATTTATCGCTATTCTTGAAACTTAGGAATTTCATTAAAAAGTAATTTCCCTACATTAAAAAAAATCGTTAATATGGAAACTTCTGAAAACAGAATGAGAATTATATTAGAAGCCTGGCAGAAAATATGAAATGTCATTTTACAATCTGTACTTTCGCAAAACTGTCTTAAATAGTATTACTTACTAGCCCATTCATATAAATTTCTTAAACTGAAAATGCTGGTCTTAACTTTTGGTAACACTTGCATTACTTTTGCATCTCTTGTGTATAAAAGGCTCTGCAAATTTAATTTTTTAAAGACTTAGCCTTTATATCTGCTAGTTGATGGCATAAAACATATATAATCAATAAATAAAAAAAGTTGTTTGTTGGGATTTTGGTAAAAATTTAATGTTTTGTGTTGAGGTTAGAATTCTCATTCAGTTAATAGCAACTAAGTACTTGTAAATTATATTAATATTTGCCTACAGTTTAGTTTTCTGATAAGAGAGAGAGAGAGAGATAAAAGTTTATTCCACGAGGTAACCACTTTTGGAGAGTAATGTAAATTTAGGCGTCACTTTTTTTACAAAAAGCGTTTCTATCCCATTAAGGCTTAAATGTTTTTACTGTTATCCATACCGCAGTCAGATGCCATAAAGCTACAAGAATTAATAACTAACGACTTTAATATTCAAATTAATTTAGCAGCTTAAGCTAAGTGATTATATAAGAGATAGCCAGCCTTTCGCTTGTGTCACTGGTCACTGGCGTCCTTAAGGAACTTTTAAAATCTATTTGTCACATAAAGGTCGTTAGATAAACTCAAATATCTGCCAGGAGTTTATTAGATCCATACTTGTTTTAGTATGAGTAAGATGTGCTGTTATTGTGAGAATTATTCTCTCTTTCTGTCTCCGTTTTTCAAAAATCTTAAGGATAGATAATAGAGCGGCGTCAATGCTGAGTAATTGGAAAATCCAATTTAAACAGTGCGTTACGAATTGAAGTTGGCTGTTCTTAGTTTAATTCTTTTTTTATTGTTGAAAAGTTTAGTTATTTTTAGAGCACGATAGCTGTTTTATCTCTTCTTTATTTCTCTACAGTGGGTTTTATAAAATAAAATGAGTAACATTACAGTTCAACACACAAACTTGACGCTTTTATTTAGGTATGACATTTCAGCGCCAAGGTTATGGGTCAGATTACGTTACGCTTTACGCGCTAATTAAGGTTTAAGTGTAAGAGAGACACTGAATGGCAACATTTGTACTTAAAACTGCTTATAAAGTCAGGATCTAAACAAATGACTTCTCGCTTTATTTAATGTCATCGACGATAGAACGATGTTAAAAATTGATGAACAATCGACTGTCAAGATTGACATTTTTATTTGTATGTTGCTTTCTTATGACAGAATTCATAGAAATCAAGTTTACATAAAATCCTAAATTGTTGCTTTTTGTTGGTGTATTTGGTTGCTTTTAGCAACAGAAACAAATTGAGTAAATAGCGACAGAAATATTATGATAACAGCAGATAGTGAAAGCTCGTGGCTGCTCTAATATTTCTTCTTGGCTTTCTTTTTCTTTTTATTTTAAATCTTGTGTCAATGTTTTTTAAAATAATAAAAAAGGTTAATATTAAGTTTTTTTTTTTGCTTATTTATACATGCATACGTACGTTTATACATACAAACATATTAGAAAAATTTATCATTATAAAAAACTTGAGTGCAATAGTTTATTATATACAAACATATTTTTTAATTATCATAAATTCAACCGATGATTGCTAAAAAAAATTCATATTATTGTTTTTCATGTTGTATCAGTAAATTTGTCAACTTCAATCTATTTTTTAAAATTTTATTTGAAAAAAAAACTGTTATTTAACTTAAACACCAACCACATAAAAAAAAAATAAGACTGTGTTATCTATTCCACTTCTGCTTACAGGGTCAAATTGATAAGGGCTTAATTCGAAAATAAACATTAATTAACAAGTACTTCAACTAAATATCGTTGTTTTGCTTAACAAAATGTTTCATTCTAATCATATTGACAACTTGATACTCACGTACGCACACCCAACAATAATTACTTACTTATATTATTTTTATTGTTGTTTTGTAAAATTAGGCCTTGTAATGTTGTTTTGATACAAAATTAAATATTTACTCAAAACTAAATTTGTTTTTAGAAATAAATTTTTTCACACTTGTTTTGTAATTTTTTTTTTGGTAATCAAAATTAACTCACAGCTGTGTCGGTGAGAAATATAAAAGGCTTTTTTTTACATTTAGAATACCTGAAAATTAGCATAATTTTAGATAGAAGTAACCAAAGCATTCATAACAAGATGTATGCAAGGCGAGTTCATTGTTTCTTGCTTAAACTTACACCTGATACAGCAACCTTTTTATTATTTACTTAGTTGGGACAACAACTCTAAGCAAAACTTACAATTTTTGAAAAAAATTCAAATTTTTACGGAAAAACTTAATGAAGCGAGTTTTGTCACCCATAATATTAAAATGTTTAATGCGGACGACTAAAGCAAATCCTTTTATGGCAGCTATGGAGCTCACAAAAACATTTGATGGGCCGGCAAGCGTGAAAACTATTCGCCGCAGTCTCTGAGACAACAGCCTCAATGCCTGCATTCTTTAAAAAGTGCCGCTCCTTTCTTCTAAGCAGGTTGCTTAACGGATATATTTTGCACATTTAAATTGGCCCAAGGAAAAGTAAAGATAAGTGCTATGAACTGACGCATCCAAAATTGTTATTCTTGGTGCAAAGGTTTCCTGATGTTTTGTCCGTAGGCCACCTAACAGAGAATAAAAGCCAAAATTTACATCAAAAACTATCAAACATGGAGATCATAATATTATGGTATGGCGTTGCTACTCGTATCAAGGTGTGGGTCTTATATATTGGATCAAAACCGTTGTGGATTTATCGGTTTACGTAAAAATCTTTGATGAAATTATGCTGTCATATGCTTCCTACGAAATGCCGCTGGTGTGGGTCTTCCAACAATACAATGACCACAAACACACCAGCAAAATGGCAAAAAAATGGTTCAACGATAAATTAATCAATTTAGTGGATTGGCCTGCACAGTCCCCAGATTTGAACCCTATCGAAGATCTGTGGGCGGACATAAAGAATGGTATATCTACAAAAAAATCAACAAGCTTTGAAGGGCTCTGGGAGGCAGTGCAGAAAACTTGTAGTTCCGTCAAAGCTGAAAGATGGCAGCATTTAGTGGATTGTGCCGTGGTAATAGCAAACAAGGGGCACGCGACAAAATATTAAAACCATACAATTAATTTATCTACAAAATATCTAAGTGAAATTTTTGATTTATTTTAAGAACGGTGACTAATTTTTGTTAAAAATGAAATTAAGTGCTATTATTTTGACTGCGTAGTTTTTAAGCTTTTGCTTATATTAATTATCGTATTATAAATTGTTAAAAAAAAACAAACATCAAAGAATTTTTAATTTTGTTTTGAGTTGAATCCGCCCAACAGTTAAACAGATGTAAACGGAGTCATTATAAATTTGTGCGCGGTGCTATTGTATTGACCGCAGCTGTATATATTTCTCAGTGTGATGTGCAAAACTGTTTATTTAATGTATTTGTGTTAGTTTTAAAAAGTGCAAGTACGGCTAATATTTAAATTATTTTTATACAAGCAAAAATTAGTTATTGTAAGTTCAGCAGAGGTTCGTTTTTTTATTTTAATTTCTAAAAATTTTTAAAAAGAAAAATTATTTACAACTGTATGCAGTATATAAAGAAAAGAAAAAAACTTAGACACCAGCAGAATGTAATGCTGCATTTTCTGTATCTCTATTTTAATTCTAATTTTAATCAATATTAATTTGGTTAGACAAAGCTCATATACAATCCAAAGCATTTCTTCGTTGTTCACTCTGTAACTCGCCTTGTACATTTTTTATTGCTTTGTATGGTAAAAATCATCATTCATATATGTTTCCTCTTAACCGAAAATCAATATTAATTCATTTATTATATCCACGATCAACTCCTGGGGGCAAATTATGGCATTCGATATCGATCGAAATTTACATTCAAATTCTATTGAAATTTCGATCGATATCGAGTACCGTAATTTGCCCCCTGATTTTTTTTTTAATTTAATTACATTTGCATTTTATTAATATTTTTGTTTTAGTTCAATTTTCATGTTTTTCTTATATTTGAATTTGTAAAAAAACATGGATTTTATGTTAGCAATGCATTTTGGCCCGGCCAAAGAAAGAAAATCAAATACACATTAAATATAACTTACAATTAAAAAAATTTTGTTGTAACATTTACGACATTCCATTTTATGGGTGTGAGTAAATAAGTTCAAATGACAACTATAACAGCCCGAGTTCAATTACATTTTATTATATTTATTATTTATTATTCTGCAGTTACATAAATAAAATAATATATTGTATATAAATAAGTTATTCATTACATTACAATTAAGAAAAACAAAAATAATTCAATAAAGTGAGGGGAATCCACCAATTGTCCACGCAGTAAATATCATGCGATGATACCTGTGTGATGAAATTATATTAAGTTAATTAATTAATTTGCTCTTCTATTTATAAATTATTTTTGCAAAACAGAAAATAAGTATGGCGCTTAGTGATTACTAAAAAAAATAAAATTTCTAATAATTAATGCATACAACCAACAATGTGTGCATGTGAATGGTGTGACTGACTGTAATCAATTGTTTATTAGGGAGTGTGAAGAGATAACTTACAATCGTATTTTGCGATTTTAATAATTCAAAGTTCAAATTAAATTTATAATAATAAAAATAAAAACAAAAAATAATTATCTGAAAAAGAAAAAAACGGTCGAAATCACATTTGTATTATTTATTTGCTGGGGCTACGTGACGTATAACGTGTGCAAAATGATGCCTCTTTAAATACTCAAATATGAATAGAAAAAGAATTGATAAGACAGTACTTAAGTTGGCCTGAGATATGTAAGACTTTTCTAATTTTTATACAAAATTTGGCTAGAATCAACTAACGGCCACAATAATATATTCCATTTTAGGTTTGATATAATAAATATTTTATGAGAATGTAATGGAAAAATAATATTTGAAGGAATCATATCAAAGGAATCTTTGATCAATGTCATATGAAGATTTATTACTAAACGTAATATATGAAAAAGCCTTCAATCATGAGGAGTGTGCTTTGCTACTATTTTTTTTTTTTTTTTGTAAGAGAAGTAGCACTTCAGGCAATAATGCCTATTTAGTTATTTTTGTAACCGTGCTACATTCTTTTAGGAAACAGATAGATGAGAGATAAGACAGGTGGTGAAAATAGAAAGATATATATAGCCATTTTATTAGTTATTTTACTTCACCGGCGAATATGCTATGAAGAAGTACCGACGAAGGAGGCTGCATGTTTAATGTTAATTCTATTCTATTCTTAAACAGAAAAAAAACATTTTTTATTTTTGGTTGCCGCAGGAGTTGAACCCTGGCCAACAAGTAGTCAATGTGTTTACCGCTTTGACTACAGCAGCCACATTACTGTCATAAAACAATATTTACAGGGAAGAAAATATATACACCCCAATAGCTAACCTACAACTTTTATTTTTAATGTAGCATCGAATTTTAACTAAATAAATAATTTTTAATTCGGCCTACGTTCACCGATTTTTCTGTTTTCTTTAAAAATTAAAACAAAAATTTGTCAATAATTTTTTCTTTATAAATTAAAAATTCATTCATATACGTGAACTTAATCAAGCCTTTAAAAAAATCATTTATTTGGTTCTATTAATAATTCTTAAAATTAAAAATATTATATGACATATTCCCTTCGAAATACTCAGTCTAAAATTGGAACAACTCTACTGTGATGTAAAGAGAGAAGTATGAAAAAAATAAACAAATATTATGACTCCTTAATAAATCGACGAATGGAAGATATCATTCTTATTTAGGATGTAGCCCTTTAAGAAAAGCTGCACTACATTCTGTTTGTTACTATTTTCGGTTTTTTTTTCAAACAAAAAAAAAAAAAAACAAAAAACTTGTAAATATTTTTGTTTTCTTTTTAAATTTATAATTTAAAACAGTAACAGCGTCATTTATGAACATGAAATATTTTTTTTTGGAAATGTTGATGTTGGTGTAGATAGTAATCGATACGGAATACAAAGCACTTATTTTTAGAATTTTCGTCTGTCTGTCTGTCTGTGTTTGCATTATGTAAAAACTGCTGGATGGATTTGAATAACACGTTGTGAGGAGGTCCCTTAGAACCTTGATTTAAATAAAAAATAATTTTTTTTTATAAAAAACAAGTCATTTCGTTAAGAAACTAGAGATACAAATGTAAAAGCACACAACTTTACCGGTATAATTGTACTGGAATAGTTGACAGTACATTTTATCGTTTTAGATGAAAAATTTTCAACACTGTTCACAGAACTCTGCAACAAATGCTTAACAACACATTTTAATTTAAGGAAAATAGAAATGATACCCAGACGAAGTCGTGGGCACTGATAGAATATAAATAAAGCACAAGATATGTTTCTTTCACAGTTTGTTATCAGACATGCGGTTAGTAAAAAGAGTACTTATTTTCTAGTGTTTCACGTGGGCGTGGCACTTTCTATACAAAGTAAATATTAATCATCGTGTTACTTAGTGAATGTAATAAATAGCTTTTTAAACTTTTGTTTAAATAACTCTATTATTAATATGACAGTATTGAAATTTTGCACAAGTAACTCTGCTTTGAATGAGAAAAATTTGTTAATTGAAACAGTAGAAGTTGGTGTCTTCTCTAAAAAGTAAAGTATTACCACCGTGTGTCTAGAGAATTATAACGCGCAGAGCTCTGAATTTTTGTGCTAGAAACTTCCTTAATAATATGCATCTAGCGAAATACTGAATGGATTGGGACAGTAGGCGTGCTACCAGGGAAACTGTAAGGAGATGGGTATTAATTTTTCCTACCAGTATCTTCCATATTAGTTTTCATAATGAAATAGAAAAATGGCTGGATTAGAAAAGTTTTTGGGGCACTGAGTATAGCTATCGAAATGTGTATGTAAACTTAAGCTGAATTTAAAATAATTAATTTCGTTATAATATTCAAATAAGTTGACTAAAAATTTTAAAAACTAAAAATATTTAATTCTACATTATTTTTTAAATTCTTTCCCAGCCAGGGATTGAACCGTGGATATTCATAAATCAATTAAAAATTTACTTTAACGGCTTTGGTTCACTTTTTAATTTAATTTTTCTTTGTAAAAATTTTTAAATTTTTATTTGATTTATATAATTCTACATATTTACAATAAATAAAAATTAATTGTTTGAAAAAGTACAACTCTTCCCGCTTTGATTAACTCAATTTTTTTTCTTACTATTCATTTCACTTTCTAATTGAAGTCTTTGTACTTTGCTTCTAGGCAGAGGTCGGGAATACCATTTTCTCTACTCCTAATCTGCCAGCATTCTACATTGGCAATCTACTTTATCTTAAAAGTAATTAATCCACTTAAAAATTTAAAGACTTGTGATTGCGGTTCTATAATATAGGGCAAATAATAATTGATTTGTACGGTAGTATCCCGCTCTCCTTTTAAATGCTTGAAAATGTCTTATTATTGTAGTTGTGCAGTTATAGGAATTATATTATATGGGAGGCACCTGTTAAGACCACTCTCCCATAAAAATGCACTTTATTTTTAGATTAAACCATAACCAAGTATAATATTATGAATAGTGATTAATAAAAAATTAAAAGAGTCTTACTCTCAGGCCTGCCATATTTGCCGATTTATCGGCATTTTGCCGATATTTTGCCTCAAAGTTATCAAAATTCCACTGTGCCGATTTTTGCTTTAAAAAATGCATATTTTTGATAAACTTTTCAAACATGGTAACTGCTTTTTTTATAAAATATTGCTTTATGGCAGCACTAGAATACTTGTAACGTTAAAAAAAAGTATCTTTTGTATGTTCGCTGTTCCCTAAAAATAGAATAAAAGAGAAACGGGTTCATTTCTGTAAATGAAATATTTTTTGAAAAATTTTGATGTTGGTGTAGGTACGAGTAGTAATCGATATGGAATACAAAACACCTATTTTTTTTAATTTTTGTCTGTCTGTCACGGTGACAATTTATTTGTAAAACGGATATTTTTTTATATTTATTTTCTGTTATTTTTTATGTCGAAAACATTATTTAATACTGAATTGTTCTATTTGGTTAATGAAAATATCTTCAATTGTATTAAAGATGTGTTTTTAAATTTGCTGATTTTTTGCTAATTTTTTTTTTTTAAATTTAATTGTTGATTAAGCAGATTTTCTTTGCAAATATGCTGATTTCTTGTCAAAAGCATCTGGCACTCCTGACGATAACAAATATCAAGTACCTGAATTTCGTTCTCGAATTGTTTGCAAGACCTGTTTATCTTCTTAAGCTTTTGCTTTTATTTGAGTTCTTTTAATTGATTCGAATTGATTCTATATCTCCAAGGTGCCGTGTTTTAAGTCAACCAGTCGCTTGTCTTTGAAAAGCTATAAAACTAAATGCCTTGTTAAGACATCAATCCAAAAATTTATTAAATTTATTTGTTAAGTCCATTAGAATGCGCCATAAAATTTGTAGAAAAGTTTAAATAATTTGAGGGACAATAAAAACACGTAACTAATTTAAGTTTTGTAAATATTTTTATATAATTTAATTAACTTGAATTAATAAGAACGGTTCATAATGAAAGTGTAAATCTTAAGATCACTAAGACCTACAAAATTTAGTAGACATGTTCCAGTAAATGCTAAAGCTGGAATCTATTCATATTATCTTTTTTTGTTTTAAAAACAGAACAAATAAATACATTTGATCACTGATTGGTATGACATTTATTTTGTTCTTAAAGGCAAAAAACAAAAAAAAAAAGCTATCAAACATGTCAATGTTGATTACGAAGAGCTGCACTAGCAGCCTTAAACCAGGAACTAATAGGTTGGTTGAATTTTCTTACATTCGTTTGTTAACTTTGTTATATAATGGAACTGAAAACAAATTTGTTTTTATTTAGAAAACTATTTTTTTATTGAAAGTTTTTTTATAGAGAAGACACAAAAATTTTTAAATGCCTGGAGTTTGAAAAACACGATTATTACGAAACTAAAGTCCAAATTATTTTTATCTACGATACTCATATTGGAACGATAAAATGTAAAGCTTATTTTAAAATAGCAAATTATCACAAGTGACCAGCTCTGATTTAAGTTAATTTGCTGTTATTTTCAACAAACATTTTAGTTTTTAAAATGTTTCCTTGATATTTAAATTTGGGGGACGTTTAAAGGTTTTGTAATACATTTTTACATATTAAAAGGGGAAAATGCAATTAAGTTTGGTTTTTTTTGCGGCACCTTTAATGTTAATAATCTGAACGTGCAAAAATATTTAATTTTTGTAAATATTTATAAGGTTTTTGGAATTAATCGCAAAAGTTCTAGTGCATTTAATTAGGAGAAGGTTAAATAACAGAAAATTGCAGCACTCTAGAATATGAAATTATTTTGTTTAGATTATAAATAGCAAATAAGAAATTATATATTCTAGTGCACAGTGGGACAGAAATAAAATAAAAAATAATCTTTTCACTGGTAAAATACAGAAATGCCTAGAACTCTCAGAAGTGGCGTTATAGGTATTCACATACACGCTAAATGTTTAAAACAGTTTTTTTATTTTTCGAATCCGATTAAAAGAGAAAGTTCACTCTTATAAAAGTCACGGCGAATTAGTATGAGTTAGGGTCTTGGTTGAATTCCATTAGCCTGAAGGCAGGTTCGCCAGGGAGAGAAAGACGGTAGTTAAATATAATCAAAATAGCCTGAGTGGTAGAACTATCTTCGTTAGTGAATATCACGACTTCAGATATAGCCTGGATAAGATGATAGGATCATGTCTGTGGACTGTCCTAGAGAATGCTCATACATCGGATGTTCAGTAGTGGCATTAGAATTAGAGTCATGGATGTGGAAGACATGAGTGATCCAGTGTGAAGATTGCTAATCAGCGTGCAAAAAATAATTTAAAAAATGCCGGTGTTTCAGCACCCTCCCTAATGGGGAGTAGTTTACAACAACACAAAAGTTCTGCTAAAATTCTAACGAAAACGCAATTAGTTTATTCTAGTTATTGTTGCGCACAATTAACAAACACAAATACGGAAGAAATACCCAAAACAAGTTGCCAGATGCCTTCATGTAGGTAGAATCTAAACGTTTTTACTCGCTGAAAAATATAAATCGTACTTGGAGCGATATAGCAGCAAAAAAATCTAAAGACTATATAAGGTGATGTTGAATGTTTTGCAATTAGAGCAACTTAATGAGCAGATGAAACACAGCAAAAAATTTTATTTTATAAACTCGTTAAAAAAATTTTAATTCCCAATTTTATTAATTTATTTTGTTTACAAATGAATAAAAGAATTTTAAAACTCACTTTCTAAATCATCAATTAAATCCTTGAACAAGGTAGGGCAATATCAAGTTTTTTTGGTCTTAAGTAAAGCAAAATCGCGACATGGTAACAGCTGGTTACTAAAAGCCGTGAACTCGCCACTAAACAAGAAAAACTAAACAGTAATAAAAGAGTGGAATATTTTTTTGATGATACCGACTGCAAGTAAGCAAGTCTCGCTTTGCATGGATTAAGATTATGAAAGTTCTTACGGTTTGTGCTTCATCACCATCGTTTTTCACTTAAAAATTTTAATTTTTGGATTAACTGTCATCTCAAATTTTATTTTCCATCCTTAAAATTTATAACTCTTTAGGGAAGTATTTCTACAAAAATTCTTTAGCATTTATTTATGTTTTTTTTTTAATTTTTATCAGCATTTTGAGTTGAAGATTTCTAAAACTTTTGCCTTTATTGCATTAAAATGATTTTTGTTTGATCCCAAAAAAAAGTTGCTATCGATTTTATTATTTTTGCTTGTTTAAATGTAAATGAAGTAATAATTCAAATTAGTACTGATAACATTTGTAATAAATAAAAATTAAAGTTTGTTTTATGTAAAGCAACTGCACAAGCACATTGCCAAACAACTAAAAGACTGTTTATTAAGTTTTTGACCGCCTTGTTGGATTTCTCTCAAATCATTTCTTTTTTTGGCAATTTGTTTTATAAAAATCAATTGTTTAACAGAATGAGAGTTACGAAACACGAGATAAAACTAGTTATGGAATGTTATATTGAAGGATCAGCATCGGCACAGTGTTATTTGAAATAGATTTCAAGATTTTTTAGTTTGAAAATTTAAAGAGAAGCCTCCAAAGAAGCGATTAGCAAATAAAATTGACGAGACACGATTTATGCCTGCAGTCATCTCAAACATAAAACCAGTTAAAAATTTTATTTTAGCTCAGCTGTTTTTTGTGAACTGTGGTTGCAACGGAAAAAATATGTTTGACAATATTTTAAAGAATATTTCATTACTCTCTCTTTTACTCTTTCATTGAGATAAAAATAAATTTTATCTAGAAAGTGGTTTTAAAAATTTTATTTTTATTTTCAAAGGCGTAAATTAGTTGAAATAACTGTATAACAATTTAAAAAAAATTAACATTTAGACCGCTTGAATTGCTACTAATTTTTTTACCCCTAAATCCCACCATTTACTTATTTTTATACCCTTCACCACAAAAGGTGGATAAAGGCTGTATCTAAATTTGTCATTCCGATTGTAATTTCTACAATTCCGACCCCGTAAATTTTAAAGGGTCATCCAAAAAACGCGCTTACATGTTTCTTTGAAATAAAACACAAACTATTTGCAATTTTTTCAAGCTGTTTTTTATTTTTTATTAAAAGTATGATCCATTACAATTATAAGTGGAATAGAATATCATTCAAATGTCCACCATGACTGCGTCTGCAGACATCAATCCGAATATCGAAATTTTCAATGACTTTCCGACATGTTGCTGGTGGTATTTATTGCAACTTGAATGTTGTTCTTTAGATCATTAATTGTTTGTGGCTTGTTAGCATACACTCGACTTTTTTAAAAACCCCAAAAAAAAATCTTATGGTGTTAGATCACATGACCTTGGAGGCCAATTGAAATCTGCATTTCCTGAAATTACACGTTGAGAAAATTTTGATCGCAAAAGCGTAATGTTTTCTCGAGTTGTGTGACATGTAGCACCGTCTTGCTAGAAATAGACGTCAGACACATCAATATGATTCAACTGTGTCCATAAAAAGTCTCTCAACATTGATTGGTATCGCTCAGCATTCACAGTAACAGCATTTCCAGCATCATCTTCGAAGAAAAATGGCTCAATGATTCCACTTGCCCAAAATGCACACACTTTTTGTGGGTGTAGAGATTTTTCATGAATAACACGAGGATTTTCATCACCCCAGATACGACAATTTTTCTTATTGACGAATCCATCCATTCCAAAAACACCACGAATTTTGCGATGGGTATTTTTCAAAGAACGCCCATTTCATAATAACTTTGAATGATGTAAACGCGTTGTTGCAATGTGTACCTGTTCTTGGTTAAAACTGTACTACCTTCTAATAAAACAAAATGGCTTATGTCATTTGAAAAGATGTCACGTGTAAAAATTATATAGTGCTGACATCTAGGCGTCACATTTGGATGACCCTTTATATATATGAAGATCTTATGCTTAGCGGAGATGATTGAGCGATGTCCGTCTTATCGTTTGCCGTTCCGTGTTCGGTTTAAAATCAACTTTACCAAGGCACTACATGAGTAAAAGAAAATTTTAATGCGCTAATAGATCAAACATAATTTCGAAAATTTTGCTATTCAAAATCAGCAAGATCGGTCCATGTCCTTTAAGGCAGCGGGCAAAACACTACGCCCGTCTCTAATTTTTAAATATCATTTAGAACAAAAATATAAATGTATGGGGTGGTAGAGAATTAAAAAGTAAGCAAAAAATATCAAGTAAAAGAATTGGCATTCGAACATATTTAATGAGTTATAGACCACTGAATTTTCAGCAGAGAAGTACCATTGCGGGCATATTTTTTGGGATATCAATAGGGATATCATGTAAAGACTTTTGAAGAGATGTTTTAAAAAATGCTTAATCCATTAGAGCCAATGAGATTTTTATGTAATTTAGTTTTGATTTATTCTTTAACCCTCTGTCAACCCAATATCTGAATTTTTGGAGTTACTTCACTAAACGAGATTAACTTATATGGTGAAGGTTATTTAAGATTCGGCATAGCACTCTTACTTGTTTTCTTAAGTTTCAGCTGGTGACTAAATTTATATGGCTTTGAGAAACCAGCTAAAAATTGCAATGAAACTGTTAAATTTTAAATTATTTATTTTTTTTTTTTTTGTTTTTCATTTACGTAAGTTAATTTAAGTATAAATGTTTCATTTTAATTTTTCAAGTACTTGCGATACTGCACAAGTAGATGCTTTGTGAAGTGTGTAAATTAATAAATGCTTGACTATTTATTTTGGTTGACTTTGCTTGCATTTTAGAAATCTATTTAAGGCACGTGTTACTTTTATTGCACGTACGGTTTTTGTTTTTAAAATTCTGTTTTTTTTTCAATTTTAGCTATTTAATTTATGATTACAGCCGCTTGCAGTTACTCGTTCCATATGCACTTTGTCGATATTTAACAGGAAACAAAATAGTTTTGACTCACAAAATGTATAAAATTATAGAAATAAATGAAAATTCATTAGATTAAACCTTAAATTATTTATAAACAATTTTAATTCAACATTATTTAACAATTTTTGTTGCTTTGTCGATAGGTAGCCCTATTCCTAAATTAATTGCTCACTTTAATATGTGAATTTTAACTTTTGAAAATGCTTCATTAAAGCACCTGTAAATCAAAAACTTGTCGAAAACGCAGTATAAAAATCATTGCAACAATGAAAGAGCTCCCTTGATTGGCATCTGTTTAGTAACGTCACGTTTACGAAAAGACCCTGTGAAAAAAAATTCCGAGAATTTGGGAATTCCACAGATTATAAGTTTTGCATTAAAATAGAAATAATTATTTGGTTAAAAATTTTCATATAACTTTTTATTTTATATATCACTACTAGAAAGGTTTTCGAATGCTTTCAGTTTATAAACAACTTCCTAAAAAAATTGATTGTTTATATCATTTCAATTGTTACATAATGTTTCACACCTTAAAACAAAATTAGAGACAAGCAGCACGTTAATAGAACACTTCTCAAGTTTGATAAAATGTCACATGAATGAACACGTAGAAAGTTGTGAGCCAATGACGTCAATTGTAGTTACTTTTTTAATTTATTGTGAGAAAAGTGAGTTCTTTCATACAACAAAATAAAATTAGCAATTTAAATTCCCAAAAACGGAATAAACGTTTACGTAATTATATGTCAGAGATGTTGAACGGAAACTTGTAATTGTTCAATTAGGCTTCCGAAAATGTTCGTTTTTAAACAAATTAAAAATTTATTAATTTTCGTTTAGAATTTAAAGGGCAGCTTAAAATATGCGATAACAAAATTTTAACACCGCAATTTTCCTTGTGTCCCGCAATATGTAACGATCAGCTTTTTAATTAGAATTTTAACTGATTTTTTTAAGAATCCAACTGAGGCTGCTGTAGTCATGGTAGTAAGCATATTGAATACAAATCAGGTTAGCCATGGTTCAACCCCTGAGGCAACCAAAAAATAAATAAATATGTTTTTTTCTGTTTAATGGTATAAAAACATATTCAGAATTTAACGATGCAGCCGCCTTCCTCTATACTTCTTAATAGCACATTCGCTGGCGAAGTAAAATAACTAACAAGATGGCTATACTTTTACCCCCTGCCCTTTTATGTAGCACGGTTACCTTGTATGTAACTCTAATTTAGTAAAGCTACTCCATTCACAAAAAAAAAAGAAAACAAATATTGGGGTGACAGAGAATACAAAACTAAGAAAAAAAAAATTACATTAAAATGGCGTTAGTTCATAATGGGTTAAGCATTTTTTTTAAATTGAGTATTTTCCTGAAGGATCTCTTCAAACGCTCTTAAATGATACCCATATTGACCTGATATCTTAAAATAAAAAATTATTTTCGTGCACCATGCACCAATCGTGTTTTTCAATGATAAGTTCAGAAGGCCATAACTCGGTAAATATGGGCGAGTGCATATGTTTTCACGTAATGTTTTTGTCTTATTTTTTATTCTCTATCGCCCCGTATATTTGTTTTTTTGATTGGAGTTACTTCAATGTTCCAAATGATACGCAAAAATTAGAGGCAGGCGTGGAGTTTTAATACCAAAATTTTCGAAACTATATCTGATCGATTGGCGAATTTAAATTTTCTCCAGCTCATCTAGTGCCTTGACAAAGTTGACTTCTAACCGAACACGGACCGACAGGCGGACACCGCTCAATCGACTTCGTTATGCATAAGAGCTCAGGTTATAAAGCATTTAGTTATACTCTTTTTAACCCCTGACGTGAAGGGTAGAAAAAGTACCTTTTTTACAATATTACCTTCTTACCTCTAACAAAAGTACTCTTTATTATATTAGAATTTTTTCTCTTTATAAATTAAATATAAGAAGACCCTTTTTCGAAGGTATCTTTTTTAACGTTTTTTGTTTGTTTGTTACAAAAAAGTACTTTTTATCAAAAAGTACCTTTACTAAAGAGTGTGATCGGTGGCTATAATTTTGAAGTATTTTTAAAAACAATCGGTGCATGTAATAAACGAAGCTTGAAGTTGTATGTTCATTAATATCAGTGATTTAAGGGTTAAAACTTCTTTAATTCCTGTAAAGACTTAAATTTTTACTGACCCCCTTTTTCCTTATTTTTTTATGATTCTTTAATAACTACTTAGACACGTAGAGTTTTATTTGTATCTATAATTGCTTTTAAATAAAAGAAATTAGCTGATTATGCTAAAAAATACAGTTGCAAAAATAAGTATAAAAAGTTTAGTTTTTTTGTTTTACTTTTGTACCAAAAGTTTTCTAGCGAGAGTAATTTCCGCTACAGTAATGAATTAAATATACAAATGATACAAATACGAATTACCATACGTTTACTAAACAATGAGTTTTAAAGCTGTGTGAGTTTTTTTTGCATACGACTGTAGCTATTTTGTTTAAAAACTCTTGTTTTTAGACAAACACGCGCTGTTCTTTTTCTTTATTGTACTTTTTTTTATTCTTAAACAAATTTTCCAAAACGTGTGTTATTTTTTTTTATCAACATGATAAAAGTCACCAATATAAACAATTAACTGAAATCAAATCATTATTTTATTCAGTCGTCTAGCGCAAATGGTTTTTTTTTTCTTTGAATTTTTTTTATGTTAGCAACTGCTGATGGAAAGTTTTTTTATCAAAGAAAGCAAATTTGCACGAGACTATTAAAATGAAAATGAGGACAAAATTTTATTAACTTATTGTTGCATTTAACAAAAAAATTGCTGACTTTTAAAAAAGCTTTATAAATTACAGTTAATCTTAAATGAAATATATTTTTTATTTTATAATTTTTTATTGTTTGTCTGGGTCTTTTATTTTCTAAATCCTTTTGCAGTTATCGAGAATATAATAAAGTTAAAAATAAGAAATATTAAAATATAAATTAATAGAAAATGGGTTCGTGGACAGAGGCATGGCTTAGCTTATTTTTTTAATACGTCTGATGGACTGTTGTAATTTTGTTGTAAATAAAAGAAGGCTTTATATTCTCTGTAAATTTAAAGTGGGCGTGGCTATTCCCATTAAAATTATTAGAACTACAATATATTTTCCTAAGGTTTCGTGGGCCTTGTTACTCCATACAAAATGTTTTTAATCGCTGGAAGAAACTGATGAAATCAAAACAGTAGGCGTGGCATTTTTAATACGAAATATGTTAAAATTGACTAATAAGAAAGGACCAAAGCAATTTAGATCATAAACGTTAAGCGATTTGTAACTAATCTGCGTAGTTGAAGCAAAAATGGCCGATGGAATGGGTGGGCGTGGTCTTTTCCATGAGTTGCTAATAACAATTCCTTGGGAATATTCGCTTAATAAATCAGTAGTCTCAAGACTTCCAAACAAATTAAAACAAAATTCATCAAACGGCTACGCAAAGGAGTATTCAAGCTTAATTTTCATCTGCATTTGATGTGGTTTTTTAACCGACTTGATAAAAAAGAAGAAGGTTATCAATTCGTGTGAATGTTGCTTTTTGAAGTTTGCGCCTGCAGAACTCAGCCATTTCTGAACCGATTTAAATTTTTATTTTTATTTGACAGGTTATGCTTAGAGATTGGTCTCGTTTTAAAATTAGTTAATAATTTTAAAAATTAAAGGGTGTAACCCAAAAACATACATATGTTTTTTACGTGTATAATAAAAAATATGAAGTAAAAAGCGCCACTTTAAAGTTAAAAAAGATTCGTTTCTCTATAGCACCCATTAGCACAAAGTAATACAATAGTAGAGGGTGTGCCCACAGGGAGGTTTGTTGTTTTTTATCGGCCTAACTTTTGAAACGTTATAGATAAACGCTTGAAAATTTGAAAAAATTTCGATTAATATTGATTAATTTGATGATATGATAAGTGTTAAAATTAAAAATTAAAGGGCGTCCCAATTGTTTGTTTAATTTGATGTATGTGGCCATATATTTGAACAGATGTAGACGGACGGTTGAAATTTAAAAGGACTCAGTTAGCTTGGTTCGCTATAACAACAAGTAGAAAATTAACAAATCAAATTAATAATGAAATAAATTTCTTAATAATGAAATAAATTGAATGTAGTAAAAAAAACAGAAATAACATGTAAGAGTGCTATATTTGGCTATGTCGCATCTTCTATACCTTTCACCATGTGTTTAAATCTAGTTTAGTGAAGTAAATAAAAAAAAATTAACAATTTTAGGATAAGAAGGAATTAAAAATGTGTGCTGCTCTTAACGGGTTAAGCATTTAATTTCAGCATTTCCTGAAAGATATCTTCAAAAGCTTTTAAATGATACTTATGACCATATTGACGATCGAACTTTTTAATGAAAATTTCACAGGCCCATAACTCGGAACATATGTCTGTATAAAACTTACGAACTTAATAAAGTAAAAGCCAATCGATGATTAGCACAAAATGGGAAAATTCACTAATTAATGCACTAAAATGTTTGCAATATTATGCCCACAATTGAAATTAAGTCTTCTGTCCAGCATAATTCCTAAGAATTTTATTCTATCCAGAAATTCAATCCTTACACCTTTATTTAAAATATCTAACAATAGCAGACATAATCTTAAGACAATATTCAACATTATTCTGCAAAACTTCACGAAAATCACGATTATAACTAAAAAGTAAAGCAACATCATTTAAGAATAGAAATGGTTTACATTTAGACGAATATATCAAGAAAGGAAGTTCATTAAATACAGGATGTCATAGAAAACCCCGAATTCTGACCAAATATTTGTGAAGTTAAAAAATGTTATTGTTTACATAGCTGTTAAAAAATGTTATTAACATAATGCATGTTTGCTCTTCATAAAAATGCCAGAAATTTAAAGAAATAAGAATAGTGATTGAATTGGGCTCTATAGGATAAAGAGCTATGATCTTTTCGATTTCAGAACGCTTTTGCTTGTATGCAGAATTTATTTTAGATCGGAGATATAAGAAGTTGAAAAATGTTATTATTAACATAGTTGTTGAAAAATGTTATTGTTAACATAATGCCATGTTAACATGTGGTCTAGTTTATCAATATTTCTTTTACAGTTAATGGAATTTTTAATTAAATATTTGCAATTTTTGTTTGTAGTAAAACAATTTCTGATCTGATAATGAATAAATTTCTATTTGATAATGAATAAAGTTAAAATACAATTGATTTCCTATGGAGTCTTGCTTTTAAGTTGAGATCAATAAAAGTTTATAGAATTTACTTGCCTCAAAGCAAAACTTTTTTTAGTTGTGTTCAGGAAAAGAAAAAAAGTTTCCTTTGTTTAGCAAATTTATTGCAGCTTTATCATATTTGAAAAACCGCAATATAAAATGATGTTTTTGTTTTTCTGTTCATATAAAAATTATAATTTTATAACTCATAAACGGTTCATGGCCGTCTAACTTTTAATGACCATAAACTGTTTATGAAGTTGGTATAATGAAGTTTTGGCAAATGGAGACATTTAAATCGTAATTTTTATTAAGCGTAATAACACTTTTTCAAATAGCGTAGAAACCTACAATTATTAAAGAAACATTTGTCGAATACTTGAGACTTCATAAAATGCAAATAATGTAATTTAATGTTCTAATAAAAAAATTTTTTTGACAGTTAAGACAATAGTCTTTTGGGCTAATTATGGTCATTAGAAATTAAATGTAAATAAAACAATTTACTTCATCTTTCACTCAACGTTTCGTCGATAAGGTTGTCGACTTCTTCAGGAGCAGTTTAGATTTTATTAAATTCTGTTTGAAGAAAGTTTTTCTTATACATATGTTCATATTTAAGAAAATATAATTAAAGCTTGACTTACGATTTAGTTTACATCAGAATCATGTACATAGTTATCATTATTAAAATTAATGAACAACACGACACAAAATTAAAAATAATAAATAAAATAAATAATTAAAGTAAACAAATCACAACATCAACCTAAAACTATATCACAGAACTATTACTTTTGGTGTATTGCGGGAGAATATTGCAGTTTTGTTTGATCCTTATTTTCTTTTGTATTTAGAGCTTTCGATAAACGTTGTTGTATTCTTAAGCTCTCTAATGTATATCTCTTATTCTCTGATCTTTCTTTGTCCAGTATTTTGACGCTCTTAAAATCTATCGTGTGTTTGCTTTCTTTTATATGTTGTGACAAAGCCGTCGTCTCTTTTCCCTTCCTAATATCTGCTTCATGTTCGGCCAATCTTGTACCAAGCGTTCTTTTAGTTGTTCCAACATACACTTTATTACACTTATCCCTTTCATTGCCTCGGCATGTTATTTCATAAACTACATTATCTGTCTTTAATTTGTCTATTTTCGTCTTTTTGCTTGTAAATAAATGTCTTAGTGTAGCATTTGATTTATGTGCTATATTTACGTTCTTATTTTCGATGATGTTCCTTAATGTTTTACTTTCTGTCAACCTCGGTATAAATGGTACACTGTAAAAAATGGTTTCTTTGGGATCTTGTTTTTCAGAAATTTGAATTCTTTTAAGTGTTTTATGGATTATGTTGTTTATTATAAAAATTGGAGAGTTATTCATCAATAGTATGTCCCTTATTATTTCTTCTAAAACGTTTATCGCAAATATGAATTACTTTCCTAACAAAGTTTGTGGCAGTGTTTATTTTCATCGTTAAAGGTTGAGTTGAATTGAAATTAATCAATCTTCCTGAAGCTGTCGGTTTTATGTACCAATCAGTGATTATTGCGTTTCTGTTTCTTATAATTTTTATATGTAGGTATGGAATTTGTTTGTTGCGTTCTTTTTCTATTGTGAATTGTAATTTATTGTGATAAGCGTTGAGCATTTCTAATATTATCTTTTCATCTTTTTTGTTTATAACTGCAAGCAGGTCGTCCACGTATTTTGATATAAATTTTATGTGTATTTTCATCTGCTTTAGTTTGTTCATTACGTCGTCAAGAAGTTTATCGAAAGCTCTAAATACAAAAGAAGATAAGGATCAAACAAAACTGCAATATTCTCCCGCAATACACCAAAAGTAATAGTTCTGTGATATAGTTTTAGGTTGATGTTGTGATTTGTTTACTTTAATTATTTATTTTATTTATTATTTTTAATTTTGTGTCGTGTTGTTCATTAATTTTAATAATGATAACTATGTACATGATTCTGATGTAAACTAAATCGTAAGTCAAGCTTTAATTATATTTTCTTAAATATGAACATATGTATAAGAAAAACTTTCTTCAAACAGAATTTAATAAAATCTAAACTGCTCCTGAAGAAGTCGACAACCTTATCGACGAAACGTTGAGTGAAAGATGAAGTAAATTGTTTTATTTACATTTAATTTCTAATGACCATAATTAGCCCAAAAGACTATTGTCTTAACTGTCAAAATATTTAAATAATATTGGTCACAAAAAATCACAAAAAAAAAATTTTCTCTTAAAAGGAAAAAATCTAAAACCATCCATATTTAAGAACGTTCATTTTGGGAATTTACTTTGAAAACTAACGATAAAATTAAGTTTCAGTTGCTTCATTATTTCAAGAATAATTGCTTTCAAATAAGCTATCGGTCAAATTATTGCCTGGTTTAATGGATAATAATAAACGAATTTATGTGATTTATTATCTCAATTAAAAGCTTTTTAAAATGGTTTTGACACTATAAATTAAAAATTCCGCCGATCGATAATAAAAGTTTGTTTGCATTACCAGTAAATTTTAACTGACAACTAAAATTGAAATTTTACTGAACACTACAATTTTTTCAGTAACCAGTAAAGCTATTAATTTTTAAAAATTTAACAAGGAAATGAAGAAGATTTACTTGTTGGTAAATAATTGCCAGTGTTTTTAGCTAATGGTGACGCTTTTTAATGAAACGCTTCAATTGGTTATTAGACACAAAATAAAGTCATTACCTTTGGCTAATGATTAAATGGTTTCAAAGTAATAACATTAATAATTGCTAATTGCTGTATAACTGGCTTTAACACGTTACAAACTATTTTATTAGCTGAGTGAGATAAATATTGATGACTTAAACCAAATCAATTGACATTATCAAGAGATTAAACTTTAATGAACCGACAGGCTCTTTCAATAACTCAGTCACCACTGCAACACAAAGTTATATTGTGAATTTCCTCTTTTACTAAAGCTACTAATCAACTGCATCTACTTGACAAGAATTATTTTTCTTTTTACTCAAATCTTTGTTGGGATTTAAACTTATGATCTTTTGTTTAAGAAACAAGCAGTCACCTTTAACATGAAGCAGCTGCTGCTTAACATGTATTGACTGTCTTTGCTTTTATTCTTGATTTTATATTGTGACATCCAGTCCTCTATGCAGACATCCTTTATTTAAAACTTGTTGCTACAGTTGTATTAATTGTGGCTTAAGGTAGCCTTAACATACTCTCTGTAAACTTAAAGTAACTGGCTAAGACGGCTGAAGAGATAAAGCAAAGACTAGTCTTTAGATGAAGAGCTGTGACAGACGACAAACGCTGTATCGATAGTATAGATTTTTTGGTCTATCGGTACAGACCATAATTGAACAACCTTTGTGAAAATTGACTGAAAATGGTTCTAAATTTGTTTTTTTTTTTTTTTTGTTTATTTTTTATTTAATATGATATTTCTGTATTACAAGCGATCAATTCGTCTGGAAATTTTATGTAAAAATAACTCAAAAAACTGAGTGCTTTTCATACAAATTTTTCAAACGAGTTGATCGCCTGTTATACAGAAACAGCATACAAATATTTATGTTCTAAAGTTTAGAAATCTAAAATTAACATGAAATAAAATCTTGAAATGTAGAACTTGCAACATCAGAAAAGTCATTTTTAGGGTCTTTCTTTTAATACATCTAGAATATGAGACTTTTAATTCTTTAAAACAAAAAACTAAATAGAAAAATAAAATGCAAAACAGTTTTTTTGTGAAATAATAATAATACAAAAAAATCCCGTAAACATTGTTTTCCTTTATTTATTCTTTCTTTATTTGCTTTCTTAATTACGAACTAAAAACAATAAAATGCTTTTGCATACAAATCGTTAAATAAACCATCTCCAACTACATGCCGGCTGTTGGTGGTACTGGCGATAACAAATAGAAAAAATTTATTGAAAACAATAAAAGCTGTAAGCGCGTGCCACCAATCAAGTTTGTATTTTTTCTACTAAACTTGAATCGTATTTTATTTATGTTTGTTTTTTTCTTCATATTTTTATTTACAATTAACTGTTTCCACAAAAGGCGATAGTTATAAAAAATAAAGACAAATTGAAAGACAGACATTTAAACAATCACATTTTACATAATTTCAACTTAAATCGTTAAAATTCCATAAAAAGTAGAAAAACGATTTACCGGCTTAGACAAATGTAAATGGATTATTGATATGAATTGCAAAAACTATGACTGAGAACAAAACGCCAGGGAAGAGAATCTACAAATGCATAAAAAAAACAATGACAATAATGACAAATAAAAAATTCTTCGAAATAAAAAAAAAAACAATAATAATAATAAATAAAGTTGTTAAATAATTACAGGTAATTTTAATAGAATTTTGTGAAATTCTATTAAAAAACAAGTAGTCATCACGTTTAATTTAATAAAGCTAAATATTTAATAATTTAGGATACACTGAGAAAAATTTTAGTTATAAAAAAACTATGTATAAGAAATAAAAAAAAACAAAAATGTTTTTGTGGAATTTTGGTTCCACAAAATTCTGTTAGAAAAAATAAAAATATACTCGTATTTAAAAAATATTTAAATAAGGGATGAAATAACTTTTAAAATGTATAAGAAAACGAAGTACTTTAATAACCTAAAATGTACCTTAAAGAAGATTTAATTGACTGTTGTATAGCAATGTAACTTGCTCCAAAAATTAAGTACTCTTGTTAAGCATTCCGTTTCAAAGGAATAAAGAACCTTTTACCAGTGCTTCTTTAAAAAATATTTTAATTAAAGTAAATTCTAGAAATGTAAGATTAAATATATTATGTACTTTCTGAAAAATTATTTATAAATTTCTTCTTAAAAAATAATTTTTTATTTATACTTTTTAAGAACAGACATTTTAAAGTTCCTTAAAAAAAGTACTTTTTTAAAAAGTTCTTTTATATAAATAAACTTCAAAAATGCAATTTCTTAAGTTTTTTTTTTCAAAGAAAACTTTCCTCCTTAAAATAAGTAGAGTTTTAAAAATGTACCAAAAAGTACTTTTTACAAAAGTACCATTTTACAAAAGGTACTTTTTCACAAAATAGCCTTTTAAAAGAAATAATTTTCAATATAACTTTTTTTTACAAAATGATTAAAAAAAGTACCTTTTTTAAAAATGGCGTTAGAATAGTAAGTTTGTTCTTTACAATATTTTTTTAAAAAAAGACTGTTTTCATGATAACATTTTTTTTTTGTTTGTTTGGAAAATGTGTCCTAATAAACATCCATGTGGTCAAATTACTAATTATTTCCAAATATATAATTTTTCGGTGGATTTTTTTTTTAGCATTTTCAACATCTAAAAAGCTTTTTTTATATTTATTTAAACGTGCTTGTGATTACATTTATTGTTTCTCAGTATGTATGTACGCGTATACATGCAAAGAAAAAACAAAAGCGTTTAAGAAAAATTTGGATTCGGCAGTGCTGAATGTTGTTTAACCTTTCTTATACTAAATAAATATGTTGTGTTAAAACAAATGTTTAAAACCTGATAATATTTGAAAATTTTAACTTAAATAGTGGAAGAGACTGGTCGGTGACAAGGACACAGAGTTTGGCCAGGGCCACAGCTTATTTGAAGTCGTGATGGTTGGGCTGAAAATCACAACGGTGAAGTAAAGCAAAGCCAGAGTCACAGGTTTTTATGTATTTTACATGGCTGCATAGATCTGTATAAAGCATATGTTTTTTAACAAAATATCGTAGGAAGAATTAAAAATATAAACAAACTATCTTGGGAACAAAATAAAAATAAAAAAATAAATAAAATAAAAATTGCGGGTATTTACAAACAAAGCGAATCCTATTTTAAAGAATAATTAAATGGAATAATTTTAAAACACGAACTCATACAAATCATAACTCGTGATTACACATCATATCGTCCTGTCGCTGCAAAAGAGTCATCACTTAACATTTTAAATTTCTGAGGTGAGCATCCAAAAAAAAATTCTTTAGTGATACATGCGCTGACCCTAATTATACCTTTCACTACAGGAGAAAAAGGATACTTTCGAATATTTGAGCTTTTTTTTACGTTTGTAATTTCTAAAATATCCATTTCGGAACCCATTAAATGTACATATTCTGAGAACCTAAATTAAAAGCTTTTAAAAAGATCTTTTAGGAAATATTAAAATTAAAAAAAATGCTTAACCCTTTAAAAGCCGATAAAATTTTTAAGTAAAATTTTATAGTTCTAATTTTTTTCTTGTTATTTTTAAATTCTTTGACACCCAAATTATTATTATTATTTTTTTTTTGATTTGAGTTACTTCGAATATAGCATTCTTACTTGTTTTTTGTTTTTATTAAAATTTAAAACTAAAAAATTGAATGGTTAGAGAACTATAAAAATATATAAAAAAATTAATTAATATCTTTTACTTTTGATTCAAACTTAAATCTCTGCACAATTTAAAAATTATAATTTTTATAATCAAAATAGCTTTAATAGTGCTGTCGGTCATTGTTAGGCATTTTTCAGCTGTGCAAATATAATTTAAAGATTAATACACTTTCTACGACAATGTATTAGAAGGCTATTTAAAGACAGTTATTATAAAAAGGAGCCACACAATTCATATCAATAATGAACCTTGCTTTGCTGATCACTTAAAGTTACAATTTGTCTTACCATTCGATATGGTAAACAATTTTGTTTCTTCAAGTAAAATTTTTAAACAGTTTGCAAATATATTTTGTTAACATATTTTTAATCCTACAACTTTTAATTGTATAAAGTAATGAAGTAGTTTTGAATTTATTACAGTTAACAACTCGTTCCTGTTATCTGGTCAAAGACCGTAATTGTTCATCACATTATTCCATTGACCTTCCTATTGAAGAATAACTGCTTTTGTTGCAAGAAGCTTGTTTATTTAAATTTGGAAACCTTAATTATTCTTAAAACGGTTGATAAAAAAAGATAATGTTTTCTAATGTCACAACTGCATAAAAATTAGACCTTTTCAAGCAGTTTTCAAAGGCACAAAATAAAGGACTAAGTCGCATTTTTGCATCTAACGGAAATGATGTTTAAGCTTTCTGCAACAAAGTTTCCTGGAGTGTTGATTTTTTACTACAATGACTGCTCATTTGTGATTTATTTTAAGTGAATTCTAAGATATTTTTTTTTTTTTTTGTGAATACAAGAAACATTTTTTGCTTGAATTATTGTATTTGTGTTACTATAAGAATTTATTACAATGTGGATATCTTAAATTATTTTGCTTATTAAAAATATACTAATAGCAAATAATTTAAGGTTTAACAAACACAAACACAATCACTTTCAGAACAGACATAGAAAAAATTTAATTTTAACCGATTTCAATTAAGAAGGAAGTTATTAATTCGTGTAAATGTTATTTTTAATTTTTTTGTTCGCAGAACTCAGTCATTTCTGGAACGATTTTGAACAGTTTTTCTTTATTTAAAAGATGATGGTTACATATTGCTCCCGTTTAAAAAAAAACAGTTCATAATCTTATAGATTAAAGGGTGCTCCCGTACAACTGAGTATCACTATAGCTTGCAATGACAAAAAGTAATATAAAAACAAATCTAAAAATTATAAGGTGCCCCATAGGTGATGTAAATTGACCTTAATGGGCCTATTTTTTAAGTCGGTGTAGACAAACGCTTACAAATTTTATATTTTTTATGACCATTAGAGTAAAAAGTATTAATATTCAAAATCAAAGGGTGGCTTAATAGTACATGGTCACACTTTTGAATAGACAGACGGTTGAAATTTACAAAGAAATTTTATTGCTAACTTCGCTATGACAGCAAGTATAAAATTGGAATTTCGAGGTTCAGAGGTGTTCCAATAGTTTATGTAATTTGTTGTATGTGGCTAAATTTTTGAACCTTTATAGACAGACAGTTAAAACTTATAAGACGACAAGTCTCTGCTGTATTTGATGCAAGATATGCGAATACAGAAATAACATTTTAAGAACACGCAAAGAAATGAAGAGTTTAGAAATTACACCCATAAATACATCAATACATATGTAAATAATCAGATAAAAAGACTTGAATATTTACTATAAAAATAACAAACGTAATAAGAAATTTATTTGCTATATGTAAAGTGTAGGGTACCAAAACGTGATTAATTAATTCCCAATACGTGTTGCCTCATAACGTGTTGTACAAATATTTCAAAATAAAAAATAAATAAAATTTACATCTATAATTTGGCAAATTTAAAATTTAATTAAGAGAAAAAAACGAAAGCTACCAACAAATAATAAATTAAAAATGTCAGACTCCAATTTCAAATATTTTTAATAATAAATAAAAAATTAACAAACGCATACAATGAAAAAAATATTCCAGTCGTCAACAGAGAAATAAAAAATCAAAATATAAACAAAATAAAAAAACACACAAATTTACCCATTAACACCGTAAATAAGCGAAAATAAAAACTGAAATCGAAGACTAATTCAAGGTCTAGCAAGGTCGATAATGAGGCAGTTATTTTAGAAGTACAATGACCCATTTGGAACATGTATTTTGATTTTTTTTTTTTGTTGGAATACTGGCTGAACTGGTCCGTCGTGCGAACATATTTAATCAATCTCCTGAATACAAAATTTCAAATACAACAATAATAACAATAATATGTATAAATGACAGATTTCCACAACTTCATATAAATTGTATAAAATAAATAATTTCGTTTTAAATTAGAATTTAAATTGCATTTTAATTTTTGTGTGAAGCATAAGCGACAAAATTTAAAGGGTTGAGAGGCAAACAGACTTTTTAAATTGTTGACGATCTGACAAATTAATTATAATTTTATCTAAATACTTGTTGGACGGGAGTAAATGCTAATTTTGAAGAATGTTAAAATAATACGAAAATAAATAAAAAGGTTGCTAGAAGTTTAATTACTTTTAAATATTTCTTTATATAAAATATTGAATTGGTTAAAGTTTATAAAAAGATTAATAAAATAATTCTTGCAAAAAAACCCGACTTCAAAACAGATTTCTTTTGTTCATAATGGTTCCAAAGTATGGCCACACACATTTAACTACATTAATCATTGGAATGCTCTCATATTCCATCTCGAAATTTTATACTTGTTCAACAGTTTGGCAATATACATCAAATTAGAGCAACTATAGGGGCACCCTTTAATTTATAAATTCAAATTCTGTTGCAAACTTATCAATTTGCTACTTTGAAAATTCCAACCGTCTGTCTATAACGATTCAACAATTTAGACTTATATATCAGATAACATCAACTATTAAAACACCCTTTCATTTATAATTTTTTTTAATATTTACTTCTTTTTATAACAAAAAAAGTAGTGGACATTCTGTATAATTTTCAAGTGTTTGCACATAACGGTTAAAAGGATACGGCCTATATGGTCAAACTATATTAATTTTGGGAACACCCTTTAATTTCTTAATTCAATATATAAACTTGTTGTTAAAGCAAACTTAGCAATACAGGTCCAATTTTAGTTTTAGCCTTCTGTTTATAACGTTTCAAAAGTACGGCCACTTACATCAAATTACATCAACTATTGGGACACTTTTTAATTTCCAAACACAAATTTTATGCAATACAGGTTCCTTGTAAATTTCAAGCGTCTGTATACATCTACTTAAATAAATTATTGGGGCACCCTTTAATTTATATTTCTAGATTTTAATACTTCTAACTATAACGGTCATATCGATCGACATTCGATAATTTGCAAGCGTTTATTTATAACGGTTCAAAAGAAAGGCATGTATTGGTCAATTTAAGTCACCCTTTAATTTTTCGATAAATATTTGTATTACTATTTGCCGTTTGGAGTTATAGTATGAAGTAGTTTTTTTACTTTAAAGTGGTGACCTTAACGGTTAATGAACACGTAAAAATTATGTGTTTTGTATGGGGACACCCTTTAGATTTTAAGACTAAGAAATATTTTTAAGACGAAGCCAATCTGTAAGTTTCACCTTTCAAAAAAATAAAATTTTTATAATCGATCCATAAATTACTAAGATATGGGGGCACAAATATAAAAAATAACAGTTAGTCAAATTGTTAACCTTCTTCTATTTTTAAAGTCGTTTAATAAATATTCCTACGTTGCTATTCAACTGTAATTTGTAATTTTATTTTACATAAAATATTTTTAGATACGTGTTTTTAATTTATTAATATTTTAATTTCTATACTTAATCTAACGTTTTATTTATTTAGAAATTACTAACAATATAAAGAAAATATTTGTAATTATAAATTAAAGCTTCAAAATGTTTCCGAATGCGTGATCAATTTTACGTTAATGAAAATAATTGTCTTTCTCAACAATTATTACAAAATAATATATTAACTTCAAATTTGTTTTGTTTTTAATTTTACCCAAATTTTTTCTAGTCGAATTCTGTTAGTGCTAGTCACCTACCTTAGCATTAAAATTATGAATTCGTCCTCAGAATGTTTCTATTTGTTTCACTACCTTTCAACACAGGTGAAAATAAAAGTTCTTTTAAAATCTATACGCACTATGTTTTGATTCTACCACCACTTTCATATTTATGCATCAATATCTCATAATTTGAAACAAATACACACGATTACAAAGAAAAACTTTCAAGAAAAAACATTATCAAAAATTTAAATAAAAACCGTTATAATCAGATTTTAATAAAGTAAAATCATTTAAAAGTCTAAAAGTTCGTTTTGCAACACTAATGAAGGGATCTTCTCAATCGAAAGAGAAACAAAATTAATAAATGAGTGTTAAAAAAAGTAGGTTGAAAAATCGTTGACGGCGAATGTGCAAAAATTTTATCGGCGAAGACTTAAAGTCGGCAGTTGCTGACGAATGATTCTTTATATATTTATATTATTTTTTAATTTTTTTTTCTTTGTCAACAGTGTGGTCGTGATCTTATATACTCGAAGACTTACTTGTATCGAAATTAATAGCTTTTGATGTTGGTGATAACTTTTCTCGATCTATAAAAAGATTTCTCAGAAAATTCATAATACCAGGTTTTTCTCTAGGGAGATCATCGTAATATTATATTTTACCCAAAGATCTAACTTTTCATTAAGGCTTGATTTCCATCAGCAGCAATTTACGATTTATAACTTTTCGGACGCCTAGATAATAACGCATTTACATGAGGTATCGGATAAAGAGACGAGGCGCTAAATCACAGCACGATGTTATGTTTGTGACATTCACATAGCTCCAGACCCAGGTGCGCAATGAATCTTCTTTCTATAATAGTAAGACTAGAAGAAAAATTAACTGAATTTACAAAAATAGTTGGCGGGGCTTACTGGCCAGCAACCACGAGTTAGCCAAGAGGAATCGTCAATATTAGGGGTTGAAAAGAATAATTTTACAACAGAATCCCCGACAAGTAGCAATCGCGTGGACTCAGTTTCGAGTCTGAAAGTGATTACAACAATACGATAGATTATTAAGTAAAACAATGTAATACTGAGAGTTCGAATGCGCTTCAATTGAGGTTGAGAAGGAAGTACAGTCAAGTAGACACCCAAAACGTAAAGTTAACTAAGTTAACTAAGGAGCAACAATTTTAGACAGATATTTTATTTTTAAAGTGACATTATATTCATGGACGAAACGGGAGGGATATTCACCTCGACTAAGTTGTATAGACTTAACCTCAATCGATTTATCCGGAAGTATGCAAAATGTTCTTAAAATAGTTGGATTAAAAAAAATATAAAAAGATGACGGGAGACAACTAAATGCAAACAGGCTCGAATGGTGCTCAAAGAGAGTTGGAATAGGAAAGCGAGGGCAGTAATTAGATCAAATAACAGAACTCTTAGCTGGACAATCGAATTGGTTGCAGAACTCATGGTCGAACAATTTTCTTACCGCTGAGAACCGAAAAGAGAGCTTAAAAAAGGAGCGAAAAAGAAAGTAGTCTACCGCAGCAACGATAACGTGCATTTACTTTGTTGGATTAATGTAAATTTCTAACTAAAGTACAAGAGCCGCTATGTACCCTATAGTCTGCGAAATTCTGAACCTTTTTAGTAATTAAAATTAGCGTTTGAAACGTACAAACATATGAATTTAATATTAACATGGTTTCGCAACATGATGGCTAAACACCAGAGTGCTGTTAACACCATATGAAATCAATGCTGCCACTAGCGCCTTCAGTACAACAATAAAGGATTCGAACATTAATTTTTTATTTATATTTTTTTATTTATTTTGAGAGAGAATACCAGCTGTCGTAGTGATCATTTTCTACAATATTAAGAATAATATACAGGATTTATATGTTTATAAAAGTAAATTATAAATGAAAATTAAAATGTGATAATTTTAATTATTTTCAATGCCACAAACGAGTTCAGTTTCGTTCGCGAGCCTATCAGTATATTTCAATCATTATATTATTCATATAGATATATAAATAATTATTTCGAATGAGTGTTAACGCTCAGAAGCGCCTACAAACACCAACACTAAAACAACTGGCAAGCACTACTGTTATTATCATTGTTGACGTCATCGTCACACGCCAATCAAATTAAAACGCGAGAAGTAAAATATATAAAAATTAAATTAATTATACAAAAAATGTGTATATATATATTTAATATAATATAATAATAAAATAAATTCTAAATTGTTTAAATAGGAATTAGAATAATATCAAAACAAGTCATTAAGCAGCGTTCACTAAAGCACTTTGCAGATGAAAAGACAGTGATGATGAGATAGTTGTTTTTGGTATGATGTATAATAGCACTCTCAAGTTTAACTATTTTTTATAAAAAAATCACAATTTTCCACTATAAATATACACAAACACACACACACACACACACACAAAAACAAAATAATAAGTCGTTAAGGCAACTATTTTAGCCAGGTTTATGACTTTGCACCCGAAACCTCTAAACTTCATAATAATTTTTTTAAATGAAGTTTAAGCCAATTTTATCGTACAATTTATTATTCTACAGTTAAAGTATAATTATTTAATGCGAAAAATATTTAATTTAACTACACGTGCCATAATAAAAAAATATTGTTTTGCGCTAAAAAACTTCATTGCTTTCAACATGATAAATTTGATCTAGTTTTTATTATTCCTACAGTTCGCTTCGGCAACAGGAATGAATAACGGTTTTAGTATCTGTATTTGCACCGATTGTTATTTTTTCAGTTTATACATATATATACGCGTGTTTGTGGATATATATTAACAACTCAATCAAAATTTTTATAAATATTTAACAAAACTAGTTTCAATTAACTTTTCAGCTACAAACAGGCAGATTAAAAAAAAAGAAAAATTACAAAACTTTAAAGTTATTTGAAATATTTATTTTAATTTCCATTGCCTTTCAGAGATTATATGGCAACGCTGTATAATTAAAGAATGTGTGGCACTTTGTACAAATGAAAAAATGTCATTTTTAAGAAGAGACACAAAAATGGAATCGATATTATCATTATATCGTCACAGGTTGACAACACTTAACTCGCAAAAAAATCGAATCGGGTTAATATTATTTTAAAATAAAAATACAATTTATTCGTTGGTTGAAAAAGCCAGCTCATCAGGACACCTTTATTCAATTTTTAGAAAAGCCAAAAATATTTATTTTTAATGTAAAAACTTCAAAAACAACATGAGAGTTATTTCAGAAGCCAATACAAAAATGTTAAGGCTTAAACAAAAATTACCAATAAACAAACCATGTTTAAATACATATTTATTTTATTATTATTTTTTTAATGATAAATAGTTTCAATAGCTTTGTTTTCTTTACATCATTCCAAAATAAATATCTCCTACTAATTTTGTTTTTTTATTTACTTCTAACACGGTTTAGTAACGGAGTAATAACGTTTTTTTTTTGTCTTCTGAAAGGTTTAAAAAACTTGTTAAGAGTTGTCACCTTGTTACCGACAATATCATACCTGTATTTTTGTTAGTCACGAAAAGTTTTTAATAAATTTTAGTTTTCTAACGTGAAAATAATTTATTAAAAATAATTTATTTAATATTTAATAACAAAAGTTTCGGTTGTACAGAGAGTACTGCTCAGACGTTGAGCGCTACAATATTTAATATTAGAAAATAAAGTTTAAAACTACTGTCAACTTGCCCAAAACAATTTGAAGATTTTAGAAATTTTTATTCAGTGCATTATAATATTCTTTAAATCTGGTGCTGGAACTAGAATATAATTAGGCCTTCATATTTTTACTAGTTCAGTGAGACAACGATTAGAGGAGAAAATATCCAATGACATCGGAAAAATCGCAAAATGTTTTCAAAAACAAAGACTTATAGAACGCATTGTGCCAAAAATTGTGCTAGGAAATTAGGTTATGGCAAGGAGGATAAAGGGAGTCGTTCGTGTGGACATTTAATTTGAATCTTTGCACACTGAAAGTGACAGCAAAGATCTGAGCAGGATGTTTGTTTCACATACGAACAGTTCAACTAAAAAACGAATTTTATCTGTAATGCGTAGTGTGATTCACTGGCCAATCGACCACAAAGGAATGGGCAGTTGATACAGAGCACGTTGCGCGAATGAAACTATAGTTTTAAGCAACAAGTTCCTTGATTACATTAAAGCACATTCCGTTGCAGTAACAAGAAAATAGGGAAACACAATCCACATTGCGTCGAAGGTCCAGTAAATCCATAGAGCTGGTTACCCTTCTGTCAACGATGAAAATCTTCGCTCTCTTCTTCATGCGGTCCGGTAACTCTAAAATAGTCTTTAGAGCAACGGCTTATACACGAGAGTTGTATTCATTTTTCGGTCTGATAAAAGGAACATTGATAGCGTGGAGTTTAGATGGAGAGAAATATTTTTTATATCGTTTTAGAAAGCCTAGACACTTAAATGCATCTTATGCGACTTGAAAAATATGCTTATGCCCTTGCACATCACATTGAATCTTCGTGACAAGAACTTCGAAAGCTTCTGATTCCATATTATCTTTATCACTCTCATTTATTTAGCACTGAGTTTTACGAGCGTTAAGTCAAACATTGTTCGCAAGACCCCATTCAGAGTTTGCTAAAAGGTCGAGATTAAGGGTATCGATTTTTGGAAGGCTTGGCCTATTGCGAAATGAATATAATTGGCATATGGAGCTGTCATCAGCGAAAAATAAATAGGGTTGAAGTCTGACGTAGAAGGTCGTTAAGAAAAGTAAGAAAAAGGAGAAAGAACGGAAATTTGTAGTACCCCTAATTTTACCTTGAAGTCGTTTGATGAGATCCCATCTATAACATTTTGAACAGTGCGATTCCTGAGAAAGCTCGATATAAATTGAGAGAAGTTATCACCGACACCAAATGCAATAAGCTTTGCACCATGCCACACTTGCTAAAGGATCGCGAAACTACGTTATATTTGAAACTATAAAAAATTATTTAAACTGACAAAAGAAAATATTTTAGATGACTCTAATTTTTGGTTTGCTTTTTCATAATTTTTAAAAAGGAAACGATATAAAAATGTTTCGATATTAGTATAGATTCTGTTGCCAATATTCTTCTTAATTGTAGTCTTCCTGTAACTTATTTATGAATGAAAAAGATTTTGTAAAATCGATTAATATATCAGCATAACTAGACACCTTTATTAATGATTTACAGTTTCAAAAGTTTCTATAAAACATCTGGCTGAAGGAGATCAAAACCAATGAATGAAAAAAGCTTAGGTCAAATTTGGTTAAAAATTAAATTAAAAAAAAAAAAAAATTACTGGCAAAAGAATTCCGTATTTTTTTTAACAGTTAAGTTTTAGTGCAATCTAGTGACTCAGCATGTAATAATGATATGTTATACAATAACATAATTTCTAATGAAAGATTTATTTAACACTTTAAGTCATTAAATTCCACTGGTTTATTTGCCCTGAAGAAAACGAATTGCAAAATATTTGTCATGTGTTTTTGACATATTTATGCAATTAAACGCGAAGTCTGACTACTTGCAAAAAAAATTAAAAATGATAAAACGCAAAATTTGTTTATCATTATGGGACCAATTAAGTTATAAAATAAATTAATTAAAATAATAATAAAAAATAACTTCACAATCTAGACAAATAAGTTGATCTGGTATTAGGATAAGAGCCACATGCAGACTTTTAAAGTTTTTATGGCAGACATAATAAACAAAAAAAAAATGGTTTCATGTTTGCAATAAAAGCTTATTTTTAGGTCCTTCCGAAATCTTAAAATTTTAAAGGAAAATATAATTTTTCTAAAAACTTTTAAAATTCTTTTGGGAGCTGTTAGTATTCATACAACGAGCATTTTTCACAAAAGCAAACCTTTGTCAACGAACATTGGGCCTCATTCAAATTCGTTAAAATATTTATTTAAGAGCAATAAAAAGTCCAATAGATTTATTCCGGTGTTGGGGCTGTTAAATTGTTACCCAGGAGAACTAGTATTTGGGACAGCATTTTTTTGCGTTAATATATAAAAAGACTGTCATGCCGATGCATGCCGATGCCGGTGCACATAAAATCCGTCATACGTTAAACTTTGACGTATTCAACTGACAAGTGAGTTAAAATACATGTTTCTTATGAGCGTTGTCACAATCAAAACGTGTCCGTCAACGCAGGGTACGAAAGTTTAATACTTTAATAGCTAGCAATTGCTTCTTCTTCCTTGTTTTTACTTAACTCTGGCTGTGTTTCAATTGTATATTGTGATTTTAATCAAATAATTTTGGTGGCAAAAAAATAAAAAAAAAATTAAATAAAATTAACAAGTGAATAAAATACAAATTAAATTTAAAAGTGTATAAAAACAGAGAGCAAACTTTGAGTTAATAGCAGTCAGCAAAGTACACATCGTGCCAACCTCATTCGTCGTTAGTTTGACCTCAGTAAAATACTTCAAAGTACAACGTATTACGGATTCTATGTGCCCCGGCCTTTAGATTAATAGTCCGCCCTTAACAGTAAATCAGGTTGTCCCTAAAGGAGCATTGGCTCTACACGCAGTGCCAAAATTTTCCTCGTTACAGTTTTCCAGTAGAAAGTTGTGATAGGAAAAAAATATTGATTGAATTAAAATAATAATTCTCAGCAAGTTTAATTATTATTAGTTTATTTATATATTAGTTTTATATATTAGTTTTAATTATGCTTGATTCCTTCGAATATAATTATGTCATGTTATTTTCATGGAAACTACAAAATGGAGTGTATTACTGCGGAAAAAGCATATCCATATGGCCATTATGCTACTGCTTATACAGCTCGTCAGGGGATTTTACCCAAACTAAAAACGTCTTATATCAAATGCAAAATTGATTGAATGAGAATTACATTGAATCAACAAAGCAAGAAGACAATTAAAACACAATTAAAGCAATCATTAAGTATTTTGTACAAGAGCACAGTGATCATTGAGTAACAATTTTTTTCCAAATAAATAATTTTCATAATTTACAGCAAGTTTTATAATGCGAACTTTAGCCAAAATTAAAATTTTACTAAAAAATTAAAATTTGTAGTGTTTAAAATGTACCCCATAATTGAGAAATTAGGCTTTCGCTAATTTTTCTTAAGCCCTCCAATTAATCAAGAAAAGTGCAGTAGAAACTTTTTAAAAGCAAAAATTTTCAAGCCAGCGAGGAAAAATTTTCCAATGTCAACTTAAAAAACTAACAAAAGCCTAGACACTCACTGATTTTGTCAGTTAAATAAACAAAAAGGCAAAAATAAAAAAAGTATTCATTCACACTGATAATCAGACAGAAAAACACGATAAATTTACACCACAGAAACTGTAATAAGAGTAAGAGACGTGCGCTTCAAATATAATGAATGCATGTCAGCCGGAACTTGAATTTTTTTCCTTAACTACAACCGACATACATTAAGTATGACTGACTACATATCGTTAGCTTAATGTAGAAAGGACGTAACTAGTATTAAAAACTGTCTTTAACTTTGAAGCTTTAAACATTTTGATAATGACAAATTCAAATATTGTGGAATTGGTGTTTTTGAGAGTGGCCAACTAAAATTTGCAAAAATATCAATTAAGAAAAAAAAGGTAACAAATGCCCCTTCTATGTTAAGCTAACCATATGTATTTTTATTCTTTCTTGATATTTTATTATTATTGTTGAATTGTGAATGAAGATTCAATGTCAATTATCATTTCTTAAATCTTAACCTAGATAAACGCTGAGTAAAATTAAGCTGGTGTAGAAAAAAATTTATTATTGTAAAATAATTTTTTTTATTAAAAACACAGGAAAAATAAATATAAAGCAATTTCTTCTTTCTTTACCCATTGCCTGCGTTACTTGAAACACAATATATTTGTTTTTTGAATCAGCCGTAAGCAGTGAATTGAACGCGAACTACAAAAATTTGCTACCATTCTTGTACACCAGCAGTAGCAGAATTTAACCAGCTGAAGGTGGAGCTTCAAACTTTTATTTTGCAATTTTTTTTTAATTTCATCAGTTTTTTTATATGAGAGGTTATCACTGGATATTCAAGGCTTAGGTGTAAGACTTTACTTTTACAAACTTTCAAGGTCGCTTATATTTGATTTAGATTCTCTCAATAGCAAAACCTAATGATGAAGATTTTAATCATCATCCTCAAAATAACAGTTTAACAATTGAAATTATCCTTTTGTGATGTGTTTTCATTTTTTTCTATTTGTTTTTAAAATGCAGAACTTAAAAATCGCTTGATCATTGTTTTTTTTAACAAAACTCAAACTCATCATCGTTGTGAGTATTTTGTGAATTCTGAGAATTTTTTATTTTATGATTTTGCAAAATCAACACAATTTACTAAAAGAAAACAAGAAAAAAATAATAATAATCATAATCATATCCAAACACTCTGACACTGTGATTAGCACAAATACATAAACAGTTTATAGCACCTTTTTAGGATCTTAATACGTCTGGCGCCTGGTCAAGATCTACTTAAATGGCAGATTTAACTTTTGTCTTAACAATGAATCGCATGAACTCATTGACATGAGAGGCCTACTAAAAGTATTTCACACATTAAAAAAAAAAAAAAAAAAAATAATAGTGAGGAGCAAAAGTTCTCAACACTTTTTACAGGGTATTTAAACTGGATGTTATAATCACTTTTGTTTTCTGTCACGTACAATAGATTCTAACTTTGCTTGATGTTATCGACTACAATGCATCGAGTGTGGTTAATTTCTCTTCAAATATAATGCTCTTTGAATGGTATATAAAGTTTTTAATATTTTTTGGGTAATTTTATATATGAATGGTCAAGGAAATGTCCATATGTTAATATGTTCTGATTCAATTTCCCTTTCGGATTCCTAATATGCACTCTGAATTTTTTTTCTTCATTCCCAGTTGATACATGAGTTATTATAGCCTGCACCACAAGTGGAAAAAGGGTATATTTAAGTTTGTCATTTCGTTTGTAATTTCTACAATATTCATTTTCGACCCCATAAAATATATACAGTGCAGGTCAATATAATAGCATCAGTTGCAATATTCTGATTCGAAAGAAATAATAATTTCACCTATATTTTATATTATTTTTTTGAGTGTAAAAAACAGTTACATTTTTTATGCTGTCTCATAGTGTGTGCATTCGTTGTCAAGTTCAGTAACTGTTAATCTGTTATACAAAATCTTTTGTCAACACTTATCATATTGAGCAGTTGTTAAAATAGCACCAGTAGGTTCTTCAGATTTGTTTTGTAAAATTTTGTGAAAAATGAGTGAAAACGGAAGGTTATAAAAGTTTTTTAATATACTTTCTATTGAACCGAGTAATAATTTTATAAAAACAGTATATTTATATAGCGCGGAAAGCATTATCTGCCGGAAAAACGAGAACTAATAAAAAAAATTTGCGTTGGAGGATAAATCGAATTTCCAAATAAGTGAATTGCTAGGCTGTTCCAATAAAATGATAATAAATGCACTAAGATATGAGTAAAAAGTTTAGTCCCGTGTTAGTGAGCGAGTTTTGTCGACCTTAAAAGTAAAACGGTTAGTACGGACGACTAAAGCAAACCCCTTTATGACAGCTACGGAGCTCAAAACAACATTTGATGTGCCGGCAAGAATGAAAACTATTCTCGGCAGACTTCAAGACAACAGTCTCAATGCCTACAGTCATCGAAAAGTGCCGTTCCTTTTCTTTAAGCATTTTGCTTAACGAATATCGTTTGGTAAAGCAGATCTAAATTGGCCAAAGGAAAAATGGAGAAAAGTGCTATTGACTAAAGAATCCAAAATTGTTCTTTTTGATGAAAAAGGTTTCTGATGATTTGTCCGTAGGCCACCTAACAGCGAATTAAAGTCACAATTCACATCAAAAACTATCAAACATGGAGATCATAATATTATGGTATGGCGTTGCTACTCGTATCAAGGTGTGGGTTCTATATATTGGATCAAAACCGTTATAGATTCATCGGTTTACGTAAACATCTCTGGTGTGGGTCTTCCAGAAAGACAATGACCCCATAGGCACCAGCAAAATGGCAAAAAAATTGTTCAACGCTAACTCTATCAATGTAGTGGAGTGGCCTGCACAGTCCCCAGATTTGAACCCTATCGAACATCTGTGGGCAGACATAAAGAATGGTGTATCTATAATAAAACCAACAAGCATTGAGGAACTCTGGGAGGCAGTGAAGAAAATTTGAAGTTCCGTCAAAGCTGAAAAATGCCAGCATTTAGTGGATTCCATGGGAAGGCATTGTGCTGCGGCAATAGCAAACAAAGGGCACGCGACAAGATATTAAAACCATACAATTAATTTAGCTACAAAATATCTGAGTGAACTTTTTGATTTATTTTAAGAACGATCACTAGTTATTGTTAAAAATGAAGAGCTGAAGTGCTATTATTTTGACTGTGTAGTTTTTAAGTTTTTTTAACTGTTGAAAAAAACCAAATAATTTTCTTATGATAATAAACTATAAACATCAAACAATTTATTATTTTGTTTTGAGTGGAATCTGCTTAACAGTTAAACGGAGTCATTATAAATTTGTGCGTGGTGCTATTATATTGTCCGCAGCTGTATACCCTGAGTCCTTATGTATATCGAAGTCGATTGAGCGACATCCATCTGTTCGTCCGTGTTAGTGTTGAAATTAACTTACTAGATGAGCCAGAAAAAACTTAAATATGCCAATCGATCGGACATAGTTTTGAAAATTTTGCTATTGAAAATCAGCATGATCGGACCATGTCCTTAGAGGCAGTGGACTAAACACCACACCTACCTATATATATATATATATGGAGCGATAGAGAATAAAACATTAAGTGAAAAAATTTGCTCTCAACAATATTTCCAAATTAGGGGCCTCTGAAATTAAAAAAAAAAATCGATTCTCAATATGGGTATCATTTAAAAGCTTTTGAAGATATCTTTTAGGAAATACAAAAATTTAAAAAAAAAAAATGCCTAACCCATTAACAGCCGGTGACATTTTTATGTAAAAAAATTTTTTCTTAATTTTTAATTAACTGACACCCGAGTATTTTTTTTTTATTTGAGTTACTTCACTAAACTAAATTTATATATGTGGTGAAGGGTATGTAAGATTCGTTATATACTAATATAGCACTCTTACTTGGCTTAATTTATTTATCAATTAATTTGCCTTTTTATTTTAAAATTGCAGTTACAGGTATTGATTTGAAAATGATCCGTATTTATTTATTTCGAATTCGAATGTTACGATTTTTTACCACATTTTCAATTTACATAATGCGATTACGATTCTGTTAAATTATATTGAATTTTAAAACTAAAAGCATCTTGCAAAGCATGTTTTAAAATAAAGTCCGACATTTCTTAACACCCTTTAGTAATTAGACAATGACTTGATCTGATGTTATCTGACTTATTCGTTTATTGTTTTCCTGCTAAAAGAACAAACGAAAGAATCACTAAAATCACAAGTTTGTGGTTACTAATCACTTGAAATCGTGCTAATCACTTTTTATCTTACAGCGAATCATACGCGTCGTCAGCCAGTTTTTAAAATATAAAAAAATTCAGGGAATCTAAAACTTATCTCACTTATTTATGTCTGTGTGTGTATGTGTATTCGTAGTTATAAGTAGCGCCGTTAAAAGCTGCAAATAATGTCACAATAATCTTAAACAAACAAACGTACACGTGAAACAAACAAACTGTGAGACAACAGCTTAAATGTCTAAATATTTTGCAAATTTTAATGGCTTGGCATCTTTTCAGTGAAATATTATAATTTTATTGCTTCCAAAGAGACAAACTAAAACAAGATAAATAATTCTAATTTATTAATTCCAGAAATTATCCACATGTACATATACATACATGTCTTGTCATTTCGTTTTTTGTTTGTGGTGTGTGCGTATGTGCTTTACCCATCTCATATTTATATGTACCTGCGAATATTATTTTTGCCTTCAACTCTTCTCAATAATGTAGTTTCCTTATTTTGTAGGTGCCAAGGGAAAAACCATATTTGTTAATCGATAAAACTTTTTTGTTTTCCCTTTTTTTTCGGAACGTCAAATTGCAATAGTGTTGTTTTATCTGAAATAATAAAAATAATTGTATGTTAATTTAACAATTTGTAGCAACGTGTGATTATGTATTTATTACGGCTGATTATCACACTTTTATTGGCGTTCCTTTTTTTTTTGTTTAAATGTATTTGTGTGAAAAGTTGTTGCTTTAATAATGATGAAAAATTTTCCATTGATAAATTTGATAAATTCATCTAATTAGTGTTCCATGAATTTTTTTGTGTTTGGCGCGTGTTTTCATTAAATAAATTTTTATTTGTTTTTGCTTTTTATTGCTATTGCTCTGCTCTTGTTGTCTTAATTTGTTTAACGAATAAAAAGCTTAGGTGCGCGTGAAGTAATTGTATGTCAAAAAGCCATAAGTAAACATGTATAATCCCTAGAGGAATAGAAATGAATACAAGGTTGTTTTTATCAAATTCTTTTATAATATTAAAATAATAAAATTATAGTTTTAACTCTTAAAAAAAAATACTAAAATGAAGTTTTGAAAATTTTCTCCTTTTTAAAAAATTCTTTTTTTTTAGAATTTTTTGATTAATAAACTTTTTCAGTTTTCAAGAAGAATAGTTTTATTTTTTCATTTATCGGTGGTTTCAAAGTAAGTTTAAAGGCTTTTCTTTTTTATACCGGCAAACTTACTTTTATGCATCGAAAAAATTTATTAAAACATACATAAGTGGAGAATTTGTAGGACTACATTTCTGGCCTAAAAAATACGGTTCTTTTAGTTGGGAGTGTGACGGCAGTGATCGAAAAAAGTCGTTAAGCCAAAAAGAGAAATTTCTTATCAAAAATATATTCACCCCTATCGTGAATAAGAAGTAAAATTTTTGTTTTTATGAAACTTTCATTCCCCTCGAAGTGAAAATTGCTATCATGAATTTTCCATGAAATATTTGTTTACTTCATTGAACAGCTGTTTAAAATTAATAAGCTATCAGTGCACACTGAATGTAAGTAAGAAGAATAAGCTTAGTGAAAATTTGTGAATTGAAGTTTAAAAATAAATAAATAAAATTAAAAATATTACAAAACGTGATGCGCAAGACGCATATAACTCCTTGAAGTTACCCGAGACATTGCTGACCCATTATCTCCATTAATCATTTAATGACATTTTTAATAAAAAATCTTTATAAATTTACCAGCAGTAGATTTCTTTGTTTTGCATCTTGTCGAGTATGATGAAGAAACTGATCTTGAATTAAAAAATTTATTAATAATTTTAATATTAATTATAGTGATAAAAACGTGCATAATGTATGCAGTTCCCCAGTAAAATTGAAGTGAACAAATCCAAGGGAAAAAATTTCGAGGGAAAAAATCAATCCCGATATGGGGTATTTTTGTTAACGTGAAAAATTCTTCATGTGAATTATTCACGATTTTAATTTGGGGAAAAGGGAAAGCATTTCAAGTGAAAAGATATTCATGATAGAGTTGATTAAAAATTCCACATAAATGCAGCCTGAAAAAATATATAAAAATTTTTTACACCAAAATCCTCATGAAAGTTAAGGATCGTTAATTCTAGTAGCTTCTTATGTTTAAAAGAAAAATTTCCTAAATTGAGTGATGGAAAAATTAGAGTATATATGTTGGTCCTCAAATCAAGCAATTGAAATAACCGATCAGGTGACCATAAAAGAATTGCTGTTACCGGATCTATTATTCATTTATATGGCTTCAGACGTAATATGATGTCTTCTGCGTGTCATTTCTAATTTTTTTAAAAATTCAAATTTAAAAATATGTATTTTAAAACTATTTATTCAAGAGTTCTGTAGACAATGTTGAAAAATTTCCAATTACAAAAGCAAAACAATTGAAGTTGGGTGCTTTCAAATTCAAGATATTTTTTCTACGAAATAACACAGTTTTAAGAAAAAAGTATTTTATATTTAAACCAACATTTTTACGTGATGCAAACACAGACAGACGGACAAACAAACATTGAGCGATAAGTAGATAAGTGACTTCTTTTGCCATTATTATTTTCATTGTTATTTTTTAATAGTATTTTTACAATCCAAAAGCTTGTTTCTGTAACTTAAGTGAGTACTTTTTTGCAAGAAGTCATTTTGTTTTACACAGGATAAACTAGAATTCTTCTAAAAATTTTCACAATTTTATACTCAAAAAATAGATTATAAACTGTGTAAAACAAGATAACTCTAATAGTTATAAGTGAGAAAATTCTCACTTAAATTACAGAAACGGCATATCTACTATTAACCAAAATGCAAAATCTTTATGATTCGTATAATAATTCATATAATAATTGATTGAATTATGAAGGATTACTACAGGTTATCAAAGATGTGTTTTATTAAAGAAAAAAAAAATATATAGAATTTTTATAATTGTTATTAAAACAGGGTTACCTACTGACTAGACTGCCAGTATTTAAGTAGGATTATGGACGATACTGAATGAGCAGAACACCCATCGATATATTAAAAATCGTGATTGGATTAAGTGCTCTTCCACATGAAATCTATTTTAATTTTTATGTTTTTTTTAATAAAAATTTGTAAAAAAATTTTAAAAATTAACTAAAATTAATTTTCCAAAAAAATTTTGCGACAAGTATAAAAAACAGTCTTGTGTATCCATATGGTCGTTCAAAATAATAGTGGAATTTTTTTTTTCATTAACAAATTTTAAAATAAAAAAACATTTACCATGCAAATGAAAATTAGAAAGAACACGCCTCAGAAAAAAAATATTGAAATAATTTATTAGCACCTTCTTTTCAATTTAACTAATTTTCACTATTCGCAGTTGTTGTTGTTTTAAAATAAAGCCCACTGGCTTCCGTGAGAACGTATTCATTCACATACGAGCTGTCAAAAAAGTGGATTTTTCTAATGTTATTGTATTTTGCTGCAAAGCTAAATTTTGTTTGTTTATAACTCATTAATATACAAACTTTCTCATGCTAGAAGATTTTAAACAGGCTGTATTTTTTAAATTGTTGTCAAAGGTCTTTATTATTACTTTTTAATTTTTATATGGACTTCTATTAAAACATTCCACAGTTTTTTCCTCATTAAATAACGATTGTTTTCTCGATTTACTTATTCGAAAGTTTAAGAAAAATCAAATCGTTGTGTAGATTTTAGTGTTTTTATTAATCTTACTTGGATAGAATTCTCATTTTGTTTATAAAGGGTGATTTTTTTGCTATTATCTTTTTTGGCAACACTGGTTTAAACAGCTGACGCACGTTTCGTGTTTTATTTCACTGTCAAATATGTTCAATTTGGTCTATAATTTAACCGTGAATCGTCTTACAAACGAACAACGCTTGCAAATTATTGAATTTTATTATCAAAATGCGTGCTCTGTTAAGAAAGTTTATCGCGCGCTTCTTCCATTTTATATTCACTCAGTAAGTAAATGAGCAGAATTGTCGATTTTGGAGTGAATATCAGCCAGAAGTATTGCAAGACCTACCAATGCATCCAGAAAAAGTCACATTTTGGTAAGGTTTATGGGCTGGTGGCATCATTGGACCGTACTTCTTCAAAGATGATGCGAATCGTAACGTAACTGTGAATGGTGAGCGCTACCGTGAGATGATATCCAATTTTTTTATATAAAATGCAAGAGCTTGACTTGCATGACATGTGGTTTCAACAAGACGGTGCCAGACGCCACACAGCAGGTGCAACAATGGACTTATTGGGAGGCGAGTTCGGTGAACATTTTATTTCACATTCGGGACCAGTCAATTGGCCTCCTAGATCATGCGAGTTAACGATTTTAGACATTTTTTTGTGGAGCTATGTTAATGCTCAATTGACGCATTGGAAGACAACATTGAATCATTTATTCGTGAGATACCGGCCGAAACGTTGGAAAGAATATGCCAAAATTGGACCAAGGGGATAGACCATTTGGGGCGCAATCAAGGTCAACATTTGCATGAAATAATTTTCAAACATTAAATTATAAGGACCGTACAATCGGTTCAAATAAAGATTTCATGCATTTTTCTGAATTTTATGTGTTTTTTTAACTTTCCTAAGCTTTAAAAAAATCACCCTTAAGAAGTTCACAATATATGGGATTATTCATATTGGATTTAAATAATTCTTGCAAAGAAACCGACTTTCTTTCTCTCTATAACGACTTAAAAGTTTGGTTACATACATCAAATTACATCAACTATTGGAACACCAAATTTTATACCTGTTGTTACAGCGGACTTAGCAATACAGGATTTTTGTAAATTTTAACAGTCTGTCTAAAATTGTTCAAAAGTATGGAGCACCCTTTAAAAAATACGAGGTAAACAAACTTAGGTAGATAGATGCGAAGAATGCATACATTTGTAAATAATTTTTCTTTCTAAAAAATGTTTAGAAATTAAATTAAAAATGAATCTTTAGCCGAAAAAGTCAAATTCTATCTCATTTATAATATCACGGTTCATATCCCAGTTGGGAAAAAATTAAAAATTAAAAATTAAAAAATAATTTTGAATATTTATACTTGTTTCTACAGCGGTCATAGAAATGGACTTTCTATGGTATTTTCAAGCATTTGTCTATACCAGTTAAAAAAAGTTTCTATAGGTCACTTATGGGGACACCCTTTATCTTTTAGAATTATTTTTGAAATACTCTTGCTCAGTATTTTTATTTTTTAATTTTGAAGTGGTGCCCTTGGCAACTCATATCGCATGAAAAAATCATGTACGTTGTGTGGGTACACCCTTCAATTTTTAAGATTATGATCAGATTTAAGATCACTACAGAAATGACTGAGTTTTGAGGGCATAAACGTTTAACAAAATATTTAAAAGGAGATTAATAAAACTGAGTGTAATGAATGTGAACAACATCTAACTGATCATCTTTCCTTAAACAAACGCTTAAGAAATTACCCTATATTTTTGTAATCATAGAATCAATGCCAAGAAACTTCAAAACTCAAAAGAAAGAATTTGTTTTAAAATGTTTTGTTTTCTGAAAGTTGCTTATTTGTTATAAAAATAATTTTTATTAATTCGTGCTTAAGTTGAAAGAATAAATTTTCTTTTTCAACAACGTGCATTTATTTTTATAATCAAAGAAGCAGGTAATTAAAATTTAATAAACAACAATTTCAGGTAATTGATCTTTACATTGTTTTTTTTTTTTATTTTTGCTAAAGCTTTTTTTTGCTTTCGCATTTTAGTTCCTAATTTTGTTTTGTTAAACGTGATTTAATTGTTTTCTGTTTTACAACTATTTGTTTTATTTACGTTTTTTATAAACCAATTTTTAAAGGTTGGCGTTTTTATTAAAAAAATTCAATTCAGCAGTTTAAAATTATTGTAAATAATTTTTGTTTTTAGGTTTTTTAATTAAAATTAAAAATTTTACTTTTAAATAATGTTAACTGGTTCGGTAGTTATCACAATTGGAATGAAACATTTTCTTTTTTGCTTTAAAATTATTTTATTCACTCGTGTCTGTATTTAAATTTAAAAAATGTGTATTTGATTTAACACTATTAACACATTTCCGTTAAGGAAAGTAATAATATTAAGCTGTTGATTTCTAATGAGTCAACACCAGTTTTGTATTCGGTTTTTCTACATTTTCTACATTCAGTATTTTTTTTAATTGCCTGAATTAATTTTAAAGCGCTGTAAAATTTAAATTAAATTCAAAATATCATACACGACAACATATATGACAGTTGCTTAAGTTTAAAAAGTAATTCAAATTTAACATGAGGAAAGAAAGAATTTTATGTTAACAATAATGTTAAATAACATTATGTTCGCTGTTTTACACGCGGGATAACTCAAAGCCCAGAGCTGTTAAGAAACATTTGTGTCTTTCTTTCATTTCCAAATGGCTTTTCGAATATCGTCAAAATAGGCCAAATATACCAAAGTGTAGAATTAATGGAAAATAAATTTTAATTGTAAAAGAAATAAAAAATAAAAATAACTAATTTGTTTTAAAAATGTAATCACATAATTTTAATAATTAAAGCTTAAACCTTGAGATGAAAGTACTATTTCAAATATTTAAATAAAGCTGAAAACAAATTCATAGAAAATATAGTCAAAAATGTTGCCAAGTATTTTAAATAGCGTCAAGTATTTCGCAAATCACAATTCTAAAATTTTTACCGCCACGTTTGTTGATAAATTGCCATAACTGAGAGAAACTGGTGTCATAATTTTATACGTATTCTAATAAACACTCCTCATAATTCTAATTACTCATATCGAGCCTTTGCAGCATGAGAGTTCCACTAAAACACTCCAAAGGAGATTAATGCCTATAAAGTTTTTAAGTTTAAGCTTTAAAAATAAAGTCGTGCTTAATTACAGAGGCAGATTTTTATCACTAAAGCACATTTCTGCAAGTTCAACTTAGAAACTTTAAATTTCGAGTTTTGACTCTTTAGAAACTCTGAACGAACCAGTGCAATGAATTATTTTGCAGACGTCTCATTATGCATTGCATTTTCTTATACTTAAAATTAGTGCAAGGGTCATATATTCTTCCATTACTCCAAATCTTTAATAATAGCTATCTTATATTCATTTGACGATTGTTTTATAAATAAATATTAGTCCATATTTGTTATATAAAGAAGAATTATTAAGCTTTTATACAAATTTGTCAAGAAATAAAAAAAAGTTTTCAGTAAGGCTTAAGTTCGTTTTTGTATTAATTGTAAAGCGTACAAAATGAATAAGATAATAGCAGTAGTATATTTATTTTTCTATAATCAACTCTAATTGTAACGATGATTTTTTTTACAAACTATTATTGAGAAATTTTATACGAGAATTTTAATATTTTTTTATTTTCAACCCATTTTTGGAGCGACCACCGACTTTGTTAACGGTTTGAATTAATAAATTGCTGCTTCTAATTTTAATAAAATTTTTTTTTACTACTCGAATGTTACTTATTATTTAACCAATTTTTTAGGGAAATCGGATACGAGAATTTTTTCCAGTTCGATTTTTTTCTCTTAGAATCCTAGAAATACGTATGAAAATAACTTAAGGTTTGTGTCTGATTATTTGCCTTAAAAATTATGATTTAAAAGAAAAATAATTTTTTGTGTGCAACTCTCAAGGAAGCAGCAGCTTAGGGCAGCAGTGATTAAAAAAACTAATTTCAAATTACTTTTACTAATTCGGTTTAGATTGAAAAGCTAAAATTTAAAATCATTTTTTTTTTGCAAAGATGTTATTAATATTACTAGATCACAATGAAAATAAATTTAAATAAAAACAGTGTAAAATATAAATTTTTTTAGTTCAATCAAAATTATTTTCGTAAACGAAAAATAAATCAATAAAAAATTTAAGTAAATTAATGTGAGTAAAAAAATTATAAAAAATATAAACAAATAAAAGTTAACAAAACGAAAATAACAAATTTGATTTCAGTAAATATTTTTCAAGAATTTTGTTTATTTGTTCTAGTTATTGTTGTTTTTGTAACGATTTGTAAAACTTTTCATTTAATACTTGAGGCGAAGCGAAACAGGAAATAGCGGATTTACTTCACAGCTGGTGTAAGTGTTTATTTATTTGGCTGTGTATTTCTATCTCTGTGTAATAACGTTAAATGCTAAAAGCTCGCTGTGTAAAACAAACACTTTATTTTTTTTTTGTTTTTGTTTACTTTAATTTGTTTTCAAAACAATTTTTTTTGACGTTTTTTTTACGATATCTTTAATGTGTTTTGGAAAATATTGTTTTGTGTTTGAAAACTTATAGTTGGTCACGTGTCATTTCAGTTTTTTTGTTTTAAGTTTTCAAAAATATTTACTTAAAGACCTTGAAACTTTTAAATATCTTTTTATTAAAGGCTTAAAAATAGTTTTAATTGTCAAATGTAAAAAATAATTTAAAAACACTTTTTTAAACTTTAAAGGTAAAAGAAAATTTCTCACGACGAGGCTCATTTGAGCACAATTGTATGGCCCGTTGTTATACCACAAGGAAGGCAGCGCGACTTTCCCTACTTAATTAAGAACCATGAAGATTCCCGGCTGAACTTCGCTATGTCCCCTATAGAGTGAGTTGATAGATCCGTAAGAGTCTTGTAGAAAGGAGAGCTTTGCGGTGAACAGAACAATTGTTTTATATTTTTGGTCTTTTTTGTTTTACTCTACAGGCGCTTATCTATCACCTTTTAGACGCTTCATTCATATACCGCCGATTTACATTTTTTTCTTTTCCAAACAAAAATCCGGAGGATTTCGATTTTGTTCTCCGTTTGTTTGAGTTTTTAAACAACTCTTCTTCTTTTTTTGCTAATCAAGCTTTTACTGGGACTTGAACTCATCAACTACAGGCGCTTATCTATCACCTTTTAGACGCTTCATTCATATACCGCCGATTTACATTTTTTCCTTTTCCAAACAAAAATCCGGAGGATTTCGATTTTGTTCTCCGTTTGTTTGAGTTTTTAAACAACTCTTCTTCTTTTTTTGCTAATCAAGATTTTACTGGGACTTGAACTCATCAACTACAGGCGCTTATCTATCACCTTTTAGACGCTTCATTCATATACCGCATATTTACATTTTTTTCTTTTCCAAACAAAAATCCGGAGGATTTTGATTTTGTTCTCCATTTGTATGAGTTTTTGAACAACTCTTTTTCTTTTTTTGCTAATCAAGATTTTACTGGGACTTGAACTCATCACCTTCCGTTTAATAAACAAGCGAATGGCTTTACAAACGGCAGCATAGAACTATGGTAAATATGGTGCAATTTCTCCAACCACCAAGTGTAGTGGTTATAAATGTAGGAGTGTATTAAAAAATATCACGGGGTGTAGAACAAAAGTTTCTATTTACAACTTTATTATTCAACTACGGAAACTGTTTAATTTAATTGACAACATATTTGCTTATTTCAATTAAACTGGAATCGCTGTGAATATTGAAAACCTACAAAACAAACAAATAAAATATAAAAAATGCATAATGGCCATCATCATAGCTTCCTTTTTCCCAATAAATTTAATTTCAAACTACAAAAAAATTTTTTTTTGATAAAAAAAACTCAAGCAAATCAAAAAGTTGCTGCAAAGCTTACAAATGTGTTTATTTATTTTTTTTTAATTTTTGCTAAAAGATCAAAGTTAAAAAACGAAATTATACAAAACAAGTTGTTTGAAATGTTGTGCCGTTGAATTTAAACCCAATAAACGTCTCAAACACACGCATACAGGCTCACATATTTTAAGTCAACAAACTTTTGATTTGCATTGTCTGACATTGAAAAACATTTGAGGCGCATGCGCATGGTTCAGTTAAATATTAATAGAAAAAAAAAAAAAACAATAGCAACAAAAAACTAAAAAAAATATTTATTAAGTTCGTTCAACTAATTGTTAAACAATAAATATCAAAAAGCCAGAAGAGGAACTTGTCTTACGTTTTAACTTTTTGTAAGTGTGGGTGTTTGTCATTGCAACGTTTTTTTCGTAGAGTATTATTTTTCAAAAATTTTGATAACGTGACAAATAGTATTTAAATAGTTTTTTATAGTTACTATATAATTTTAAAACGAACGCTTCAATAATGTCTTAAATTATGTATGCAAATGAGCTGATCATGCATGTGCACGAACAAGAATGAGTTTTATTTTAAATAATATTCAGCCTATAAAACGTGATGAGATTTAATTACTATAATTTTTTTTAGGTATTTAAAAATTTTTTGTATGCATACACACACTCACTCATATACATATGTATGTTCTTATTCAGGGAGTTTTGTTTGTATTTTAAATAGCTCTTCTTTTTTAACTCACATGACGGTGTAGTGAGAAAAACAAATATAAAAAAAACTTAACTACAAATGACAAAAAATAAATTAATATATGAATGTACATACGTTTGTATGTAAATACCTTGATGAAGTTCAATACCAGAGATCTGTTTGCTACAAATGTTAATTCTCGCACTATTCAATCATCATAGCACGTACGTATGTACGCGTGGCCATGACCATCAAAAATACTCGCTAGTCATTGACTGATATACATACATATATATTTTTATACAAAACTTTAGCAAAACCTCTTTTCTTATTATTTTTTGTTAAATTATGAGTGTAAATAAAAATACAATTAAGTAAAAATATAATTTTATTAAGTAAAAACGTTGAATTTAATGTACAATAATGTATTAAGTGTTGTACAGATTGTGACAATGAGTCTAAAATTAAGAATATTGCATAAGAGTGTGATGTAGGTTTTAAAATTTTTTTTTAAGATTTTTTTTCTCAGCTTCTTACAGCATACTTACATACCACCTGACCTTAAAAATGTATCAGTAGTGTGGCCAACTTTTATTAAGAAAATTTATAAAAAATATAAAATAAAAATTACGTAGGAGGGAATTCATTTAAGATGGCCCGCACTCTTTCGATTAATTCGGTGAATAAATAGTAGGGTTGAAGCAGACTCGGTTAATTGTTTTTTTAAATGTTTTTTTTTATGTTTGTGCCTGCAGAACTCAGTCATTTCTGAACCGATTTTAAAAGCTTTTTGCAATTTGGTAGAATATGCTTACAAATCGGTTTCGTTTGAAAAACAGTGTAACATCTTAAAAATTAAAGGGTGTCCCCATACAACATATATGTTTTTTAAGTGTAGTCGAAGTGGTAAGCACGTTGACTACAAACTTGGCTGTCCAGGGTTCGACCCCTGCGGCAATCAAAAATAAAAAAAATGTTTTTTTATGTTTAATGGTGTATATACATATTCAGAATTAACATGAAAACGTGCAGCCTCCTTCGTCGGTACTTCTTCATAGCATATTTACCGGCGAAGTAAAATAACTAACTCTCTATCTCTCTCCTTCACAACCTGTAACACGGTTAACAAAATAACTTAATAGGAATAATGCCTGAAGTGAAAAAAATGTGTTTTACTATAGCTTCCATTAGCAAAAAGCAATACAAAAATAAATCTAAAAATTAAAGGGTGTCCCCATAGGTGACGTAAATTGACTTATATGCGCCTATCCGTTATAGACAAACATTTGAAAATTGGACAGGATGTCGATTAGTATGATCGTTATATTAACAAGTATAAACATTTAAAATTACAAATTAAAGGGTGTCCCAATAGTTAATGTAATTTGATGTTGGTAGCCAAACTTTTGAACTGTTATAGCCAGATAGTTGAAATTTCTAAAGCACCTTTATTGTTAAGTCCGCTATAACAGGTATAAAATTTGAACTTAGTAATTAAAGGGTGTTCCCATATAAGTAAATTGACCTATATGGCCCTATCGTTTGAACCGTATATACAAACACTTATATACAGAATGTCCACTACTTTGTCTGGTATATTAATAAGTATGAATATTTTTAAAATTATAATTTATAGGGTGTTACAATAGTTGCTGTTATTTTTGCACAGAACCTTTATTGCTAAGTCCGCTATAACAAGTAGCAAACTTGAAATTAGAAATTAAAGGGTGTCCCTATAACTGATGTAATTTGACCTAGCCCTATCTTTGAAACCGTTACAGACAAACTCTTATAAATTATACAAAATGTCCACTATTACATCAAGTATAAATATTTAAAATTAAAAATTAAAGGGTGTCTTAATGGTTGTTATTTGATGTATATGGCCAATCTTTTGAATAGTAATAGACTAACGCTTAGAGCTGAAGAGTGTAAAAAAAGGGTTACCGCAAAACTGATGAATTTTCTTGTTAAAATTGTACTTGTTCTACGACATATAAAAAATCCTGACGCAATATTTCTTGAATATAATCAACGTATAATTACTGCCCTAAAGAAATATGGAATTAAGTTTGTCTGTTTTAAAGTCGATTTTTTTGCAAGAATTATTATTTTTACGAAAGAAAATTATTTATTTATTTATGCAGACGTCGTCCAAAGAAACCAAGAAAAAGTAGACACCAGCAGAATGTAATGCTGCTTTTTTTATCACTATATCCTTTATTTTTTTCTGACCTCATAATAATCACTGTGATACTGAAAAAGCATCAATAATGTTGTGAGGAAATAAGTAAAAATGATATAAAAATAAAAATTTTAGTTCATGTCCATACCGTAGGTTAATACAAAAGCAAAAACAAATATACAAGATGAGTTACAGAGAGAATAGCGAAAAAATTTTTTGGGTTGCTTGTAGACTTCTTCCAACCAAATTAATATTGATTAAAATTAGTTGGTGAAATAGTTTATGTTTTTAATACACACAACCTAAGGTAGATAGATGCGTATAATGCTAATGAAATATGCAGCGATCCTGAAAATGCAGCAATACATTTTGCTGATATCTAAATTTTTTACTTTGCTTTGAAAACGTACGCTGAAAATAAAAATAAAAAAAATAGAAAGTAAAATAAGATTAAACTTAAGTCAAAATAATTTAATCTTTTTTATTATTGTATTATTTTAAAATTTCCTAAGTACTTACTAATTGGATTTGGGTTTTAATCGGTTAACAATTTTAAACTAAAAATCCTAGTTATTAATTAATTGGTTCTATTGTTTTAATTGCTTAACAATTGGATAATACTTGTTTATTCGGTTAACCGATTAATAAAAAGTTTTCATCAAGGACTTTGTTTTTAATTGTGCCAACATAAACAACATGATAGTTTTGTCCTTTAGTTTTTTCACGTACTTGTAGTCGATGCATCGACAATTGTTACAAAAAAATCAATTTCGTCTAAAAATTGCATTAAAATAATTAAAATCCACTATGAATATTCATTCTGGTACAACCTGCTGGTTTTTCTGATAAAATCATTTTTTTAGACGAAGCATACTTTTAGTTGTCCGCGTATGTCAACAAGCAAAATTGGCGCATTTATGCTTCTGAAAATTTTAGAGCGATTATTGGGAAGCAGGTGCAGCTTAACATGTCACTGTTTAGTGCTTTTTGTGGTCTAGAGACCTGATTGGGTGTGTTTTTCGGAAGTTGCAAAAAAGTGATTAAAAACTTTGATAAACGAGTCGACATATGTCACCGTGGTCGTGGCGGTAATTTTTTATTCATAACTAACGAACTTTTATCTTTGTAATAAAATAAAAATTAAAATTATTTTTATCTTAATTTTCTTTGTTGTAAAAACCCGTTTACAATTTAAGATATTTAATAGTAATCGGTTCGTATTCGGATAATATTAGTTCAAGAAAAACAAAGTAAATTATTTGTAAAATTATTTTGAAAATTTTGTTTAATTATTTTTTATATTGCGCAACTATAACATAAAAAATAATGGAATAAATGATTCCAGTTGGGTAAAGAGGACATCTCTTTCCACTATTACTTTCCGCAGAAAGTTAACAAATTCTTAGAAGAGGCGCAATAACTCTCCCCTCTTGGGAATGGTAACAAAATTATAAATTGAGTCACGTAAAACGTAACGCATCACGAAAAGTGAACATGAAGATACCATTTTTTAAACAGTGATATAAAAATATTTGACTTGTCATGGAAAATTTGTTTAAGTAAAAGTTTACAATTATATAAAAAACTACAACTAGATTCTGTTTCCATTACTTTTAATTCTTTTCCCTTTAGATTATAAAAACTAGTTTTGTTAAAAATGAGCAACACGTAACTTTATATTGTTTTAATAAAAATAATATTTTTTATTCGAAAAAGCCTTCGAGCAATTTCTTTTAATTTTTTCTTAAATTAGATGTTTTAAAACGTATCAATTATTTTTACAACATCTGCCCTTGACGTTGAGGTTCTGCAATCAGAATTAGTTACACAAACATAATTTTTACATTCATTAAGTTTTCATACACTGGCACACATGTATGTTAAATGTTAATACGAATTATTTATTTTCTTAAGACTTTGATTGCACGTTTGAGGTGGTGCAATGAATGCGAACAATAAGAAAACAAGTGCATGGATACGTGTGACGGTGGTTGGTCATTTCTTGGCTGTTCACGCGGTTGGCTAATGAAGCGTTCAATTATTATGGTCAACAAACAATTGGCTATAAAAAAGTTTAAACACATTTAATTACACACACACACACACACACACTCAACAGGAAAATGCTTTTAAAAAGAAGCCCACTAAAATCAATCTAAAATCTATTAATGCTTTCAAAGCAATAGCAATTACAACAGCAGTTATGCAGGCATGTTGTTAAAGAGAAAACGTTTTATATGTTTTTTCGATATTTTAATTTTTGAATTATTAACTTAGGCAGCAATTTAGTTCTTCAGAGTGGCATTTAAGGCCGATTTATCGAAAAAATCTCTTACGGAAAAAGTGTCTTTCATATAAAAATTATTTAAAAAAAGTTTATTTCTTATTTATTTATTATAAGAACTGAAATCAAACTCTAATACTAAATTAACTGCCGATTTCTCTACATGCGAACGAACATTTCTTTCTTAAATTGAAAACAAAAACAAAATATTAAAATTGTTTTTGTTTTCAATATAAATATACGAAAGAAATGTTCGTTCGCATGTAGAGAAACTTGCAGTAAGTGTATTCAGAAAAAATAATATGAAGATTTATAGTCTGTCTGATGATCAACCAAGAGAAAAATGTCCCTCAGTCTAGTTAAGTCATATGCAATCGCCATCGTTTAATGTGTTGTAGGTCAGCAAGTGTGATTATTCAATAGCGCGTTTAATTCTTTGAAACAAAAACAGTTTGCTTAATTTAAAAGGCTGTAACAAACCATTTCTCAAGAAACAGGGTTATCTTTTTCTGTACCCACCTAAAGGTGTGTTTACCACATTTGAACTTGCCTCTAAACGTGATAGCGGAGGTTCGACAGTGACCCTAAAATGTTTGTGGGCACATGGGAACAACTTTGGCAACCATGTTGCTGATGAACTGGCAAAGATGGGGAAAATGCTTGAATAGGGTGCCATTTACACCTTCTGTGGCATACCCATCTCTGCTTGCGGACAGCGCATTAGCGCTGCTCTATACAATCTGGCTCAGTTCAGATGGTTTAACGAGTCGACATGTTCCATCGCTAGGACAATCTGGCCGTATGTGGATCGGTGAAAGGCGGCTGCACTACTGCAGTTACCAAAGTGTCGATTGCATGACTTGTTGCTGCGGTTAATGGGCACTGTCTGTTTGGAGCCCATGTGAGGAAAATGGGTCTCCCTTTTAATGGATTCTTCAGAAGTTGTCAGGACGAGGAAGAGGAGACGTTAGAATACCTCATTTGTCTGTGCCTCGCGCTAGGGGATAAACGACAGAGATACTTCTGTTAACGGTACTACAGGAGCTTATCTGGTATATCATTACTGAGACTAGGTAGGATCAGTTACTTCTTGGGATGCAGTGGGTGGTTCACAGGCCTACAATAGCATATTGTAGATCAACTAGTGGAATGCATTCCTTGTTTTTCTTATTGCTCGTCCTCATCTCTTTTTTTCTACATTCTAATTTTTTTCTCTCCCTTTTGCTGCTTTCACTGGGTAACAAAAAGGGACCAATCAATGGACCCAAGTGGGTTGTAGCAAAACAGCTGCCTGCCTAACCTAAACCAACCATATCTCAATTATATCAAAAACAATAAATACTAATTGAAAAAGTTTAAATCGATAATTTTACCGCACAATGGGATATTTCGCAAGAAAGGCCGGTAAAAATTTATAATTCTGATTCCTTACAATTGTAAGAATTAATTTAATAAATTAAGAGTAATTTGTTGTTATAATCATTTTGCAATAAATTCTTTTAAAAATAATAATAATTATAAAAACGTTTAACTAATAACGACCAAAAAATTACGAAAAAAATATAATAAAATACCAACAGTAAAAACGCACTCGATTTTAAAATTCCTAATTCTTAGCTGTATTGATGAAAATGATATGTGATTTTTTTTTATTAATTTTGCACAACGATACACAAATTTGTTTTATTTTTGAATTCCATGACTTCACTTGGACATCGCATCACCAGTTTGTACAAAAATACAAACAACAAAGTCACATGTATGAGCAAACTGTTAAAAAGTAAAGTTACTATTAACCTACAGCTACAACGCAGCATTCATTTACTGACAACAAAAAATAAATAAAAATTAAAAAACCGCACTGGCTTTACAATCAAATAAATAAACATTCATACGGCCACTTGCGCCACCACTTAATAAATTTGACGCACAGGGAACTCATTGAACTGCTAAAAATGCCGCCTCAAACATTCTCGTCGTCATCATCATCATTATCATCATGGCTGATGCTATCGTTCTATAAAATAGAAAAGTAGATTAGTATAAGTTATATACACGTATCTGCTTTTTGTAACAAAATTGTTTTGAACATATGGGTCTTTTCATACGGTTTCCACTTGTGTTACCTTAAAGTTATTTTATAAAGTAAAGGTAGAAACAAAGGAGATTAAGTTAAATATAATTTCGATTCGATTTATTGCAAAAAATAAAAAAGTAATAAAATTTAGGTTACGATCAGATCAGTCAAATATTTGACTTAAGATTTGACTCTAAATTATTAAACAAAGTTTTTCCTTCTCAAATACTTATTAAGAAATATGAGATCATATTCTATATTAAAGTTAAAAAATCATTTTTATTATGCTACAATCATGATACAGCTGCGGTCAATATAATAGCACCACGCACAAATTTATAATGAGTCCGTTTACATCTGTTACTCTTGGCCAGATTCAACTCAAAACAAAATAATAAATTCCTTGATAATAATGGTCTACTATCATAAGATAATTATTTGGTTTTTTCACCAGTTTATATTACGCTAATTAATATAAACCAAAAACTTCAAAACTACACAGTCAAAAAAATATCACTTTAGTTCATTTTTAACAAAAATAAGTGATTGTTCTTAAAATAAATCAAAAATTTTACTCATTTCCCATGGAATCCACTAAATGCTGGCATCTTTCAACTTTGATGAAACTCAAAATTTTCTGCACTGCGTCCCAGAGTTCTTCAACTCTTGTTGATTTTATTGTAGATACACCCTTTTTACGTCTGTCCACAGATTTTCGATAGGATTCAAATCTGGAGACTGTGCAGGCTACTCTACTACATTTATGGAGTTATCGTTGAACAATTTCGTGCCATTTTGCTGGTGCTTATGGGGTCACTGTCTTACTGGAAGACCCACACCAAAGGCATTTCATAGGAAGCATACGGCATCATAATTTTATTAATGGTTGATCCAATATATAGAACTCACACCTTGATAAGAGAAGCAACCCCAACCATGATACTATGACCTCCAGGTTTAATAGTTTTTAATGTGAATTGTGGCTTTCTTTCGCTATTAGGTGGCCTACGGATAAAACATCTGGAAACCTTTCTACCAAAAAGAACAATTTTGGATTCGTCAGTCCATAGCACTTTTCTCCTACTTTCCTTTGGCCAATTAAGATGTGCCTTAGCAATATGCTTATAGGAAAGGAGCGGCACTTTTCGAGGACTATAGGCATTGAGGCTGTTGTCTCAAATTCATCCAATGGTTTTTTGAGCTCCAAAGCTGTCACAATGGGATCTGCTTTAGTCGTCCGTACTAACCGTTTTACTATCAAGGGTGACAAAACTCGCTCCCTAACCCGGAATTAATTTTTTTGCGCATATCTTAAAGCATTTTATTGGAACAGCCTAGTAAATTTCCTTATTTGGGAATACGATTCACCCTCGGACACAAATTTTTTAATTTGTTAACGTTTTTACGGCGAAAAATGCTTTCCGCGACCCATAAATATACAATTTTTATAGAATTATTACACGAATTAATAGAAATTACATTAAAAATTTTACTACCTTCCGTTTTTACTTATTTTTCACAAAATTTCGCAAAACAAATTTAAAACAGCCTACTGGTGCCATTTTCATAACCTCACGAAACGATAAGTGCTGACAAAAGATCTTTCATAACTTACTAAAAGTTACGAAATTTGACAACGAATGCACACACTCTGAGAAGCATTAAAAAATGTAACTGTGTTTTACACTCAATAAAATAATATAAAAAATAAGTGAAATTTTTACATCTTTCTAATCAAAATATTGCAACTAGTGCTATTATATTGACCGGCACTGTACGTGTCAGGAAAGATGTAATAAACATTTGTAAAAAAAGTGGTTATGCTTATTTAATCAAATATTTATCTATTTGACCGCGTCTTAAGAATTAATTATATTTTGTTAGCTGCCGCTATCTGTGTTTCTAGATTCTTTTCGAGTCACGTCACTTGAATAACCAAAAGTTCCCAAATCTAAACTTATTTTATACCCTAAAATCCGCTTGGAAATAATGGCATGTTTAACTCTCTTGTTTTTTGTTTGTTTTTTTTTTTTTTTTGTTCAAAGATGCCATATAGTTGAAAATTCCAAGTGACCCCTTAAATTGGCTAAAAGATACGATACATTTTTAATTTTGATTTATTTTAGACTTGTTAAAATATGTTATAATACCTGTTACTATATAGATCAGCCTTTTTCCGGTCTGTAGCAGTTTGTATGAAAGTTTTGTCTCTATTGCGACACTATTTAATTTTTAACTTAATTTTTATTCCCTTTACCACAGTTGGTAAGGTTTCAGACTCCAAAAAGGATACACATTCTGAGTCCTTATGCAAACAATGTCCCTATGTCTGTCCTTTCGTGTTGGTGTTAAAATCAACTTTGCCAAAGCAATACATGAGCTAATCGATCAGACATAGTTTTGAAAGAGTTTCTATTAAAAATCAGCAAAATCGGTCTATGTCCCTCTAGGCTAAACACCACGCCGGGCTCGAATTTTTCCATATCATTTGAAACAATGAAGTAACCCAAAAAAAAAAAAAATTAATATATGGCACGGTAGAGAATTTAAAAATAGGAAAAAAAACTTCGAGTGAAAAATTTGACGCTCGTCCATATAATCCGAGTTATGGGCCTCTGAACTTTTCATAGAAAAGTACGATAGCGCACAATTTTTTAAAGATATTATTATGGGCATCATTTAAAATCGTTTGAAGAGATTTTTCACGAAATGCTAAAATTTGTTCAAAAATGCTTAACCCATTAAAAACCGATGATATTTTTATGTAAATTTTGTTTGTCTTATTTTAAAATTCTCTTTCACCCAAATGTTTTTTTATTTATTTTTTTTTTTCTTTTTTTTGTTTGATTGGAGTTACCTCACTAAACTAGATTTACTTACATGCAGGATGAAAGGTATTTATTGTTGTAGCAGCCATAATAATATATCTTTTGTATCAATAACTATGGTTCGGAGGTTAGAGGCCTAAGCTAAACGGACAAACATTGCACAATTAACAAAAGTGTTAGAATTATTTTGGAATGAAGAAAAAGCAAAGGATCCGTCAACAACTTGATAAACAACAGAGAATTAAATTAAAGATTTATTAAAATTTATCTTATCATCCTTTTTTGCTGTATCAAAGTATTTCTTCAAAAAAATTCATATGGATTTCAGTCCAAGTACTTTGATCTCTCTAAAATAACAATATTTTTAAAACTGCGACTTGTATAAATTTCATGTATTTTAATCTTTTTTACTTCATCATTTCGTAAATTACTTAACGCACGCATTACATGGAAACCCCTTATTGTAATAAAAATGATCGTCTCATTCAAAACCACATAAATGTATGTGCGACAATATTTAAAAATTTTACAAAAAGTAAGTGAATAACAGGCAAATATTGTCTGGCAATACATCAGGTAAAACACTTTTTTTTTAATTTAAATCTTAATTAAACAAAAAGCACTTTTTAATATTTTTTGTTTTGTTTAACTTTTCAATGTCTGATCGGCCTTAAATATTTTAAAATATTCCTAAAATACAATTCCAAAAAAATACATCAAAATAAAATAAATTAAAAAAATGCCACGATTTTAATTTGTTGTTTATAATAACATCTTGTTTTTCATAAGAAATTAATTAAATTATAAAAATAAAAGTGAAAAAAGTTTGTTTGTTGATAAGAAAGATCACACGAAAAATTTTATGGGCGTAAGTTTTATGAACTCGACGGTATCATTGTCTACAAAGTTTTCTGTTATTTTTAATTTACCATGAACTTTGGAATTTTTAATAACTCACACACGCTAAGAAAATCCATAATAAACCGACAAGAAATTCTATATTAATTTATATTTGAAATATTTAAAAAAGTCTTAAAACTTTTGGAATAGCCCTAAGGCGTCCTATGTGAGCAAAATTTCTTGATAAATATTTAAATGATTCAATATCACACGTCTTCTTAGAGACAGTTTGAAATTTGTTGAAAAAGAAAAAGGGAAAAAATATCGATAAATTATTTGAAGTCATAGAGTTTCATTCGAGAGTAAACGTTAGAGATTTTGAAATGTACATGAATATATCAATTAAACATTTGAAAAAAAAAAATAAAAAAAAAATTAACTCATACTTTTTGGAACATTTAAGTTTAGAAAACAATAAAATTGCAAAATTCCCTTAAACACTCGGATGCACTAAAATCATTTATTGTGCTTCGAGTGGTAGTCATCATCATCTTAATTCCAGATTTGGCACACAACGATTTTTTAAATGTTTTTAAATTAAACAAAAATTAAAGCCTGTTAGAAAAAGGATCGATTCAAAAGAAGAATTAATCTCTCCAATTTTATGCAGCACATTGGGACAGAAACGAAATATTTTGGAAAAAAAGGGCAGGGCTCATTGATACTTTTAAATTTATTGATGCTACAAATACATATTTTGGATTAAGGGGAGATATTGTATGTAACCTTTTATATGAAAAAAATAAAAAAAGTAAATTCAGTGAAAATTCTCTCCAAGTTTGCGACAAACTTTTTAAGAATTCTTATTTCGAACGGAGCTACAAAAATTTAATATGCAATAAAATTTTTTAAGTAAAGATATTTATATGATATTCATAGTACACAAGTGAAAAAAATTATGATTAAGGTAAACTGAATCCCGAAATTCCCAAATTTGGCATAAAAATCCCAAAAATTCCATCTTTCAGACTTTTGGCCCAAAACACATGTGAGAATAATTATAAGCATAAAGGACTTTTTAAAATCAGTTTTAAATATTTAATCCCAAATCTGGCAACTTGAAAAAATATTTTTTTTTCAAAGCAAAATTTTTAAATAACAGATCGTGCAGCAGATAACAGATTATGCAACTTGATGATATTTTTTATTTAATAATCTTTTCTTTAATGATAATTTTTAACAAAGTGGCAAATTGCAAGTAGGGGATCTCATTTTTTCTATTAAAGAAAGATCTTGGACCAGCTGGGAAAAAATTCAGTAGGATTTTTTAAATAAAGCCCGTGATTTGTAGAACTCCAGACTTTTCCATAATTAAGCGTAAAGAGTTTAACTGTTTTTGCATGGTTACCAAAGCCTAATCAACGATCTTACAGCTGTGAAAAAATGTAAGTCCTATAAAACAAAATTATAAACCCTACAATAATTTAATTTTCCAAAATTTTCTATTTAAGAACATTGTTGCACCGCTTGGAAATTTTAGTTTATGTTTTAACATTTCGCTGGTAAAAATGACTTAAAAAGCTTTAAAGAGACCATCTGACTTTTGCTTTTTTAAGACTGTTTATTAATTTATATTATTAACAATAAACATGTTTAATTCCTTGAAAAAGTTATTTGTAGCATGAATATGGTAAATAATGTTGAATAATATTTTAATAAATCAATCAAAAGCCAGCTGGTCTCAAACAAGAAGTGTCACATAAGTCTGAGTCAAGGCCCCTGTGGACACAGCCTTTAATTATAATAATAATTATTTTAACTTATTTTTGTAGCGGACATATTTTTACATACTCGTATTGTGGGTTAATATAAATGTCTGCCTACTACAATTGAAAACCCAAAACCACATAAGTCTAAATCATGTCACTCTGGGAACACCCTTTGTATTTTAGATAATTTTTGATTTGTTGTACCTGTTTTTATAGTGGACACTAAAAATGCTGCTCACAAGGAATTGAATCGAGTTATTATTTATTTTAATTACTTTTAATAAAAAATAATTTCAATAGCTTTGTTATCTTTACATCATCCTACAACAAATATCTCCTACTAATTTCGTTTTTTTTTCTTATTTCATTCTAACACGGCTTAGCAACGGAGTATTAATGTTTTTTATGTTGTTTTCTAAAAAGTACAAAAACAATTTTAATAGTTGTCAGCTTGTGACCAACGTTTATCTAAATGATCAATTTGTATTTTAATCATATTTAAAAATAAACAAAATCGCCGAAAATAGCTACAAATGTATAAAAGAAAGGGAAAATGAACATAAACTTAATTATTTACAGCGATTTTAAAATCTGAGTAAAAACCACGTCACTAAGGATTAGATGAATAATATTTAAATTTATTATTTTTCCTATTCATTGTGTATTATTTTATATTTTTGTTGCTAATTTTAAAACAGATTTTATATATTAGGTTTATAGGTTATGTGCTTTCGATTTCCTATTTAGTTGTTATCGCTGTCGTCAAGAATTTTGAATAACATCAAAACAAAAAAAAAAATTAATAAATATCAACACAAAAATAAATATCAACACAAAAAAAAAAAACAAATAAATGATTTAACCTTCAATATCTGAGTACAATTGTTAAAATTTTCAGAACATTGAACTCACAAATTATTCGTTTCGATACAACAAAAAAACAAAATACAAATATTTGCTGTATTTTTTTTCGTAAATAATCAAAAGGTGCATTTTGAATAGAAATTTAAAACTTTTAAATAAAAACTTATTTATTACGTATTTCCATTTTATATGGAAGAAATTGACTCCCACTTTATATATTTGTTTTTTACGCATTGTAAATTAAAAAGTTATTTTCTTAAAAGTTAAAAATAAATAATAATAATGATAAAAAAATAACAATAATAATAATAATAATAATAATAATAATAATAATAATAATAACAAAAATTATAATAATAACAAAAATAACATAAACAAATAACACAAAGAAATAATTATTCTTCCGAAACGAAAATTGTAAATATTTTTAAAATTTTTTTATTTTCTAATTTTACTAAGCTTAGCAAAGAATAGAATATTTATTTTTCGTTTGTTTGTTTCTTTATTTTGTAAAAGGCTTAAAATAGGGCTGATTAGATTTTGACAGTTCATTAATATTAATGTTGTGTTAATTTTCTTTTTTAAAAGGGAAAAACAAATCAGTTTTGCAAGAAGTCACACAAATATGCATTTTTCAGATATCGCTTGTAATATAGGAACAACTGATTCAACATTACTGTTGAAATCTGTGTCCTTTTGAAGACATTTTACATGATGGTTCTGTCCATTGAATGTTAGTTGAGGCGAACACAAAACAACTAAAAACAACTTTAAAAAATTTGCACAAATTTAAAAGTGAAACATGATGCTTCATAAAGTCTTTAATTATTTTAATTAATGTTTTAGTTTAAATAATTAAATATTAAAACGTACCTGAAAAAAATCTTAAACCGGAAATTATTGAATATTTTATTAAAACTACATTATCAGTAATTTAAGGTCACTATAGGTCATAGTTGTCTATGGTGCAAAATCAAGCCGAAATGAAGCCCTCGATAGACCTTTTATCACCAAAACGTACCCTGAAAGATCGGTCCCTAAATGCCGATACCAAATCCCATGCTTATCATTTTGAATACAAGACCATCATGCCAAACCGTGTCAAAAGCCTTGGCAAAATCTAGGCTCACAGCTATTGTAGGACACCTTCTATCGTCAGCGCGTGCATTGTTGAAAGTCCGCTTCTAAATTCAAATTGAAAATCTTTCAAAATGTCCTTGTCAATTATAACGTCATTTATTTTCGCCAGGAGAAAGAATTCAAAAAGCAGACAGCAGGGAAATGGGACTATAGTTTTCACACGCACCTGGATCCGATCTGGGATTCAGTATAGGAACGACGAGGGCCGATCTCCACGCTTTCGAAAAATAACCAATGCTATAGCAATGGTTGAAAAATATAGCTAGAAATCTCCATGCCACAACATTGGTTCTTTTCAGCACAATATCAGGTATCCCGTCCATGCCACAGGACCTTTTATTTAATCTACGCCTCAACGCGTTCCCTACAGATTCATAGTCAAAGAATCGTAATATATCTACGTTAGTGCTTAAGCCAATCAGTTCTCCGTCAGCTGTAATAGTCCTGCCGAAAACTGTCAAAGATGTCTTCCTGTGCAAGGAAGAGACAACCGCCCGCACATTCGCACCAAATGGATCTAAATGGGCACTTGGACCAGAAAGACCAACCTGAAAGAACCTGGTGGCTAACAGATTAGCCATTCCAGTACTATCAGAAACAATCTTGGCATCAGAGTCCACCAGATTTCGAATAGCGGGTTGATTGTAGAGTCCTGCAGCTAAATTAATGTTTCTAAATGTCCTGTCATTAAGTCGAACTTTCTGAAGAAAGTCAGTCCAGTGGTAACGTTCAAAAGCTGCTATGACCCCCTGTATAATTTTGTCCAAATTTTGCACCTCCGCTTTCAAAATGTTTCGTCTACCAGGGTCGTCATACCTATGCATTATTCGTCTTAGTCGCTTCTTCTCGTCGATGAAATCAAGAATGTATTGCGGCAGCTTCCTTAACCCTCTAGCTCCTGTAGAGACTTTCGGTATTGAATGCCCCATAGCATCTTAGAAGGCCCTTAACATTGTTCCAACATATTCATCAATTTACGTCTCTGTCACTTTTCTGTCCACAGGTAGTCCACACGTTTCAAGACTTAAAGCCAGTCTGCTGGTAAATCGCCGTCTGTCCACTTGGTCGTAGTCATACTTGGTGGGACTTCTCCTATTATATAGTCACTAGTCAAGATTTCTATCACTACAGCCTTGTGGTCCGAATTATAGTTCAAAGTCCTAAAGTGGTGCGCACTTTTTGTAGTGATGACATTTGAATTACTAAATCATTTATGTTGGTATGCAGAGTTCCAGAATAAAATTTCTTTAAAAATAGTTTAAAATGAAAGAACCGCACAATATTGAGTTAAAAAAAAATTTGACAAAACAACTATACAAATTTAATGACCCAGGCAACGCCGGGTACAATAAGCTAGTAAACAATAAAAGTTAAATAATTTTTGAAGCTAAAACAGTTGAATAAATAATTTAAAAAATAAATAACTGTAAACTTTTGTTTTTATACAAAGACAAATAAAAAAGAAAAAAAATTTTATTTAAAACCTTAAATGTCTGTAAAAATAGAGTAGGATTGTGGCCAACATAAGTAAAGTTGAATAACCTTCTACCACTAACAAGGGTGTCAGTGTGTGTTTCTGTAAGAAACGGAACCATATGTATAGTCTCGGTGTCTGTGCTGATTAAAGCGACTAATAATTATACAGAAAGTGTAAGTCCAAACTCTTCGGAAGTCTTAGAGAAATTTTCATATTAAATGGCAGATAATGAGTTTAAATAGAATAAAAGTATTTGTTGTATTTCTGCAGTAGCTGTACTGGTTAAAGGGTTTGTTTAGTAATCAGCCATTGCTGAGTTGGTTAGCTCTGCTGCTTGATAAACAAGAAAAAGGTTGTGGGTTCAAATCTTACCCAAGCCATAGAGTATTATGGTCAAGATGGCTGTATTTATTTAGGCGTATTTTTGGTAACCAAGATATCGTAAAACAAAATAAAATGAGAAAAATGAATGCAAGAAAAATTTGCATCTCTTGTCTGATGCAGCAACCTTTTCATTTATTAAGTTGGGACAACAACCCTAAGCAAATTTTACAATTTTCGAAAATAGCCTTTATTAAACAGAAAAACTTTATGGTAGAAAATAATTTCTTATGCCGATTTTTCTTTAAACTATTCAATGGGAAATCTGCATTATTGTTCATGTGGCCATACATATGTAAATGGTGAAGGGTATACAAGATTCGGCATAGCCGAATATAGCATACTTACATCTTGTTACTCAAACGTTGATTTAACTAAAAATATATGTTAGCAATTTTTATTTTTAATTTTAAGCAGGAGATTTTCTAGTGACCTTTTTATATTAAATTTTGCAAAATAAAATAAGAAATCTAACAACATTGTCATCAAGAACTATTTGTTAAAAGATTTCTTAGTAAGAAAACCAGCTCCGATGGGAAAACCAACCTACGGCACTTTATTATTATTTCTCAGGCTATTAAAAACTGACGATGTTGCGATGTTTTGTAACGCAAATATTTACGTTTTGTGTTACGTCCTCGAAAAGATAATCATTTTATTGAGAAATAAGAAAGAATAGAACCTTAACGCTTATCACTAAGTCCCACATCAATTAAACGGCTTTTGCTCAGGGCTAGAAATATCTGTCGACTTTCTTTTTCGTTAAACAGGCCCCCGTTATTGCTAACATTTATTCTAGATTAAAGTGTCCTACGATATTGACATCCGCTATTTAAATTCCCATAACTCCATACGCATATAAAGTTTGTTGCCGTTTTGACGTTTTTAGGCCAATCAATATGTTAAGTGTTAGGACATATTGGAGCAGTAATCCAGCAGAGGGCTCTCCGAGAGTACCTGCATTTAGTGGTCTCCTGCCATCTTTTTTAAGATTGATGGACCGCACTATTAGCTGGTACCATACTATCCCTCAGAACTATTTCGAGTACTGTGATTGATGCCAAATTTTCAAGGGTATCTGCCGCTTTGTGAGTGTCCCTAACCTATTTATGAATGAGCTCAAGAGTACCCCCCATTAACATCGTTCACCGCAATGTCGCAACAGTAATCCCAACCCAGCTTTAACCACTAGAAATTGCATTTCTGCAGAAAGTTAAACACAGCTGATACCAAGCCAAATAAAAAATTGAGAAAAATTGTACTTTCTCTCAATGCAGTAGTACTTTTTTTTAGTTTGAAAAAAAGTACCTATAAAATTTTTAAAAGAACGAAAAAAAATTTTTATGACTTTGTTTTATTTTTTTAAATAAATATTTCTGAGTAAAGTAATAAATCATAGAAGGGACTAAATGGTACCTTTGTTGTTTAAAGTAATAGTACTTTTTAATTTTAACACAAAAAGGGAACCAAATATAAAAAAAAAACAACAAAAAATTAAAAACATGAATACCAACGTTGTATATTCAAAGCTCAGTACATTAAATGAGAGGACGACTGCCAGAAATGAAGGCTTATTTAGAAACGACCCATACATATGCTTTCAGCTTTACGCCCTCTTGTCCTTCTTTACTGATTTGCAACATCAGATGACGTCAACTATCAGGGGATGTAGTCGGAGTTCAAATTCTACCATCTTCTTACTTCTTTCTTTACGAACCTTCGCCTACCTAACTTTCTGCAGAAACCAACAAGCCAATTTATTAGTTAGCGGCTAAATGAAGACAAAATATAAATTGAGTAAAACTAAGTAAAAAGACTTGTAAAAGTTTTTTTAAATAGAAATTTTTTTTTAATTTCTTTGTTTTTTATTTTTAAAACTTTTAATATAAATATATTCATTTGTTGCTGTTGTTGTTTTTAACATATTTATTGAATAAGTTATTTATCACTTTGTATTGCTCACAATCTTTTGTTGTAGTTATTATTATTTTTAAACAATTATTGTGCTTAAAATCTAAATATAGATAATTTAATTTATTGGTTAATTATTTGTGAAAACTTTAATAAAACAATATCTAGGAAGACTTATAGATTTTATTGTTAATAAAATAACATTGGTTTTTTTTTTTAATACATAATACTAGTTTTTGTTTTCTATTTTTATTTTGTTGTGTGAGGTAGTTGTTTCATTAAATTAATGAATAATAACAATTAAAACATTAATGACAATGATGTAAATAATAATAAAATGAGAAAGAATTTATTAAAGAGAAAGGGACAACGATGAGTGAATCATTTATAGATTTTGCCTTGATTTTATTAAAACAAAAGAACAAACCATTTAAAATCTCTGCTTTATCAATATACGCTCTTAGGGGTATAGAAAAGAGAGTTGAGTTTTCTGTTCTCTTGTTTAATGATTTTTAGTTGTGCCTTAGACAAGATGGACTAATGATTTTAAGCATTTTCTTTTCTGGTGAAAATGTTCAAATATTGAAATGCGAGTAAAGAGTGCATGTGTGTGTTTGTGTGCTGCGTGTAAAAGTTAAGAGTAAAACTTTTCCCCAATTTTTTATTTCTTGTAGCTGTTTGTAGGCTCTTTTTTAACTGGTTAACTTTTTTCTTTGAGCTCAATTAATCGAAAGTGACCAGTTCTTAACAAAAAATGGTATGTTTGGCACGCCTGTCATTAGTTAAATGACTTTTTATGAAACTGCTTCTTAAATGACTTTGGTTTTTGGCGGCCCATAATCACAATAATTTATACAATCCTTTTTCTTTATCAGCCCCCCTCCCCCATACCTGTCATTTATGTTTTGCAGTGTATGGGACAGCGCGTTGAGAAGAAGTCTTAGTGTCTTTAGAACGAAAAACACTTTGGTTCTAAGCAAACATTTCCCTCCATTAAACTCTCACCACGGACGCCAAGGTTGGTCTTCTTCTTTGATTTGTTTTTTGGTAACCAAGGCTAAGGGTTGTTGGTTGTTACTGCTGTGTTGTATTGCGGGGGCATGATGTATGACAGAAGGTTTGTAGTCCATAGCTTCATGAGAATTGGCTGGACTAGGTGGCGCAAAATGGGTCATAGTAGAGGTGCTTGTATACGCCTGCTCATAGGAAATATTCGAAGAAGCTGATCCCGTGGATGCAGTGCGGGAGGGTATGGACATAAACATGTTAGGATGTTGAGCACCATTTACCAACATTGTTGTTGAAGCAGATTGCTGTTGCTGGACTTGATTTAGATTTTGTGGCAACACTAAGGCAATTGTGCCATTAGCCAATTTTGTAGGTATCACTTGCAAGCCATTCGGCAGAAAATAGCCATGTGGGGTTTGTTGTATTTGGGTGTTCATGACATATTGATGTGGCTGCTGCACATGATGATGGTCTTGTTCAGGCGATGAGGGTGGCGAAGGCAAGATTTGTCCATGCAATTGTTGAACGGCCAAGGCGGCGGTATGGGCTTGACGTTGATGATGATGCAGTTCGGTCTTGACTCCATTTATGCAATTTTGTAAGTGCTGCAAGAGGCGTCGTTTGACAGCAGGCTCTAAGCCAGGAAAACGACTGACCTCATTAGCACAGTCGGCAAAGCCAGCTTTAAATTTATTAATAACCTTGGGATCAGCTGCCTGTTGCATGGCAGCCTGTTGACGTTGTAATTCCTGCAAATGCTTAACGGTCTTTTCTAAGATATCAGCCTTCTCCAATTTGGAATGGCGAGCAGGCTAAAATAAAGAAATCAAAGTAAAAGAAAATACGAAATTAGTTATTTTTATTTAATTAAGCGATTTTTTTTCTTTTTTTTAAGGGCAAAGTTCTAAAATTGTGTTAGAGTTTTTAAAAAAAATAAATACTTACGTCTTTTTTAGTCGCATCTAATATTAAAGTTTTTAATTCATTTAAACAATTGTTAATGCGGGCACGTCGTCTTTTTTCCATTATGGGCTTATTGGACTGTAAAAAAAATAGAAAAAATTTTTTAATTAATATTTTATTTAACAATTAAAAATTATTATTAGAAATTATAACAAAAATGTTTGTTGTGTTTAAGAATTTTTTAGATATTTAGTCATGTTTTCAAAATAATTTTAAAAATGTTGAAACAAAAAGAAACAAATATAATTGACCTCATACCAGGACCAGAATATTCAAAAACGCACAAAATAAACACATATTGGCGTCATCAACATCACATGAAAAAAACATTTTTTTAATATGTGTGAATTTGTGTGTGTATATGTGTGTATGTGTGTGTATGTGTTTTTTAATGAAAATATTTTTGTTAAAAAGTATTGTAGCTAAAATTAAGCATTAAACTCACACACTTTCATTTCAACAATTTTACATTTTGTTTTTCGAGCAAAAATAACTCAAAGGTGATGCTACAAATTATATTTCTATTTCTAAACAGTTCTAAAATGAGAAGATGACAATGAGGCAGTGGGTTGGGTGGGGTGGGTTGGCTCAAATGAGGGTGCTTTATGGGAACGTATGCAACGAGGACGATGGCACACGCTAAATAACCAAACGATCGCTCTTTAATTGGTAAGCAAAACAATTATGGCCCAAAGCCAATATAAAAATTTGTTGATCGCGTGCGATATTTTTGTATATTGAATGTTTTTAGCAAAATTAAAAATAGCAAAACGCCGTGTGATTAAAAAAAAACAAAACTATATAACCAAATGCCAATAAAAAAAAATTAAAAAATTTCAAAAAATATTTGCTTGTGATCCATTTTAAAACAAGAATTTCTACAAAAGAAATAAACGGCATGTGGTTTTTGCATTTGATGTTTAAAATTAAATGTTTAAATTGAGCAAGAAAAAAAATATAGAAAAGGTTCTAATGAAAAGAACAAGGTCGTTGCATGCCAAACTCACCAGAAAAACAAAAACGAATGAATAAAAATTTCTTTTTTATTTTTGGCAATTTTTTTGAGGCAGCCTTATAGGGAGATTTTATGCGCCTCGTAATTATAAACAAAAGTATAAAAAAGGTAACAAAATTAGGTTTTTTTTCAAGACATTTAAAACGTTGGCAGGCAAATGCCAAAAAGCAACAACTAACAACAAAGTGAAGTCATCCGCTGATGATTTATGTATTTCAGTTCGTAGTATTTTTTATGACTAAAAATGTAGCAATTACATTTGACTTAATTTTTATGGAATGCGTTGGCTTTCTATTAAAATTTTTTTTAATAAATTTTTTTCTTTATGTTGGTTTTATGAATGAATATATGAGTCAGCATTTTGATTGTGGGGTTTAAAAGCACATGCTTCATTTACTACCATTATGGAAGTGTACCCCACACATCAGAATGACGCTAAAACTTTTTGATTTTAGTTAAGAAAATAAAGTTGTTGTTTCACTTTTTTCCATATTAATTTTTAAAAAAATTTTGTGGAAGTGCGTTGGACGCTACTTACTGGCGGCGCAATTTAGTCGTTTTAGCCAATTTTGGGTTGAAGCACTTACACAGCCACTATTTGTTTATTCATTCATTCATTCATTCAGTCATTGATTTTGTACATTTATTTGCTTTTATTGAAAAATAATAATATTGATATTGCCATGAAAGGCCTGTTGTAGTTTGTGGGGGAAAACAGTCTACCCACAGATTAAAAAAAAAAAAGAATTAAATAAAAAATCCAAAAACTTTTAAGCGGATATAATAACTAAGTCAGACTACACAAATGGTGTTGGTTAGCGGCACATGATGTGGGGGTGAACTTTTTATAGATTAACTAAACATTAAATAATTAATTATCAACCTGACTGTTGGTCATAGTTTATTTAAATTATACTTACACGACGATCGCTCTTAGCGGGTGTCTCCTTGGGAGGATGAGAGATGGGTGCTCCTATAACATTGGCTGTCATTGTTGGACCACAAACACCGGTTACCATTTTTAAAGTTTTATTTAATTTATCTAAAATGTTTTTAATTTAAGTATTTTTTTTTTCTTATAATTTTTGGCAATTGCTTTTAATAGTTTTATTTCACTTCACTTTTATATATTTTTTTAACTTAATTGTTTATATTTTTTAATTTTGAACGTAATTTTTGCAGTAGTTGATTTTTCTAAAACCGTGCCGTTACTTATTTAAGCGTGTTGCTTCTTCAGCGATCAACGAGCGTATGAAACAAGTGTTCTATAAACAGCTTGATAAAAAGTCTTAATAAACCATTCGTTTTAGTGTGAGTGTGTACTTTAATGTTTAGTGAGTAGGTTAATTTGTTGTTCAAGAGATGTACACACACGCTGACAGCCTTCAACAGAGAGTAAGAGCGTGATTTTGTTTGTAGGAACGTACAATTTTAGCGGATGTGCAAAACCTCTTACACACACAAAAAAAAAATAAATTCCGTATAATTTAATAAATTTTTATACAAAACTACCAAGTCTTAGTAGGGCGGACGGTAGTAAAAACGTTTGAGTTGTTTATCGTTTGGCTTGTAGCAGACGACTGGCGATTGATCGACAGGTTCCTCGGCTAAATCGTTTTAACGAGACGCAGCGAATGGCAACAACAAAAAAAGCCACACGACCATACTAAAAATACATACCGCACAAATGCTGACACACATACGTTTAACACACATACGCATGCTTGCTACCTGATTACCTAAGCACCTTTGTAAACTGTAAATACAAACAGATAACCAAACAGACGATCGAAAAGCCAGACGAATGGTTTGATAATATTCAGATTCATACTCCCTTGCACACATGCACATTGCCACGACTTAGTCGTTGTTGCTCACTTTAGATTTATAAACGACAATAATAATAACAATAACAACAACAACAGAAATGTGTAAAATATAAATCGTGTAAGCGTGGGGTTGTCAAATAATTTTAAATTGTTATATTTGTATTACTGTTAGTCGGTCAATTGGCTTTTTTTGTTTGTTTGTGAGTAATCGTGTTGTTGTTGTTATTGTGGATGTTGATGTGTTTCTCAAGCATGTGATAATCGTAACGAATCATGTGTGTACATATGTAAGCAAATAAGAGCAGTTTGTCACTTGTGACAATAATTTATCTTCTCTTTTATTCATAAATTTGTAGACTTTGATGATTTTTTTTATTTGTTGTAATTTTTATTAATATGTAGAAGTTATAAAAAAATCCCTGTGTGGTAATAATTATACATTTATAAATATAAAAATGGAAATGTTTGTTTAAATGAATGTTAAAGTAATGTATGTATGTATGTATGTAAGTGTGTATATATTCATGTTTGTATGTTCGTTTGGATGGATGGAAATCATCAAGAAGCCTTGGCATTGAAATTTATTTGGCACACTGACCCTCACGTCCTTGTGAAACTTCTGCAAAGCTATTTATCGCAAGGTGGGATATGTATTATGTCTGCCCTATTTTAATTCGATCTTATTCTTTATTTTCTCTAATCTGCGAGCTCAGTAAAATTCAATTTGCCAAATACATGATTCAAATTCTCCTCTCCGTAGCAATAAAAAAATGAACAACTATCAAATATCAAATCATTTCCGTGACGTCACGTCAAGGTCACCGTTGTTTTAAATCATTAAAAAGCCAGAAATGAGCTCCAGGCCATTACGTTTTTAAGAACTTTAGACATAAGTCGACTTCGCAGGTAATCAGGACCTCTAGTCCTCGGTATAGTACGAGATAGATCATCTAGAAGATAATCTTTGTAATATAAACGGCTTCATGTCAACCCAGAGTGTTTGTATGTAAGTAATAATTTTTTTTGCTGTTGCGCAAGAGTTGTGGAATCTTCAAATTATGTATTGAACCCATGTTGAAAACCATGAACGACTTTTTTCAGTGTTGAAATATCCCGCGGAACTGCCAATTGATATAACTTTGCGTTTAAACTTTATCATCATATTCACAAAATTGACGACTGTTATTTCTTTGCCAATATGGAGCCTCAGTCTTGGTTTCAGAATGACAAACCGTGAAAACTGTAACATTTTTATCTCTGCATCTTTATCTTCTTGTGTGCATTTTGAACAACTAGGAAATGTTTCATAACCGAATCAATGGAAATAACTTCTATGTCTCCGTGTCCTGTAAAAAATTATGTGATTTTACACATAAATTATCTGGCCATATCTGTGATTTACGGAAGTCCTCATGCATGGTATTTATCTCTACGTCCAGCAATCTTTTGGACAAATTGTTGAATACAGTTTCTGAGTGGTTTGTCATTATTTGCAAGTTTTTTGGCCGATATAGTTTTAGGAACTATTTTCTCAACAACGCTTTCAACTTCTGCAAATACCGTTTTAAAGCTTCTTAAAGTCATATTAAATTTTCGACGAATTATTGAAAAAATTAGCTTTTTAGAGCAAAATCTTAGAAGTCTCCGACTCTAACGTAGACAGTCAATAATTTGCCAACACTCCATGAGCTTTTTAAAAATTGTGTTTGTGTATGTATGTATGTGTGCAAAATTGTATGTGTGTCATTCTGTGTGTTTGTGTGGATGTGTTTATATGGAGGCATGTAGCATATCTGTGTATAAATATTATTCCTGTACTATATTTATATATGTATGTATGCCGCTATGTATGTGTGTATATTGTACTAATAAAATATAGACAACATGCCCCTTAGCAATTAACTTTGAATTGGTTTTTATTGTACACTTAATTTTGTTGTTGTCGTAGCTGTTATCAAATAAAACGATAACAAAAAAAAATGTAGTAGACAAAAACAAATTATCAAGTCTACAATGAAACCAAAACAAAACAAAATAAAAAAAAAACTGAAAATATGTTACCACTTTTAATCACACACCAGGCAGGCCGCTTATCACTTCAAAACTTTTTTCGTAAACAACTTTTTATAAAAATGATAACGTTTTTTTATGATCGTATTTTTTTGAAGCAGACTTGTTTTTCGTAAAGTATTCAATAACTCATAACGACAGCCTGACTACAGTTGTTGATTCAATTAATAAAATTCTAAATTTATAATTATTAACGAAAGATTTTCTAGAGGCGCTTAAGAGAGAAAGAGAAAGAGAGAGAGTTTTTTTTTCAAATTATGCTTTAAAAGTTTTAAGAATTTAAATAATTAAAATAATAACTTTAATTGTTGGTTTAAGTTTGTAATCCGACTTAAGCTTTGTCATAAGTTCTAGGAACAAGAACACAACGAACTATTTAATCCATTTACTTTTCTCCTAGTTGAACATAACATGCAACATTTTCAACATTTCTTTTTTTTTAATATTGCATAATTTAATAAAAATGAATAGTTTAATATTTTATTAGATGTTAAGACATTTAACTATAGAACGAGCAAGTTGCTATACGGTCAAGTTATTTTAAGCGTTCTTATTTTTTCCGAAACTAAATCTTTGCTCCAGTATCCCAGCAAACTTTTTATTTCAATTAAATTTCGATTCGTTGATTTATTTATTTAATCGGGATAAAAAATAGCACGGTTTTTTTAAATCACTTAATTTAATTTAATATTCTCTTGGTTTAATTTAAGTTTCGATTCATTTCTAGGAAATCTAGTTAACCACCAATCGAGATTAAAAGCACAAATATCTTAAAGGTCTTAAAAGCTTTTTAAGATATTTTTGGGTATTTGTTAAATATAAAAAAAAATTGTGTCCCTTGTAATTTTGTATGTTTAATTTCAGGGATGACGATTAAGAACGAAAATACTTCTAGGCGGCTTGTAGTAACCTTAAGGGCTTCTCTTTGAAAGACCTTCAATTCTATCACTTCTTTTTAATTGTATCCTTTAGTTTTGTTTGTTTAATTTCAGGAATGACAATTTAGAACGAAAATTCTTTAAGGCGTCTCTCTCTTCTTTCTTATGGCTTTTTTAGCCATAATTGGTTTTCGTTAAAAACAGCTACATTTTTGTCTTTATTCTTTTTGAGTCTATGTGGCAACATTGTTTTAACTTATTTTCTTTCTCTAATTACATCTCCACTTAAAAGAAGAAGAAGAAATTTTTTCTATAAGGTATAAACCTTATGAGAGGATTTTAAAATTTACAAGTCAGTTTTTAAGAGTAAAAAACAAGGAAAATATTTTATTACATTTCAGATTTATTACATTTCAGATTTAAATTTAATTAATATTTTACTTGATTCAATTATTTATTTAATCAAAGAAGAATTAAACAATTTTTTAATTTTAAAAATAATTGAACCAATTATATATTTAAGTAAAAAAGAAGATAATTATTCTTTAAACCAAAAAATAGTAATTGTTTCAATTAAAAAAATTATTAAATTTTCGTAAACCAAATAACCTCCTTAAGAGATACAAAAACTTCTTTCTGTGGGTAAATGTCAAGTAAAAGTATATCTTTTTTTTATAATTTAGCCTTAAGCCAAATATTTCCATAACTTTTGGGTCTGTAGAGTTTGCATCCCTAATTAGTTTGTTGTTGTTTTTTTTCCGCTTATTAAAAAAAAATTTCATGAATACAACTCTTGGTCTGTTAAAACAAATACATGATGAATGATATTTTACTTGACAGTTTAAAAGATTTAATGGGAAAGACTCCACGTTTGGAAGTATTAAATCTGGAGTCCCGCAAGAAAGCGTTCTGGGTCCAGTCCTATATACGATTTATTCATCAGATATGCATATAATTAATAATTTAACATCTGCCACGTACGGTGAAGATACAGCTCTTTTGTATGCGAATAAATTCCTACAAGAAGCTTCTGCAAGGCTGCAAAGGCAATTAAATCTGACTGAAAAATTGTTGCAAGAATATAACATAAAAATTATTACCCAGAAATCATCTCATGTGACTTTCACATTAGAAAAAGGTGATTGTCCAACACTTACGTTGAATAGAATTACTATACCAACAACAAATAACATGGAAGGATCATGTGAAATCGAAGAGAGAACACTTAAACATTAAAACCAAAGAAATATATTGGCTCTTGGGACCAAGATCAGAACTATCTTTTAATAACAAGATTATTCTATACAAACAATTTTGAAGCCAGTTTGGACTTATGCTCTTCAACTCTGGGGAACAACAAGCAAATATAATGTCAAAATACTCCAAAGATATCAATTAAAAACTTTAAGATTATTGGCAAATCCTCCTTGGTTTATAAGCAACAGTTGCTTATACAATGATCTAGAAATAATCACAAAAAAAGAAAGAGATTAAAGGCCGGGGCACATAGAATCCGTCATACGTTGTACTTTGACAAATTCAACTATAGTCAAAGTAACGACGGATGAGGTTGGCACAATGTATACTTTGCTGAGGGATGTTAAATCAAAATTTGCTCTCTATTTTATTCACTTGTTTATTTAATTAAATTTGTATTTTATTGTTTGCCACAAAAATTGTTTTATTAAAATCACAAAACGCAATTGAAAGACAACAAGAGTTTAGAGAAAACAGAGCAGAAGAAACAGTTGATAGTTGTCAAAGTATTCAACATACGTTAAAAGATAAAAGCTGACCAACTTTCGTACTTTGCGTTGACGGACACGTATTGATTGTGAAAACGCTCATAAGAAAACATGTATTTTAACGGGCTTGTCAATTGAATTCGTCAAAGTTTAACGTATGACGGATTCTATGTGCCCCGGTCTCAATGATTTCAGTGAAAGGTATCTGAATAGACTAAGCAACTACTCCAATTTGTTAGATATTTTACTTCTAGCAAAAATTATTTTTTTTAAATTAAAATCTTTTTATTTTTGGGTTTGTTTTAATAGAAAGTGCCAACCTGTCTTAAATTTAGGTCCTAGAAGCATAATTTATTGATGATTGAATGTCGAGATTTTATCCCCTAATGGCTGTGTTTTTTGAATTCTTTATAAAGAATTCTCATTTGGTCAGAGAAATTTTATAATAAAAAACCGAAACTGGCTGACCCAACCCAACATTGATAAATTAAAGTAAATTTATCTTAAATAATCTTAAGTTGGTTTTTGTAAAATAACTTTTATTACCAGTAAAGATTTGAAGTAAATAAAAATTAAATGATTTTTTTATATATTAACAACCATAACTTTTTTACTTTTTGAGACTAGAAAGCTATAATCCTCAAAGTCGACTACTTAATGGATATTTCTTTCCATATAAATAAAATGTTTATGCTGGTTAGTCTAGTGTTTTAAGGTGTCAAGATTTTATAACAATTATTTTACTTTTCCGGCGAATAATTAGTTTTACCTCAGGTATATAAATAACTCGGAGGAAATCGTCAGACGCGTGAAAAAGCAATTGATGAACCTTGAAATATATTTTAGCCCTCAACAAATTGAATGGTTGTGGTTACATGCATCCCATAAGGAGGCACATTGTCTGTTTTGTTTGAATATCAAAAAAATTAAGGATTTTTGAATAAGAAAAAATATATAAAAAATATAAAATTCAAGATAAGGAAACGAGTGGTTGGTCACAGGAGGCACTCACGTTCTATGCAATTGAAAAACTAAGCATGAAGTTGCCATAGTTTACTGAATAGAGCAGAGTTTTAGCGTGTTTTTAATGGGGTTTGACCGTATGCTTAAGTCTTGACTTACAACTATATTTATTCCTTACCAATCTGTAATGTAAATTTTTGCGGAGGAACTCGATGAGATATTTTCCCTTTTCATCAGTCATTCTAATCTAATGTTCAATTCAATACAATAAGCTAAAGGAACTGACCTAATATTTTTTTTAATACAACATACCATAGAAAATGTGGAGTAAATAATCGCATGGCCAGAAGTTTTATTATCTATAAAAGCCTTGAAAAGTATTGTGTTCTCTTTCACAATCAACAGAAAGTGTTTAGAAAGTGTAAGTTTCTTAAGTTAAGAAAGGTCAGCACACTTTTTGCATGTTTTAAATTAATGTTTTTCTATTCATGTCTTATCAACATAACGACAATGTTTTTATGTTATTTAATGGAAAATTTATTTGGTTGATTGTATGTTTAAAATTTAGTTTCAAATATTTTAGGGTCTAAAGTCATTTTTTGTTTGGTTTAATTTAATTGGCAGTGTTTTATTTACTTGTTATGTTCTTGAAATTTTTTTAAATATTTAAATTTGTCGCCAAGTATCAAACAAATATATGAAGGTTGGCTGTATGTACAAATGTATGTATGTTTGTCTATTGTATATGTAAAACAAAAATACTACAACATTAAAAAATTAATTTAAAGAATTTTGTGTGTTTTGTTTCAAGGTTTCTTTTCTCTTTTTTTTTAATTACAATTAATTTAGAGAAAATAATTTGTTTCCAGAAAAGAAAAAAATGTCTGATAGTTAAAAAATGAATCGTTAGAAAATTAGTTTATGGGGATTTTTTAGTAAAGAATTCCGTTTAAAATACAGCAACAAGTTTTCATTTCGAATAGGAACTTTTTGTTTGTGGTGCTGTTGGTTGTAAGGCTTTGGATACTTTAGCCACTAGACACCCTGTATCACTATTCCAAGAAGTAGCCGACCTCTATAAAATCAGGCCTGTGGAGGGAATAGAATTTTTAAAAATTTCATAAGAATTAAAGGTAAACTGATAACAGTTAGCTTTAACTCACAAAATTTGCTGTAAAACAAAATTAATCTTTATGCTCGCATATTTTCTCAGAATTATTTTATCAGTTGAGTTTATCATTTTTAGCATTCTATATTTCAAATTTTTTTATTTAAACCAATTTAAATCAGTCGTTTATGGCAAATTTTATTTTACCACAAATTTTCTAGAATCACTTGCTAGAGTAATGTTTAATTTCGCCTCATAAGCGTAACTAGAGATTTTTTGACGGGACTTAAGCCCTTTAACAAAGAGAAAAAATATATTGTGTATTAAGCTCATGTTTTGCTGCTATTTGCTCTGGTCAGCTCGTCTGGAATCATTTTTTTTAGTTTTAAAGAATAAAATTACATTTTTAGGGTTCCACAGGTTAATAAGTAGGGATGTAACGTTACGCTATTTGGCTACTCGAAAAAAAAATATCGCCGATACCGATTCCGATACTCAAGTAAAAATTAACAAAACTCAAGTAGAGTAATTTTTTCATTATACAAAATAACAGTGTTTATTAAGGAGCCACTCAAATCATCAAAATTTTCAATGCATTTCAGTTTCTAAAATTCAAATTTTCAAATTACAAAACATCTGCAATATTTATGATTTTACAAAATAAACGATGTCATTCAGTTTAGATTGGCTCAAGATTTAAAATTGATATTAATAAGATTTAAAAGACAACGAATTGAATTTGAGATCATGTTAAAATTAAAAAAAATTATAAAAACAACATTGCAAAAGATTAATATTTAAAATTGATGTTAGTAAGATTTTTGTTTAAAAAGCAAAGTGTTCTCAAATTTTGCGGAGCTAGGCGACTTCTCAATTCCGTTTGAGGCAGACCTGCAGTGAAAAATAGTCTCTCAGATGCGACAGAGCTCATTTGAAAACTTAAGTATTTCTGCGTTATTTTCTTTAAGATTGGGTAGGATGTGTCATTGCGCCAGTAGGCAAGAAGGTCTGAGTCTCTAGGAATATTATGAGATCTAAGATATCTCTCGATTTCTTTGTTAGCAGAACCACAGATTAGGATAGATAGAGGCTCATCCTCCTCGGATTCTCTTATAATTTTTTCACACCCACTCCAAAGGCGAGTACTTCTTGTAGACTTATCAGAACTTTTTCGAGGTGTAGGGAGTACTGTCTTCAACATTTTTGGAATATAGAGTCATGTTAAGCAGCTCAATAAGACATTTTTTGATAGTATTTAAGTCGATTGTCTTTGAAATAGTCACGCTTTGTACCTCGGGTCAAGAATTGTACATAATTAAAAGGTTTCATTATTCTCTAAGTTCTTAAATCTTTCATGCAGTGCTGATGCTAAGTTAGTGGTAAATTTTTGGGACTCCGAACTACTCTCCATGTATTATATTTTCTAATAATGTTCGATGACTGTTAGTTAGCGGAATAGCGGCAGACAATGTAGCAGTGGCTTTGCTTATGAATTTTGTAGCCTCTTCAAAGTGAGCCAAAATCTGCACCACCTCTTCCATCATTATCCATTCGTCGCTTGTAAGTTCTTCCTACTAAATTCTATCTTCACATACAAGATTTAGCATTGAAAGAACATTTCATTACTATTGCGCAAAGCAAAATAGAAGAAACAATTTCATTATGTATTCCGTTTTGATTTTATGTTCTGTTTTGAAATGTTATTTCTCATAGTTTTCATGCAAAAAAAAAAATTTAAACATTGAATATTTTGTTCAAAAAACTCTAAGGAAAAATATAAAAAGTATCTGCGTATCGACAGTAAAATATTGCCGATATCGATATATCGGAAAACTAGAAGTATCACCGATATATCGGTATCGGTTGCATCGTTATTAATAACGTTACTTTTTGCTGTCTGTGCGAATGTCCGTCTATTACATTCCTCTATCTCAGGAATCGTAGTAAGTAGACTCTTAAAACTTTTACAGAAGATTTATTACTACAGCCGCTTTAATAAAAAATTACTAAAAATTAAAAGGTGTTCCAAAAGTGATGTAATATTTATAATAATTCGAGTTATTTTTTTTACTGTGACAGGCAGAAACGTCAAATTTGTACAGTGTATCTTAAACATGACCGCTTAAGCGATAGGTAGCAAAAAATATCGTTTTTAAAGGGTGTTCCAATTGTGACGTGACTGTTACTTACGCGGCCTTGTTTGATTTGGAATAGGCAGACACTTTAAATTTAAGTATTTTTATGTCCACTATAAGAATCAGTACAAGAACTTTAAAACTAAACTAAAATAAAAAGGGTATTCCTTTAGAGACATGATTTTAACATCGATGACATTAGTTTCTCAACCGTTTGTAAACAGATATTTAGAATTAGAAAAATGTGACCGCTATAAAAATAAAGGTGAACCATAATTTTAATTAAAGAATTTTTTCATCGAGGCCTTATGGGCAGACAACTCAAATGTATCACAATAAATAAGAAAAAGCTAAATTCAGAAATTAATAGATAAGCGAGTCAAACTCACACTTGGCATATTTATTATATTTTCTTTAGACTTAACGACAATCACAGAAGTTGATTAGAAAATTATAAAGCGACTAGAAACCAGCAGCCACAATTTCTTTTATACAGTTGTTATGTTGTTATTGTTTTCTCGATTTCAAAGTTATCATTTTAATCATTTTATAAGTAGTTTTACTAAAATAATCCAAAAGTATAAATTGTGATGAATATTAAATTACAATTGTGTCCCCAAAAATAATCAAAAAATTATTGTTGGACCTTTAAAATTTAAAATTTACCAGGATTCAAATTTATTGTGGCCTCATATAAAAATAAATTGAATCATAAACTTATTAACAGAAATTTTTAAAATACTTTTTTTTAAAATGGTTCTAAAAACTTTAATTCATCACAATACTATTTTGTTTATTATGAGATTTAACTTCAAAGACTTTTTGACTTTAAACGCCCATTTCATTTTCGTTGAAAAAGAGATCTTGAAAAGCCTTTTCTATTTGCAAACAATCTCTAAAATCCAAAAATTACCAAAACTTAACTGCTTTTTTTTGTCTGCTAAATCATCAAATAAACAATACATCTGTTTAAATATAAGAAATCCTTTTCGCATGGCTAATATTTCCAAGTACAGAACTAAAGAGAAGTACATATGCGTGGCTAGAATCAAGTAACCCTTTTAACAAGTAGCTAAAATAGTTAAGCTGGTTAAACGCCCCAGCATTAGAATGACTTAAAGTATTAAAGTTAAACCCTTTTATTCCTGTCAGGATTAAAAAATAACGCCCACATATATTTTGAATTATTTTGACACGCTTCCTATGATTTGCGACTGCAGGCAATACCGTTTTTACTAAAACTAAATTTATATCTTATCAATTGAAGGTGGTTGCTAGGGTTTTTAACAACAACAATAACAATAATAACACCAAACAGTGGATTAGCAATAAATTTAAAAGCAAGGATTGTCTGGTAGGTTTCTTTTTTTTGCGTTTTCTGCTGGCTTAGACACAGTGAGTATGTCTTTCTTTATGCCATTATCCTGCTAATCATGAACATCAAAGGGCTAAACCACACACCCATAAAAAATTTCAACTCGTTAACGCACAACCATACCAACGAATTACAATTAAAAAGGTTTTGGACCAACAACAAAAAGCAGGGAAACTCTATTTCTCTCTATTGATAGTCACCACGGTTTATTACCCTTTAACATGACCCTTTCACTTAACTCCTTAGTTTGCCGTTTGTAATTGTTGTCTATCTCTCGCTCTCTCTCTCTCTCTCTCTCTCTCTCTTGTAGTGCTATTTCTTTACGAGTAGGCCTTAACGAAAATCAAGAAGTTAAAGCAGCAGGTAACTATTGACAATTTTCTACAAACTCTTTTCCTTTTGTATATAAAAATTGGAAAATTTTATTTATTTTTTTTTTGCGGCTGCATCTCATTTTTATGTGAATTTTTTTTTTGTAAATTTTTCAAACCGTAAAAATAAACTCGAAAAGATGTTGAAAGATATTTTAAATAAACAGCCAGCTCTATTACTCATCAACCTTTTTACTACTATTTATATTAATTTATAATAATTCTTAATATATTAGTGACCTTCTTTATTATTTGTTTATTTAAGGGCACAATGCAGTGTGGAATGCCGAATGAGTATAGTATTACCGGGTACGGTAAATTATGGTATCTCCTCGTTAACTCATTTTTTTTTTTTTTTGAAGTAGAAGAAACAAATAAGAGTGGCATATTCGGCTATGCCGAATCTTATGTACCCTACACCATATATGTATAGCCACATGTACCATACTGCAGATTTTCCACTGAGTACTTTTAATAAAAATTGGCATGAGTAATTCTTTCCAACCATAAAGTTTTGTTGTTGTTGTTGTCCCAACTAAGTAAATGAAAAGGTTGGTGAAAGCTCACTAATTTTCCATCATAAACTTCAACCACCTGTAGGAATGCAAAAGAAAGTTCCAAAAAAGTTTAGTAAAGTAACTCCCATCAAAAAAAAAAATATTGGGGTGACAGAGAATTAATAAGTAAGAAGAAGAAATGTAATCGGCTCTCAAGCTAAAATAATTTATTTCCTTAAAAATCTCTTTAAAAGCTTTTAAGTGACACCCATATTGTTATCTTAAAAAACATAGTGCACATTCGCTCTTTTCTATAAAAAGCTCAGAGGTCCATAACACGCAGAATATGGACGAGCTTCAAGCATTTCACTTGATATTTTTTCTTATTTTTTAATTCTCTTTCGACCCATATTTTGGGGTTTTTTTTTATTTGGAAGAGCTTCACTAAACTAGATTTGTTCCAAGAGTTAAGAAAAAATTAAAGGCAGGCCGCCGCCTCAAACGACATGAACCGATCCTGCTGATTTTCAATAGCAAAATTTACGAAACTATGATCGATTAGTGTATATAAATTTTCTCTAGTCATCTAGTGCCTTGGCAGAGTTGATTTCAACCTGAACAAGGACGGACAAATCGACATCGCTCAATCGATCTCGTTATGCATAAGAACTGAGAATATATAAACTTAACGGTGATTAAATTTAACATGCCATACGAGGTAGTATATGACGTACTCCAAAAACAAAATTTAATAAATTCAAAAAAATAACGATTTTAAAAGAATTTTGGGCTCGAAATTTATTTTAGTAACTATAATGAAATATTTTTGTAAATCACATATTAATTTATATTTTTAATGGACAAAAAAATTAAAATAAACTTGTTTTGCAATCTTTGAAAATAAGAAATTATACAGGACTGTAGCGGAAAGAGGGGTGTGATATCCAAACGTTTATTAGTAAAACTTATAACTATCAAAATACCAATGTCGCATTGGTGGCTACTGAAGAAAAGATAACAGCTGCTTTTATTATTTTTCAACTTTTTAACCCCTGGGGTGTAGGATAGTTCATAAAATAGAAAACGGCCACGTAACTAAATATGATTGTAAATAAATGCTTGCTTAAACAACCAATAAAATAGAAAATTTAGGAGCTGGTGAGGTAAGAGAGATGACAAGGCTTAACACTAATATAATAGGTCCCTTTTTGCCCTTTTCGTACCTCAGGTATTTATAATTCCTTATTTATTATTGCGATGCTGTTACCAGCTATTACTCTACATTGTAGTGATTTCGGACTGTCAACCTTTTCTCTTGTCATAGTGTCCCTTTTCAGCCACATTTAATATACACCTTTCCTTGCTTCTTAAGCTAATGCAGCCAGCGAGCCTATAAGTATCTTTTTCTATTTTTATCTTGGCCAAATACTACTCCAAGCTTTAATTGCATGAAAAAAATTCAGGCGGCATGAAATAAGTCCTCAAATTTAAAATGAAACTAGTCTTATTTCATATGAAATAACTTTGAAAGAGAAATAAGTCCTCAATGAAATAGAGTTACGCCCCAAACAGAAATGAAATAACGCCCTAAATTCAAGGCTCAAAAAAACAATTTTTTTTCGGCCGGACGCAAAGTTTTTCTTCTCTATGGTATGACCAACATACATTACATGCTTTCATATGAAATTATTCCCCAATATCAAAATGAAATAAGGCCCCAAAAAGAAAAAATAAGGCCCCAAAATTTTGTTGTTGACTTCTGCAAATTTTTTTGGGGACTTATTTTATTTAAAATTTAGGGACTTATTTTGAGGGGACTTATTTCATGCCGCAAAAAATTTAATATTTATTTTTAAGTACCACAATTTTATCCAAGCTATTTTATAGACTTCCTGCCAAGAAGCTATTGCTTAAGTAGTTCCCTTAGATACTTACCCCTCCACCAAGTTGCAATTATTCTTTTTCAACTCTTTTTGATTCCTCCACGTTAGCGTTTTTCGAAGCCTTTTTTATTTCTATAAATTTTTTAGGGTCATCAAAATTAAAATAAATTTAATTTCTATTGATATAAAAAAGGTGTGCATCACTGCAGAGCTGTATATGTGCAGATAAGTTTATATAAAAAAAAAATTTACAATTATTCAGCTCGCTCTAAATTAGCCAGGCCTTTTGCCAGCAAAGAGACCAAACTAAAAGCACCTTATTTTGAAAGTACATCCAGTTAAGACGACCCATACTCTTGTGTCCAAGGACTTAATTATGGTTACCTCTACTATGTTTTATCTTTCCGATAAAGTTATGGATTTTGTGTGATGATGGAGCAAAATTTTGATAAAAAATATTCGGCAAAAGCAGTACATAACTTAAGTCGTGCCCTGTAATAATTTTTAATAATTCTAAAATCTTCGACGTTTTTTTGAGGTGTCTATGAACTTCAACGAAAATCTGCATAAATAATTTGTAGAAATATAAAATTTAGTTAAAATATATTTTTGTTTGCACTGCAAAATCTTTATTTTCGAGCATGCAAATCGAAAATCACTTTCAAGACCTTTTGAAGTTAAAAATATTTCGCGCTTAAAAAGCAATTTTTAATTATTTTTTTTTCGGGTTTTCAACTAAATCACCCACCAATTAAAAAAACATTTTTGTTCTATCACCAGTTCTAGGAAACATGACGTTTAACCAGCTAAAGCAGCATGGTATTGTATGCCTAAACACTATTTCTAGTTAAAAACTTAAAAAAGTTGCGTAAAAATTAGTTAATGTCCTTACAGGATCTCTTACTAAAAAAAACCATGCAACAATGCTGAGGTTGTCATAAAAAATTGCCAAATATTGCATAAAAAACGTAAGCCAGTGAATACTTTTTATTTACAACTTCTATGAATCCTTTGGTGGCGTAACAAAAATCAATCATAACTCAAGTTACAAAAAACTAACAACAAACCAATAAAATCATTTGGATTTTTTTAAGGACATTCAACAACAAATTAAAAAGAAAGGAATCAACAAAAACTGAAAGTAGTAGAAAAAGATATTTCATTGTATTTAAGGGAAATGAGTAAAGAAAGGTTTGCAAATTATTATCATTATTGTAAGTTTTCCTTTCAGTTTGTGTCTCATTCTAATACAGTCACAGAGTTCACAACCTTTTCCCTTTTAAATCCTTTGCTAAAGCATTGTACCACGTGCTTGTGTGTGTATGTTTTATGACTTTGTTTAGGGTTATATTCTTTATTGTCAGGTATTTGGCAATTTGATAGAAAAAAGAGTGATTTTAATGATTTTTACACAGAAAGAGTTTGAAATTTATCCTTGAGAATTGGCTGCACCAACATGTATTCTTGCAAACACACTTAAAGGGATTAGTTGAGAGAGTAAAGGCCACTTAATAAATATTTTACGACTGATTTAAGCAGTAAATATAATCGTTAGAATATCGCTAGATGAAAAGAAAAAGTGCCCATCGAAAAGTTTTTCTTTATCCGTGGAAAAAGAGTAAATTGAGAATAGAAAAAAAGATTTCTCTCTCTCTCTCGAAGATAAGAGATGACATTTTAGCTGTTTTTTCTTTTTTAATTTAGTGATTTTTTTGAGACACTAAATTATTTGATTTTAACTTAGGCGCTGTAGCAAAACTTCTTAAAGAGAAATTTAAAGTACGTCTCATTATGATGGGACAAATTTATCGTCTAATTTCCAGAGCATCTGATATGTATGTGCACCATTTTGCAAAACTTTCTATTTCGAAGCTTCTAATAAAAACGCGTGCATATAAGCAAATTCTATCCAAATCAATTATAATGTTTTCTTGATCTTCGCCTGGGTATCTGCTGATTTATTTTCTGCAATGAAAATATTTCCTTTTACGGCACCCTTGTTGTGGTCTGAGATACACTGGGCTCATGCCCGTTTTCCACCTGCACAGTATAATTTTCTATTATAATAAAAATTTTGCTTCGCTTAGCTTAACCATCCATCAGTTAGTCCAACGCTGTCTGCAGAAAATTTAATTCTAACGAATATACAGACATGTAAATTCTCAATAATAAATGAAAGTAAAAATACAATTTGCTTCATTTTGGCTGACATCCGATATAAAATGCTTTCCTATTGAGCAGTCGTACCTGTCAGATTTTACGTAGTTATATGACTATAACACTCCATCCGAAATTGAACCGGATTTGAACTTCCTAGAAACTTCATCACCAGTTCTCTCACTTCACTTCCAGTTGTGTTGTCCCTCATTCACATAATTGTTTTCACTACTTTTCCTCTTTTGTCTCTGCTTCTCATGCTTACACGAACTCAGTTCCTAATTTGAGTCTACGCCGTAGAGATGACTTGAATTTTCTACACACCTTTTTCAGATTCTCTATTTTCTTGAAGCAACTTTCCTGACCGGTTCGACCGCTTCCTTGAGTGCACTCCCTTTTTTTGTGTTTTTTAATTTTCCATAAAAGTTTTTGATCATGCGCATCTTGCATTTTGGTCAGCAAAATTTTATGATTATGATTTATCTTGAATGCTTACGCATTCAAATTTACGACATTTTTAAAACACTTTTCAAGCCCTCACAAACAATATCCTAAGTTCCAAACTGCCAATTTAATTTAATAAACAGAATAGAAAAAAGCTTAGAATGTGTATTTCTACAGAATGTATAATTTAAATATAAATTAATTTGAATTCGGTTTTTTAACGTTGCGTTAAAAAATTTCTGTTTTCTAATTCAGTTTTCAAAATTTATCGCATTAAAAAAAAATTCACCAATATTTCATTAGACATTAAAATTGTGTTCAAATTCATTATTACGTTCAATTTTTCTTCACTATAAATTTAGTCAAGATTTACACTATGCATTTTTTTGTGGCATTTTTTTCTCGATTCTTTATTTAAGTTGCAGCAATATGCGTTTTTTTAAAATGAACATAAGCAACAGTAACATCTCCTCAAAATTTCAGCAATACCTTATTGTTTGCTCCTCTGCTTCACCAACAAAGAAAAATTTAATGCAAGTTTCATGAAAAATTGCATAGTCTAAATGCGGTATTATTTTAATTGATTTTTAAGTTAATTTTTATCAACTCAATTAAAAATCATATTGTTTAGATTTATAGAGTAACGGTTTAGGCAAGGTGAATTATTTTACAGGTGGCCTTAATAGCCCAGCTATTTTTTTGTTAAAATTTTAAAATAATTTTAAAAATCAAAAGTTTTTAAATAAATTCGATAAGTAAAAATCATGAAATTTTGTTGCGAATCTAATATACCCTTCACCATTTATGCAAATCTAATTTAGTAAAGTAACTCCAATGACAAAAGCAAATATTGGGCTGAAAAAGAATTAAAAAGTAAGAAAAAAATTTTTTTATATAAAAATACCATTGGCCCTTAATGGGTTAAGCATTTTTTTTTAATTTATGTATTTCCTGGAAGATTTCTTCAAAAGCTTTTAAATGATACCCATATTGATATTTTGAGGAATATATTGCACATTCGTATTTCTCTATGAAAATTTCAGAGGCCCATAACTCGAAAAATATGGGCGAGCGCAATTTTTTTCACTGATGTTTTTTTTCTTATTTTCTTCATTCTTTTGCCCTATTTACTTGTTTTTTTTTTTTTTTTTTTTTTTTTTTTTGATTGGCGTTACTTCACTAAACTAAATTTGTTCCAAATGTTATGAAAAAATTAGAGGCAGTCGTGTTGTTTAGCCCACTGCTTTGAAGCACATAGACCGATCTAGCTAATTTTCAAGAGCAACATTTTTGCGACTATGTCTAATAGATTGACGTATTTAAATTTTCTTTAGCTTATCTAGTGCCTTGGCAAAGTTGATGTCAACCTGAACACAGACGGACATCGCTCAATCGTCTGCGCTATGCATAAGAACTCAGAATACACATATGTATGTACTCTGAGGGGTCGGAAATGAATATTGTAGAAACTACAAACGGAATAACAAACTTAAATGTACTTGTTTCCCACCAGCGGTGAAGGGTATAAAAAAAATTATATATGAAGTACCGCTGCGTATGTAGGAGAAAGAAACCAACTGGTAAAACTTCATTCAAAGTACCAAATAATGACAGAAAGATAAATTTAATTTGGCTTTCTTTTGTTTAGTCATCTATTTTTGATAGCAAAATGGAGATCTGCAACAAAGAAATTGCAAAATTGCGGTCCTCTAATATTTAATTCGCCTTGGGGTTAAGCAACGTTGCTGACAAATATAATCAGAGATTCTTATTTTATTAGGTTTTTGAGGTACCAAATGAACAAATTATCATTCTTTTACAAAAATATATACTTTTGGCAAAAAAGAGGAAAATTGCTGCTTTTATAATTAAAACTAACACTTTCTTACGAGGGCTGCTATATATATTTCTGGCCTGGCAACACTGAGTGCTGCCAAGTGCAATCTGACATTTCCATTGGAATGTTTGTCATTTTTAAGCATAATCGTACTCAAAACGTTTTGACGTACGACCATTATTTGTGTTGTTTAAAGTGACTTGAAAAAATTAATATAGAAAAAAATGGAATTAACTCGTGAACATTTTCGTGCCATCATTTTTCACAACTTTCGACGTGGATTATCACGACAAGAGTGCATTGATGAACTTAAATCTTTGTATGGCGATGAAGCACCATCCTATAGCACTGTGAAAAATTCGTATAATGAATTTAATCGTGGCCGAAGCTCGCTTAAAGACGAATTGATGCCGTGCGTGAACTCATAATGCAAGATCGACATGCGACATACCGAGAGATAGAGACATCCTTGGACATTTCTTCCACCAGCATACATTCGATACTGCATGACCACCTGGCCGTAAAAAAGGTTTGTTCTCGTTGGATCCCGCATAATTTAAAAGTCGCTCAAAAAAAGGCTCGTGTCGATTGGGGCAAAGAAATGTTGCAAAAATACGATTGCGGTGCTTCAAAAGACATTTATAAGATTGTCACAGGTGACGAATCATGGATCTATGCGTATGAGCCCGAAACGAAACAACAATCGACCGTGTGGGTCTTCAAAGACGAGCAAAATCCAACGAAAGTTGTTCGTGGAAGAAGCACTTCAAAGCAAATGGTCGCCTGTTTCTTCGGCAAAACTGGTCATGTGGCGGCTGTTCCGCTTGAGCAACGTAGGACGGTCACTTCTGAGTGGTACACTACAATTTGTTTGCCTGAAGTCATCGGAGAAATTCGAAAAACCAACAAGAGAAGACGAATCATTGTTCACCATGACAATGCGAGCTCTCACACATCGGCTCAAACCAGAGTGTTTTTGACCGGCCAAAACGTCGAATTAATGGGTCATCCGCCGTACAGCCCTGACTTGGCACCTAATGACTTCTTCTTGTTTCCGCACATCAAGAAAAAAATGCGTGGTCAACGATTTTCGTCGCCAGAAGAAGCTGTTGAAGTGTTCAAAAACCATGTTTTAGAGGTGTCTCAATCGGAGTGGAAAAAGTGCTTCGACAACTGGTTTGAGCGCATGCAAAAGTGTAATAATCATGCTGGGGAATACTTTGAAAAACAATAAAACCATTTTTGATTATAAATATTCGCATTTTCACCAGAAATATATAGAGCAGCCCTCGTATTAGCAGGCTCTACTACATTTTAATATAAATAAAAAAATTAAATTAGCTCTGTTAAAAAAATTTATACATAATTATTTGAAACGTATGAAAAATGTTTTTACTTTGAAACTAGAGCTAATTGCTTAAATACTTACAACCTCATAAATACAGTATCCAAAAAATCAAAAAAGGAATGACCAGAGCTGGATATACTTACATACACAATTTAAATATAATAAATTGTTACCTAGAAAATCTTTAACTAAATTAGTTTTGCTTATGTCCTAAGTGGTGTTAATATTCATATGTTAATCATTTTAGTCCTTTTTATAATCCTTTCCTAAGCTATTTTTAAAACCTAAAAAGAGGCGTATTGTTTTTATAGCAAATGAAAATATTTACAAACATTTACAATAAACCGAATCTTTATTGAATGCGACTACAAACAACTAATTTTATTACTGTCTCGCTGTCTTCATTAAAGGGACTGACTGCACTTGAAACCCTTTTAATGTTCATTTACTGTGAGTAAGGCTTGCGTGTGTATGATACTGTTGTTGGTTTTTTTTGTTGTTTTTTTTTTGAGGGATTGCAATCCTTTTATTCATTTGTTAAAAAAAATAGTTTTTATAAACCTTCTATTTTTTATGACACGTGTCCTTGTGTAATCCTTTTTTACACCTCATTTTGCTGTGGTATTATTTAAAGGTTTTTTCCTAGCATGTTTTTTGTGTCAGTCAGTCACATACCGTCTTATTATTCTATTGCTACGTTTTTTTTTAGAAGAAAATCAGTTTTGAGGGTCACAAAGGATTGAATTTGTTGTTCCGTTTTAGAGATCATAAATAATTGAATTATTTTGTTGTCTTGTTTTTTTTAAGGGTTTTGTTAGTCTTGTTTTTTAGTGAGAATGTTTAGCTGTATAGGTATGTGTTTTGTTTTTTTTAGGAATTTAATAATAATTTGTAGGAAAAGTATAAAAGAGTTAAATAGATTCTTTAAAAAGTCAATTTTTGCTAAATTTCGTTTCTCGTAAGGGTTAGAAGTTAAAGAGTTAATTAAGGTTTTCATGAAATAAATAGAAATCTAATTTAATGGTTGAATATTAAAGAAAAAGTTAACTAGAAGTATTTTGACTTCTTGCCACATTGTGTAAAAATTAAATAAAATAAAATTAAATGAATCTTTTTGAGGGTAAAAAAATTTCTTTTATATATTTTAAAGAAAAAAATACAACAGTTAAAAAAAACAGGATCTTCTTAAAAGTTATAAAAAAAAATTCCCTGGTTGTTTTGAGCATTGAAATGTGACAGTTTGATCAAGGGCACACATACCTTAACATCCAAGAGTTCTGATTAAAGAAAGAAGATTAAAAAGTACTTTCTAATTTTCATTAGTACGTGAAGAAGTCAACAGGTCTTAAAGAAAGCATTTTATCTTCTCTTACCAATCGTTTGCTTGCGACAGTTGCGTTTAATCGTTAAGAACTTTTTTAAAGAAAAAAAAAAGCTAGAAAGTTAAGCGACATAATATTTTAGGAGCATTGTTTTTTGTTTGTTTTTTGTGGAAGAAATAATTCTTAACATATTATATAGAGCATGTTCAAAGCTCGACGAAGCTGATTTAGAACATCCACTTGTGGCAGTTACTAAAAGAATCATTAAAAACCTTCACGATTTAGTTTACAACTACTTGAAAATTAAAGTAAACAAATTTTTTTGAGTTGTGACCTCATATGATTCAAATGCAAGTTAGATGTCATGTTTCAAAATAAAAAAACAATTTCTTCTGATGAAATGATAAAATCTTAAATAAAACAAAAGTAAAAGCAATGTACTTATTCAGATGACTGCGCTACAAGAAAATCATAAACAGCAAAATCGGGTGGTTATAAATTTTAGCAGGAAGCTGTCAGGCAGAACACCTGTGGGCAAAATATCCAATTTCTTTGTGTTATCAATAAGAATATTATAAATAAAATTACTGCCACAACACGATCGTGGACTTTAGAGAGATATTGTCAGACTAAGATCGCAAATTATGCATGTGTAAGCCATGTAAAGCGGAAAAGAATCGATTGAAAATCCACACAGTACTTCAGAGGAAAGAATGTCATTCGCACAAGTCTATATGAAATTCCTCAGATAGGCCGCTAAGTATTTGTATCCCTGCCTACACTAACTGAAATAATAATAAAAAAATATAATATTTTTTATAATTCTCGAACGCATTAAAAAAAGAAATAAATAAAAATATTTTATAACAATTTTTGTGAACACCCTTTTATAGTTTAGATGGCAACAATATGAAGTCTCTTCCACTTAATTCATCAGCTTAAACTGGAGGTGCTTCTATTTCCAACAGAATGAGAAGTTTACTGCTGCATTTAACCTTTCGCTTGGAATGAGAAGTTTACTGCTGCAATAAAGCCTTTCCTTAGGGCCTTTTTAAATTTTGCTTTGCTGAGGCCTTAAAGAATTGCAGCATCTCTAAGTAAACGTTATCGTTTAAAAAAGTAGAGAACGATAAAAAAAATAAATAACTAAATTTTAATCAGACAGTAAAATAAAGAAATGTTTTTATTCGACTTGTTATTTTTCCAATATTTCTTCGATATCCCAGGCCCTTAAAGCATTAGTCGTTTTACCCAAATCTCCCGAGCAAATATTTTTTTACTTCAATCTTTTCTCAGAAAGCTCCAAAAAAAAAACGACTACGAAAATTATCCTTGAACAGAAAATTCTTTTTGAGTTTCTACAAGTAGATTTAAACAGCCCATTAAAAAGAAATGATTTGTTTTATTATTTTTTTTTTTTTTTGTGTCTTTAAGTTTCTAATTTCGGAAAATTTATTAAACATTTTGTAAAATTCCAGGATTTTTCATCAGTCTGTTCTGTAATGATGGTTTAATATTTTTTTTTTCGCACTAAAACTTAATTTTATGTTTTATTAGTCCAGCACGCATTCATTTACACTAACAACAACAACAACAATGAAAGAAAAAATTTCCAAATCACAGCTTGCTGTAGGTCATTTCTTTTTTCGCGTACTAAATATTATAAAATATGACAAATAAAAAGACAAAGAAAAAAACAAACCTAAAAAGAAAAGAAATAATTAAAAGAAAACAAACTCAAGGTAATTTGAACATAAAAATAATCATAAATCCCTGATTCGTGGAAAATGTTGATAAACAAATTTGCATTTAGTTGCAAGCATTTTAAAAATTAACCTCATTTTTTGTTCTAATTATTGCGTAATAAGTGCAACACCACGTTTCTGTAGAAAATGTTCTTTGGAATTTGATTGTTAAATCTTAAGGATTTTTGGTTTTTTAAGGGTTTTTAGAGAATTTTTGGACGACACACTTTTTGTTACCACAAAAAATTAGGCAAATAATTTTGTATTTTGCATTTGTATCTTTTTGTTTTAATTGTTTATTTTTTATTACGATTTTGTTTTTCTATTGTTGTCGAAACAAAAAAACAAAAAAAAAAAACTGTGCAGAGATTGTTCTACATTTTAGAGAAATTAGTGCAGTTTTTGTGTGGCTTGAGAATTGATTTTTTGTTTGTTTTCAATTTAGAGGTTTTGTTGGTTTTGCACCTGGAGAGTTTTTGTTTTGAATTTGGTATTCTTGGTTTTTTTAATTGTGTTCAACTTTTTATAATAAAGAGATTGCTAGAGTTAGTTTTTTAAATTGGCTTCTATTAAGTCATATGTTTATTTGTATTCTTGATTTTTAACTAATCATTAATCTTCTCAATGACAGTTTTAAAAGAAATAAATAAATGTTAAAATATACACCGACTTACTGAATAGTATGGGTTGCTTGTTGCCTGAAGTTCAACAACAGCCTCAACTTAAGTCGCTAACTTCCTGATTTTCAACTCGTTTAATAAAATGGCCCTTGTAAAATTGCTTTCTTTGTACCAAACAAAAATACTGCTTTGGAAGAACATAACAACCTTCAAATATATTTGGAACAAAACCAAAACAATAAATCCTTTGTTATGAAATATTTTTTCTTTCTCTTCTTTAAAGGTATTTAGCCCCACTAAAATTTTTTTTTTGGAATGGCCATAACTTTGAATTTCTTATATGAATTTCAATGACATATTAAACGATATTTTTTTTTTGAGTTTTGAGATAAAATTTTGAAATATTGTTTATAATTGTCATTGTCAAAAGTCATATAAACATGTTAAAGCTTTAATAAAAATTATTAAGAACCAAACCATACTTTTACTATACCCTCACCACATGTTTTATTTGTAATTTCTACAATATCTGTTTCCGACCCTATTAAGGATATACAGTCTGGCAAGTAAATGTTTTTACAATAAAAAAATTTTTTTTTTTCATTAATTGACTTTAAAAAAGTAATTGTTTTAGCAAAAGCAAAAGTAAAACATCGAGATTTAAACCATTATAAAGTGATAAAAAATTACGAATGTTCCACAAATTGTTCTCACAACGGCTTGTAGGAATTTATTAATTTTTGCAGGTCCACATTCACTAGGAATTTTCTTCCATTCTTCTAGTAGTGCATTTTTGAATTCACTGCATTTTTTGGGCTGTCTTTTTGCAACTTTTTTCTTGAGATATGACCACACGTTTTCAATTGGGTTCAAGTCTGGACACTGGGCTGGCGTATCTATCACTTTTTTGCAATTAAACAATAACCACATTCTCACTGTGTTCTCGTTGTGATTTGCGTCGTTATCTTCATAAAACTTGAATAGCGGCTGATTTCCGTTCATTAGCCCAAATGTGTTTGCACTTTGCACTAAATGGTTCCTCAGTATATCTAAATATTGCTGCGCATCTAGCCTTTGCTGGAAATACATCCCCACACCATAACCGAAATTTTTCCATGGGAATAATTTTTTTGTTTTGTAAGGCTTTTTGAGGCTGCCGCCATACTCTGTTTGGACCATCATTATAATAAAGCATTATATTACTTTGGTCACAAAACATGTTCTATAGCGACAGAAAACCATTTTTCAACATTTTGTACAGAAAGAAGTGGTTTTTTCGTAGCAGCTTTTGATGTATACTGATTTTTATTTAGCGTTTTTCTTATTGTTTCGTGCGAAACAGTAACATCAAGTTCCTTCTGAAGTTATTCTGCAAGGCCTCTGGTAGATATTTTTAGATTTTTTTCAACTTTTCTAATTATTAAGCGTTTTACTCTGTCGGATATTTTACATAGGCGACCAGGCGAAGATTTCAGATTCAACCTCTCTCTGCTCGTTTTCTGTAATTTCTTGAACACTTTTTCCTATGTGCCGAATATAATAAGCCAATTGGATTATATCCCTTGACGTTCTTTTTCAAGGCATTTTTATTTAAAAAAAAATTGAGGATTTTGAAACAATTACTATAAAATAAAGAGTTTTTTTCTATTGCAAAAACATATACTTTTCAGATTCTATGTACATATGTTCATAGTCCTAATACATAGCGAAGTCGATTGAGCGATGTGCCCCTGGTCGTTTGTGTTAGTGTTGAAATCAGCTTTACCAAGGCACTAGATAAGCTAGAGAGCCAAACAATCTGACGTATTTTTGAAAATTTTGCTAATGAAAATCAGCAAGCTCGGTCTGTGTCCTTCGAGGCATCGGGCAAAACACCAGGCCTGCCTCTTATTTTTCCATATCATTTGGAACAATAGAGTAACTCCAATCAAAAAACAAATATATGGGGCGATAGAGAATTAAAAAATAAGAAAAAGACATTACGTGAAAAAATGTGCGCTCGCCCATATTTTCCGAGTTATGGGCCTCGGAACTTTTCATAGAAAAGTACGATTGTGCACCGTATTTTTTAATATATAAATATGGTTATCATTTAAAAGCTTTTAAAGAGATCGTTCAGAAAATGGTAAAGTTTTTGGAAAATCCCTAACCCTTTAGGAGCCGGTGACATTTTTATGTAAAATTAGTTATAGTATTTTTTTTTTTTTTTCTTTGAATTCTCTGTCACCTCTCTGTTTTTTTTTTTTTTTTTATTGGAGTTACTTTCGGCGACATATATGGTGAAAAGTATATACAATTCGAAATAGCACAATATAACCTTCTTACCTGCTTCTTCTTAAATTGCCTTCTGCATTAAAAACCAATCTAACACAGTTATATTAAGATCTCGCCAGAAAAAAATACAATATTTGGACAAAAAATTTACAAAACCAATTGCGTGTTGTTTTTATTATTGAAAAATATTATGATAAGAAATATTATAATAAAAATACGATTTAAAGCTTCGGATAAAAGTTTCCTGATTAGTTGGCTCAAGCTATCAACATAATACACACCAACCTACAACAAATAAATTACATTTTGACTACAAAATGATATGGATTGTAACTAAACGTTTTTAAATGGTATGAACTTTAAATGTAAAATTATATGAATTTTTTTTATTCCTTTTTTTCATTAATATTACAACAAAAAAGCTCACACTATTGTAACATAATACAACATTACAACTGATACAACTATGGAAAAAAGTAGTCAATTGAATAATTGTAACTTCTAGAATAAGAACTTGCTTTTGAAGAATTATGACTTTGTAAAAGTAAATGAAGGATCGGCCCTTTTTTTTAGTATTTTCGGTTTTAATAAATCGAAAATTCATTAAATTATTTAAAAAAAAAGCTACAACAATTTCTAAGGCATCACAACAGTGTATAAACAATTTTTTCGTTCAATCCATTTAACATTGATGGCCAATCGACCTAAACTGCTGGCTGACTGATCTTTTTTTTTTTTTCATCGTAAGCATTGTTCTCGTTCTCATTGTAGTAAAATGACGCAAGGCCAGTCGACATTAAGAATATTCATTGCTATTGCGATATTGACACTTACGTAAGAAGTGCGACCGCGATCTTATATTGAAAATAATTTTTCCTTTTCATTTTTTCTATTGTTTAAAAAGTTCCTTGAATTATAGTTTATGTCCGGCTGTGTGTGTGTGTTACAGCGATTATACAACGCAATTATTTGCACGCATTTTAAAACATTTAGGCCGCAAAACTCAGTGGCAGGCTGATTCACTTTCTAACATTAGAGTAAGCGAGAAGGCCAATGTTAACAAAAAAAAAAGGTCATTTGCTGCAACGTAATGTTATGCAACAATATTTATGACTTAATGATGTAAAAATTGTGTAATTTTGCTGTGAACTTACCTAAGAAGTAGTGCATGAAGATGTAGATTAAACCTAAACAATTCAGATTAAATTTTATGACTGGCTGTTAAAAAATTCAGGACATTCAGTTCATCCAGGTCAATGTTATAGAATTTGAAAAATGCTACTAAGCCGTATGGATGATTTAGTTCTTTGTGAAATTAGTCAACAGTTTTCGACACTTTTACAAAAAAAAAATATTTGGCTAGGGATTCTTTGTAAAAATGTTACGTGAAATTAATGGCTTTGTCTGTCCAGGTTATACAAAAAATTAAAACAAGGTTAAATATGGTCACGGTTTTTGCAATGTTTTTATGCAATAGACTTATTTAATTTGTATTATTTTAAATTTCTACGAAAATTTTTGTTTAAATTTTTACACATTTTTTCAATTTTTGTTTATGGATGTTTCGCTTTAATTGTGTTTTGTCAGTTTTTTTTTGTTTTTGTTTTTCGCATTTAGTTTTCTAAAATTTTTTAGAATTAAATTTCTACTACAGAAGGATTTAATTTGCGGTACTTTATAAAGATTAAACTGTTCTTATTAGCGTCTCTGATCTGCAACAAATTAAAAAAAATAATTTAATATTTCGCTACATCTAAAGGTCTATATAAGAATCTAATTCATGTTTTAATACAATTGGACTCTCCTTTTAAACCTACAGAATTTGTTAAGATAGTTTTTCTCTCCAACGCCCCACCCAGCTCGCGGCGTTCAATATTTGTAGCATAAAAACATCTACTTTCCTGGTTCATTGCTTATTGTTACAATTTGACCATCTGGATTGACTAAGGCCTCTTGTTACTTCTTCTGGTATCCATAACACAATATTTTTCATAAAAAACTTAGACACACTTTGTCTCTTAATGTTAACGTGCAATTCATTCTTGAAAATGTCTTGGCTGCTTTTATTGTATTCTAATTGATCTTCAAACACAATTATGACTTTGTAATTCATATACTTTTTCTTTATTAAAATTATTTCTCGTTTTTCTGACGATATTAATTTTTGTTTTCTTGTAATAAATATTTTTCCATCAGCATTTTTTTGGGATCATAAATGCGTGTAGGATTGTATTGCTTAGCAGTAAACAAATTTCTCTTTATTTATTTTTATAATAAACATTCTGCTGTTTTATTAGTTAAAATATAAACATGTGCTTTTCTGTTAATCACAGTATTATAAAACCATTACAAAAAAATTTTCCAATATTTTTTGACGACTGTCTGTCTGTAAGATTGGTTTATTTGGTTTATTGTTAGAAAATTAAAAATTTTATTTTATATCTTTAACTTTTACACAAGGACAATAATCTGTAATCGAGTTTAATTCATAAAAAATATTACTTAAAATATTTGATATTCTTGCTTTTAAGAAAAAGGCAAAGAAAGTTCGTAAAAATGGATTTTTATTTTAATTTATTTTTTAATTATTTCTTGCTTAAATCCCCAACAAAATTTCGTTTAATCCTAGATAGTGCAAACGCTAGAATTCATTTCTTTGATTTTTAACAAAAGAAGCAATATCTCTTCTTTATATTCGATTCTAACCAAAATTATTTAATATTTTGCTGTCTAAGTCACCGCCAATACTCAACAATTTTACAACTTGAGTTTGTTGGGGTTCACTGTTTTAATGCAGGAATTGTAGAATTTAATGTAATGGAAGGATTATTATGATTAATTGTATTAATTCTAATAACTTGGACACAAATACAGTTTCAAAAGAAAATTAAAGAAAACTACAAAAAATATTGCATATCTGGACGAGGTTTTGATATGTTTCAGTCTTCTAAAAATGCGCTATTATGTATATCCTTCATTCTTTTGACTTGACCATTGCCACGTTCATGTAGTTTCAAATTTTATTTACTAGAGGGCTCGCAATTTTTTGTCGTAGTTTTTTTTTTTTTGTAGCTTCGAAGGACGCCATTCAGAGAGTCAGCTTTAAATGAGAATGATTGACATGCTTTGATGCCATGCAACACGTCTATGAGAAGAAAAAAATAATATTTTTTTCTCAAATTTTTTATCACATTCACTAACCTGTTTGTTTGTTCATTATTTTCTCAATCAAAATTAACGGCTCTGAATTAAAATTTTCCCAATCAAAATTTAAAAAAAAAAAAAAACGATTTTAAAAATTACCTGCTCGTCGCAATAAAAATGCATTAAAAAGAAATATTTCTGAAAAGCAACTTTTACAACATGAAATTTTCAAAAGTACTTTCTTCAAAAAGTTTTTTCAAAAAAATTATTATTTATTCCAGGCACTAATTCACGTATGTCACCTTGTAAATAGAACTTAAGCAATTAAATTTATTTTAGAATAATGAAAACAGTGAATATTCGTCCGATGAACTAAAGCTATTAAACTTAAAAATAAAAAAATAAATTTCATTGACGTTTTCTATTCGCATTTATTTAGATTTTGTATCTTCTTGATTCCCATTAATCAATGGTAGGATCAAAAGCCAGAACAATAAATTTTTTGTTATATTATTTTGACATTATCATTATAGTTGTTTGTTTTTTTAAAGCAAAATACAATTTTACGCTTACACACACCCCCAGCTTAATTTTGTTTACGGATGTGGAAAAATTTTTAGATCCCAGCAAACAAGTTTGATTTGGGCGAAAAGGATAATTTTGTCATGTATTAAAAAAACCATAAGAAAGAAGAAATTCTTTAATTAAATAGGGAAACTAAGAAAGAGAATGTTATGTACTTTAAACTATTAAAAAATGCCCCTTTTATCCATGATAACTTGTCACTTGTGCTTCATCGTTACATGATAAAAATTTTTTTAAACTTAATTTTGTAATATTAATGCGGACCAGATGTAATATCAGAATATTGTGGTTACATCCTATTAAATAATTTAATTACTGTATGATATATTTGTGAGCCAAATACTTCTTTGTTCTGATTTCAAAATAAAAAACCGCAGTGTCATATTGCTCTACTGTTGGATTTTATTTTATAGTTTTAATGAAAGTCTGTTGTCCATTCCAATAATTATTTTTAGTTAAGCGAATTTCTGGTATTAAATTCGAATTTAAAAATAAATTTTATAATAAAATTGAAAAAGTATAACTTTTTTCATGAGTCGAAACCTATTTTTAAAAACACTTTATAAAAACGGTTTTTTATTTTATCTTTATTCAGATATTTATCAAAAATCTCATTCTTACTTTCATGTTTAATTAAGACCCAAAAACAACATTTGATAGAAAGCGGAAAATAAATAATTAATCAAATATGTTTTCTATAGTAACTGCCCTTCATATCATAAAAAAGTAAAAAATGTCTGACTTTGTGTTTGCTGGGTTTCATGATGAGCAAAATAAAAAAGTAATTGTTTTTTTTTTTTTTTTTTTGTGTGAGTGTATTGTTCATATTTTTTAAAGTTTTTTTTTTTTTATAAGTTTTCAAAAAACATTCATGACGTAAATGATAAAATTTTTGGCGAGCATTTTGAAAACGAATTGAACACAGGAACAGAATTATACTGACCGAGAAACCCACACATTCTCCGTATCACACAGGCACACATTCTGTGTTTACAAAAATGTTATAATTTTGTGGAATGTTTCACACCAGTTCAGAAAGTATGGGTATTTATTTTTTTTTAATTTATTTTTAAACTTGGAGGTGAAAAAATTTTTAATAATATTTTTTTTTTTTTTTTGTTAAATTTCTTCAAAAACATTTCTGACGTCATATTGTTATTTTGTGTGAGTTTTTTCTTAGAGGAGGTTTAACTTAATAACAAGGCACATTAATTTTTCTTAACTGTGTGCGACTTATTTTTTGATCAAATAAATAGTCTGAATCGTAATATTTACCAAATGGTAGAATTTCTCATAAGAGGTGAACAAAAAATCAAATAAATCGTAAATTTTGAAAATTAAGATAAAACCATCATTTTTTGGGATTAACAATTTTGTTAAACCGAAAATTATTTCTCATTGTAGGTTTGTGTTCCTACAAAAAAACACAAAGACCATTTTGACAGAAAATTTTTAATATTTGATCAAACAGTGGTCAGTCAACTGTTGTTAAAGACAGCTGATATTAAATAGTTTTTCAGAGCAGAGTAGAAAAATGTCTAAAATAAAATTTTTTTTCGCATTACATCTATGCATATGACTTTAGCAGAAGCAATGTTTTAACAGTGCCACTGTATCCATTTTGTAGTGGGAAATAGGATACGTCTGACATAAAACACATAGCGTGTGTTAGGGGTTTTACAAATATGGAATGTTCATTCTTACTGGAGCATCAAATTTACCATCATGAACATCTTCCTATCTTGACGCTCTAGTTCTAGAATTAACTCGAAATATTGTTAACGTTTGGGAAAAGCTTGCCCCGCCTTCCCGAAAATATTGTATTTTATTTTTACCGAAAAGTCGGTTGCAATCACTTTACAAAAAGGCAATATAGTACGTACAAGACGTAGACCGAAGCTTATGTTTTAACGGCCGTATTCATAAGAACTTCAAACAGGTTAATAAACCTAAAATAGACAGATGTTAATAAAACTATATTCATAAACGATTAATAGTCTAAAAATCCTTTAAACCATTTTAAAAACCAAAATAGGCGGCATGAAATAAGTCCTTACGAGTTATCTTTCCAAAGCCAAAATGAAACTAGTCCCCAATTTTTTTCATATAAAATAAGGCCCCAATTTTGAAAATGAAATAAGTCCCCAATAAAATGAAATAACGTTCCAAAGAAAAACGAAATCACGCCCCAAATTCCAGGTTCAAAAAACGATTTTTTTTCGGCCGACCGCAAAGATTTGCTCCTGTATGGTACGACCAACAGCGGCTTCGCTTTTTAAAGATTTTCTGCAAAGACGGCCTTCGGCGGGCACAAAGTTTTTCTCCTCTATGGTATGACTAACAGCTGCTTCGCTTTCTAAGGATTTTGTGCATTTCAAAATTTTGTTTAGGGTTTTATTTTATTACATGCCTTCATATGAAATAAATTCCCCATATCAAAATGATATAAGTCCCCAAAAAGAAGAAATAAGGCCCCAAGAAGTGTTGTTGTTGCCTTCTGTACATTTTTGTGGGGATTTATTTCAATTTGATTTTAGGTATTTATTTCGTGGGGACTTATTTTGTGCCACCTTAAAATATTATTGTTAGGTCTGCCCTTCTTTAAACAAAAATAAAATGAATTTATTATTATTTATTTTGTTTGAAAGATAAGAGGTTGTCTTGGGGTAGCAGAGGTAATTTTAAGGGGGAAATATTAAATGAAAAAACCTTCTGCAACCCATATTTTTCAAGTTGCTGACTTTTACAATTTTTAAAAATATTTTATGATATCTCAAGCACTTTGTGGCCGAATGGGTCAATTTGGGTATCGTAACTGAAAAATTCCTACCAAACGCGTTACATATCACAAACTCGTTGTAATAATAATAATAATAATAATAATAAACTTTTCAAAAAATATATATAAAAATGTCGCCTTTACAAAAAGGAACAAAATTTTTTAAGGAGGTGAAAATAGATACATAAGTAAAGTTCAATAAAATTTAACTAGTTTTAAATGGGCGAACATTCTCTTTTAAATATTTTTCTAAAGATCCTAATAATTTATCAAAAATCTTTCCTATGATACCTATATTGTCTCATTCTACCAAAGAATATTTGAAATGTTGCATATTTTATATAAAATCTTTGAAGGTCTGTAACTCTGAAAATGTGAGGTTTCGTAGGATTTTTAACATAACATTTTCTTCATAAAATTATTTTTTCTAAATTAATTTAAAAAGAACATGTATTTTTACTAAAAAGATTCTTTTTTTGCCTAAAATATATACATATAAAGAAAGAACCATTTTCGTGTTAATGGAAAATTGGTTTATTTAAGCTTTTAGTAATATATGATAATAGGTGTTGCCAGGTAAAAATGTTAAATTGCTTAAAGTGTAGATTCTTTCAAATTTTATTGTGTGTTCTTTAATATAAATTTTCAAAAACGATTTATTGAACGAAATATGTGTAAAAACTATTAATAGCTTTAAGCCTTTAATATTAACTTTTTATGAACTAAACCGTAAAACTCTATATTAAACAAGTAAGTGAAAAATAATTTTGAATTATATTTTGAAATAAAATTTAATAAAAATAGTTTTAAAAACAAACATGATTTTAAATCAGACATGAGAACTATTAATTGTTAACTATTTACAAATAATTTAAACACATAATAAAATTTTTTTTAAAGCTCAATGAATTTGTAGTATAAAAATTATATTTAATTGCAAATAAAACGAAATTCTACTAATGATGACTTTACATTCGACTTTCTCTAAGCATTAAGCTTTAAAGTTAGTCAAACAAATGACCATACTTGGGACGTATGGCTTCAGTGCAATTTTTCAAAAACATATGAAGTTAATAATACAGTTTTAAATTGTTGTAGTATAATACGATAGTACATCCGATAAGACAATGTGAGGAGGTTGTGAATTGAACATACTTTTTTATAACATGGTAAGAAATTTTAAGATTTTCACGTTAAGTCGATTAGTTTTAAGCAATAAATTGCTTGATTATTAATTCGAATATTAGCTTTAAAACCGACCTCAAAAAAAGAAGGAAGTTATCAATTCGACTCAATATTGATTTTTTGGACCCTTCACCATAAAAAGTGGAAAAAGGGTATAACTAAGTTTGTCATTCCGTTTGTAGTTTCTACAATATTCACTTTCGACCCCATAAAGTCCATATATTTTGAGTTCTAAAACCGACTTGCCAAGATGAGCTAGAGAAAATTTGCTTGCCCTTAATTTTTCCTTATCATTTAGACTAATGAAGTAACTGCAATCAATAGAACAAATATAAGGGGCGACATAGAATTAAAAAATAACTAAAAATCATCAGGAAAAAAATTTACGCTCGCCTATATTTTCGGAGTTATGGACCTCCAAACTTTTCATAAGAAAGTACGATTGTGCGTCATATTTTTAAGATTTCAACATGGGTATCATTTATAAGCTTTTGAAGTGATCTTTCAGAAAATACAAAAAAATTGTATAAATACTTAAGCCATTAAGAGTCGATGACATTTTTATATAAAAAAGTTTTTTTTAAAATTTTTTTTTTTTGTTTTATTGGAGTTAATTCACTAAACGAAATTTATATGGTGAAGGGTATATAAGATTTAGTATAGCCGAATATAGCGCTCTTACTTGTTACTTAGTCAAACCAATTTTGAATATTTTTTTATTTGGAAGGTTATGCTTACAGATTAATTGTATTTTAAAAATAGTTCGTAACTTGTGATATTAAAGGGTGTCACCATACAACATACATGTTTTCTGCGTGTACTATGAACCGTAAAGGGCGTCACTTTAAAATTAAAAAAAAAAACTGCGTATCAATTTAGCATCCTTTAATACAGGATAATATAAGAATAAATTTAAAAATTAAAGAATGTCCCCACAGGATGTAGATTGACCTTGGCTTTTCTTTTGAACCATTATAGATAAACGCTTGGCAATCGGACAAAATGTCAATTACTATGATCGTTATCATAACAAGTATGAATACTCAAAATTATAACCGAAAGAGTGCTCCAATAGTTCATTTAATTTGATGTATATGACCATAATTTTGAACAGTTGTAGACAGACGGTTGAAATTTACAAAAAACCTGTATTGATAAGTCTGCCATGACAACAAGTATAAAATTTGAATATGGAAATTAAAGGCTGTTGCCATAATTATTGAAATTTTACTTTAAAATTAGACAGAATGTCCAATTTCTTCTGATAATTAAAAAAATTACCAAAATTATGGCAAAAAAAAAAATAAATAAATCAATTAATAGTGATTTCTTTAATGTGTTTTTATTCCTCTAAAATATATTTTTTTAATAACAAAAAATGAAACTAAGTTTTTCTCTGTAACAACTCGGTTTTAGGAAATTTTAAGTTCAATATTGTTAATGTTTAATCCTTGACAAACTAAAAGTCAGTTAACCTTGAGTATTTTGGTTTTTACTATGGTTTACTTAAAAAAATGCAAACCTCTTTTTTAGGTTTCTAATTCAATAAAAGTGATTTGCTTTTTTATGATAAAAAATATTTTTTTAATTTTCCTAAAAATATTATAAATAGAAAATTTCTTAGAAAACTGGAAAAAACCCTTTTTGTTCCCTTAAACTGAATTTATAAAAAAAACAGAGTATTCAGCTAAAAAAAAAACAATAAACCTTTTATGACCAGCCACAAAAAACAGAAAATATAAATAACATTTTGCACCGCAAACAAACACAACTCATTAACAAAAAAAAAACTGCTTAAAAAAATTATGGAAGACCATTAAAAATTAGTTAAAAAAGAACTTAAAAAAGGAATTAAAAAAAGGAGTTAAAAAAGGCTTATATTTTGTAAGTAATAAAATCAAGGTTAAATCAAAGAAATGTGATTTAAAACAATTTAAGTTGTGTTTCCTCTAACATAACTTGACATTGGAAAGAGAACATAGAAAAATTATGTTGTAAATAAAGATTTCTGAAAAAGGATTTATTTAAGGATTCTGCTACAATTTGTTGAAAGCGTAAATATTTCCTTTAAAAGGATTAACAGCAGTTAGCGACAAATTGTGGAAAATCTGTAGGATTTATTAATGTTTTGATTTTGCAACTAAACAAAAACGCCTATTTTGGATTAAATACTCATACAAGAGTAAAATCTCACTTACACTAATGCACGCACATGGTGAGTTAATCAGTCGTCCAACCAAATAAATTGACCAACTATGCGTAAAATATCCTGCCGAGCGTGGTGTAGGGATTAAGTACCTATATTGCGTGTATGTGTGTGTATGTGTGTGTATGTGTGTGTGTGTATGTGTTATAGCTCTCTTTAACAATATTTGTCGACATACCTCCTTCATCAAAAGGATTAAACAGATTAAAGCATGTCCGCGCGTCAAACCCTTACAACAATTGTTATGACAATTCTTTTGTCATTGTTTGTTTGTTTCTTTCTTTCTGTGGCAACTGAAGGCCATTTGTAATGCAATCAATTTACATACAATTATGTTAATTTGAGAAACAAAATTCACTTTTAGTCATAAACTCATAAAATAAGCCAACAATTTCTAGTTTTGTCCTTAAGTTAGTTAATTTTTGTTTTTTCTGAAATTCCTTTAGGTTTGGCTCAGAGACATAGACTCGGTAGTTTAAATTTAATTTGTCAAACGAAAAGTTAAATTAGTTTGTCAACTCTTTATATCATTGAAACAATTAACTGAAGACCCAAGGTCATAGGCAACTTTCGACTAATTCATCAACCGCTACATTTGAACATCTACAGACTCTTAAGCACAAATAATATTAAGGACGCTGTGCTAAACTCGTTTTCATATCTTAATAAAAGAAAATGATCTACAAATTTAAAATTGTTTTTATTCTACATACTCTTCACCGATTTTGTGTGTTGTAAAGGTAAAATCCTTTTTAGTTTTTGTATTTTATTTTATTTTATTTTTTTTAATTTTTCGCTGCAATTGTTTTAGTCAAAAACTCAGTTTTGTTTTATGATCTCGTTGTTGTTTTACTGATCCAGTAATCTAGTTCGGTATATTTTTAGCGATAATTTGGTTCTTTTTTTCTTTACCCTTTTTTTCCTTTTGCTTAAAGAGTTGAAATGTTCGTTATGCTCTGATTCTTGTTTTGTATTTCTTTTTTCTGCTTATAAAATGTTTACCAATTTAGAATATTAGAGCAAAAAACAAAACAAAAAAGATCGGGATAAAGAAATCAGAAAAAAAACACAATAAAATTGGATATTTTCCCGGAAATTTTTTATTTCCTGAAATGATGAAATTTACGAGATCGTTAAAAGGGTTTTTAAAATAAAAATAAAACAGGTAAGAGTGCTACATTTAGATATGCCAAATCTTAAATGCCCTTCACCATGTATGTAAATCTAGTTTAGTGAAGTAACTTCAATCAAAAAACAAATAATGAGGTGACGAGAATAAAAAATTTTAAAATTAAAAAAAAAATTACATAAAATCCTATCGGCTCTTAATGGGTTAAGGTTTTTTTTTTTTAATTTAGTATTTATTGAAAGATTTCTTCAAAAGCTTTTAAATGATATCCATATTGATATCTTAAGAAATATGATGCACAACTGTACTTTTCTATGTAAAAATATGGGCGAGCGCAAATTTTTTCACTTGATGTTTTTTTTTTTAACTTTTTAATTTCCTATCGCCCCATATATTTATTTTTATAACCTTCACCACAAAAAGTGAAAAAATGATATATATATATAAACATAAGATTGTCATTCCATTTGTAGTTTCTACCATATCCATTTTTGACCCCATAGAGTCTATATATTCTGAGTCCTTATGCATAGCGAAGTCGATTAAGCGATGTCTGTCTTTCCGTCCGCGTTCGTGAAGAAGAGCCCTAGATAGGCTAGAGAAAATTTAAGTACGCTAATCGATAGGACGTAGTTTTAAAAATTTTGCTATTTAAAATTATCAAAATCGGTCCATCTCCTTCGAGGTAGCGGACGAAGCACCAAGCCTGCCTCTAATTTTTCCATAGCACTTGGAAAAATGAAGTAACTTTAATTAAAAAAGCAAAAATATGGGGCTATAGAGAATTAAAAAATAAGAACAAGCATCAAGTAATAAAATTAGCGCTCGCCCATATTTTCTGAATTACGGGCCTCAGGAATTTTCATAAAAAACTTCAATTTTTAATATAGTCAATATGGGTATCATTTAAAAGCTTTTAAAGAGATCTTTCAGTAAATACTAAAATTTAAAACAAAATGGTTAATCCATTAAAAGCCGATTGCATTTTATGTAAATTTTTTTTTTAATTTTTAAAATTTTAATTCTGTGCCACTTCAATATTTATCTTTTTTATTGGATTTACTTCACTAAAATAAATTTGCTTGTATGGTAAAGGGTATATAAGATCCGGCATAGCCGTATATAGCACCTACTTTTACCTATTTTAATTTATTATCTATTTAATACAGGAATGTTAACACAATAACTGGATACTTATTATTGCAAAATAAAGCCTAGTACTCTGTAAAGTTTTTCATGCGGAATGCTGCCAAACTACATACATAAAAAAGTTTTGAAGAAATGTTGCAGACGTAGTACTGTGTTTTTACTGTAGAAAAACATATGAAATGTTTCTGGCAACATTTTATCACGGCTGTGAAATAGAGCAAAGAGGCATTATTTCATGCGGACCTTTTCAAACAACAGCTGATCATATGTATTTTGTTTACATTTCTAAAACAATGTTGTATACGCGAACACAATAAAACGTTAAATTTTCTCCAATCAAGAGATAGACACCACATTTAAAATGTCAAATTTTCCACATGAAATAATCAATGTTGCTTAACAATTTTCACAAATATGAACAGAGTACCAGGTTTAAACCAAAAATTATATTATTCAAGCCATAGCGAATTCATGTACCAGGTGATAGTCAAGACGAATCAATTTTCCCGAATATCACATCACATATAAAAAAATAGTATTCTGATTTTTTTTATTTATGGTTTTGCCATGGTGATAGTTGCTGATATAAATGACAAATTTCATATAAAAACTATAAAAATTTATTATTCTGAATCTTTTTTCTAATAAAAAATGGAGGAAAAAATAAAAATGGTTTGTGAATGTTTGCTGTGTTTTTTGTATATAAAACCTGTTGAGTTTTTATTGTGTTTTGCTTTGTTGATTCAACGTAGTTCTCATTTAATCAACTTGACAATAGATATAAGACTTTCTAGTTTTGAATACAAAATTTGGGTAAAATCCACTGATGAGCTATATGAGCAGTAGTGAAATGGCCATATGGATATGCTTTCCCCGCAGCAATACATTTCATTTTGTAGTTTTAAATAATAAATATTTCAAGAGAATATCATAAAATATTTATATTTGAAAGAATCAAGCACGATTAAAGTAAATTATAATAAAAAAATTTTTATTTTAATTTTCTTATTGTAGTTAAATTTTTTGTTTGGTAATTTTAAACCTAAAATTCAGAAGACAAGAAATTAAATTATTTTTTTTTTTTTAGCTTCGAAGTTTTTAAATATTTAAGAAGTGCGTTTTTAGAACCTAGACACAGTCTTTAAATTGTAGCAATTCCCGAGTACTTCCCTGGTGTTTTGCAATACATAAATAAAGGAATACCTCGCATAGTATTGCTTCGATCAGTACAGTTTCTCTACAGTACGGCTAAAATATTAAGGACAATTTTTTCTTGGAAAAAAATGTTTCAAAAAAAAAATATTAAGTTATGATAAAATTATAAATTGTATGTTACAAATGATCGTTTTTAATCGCGATTATCATCATCATGTGCTTTAACCTCATTTAGGGGTAAAGAGCCGAATGCCTTTTTTAGTCTGGTTTCAAATAGTACGGCAAAATGGTGGAATCGATTAACTGAACTATGCGAGGTATTCCTGTAAATTAAATCATTTTTTGGATTCTTTTAATATAATAAAATTTAAAACAGTTTATAAAATAGACCCTGAAAAATGATCGCTCAATCGCAGGGTGAATAACTTAAAAAAATGACGGCAAAAATAATGACAAATTTTCTCATAAAAAAAAACAAATAAAATAAAAATCAACAATAAAAGTAAATGAATCATTTTTATGCTGACGTAATTGTAAATGTTAAAAACTAAATTTAGTAAATAGTTAATACGCAGTAAAAATCTTAACAAATTTAATTTATTTTCTAAATTTGTTTCTGACTTTTTATAGACAAAAAAAAAAATGTCAGAGAAATGTATCATTGTGGAGGGTGGAGGCATTTTGTTTTCATTTTAACTAAATCTATTTTTAAATAATTCCACACAATGCAAAAATTATTTTTGGACTTGATAGCAAAAACAAAAACACATCAGTCATCAACTACTCTTTGTTAAGACAAAAAGAGGATGTGTGTTAAAATAAAAAACAATCAAAGAAATAATTGGAAGTTTATCAAATGCAAAAAATAAAAATAGATTTCAAATACAAAAATAGTAAATGAGCACGGAATATGCAAAAATAGTTATGAGTACGTGTGCCACATACTTGTGTTGCAACGAAAGCCATGAGAAACAACTGAGAAAATATTTTTGTTGCAATTCTTGTGCCAAACAATCTCCCACAAGGCAAACGAAAGTGATCAGAAAACTACAATTCTGTAATTGTCTATAGAGACTTTTTTTGACTCCTGTCTTAGGGGGGAAACATATTGAAACAAATATTTGTAATTATTATAGAATATTTATAATGTTCACAGCAAATATAGCCTTCAGGCCTTTCGGTTAGCCAGTTCAAAATAAAAATGATTTAGTGAAATCAAAATGTATGTGGGTGTGTATTTTTGATGTTATTTAAAGGAAAATAAAAAATACCCAAAATGAAACCACGCGCCTCGACAGCATTCAATACTAAACAAATTTATTATTGCAAGAAAGTACTATTCGGTCGCTGCAGAGGGAAATAGGAAAAAAAAAACTACAACTAAAATAAAAAACATTCACATGTTTTATATCAATTGCTGGCTGTGGGTTGAGGTGGGAGAGTTCTTTTTTTATTTCTACATTTCTCATCGTCTACAGCTTCTTGGTGGTTTTTTGTGTTTTTCTTATTTTTAACGTTTAACGTTGTACACTGCATGTGATCGTTAGAATTTTTAAAATTATTTTAATTGCCATAACAACAATTCATTGAATTTTTGGCCCTCACTTGAGCATAAAATATAAATTCAAAACTGTACCAAGTCACATGTCTGCACAAGGAATATTTATTTTTTTATTCAGTTGAAAGAATTTTGCAAGTTGTAAATTTAAAACAATTTTGTTGATATTTAATAGTTAATAATATTAATAATATATTATTGTTTAATTCATAATCTTGCTTTGTAGCGTGTTTGATCTATTAAAATACACTTTTCTTTAAAATGGCTGTGAACGTTCAATTTAAATATGTCATTCATAGAGTTGTACTGTTAAACAGCAGAAAATAAGAAACGTAAAACTGGATTGGTAACATAGAATTAAATAAAGTAAGAGAATTATGAATAAGTTTTACACAATTTAATATTTTAGGATAAATAAAGGTACGGTCACATTAGACAAATATAAATTATGGGAAACAATTTTTGTTCTTCTCAAATAATTTTTAAAAAAAATATAAAATCCTATTCAATATAACAGGTGAGATATCACATTTATTATAATAAAGATCTTCATTCATAATGATACATGTTAGGAAAGATTTTATAAAGGTTTGAAAAAATAGTGGCTACGCTTTTTTGGTCAAATATTTGACTAATCTGACCTCCGCTTAAGAGTCAATTTGTAGTCTTATCGCGTTAAAGCTATTTATTTATTTAATAATCATTTCCTGCACAACATGACTACGTCTTATAATTACAATACAGGATTTCGTGTGTGCACTGATGGATGGTATCCAAATTTAATAGAATTTAAAAAAATCAAAATTTAAAATTACATCAAGTTATTAAATTAATAACAAAAATGCATAATAAAAAATATTTTGTTTTATTAATTAGTTAATCAAGAAGATTTAGAAGGAATTTCCTACAAGATATTGCTTTGTTGTTTATTTGTTGATTATATGAAGGAGCAATTCAAAGACGAATAGCTGTAATAAAAAATTAACATTCGGAAATAATGCATCAAAATTTTGGAATAACAATTCTTTTACCCCTTGCTGACCTAACAAATCTTATATTCTTAAATAGGTAATTCAGTTCTCCAATGTAAAACATTTTGTTGAAATAAAAAATATCTTTGATCTTAAAAAAACTTTTAAAAGTACTTCCAAAAAGGGTCTTTGAATAGGCAGAAATCTCGTAATGCTTTTTAGTCCATAAATATATCTTATGATGCTGTTATAAAAAAAAAACATCAAGTTTCATGTCACTTATGAAGTCATACTTAGAAAAGAACTCACGTCCGTCTGTATGTAAGACTTGGTATTAAATAAGCTTTTGCAAGAAGAATTCCTCCTTTTAATGGTGTAAAGTATAGCACGAACCATAAGGTTCTTAGCTTGACATATATTTGTCCAACCAGTTTGTTAATATTGCTTGCCCAAGTTAACTTACTGTTGAACCCTTCACCTTTTTTTGCTATTTGTACATTATCAATTTTCATGTTGTCTATTAAGATGTCATCTTCTATTATTGAAGTGACTGTTTTTTTTTAAATATTATTTTCTAATTTAACAAGCACTAGGTCAGTTTTAAAATAAAAATATTGTTTATTATTTTTTTATTTTTTCTTTCAATATTTCGCCACACCGTTCGGTGGCATCTTCAGGAAACAATATTATTAAAAATTTAATTTTTTTTTAAATTAATTTAATTAAAAAAATTGAAAAAAAATTAATTTTTAATAATTTTGTTTTCTGAAGACACGCAACGGTGTGGCCAAATATTGAAAGAAAAAACTGACCTTATAAAAATAATTATAAAAAAGGCCAAAAACATTAAAATTTAAGTTTTTTTGTAAATTAGAAGGCATTTAGATTTTTTTTTTTTGGATTTAATCAAAATCCATTTAAAGATGCCCATCGACGTATACTGTTGAAGTCAGAATTGTGTCTTGCAATCTTCTCCATAATTGAGGATACTGGACTACTTAAGTGTAACTGAATTTCATCTGGGTACATGTCGATATTACAGTACGATAAATGCCGCGATAAATCATTAGCGTATAATGAAAATAATATTGGCTTTGTTATTTATAAATATTGACGGAATTCTTTTAGTAAGATATGACTATATAAAATTGAAAAGAGTCCTAAGCTCTGTATCAAATGCCTTGGAGTGATCAAGTAAAACTTCAAGACTCATACTGAGGACTAAATATTCAACTAGGTCCCATGTGTGGCTTTAATAAAAGTTTCCAAGAGCATAAAATAATATTTTATAACTATATTACAAGTTTCCATTTCCGACCCTATAAAATATATTCCCAGTTATTATGCATAGCGATTGAGCGATTTCCTACTGTCCATCTCTCCGTATATATTCATGTTGAAATCAACTATGCCAAGGCACTAGATGAGCTAGAAAAAATTTAAATATGGCAATCGCTAAGACATAGTTTCGACAATATTGCTGTATAAAATTAGCAAAATCGGTCCACATATTTCGAGGCAGCGGACGAAACACCAAGCCTGCCTCTAATTTGCCATATCATGGGGAACAAATTTATTTTAGTGAAGTAACTCCAATCAAAATATATGGGGCGATAGAGAATTAAGAAAAAAAAACGAAAGAAAAACCCAAAGAAAAAAGTTAGCGCTCGCGCAGATTTTTTGAGTTACGGGCCTCTGAACTTTTCATAGAAAAGTAAAATTGTGAAACATATTTTTTAAGATATCAATATGGTTATCATTTAAAAGCTTTTAAAGAGATATATTAGGAAATACTAAATTTTTTTTTAAAGTCCCTAATCCATTAAGAGCATCGGCTTTTTATGTAAAATTATATTTATTACTTATTTTTTTTTTTTCTTAATAATTAATTGAGCCGTTTATTTTGAAAGTGGCATAAGTCACGTTTTCAAAAAAAAAAAAAAAATAATAATATTAAAAGAAAAAAATTTAAATGTTAAAAGCTGCTGGGGAATAAGAATCTAAGATAGAAGTAAAAGTAAGTAAATATTCTCGAGATTTAGCCTTAGTGCTTCAAAAACCTTTGAAACACAATACTCTTAATTTGTATATTAGCTTAAAAGCAATGTGACTTATGTCACTTTCAAAATAAACGGCTTAATTCTCTGTCGCATTTATGGTGAACGGTATATAGCACTCTTACTTGTTTAGACCGTTATTGGCAGACGCTAAAAATTTACACACAGTATGTATCACTATGGCCACTGTTATCCAAAGCTTGACTAGCAAGCTTTTTCTGTGTGGTCATACTAAACCAAATATGGAAAGGGAATGGGGTACTAATAATATTGTCCGATGGTCTTTCGCCCTTTTCAAACATAGTTTTACCAACTACATCCATTTCCTTATCTTTTTAACCGTTAAACTTGTAATTTTCATGACTTATCAAGAGGCCCAAATTATATCCAAGCAACGTTCTAAACTCGCTTGGCAGACAATGGCACTTTTAGCCATTAAAAATCACTAACTATCAGATTTATAAAAATCCGTTTTATTTACGAATTAATTTCGTTCTTCAATAGTGAAAAGTAGTTTTAAAAAATAAAAGTATATTTATTTTGTTTTTTTTTTTGTATAAATTTTCATTTTGTAAACTGTTTGAACAATTAATTAAAATCAAATACATATAAATTAATTTGTAATTTTACTTTAGTTAATTTATTATTTACAAAACCTTAAGTAATATTTGTTTTAAATATAATTAAATAATTTATTTCATTTTTATATGGGATTATTTCTTTGAATATTTTTCTATCACATTATAAACGTTTTTAAAACAGTTTAGCTTTAGCTTTGCTATATTCATTTTATCCATCCTTGTTATTAAAAAAGTACGATCGATATACACCATTTCCTATCAAATTCTAGGAACTAATTTGGATTCAAATTGCATATTGCATTGTCTAAATTTAAATATAGAATATTTTTTAAAAGTTTTTATAATATTCAAAATTGAATAAAGAGGAGTATATTCAAATTGAAAATTGTATATGAGAGATGTCTTTTTTTTTAAGTAGAATAAAAAGTAAAATATATTTATCTTTCTTTTAAGCAAATCAATCCCGATTCCTTCAAAAATTTGTAAAAGAAAACATAAAATATTAAATGTAGTGGATTTTATCCATATTTTATTTAGAAATTTCAAGACTCTTATGTCTCAAACTTGATTGATTAAATGAGAATTGCAACAAAACAAAAAATTAAAATAATATTTTTTTACAATAACACAGTAACCATTGTAAAAATGAAAGATTTTATGAAAAAATATAAAAGAAATTAAAAAATAATTGACAAAAACAAAATGTGCAATTAATTTTAAGATTCTTTTATTTAATTCAAAATGTTTAAGTAGAATCTACTGAATGGCATTTTGAGCAGGATTAAAATAGTCATTGCATATGCTTTCCCCACAATATTAAATTTCATATTTTGTAGATTAATATATTTTTAAGAAATAAATATTTCACCAGATTATCATAAAATATTTATTTATTTATATTTTTTTTTTTTTTTTTTTTTTTTTGAAGGAACAAATTTACCATTTTAATAAATTTCTTATTCATTTTCTCACAAAAATTTTTATTCCAATTTTGCCAATTTTCTTTTCTGGCTGCTTCGATGTTTGAACAAATTTTTTAAATTTGACTATTGATCAAAACTAAATTTTTTTTTTATATGTGTAAAATCTCAAATAATATTAAATATATCACTACTAATAAAAAAAAATTTTGTTAAAATTTTCTTTGTTTCTAATTTAGCTGCTCTTTCTTGTACATTTGGAAAGTTTTAAAATTATCGAACTAGAAATTGTAAAACCAGAAAGAAATTTCTCTTATTTTAACTAAAAATTGCTAGAAAATTAATCCGTTAGATTTGAGAAGTTAAAATTTTTTTAAAAGATTAACAAAATTTTGCTAAAATATTTTATCAACTTGAAATTTGTAAGCTTTATCGAATAATATAAAAGGCATGCAGCTTTAATAAGGTTAAACCTACAATCAAATTAGAAAAAAAATAATCTTTCTGGTCCACCTGCATTGACCTGATTTTATTTATAAACAACTGTTTATAAATGAAAAATATTTCAGAAGCACGGTTTGGCTGCATCTCAGTTTTTAATTCTGTGTAAACAGCACAAAACTCTTATGTTTGATATCAAACATTTTTTGTTAACTTTTTAAAATTTTTTAATAATTAAACTTATTCCAAAAAAAAAAAAAATGAAAATTCAGTGTAAGCGATTTGATAAAGTTCGTAAGTTCGAAAGTTCTTTAAAACCTTGTGTTTGAAACAACTTAATCGGCCCTATTCCCGATGGTGTTGTAGTTTGAAAACGAAACAAAAAGGACAAAGTGGCATCACCGTTGTCGTTATCGACATTTGTTATAAATATATCGGAATTATCCATATTGAAGCGGGGATAGTAACGACAATACAACATTCTCTCTCTGTCGCCATCATTATTAGCAACGAAAATTAAGCGACCGGAATAGACTGGCGGAGAAGTAAAACAACACAAAAAAATTTTAAATGGTTATAGAAAATATAAATATTAAAGAATGTTTTTATATGAAACTAAAGCTGTAGGACTTGAAATTCAAGAAAAAAAAGAAGCTGGTGAAAAATAAAACTGAATCCAGAGCAACAGGAGGAGGCACTTCAGTTCGTTTCTAACATAGAATCTAAAATCGCAAATATTATAATGCTCTGTCGTTGCATCCTTCGATTTGTATTGATATTTTTTTTGTCATCATTTTCACTTGAACTTGAAAAATAAAATTCAGTACCCGTCATTTTTTTGTTAAATGATGTTACAAAATTATTCACAAGCTTTTTAGAAATTTACAAAAATGTCAAAAACAATAACGTTAAAAAATTACAGTGCTTCCACACTTGATTAATTTTTCTTTTTGTTTTTAACAATGTTTCTTCTTCGGTTCAATATACTACAAGAACACGAACTAAGGAACGGAGCATTGATAAAAACGACAACAACTGCTCTATAAACTACAACGCCAACGGGAATAGGCCCGAATATTTCAAATTTAGTTTTTTGCATTGCAAATTTTCCCTAAATTGATTTTTGGAAATGGTGTAAATTACGTGTATGACGCAACATATCGAACGTAACTGATTGTCAGCTTGATGGCACTTTGTTAAGTATCACACTTATTTGTTGCTTTTTTGTTTCTTCTTTTTCTTGTCACTACGAGTATTTACAGTTTAAGGCCATATTGATTGATACTTCCATTCTTCTTTGGATAATTCTCTTTAAGGTTTACGCTCGGTTTATCAGTCGTTCACATTTTTAATGTGTTTGGTGTAAAAACATTGACCACACTATCCCAGCCACAGTCAACTAATTGATGGGGCGTATTAACATTCCAGTCTAGACCACAAACGAATTCCGTATGATGTTCATGAATTTCAATGGCATCTAGAGAAACACCAAAGTCCCATATTCTTGAAAAAGAAATAAATAATTAAATTAAAATAAAATAAAATATAAAATTTAATTTTCTTATGTATTTTTTAATTACTGCCATTCCTTTTATAAAATAATATTTTTATTAAAAAAAGCAAAAACTAATTTACCTGGTAGTAAAATCATAGTTTGCTGATGCCAAGACTGTAGCTTTGTGAGGTGAAAAGGCTAAACGTCTTACGGCAGCCTCGCCCGAAAATAATTCAAACGCATGATGACGCATATTTCTTAAATCCCAACCACGCACAACACCATCAGCACCGCCTGTCACTAAAATATTCCGATCGAATTGACTCCAGTCCAGTGATAAAATTTCACTGTCATGAGCTGTCTTCACGGACATCAAAGGTTTACCTGAAAAATCAAAAGAATTCCATAAGTTTAATAAGCCGTCAGTACCTACACTAGCAAATATATTAGCAACTAAAGGTGAAAATTTTGCACTATATATAAGATCAGAGTGACCGATATACGTGGCTACCGACTTCTGGCGATTACAATCCCACAATTTAATCGAACCATCCCAACAGCCTGATAGTATCTGATGATAGTTCCACTTTTCGCTCCAATCCACACTGTACACCTCGTTCTTGTGTTCACGCAAACACATTACTGGCTTTTGTGGCAACTGCAGATCCTTCCTAACATTAACATCCGTTTCGAAAGCCACATCTAGGCCAGACCATATTTGCAGTGAACCATCACCCGAAGCAGTACAGGCGATATTGTTGCCATATGGACACCAAGCTACATCAAAAAGACCATCAGACCATTCGAGACGTGCCACCTCGGTAAGGCCCTTGTCGTTTGAAAGCTGTAAAAGAAATAAAGAACCACCGCCGGCTAAACCATAAAGTTGGCTGCAAAAGAAGAGAGAATGTTAAGCCTTTTAAAGTTGCTATGCAAAGGAAAATGTAATTTTAAATATTTACCTCGTAGCTAGCAGCAGTCGATCTGCTTCAAATGTTGAAAATTGCACACTATAACCATGACGTTCAGCTGTGGTGTAGGTGTAGTACATGTTCAAACTGAAACAAAATAATTTTTTAATTAATATAAAAAAAGTAACATTAAACAATTTTTTTAGTTAAATTATTAAAAAATAATTTATCTTTATGATCAACTTTGAGATCCAAATATTGTTTAGATAATTAATAAATAATTATCTCGTTATCAAAGATTACAACTTCAACATCAATGATCTTAGATTGTTTATTGTGAACGTTTCTCTATAACGGTTTTAACGATATAGAGAATATCGAAACATTTTATCCCATCGTTGTCTAGTGATTTCCACAACCAAAAAATAATAACCCTTAAGATATGCTACACTTTCTTGCATATAAATATCAAGCAAGTAAAAACATAAATTAACAATAAAACCTCTCAAGAACGAATTGTTACACTGGGGACAGTGTTGCCAGTTTTTTTTGAGCTTTCTCGCTAAATAGCGTGTGAATTATCGACAAATATCGTCAATATATACAAATATGAAATATAAGTTATAGAAACAATTTTTTTGGCCTACTTTTTTAATCATAAAATATAAAAAATGCATTGCTTATAACAATCTAAAAAGTTTTTATTCAAAAAATTTTTAATTTAAGAGCATAAAATTAAAAAGCTTAGCTGAAAAAATTGAGGTCAATTTATGTGTAGAATGTAAGTGTTAAATATTAAAATTAAAAAAAATTATTTAAGAACATACATATCAATTATTAATTCAAAACTTTAATACACATTTTGTTAAATGTTATTATTGTCTTTTCTTAATTTAGTTTTAAAAGAATTCATTTTAGAAAAAAAATTTTTTCGACACAAAAATTGCTTGTGGAAACAATTAACATATTAAGAACGGCCGTCGGCAATTCCAACTAATAAAAGAAAGTTTTTCCTACTGTGTTTCATAAATAGCAAATGCGTAATTAGATTCTTCAAAATTTTTAAAAACTTCTTGAACTGGCGAAAATTTAATTTGAGATACAGAGTTACAGCATTTTGAAAATAAAAATAGACATATTTTCTAGTAAAATCAACTTATCAGCTATAGTGGAAACAGTCTTGTTTAATTCAGTTTGTATTTTTGTGCCAAATCAATGTTGTCGATATTCAAAAATGAAAAAAAACTCCTTCAGTTTTATATAAATTTATCGCCATTTTTTTTCTTTTTCCTTTTTTATTTTCGATGTCATTTCTGAATTTATTTTTACAACTTAAAATTTTGTATCCCACTGCTCTTTTCTGAGGCGCCTTTATAATTTGACATTTAATTCAAAAATATATATTACCGTAAATACAAGGCAGATAAAAAGGTATGTCAAGGATTCAAGGCATTTTTAGTCAACCTTAAACATATAAAGCTGCCATGATTTTTATTTGTATCGCAGTTAAATAAAATACCGCCAAGTATCTGACCTCTCACCATTTTAAAATTTTTAATGCCGAAAAAATAATTTTTCTCGCCACGATTGGCCATAACTGGCAACACTGACTGGTGCAGTTATAGCCTACAATATCGTTTAAAATATGCATATAAATCAGAGTTCAGAAAATACGCACATCATACACAACATGTAATATTTGAAAGTAGCACACTCATATTATTTTATGTGTGGTTTTTTTTGAAATAGTAATTCACAGTAATTCATAATGAATATAGTGATTTTTTAAATAAATATTGTTGAAACAATTGTCGTTTTGAGCTTGGAGCCCCGTAATTTCCTTTAAGTGCTTTTTTCAAATTGTCCATTTTTCGTTTGGCATTTTGGTATTTTTTTTTTTTTTTTTAATTTCATGAGTTTGCTTCTCACAGTTGATACATTTACTGTAAGAATGCCCTTTTAATTTTACTGTTATGTATTGATTTTTGTAGCCCCAGAAGATTTATTTTATACACATTTAATCGTGTGTATTGTATAACAATCGTGTGTTCGCTATACCTACACCTATATATGTTTGAACCAAGGTTTTAAGGGACCTCATCACAAAATTTTACTAAAATCGATTCAGCAGTTTTTACATGATGCGAACATAGACAGACAGGCAGGCAAAAATTCTAAAAATAGGTGTTTTGAATTTCATACCAATTACTTTGTACACCCGTTACTTTTTTTATTATATGTATAAATGTATATATATTCTTTTTTAAAACACGACACATGTTCTTTCTTGCCGAACACGTGTTCGTGTAACAACAAAATATTAAAAAAAAAAAACAAAAAAAAACTTGTCAGAGTATTTTTAGATAGAAGTCACTTCTTCGTGACTTTTTTAGATTAAAAACTCAATTTTACAAAAACAAAATAAATTATTATCAAATTAAGATCTTCTTACAATCACTACTTCTTCTCTACCAGAAGTTAATTAAAAAAAGACCCGTTATAATAATACAAAAATCCTTCCCCTTAAATTTTTTATATAAAGAGCAAATTTTTCTCAACTACCAAATGATAATAAGTTGATTGCTCAAAAATTTACAAAAAGAACTTGCATAGGCATCGAATATTGATCTCTTATAGGTCACAACTGTGACTCTACTAAGAGTGAAATAATTAATGTAACAGATAAACAAAAACACTAATGTCATTTAGTTTGATTTGTGCAGTGTTCGGTTATGTTAAATGCGTGTGAAAATTATTAAGAAAGATTGCTAAAAACTAATTGATAAAAAAAATTAAAAGTTGTACGAAACTGTAAGTAAATTTATGTTAACAAATTAGCTATTTATTTAAGCACAAAATATTTTAAGGTAAGAATTTTCCCAATCTCCAGCTTTCTGACTTTAAACATTTTTATTGCATATGTTAAAATTTACATTTTCTGTTTTGAAATAGCAGAACTCCGTTACTTTTAAAAGTTTTATACTCAATACTGTTAAATAAACTACCAGAATACTCAATTTTAATCCTTTTTAGAGATGATAAATATTTTCCCATTAGTTGTATAACTGAAGTGGTACATTTCTTCCCGATTGGGGATACTAATTAGATCAGAATTCGATACATATTATAATATGCGATATAATTCAACGATGTAGTAACTTTTTCGATAGAAAATGCTTGCAGGGATATGTAAAAACAATATGTGTATCAGGGCGAATAAATATACGGTGGGAGCAATAGCGAATTTATCGATTTTCGCCGGTAAGCTCCATATATAAAAAATCTGTGTTAAATTTTTTTTGATATGCAGTTTGACACTTGGGCTAACGGCGAAAACTAACGAATTCGCCATCGCTCCCACCGTATATTATTTCGCAATGATGTGTATGTTTCTTTGTGTTGTTTTAATCGAACGCCAAAAAACAAGTGTTATTTTAGTGTTGCTTTCTACGAGGCGGAATCTATAAATCTTTGAAAAATATATATTTTTTTAATTTACTCTCTTTAGTTTTGGCCAAAAATATTAATCAAACTATTTTATTTAAATAATTCGGAAACATTGTAAGCTCGTTGTTAGCAAATTTTAAACACTCAATGAGAGAACAAAACAAAATTCATTAAGGGAGAGGTTTTTCTTAAACTTTTTCATTCGGGTTTCTTTAATTTTAACATTTTTTATAAACCTACTTTATTCCATAAATGATTTTTTTAAAGTCTTTTTAGCTTACCCTCGCTTATCGATATTTCTAATTTATAGTTATCATTTGTTTATTTATATTATAAAACATTTAATTTATTTTATTTTTATTTATTTGTTTTGTATTTTAAAATGGCAATTAAATTATGTTTGCGCTCAGTTCTTCCGTGTTCTTGGCAGACCTTGATAAAGGTTAAAGGTTTACGAGCGCATAACACGGTTACACGCTAAACAACTTGACATTTGTTACATTTGTAGTAAATAATAAATGACAAGCAGTTCTAAGCTAAATAATGTTAAAAAAAAAAAATATCTAATCCCCAGCAAGTTGTTTTCCTAAACATATTCCAAATAGTGCTGTGTAAATGAAAAATTAAGTTGAAAGAAACAAAAGAAATAACGAAAACATTTACATGACTCTTTTTTTATTTTAGAATACAAATGGAAAATTTACATTTATTTGAAACGAAGGAAAATTAAATCCATTTAGTGTTAAACACTAAAGAAACCTTTCAAAAAAACTAACGTTTTGCTGGAAATGAGGAAAAAGTATAAAAGCAGGTGACAACGGCCATTTGACCGTATTAGTGCGAATAGTTTTATTCTTGAATTGAATACGGTGTGAAAAAAAACTTTTTTAATTTAGGAAAAGAAAAAAGAAACGTTATGGTCGTATCGGTTAAGGTCTTCAAAAAGGCTACTCCCAATGGAAAGGTAACTTTCTATTTGGGTCGCCGCGATTTCATTGACCATTTAGATTATTGTGATCCCGTGGATGGTGTGATAGTAGTCGATCCGGATTATTTAAAAAATCGTAAAGTATTTGGCCAGTTGGCCACTACATATCGTTATGGCCGCGAAGAAGATGAAGTTATGGGAGTTAAATTCTCCAAAGAACTTATTTTGTGCTGTGAACAAATTGTTCCTATGGGCAATTCTAATATGGAAATGACACCCACCCAAGAGAAGTTGGTACGCAAGCTGGGACCCAATGCTCATCCCTTTACATTTCATTTTCCACCCAATTCACCCAGCTCGGTTACTTTGCAACAGGATGGCGATGATTTGGGCAAACCTTTGGGTGTAGAATATACTATTCGTGCCTATGTAGCTGATTCCGAAGATGATCGCCAACACAAACGCAGCATGGTGAGTTTGGTCATAAAGAAGTTGCAATATGCTCCTCCTACTCGTGGCCAACGGTTGCCCAGTTCTTTGGTGAGCAAAGGATTTACTTTTTCAAATGGCAAAATAAGTTTGGAAGTAACTTTGGACCGTGAGATTTATTATCATGGTGAAAAAGTGGCTGCTACTGTGCAGGTCAACAATAATTCAAAGAAAACTGTCAAGAATATTAAAGTTTTCATAATTCAACATACGGAAATTACAATGGTTAACGCTCAATTTAGTAAACATGTGGCGCAATTGGAGACAAAGGAAGGCTGTCCCATAACACCTGGTGCTAATTTAACTAAAACACTTTATTTAGTTCCCTTAGCTTCGAATAATAAAGATCGTCATGGTAAGTAATTATTTATGGGAACTGGGCTTTGTATTTCTTTGTTATAAGGCCTTGGGCAAGCCTTGATATTTAATGCTATACAAATTGGTTAGTAACACCTCCAGCTTTAAAAAATTTTCGGAACCATGTGTTAGTTTACTTTGCGTTTATTAATTTATTTAACTTAATATTTTTATATAAACTTTCTCGTAATTAGTGCTTCGAATGTTTTTTTTAATGAAAGCGAATAATCATCAATGTATAGTTCTGGACTTCCCAGTCACAACGACTATTTTGTTCCTACAGCCTAGAATGCAAAATTTGCTCCATAGGCTGTTGATATCATTTGCTGTCTGATAGTTTATCTCCTAACCGATTATCACTTTTTTCTCCTCTTTTATCTTCTTCTTATTAACCTTCTTAGCAGACAATAAAAAGAAATCAGATTTCTTTGGATTCAAGTAGGCTGACTTTCAGCTGCCTGCCTGTCAATCTGAGGCCGTTATAAGTACTTCGTTTCTTTTAAAAAACCAGTTATTTAAAATAAAATTTTAATATTTCTTACCAAATATTTTTTGTTAATATTTTTTGAGCTCAAGGTTTTATTTTTTTTTTTTTTATTTATTATTGATATTTTGCAATCTCATTACCAGGATAAAGTTTTATTTTTTAACACATATTTTAAAATAAATATTTGCCCTTAAGTATGCAACACTATTTTCTCTTGTTAACAGTTCATTTTATTACTCAATTGAAAGAAATGTTGCTGTAAACATTTCATGTAAACATTTTTTAATTTGATATAAACATTCGTTAGCAACATTACTTTTAAAATAAATTTTGCACTAATATTTTTATGTGGACTTTAATAGCATTTTACACCAAAGTATAAACAAAACCAGAACACCGAGCCATTGTCTTAAGGAATTTTTATAGAACTTATAATATTTAAAAAAAAGTTAGTTATTTATGTAAAAATCTAAGGATAGACAAATATTCCCTATTTTCAAAACCTTAAAAAACTAACACAAAGAACTTTCGCTTGAAAACTCACTTTCTAACTTTCATTCAAACCGAGTTAAATTTTGAATTAAAAAACTTCACAGGTATTGCTTTGGATGGTCATCTAAAAGATGAAGATGTCAACTTGGCCTCTTCGACTTTAGTGCAGGATGGTAAATCGACCGGTGATGCTTGTGGTATTGTGATCTCATACTCAGTGCGTATTAAACTTAATTGTGGCACACTGGGTGGAGAAATACAGACTGATGTGCCATTTAAACTGCTACAACCGGCACCAGGTAAATTATTATTTTTAAAACAAAACTTTTAAAACTATTTTAATCAATAATTATTTTTAATTTATTTTAATATTTTAAGGTTCGGTGGATAAGAAACGTTCGAATGCCATGAAGAAAATGAAGTCAATTGAACAGCATCGTGACACAAAAGGTTACTATCAGGATGATGATGATAATATTGTATTTGAAGATTTTGCTAAAATGCGCAATAATAATGCGGATATGATGGATTAACCTTCCTAACAAACTGGCTTTAATTTTCTTGTTTTTAATTTCAAATTGTTGCTGTTACTTTTTTAATTTAGAGAAAAAAAAAACAAAAATAATTGTAATTAAAACGAAAGCATTAAGTTTGTTGCGGTACTTCAAATTGTTGCAATTTAATAATATAAAAATTATATATTATTTTTAATTAAGTTTAAACACAAAAATTAAACTAATAAAAAAATATTTAATGTTACAAAAGATTTTTTAAATTTTATTATTTTTTTTTTGTATAAAAACACTCACCAAATTTAAAATATTATTTAAAATTAGTTAAATTTATAAAAAAAATTTAGTTTAAAAATAATTTTTATTTTATTATTTTTTAAAATTTTTTAAAATGATGTATTTCTTTTCAACCTCAAAAGTTGAATGAGCTGTTATTGCCACAGTGGTTTCTATAAATTCTTCCCTTGAGTTTCTTTAAGACGTTTGGTATTTTTTTCTACTTAAATTCATCATGTAAAAAAGGGTTGTAAATTTTATTTATTCTTTTAAGATCTTTCTATTGGATTTTCCTTTCTTTTCACCCTTAATAAAAAGCAATTCCACCAATCAGCTCTTAGGGTGGAAATATTTAATTTTGTTCTTTAGACCGTAAAATGTTTGCCAAAATCAACAGTTTCTTTCATCTTTGGTAAAAGGTGTCTGGACAATAGAACTAGATTAAATGGTGGTTTTGCATTGTTAAAATTTCAGCCGTTATTTTTTATATACAAAATAATTAATTTGAAGACCTTGAAAGTTTAAAATTTATAAAACTTGTTTTTGTTCTCTACTTAAAGAAATGAAAAGTTGTTTTTTTTTTTTTTTGTTCTATTTTTTAACTGACTTAATTTTGGTTTTTAGCTAATTTTGTTATTTATTAAGAGCATGTAGAAAAAGAAAGAATATTCTCATGTTTAAAATGTGTAAAAGTTTTAAAATATTTTTTAAAGAGTGTGATAAAATGTATTCGTTTTTTGTTTTTGATTCAAGGACACACAGAAAAAAACTTCTGCACCCATTAAAGGTTTTATTTGTTTTCATATTTTATGTTTTAGTGTTTCAATTATATTTAATAATTATTTTTTTTTTTATTTATTTTTTTTTAAGAAGTAATTAAATAAATGAATTTCAACCTGAAACCAATTAAAGTTTTTTTTTTCAAAAATACTTTTTTATTTTTTCCTAACCAGGATTTAAACTTTTGATATAATAAATAAAATAAAAGATATATCCGCATGACACACATTATTTCTCTGTTTTTATTTTTATATCTTTACTCTTGGAGGGAAGGTTAATTCGCAACTGCATTTTAAAGAAGTCTATGTTTTAAATACAAAATTTAAATTAAAATAAATGTCATTTTCACTAGGGAAGCTGATAGCCAAATAGTTTTTTAAAATTTTAGATGCAGTGTCCTATCAGCTGAACAGTTTTCCCACAAGTAGCTATCTCTTACGTTAGATATGCAGAGTCTAAACAGTGAAAGAGCAAAACTTTAGTTCTTATTATAAATTTACTTTATTAACCTTATGTTTCATCGAGTAAATGTGCAGAAATATTCTAAGTCGGCATCGTAAGCCTTCAGCTAGCTCAGTTCGCACGGGATAACTTAAGAATTAATCTCACTTCCGCTTCAGATGTAAGCACTCTTATGTGCTATAATTATACATTTTAGAAAGTATTGGCTTATAGTTGAGTCAAGCCTCCAATTTCGTTTACTTCTCTGCAGGGTAAAGCGTTCGAAGATCTTTAATACAGGCCAGAATTCTTGCCTTCACAACTCCAGGATCGAATTTCAAACTTGTGTCAATAAAAAATTAAAAATGTGCACAGAAGCTTTCCTTTAATACCTCTTACTGTATATCGAGCATGGTTTTTTGCTGATTTTTTATGTAAAAACTAAAAATGTGTTTAAACACATTTTATTTTGTTTCTTAGTTTGGCACAAAATGTGTTTTAAAATATTTTTAGTTTTTACATATAAAAAAAAATCATGAGGAGGGGAGGTTAAGGAAGCTCCTATAGCTTTAATATATGCTCGATATACATGTTGGTAGTATCAAAGAAAAGCTTAACACTTCTAAATTAAAAAAAATATTGTAATATTTGCGCTCCACTTTTTAAATTAAATTTACCTTAAAAATTAAAAATATCACGTTAAGGTGTTTTATAATAAATAAAATGTGGAATTAAAATTGCCTCGAGGTAAGGTAAGACAAAAGAGCTTTTAACCAAATGTTAAAAGAAAATTAATTTTTTTTAACATATAAATTTCTGGAACGGGAAAAATTTTCCAAAAAATTTAGTTTTTTTTTTTCAAAAAAATGCCTTTATTAATCACGGAGCTGTGAAATTCTTTTGGACTTAAGAACTGGGGTTTTACAAGCCCGTTTAAGTTTTTTCAATTGGTTCGTTGCACTCTCAGGAATTTCTCAACAATTTAAAAATTGAATGGAGAGGGCTGGAGGGAGAAACAATTGCTTAATTCACAAAATCTTGTGTGGTGTATTTTGTATTGAATACACTTTCTGTTCATATGCTTGTGTATTATTGTATCAATTTTTTTTGTATATTAAACGTCAAAAAGCAAATAAGAAGAAGAAAATAAGTATTCAGAAGTAGGTTTTCAGGAAGTAAAATGGACAATAGGACTGAAATAACCAATTTTAAATTTTTTATGCGAAAAAGTATACTTTTGTTATTCTAAACAATACCAATGTCTTTTGTTTATTTTCTTCTTCTCAATGTGATATGGAATTCACATGTAGTTGATAACACGTTTACCAATACAACTTTTCAAGAACATGCAAAATAAAAGTGTCTTGGTGTATTGAAGTTTTATGTGAAAATTTCCAACAACAAGCATACAATGTTGTATTTTAATTGAACAATACACAGTATACACGGATACAAGGGGTTTTGTGAATTAAGCAATTATAATTTTTTACTTAATTTTTCTTTTATTTGCATTTGCTATAGGTTGTCCTTAAAATAGTTTAAAAAAATTTGCTAAAGCCGAGCTTAAATATAAATACGCAAAAAACAAATAAAACCTTTTTAGGGGAAATCCTTATAAAAAAGGTATTTTTAAATTTCTTTAATTCAGAGGCTTGTAACTTTTCAAAGAAAAGCGCTATCAGAACAAAACTTTAAACTTGTTTATCCTAAATTTTATTAGGATTGCAGCAAATGTCTTAAACTAATGAAAATTAACAAGCGAACTACGCCAAAAATGCCAAGTTAAGGTCTGCCAAAATTTAGAAAAAAAATGTAAGCCAATTTTTCTCCCAAGCTTGAAGGAATAACATATACATGTAAGCACATTTTTTATAGATTTTTAAGGTCTGATTAGATTAAAAAAAACTTTTTATTTAACATTAAAAAAATATATGCCTGAGGTACTTAACTTTACTAGACTACCCATAAGCCCCCGTTTACCCTAGAGGGCCGATCGTATGCAGGTTTATTGGCAAAAACCTCTGCTTCGCCTCTGTGAAATTTCATTAAGATATTTTAAGTAGTTCATGAGATGCCAAATTTTGTCTAATACAAATCGTTTTCAAACCACTGTGCGATGTGGCGAAATATTAAAAAAATAAAAAACAATAAATTTATATTTATAACAAAGAAAAAAATGGGACATAGTGTTTGATAAAGAAAATTAAATTATAAAGGTCAAATCAACTATTATTGAAGAGCAGGGGTTCTCATAAATTCCTGCCTACGGATCCCTAGTAAACTAATTTTTTTTTCGCGGACCCCTCTGAAGCCCAAATTCAAAATAAAACTTTTATTATTTTTGAAAACACAGTTTTTTCGGTTCTTCATGCGGACGCCTTGGATGGTTGCTACGGACCCCCAGCGGTCCACGGACCCCATTTGAGAACCGTTGTTGTAGAGTGAAAAATTCAATAAGTTTTTTTTATTGAAGTTTTTAGTTCTTTTTTTTAATTTTTTAATAAAAAAAAAACATTTTATCTAAAATACCTTTTGTTAAACATTTGCATAAAAACAAATTTAAAATTAATAAACTTGTCATTGTCAACCACAAATACCGTTAGGGTTAATAATTTCCTGCTTCAAGTCTTGTATAAAATGGCAAAATTGTGTAAAATACAGTTAATAGAAAAACTGCTTATCCAGCCAAAACAGTTAAAAGAAAATGTTGTTCATCAGAGTGTTAATAAAAACTCTGCTTATAACAGCAGCCTGTCAAAGCTCAACAATTCATCAGTCAAGTCAAAACAAGCCTAAAATAATTGATTATAAAAAATTTAAATTTTTAAATTCTACAAATATTTACCCTGTTCAATATCCATACAACAATCTGTGGACAGCAACACACCCAAAAACATACTCAAATGCACATGAACAACCTGTCATTGGTGTCAGTTTAGAAAGTGAAATATTACCAAAACCAAAAGGAGTTGCAGAGATAAATAAACAAACATTATCCTTGAAAAATAATAAAAATAACTATCACTTTAATGTCATAAAAAGGGCAAGTCCTTTGGCAAAGGATAAACAAAAATTACACTCAAAATATAATGTAAGAAAACAAAGAAATTTGAATAAAAATCATGATGATAAATTAATTGAGCAGAATAATGAGGTAATAAAATATGTAAATAATGAAGATGATCGGCATAATACAACAACAACAAATACAGCATCTTTATCAACATTTTTAAGTAAACAACCCTCCGTAAGGTCTTCTCATGAAATTCGATATTTACAGTAAGTGGGTTAACAAGATCACATTTATTTGTGATTGCACCATAATTTTATTATAATTTAATTTTATAAAAATTCTTTATTGAATTTTTCTTTATCATGATTATTGACTTTTTACGCCTTCTTTTTTAATTCTCTCCCTATTTTTTAATTATGCAAATTTTATTTGAATTTTCTTTTTTATTTTGAAAAACAAAAACAAAAAGTGATATTTTCTTTAATTATCCAAAACCACAACATGTTAACTTTGGCCATGTAGAGCTCTCACCAGTTTTATTTGAAAAACGTTTTGAGACCCAAAAAGCTGGCAACCGTTACAAGGGTGAAGTAAGTTTTTATTCTTTTTTCTTTTTGATTTTTGATTGTCTAAACATGACTTGAAATTTTCTTATTAAAATTTCGTTTAATTTTTTTTTTAATATTTTAAAGATGATGTGGTTGGATAATACGGGAGGATTTGCTCATCATTACTGGGATTTGGCACTGGGAAAAGTTTAAACTGAACAAAAACCAAAAGATCTTAAACAAACGTGACTTTTGAAATGTTTTGAAAATTATTTCATTTTAAAGCAAAAAAACTAAAAACACAAGATAAATTTTCCCAGAAATATAATTGCAGTTTTTATTATTTATTCAAAGCGTATTTGCATACAGAAACAGGGGGGACAAAGAAAATGTTCAAGATAATAATCTTTATTACAAAAAAGAAACAGCAATGAAATGAAATAAAATAAAATAAAAGAAAAAAGGTATCAAAATATTTATTATGCATTTTTGCTTTTTACCCTTTAAAATGAATGCATCTCTTGTTTAAAAAAAATTCGCATATGTTTCTTTACTTCATGAATTCTTATTTTCCTCGAGATTGTGTTTAGTATTATTTTGCTTAAATTAAATGATAAACTGTTTTTTTTAGAAACCCGTTATTTTGCATTAATATCTGCCTATGCATTTTTCCGTTAATATTTGTAACAAACCAACGGAATATATGTTTTAAAGTTTCGGTCAAAGATGGTCTACACAATAATGATTGAAAATAGAAATGAAGTTTACATTAATATATTCTACACTGCACAGTGGAGCAAAATCTAAATATTAAGTAAATAAATCATTTGTAACCGGCTTGCACCAATTAGAGGAACGTAAAATGTAAAATATGCAATTAAATATTTAAAAACTTTCTGCGCATGTGTAGTTGTTCAACTAAAATCAAATGGCAAAAAAAAAATCTGTAACATTAAGATAAAAGATATTCCACAATTTCCAAAAAATAAATTAAAAATCACTAAATTGGCATTAACATATAAACCAGGGCCATGGAAAACTTTCAGCAACAATTCGATCCCTAATTTCAAAATTTTGATGTAAAATAAGTCCAATTTAAGGATCTTCTACTTCTACAAGTATGAATAATTTTTACGAAATTTGCTTTAAACCTACACAAATGTAGTTGGCTTAATCAAGATTAAAAGTTTTTTAAAAATATCTTAAGGAAATTGTTTTCTATCAAAAAAAGAGGATTGATTGCTCTTTTAACCTCCTAATATACAAAAGTGAAATAATTTTGGAACTTTCAAGTTGAAAATCTTACAATTTTTAAGTCTAAAAGGATATAATCTTTAAATTTTTTCGAAAATATTTTAAATTTTACTCGCTAGCTTCCTGAAAAAGTTTAAAAAAAAATCACTGAAAACTGTATCCAATATTTTGAAAAAACTGGAAAATCAAACATTTTAATTTTAAAATGCTTATGACTCGATCATTTAAAATCATAAAAAAGAAGATTAAAATACCACTTTGTAGGTAACCAATAGGCCTTTAAGACTATGTAAAACTTTAAAAATCAGACAAAAATTTTAAAACTGCAAAGTACGAGATACCCAACTATGTGACCTCTTAGCGCCATCCCTAGAAAGTGGATGGTAACCAGCTTTTTTAAAACTTAAGCTCAAGAACTTCTCTGCTATGCTCATGTACAATTTTGGAAATGGCTGAGTTCTTTTCGAAATATTTTTATTCTGCCCCACTGTACACTGTGGGACAACCCCCTTGATTTGAAATTGTTTTTGAACACAGCGAAAGAGTGGAGATAAAATTTCATTTTTGTAGATAAATTTTTTTTTAACGGACCCATGTAACCATTTTAAATTTTGTAGAAAAGTATTATGATTTTGCTAGGTTCTGCGAGTAACCTTAGCAAATGATCCTAAATTTCATTCAACAATCATCTTCTTAAACACCAGCATTCACTATCATAGACAATCGCACGATTTAATTACACAAAAATCTGACAGAATTCTTTCTACTTTAAAAATCGTTTCAAAATGGCTCGTAGGTGCCACAGTATTATACAAAAAAGATGTAAAAAACAGATGCTTTAATTATTTTGTTTTTTTCTCCTCACTTCAAAAAAAATCAATTCTGATCACATAGAAAAAATTATTTTATGAATTATTTAAAAAGATTATAAAATCGTACAGATCTATCAAAAAGTCTGTCACACACATACACTTTTAATCCACACTATCATACTTTTTGGCCACACATGCAATTTTTGACAGATCGTATGACTGACTATAGGCCAGGGCACATAGAATCCGTCATACGTTTAACTTTAACAAATTCAACTGACAAGTCAGTTAAAATACATGTTTTCTTATGAGCGTTGTCACAATCAATAAGTGTCCGTCAACGCAAAGTACGAAAGTTGGTCAACTTTTAACTTTTGATGTACGTTGAATACTTTCATAGCTAATAATTGTTTCTTCTTTTTTGATTTCTTTTAACTCTTGCTGTGTTTCAATGGTATTTTGTGATTTTCATAAAATAATTTTGGTGGCAACAAATAAAATACAAATTAAATTTAAAAGTGTATAAAAGTAAAGAGCAAACTTTGATTTAATATCCGTCAGCAAAGTACTCATTGTGCCAACCTCATCCGTCGTTTCTTTGACTTCAGTTAAATACTTCAAAGTTCACCGTATGACGGAATCTTTGTGCCCCGGCCTTATTATAATCAATCCTGGCCTTTTCTGGCATTAAAAACCATCGCATGAAATTTCTTTTTGTGAAAGAAGAGTATTCTCTTCGTAGTGAAATGAAACAATGTTCGAAATCTATGGATATGTAAAATAAACATAAGTTAAATTCATACAGGAATTTAGATGATGTTATTGCTTCTTCTTATCACGTGAGTTTTATCTTTTTTTATTAGAACGCAATGTTTATGCTTGCGTTCTGTAAAAAGTATTTAACACATGAAGCTTCTTATATACCTTCGCTGTATCTACATAAGATAACAGACAACAAAATACATAAATACATAAATGTAGGTCACTTTTGTCAAATTTACTAATAATTACTTCACTGAAAATGTTCTCACGAAAAAAAGTGGTCAGTCAAGTTTTTCTTGCTTCTCTTAAATGCATTTGCCGTTTGAATATGATGATCCTTTAAACGGGTCATTTTAAGAAAGTCCAATAATGTTATAAACAAAACAATATTAAAATACATTTTCCTATTGCAAACAACTGTTTTTGTTGTGCTTGTAAAAAAACCAGTTTATTAAATGACTTTACAAGTGAAGACGGATCCGAAGATGTCCCACCGATAGTATGTAATTTTAAAATGAATTCAAGGGTTAGATGAAGCATTGACAAGACAACTGAATAAGGGTTGCGTTACAAGTAAATGTTAATTTCTATCTCAAAGCAAAAGAATGGGGGTTTATTTTAGTTAAGAATATAAACTCCCAAGAATAAAATAAAAACTATTTAATGAAGCAAGAGTTGAAGTAGAATAAATGACCGTGTTACAGCATGCAAATTTTAGTTTTAAATTAATCCAGCTGGTGTCTACATACAGAATATTAGACGGACGTAGGTTTTCGTTTATAATAATTTTCTTTGATAAATTCTAATAAACAATTTATTGAATATTGTGTCTTCTAGTTGAATTTAAAAATGGATAAATGTTAATGAAGATACATATAAATGTATGTTTGTATGTATGTGTGTATTTATTATGATTAATATTAAGCGATGAATGTCCAGAACCGGTTTCTTTTAAGGTCATTTAAATGTTGATTTAAACAATTTACCCCTTTTTTCACATCGACTACGACCACGACTACTGTATACTTTTATAATAACAATATTTATTCAATTTACTTTATTTCATTTTACTTATTTAATTTATGTAAGGACATTGCAAAAGGACATTTACTCATCTTGTGTTAGATTAGGTGAATCGTCTTGGCAGTGATATTTCTTGATGAGTGTGTGAAAAGATTTTCTCACTGATTTCAATTCGTAATAATTTTGTATGAATTTAATTTATGCAAGATCACTCACCAACTAGCAACCGGTTTGACCGGTCCACAAACAAAACACACAAACCAACGAACCAACCAAACATGCATTCATGTATTAAATAAACGGTGACCAGGAATAGATAGACAAGACATTAGCAACATGATACTCATACAAAGGATATTTTTGCTTATGTGATGTGTAATGTACTCACTGCTTCCACTCATTGCTGGCCTTAAGGAAATAAATTATTTGATGATGAGAAATATTTTATGTGAATTTATTTATTTATTTATTTATATAAAACTTTTAATTAAATGTATGATGATGCATGTACAAAATGTTAAAAAAAAAAGAATTGGGGAATTTATAAACAGAATTAACGCTGTTGGTCAAATGATTTTAAAATATTTTCTTCTAAAAAAATTTTAATGCCTGTTGGCGAGCATCTAATAAATAATGAAATTTTTTCTTTGAAATGAAATAATGTTCCATAGATCATAATGTTATTGCTTTAACTACAAAAAAAATGTTTCCTTCCTAATGCTGATATTGTTGATGGGGATATTGGGGTTTCAAGTTATAGTCTTGAGCTTTAACTGGTGCATGATGAGGACGCAGCAGATGTTGTTGCTGCTGTGGCGATGGTGTTGGTATTTTGACTACAATATCAGTTGGCTCTCTTATAACTTCAGCCTTGAAACCCTCTTTGGGATCAGCGGTATATTTGACGGTGCGTATAAAACCATCCGAATCGACTACAGAGTAGCTGCCCTTAATCACAGAGCCATCACGAACCTCTTTGCGATTTTGGTAATTAGTGAATTCATCATCTTTAACATCGAAACCAAATTGATATGAAGAGTTTTGCTATAAATAGATAAATTAAAATTAAACAATTAAAAAAAATTTTGCCAAAAATTAATATTTAAAAAAAACACATAAAAGATTTTTAAATTTGCCTTCAAATTGTAAAGAATTATTTTTATAAAAAAGTTTCTTATTATCATAAGATGTCTTTTAAAACAGTTGTTTTAAGAGTAGAAGTAAACATGAGGCTGCTAGTAAAACTGACGACTGTAGAAACTGATCTACCCCTGACGACTTACGTTAAGAACATAAACAAGCTTTATACCACAGTGGTGGATTCCCGATTCCCCTTTGGATACGCAGGTCTTGATAAGAGGAGATATTACTACATTACTTTATCGCGAAGTTAATGCCAATTATTGCGGAAAATATGAAAACACTTTCGGTTTTGGAAAAGTGCCGTTGAAATCAACTCGTTGCATTTTCTTATTATACCAAAATGATGTAAAGTATGAATGTCTTATACAAATGGTTCCAAGTCACAGGTTTCGTAGTTTACTCTAAAACTTTATACCGCTCTGGTTTTACAACCAGACTTGCATGCATTAAGGTTGACACCTGGATTAATTCATAGACAATTGCAGAAGGGGAAAAAAGTGACAGAGAAAGTGATGTCTACGAAGCGATTTTTTAAATTGGTTCATGAATCGAAGCTGAATTTTCTCTTCATTAGAAGGCGCTAAGGGTGCTCATCCGGAAAAAGCGTTCAATTACGCTATCTCGAAGAATATCACAAAGACTAATGTGAGCTAATAAAAGTGACTTAAAGTTATTGAATGGGTTAATAAGTAGACGTTGTGCTTTTCGATATAATCAAAATACGCATTGTAATGCTAAGATCAGAATTTGCAGACTTAATGAAGTATACGATGACACTTAGCAGCGTATTCTCTGTGTATGTTCTGCTTTGTGATCTCGCCCAAAAAAATTTCTGGAAGGTTCTCTAATGATTCCAAGGATGTAAGAGATTTCCCACTAAACAGGGTTAACAGGTTTTATTCCTTGCCTAAACCTTTGACGGTAAATATGAAGACTTCATTAAAGCTCCTATGGGTCACGATACTAATGGCCTTTGACGTGATTAATTGATGGATCGGTTTTGTTAAAAAAAAATTATTTTAAAAACAACTCTCAAAATGTACCCTTTTGATTCTGCTGCTTTTAATACCGCAAGCGAAAAATTTATTTCTTAACGAGATGGCTGAGCAATTTAACAAAAGGATGTTTAAGGTCTCAGAGCTACTGCAGAAACTACTTGACGAATACTTGCCGTGCGCCACGGCTGAAGAAAAAACAAGTGAAAGGACGACCGTCTATCATCACCGACATTAAATTAGAGACTATTTCAGACTTAACCAGAAGATTAGAAAAAAAAATCCTTTTGGATAAGTAAGTTTCTGGGAAACCTAATTAAAGTTCTCTTTTAAAAATTTATTATAATTTTTTAAAAGAAACAAACAAATTTGCAAAAAAGCCTACCAAACTCTCTAGCAGCTGTTTTTATTTTTTACGCAAGTAATTTTATTAAATACAATTGAAAGTGGGTGTGCAAGAAAAATATTTTATGGCTGTGCGTCTGTCTGCCATATTGATTGCCTGTATGTAGATCATATTAATAAAAGATAAGCTAAACGTGTCTTATGTAAAACGCAGTTTTGAAATTTATTTAGAAGAAAATCACACTAACAAAATAGAAAGAAAAAAAAAACTAAACGCAAAATCATATTTAAGAGAATGTCTGTAGCTGCAACGGGCGTTTACCTAGAGTGTGGTTTAATAAAAAAATATGTCGATGGAATGGTTGTGACACGCACAACTAAAGTGACTATTATTATTACCAATAATTATTATGCAATTGAGATCATATTGCACATACACACACATACATATAGAATACATAGAAAAAAAAACTAAGAGAAACACATTTTTATACTTCTTTCAAAGTGCGTTACAAGTATTTTTGCCAGACTTAACCACCGCCAAACCAATAACCGAATTAAGAAATAAAGAAAAAATCAAAAACTTGTTAAAAACTAGAGCAAATATGAAAGTTGAAAATATCACGTAGCAAATAAACAAAAAATATAAAAATATTAATGGGTGTCTAATATTGCAATCGGAATGTTGAGAGTTTTTATAAAGAATCTCATCGATATGACGTTTTATTTGCCTTGTGATCAAAATTCAACCATGTTTATTATGGAACAATTTTTTTCTAGTTTTATTTTATGTTCACACTCATGTTATAAAAATCCATCTGTGTATTTTTGGAAATGTTTGGTAGCAACTTAATGTGTCATTTATTTCTTAAATACTTAACAAATTTAAATGAGATAAAGGCGGTGCACTAAAGCTCGTCAATATCTTAAACTAACTAAAATCGGTTGACAAACAGTGGAAAACAAGGTTCCTGCAGTTCTATTTTTGCGTATTTATATCTGTGGTCACAAGCAATAACAGCTTAACTCGTTTTTTGCGTTGCGTTAGATCAGAGAATATCGACTTTAGCTGTATAGATTTTAAGGTATAAAATGCTCTGTTTTCAAGCTACAATCATAAAACTTGACTTGCATTACAGATTCAAGTGTTAGAAGTATAATTATAGCAATAACTCAATTTGTTCTTAACTAGACTTAAGCTGTTATTGCTTGTGGACACAGATATGTAGACAATCTTATTGTATCCGGCGTTGCCTTGGTCGAATTTTACAGCCTTTGATTTTTACTATTAAATAATTTATATTCCATCATTAATTTTTTTTTTTTACTTTATTAAAAGCATTTCACCTTGGTATTCGTATTGTTCGGTTCTTTCATTTTAACTTATTTTTGAAAGATTTTTATTCTGCAACTCCGCTTGCCATTATTATTAAATTTCTTTTAAAGAGAAGTAGCACTTTAGGCAATAATACCTATTTAGTTATTTTCGTAACAGTGCTACATTATTTAGGAAAGGGATAGATGAGAAATAAGACAAGGGTGAAAAGAGAAAGATGGAAAGTTAGTTATTTTGCTTCGCCCGCGAATATGCTATTAAAAAGTACCAACGAAGGAGGCTGCATGTTTAGTGTTAATTCAGAATATGTATTTATACCAATAAACAGAAAAAAACCGCAGGGGTTGAACCCTGGTCAATCAGGTTTGTAGCCAACGTGTTTACCACTTCAACTACAGCAGTAGTAATTCACACAATTTAGTAACTCACACAATTTAGTGTCATCCTCCTTAATATTATTTTAAGACAGGATTTTACTTCAGTTATCATAATATTTAATAAAATTTAAAATGATTATTATATTTGTTAACAATAGACAATTAAATCTTCTGTTACAAAATACTGAATGTTTTATTATGTAAAACAATAAGTCCATATTTTAATTGGCGTCTAAGTTATATATTATGAATGTGACTTTTTTCTTTTTGAGCCATCACTATTACTTTTCCTCTGAAAATATTTAAAAAGCAGATCTTTAAAATGAGCTTCAAAATAAGTCTAGGAAATGTCGTGTAATAAAGATATAAAAATAATTTACCCATATATGGGTCGATATTTTATTAATATAGAAATCAAACCACCATTTTAATTTTTATGATAAAAAATCTTGCAATAAATTTTGCTTATATTATTTTACTATAATAATGAGCACTACAAACTTTAATAATTTCATGCCAGTATTACCAATTCAGCGATTTTCGTTCACAAATGATTATTAGCATTTAAGACTATAACAACGATTAAGCATTAAATGATTAAAGTCTATAGTATGAGCTTGCTGTTTGCATTTTTAATGTAAACGCAAACAAAAGAGCCATTCGTTTTCCTATAGACAAACAATTATCAATCACTTGATAGAAATTAAAAGAGGCTTAAAATTTGAAAAAATGTTTACTGTTTATGGTTCTGATACGCTATTGAAAACATAAGTAGCCTGTTTTACCATAGGGACAAATATCAACTCTTGTTTCAAATTTTATTTAAATCGATTCAGTGGTTTAGCCGTGATGGAAGCACGAACAAACAAACTTACAAAGAGATTTACTATTATTATTTTTGTAATAAAATTCTTGTAATATTAAAGGCTTTAAATTTTACTCTTAAGTAATTTAAATATATTTATTATTATTATTATTTTTTTTATAAATCTTTCTAAAAATCTTTTAATTTACCCTGAACGAAACATAAAACTAAAAAAGGTGGCAGAAATGCAAATCACACAAAAACAATTGCTAGTATTTCATGAATTTTTAGACATTAAATTATGCCTTGCAACAAAAAAAAAAAACAATGTTAATTGTCTTACAAAAATTACATTGAAATGTTGAATCCAAAATCTACAATAATTAAAAACTACAATAATTAAAAAAAAAAAAACCTAAAAGGTTATCAACACAAGGTTGTGCTTAGGACAATAAACAATCGTTTTTTTAATTGATTATCAAAAAGCGTATAAAACGTACAAATCTAAAAAACAATTCAAGAGAGGATTACCATTAATTTAGTGTACCCTACGCAATGCCACTAAATTATCGAAGCTTCATGAATATATTTCACCTTTACAGACAGCTCACATAAATTATTACTAAGCTCAGATACAAGACCACCACATAAGTATTGAAGAGAATCGGCTGCAATAAAATTACGGTCAGATTAGTCAAATATTTGACCAAAACGGAGTAACCACTAAATTATGGAACAAAAATGTTTCCTTCCCAAATACTTACAAATATAAAATCCAACTCAATACAAAAGGTAGGAAAATACATTAATTATGTTACTAAAAGTGCCTACGACTTCGTCAGCGTAACATTTCTATTTTTTTTTAAATAAAATTTGAAAAAATGCGTTTTTAAACATTTGTTATAAAGTTCTGTAAACAGTGTTAAAAGTTTTCCATTTGCAAAAATAAAATGTACTGACAACTGTTCACATTTGTATCTCTAGTTTTCAAAATGACATATTTTTATGAAACAAAACGTATCCTATATTTGAACAAAGGCTCACAAAATTTTGTTCAAATTCATCCAGCATTTTTAATGTAATGTGAACACAGGCAGCCAAAAATTCTAAAAATAGGTATTTTGTATTCCATTTTGATTACTATCTACACCAAAACTACTAAACCGATTTAAATGAAATTTAAAACCCGTGCCTTGTCCCCATGGTAAAATAGCTGACCAGGATCATTTACAGTTACCATTTTATTCTGATAGATTCTAAATTTTAAGCTGCTTTTAACTTCTATGAAGTTAATGATAATTGATTATCACTATGCAAAATGATGGCGCTTTATTTGCTCTTACATTAAAAATACTAACAAAAAGTTCAAACTTTAGACTTTAATAATTTCATGGCTAATCGTCTCAATAGTCTTAAATAGTAACAATCATTTGTGAATAAAATTTAACACAAATTTACCTATTAAAACTTTTAAAAATACTTCGTTGTAATATAAAAATTAAGCTTCAAAAATGTTAAACTGCTAAATTTGGCATAAAATTTATAAAGTCTATTAAGGCATAATTCGTTGTAAAATTTTTCATCGTTAAAATTAAAACGGTTGTTTGGTGTACAAATCAAGAGCTATTTAATTACAAAATTAATTACACGACATTTATATAATAAAAAACAGTCAGTACTTTGTAACCGTAGACTTAATTACCTTTTATCAAAAAATACAACGGTCATTCTAATTTGAAGTAAAATCCGGTCGTGATAACTGTGTACACAAGCAACAACAGCTTAAGTCTAGTTAAGAACAAATTGAGTTATTTCTTTAATTATACTTCTAACATTCGAATCTGTAATGCAACTCAAATTTCATACTTGTACCATAAAAAACTAAGTATTTTTTACCTTAAAATCTAAACAGCTAAAGTCGTTATACCCTGACTTAACGCAACAATATTAAAATTAAAAATGCTGTTGAAAACTTAAAGAAAACGAGTTAAGCTGTTATTGCTTGTGGCCACAAATATATTATTTAGGTGGATGACAGTAAATTTTGTGAATAACTAAATTAATTATAATAAATTCATGTTCGTATACGAAGTTGCAGAATAGAATTCCTTTAAAAATGAGTTAATTGAAAGAACCAAGCAGTACGAATACCAAGATGAAATACTTTTGATAAAGAAAAAATAAAGAATTAATAAAGGAACAAAAATAAATTAATAATAAAAATCAAATGATAATTTTATAAAAGAAGTGAAAAACGCTTGAAATAAATGCAATCAAATTCTTTATTTGCGTACCTTTTTACAGAACTAATAGATTGTATCTGAAGGGTGAGGACTCTTTTGTGATATTTTATATGTTATCATCTAAATTATTCTTTCTATTGAAAAATATAGTGAACAAGGCTATAATATATTTTAAAGTGTCTGGAAAGCGACTTCAATTCGACCCAGGTGTAAAGCTGGGTACAATAACAAAATGTTTTTTTTGTGAGTTCAAGTATACTTAAAGAAGAAGCGTTGTTATATCATGGCTCTGTCACCATACTTAAACATGGTCGGTTCGAACTTAAAAAATGTTGATAAAATTTTAAACAAAACCTTATTTTTAAAACTATTCCAAGATTTAAGTATTTATATCTTATATTATATAAGTGATATTTTGCATTTGTTGTTGTGTTTTTAAAGTATGACTTGACATAATCAAATGATGTTTGGTTTAAAAAAAATATTTTTATTTAGCCCTGGAAGAATATTTTTCTATCTGTGATTTATTTGTAAGCTACCGATTACAGCTCAGTGTCACCTTAGAAAGAAGAACAAACCGGTCTTTATTTTAATAAAAAAAATTATATGTTACTGTTAACGCAAACTTCCGAAAATTCTTAATTGATTTCAGTGAAAATTTGTGAGCTTGTGAGGTTGGTTGCGCAATGAGAGGCTGGAAAATTTTGAAACCTATAGATGGAGTTGATCTATAGTTTTTTACTTATGAAAAAATTACTTTTTCTGTGGTTGATTGTCAAGCTTCGACAGTGTGAGTGCTTGTGAGTGTATGTGAGTTGCTTGTCGATAAAGATTGGTACTGTTATTGTGCTTCGAAAAGCAACGCTGCTTCAGAAAATATTTTTTGAGCTTTTAAGCTCATATAATAACAACTATAGAAGTACAACCATGCCGTAAATCTTAAATGTAATCATAGTTTGATATTTAAATTGATGTTAAAATTTGTGGCGATGAATTAGTCCGCTGACTAAATTTAAAAATAAAATTTTTTATTTTTCTTAAGACCTCTAATCATAAGACGGAGCTCATGTCAAGCTCACACTGTAATTTCTTGCCAAGTAAGGAAAATGAAAAAGGGAGCTTACATTTCGTTATTGCCCACAAAAAAATCGTTTTTAGTACAAATTAAATTATTTGTAGCCAGCCAAGTTAACACAACAAAAACATGTAGTTAACGGATGGATGATTGGAACTTCAATTTTAAAAATTTACAACAACTTACACATTCTTTCTGATGTTAACAAGAAAAGGCAGTAAAGAACAGAAATCGAAATGAAACTGAAAGAGAAACTGATTTTGAGTGTTTTTTTATTGTTTTCTTGCATTCGCAGTTTTATTTTACTTTAAATAAAAGTAGGTTAAGGTAGTTTTAAGTTGGATAGTGATAGTGATGGTGATGGTGATGGTTGTACATACCAAGATTGGGTGCAGCTTAAATGTTCTTATGAAAATTAATCCATCGATTGAATATAAAATTTATTATGACATGGTAAATTTATATTATTGCTTAAGGCAATAATTGAAAGGAAATATGTACTCTATGTGTGTGTGTATGCATGCATTTGTATAGAGTTTTCAACAAAGAATAAAAACTGTTTTGTTTTTCTTTACGTTTAGATTTTTTAGAACAATAAAATATGACCAGCAGACAAATAAGTCTGTTATTTGGTGTGCAAATTAAAAGTTTATTAAAAAATTCTTACTATGAGAGTTAAGTATTTATAACGTTAAATGTAGAATTAAAATTATTTTTATAAATTATTTCAAGCTTAAAAATCTTTAGCACAATGTATAGTAAACGAAGGTCGAAAAAGCTTTTTCCAAGTTTTATATTTAAATTATTTTATTCAATTTAAGCATTTTGGTAAAATTGTAAAAATTATATAATTTTGAATTTTCTTTAAACACGAATTGACACTAAAAAAAACTACAAAAATCCATAATAGAATGGACAAAGTTCTGGGAATTTCTGTGTGATAAGAAACGAGGTAACAATACGAAAATCATAGATAAAATCCATGATATAAATATTAAAAGCATAAGTAAACCAATTTTATTTTCAATGAAACCATAAACCATTGAGCACTGAACTTAATCAGGCGAATCATATTGAAGAATAGAAATTCTCGTCTTTTAATGAAAATATTATTTATCATATTTAGCGACTCCTTAAGATATTGCTTGGGTAAACACTTGACCGGTTTCGAATGTTGGTTAAATATTGTAGATGTTCGAATTCTGATGAATTTTTTATTTTTTGCTTGAATTTTAGTGCAAAAATTTTTTTTGTAAAAAATTAGATTTTTATTATTCAGTTTTTTGCGAATTTTTTTATCATTTTTTCTAAAATTGGTGAAATTTTAATTTTTTATATTTTGGAAAAATTATTTTGGCAGCCTTTTTAAGGATTTAATAATTTTTTTTTTTTGGAAAATTTTAATTTTTGCTAAGATAACATTTTATAGTTAAATTTAAACTTATTAAACGAATCTTGTTGAAAATGTGCTACTTTGTTGAAAAATTGTAGTTTTTAAGTAAATTTAATTTTTTTAATACTCAATATTTTAAAAAAAAATCTGATATAAAATATTTCGAGTTTGTTTTTTATTTTTTATCATTATTATTACTTCTTTTTTTTTTTGCAAAAGGTTTTGCGCAACTTTTATTGGTCGAAGATTAAATATTTAAAAAGAAAAAAAAAAAGTTTTTTATTAAAATTTTGGAGAAAAAAAATAATTTTTTTGTGGGAAAATGTTATTTTGTTTGGCACAATTCCGATTTTTGAAAGACAATATTTATATTTTTTTATTTTTGGAGGTTAAAAAATTGTAAATTACGATTAAATGATTTAATTTAAATTTTTCGTTTAAGCTTACTTTTTTGCTTCTAGTTCGTGAGTACGCTTTTATTAATTTTTTACTATATTTTTATTTATTTATTTATTTATTTTTATTTTTATTATTTTTTTCTTAAACGAGTGTAAATTTTTTTCTCTCAGTCACTAATCACAATTTTTTTTTGACTGGTTTAAAAAGAACGAACATAAGATTTAATATTGTCTTGGCGTCTCATGATTTATTTTAATTTTTTTTATATTTTTTACAACTGTTTTAATTAATTATTAAAAATAGTATTAACAAGATTTAGTTAGTAACAGGATTTGTCTCATTTGAACCATCAGAAACTTGTAAAAATAATTAAGTTTTTTTATTCTTAAAAAAATACCGATATTTTGTAAAATATAGAAAATAAATTTTAAAAACACATTTATTATTTGTTTCCAATACTTGATGGGCTACGCCTAGCTTGTTTATGTTAATAATATTAGAGAAAAATGCATTGAACTTTGAAATGCGTTACTACAAATAAAAAACAAGTTGGCCCAAAAAATAAATTGAGAAAAATCCTGTAATATTTTGCATTATAAAATCCAGCTTTCACATTTAATAAATGCAAAGGTTAAATTTATAACCCACATGTTAGTATGAACAAAGTCTAATAAACTAAAAAAATATAAGAAAATAGTTTTATTAAATTATTGGCACAAAAAGCAAAAGAAAGGAAACCAATAAAACATTTTAGTTACAAAATCAAAAACCAATAACGCAAATACTCAACTAGTGTTCGATAAAATTATAAACTTCGATATAAAAAGAAAATTAATCAACATGAATTTCCGTACGGAAGTTAATGGTGAAGCCCAGAAACCAAAACAAAACCAAACACGAAAGACAGAAATGAAAGAAAAAAAATGTTAAAAACATTTAATGATCAAATGAAAATTCAGCATCCGTTTACCTGTGAAATTTGTTGTTATTGTTTATCTTAAATATTTAGATGCTGCTGTTAATATAAGTTTTGTTGCTGTTGTTTTAGTTATTTTACAACATTCATAAACTTGAAGCACTGACACAATTGGTATTCAAGCATGAAAACTTACTGTAAGCACAGGCAATAAAAAAATGATGTCTAAAACTTTATCCAACAACTGCTGCCAGACACTGTTTTCAATGAATTGTTTGTAGTCCGTAAGTCAGGCAGCGAATGCAGACTGAAAGTCTATTTTGCCAACTGGCAAGAAAATGTTAATTTGAAAATATGTGCAATGTTAATGACCTTTACGTGTTGTTTGAATGGTTGGTTTATTGAAATGTAACTCGTTTGTGTGAGTATAACACGTATCTTTATTGCTTTTGAGTACTTCAAGCATTTCAAACTTTTTACATCTGTTGTAATCCAAAATTATTTTCTCAAGACACTCGTATGTTAATAAATATTGTTTTAATTTATTGTAATTATAATTTTATACAAAATTTTGGCTTTAAACAGCATTTGGAAATGTTTGTCTTTTAGGTAGGACAGACTTTAAAGTTCAACTTTTTGTGGTTGCATAAAACACATATTTCTTTAGTTGCTTTTGTTTTTTTTTTTTTCTAGGAAGATGTCATAACTTGTTTATTGTTTTATCTTATTACTTACATCATCGTATTCCTCTTCCTCTTGTTCCAATTGTTGTTTGCTCTTTGGTCTGGGTGCCTGATACTGTTGAGCCAGTTGCTGAGGTGCTGGTCTTCTGGGTGCTGGGGCCGCAGCTTGCGGTTGACGATAAGTTACTTGCTGCGGTTGATATTGAATCTAAAAGTTAATAAAAAAATTAAGAATTAATTATATTTATTTTAAAGTGACAGAGTTGTATTATTAGCAAGCTTTTGAAAGTTAAGGGAAAAAGGTTCGAGAATTTTAAAAAAGTAAATAAAGTCAATTTGAGAAAATAGTGTTACTAGTGTAAATAAATTTTACATGGTAGAGAAGAAAGGAATTCATATGATTTTTGGTTTTAAGGAATAATAATAATTTAAAAAAAAAATTATATAATTCAACTGAAATAATAATTCTCACTTAGTCAAAAAATTTTTTTTTGTTTATAAAATTAACATTAAAAAGATACAAGGAAATGCCAAATCTGGTATTTATATCAGAAACTTATGAATCCTGTTTTCAGCATCCATCGACATTATTATGTGTAAACTTTCTGTATTTTTCCAAATATTTTGAAGTGAAAGAAAAGGAAACAAACATCCGCAAATAAATTATAAACTGGTTCATAATGAGCAAATAGCAAAATGAAAATGAAATTATAAACTGGTTCATAATGAACTATTTGCATAAATTAGCCAGACCCATGCACTATATGGAACCACACTTAATTTCAATTGGATTATTATAGTTTTGTTAGAAGTAGGAAATATTTTCTGTCGGTAGAAGTTTCCAAGACTTTCGGGATCATTCGCATAGCATCGGTCTTTAGCAGCACCCCACAAGAAATAATTTAAAGGAGAAAATCGAAGTTCGACTTCGCCAAGACGACGATTTTCGCACTTTCTTAAGAGAGGAGGGCCGGGCCAGTGATAGAAATTAGCTGTGTACCTCGGGCTTAAACTCAATAAATATACACATATCATACTGTTTATTAAAAATATGGATTATTTAATGAGCTGTGTTTACGTGGTGCCCCTTCCTGTCCAAACATTATCCACATCTTTCATTTCAGGCCATAAAAAGTCTGTAATCGGGCTTCTGTGAGATTTGCTGTTTACTAAAAAGAATGGTTTCCAGCAACATTTTTTTAAACTCGATGGCGCATTACAGCTTCTGTAAAGCTTTAACTGAAATAGAAGCTGTAACTTAATAAAAGATCGTGAATCTTTTATTGTTGAATAAATTGCCAAGCTTTTAAGTTCTTTGATGAGTCGACGTTTTTTGGAATGAGTTGCATAGAGTCACATTCTCGTCGGTACGCACCATTAGACGATGGAAAATATGAGTTTAGTCTCCGGGTAAATCACTTCAGTCGAAGCATTCACTTTAGCAATAATTATGCAACACTTCCCAATTTTTTTCAAACGTGAAGTGGGGTATCACACTGACTGATAGTCAATCTATCCCTTGCTATGAACTTTTGCCTGATGAACAATTGCTGAAATTATTTTTGTGCTAATACTTTTCGTTCTTTATGAAGAACAGAATTCAAGACAAACAGCTCCAAAAAAAGAATTCTAATTTGGATAAGGGTTTTCTGCTAATCTGACTTAAGTGAGCAATGAAATACATGTGGATATCGGCTTGTGCTTCAACAATTAAATTTTATTTTTATTTGGGTTGTAAAAATTATAATTTACTAACACAAGTCTGTTAATATTCTGCATTTAAATTACAACTTAGGAAAAATATGAACCTGAAATTTATTTTTTGCAGGGCCCTTAACATAAAACAAATTTTGTTTATTTAATGTTCCTCTTAATCTGGGGTGGTTAAAAGCCCCAGCTCACTCTTACAAACACTGTTTCTAAATAAAATGAGTTTTTATTTAAGACTTGTTGATCTTAATAAAAAAATGACTTCATTTTTGAAATGTCTATATGGTTGCCATAAACAATTCAGCAAAAGTAGCTTTTCTACAAGAAAATTGAGATTTCCATTTTCAATAAACAAATGCATTTCTGTCCATCGTTTTATTTAAAAATGAAATAAATTTTTTCTTCCGTTAAGCGACTTGCATAACTTGACCAGTTTTTAAGTCAAAACAATAATAATTAGTAGGGGAGTATTTTTAAAGGAATTTATGAAAAAAGAAAAGGAAATTTTTGTTAGTAATATTTTGTTTACATTAGTTGGAAAACTAAAATGGGGCAAAAAAAAAACAGTTAACAATTTTCATACCTGCTGTGGCTGATGTTGCAAATATTCGCGCACAACAGGAGCAACATAACCTTGTTGTTGCTGTTGTTGAGAAGCACGAATCTATAACAACAAAAAATTTGAAAATATACACAATCAAATGAGAAATTATTTATTCAAAGAAAATTCTAAATTCATTAAATTTTATAAATTGTTGTCAGATATGTGATGGAAATCGATAAATTTTCGATCAATTTTCATCACATATCTGTTCACTTTTAAAATATTTTTTGCGACTACTTTAGTAATTTTTATCCCATTAAAATAATTGTTAAACCGACGACTAACCTGTTCCTGAACATTATCCTTAACACGTAATTGTTGACCAGGTGATACATATTGTTGTTGTGTTTGTTCCGAATTTTGTTCATAAATGGGAGTTGCATCACCCGACTGAGCTGCACCAGTTTGTTGTTGCAGCTGTTGGTAGTACTGACGTAAGTAAGCTGGATCGATTTGTTGATGTTGTTGTCCGTCAACAGCTGAATGACCAATTAAGGCTAATGAAAATATTATCACAATTGAATTCATGTTTGTTAGAATTTTTATTCTTTTTGTTCTCGTTTTTCTTAGTTGTTAGTTTTCAATATTTATTTTCCTATTTAATGATGTTTTAATTTTTGCCAAACTGTTATTTCACAATTAGTTGACAAACACAAACAATGTAACAATAATATAAAAACAAACAAAAATTAAACTTAAACTTGCTCACACACACGCACACTTAAACACGTTTAACTGTAAACCGTAGATTTACGTCTTCGTCGAATGCGGTAACAAAAGTATCTGCACATAACTTTACTGCATCATGAGCTTTTATAGTTGCACCTACAAACAATTATTAACTTGGCTTAAAGTTTCAATTCAAGCTATGTGTTTTTACACTTCCTCTTAAGCCCCCTTTGCCAGCTGGCCCTCTTTTTTCGGGCCACTTTAAAAGAGATCAATCGAAAAACCAAATCCAACGAACGAATAGAAGACATTCAAATATCAAACAACATCCAAACCAAAGTAAAAGACACTCATACACATACACACACACACACACACACACACACACACGAACACATAAACAGTACACATTGGGGAAAAATATGTTGCCAAGTTAAATTTTTTTAAGATACAAATAAATGCCCAACTACGCTATGTACTTTTGTTTGTATGTACAGTTAAAAAGGTAGTTGTTGTTGTTGTGGTATTGTCAGGCGCAAAGTTGTTTAAGGAGTTTAAAAAAAATTTAATTGTTAAGCGATAAAATATGTTTAACGAGGTAATACCCGTTATTTTCTATTCATACTCATGCTCACACTGCTACACATTGCTACTCTTACTCTCACTTTTGATACTTTATTATTTTTGCTTTAATTGAGATTTGAAAACGAAAACTATTCCACTGACCCAAGTGACGTTTATTGGAAACCATTAACCAAAACTTTAAGCAAACAGATGCTTGTTTACGTTCTTAATATGTATGTAGGTTCTTGACTCTTTGTTGCATAATTGTTAATTGTTTTGCAGAATTTGCTTTTTAATTTAATTTAAGTATCATCGAAATCGTAGGTAAAAAAAGTAGGTCTTACCACTACCTTTTACCGAAAAGCTACGTTAAAAATCTATGACTTCCAATATGTATTATTACAAAGTTTGTATACAGTTTTGCTGCGGTATTTAGAACTTGTACATATACAAAGTTGCGAAACAAAGCATCAATTTAGAAAATGTTGCGCTAGTTGCTCGGTTGCAACGTTTCTGCGACATTTTGGAATGGTAAGCATTGCAGATATATTTTAATACTTTTAACACTTTTATTACTTTCATAGAGAGTTTGTATTTCATAGGCATTTGATTGGGGTTTCCGGCTTACAACAAACATTAAAGTCCATTATAGTTCAAATATGACCACTACCGCCATTTGCCATATATATCTATGGATATTTAAAAAATCCAAATGCTATTTAGCAACTTTTGGCTATAATTAACAGAAGTTACTTAATAAACGAACGAAATAATTAGGAAATAACCCGTCAAATGAAGTATTGAAGTTTTATCATGATTATAGTCATACGCAGGCATTTAAAAAATTTTCAGTCAAATGATGTAAATGAAGACAAACTAAAAAGTCATGTACAAGCGATATGATTAATACAAAATTTAAAGTTCGATGTTTAAAAAATGTGATAAATAATAAACGAAATAAAAATTTTTGAGACAATTATAAGTCTTCTGATATGCAGATAAAAAAATTTTACTGCCCTCGTTATCTTAGGATTACAAAAATATCAGCAACATAGAATAAAATTTGTTTCAACAGTATTTTAAAACTAATTTTCTAGAAAGAAAAATTATATAATTTCATAATGAAAAAACTCCCAATTTGTTGTATGGGATTTTTGAATTTTTTGTTTGGAGTTATTTCTTTTTTTTTTTTTGAGTTATTTCACGGTACCCAAATACGATGTGATAGCGACGGGGAATTTATTCATTCTTTTTGCTAGTTCCCTACCTATCAAAATCCATGTCAAAACTGTTATAAATAAATAACTCCTAACTGGATTCTGTTGGGAGTTATTTTATTTATTTTGATAATTGGGATTGTTTTACTGGGACTTATTTCATTTTGACTAAAATTGCACTTCAGTTCATTCAGATATTATTATAACGGTTGCTATAACTGTCCCAAATAAAAAAAAAACTTTAAGTCAGCGAAGCCGGTGTTTGTTATACCATAGAGAATTAAATCCTTTCGCTATGCAGGAAACTTTTGGTGTGCGGAGCCGAGGCTTGTTATACTATGGAGGATAAACCCTTCCATCAGGGCAAAGGCCGGCTACACAAGCCGGGATGGCTCAATGATCTCTCTATGGTATATGGAACAGCGGCTTCGCTAACAAAATATTATCTGTATAGCCGGCCTTTGGTCATATATCTATGATATATGGTATGATATCGAAGTTAAGAACCTCGTTCAACGGGAGATACCTGTTATACCACAGAGGTTAAAACAGTTAAAAAGTTCCCGGGTGCAAATATAATTTGTATTGGGAGTTATTTCATTTTTGTTGGGACTTATTTCATTTGGGAGTTATTGCATTGGGAGTTATTTTACGGTACCTCATATATGATTTGCCTTGATTAGAACCAAGCAATTGTTTTTCATTAAAAAAGCATTAAATTAAATTTTTTTGTTTTTTTCTGGCATCTGATTAGTATTGTTTAAAAAAAGGAGCCATTTTTAAATATCTTCCGATACACGAATTTTTATTGAATTATAAAGCGACTTCAGATAGTACTGAGAAATCTTATTCGAGATGTCCCTAATGAATATTTTTATCATCAAATTGTTTTCTTTCTTCATTAATAAATTTATAATTGATTTTCTGTGGTTTATTTAGCGGAGATTTTTCTTCAATTTCCCGCGCTATGAGATATTCATGCGAACGATAAGCATCGATTATGGCTGTTATTGCTATATTTAAAATAATTTTGTTGTCTATTTTTTAAAAATGTTATTCTATAAATCGAATGGAACTACTTTAAAAAAAATTAGAAATAAAAGCGACTGTAATCATCTGCTTAACTAACATTAATGCCAAATTATAAATAAGTTGGAGCATTTTGAATTTTTATATCCACTTTTATTTTCAAACCCATATTTTTAATTTATTTTTTTTTTTTTGGAAAATGATACTGTCAGGCTCTGGATTATTTGAAAAATGTTTCATTTAAATTGCTAAATAATTTAAAATTTTAGATGTTTAACAATACAGCCAATTTAAGTCACTTTTAAATGCTGTTCTAGCCACTTGATCACCTGAAAAGTTGGCAACCTTGCACATTTTCAAATTGGGTGACAAATCGAAGAATTAATTATCTGATTTTAAGCTTATCGAAATATCTAGAGTAAAGAGTATTCAACTTCTTAACTTGAATTATTGTTTACATAAAATGACATGACGTGTAACATCTGTTTAGCTTAATAATGTGTATTAAATACATAATTACTGAAACTAAGCAGATCTCTGCAAGGCCCTTCACAAAATTTGAAACGAAAAATAGTCCGAAATCTACTCTAAAAACATTTCGCATTTATTTGGATAAAAGCGTCATATGTTAAATATTTCCTGTTGTATAGAAAAGTTCAACCTGGCATCCTAGAAATTCTTAGCTATGGTACCATAAAAAAAACTGGAGGAACTACACTATTTACTTTTTTAGTGCAAACTGATTTAAGATCATATCTAAAACTATAAAAGAAGCATAATTTAGTAGGCGTGGCACATTTCTTCTTCACCAGGCCCTTTTTTTTGCGTATCGTTTACTATAGGCAGATTGTATAAATTTGGTAATATTTATTTAAAGAAAAATGTAATGGAACAAGAGCTGCTTGTAGGATTGCAGAAAAATTCCTAATTTAATATAAAAATACGTCAAACTACCACTGAAGTTATGAAACTTCATTGTTGGTAAATACATATTTTTTTATTAGGGCTAAAAAAATTTTTAAAAACTGATGCTTTACGGATGAACAAAACTATGGCTGACTTCCAAAATGTATTAATACAAAGTTTGTATACAGTTTTGCTTCGGTATTTAGATCTTGTACAAATACAAAGTTGCGGTACAAAGCATCAATTAAAAAAATGATGCGCTAGTTAATCGGTTGCAACGTGTCTAATATTTGTCTACGAAATTTCGGTATGTATTGTAAACATTTAGACCACGGCATTATAAAACACAATACATTGTTCGAATTCAAAACAACTGACGTTTTGGAAGTCAGCCAATATTATATTGCGTGTCTGATTATTACAGTTACTGAGACAAGAGGGCTTGACAATTTTTGATAGTGCCGGAATACTTGATGGCATTATTTATATCTATACTTCTGACCTGAGTCGGAAATAACTTGCCACTAAATTGTTATGACTAGAGTTATTTAAGAATATTATTTTACTAATATAACGAAAAAATTTTCCAAAGATATCAGATAGACGCTAAAGCAAATCTTAAAGTAAAAACAGTGTGGTTAAAAAATTTTATTCCTAAACCAGTCAATGTAGGATAAGCTAGTAATCTTTGAACATCTTCAATAATCTGTGCTTCTGTTCTTTAACTAAAGAGAGAAATTTCTCTCAGTGACCCAAAAAATCTTACAAATTTTCAATAGTGTCATTCTTTTAAGACGGAAAATATTCCATATACTTTTTAGTCTAAGCAATAAATATCTGTATTTGCTTAAAATCTTCTTTATATCAATTTTTAAGATTAGTTTAACCATTTAATTTTTTTTAATATTAAAATTTATTTTTTTATAGCTCTGGTTAAGTTATTAATTTAATTTCTAAAAATCTTTAGAAAGAAAAATTATTTACAAATGTATGCGGACATTTTCCATAGGAAACATAGGATTCTTCGCATCTATCTTCTTTAAGTTTTGTATATTGTAAACATCATCTATTTAACCAAATATCAATAATAATTTGGTAAGACGAAGTCGACACACAAACCAAAGTATTTCTTCACTGTTCTCTTTGTAAGTTGTCTTATGCATTTGTTTTTGCAATTTTGTATCAATCATCGTTTGATCACGAATGCAAACTTTGCTTTTGTCCGTCATTCTTACTTTTTTTTAAATATTTTTAACAATAAAGTACCTTGGCGAAACTATGACTGTCCTTGTTTTAAAAAGCTCACAAACACAAAAAATGATTAATTAAGAATGGCTCTTTGATATTGTAATAAGTTTTTATTATTATTATTTTTTTTTACTCTCTTTTGTACTTTTCTTTACTTTTTTTTGCTTGGTTTTTTAAATCTCTTAAATAAAATAAAACTTTTATTTTTATACAAGTAATTTTTTTTAATTACCCTCAATCATTTAATATTATAAAGGAGATTAATAACAATTAAGACACTGAAATTGAAAGGTTTATAATTTTTTTTAATTAATAATTCCTACTTACCTTTTTTCCAAGTATTTATGACCACATGAATTGGTCATTTTACAATAAAAAATTAAAATTAAAAAAAATAAAATCGTTAGTCATCCACATGTATGAATGTATTTGTGTGAGTACATCTTTGTAATTGATATTTTAAATATTATTTTAATTATATGAATACATCTTTTTTTCAAGTTAACCACAGTGGTGTGACCTAAATTTGATTCAATAGTAGTGTCTGCATTTAAAGAACACATCATTCTGTTTGCGCAGTTTGGTGTTTGAAATGATATCGAGAGCAATTACATACACCAACACCTGCCAGACAAGAAAGACACTTAATAATAGTATACATCACATTAATTGTTATGTTGTGATAAATATATTTGTATGTAAGATATTATATAACAATTTATTCTTTTATATTATTTAATTATACCCTACACCACAGGTAGAAAAAGGGTATTGATATACCGTTTGTAATTTTTACAATATCCATTTCCGACTTCATAAAGAATAAGTATTCTGAGTCCTTCTGCATAGGAAAGTCGATAGAGCTCTTCCCGTCCGTGTTGGTAGTCAAATCAACATTTTCAAGGCACTAGATGACCTAGAGAAATTTTAAATACGCCAATCGATCAGACATAACTTCACGTCCGTGACCTTCGAGGCAATGGGCAAAACACCACGCCTGCCTTTTATTTTTCCATATCATTGGGAACAAATCTAATTAAGTGAAATAATTCCAATCAAGAAAACAAATATATGGGGCGATGAAGAATTAAAAATTAAGAAAAAAAAAACATCAAGTGATGAAATTGGTGTTCGCCCAATTTTTTCAGAGTTATGGGCCTCTTAACTTTTCATAGAAAAAGTACGATTGTGCACCATATTTTTCAAGATATCAACGTGGATATATGCAAAAAAATTTTAAAAATGCTTAACCCATTAAGGGCTTATGACATTTTAATAAAAATTTATTTTAATATTTTTTAACGTTTTTTATTTCTGTGTCACCCCAATATTTGTTTCTTTTTTATTGAACTTGCTTCACTTAGTTAGATTTACATACATGATAAAGGGTGTAAAATATTCGGTATATCCGACTATAGCATTCTTACTTGTTCATAAAAATTTTATTGCTAAGTGTGTATATATAAAGAGTTTCCCAACACTCCCTGTAATTTTAATAGCAGCTTATTTTATTTATTATTTATTTAAAGTTATGAAAAAATTTTGACAGCTGAAAGAAGATAGAGCATGGAGCGAAAAAAAATTCTTACCCATTCGTAGAGATACTTCAAAATTAAATGCATTGACATCGTGTCGCTATTTGTTGCGAATGAGGATAAAGGCTAAAGGCATTATTGAGTCATACTTCTGCGGAAGTGAGACTGGATAAGCATTGACTGTAACTGGTGCTCAATATCGTAAGTATTTCATGAGAATGTATGAAATACTTCCTATAAATACCGACATTAAAATGAATAATAATCGTTATATAAAATTTGTTTTAAAGACACTCATGCCTGGCCACTATTCAGAATTGCAATAAAATAAAGCGAAAGTGAAATATGATTGGTGATGCCTTCGCCTGTTAGCGTTCAACTGAGCTTTATAGCTACTCAGAGGTTACTAATTTTGATATCGATTGAGTTAACTTAATTTCTGGGTGTAGCATACTTAAACCTGCGTAAATATTAAGACACCCTTTCTTTTTACAGTTTATTATCATTATTTTTTCTTTTTTTTTCTTCTTTTTTATTATTCATCATTTATAAGGTTTTGCATTTTGAATTGAGTTTAGTTACATGTCTTTGTTTCGTGTTTTTTTTTCACTTTTTTATCTAAAATCATGTGCAATAATCATTAAACTTTTTTCTGATATTAAATACTTTTTTAACCAAATTGCGGTCAACGTGATCTAATGTATCACATATGTGTATGTACTTACATAAGTAAATAAATATCTACATATTTTTATTTTATTGTATAAAATAAATTTCGTAAAATAAAATTACTTAATCAAAAATTAACTACATCATTTAATTTTTGTCTTTCTTTTATATCTTTACCACGAACTACATCCACCCAAACATACACAACTACGTATAAACATTTGTATACAAAAGTAATGCCTTGATTTTCATTAACAAAATATTTATGAGTACAAATAGTGAATGTATTTGCATCTGTTGGTATCGTTTTATCGTAACAAATTTCTTATTGAAAGAAATACATTGTTATTGGTATTTTGGGGTTGCGACCTTAATATTTTGTATAAAATTTTCGATTAGTAATGAAATGGGATTAATTTAATTTCATGTTTTGAGTTAAGTTTTTAATTAATTTTTTTTAAATGTAAAAACATAGTCGTGCACAAGCATGGATTTTATTGCACGCTTTCCTATTGATAAAATCAAACTACGACCATGAAATTTTCTAAATAATTAAAGACAGATGTCATAATCTTAGGTGTGTTTCATTCATTCAATATTAAGATGTTTTCAGTTTTAAAAATATTAATTTTCCGCACAAATTATTGTTATTTTCAAGAGATTCACATTTGTAACAACAAAGCTAAAAGCTTAGATTGACCGTTAAAAATGTTTTATCGTTTTTTTTTTCTTTTTTTGGAAAATAAAGACGAACTATCTTTTACTTTGCAGTATTTTGTGGTTAACAGAATAAAATGGAAATAAGCTAACACACACATGATGATATAAGATACAATGAGAATATGGGATAAACGGAAAAATAATGAGTTCAAATCCCGATAAAGGCTTGACTGTTAAGAAAAATAATTGTTTTGGAATAGACGATTCGGTGTATGGATTGTTTAAAGTGCTAAACGGCAGTTCAGGCCTCATAAAACAAAACTGTTGTGTTAGCCGCAGTGGCTGAGATCGACTAAGCGCCTGAACATAAGAACATCAGACGGAACCTTAGTTGGAGGGGTAAAGTAGCAAGATATTAATTTTAAAAAATTATTTAAACAATTAATAAAAAGATTTGCTACAATATTTATTTACTCACATAAAGGTAATGCTTTGTTTAGCCGTAGAGCATTACAAAATATGCAAACCCACATATATTTGTCCTGTATCTCTCATAACTTAAATAACAGCTCTATATCTGACGGTACGAATTACTTAATAACATTTAAAATATATTTAATTTCAAACCAGATCCTACGACCATTTTTTTAGATAGCGTGTGATCTCATCGATCTTTATCTCGTGACGCCCGTATCGTATAATTTAAAAATTTTTACGATATTTTTAAGTTGATTCTTGACTTCTCCGTATCGTAAACAAATGAGCTGGGTGTGCGGTACTACGAAGTAAAATAAATGTACCACAATCACAAAAAAATACAACAATAAATACGAGTAATTGAAAACAATCATTCTTCTCTTCTCATCTCTTTCTGCAACGTTTTCGATCACTCATAATTAATTTAAATAAAAGTCAAAGCCGATATTTTTTGTTTCCTTTTTAAAATAAATTTAATTAGATTTTAAAATTTTGATGTTTTTATTTATTTCTTTCTTTTACTATTTTAGGTAAAATTATTATAATGGTTATTGTCAATGGTAGAAATATTTCGAATCTGCACTATGGGTAATTTTTGGTTTTTTTTTTTTTGCGTTAAATTTTTTTTTTATAATTTAGTATGTAGTTGTTAAATAAAAAAATTAAAATAAAATATGTATAATAAAGAGAGTTTTTTAGTTAATTAATATTCTGATGCTCCCAAAACACTATACATCAAGCGGTTGAATGATCCACTTTGACGAATTGTTTCATCGGTTGAGTTTACCACCTGTAAAATATAAATTTATAAAAAATATCAATTTTAATTCGCTTTTTAAAATATTTACAAAAGAAAACATAAACATGGAATCTTAACTAAATATAGTGCATCCTCCAAGTGTTTTTAAAGGCCGATGCACATAAAAACCGTCTACTCTATAATTTTCAACTGACAAGTAAGCTAAAATACATGTTTTCTTATGAATGTTGTCACAATCAGTACGTCTTCGTCAACGTTAAGTACGGAAGTTGGCCAACTTTTAACGCACGTTGAATATTTTGACTGCTAATCATTTATGATATAAAAATAGAAAGTAGTTCCACTTCAAAAATTTTTGACGTTTGCGGGAATTATTTGATATATATTTTTTGTAAACAAAAAAATTTGTGTTGCCACAGATATAAATAAGAACAAAATTATTTTGGAAATGTTTAACAAAATGTGTGTAATTTGCATAATAAATTTACAGAAATATTAATAAAATTCAAATGTATCTTATCACAAATATAAGACTACACAGAAATATATGCCTTGAATTTGAAAGACAATTATATAGACGACTTTTAACAAAAATTATCTTCATATATTAACTTACTAAAAATACAATAATAATAATTATAAGTATATGAAGCAAACTGCAATTCAAAGTATATTTATGCAGAAATTTTACTTTTTATTTTATTTTATTTTTTTTTTAGGCGAACACAAAAAATTTTCCAAAAAAAAATTTTTTATTTTACTCTAAAACTTAGTTTTTATCTGTTTCTTCCATAAATTCCTTTTTTGGCTAATTAAGGCCACCCTAACAGGGAGTCCACACCTTATAAATTTATATCTTGATAAAAGTCAAATTTATACAATGATGAAAATTCATCCTGTGTAGACTTCATTTATTAGTATTATATCATCGTTATCATATAATCATCAGAACTCGTAGACAAATAAATTCACCATGATATGAAAAATTATTTTATATGTAATTTTTTTGACGTTTTTTTTTTTTTTTAATTTTTATTTTTATAGCTTAGGCGTTATTTTATTATAATATTATTATGAAAAGCAACCGAAGGATCAAAAAATGACATTTGCACAAAATTATTTTAACATATTGCCTTCACAATTACTAATAAAAAATTATTCATCATAATATTAAATCATCAACGTCTACCCCTTTGAACTGATATTAATTTTTATTTGACAATTGTTCTACCGGCGATTTATTAGGCATTATAATGAAAATTCCTCTCGTGTGGACATAGTGTAAGGTAGAAAGTGCACATATGTTTGCATAATTTTGCTAATAATTTTTCCTAACAGGTTTGAAACTATATTCCTTCAATCCCATTTTAGAAATAATATATCCTGAAAAGTTTTCAAAATCTTCATATTCTTTTTAATTCAAAAGATTTATTTGCTTCCGAAGTTTTTTGGTTTCTTGTTGTTCTTTAAACTGGTGATAAAATGTAAACGGGATCTTAGAAAATTATATGGTAGCACAAATGTTCATAATTTCCGCATGCGTCAACAAAGTACTAATTGTGTCAACCTCATCCGGCGTCACTTTGTTTTCAGTTGAATACTTAAAAGTACAACATATGACGGATTCTATGTGCACCGCCCTTAACACTATTAACTATGATATAAGATGAGAGAAAACGTTGGCAGATCATTTATCCATCACACACGTATTTCTCTTATTAATGATAGCCGCGTAGAAAACACCTGCTTGCGTGCACGAATGTTTTGTGACAATTCTGTTTAAAAACCAATTATTTTCTTTTTACAAAATCGTTTTATATACAATTGTACTCTTGAGGCAGATATTTTTACTAATTTGTGCATCAGATTTGTGATGGCGGCATTTTGATTACAAATACATAGTTGACTTTTTCATATTTGACAGTTCATCTCATAAGATTATTCCTATGAGATATCTCATAACAACGCTCTCATAGGAATTCTTATAAGATTGCAATAACACTAATTTCAAGGCTACACGTAACAGAATTCTCTTACAGTCCACCCTAAATACGGGCGTTAGGCACGACGTAATTTAGCGTCTAGTTTTTACGCTGTAATGAGTAACTTAAATACGAGCGCCAACGTTGTGAAACGAACAGTATTGTTTACTTATCTTATTTGCTAAAAACCACAAAATTAAAATAATTAAAAGAGATAAAATCGCGAAATTGACCTTAAAGTAGCTGTAATGTCATTACTGTTGGAAATACTTTTGTATATACCACAAAAAAAAAAAAAAAAAAAAACAATAACAACTCTTCTTTTGCAGCCAACTTCACTTTTTACGCGCGTCAAAATTGGATTTTTCAATTGTTCAACGTTAGCGTCGCGCTATTTGGGTTGGTCTCATACATTTTGTATGGGCATGAGAATTTTTGACAGTTAAATAACGTCTTACGCTCGTATTTAGGGTGGACTGTTAGCGATGGAATTTGACGTGTGACACTTAATTAAGCTCAATAATTTCGTACTCCTTACAATAATTATAGTATTTCATCCATAATTACTAAACGGTTGTAAAGTAAAGCTATCAAATTGTTTAATATTTCAATTAATTGTTTAATTGTAATAAATTTTAATGTCTCCAAGTTTACACTTATTCTTTTACAGTCCACCCTAAATACGGGCGTTAGGCACGACGTAATTTAGCGTCTAGTTTTTACGCTGTAATGAGTAACTTAAATACGAGCGCCAACGTTGTGAAACGAACAGTATTGTTTACTTATCTTATTTGCTAAAAACCACAAAATTGAAATAATTAAGAGAGATAAAATCGCGAAATTGACCATAAAGTAGCTGTAATGTCATTACTGTTGGAAATACTTTTGTATATACCACAAAAACAAAAAACAATACCAACACTTCTTTTGCAGCCAACTTCACTTTTTACGCGCGTCAAAATTGGATTTTTCAATTGTTCAACGTTAGCGTCGCGCTATTTGGGTTGGTCTCATACATTTTGTATGGGCATGAGAATTTTTGACAGTTAAATAACGTCTTACGCTCGTATTTAGGGTGGACTGTTAGTTATTCGTCATAAAGAAACCCAAAAAAAAAACATGTTATTCTAAATTTAACGGCGACATGAACATGTATGTCTAAACAAAAAAATTTCTTATTTAGATTTTTGTGCACACAAAATTTATGTTTTAATTTTTTTATTTTTACAAATAAATGGCATCATTTAATACTTACATTGTACGACGGACCGGAAATGGGCGCTGATTGTACTGGCTTCTGTAGAGTTAAAAAAAATATTTTTAATATTATTATTAAAAGAAATTATATATTTGTAAAATATATGATGACATCATACGCATACAATTTGTTTTTCTGTTTTAATGATACAAATATTTTGACTAGATTATGTTGTTTAAGATTAAATAAATAAGATGCATTCAAAAATGTACAAGATTTAATGCTAAATGATTATACACAGTAAAGAGTTTTATTTATGTATGATTTACTTATATTTGTTTGCTTTTAATAGCTGCATACACATTAAGCGATAGAGCGGTTGTAAATAAAACTAGTCCAAAATACATTTTATCGTTCACATCAACAATTGTTAGTTTTAATTTTTACAAATTGGTGTTACCAACTAAATGCGTCTACTACAAAAACAAATTGAAACATAAATACAATTTACAGGTAAAATGCGCTTAAGAAAACAACATAAAAGAGAAAGAGAGAGAGAAGAAGATGATTAAATAAACATTTATTTTTACAGGACATATCGAACTGGCATTTTTGAGCTGACTTAACGAAGATGATTATTTTTGAATTGATATGACAAGATTGCGAGCGAGCGAGTGAGATAGTGTTTGAGAAGAGACGATGATACTGATAACTGTTGTGTAGTCAATCACTTATTTCTCTGATCTTACCTTTCCTGGAACCATTCTTTGGGGATGAAAAACCTTTGGTTGCACTGGTACTGTTACTTCTTGAGTGTAGTCACAATTTCCATAACCCTCCTCTTGAATGGCTCTGTAAGTTTCACTCTTTGATGGATCATAAAGAACAGTTTTCTTATAACTGTCATCATTTCCATTAATGCAGTAGTAGTGGTAGCGATATTTGATGTTGATGATATATATAGTTGTTGACAAAAGCATGAGTGCAGCAGCATTTTATTGATGTGTAGTTGTTGATTGTTAGACATCATCATTGATTTTGAATCATTTTATGTTTATTTTTTTTTTATTTATTTTTTTTTTTTTTGATAGTTTGGTGTTAATTTTTATTTTGGACGAGTAGAGATATTTTTTTAGAGCGTAGAGTAAGAAGAGAGAAAAAAAACAGGATGTGCACAAAATAAGTTAGATTTAGTTTCAAAAAAAATGTTTTTGGTAAATTTGCAAAACAACGCAAATGACAGTTTAAATGAGAATTTCCAATTCGATCTTTATTTTTATAATACAATTACGTAAGCAGATTACAAAGAAATATATCTCGAAATTAGTGAAGAAGCGTGATAGCAAAGAACACACACCATATATTTTTGTACATGTACATATGTATGTGTGTTCTTTGATAATAGTCAAAGGTATTTTAATGCATTGATTTTTCACGTGGACTCATAAGGAAAATATTTTTCTAATATAAATAGGGAGTGTTTAGTTATGTTTGTTAGCCACAAAAGCGTTAAATTGTTTTACTTGTTTTAAAAGGAAATTAAAATTTGATTAGTGAAAATTGTGTTTTCGTTAAGGGAAAATTTTTTTTGAATGGGTATGTGAGGAATTGTGGAAATAGTGGGATAGGAATAAATTTCTTCTGGTATTTCAAAGATTTTTTCTTAAATCAAATGAAAAGAATATTTTTCTGCTCTATTTGTTTTTGTTATTCTCAATGATGATATAGTTGTTCCAGCTGTTTTTTTCGCTGTTCACGTTGTTGTTGTTCTTGTAGTTCTTTTTGTTTTTGTTGCTCCAGTATTTTATATTTTTGTTCCAGGAAAGATAGATCGATGAAAATTCTAATATTAATCGTGCAACTAATTGTTCTTAACTTTACTTGTCTCTAAAACTATTTTACTTTCTTAAATATACTATTAGAATTCTTTGAAATAATTTTGTTTATTGGGTTGCGGTGTTAATTTAAATTAAAAAAAGAACAAGAATAAAAACTCGATTGCCAGAAATCAACCACCAAAACAAAACAAAAACGAAACAGAATGATGCTGTTTCAATAATGTTAAAGTTAAAAAGGACTTTTAAGACAACATTTAAATTCTTTTATGAAATCGAAACAACAATGTATTTAAATTTGGACCATAAAGTAAAAGGAAAACGAAAATAAAATAAATAAAATTTTTGAAATATACGATTTTAAATGCCGCATAACTTTAGTCCTCAGAACATTAAAAAATCCAAGAAATGGTTTATTATGTTAAAAATATCTTTTTATTTTGTGTTAATAAAAAAAAAATGTTTGATTAAAGAAAAAATCTGGATTTTAGGAATACAAAATAATATTTAAGCTACAAAAATGAACCTTCTAGAACGACTTTTTGTAAGTAAAAAGGAATATGATTCAAAATATTCCAAACTCTACATTGATACAATAAACAAGTATTAAAATTTGCAACTATGTTTTGAAAAAAAAAAAAAACAAAAACATTCTACAAAAAATTGTATATAAATTTAAGTCTACAATAAATTAAAAGATGGGTTTTCATACAACAAGAGATTTTAAACTTGTTATTATTTTCCAAATTCGGGATTTCAGATCTTAGAAGAACATATTAGGGAGTGTTTTAGGAACTTTGTCAGAATTGTGTAGAGTGTAAGATTAATTGTATTGTGTCTTAAGGGAAAAATTACGTTAGCAAGCATTAGATAAACAAATAGTTACTTATGGAACGAGTTTTGCGTTTTTTTTCACACAAAACAAACTTTAATGCCAACTACAGTGTCGAGCACGAATTTAGGGTATGACAACAATGATCGGCAGTATCTAATTTTCATTTTCTAATTTCAACGTGATTTGTGAAATAAGAATTACTTAAATAATCTTTAATAATATTGCTTTACCGGTCAAGTTTTGTTGGCAAAGGACGATGCAAAGCACTCTTCCGTATTGCATTGACACTACAACAAATAATATAGAGTCGACAAAAAATATATAAAATCACATCAATTTATATAAAACACATTTCTTTAAAATATTATTATTGGATTTTACGGTAGAACGTGCATACATACTAATATTTGAATGTATAACATATAATATCTCACAATATTCGTAATAAAAACGTTGATTTAGTTAAAATAAATAATTAAGTAATTTTTCTTAAAAAATTAGTAAATATAACAAAGAAATTAATTTAATTTTTGCCATTGCAGCTTTTGGTTTTAATATGTAGCCTTTGCTGTTAAGTTAATTTTTTTTAAGAAATCAAACTAATGCTGATTAAAAATTAGTATTGTGTTTTAGTGTATTATTTTGTAATTAACTTTGCTCAAATTCACAACTAAATTAATTATTTTTATAAGTCAGAATTGTATTTTTATAATTCAACTAAATATTTATATTAATTTTGGTTATTATAATTTAGGTAAAATAGAGAAACTTACGGAACTGTTTGGCGGATGGTGCTTTCAATATTGTTGTCAGAGTACAAACCAATGGGAGAATTGAATTGTTTGTGGAAAACCTGCATAGTAAGAAAATAAAACAAATCATAGGGTCATTAATGTAAAAGGACAAACATAATTGCCATAAATTTTTTTGACACTTACTTTGCCAGTATCCGCATCGTGGCCAACAACTTTGTGCAACATTGTATCGGCAACGCGTTGCTTCATTACACTGTCATGATAATCGTGATGGGGATGGGCGCGTACAGCTGGGTTGGGGTAGTGTCTCAAGTAAGACTCTGTGGTGGGTGCATCTTTTTTCACTTTAGCACCGGGCAAAACCAGTGGAGTTGTTCGGTAAGGCTTAAAATGTGTAAAAAGTAACAATATTACAATATTTGTATTAATAATCTGTTTAAAAAAAGAAAATTTATGAAAACTTTTTTTCTTAAAAATAGGTTATGTTGCATTTTAAAATTTAATTTTTCTGAATAAAACTGTTCTATTGTATTTGTGTGTTATTTTATCGATTTCTTTATTTTAATAATATTGCGTATTTGCGACTATGATTGTGTATAGTATGTGCCAAGCAATTTATCACATCACGCATACGAATCCTATATATATATATATATATATATATATATATATATATATATATATATATATATATATATATATATATATATATATATATATATATATATACATACATAGTAAAAAATAATTTTGTAGCTAAAATGCTCCATAATAATGAAAAATCGAGATCATTTAGCAAAATGGAGAATAAAACAAAATTCTTTCATATACATTTTTAGAACCAACGAAAGTAATTATAGACAAATTTGTTGTTGTTTGTTTACTTGGTATTTATATATCAATTTGCTCCACCTTATTCTTTTCCTCCTTTACTTGTTTGTATTCATTTATCTGTATTAAATATTTTTAAAATATTACGTAATAGTATATCGCTGGTATTTCATGTATTCGACTAAAATAAGAATTTTGTTGAAATATTTACTTATATACTGCTTATAATTTAGTGTTTGAGCGTTGACTGCCAGTGCAAAATAAAGGAAAAAATATCGATGTTTAAATTGTTGAATGGTTTAATTTCATACATATTTGCTTTACATCAAAACAAGAGCAAGTTTTGTAGTATACCGCATTAGTACCAAAACAGCTCGTAACCAGGAACAATCTGGTAATAATTACCTTAACTATTAAATTGTTGACTTATAAAAAATTTTCTTTTGACAATTTTTGTATTTAAGTTTGATTTATAAATATAAAAAATATTTTAATTTTTTTTATTTGGTTAATAACATGGCGATTGATGCATCTAAAACTGTTATTTATAGAATGTGCATTACGGAAGTTACGTAAAGCCAATTACATTTGTACATACACATACTGTCACCCAAAACAAAACTATTTTAATACGTATGTTACTTATACACGTACGTTTAAATGCAACCCTGCTGTAACATCATCAAACAGCTGACGTTGTGTTTACCGCGATTTTACTATAGTAGCATGTAGACAATTCTTATAATAGGAGAGAAAGATTTAAACAATTAGATTCACATATAAATTAAATTCATAGAAATATACTGATCCCATATCATAAAGTGCTTTTGTTTATTTTATATTTGATTTCTAAATAAATGGCAGCAATAAGACGTTCGACACGTTTAAGCAGTGTAGGCAAAGCTTCGCTAGCTAGTCCAAAGACTCGCCGACAGGACGGTATATGGCAACATAGAAACTCCAAAAATTCATCTAATATTCAAAGTGACGAGGAGGAAGAAGAACTTTCATCTAATTGCAGCAACGAAGAAAATTGTAACCAACTAAATAAAATGAAACAGGCAAGAAGAGCAGGAAACCAAAAAAATACCGAAGTTGAAGAAATGAGGACTCCAAAAAGCAAAAAGAAAATGAGAAAAGCAATGCCTGCATGTAAAAAAATGGAAATTTTAAAAAGACAGCAATCAAATGAGCGAAAAGTAGAAAACTCATCGGATGATGACACCCAACAAGCTTCTCCTCCAAAGCAATCAAAAAGCCAAGCAACCAACTTCTCTAAACACGTTATAAGCCCTTCACGGCTTCTAGACCGTTTAAGTTTAGACGAAAGACCCGAGCAAATACAAAGTTCTGAAACTGAGAGCAAGTCTGCCTCAAAAGAGAAAACTGAACATCCTTCGATCAGGAACTCGCTAGTACGTAACAAGTACCAAAATGCTCGTCGTGTACTTAACAGTGCTGTGTGTGATAAATTACCGGGACGTGAAGAACAATTAGAAGAATTGCGAACTTTTTTCAGTGAACACTTAGAAACTAAAACATCTGGCAGTCTGTATGTTTCCGGCCAGCCCGGCACTGGTAAAACAGCATGTTTATCACTTTTGTTGCGATCACCCGAGTTTAACAAACGTTTACAAGCTGTATATGTAAATTGCACTTCTATAGCTTCCACTGGAGGAGTTTACAAAAAGCTTTGTAGTGAACTGGATCTTAAACCTCAGGGCCGTACTGAGCGAGATCACTTACAGGCGTTGCAGCATTATCTAAAAACATGTTCTAAAATGCTGTTAATTGTTCTTGATGAGATTGATCAACTGTGCAGCTCCAAACAATCTGTGTTGTATACAATTTTTGAATGGCCTTCCATGCCTGATGTAAAACTGTTATTGGTTGGTATTGCCAACAGCTTAGATTTAACAGAACGAACATTGTTGCGTTTAAATGCTCGTTGCGAACTTAAACCAAAACATATGCACTTTCCTCCCTATTCCAAACAACAAATTGTTGACATTTTTAAATCGCGTTTAGAGGAGGCTGATGTGTTGGATATTTTTCCACCAGCAACGCTGCAGTTGTTGGCTGGCAAAGTAAGTGCTGTAAGTGGAGATGTGAGAAGGGCATTAGATATTGGTCGTCGAGTAGTGGAAATTGCAGAACAGCACAAGAATACTGGTAAGGGAGATATTAACATTAAAGCTTTAAATTTTGTGGAGCAAGAAAATCAACAAACTTTACAAGAAGGTAAATAAATTTTGTGAATTAAAACACTTCATTATATCTTTGTTTAAAATATTGCAGAAATAAAACCTGTCCAAATTACACAAGTGGCTGCTGTTCTTAATAAGGTCTATGGAGCCTCACAGAATTTACAGGAAGACATGGATGAATCTTTTCCATTGCAACAGAAAATCATGTTATGTACGCTAATGTTAATGCTGCGCAAAGAGAAAAATAAAGACATCACAATGGGTCGTTTACATGAAGTCTATAGGCGTGTCTGCACCAAACGTAATATATATCCTGTGGATCAGGCTGAATTTTTCAGTCTTGTAGATTTGGTGCAAACAAGAGGTATTTTGCGTATTGTTAAGAAAAAAGAGCCACGTCTTAGTAAAGTACAACTACAATGGGATGAAGAAGAAGTAAATGGTGCCCTTAGAGATAAACAATTAATAGCTTCAATTTTGGATGACACAGCCTGTTTGGAAAAATGAAATAATTGCAATTTATTTATTTATAGACCAATTAACCGGAAAGTTTTTTTTAAGGAAGTTGATTTTTACAAATTTGATTATTTAATTTCATTTCTATTTTTAAATTTAGTTTTATTTTAGAATAGTTCATTTTAAATAATTTACCTGACATTTTTCTCATTTACATCATTTGTTTTCTTTTTATGCGCTCAGTCACTTTTTATTTGTAAAAATGAAAAATCAAGTTATTTTTAATTTTTCTGTTCTCTTTATCTAACAACCTTGATCTAAAAAAAGAACCACTCACACAAAAATAAAGTGATTTGATTAATGTAATAAATTTTTTTTTTTTTTTGTTTTTCAAACAAATAATATACTTTTTATTTCATATACCTGTTGTTTCCTTTCTATTTTTCCCCTTCCCAAACAAAATAAAATATAAATGAAAATTATAGCCAAAGCGTCATTGGTAGATAAATAAGAAACATTGAATATTTGTTTTTCCTTGATATCATTAATTTTTTTATAGTTTATTCTATATGCTATTTTATGATACACTGCTTGATGGAAAAATTTGACCAGTTGAATATTTTTGTCTGTTTGCAGGTTTTATTATTAAACAAAAAAAAAAAAAAATATTTAGATCGAAATCGATTGTTTTTAAGTAAATGTAAACATTTATTTGCTTTTAAAAATAACTTCAAGATTTAAATTTTATAAGTCTTAAACATTCGTTTTTAGAGAAATCTTTATTATATAAAATTTCATCAATTTTTTTATTCTTCATGAAAGCATTAAAAGTTTTTAATTAAAACTTTTTTTAAGACTTAAAAGAGCTAAATTACAACGTTGTCATTACAAACGATAGAATCAGTTTTGAATTAACAAAAAGTAAATTTTTCATTTAATAAAAAATTGAATTTTTTTGGCATAAAGAAGGTTAGGCCTCACAAGATTACGAGAGGTAAAAATAAAAACAAGTAGATAAAAGAAAAATGTTGGTTTGCTTATCGATGCAACTATAGCAACCTACAAGAGTTGACTATTTCAGGCTTATTCTATACTCGGTTTTGAAATCGCACGTGCGACTTGATTCTGCTCGAAAATATCAACATCAAAAACTAACATTTTATCTATTTTTGCTTCTAGATAATCACTTCATTTTACTCGTGCTTTGTATAAAATACATAATTTTACTAGACAATTCAATAAAAAAAAACGATTTGAAATCTTCTTCTTCTACTAAAAACTACTACCTTCTAGAGAATAAAAAAACTGATAAAGAATTTTATTTGTCGACGTAAGTCTACATAAAAACAACGCTTTTACATTTTTATTTAATTATTTTAATAGAATCTCTAAATATAAAAAAGAATTTCTACTTTTCATGGTGGCTGTTTTAACCTTGAAAAAGAAGAAATGTATTTTTTTTTTTATCATTTTAATAATTTTTTTATATTGTATTTATACAAACAAATGGATAAATTTTGTATTTGTTGTTGTGATTATGATGAGACTAGATGTTTGATATTATAACGACACATTTTTTTTAATTTTTTTCATCAAAAACAATTTTTTATTTGTTCACCAAAAACATTTTTTTAATTATACTTATCGCAAAAGAAAAATTGTCGAAAATAAATATTTATTTGTTTAAAATTTTCCTTCTCTAGAGTAAAAAAAAACACTAACAATAAAAATAAAAAGAAAATTTAGTAAGAGTTATAATTAGTCTTCGTATTTTAGAGACTTTTTAATACAAAAAGAAAGAAACAATTTCTCGCCAAATATTTTAGCTTCTCCATTTTTTTAATATTGAAATTTTCCAGTCTAAAAATAAAGTATACATTACAGTATACAAATCCATGAAAGCAAGTGTTAAAAAGTATTAAAATAAAGTATTTACTGTAGAGAAAGATAGCTGTGTATTAATTTTTTTTTAATAAAAGTGTGCAGGAATATAATTAATTTTATTGTATTATAAATAACCAAATTATTATTATTATTATTATTATTATTGAAAATTTATTTTAGTGAAGTAACTCTAATCAAAAAGGCAAATACTGGGGTGGTAGAGAATTAAAAAATAAAAGAAAATTTAAACATTTTTATTTAAGTTTTCTTTTCTACTTTATTGAGCATAAGGACAGTTTTATATTTTTTAAAAATTCAGTACTCGATATAATTGACATTAAAATGTCACCAGCTCTTAATGGGTTAAGAAAGATCTCTTCAAAAGCTTTGAAATTATATTTATATTAATATCTTTAAAAATATGGTGTAAAATTGTACTTTTCTATGAAAATTTCACAGGCCCATAACTCGGAAAATATGGTCGAGCGCCAATTTTTTCACTTGAATTTTTTCTTATTTATTGATTCTCTATTGACATTTTTGTGCAAAATTATTTATAGTGTTTAATATATTTTTTCTAATATTTAAATTCATGTCACCCCAATATTTTTTTATTTCTTATTAGAGTACTTCACTAAAGTAGATATAGTGAAGGGTATAAGAGATTTGGCATAGCCGAATATAGCACACTTGTTTCGGTTCTTTTCTTCATCGCTCTTTACTTTTTGTTTAATGTTATATATTGTTAAATTTTAGAATTGGCAGTGTTTCCAAGTGTGAAATTATTATAATTAAAAATAGACGTGACAAATTTTTTATTTTGTTTTTAGTTTATATAAGTATTTTCATAAAATATACCTACATATTGTATTTGTTTGGAATGATAAATTTTTTTTGATAGAAATATTGTTACCCAGAGCTGTTTTACGAAGTTATTAAAAAAGTACTAAAGTTAAAGAATTTTATTTAAGAGCTTAAAAGGCTTCCCGTTATATGAAAGTAGCATTTCTCCTAAAATGATTATAGTTTGCAATTATTGCTCCGCCCCCGGCTTTTAAACCCCGTTATTCTATTCATAACAGTGATGCCAATGCTATTTTAAAATATAAATAGTTCCTTACTTGATATTGTATACATTCGTTGATGTCTGGCTGTTCCCTGTAGTAGTGTGGTGAACCGTTTTTGAATTGAACATACTCCATTTTTATTTTTGTTTGTTTTGTTTGTATGTGTGTTTTATAAAAGTCTGATTTAAGAACTCCTTTTATAGGGACATGGTAAAAAAAGACAAAAAATATTAAAGTTGAATTAAAAAATTAAAAAAAAAATTTTAAAGCGATTTAAGAAAAAAATATTTTTAATATATTAAAATAATTTAAAATGTTAGAAGAGTATTTTTTAGTGTTTTTTTATTTTCAAAATATTTAAATAATTTTTCAAGTCTGCCTTTAATTTTTAATTTCACTTTAAATGTTTCATCATTAATTAAAAAAATAAATAACTTGCTTTTTGTTTTTATTTAACACTTTAAGTAAATAATTTTTATTTATTTCGTTTTAATTGTCTGGAGATCGTTTGGAATTCGTTTTTAAAAATTTCACTTTAATTATTAATTTAATTTGGAGAATTAATTTTATTTTTGTTAACTACCTAAAATTCTATAGTGCGAACTTAATTTTACAATATTCCGAAAGCAACTGATTTAAAGAATTTTTAAAAATTGACGATGAAAAGAAAATTTGTTTTTCTTAAAAAAAAATTATTATATACAATATTTTATATGTGTATATAACCCACACACTGACAAATTAACGTATATATGTATCATATACAAACAGTAATAATTTTCAGCAAATTTTTCTCTTTAGCTAACGCCACCTCCATCCCTTTAACTCTTCCATAAACAAATTTCTAATACACAGTGCAAAATGTATTAGTGGTCAATACTTTCCTCCTCCATATTGTACATACCTACATACATTCATGCATAGACATGTACATATTTTGGTATATTCAACAATAATTAATTTTATATTGTATTTTAATTTTAAAATCTTTCTACATTTGTATTGGATTATTAATAATAAACAAACAAACAAAAAATACAAAAGTTAAATGGGAAAATGTTAATGATGTTGTTATTGTTGTGTGTGGAATTTTTGCAGAAACAAAATTTTGTTTTCGTTCTACATTTTTAATAGATTTTTCTCAATGTTTCGTTTAGCAAATAAAATTTCATTAATTTTATTTTTTTTATTTCGTATTTCTTTTCTGTTCAACATAAACTTGGACTTGTATACGTTTGTTGCGCCTACACATTTGCCATTAAAAATATTTGGGCCAATTCCATCACCCCACTGTGTTCAAATTCTAATTTAAATGTTCCCTCTGTTCTGCTTTTATTTCTTTTGGTTTCTTGATACTTGAAATGTTTATTATTTGTTTTATTTTTATTATTATTTAAATTTTATTTAATAAATTACACCTCTCTAAAGGTTATTGTTCTGTATTGTTAGCAAACAGACACATGCACACACACATTGTTGTTTTTAAATTTTAATTACCGTAAAACTGTAAAGTTATAACTTTAGAACTAAAAAATAAAGAATGATTTTTAAAATAGAATTATTGTAAATACCTTTAAATTTTAAGGTTTAAATTCACAAAGAAGCAGCTAATTTCTTGACTGTGTTTGTTGTGTGTCGAATTACAATTTTAATAAAATCATTAAACAAATATAATTCAGAATTCCTGGAATTATTTTATTGGCACTAAGTGCTTTAAGTGAAGAACCATACGATTATTAAATAAAATAATTAAAGATAATTAAATTTCCAGCTTTATTTTACCCGCTAAATAGAGATCTCTTTATATGGTTTTCAACGACGTAACAATGCAATTTGAATTGACAACATGGAAAAGTAAGTTGCCAAAAATACAATAACAAAAAATATATAAACAATTTTAAGAAAAGCATTTAAAAAATTTTTTAATATTTATTTTGTTTTTACTAAATATCTACTTCTTCGAAAAAGAGTGAGTGAAGAACACGTTCTAAGTCAAAAGCGAATCACTTAATAAATTCAAGTGATTTCAAATAAATTTGTTTTACATTATAGCCATTGTCAAGTATTTTTTTTTTGTGCCTACAGGTAGTTAACTTTTTTATAACCATAAAATATTTTACAAGTTCTCACAGTCGCATCTAAAGTTGTATATTTTATTTTACTTTCGTTTTTTATTTAATTATTTCTTAAATTTTGTTAAAAGAATTTTCAGTTTGTCCCATTAATAAATAAATCAAGGCGAATTAATATACAAGTGGTCGTAATAGCCCAGACAGCTGATTTTTATTTATGTTTAACGTCGTTGTCAAAATTTTAAAAACAAATCAAAATGCATTTTTCGTCTTTGCCGAATCTTATTTACCCTTTACTTAAAGTAAAAATCGGGTTGTCGTCCCAACTTAGTTAATGAAATGTTTATCATAAACAACAACCATCTCCAAAAATACAAAGGAAAGTTGTAAAAAAGATAGCGAACAAGTAAGAGTGCTATATACGGCTATTTCAAATCTTATATACCCTTTACCATGTATGCAAATCTAGTTTAGTGAAGTAACTTCAATCAAAAAACAAATATTGAGGTGACAGAGAATAAAAAATTAAAAATTACATAAAAATATCACCAATATCATCATCTAGTACTTTCTAAAAGATCTCTTGAAAAGCTTTTTAATGATACCCATATTGACCGTATTGAAAATTGTAATTTTTTATGAAAATTTCAGAGGCCCATAACTCGCCAACTTTTTTACTCAACGTTTTTTTTTCTTATTTTTTATTTCCCTATCGCTTAATTTTTTTGATTGAAGTTCAAAGTTAATTGAAAACGGACAGATGGACAACGCTCAATCGACTTCGATACGAATAAGTATTCAAAATCTATATACTTTATGGTATCGGTTCATATGCAGGGAAAAAAGCCAACTGGTACAACTTTATTTGAAGTATCCTGGATAAATTGAATTGAGCTTCTTTTTGTTACTTTCTTTTATTTAGTCAACTATTTTTGGCATCAACGTGATGCTCTTCAACAACACCACCTATTATTTAATTTGTCTTGAAATAACTAATTTAAAATTTTTGAATGAAGGCAAATCAATTACAAGGTAGCAGCCATGGCGAAATCATTTACTAGGTGGTGACCGACGCTGATATTTGATGTATGGAGCTTGACATTTCCTGCAACAGCGAAAATGAATGAATTCGCCATTGCCACCATCTGGTACGTGATTTCGCGATTTTTGCATCGAATGCAAATACATTCGTTTTCGCCGAGAAGTTTGACAGTAATGATTACCAGCCAAAAATTATGAATTCGCACAACGCTGCCACCAGGAAATTGATTTGTCTTGTTTTAAATAGTTTTTTGTAAAAAGCAAAAAATTATCAAGTTTTTTATTGGTTTTAAAAATCAGGTAACTTTGTAGTGCATTAACTCGAAACTATTTTAAATAAAATTGCTGACGGATATTAAATCAAAGTTTGCTCTCTATTTTTTCACTTTTAAATTTATTTTGTATTTTACTCACTTTTTAATTTAATTTAATTTGCATTTCATTTTTTGTCACCAAAATTATTTTTTAAAAATCACAGAATACAATTGAAACACAACAAAAGTTAAAAGAAAACAAAGAAGAAGAAGAAGATGCAACTGATAGTTGTCAAAGTATTCAACGTACGTCAAAACGACCAACTTTCGTACTTTACTTTGACGGACACGTACTGATTGCGTCTTGTCTGTTGAGTACGTCAAAGTTTAACGTATGACGGATTCTATGTGTCCCGGCCTTTAAGGAGAAGGATTTCTTTAAAGCCAATTTTTGTTTTTTTTTTAATTTTAACATTATTTATATTCAATTTTTGTTTACATAAAAGTACGGAAATAAATTATTTATTTATGTATTATTTATTTATTTATTTTTTTGTTATTTTTGTAAATTACCTCGAAAGTTCATATTATTAAAGTTTAAGTTCATAAAATTGTATTCTATTTTAAAAATTCGACATGTGTATCTGCTTAAGCTGTTTGTTTTTTTTTAACTTGTAACTAGAAATGTTGTTTGTAAAAGAAATATTTTCATGAAAATTGTTTTGTTTTTTTTCTGTATTTTTTTATCATTTTTTTAATGGACTCGTAAAAACTAATAGAGAAATTATTTTGAAGGTGAGTTTTTCTAAATTACATTTTCAGAGAAACTAAAACTATATCACAAATATTAAAAGTTCTTAAAACAGAATGAGAATTCGCAATAAGTTTGAAAGTATGTATTCTTTCATAACTACATTTGGAAGTTACATGTAAACTCTGTATGCAGATACTTAAACACCAGCGTACCAATCAATTGACTAGTTTAGACAACAAGCAAATTGAATTTCGTTGATGTCTAATAGGGTTGTCAAATGCAGTTTTTTGGATTGACAGTTTTATGTTGAAAACATAACAAAAGTAAAAGATATAGAACCTTTACTTTAGTAAAATTGACGAAACAGCCATGAAGTTCTTCTCAAATAGAAAATGAATATCAAACATATTTTCCAGGCAGAAAAACATTAATAAATAAATATTTTTTTATTTCCTTGACATCTCGTTCATAAGCTCAAGGGGAATATATCACCAATTTTTATACAAAAGACTGAAATAAGAATTATTTCATTCAAATCCTCTTGTAAATTGCAGACTGTGGGAAATACAAGCAGCTTCTGTCAAATAATTCCAAACTTTAAGAAAGCACAACTGAAATACATATATTTTAAATAATATTGAAATTTGCAACATCAAAAAAAAAACAGAAGAATATTTTAGAAATTATTTAACTAGAAGTTATGAAAATACATGTACAATAACACAACTGTTGTAGAATCTAACGACTTATTGCTCATACAAATAGGTTTCAGACTGAAAGTCATTTGATTAAAATTCATGTAATTATGGTTAAAATATCAACGTTTTAAACTTAAAAATAATTATCTGCATTTTTAGTAGTCAAATTAGTTTATCATCACACATTCGGGATCTTTATATCCTTTACCACAGAAGGAAAAACGGTATTTCTCAGTTTGTCATTCCCTTTGTAATTCCTGCAATATCAATTTTCGACCCCATAAAGTATAAATATTCTAACTTCTGATGCATAGCGAAGTTGATTGAGAGATGTCCGTCTGTACGTCTGTGCTAGTATTGAAATCAACTTTGCCAAGGCCCTAGATAAGCTAGAGAAAATTTAAATACGCCAATCGATCAGTTACACTTTCAACAATTTTGCTATTGAAAATAAGAAGGATCGGTCCATGTTCTTGACATAGCGTGCAAAATACCACGCCTGCCTCTAATTTTTCATATGATTTTAAAGAAATTTAGTTCAGTGAAGTTGCTTCAATTAAAAAAGACAAATAAATACGAGAGCTTATGACGGACGCGATCTTTATTTTATTTCCTTCGCTTCAGTTTTTGTAATATAATTTCTTATTTAACTCAAATGCAAAAAAAAAAAAAAAATATAAAGAAAAAAAATTTTTCTTTGAAACAAGTTGAGACAACAGCTGTTACAACCGCAAATAAAATTTTTCATTTGTTCTGCTTTGAAGCAAAAATAAATTTTAATCGTTGTTGAAAGCATCAATTTTCAAAATATTTGATTAGTTGTTTCAAAAACGAAATCAAAATGATTAAAATTATTGCTTTTTTCTTTATAAATTTATTTTAAATATCGTAGTATATAGAAAAAAATTAAATTAAATTGGAAACCTTGAATATGTAAATACATAAATTTCTATAAATTATTGCTTTTGAAAACCATGTAAAATGCTCAAAAATTGCCCTTGAATTTAAAAGAGTTCATCGCTTACATTGAAATATTTTATCATATTTTGTTTGTAATTAAATTATTGTTATTGTTGTATAATTTCACTCACTATTTGAGATTTAGCCAAAAACTTTTTATTTCAGCCATCAAAAAAGCGTGCATATTCAAAATTAGTTTTGTTTTGTTTTCTGTTTCAAATTCTTATATTTTTGTTGTTGTTATTTTTTAAAATGCCCAAACGTTTATAATAATTATGAGAAGAGTGATGAAGCTGATGAGTGTAGTGGTCTTGTATCTTGACTTTGATATCAGCAGAGCCATTTTGTAAAAATACATTCGTGTTTTTTTATTTTATTTTATTTTGGTTACCTTTGTTTTTATTGTTTGTGCGTCATTCAAGTATTTTATATTTTTAAAGGTGTTTTTTTTTCAATTGTAGAATTTATTATATTTATTTATTTTTATAATTTTCTTGGAAAAATAAAATGACAAATGCAATAAGACGAATGAATTGCTTCTGATTTTTCAAGATAGGAAAATTTGGGATTTCTGCACTTAGTCGGATTTAAAAAAATAAAAATATATTTTTTAAGTGGGAAATATACATTTATTACGAACATTTCGCTAGTGCTTTTTTGGCTCCAAAATTTTAATCTGTAAATTTATAATTTTATGTGTCAAATTTAATTAACTAAATGAGAATTAAATTCAGTCAAGAAAGCACTTGACCGTATACAAAATAGAAGCCAAATTTACTAATCTTGATCTTATTAACAAAAATCTAATTGAAACGACGAAATCCTCTTTAGCCGGACCCAAGGCACACTTTGTTATAAAACACCATGTTATAATTAAATATAAGAAATCAATATTTTTCAAAAAATAAATATTCGTTTTAATTAACTATTTGAGAATTATTCATTATTTGACATTTGAACAATTCTTATTGTTTGCTAGTAAAAGGTACGAGGTTAGTAAAAATGGAGCGCTACACGAATGAACAACGCATTCTCATTGTGAAATTGTTTTACCAAAATGGTGAAAGTTTTGCGGCTACAGTTCGCAAATTGCGATCAATTTGGGGTCACAATAATGCTCCACAAGAGTCAACTGTAAAGAGATTAATGGATAAATTTGCCGAAACTGGGTCTGTTAGTGATGTAAAGGGAGTTCGTTAATTGACTATTGGAGAAACAACATGAAAATGCTGCTCTTGACAATAAAATCATCTTCAGTGACGAGGCCCATTTCCATATTGATGACAGAATTGTCGCATTTGGGGTGAGGAAAATCCTCGAGTGATTCACGAGAAGCAAATGCATCCTCAACGTGTCACTGTCTGGTGTGGTTTTTGGGCTGTAGGAATCATTGGACTTTTTTTTATGAAAATGAGGCAGGTCAAGCGCAAACAGTCAATGGTGTTCGGTATCGTGAAATGATAACCAGTTTTTTCTTACCTAGAATTGAGGGAATGAATGTCGAGGGCATGTGGTTTCAACAAGACGGCGCCACATGTTATACAGTCAGAGAAACAATTCAATTGTTGCATTAGTCATTTCCCGGTCGTGTTATTTCGCGTTGTGGAGACCAGGATTGGCCGCCTAGATCGTGCGATTTAACACCTTTAGATTTTTTTCTTTGTGGTTTTTTTTGAAGTCGATGGCTTACGCGAATAAGCCGACGACGTCTCAAGCCTTAAAAGGTGAAATTGGACGCTGCATTAATAAAATACCGCAGCATTTATGCAAAAAGGTCATTGAAATTTCATTAAAAGATCGCGGGTGTGCCAGCAAAGCTTTTGCCTAAAATTTTGATATTATAACCAAATGATTTTTTTATCTCAACTCATACTATTTTGAACTAAAAAAGTGTTTGACAAAAAACAGGAAGAAAAAAAAAAGCTGCTTTAATTTTAATGTTCATTAAGAACGAGTAATTTTAATAGTTGTATAAAAAAATATTAAAGTACATTTAGAAAATCTAAATATTTTCAATTTTTGTACTTAAGACTTAAGTTAAAAGTAAAGTTGGCGGGTAAGTCATACCTCCGCCACTTATTTTAAAACAACTATGCAAAAAGAAAAAAATTATATAAAAAAAACTTCTAATCAAAACTTCTTCGCCCAAACTTTTAAAAGTAGCGTCTTTATTGTAGCAACAAAAAAAATTTTCAAAAATTTTAGCTTTAATTTACATACTCATATATTCACTTAGTATAACATCTGTAGGGTAATTGTAATCTATTTGAAAATCATTTAACATGTGTTTTAAGGCCCTTGACCATCTGTATTAAGAAACAAAATATTTTATTTCTTAATTTTGTTTGTTATTCTTCTCTTGCGAGTGGTTCAATGAATTTTCTAAAAATAAATATTCTCTTCAGATTTCAATGAACATTTTTCATAAATGCAGAAAAATTTTAATATTGTAAAATTCAAATAAGTAAAATCAAAAATATTATTTACTAAACTTATAAATTCACATTTTTATTTAGTGAAACTTGTGTCAGTAGAAATATTTTTAACATAAAAAAATACTTCTTAACTACAAATAAATTGCAATTTTTTTATGTTTTTGTTATAAACTTTATTCTAATCCTTAAAAAAAACCCTTTTAGTAACATTTTAGACACTCTAACGTTAGGACTGCTTTTAACGTTTTTTTATTTTACGTTACAGGTCATCAACCTTTAAAGAAAATTGGTTTTAATCTTTAAAGCCAGTGCGCAAATTTTGGTAATTTTAATATATTTTATATTTTTGCTAAATTTTGTTAAAGTAATTTTTAAATAAAATTTAGTTTCTACGTACATTTAAAAATCTATATTTTTTATTATACCCTCCACCACAGGTGGAAAAAGGAAAAATTTGTCATTCCGTTTATAATTTCCACAATCTCCATTTCTGACCCCATAAAGTTTATACACTTTAAGTTTTTTGCAAAGTGAAGTCGACTGAGCGAGATTCGTCTGTCCGTTCGTGTTCAGGTTGAAATCAACTTTTCAAAGGCACTTGATGAAATAGGGATAATTTAAATGTATCAATCGACCAGACATTGTTTCTAAAAGTTTGCTATTGAAAATCAGCAAGTTTGATCCGTGTCCTTCGAGGCAGCGGGCATAGCACACGCCTGCCTCTAATTTTTCTAATTTGGAACAATGAAGTAACTTCAATAAAAAAAAAACAAGTGTATGGGGCTATAGAGAATTAAAAAATAAGAAAAAAAAAAACAACAAGTGAAAAAATTGGAGCTCGCCCATATTTTCCGAGTAATGGGCCTTTTAACTTCTGATAGAAAAATACGATTGTGAACCATATTTTTATATATACGAGCGCTGCTCTATATATTTCTGGCCTAATAGTGAAAATGCGAATATTTATAATCAAAAATGGTTTTATTGTTTTTCAAAGTATTCTCCAGCATGATTTATACACTTTTGCATGCGCTCAAACCAGTTGTCGAAGCACTTTTTCCACTCCGATTGAGACACCTCTAAAACATGGTTTTTAAACACTTCAACAGCTTCTTCTGGCGACGAAAATCGTTGACCACGCATTTTTTTCTTTTTGATGTGCGGAAACAAGAAGAAGTCATTAGGTGCCAAGTCAGGGCTGTACGGCGAATGACTCATTAATTCGACGTTTTTTTTATATTAATTTTTTCAAGTCACTGTAAAGAACACAAATAATGGTCGTACGTCAAAACGTTTTGAGTACGGTTATGCTTAAAAATGTCAAACTTTCCAATGGAAATGTCAGATTACACTTGGCAGCACTCAGTGTTGCCAGGCCAGAAATATATATAGCAGCCCTCGTATCAATATGTAGCATCAATTAAAAGCTTTTGAAGTGATTTTTAGGGAATGTTAAAAATTTGTAAAAATGCTTAACCCATTAAGGGCGGATAACTTGGACATAGACCGATCTTGCTGATTTTCAACAGCAAAATTTTCGCTACTTGCAAGTAAAAATTATTTTTAACAACTAACTCACGGTTCAGTTGTACCGGATAGCAATTTTATATTTAACTGAAGACAAATAACAGCATTCGATATCGATCGCAATTGCATTGTAGTTGTATTGAAATTTCAAAAGGTATCGAATTCCATAACATATCCAGGTAACATTTCTATAGAAAATACTTCAGCAATTTATAATTGAGCCGTTTATTTTGAAAGTGGCATAAGTCACTTTTTCAAAAAACTAAAAGAAAGAAATTTAAATGTTAAGAGCTGCAACGATTTTTTGTTGATCGAAATTTTTATTGGCGAATCAGTATCCTGAAATAGAAATGCACGTTATTCTTTTCGAAATTTAGCCTTTATACTTTTAAAACATTTGTAAATCAATCCTTTAAATTTGTTTATCAACTTAAAAGCAAAGTGACTTATGCCTCTTTCAAAATAAATAGCTGGATTATACCCGACAAAACCATTTCTTGATATTTTTTGTATGCAACAATTTTTTATCCACAACTTTTCCTTTTACAAATTTCTTTTTCTCGAAAATTTACGTTCATATATATAAGTCCTGGCAGAAAAAAACACTTGAAAAATTAAAATAAAAGCGGCAACATTTTACATCTCATTTGCAAAAAGTGTTGTTAATCACGAATTGTTTTCGTGAGTAAACTAATTGCAAATAAAAAATTCATTTACCGTTTACGCGGCAAATTTTTTTTATTTACAGTATTTTTATTTGCGAATAAATTGTGCGTAAAAATTTAGCAATAGATAATAAAAAATAATAGATAATAAAAATCGTTTTTATATAAATAAAATATGTTTATAACGTGTAACTGAATTTAAAAATGTTTTTGGATTAGTGGCTAAAGGAAATGGCATGAGGATAAGGTAAGGAAAGAGGAGTCAGAGAGGATTTGGGGTCGCAGAAGGCAATAGGATTTGGTGGAGTATTTTATTTGTGACACGGTTGGGAGGGCAATTGAGGCATAACATTTGCCCCAACATTTTTTTGCTTTGTGTGGACGTGGTTGTGTCATTATAATCTTGTTTGAGTAAGTAGTCTGAGTTTTTCCTGTGTCGTTGTTGTTTTTTTTTTATGTGCGGCGTACCCAAGGAGAAGGGTTGGAACCTGACTGGGATATGTTTTCCATTGAAAGAGCTAGTCGGAAACCTCCTTGGACCCTGCGTCCGTAACATAAATTTGAAATTATTGTAATAAAAATTGGCCACACTTTTATTTTTTTTTTTTTTTGTCAAAATAAAAAAGCAGTCACTCAGTTTCAAAGATTTTACGCATAAAAATGTTTTCCAAAAAATTTTCATTAATCATATTTATTTATCAAAGTAAAATGGATTTGAAATAATGCTAAAGTTGTAATTAAAATTATTCCAAACATCTTCTTAAAGTAGTAAAGGTTTGCGAAAAGCTAATCAATAATTTCACAATAAATGTTTTTGATAAAAACCAAAGCGACACTTTATGTAAAAAATATGAGATGATTTGTATTTTTCGAAAAAGTAAAAATTTAGCATGCTTTTTTCAGATGTCCTGGTTGGCTAGGCTTATCTGTTAGAATTAGTATCTAAACGTATAAAGATTTCGTAGCCACATTCGGCTAAAAAATAATATGAGACAAGAGATAAAAAAATGTTAATATCCTTTAAAATTTTGCAGTCAAATAAAAAGCTAATTTTAAAAAAAAAATGATTCCATGACACAATAAATACAATGTCGGGCACAACCTTTAGTTTTCCTAAAGGAAAGATATGTAAAATATACTCCAATCTCTTCTACCTTAGTAATTTTTAAACAATCCTGGGGGGATTCAGTTTCGTGAAATTGTAATGTTTTAAAGCGATTAGTTTTATATTCAATAAGACTAAAGAAGATATGTAAAGCATTTTTATTGAGTCTGCAAAAAGTCACAAAAGCTATTAGTTACACCTAACAGTATTTTTGTAACAAACAATTCAAAAACTGTTTTCGATTTCGATTACGGTGAGGACGTTAATGAAGGTAATAATCGCTTACGAAAAATTAAAAACTTTGAGTTCGTTTATATATTTTTTCATTTTATATTCCATAGTCATTTATACACTCGATTGTAAAGAAGAAAGTAGTTTAAAATTTGAGCTTAACCCTTACTTGCGTGATCTGAATTTCTCTCTTAAGTGCCTCAAGAATTATCCTACAATACTAAAGGCTTTTCTACGATCAAATACTTTCTAAAACCTCTTCACCGCCAGTTGAAAGGTTTTTTTTTTTCATTGGCTGGTATTATTTTAACACCGACAAAGCTTAACAGATGAAAATTTGAAAAAAAAAATGGTTTTATTTAAAGCAAATAAAAATTTTGTTTAAATTTGCACTATTTGTAGTATGTTATGTATATACGTATGTATATGTGTTATATCTTCCTTTGTTTATTTGCTTCACTACTCTAATTTTAATTTTGTTCGAGTCAAGAAAATGAAATCGTATGAAGCATACTTTTAGGCGTAAATAATAAGAGCGATTGGCCGGGACAAATTTCAATGAAAAATATTACATAAAATAAAATGATTATTTACTTTAATCGTGCTTGACTCCTTCAAATATAAATATTTCATGATATTCTTATGAAATATTTATTATTTAAAACTACAAAATGAAATGTATTACTGCAGGGAAAGCATATCGATATGGATATTTCGCTACTGCTGATATAGATCATCAGTGAATTTTACCCAAAGTTTGTATTCAAAAAAAGAAAGTCTTATATCTATTGCCAAGTTGATTAAATGAGAACTACATTGAATCAACAAAGCAAAAAGACAATAAAAACTCAACAGGTTTTTTTATACAAAAACCCAGCAAACATTCAGTAACTATTTTATTTTTATTTTTTCTTCCATTTTTCTACATAAGGGTTTCCTTTGGAAACCATTCATGAAATATTTATATTTAAAGGAATCAAGCATGATTAAAATAAATAATTAAAAAATGATTCCGAATAATAAATTTTCATATAAAATAAAATTAAATTACTTTTTTTAACTTAATGAGTGTTAAGTAAAAAGGTTTTGCTGTAAAATATTTTTTCACCGTGTTACTTTATCTTTAGAAATTATGAGTGAGTACTGCAACTAATTCTTTCAATTTCAATAAAATTTATAAGCATTTTGTTAGGTTTTGAAGCAATAAGGTTTCATGTTAATATCAACTCAATTTACAAGAAAACCAATAAAAAATTTATTTGCAAAAAGTTTAAGAAGACAATGTTATTTATGTTAAATGTAACTACAGCAAGTTTTGGAAACATAATAAAGCATAATTGTGAAAAATAAACTCTCAATTGGGATGACTGTGAATAGAAGAAGTAGAAAGGCATTTAGGAACTCACTTGATTCACAATGGCGGCCTGCTCCTCAGCAACATCTTGTTGATGATCACGCGTTGGCATAGGCGTGAAAGTAGAGTTATCTGATGGGGGGACATAACCACCGGAGGCATTTAATTTAGGAAATACTGTGTGGGGCAATGTATCTACGGGCACTTGAAGAGCACGCTCATATTGCCCTGGTCCGGGTAGAAAAGGTGAAGGAGCTCTAAATAAAAAGAAAACACAGTATTAAATTATAGAAGTTTTTGAGTTTTTTAAGCTTTTACCTGTGTGGGTTGGGATCTGGACTGGTGGAAAGTAAAGCTGATTCTGATCTAGAACTATCTCCACTAAGACCTTGAGTATAGGCAATTTTATTATCCCTTAAAAAATATCAAAACAAATTAATTCATTTTTGAAATTAAATTTGAAAATTTGCCTACCTGTGAACGACAAGTTTGATTTCGTTGCCAGCTGTACGGAATAACATCTGAGCATCGGCATGGCTAACGTCTCTAGCATCATATTCACCTATTTTTGATATTATATCACCACGTAATAATTCACCAAAAGCTGGACTTCCCACTTGTACCTTGGAAAAAATAATACACAAAAAAAATTAATGACTTTATTTATTTTTTTTTTTATTTTTTATGTTCAAAAACAGCTGAGTTGTGCAGAGCAGTTTCTTAATTTACATGTATGTATATATATACAAATATATACATGTATATGCATTGTACATATGTATTTAACAATTTATTAATGCAATTTACAAAATATTAATTGCAATAACCTTGTTTTAAATCGGTCAAATATAACTGAATATTTTTCTTTTTTTTGTTGCCATTTCATTTGTCAAATTGACAACATTAAATTTATTTATGAAAAATTTATTAATTTATTTACAATATTTCATATTTCGTTTTTCGTTTGGCCTTGATTTTCTTATTGTTTTTGGTTTTTGAATAATGCAATCGTTACTCATTTGCTTTTCAATGAATGAATAAAACGAACGTTTTTATTTTGCATTTTTCAAGTAGAAACACAAATGATAAGTAAAATAGTGGAAAAAGGATTAAAAGAATTAATTCTTGATAGAAATGAAATTTTTTGCTTTGCATATCTTTGACCACCGACTTTATAAAGATCCAATAGAAAATAAGTTTTTCGATTTTGAAATTTTTTTCGTTTGTTTGGAAAAGTGATACAGGGTGGCCAAAGGTTCCACAGAGAAAAGTTTTTTTTTACAAATTAAACATTTTATTTGTTTAAAGAATGAGATTTAATAAAAAATTGAATTGATTCAACTATGTATTTAATTGAAAAAATAATAAAATATTTTTTAATTAATTATTTTATTGAATAAATTATACTTATATTTAATTAAAAAAGAAGAACACAATTTTCTTATTAAAATAATCACGAGCTTTTTCTGTATTACAGGCGATCAACTCGTTTGAAAAAGTTTTATGAAAAGCACTCTTTTTTTAAAACTATTTTCATATAATTTTTAAAGACAGGTTGATCGACTGTAATACAGAAACAGCAAATAAAATAATTGAATTAATTAAAGCTTTGATGAAATTTGAACCTGAAAAAAAATTAAATAAAGTTTTTTTCTTTGTGATGAGGGTTATATTATATTTTACAACTACTAAGAAAAGCTCTAAGAGTAAACCGAGGCAACGCTGGGTAAAAAATTTTGCTTCTGGCCTGAATTTTAAATTACTAAAAGATTATTTTATACACCAAAAGAATAAAGTCACGTGGTTTCAAGTGGTGCAAAAAAAATTATAAAAAATTTTAAATTTACAAAAATGTCTTTTATAAATGTTGCAAAGTTTTAAATTTTATTCGTAGCTAAAAAAAAAATGGAGGGTTTACTGAGCACGAGATAATTCTAAGTTGGCACTTAAGAAGGGAACGCAATCTACGAGTTATCTCGTAGTTGGCAGTCAACGTGTTAATATGACGTTTATGTGATTTTGCAATAAAATAAAATTTTAAACACATTAAAAATTAATAAACTTGCAGAGACTGTATGAATTCTTCTTATTCTGTTTTACATTATGGGTGATTTGTTTTCCTTTCTAGTTGTTAGCTAATATTGCTTTACACACATACATACATATGTATGTATGCCAGAGCTAAGAAATCTAAGAGAAATGCAAAATATTAATAAATTATTAAATACGAAAACAATGTTAATTTAAATTATATCTGAATTGGGTTCAAAGTTTGTTCTGTTAAGTTTTGAAACAAGTAAACTTTTAAAAAGGGTAAAACGGAAATTTTATGAATAAAATATTTTACTGTTGTCATACCTTTCGGTGAAGACCGTCGTCACTGGCTTTTTATTTGGTACGATTGGCGAGCGCTTTCGATGTAAAGACATAATTTTAAGCCGCGTTTTGATAGTGTTAGCTATTTGTTGTATAAATAGTACTAATCAAAACGCGGCTTGAAAATTATGTCTTTACATCGAAAGCGCTCGACAATCGTACCAAATAAACAACCAGTGAAGACGGTCTTCACCAAAAGGTATGACAACAGTATTATATTTACTGGCGAAATAAATCCAATTTACTTAAAATATTTTGTTAAGTTTGGTGCTACATACTCTAATACATTCTGAAATGCATTTTAATGCATTCAATGAAACATTAATTTCAGTGGAAACATTCCACTAAGCGATTCATTTTATGCAGAGAACAGTAAAAGTCGTGGACTAGAGCACACAATGGATTTGTTGGATCATTTAATATTTCTCCAGTGTTTTTTAATTTAATCAATGATGTTATAAAATGTAATCTTATCTTTTTCAGGCAACTTCATTTAGTGGTTTAATGAAATAAAGTAAATTGATTTGTTTTCACTTTTATATTTCTATGTATTTAATTCAAAGATATGATTCCTTGTTTCACAAAGAATTGTTTCAACACTCGGAAAACCCTAATAACATTGGCATTTAATTTGTTGTGAAACAAATCATTGTTGTTCAATGAAGGCTTCTTATTACGCCACATTCTTAGATTATGTGGTTGTAAACAACCAGTTTTATCGTATCAATTGTATAGTTGTATTATTAAAGTACAAAAAAATATTAAGAGGAATTTGAACTATGGATGGGAAGCTTTAGCTATTACCCAAAAAAATGTGTACATTAGGTAGAGAAATTTTTAAATCAAAGTACAATTGTTATATCCTTTACCACAGGTGGAAAAAGGTTATATCTAAGTTTGTTATTCCGTTTGTAATTTCTGCAGTATCCATTTCCAGCCCCATAAAGCGTATATATTCTGAGTTCTTTTGCATAGTGAAGTCAATTGAGCCATGTCCGTCTGTATGTACGTGTTCGGGTTGAAATTAACTTTGCCAAGGCAAAGTACGCCAATCGATCAGATATAACCTTCGAGGCAGCGAGCAAAACACCACGCCTGCCTTTAATTTTTTCATATCATTTCAAATTTAGCTTAGTGAAGTAACTCCAATTAATAACTATTTTAAAAAAATAAGAAAATAATATTCAGTAAAATTATTGGCGATCGCGTACATTTTCCGTGTTATGAGCCTCTGAGCTTTCATTAAAAAGTAGGATTGTGCACCATATTTATGGATATCATTCAATGCTTTTGAAGAGACCTTTCAGGAAATACTACAATTTTTAAAAAATTATATATTGTACTTAATTTTTTCCCCAGCCAGGGGTTAAACCGTGGATTTTCACAAACCATTTAAATTTACTTTTTCGGCTTTGGTTTATTTTTTAATTTTATTATTTTTTTTACAAATAAAAAAATTATCAGGCATGTCACAAAATCCGTTCGGAATTGAAATGATTCCGAATTTACTATTCCGATCGAAATGGTTTTAGCTTCTATAGATTCCGTTCGGTTTTAGTAAACCGAAGAAAATTCAAAATCACTTATGTTTGTTCAAAATATGGCAACATTACAACGAATGTAGCAAAACAAAAAACAGCGAAATTAAAAAAAACAATAAAAATTCAAGAAATAATTGTGTTTTAGTGCGAATTGCTGAAAAAGTTAAAATAAAAAATATCAAACATGCCTGGAATATCTATAATTGCAACGGCAGAAAAAAATATAAGCAATTTTGTTTGTGTGTTGTTACTACGGAATTTTTTGAAAAATTATAAAAGTACGGCAATATCTTTTAAACAAATTCTGTTTATTTTTTGTTTTTTATAAAGAATAAGAAAAAGTTAATTTTTTTATTAACATCATATTAAAATAAATTTATTTTGGATCAATAAGCATGATGAGCCATAGCCTTACCTATAAAAAAATGTTTTGAATGGTTTTTCTGTTAACAAAATAACAATTCCACATAGCAAACTAAAAGTGGTTTCATTCTGAAATTTTTTCGTTTTACGTTTTCTGTAGAATCCAAATACGGAATCAATTCCACTTCCAAACGGAATTTTGTTCTGTGACATAGCTGTATTTTTCAAATGTATGCGGACGTTTGTCAAAGAAAACAAGAAAAATTTGACACTGGCATAATGTAGTGCCGTATTTTCAGGACCACCAAATCCCTCATCAGCATTTGAAAAATAATTTTTCTTTGTAAAAATTAAATTAAAAAATAAACCAAAGCCGAAAAAGTACTTAATTTCTTTTGTATTTTTAATTTAAGGAATTTTAATTTAGGGAATTATCCCACGAAGCAAAATTTACACACATAGTGAAATAGCCGATTACATATAAAGTAAAATTCGTATGATGATGATTATATGTTTATTAATCTAATTTTAAATATTAACTTTTCAAGAAAGTTAAATTAATGAGTTTGTTCCAGGTGTTGCTTCTTTACAAATTTCCAAAAATACATGATATTGAATGAGATATTTAAACTGTTGTCATTCCTTTCGATGAAGACCATCGTAACTGGCTGTTTATTTGATACATTTGGCGAACGCTTTTGATGTGACAACATAATTTTCAAGCCTCGTTTTGCTTAGTACTGAAGAGATAGTGTTAGGTATTTCTTGTATAAATAGTGGTGGACTCAGGTTATTTGTCCGTTAGGATAGTGTCTATTGAAATGGAATTTATTAGAATGTATTTTACTAGGATGTTTTAATGTCATACATTCATGTGTTTCCCTTGGCTCGTGTTCATGTGTATTAAGGTGTATTGCGCAGTTGGAGTCTTCTCTTTTCCGTTTGTATGATCGTATGTGTTCTGTGAACCTTGTTTTTAAGGTTCGTCTAGAAAATTATGTTCTTACATCGAAAGCGCTCCGCAAATGTACCAAATAAACAGCCAGTGACAACGGTCTTCACCGATGGGTATAAAACCAGTATAATATTTACTGGCGAAAAAAATCTGATATATTTATATCACATGTTTCAATTAAAATTATTTATAAATTTTAACGATTGTACAATACAATTGGGGTTACGAAATAAACAAATTTAAAATTTATATATTTTGTAATTGATACGCCTTGAGTTGAATGTAGAATTTATTATTAGGTAGCAGCGTAGACGAATTCCTTAATTTTTGTGATAACACCATGTATCAAAAAAAAAATATGTCGAGTTTGACAGTAATGTTACCAGCACAAAATAATGAATTCGCCTGCACTACCACCTGATATCCAAGGCGAATTAATAACAGGTGACCTTAACAGCCCAGGTAACTTTGCGATTTTTCCTTTTTCGATTGTCAAAAGTTACATTCTCCTATTGTACTTCTTTTTTGACAGCTGAAGACGGTTTTTACAAAACCAAAATGTTCATATTTCTTTCGCAGTGTTTTATTCATTTTCGCCGTGAGTATACCTGTTATTAATTCGCATTGCCTGATATCTATAGATATTAAAAATGCTTCACCACAAAAAGTGAAAAAAGGTTATACGAGGGCTGCTCTATATATTTCTGGCCTAATAGTGAAAATGCGAATATTTATAATCAAAAATGGTTTTATTGTTTTTCAAAGTATTCTCCAGCATGATTTATAAACTTTTCCATGCGCTCAAACCAGTTGTCGAAGCACTTTTTCCACTTCGATTGAGACACCCCTAAAACATGGTTTTTGAACACTTCAACAGCTTCTTCTGGCGACGAAAACTGTTGAACACGCATTTTTTTCTTGATGTGCGGAAACAAGAAGAAGTCATTAGGTGCCAAGTCAGGGCTGTACGACAGATGACCCATTAATTCGACGTTTTGGCCGGTCAAAGACGCTCTGGTTTGAGCCGATGTGTGAGAGCTCGAATTGTCATGGTGAACAATGATTCGTCCTCTCTTGTTGGTTTTTTGAATTTCTCCGATGACTTCAGGCAAACAAATTGTAGTGTACCACTCAGAAGTGACCGTCCTACGTTGCTCAAGCGGAACAGTCGCCACATGACCAGTTTTGCCGAAGAAACAGGCGACCATTTGCTTCGAAGTGCTTCTTCCACGAACAACTTTCGTTGGATTTTGCTCGTCTTTGAAGACCCACACGGTCGATTGTTGTTTCGTTTCGGGCTCATACGCATAGATCCATGATTCGTCTCCTGTGACGATCTTATAAATGTCTTTTGAAGCACCGCAATCGTATTTTTGCAACATTTCTTTGCACCAATCGACACGAGCCTTTTTTTGAGCGACTTTCAAATTGTGCGGGAGCCAACGAGAACAAACCTTTTTTACGGCCAGGTGTTCATGCAGTATCGAATGTATGCTAGTGGAAGAAATGTCCAAGGATCTCTCTATCTCTCGGTATGTCGCATGTCGATCTTGCATTATGAGTTCACTTACGGCATCAATGTTCTCTGGCACAACAGCCGTTTTTGGACGACCTTCACGGAATTCGTCTTTGAGCGAGATTCGGCCACGATTAAATTCATTATACCAATTTTTCACAGTGCTACAGGATGTTGCTTTATCGCCACACAAAGATTTAAGTTCATCAATGCACTCTTGTCGTGATAATCCACGTCGAAAGTTGTGAAAAATGATGGCACGAAAATGTTCACGAGTTAATTCCATTTTTTTCTATATAAATTTTTTCAAGTCACTGTAAACAACACAAGTAATGGACAAACTTTCCAATGGAAATGTCAGATTGCACTTGGCAGCACTCAGTGTTGTAAGGCCAGAAATATATATAGCAGCCCTCGTATATTATATGTAAATTTGTTATTCCGTTTGCAATTTCCACAATAACCATTTCCGACCGTATAAAGTATATTTATTTTGAGCTCTTATGCATAGCGAAGCCGACTGAGCGAAGTCTATATGTCCACACGTGTTAGTATTGAAATCATCTCTGCCAAAGCACAAAATGAGGTAATTTCGAAACTTTTGCTATTGAAAATCAGCCAGATCGGTCCATGTCCTTTGAGGCAGTGGGCCTACCTTTGATTTTTCTGTATCGTTTAAAACAATAAAGTAACTCCAATCAAAAATATGGAGGGGTAGAGAACCAAAAAATAAGAAAAAAAAACACCAAGTGCAAAAATTGGCGCTCGCCCATATTTTCCGAGTTACGGTCCTCAATAATTTTCTTAAAAAAGTTCGATTGTCAATACGGGTAATATGGGTATCATTTAAAAGCTTTTAAAGAAATCGTTCAAGAAATACTAAAATTTTTAAAAATGCTTAACCCATTAAGAGCCAATTATATTTTTATATATAGTACTTAATTTTTTTTTTTCATTTTTTATTTTCTGTCACCGCAATATTTGCTTTTTTGATAGGGTCTAATTCAATAAACTAGATTTTCGTACATAGTGAAGGGTATATAAGAAGTCGAATATAGCGCTCTTGTTATTACTGCAATCATAATGCTGTTATATACTTCATATTTTTTTGTTGCACTAATCGTTTAATTTTATGTATTAAAAGCGATTTGGTTAGCAAAAGATAGTGGCCAATTTTTAAATTCAAATTCACATTTTTAATGCATAGAATTAAAAAATCTGTCTCTGGTCGCATTAGTTGTTCTTCACAAGTTTAAAATAATAATTTAAAAATATGTTTGACGTATGTAACAATAATTTGTAATTTTTAGTCATAAAATCATTTGATTGCAACATTATTATTGTTTTGTTTGGGGTTTGTTTCTTGTAAATTTTTGTACAAAAATTACAAAAGTCATTTCTATATTTATTTGTTGTTTATACGAAACGTAAATATTTTAAAATTTTTATCTTTTGTTTGGTGAAAAATAAACAAAAGAAAAAATAAAACAAGCAAAATTTAGATAAAATTAAAATACTTTTTAGTTTTTATTGCTGTATGTAAATAAAATTAAAATAAAAATAATAATAAAATTAAAATAAAAATATTAGAAGTAGATTTCTGCCATAAAAATGTACTTGAGATTTTTTTAATTGTTTCAATTTTAGATTCACTTTTAAGATATTTTTCTTTAAGAATCATGTAAACTTTAGATTTTTGTTTAACAATTGATCATTTTAATATTTAAAGCGCAATTTGCTGTAAATTGCAATTGCAATATTAAATTGGTGCCAACTTATTTTTTTTTTTAATTTTTTTTGTACCGCATAATTACAGAAAGATAATGCAAAGTGTTTTTGAAATTTCGTTACCATTGTATATTCTTTGGCGATTTTCTTATAGTAATTTAAATTGTTTTGGTCATGTTTATTATCCGCTTTAGAAATATTTATAAGATTCTTCTTTTATTTCTTTAAGCTTTTTTTTCTTTTTGTTTATTGTTGTGGTAAACAAACTTGGCAAATGAATATGATCTTGTTAAGAGAAATTGATGAATTGTTTGTCTAATAGAAGAAAAAGTAAAATACATGCCGTCGTAGTTGTTGTCCTTCTGGTTGTTGTAACAAGAATATAAAACAAAAATAAATCAATTATTTGTAAATTTTCTATTGTTTATTTTTCTTTTCTTTTTGTCATTAATTTTATATATTATTTTTATGCATTTAGTGCATTTAGTGCATACTTGAACAAAAATTCTTGCTACATATGTAAAACCAGATCATGTTACATAATACTACATAATTAATTAAATGCAAATTATTTATTTAATTTTCACTGATTTATTTTTTAAACTAAAAATTTTGTAAAAATTTACCCGAGTTATTATAAGAGGTGTATCTAAGTCATTGCCACCGACTAAACGAATACCCCAGGGAGTATTTTCACCATCACGTTTCAAAACGACCGCAAATTCGTGCAATTTAGGACTCATGATTGCAGTTGCAGTATTTAAAGTTCCAAATTAGTTTAAACAATCATAAGTTGACAAAAATAACACTGACACACAAAACAAAATGCGGGAGAGTTTTTTGTGACTTCGAAAACTAATTTGAAATTAATTTTCCGTTACAAAAACACTTGAAATGTCTTATGGGGGTTTATTTCTTTTCTTTAAGCAAATAATATTGATTTATTTTCGAATTAATTTAATTGTAAAACGTTTTGATCGTATTGAAAGCTGCCCAAGTACTAATTCAAAAAACACCATCCCAAAGAAACAAGCAAATTTTTGCTTTGATTTCTTTGTTTTTTTTTTTTTTTTTTTTCTTTTATTATTTTCTTTTTTTCGCAATCGTGTCTCATCTGAAACATCAGCTGAGGCAGAACAGTTTCATTTCATATATTTATATATGTAGAGATGTATAGAATTTATTTCTTCCTTCCTAAAGATCATGCTACTACAAGCATACAATATGCTGCTGTAGCATATGATCAGAAGCGTGTACTAAATTTTCACTAATCGGTACGTTTTAGTGGCCTTAAGCTGGATTCACTAATTTTGTCAGGAAAAAAATGTTGTCTCAACGAGAAAGTATTCTGCATCACGATTCATCCATTTCGAAAAATTTGCCCGGACAAACAAAGTTGCCATATGAATACATAAGTAAGCAAGTCAAAATAATTTTACCACATGGCAACAGAGCAGCCAATTCATTAAATATAAATTGGCAGCGATTGCCATTCGCTTCCGTCAATAAATATGTATAACACAATTTCATAAATAAAACTGCAAGCCGCCAATAACAGTTACTTACTTTCAATTCCAATGGCGTTAGCTATTGTCGTCCAAATGAGCTATTTCTCATGTCGTACATGCATTTTCTTACGATCTTTTTCATTTTCATTACAAGCTTGAGGGCAACTGCTTCATTTTGTAAAAAAAGATTTTATTTAAAAATTATTCTTTATTGATACTCAACAGAAACAAAACAAATGTCACAATTTGATACTATGCAAACACTAAATAATGTGGCAACTCAATTACCTTTTTTTGGAAACATTTATCTTAGTGGCAACACAGTTTAATTTCGTCCGGACAAACATTAAATTTAAACAAAATCAAGCTGAGAGTTGTCTCAACAAAATTACTTCTCTTACTCTCTGAGAGAAATGTCAAGCTACATTTAAAAAAATGTTGTTGGAAAAGAAATTTTGTCCAGACAAAATGGATGAATCCAGCTTTAGTTATATATAATAAGTGTTTCCACACTAAACCAAAAAGACTTACAGTTGTCAAGTTTACCCTTTTCTTTTATTTAAGACCTACGCCAGGTTCTAAAGACCTTTTTGTTGTGGAATTAACCTTCCCACTCTATAGAATTTTCCATTTAAAAAGAGAAAAATGTCGTGCATCCTTAGAGGTTTTTCTAAATAATTTACTTTCATGTATAAAAGTTACAATTTTAATTAACAGTTTACCTTAAATGCGAAGAAAAGCTTATCCAGTGAAATTCCTAACGCGTAAATTTATTATTATTTTTATTGTGTAAAACGCCAATATTAAAGCAGTCCATCACTTCTGTGGATTCTTTTTTAAACTCCCTTTTATTTCTTAAATACGATTAATACAAATTAAAACTGCACTTACATTATTATGTTTGGCGCCAACCTTAGAATTTTAGCTTGTGTTGAGTGGAAATTTACTATTAATCTTTTAGTTACTTTATTTTCAAAAATCGCATCCCTTATAGAAATTAAATCCGATACACTATCGCCTGTAATCTTTATTCCTCGACCTTTAAAGTTGTTTCTAAAGTTACTTTGTCCTTCATCAAGGCAGTAGTCCAGCCATGAAATCTTTCAGTATTCAAGTACTTTAACCTTCCAGCCTTCGATTTCTTGTTTGTACTGTTCAAGCCTGCCTGCATGCAGTTGTCTTCTGCAACCAGTTAAATTTATAGAACCCCATTATTTTAAAATGTTTTCTCAATCTATAGCATCTCCTTAAGCTTTACTGGTTCTGGTCCACAAAACGTAGAGGATCACGCCGTTGTTTACAGAGACATAGCTATTAGACTTGTGCTATATAGTTTAATTTAGTGATCGCTCTTTTTAGTTCAAAGTTTGAAAATGAACTGGTTCAAAACTTAGTTCAACGACTCTCTTTAGTTCAAAATCTCTCTTTAGTTCATAATCTTAGTTCAAATGTTCTGTCGACGTATTCTTCGTTCTTCCAACTTTTAGTTCAAACGCTTTCTTTAGTTCAAAAGCTCTTTGAGGTCAAACATTCTTTTCAAAATATGATGGCAACAACACCGTAGCATTGCCATAACGAACGTTAAATAAAATGCGTAGCAGTACTAATTTCAGGTCGGAAATAGTCAACAAGGAAACAAAGACATGAATTCTAGTTTATCTTGTCTGATAGTTCAAATACAAGATATAGTTCAAAAATGAACTAGGTGTACTTAAAAGTTTGAACTAGATCACTTAGTTCAATCGATGGAATCGTTTAAGTGAACTAGTTCGCTTATGAACTACAAAAGTCTAATAGCTATTGAGCTTTAGGATACATTCCAACTAGTTTTTCCGTAATCATTTATCTCACCATTGTCTAGTGGAATAAGAGTTTTTTCTGTGTTGAAAAACACCCGTTATTAAGATGAACATCTCAGCTTGATAATCAGTAAAGTAAAAAGCAGGGCAGCTCAGTTCTGCCTAGGAAAAAAATGCATATGGCCATTATTATTATGTTTTATTTAAAAAATCTTTAACTGCTCATACGTTTCATCGCCATTTGAGACTCGAGTTAATTTAAAAATGATAACATGGCTTAAAAAAAGTTAAGGGAAATTTTGGTATAACAATTTTTTGATTAAACTGAATGACTTTCACGCTTATATTATGTTGTTCCCATTGAATACCTAACTTTGACTTATATATTTCTATCTTTTCACAATGATTATTTTACTAATCTGTTCGTGTGTGAGTAGAACTTGCACTTGACTGATTAATTTAAGCACGCTAGGGTTTATTTAATTGCTGATCATAAAAATCCTAAAAAGTAGTGTAAAACACCAATTTAGGTTTGAAAACTGCAAAAAATTTGTAAGAACAAAATTTACTACTATTCCCTCTTAAATAACAACCTGCGTACGTCTTTAAAGTGTTGTTGATCATTTTCTTTTTTGTAATTGTTTTTTGTTTTCATTTCTTTTAGTTACTCTTAAAAATATCGAATACAAAAAAAAAGAAAAAAAAAATTCAATAAATTTTTTTTTGTATGAAAATTTTCAAATGAACATGTGTTTTTTTTTTTTTTTGCCAAACATTTCTTTGTATGTGCATCCCTTCAATATATAAAATAAAAATATAAAAAAATGTATAACAACAAAAAAATTTTTATTTTATGGCACGCGCCTTAAAAAATTAAATTAAAAATTAAGTTCAGATAATTAAAGCTCAAAAATGTTAAGAATATGAATTAGAAGGGAACCGCGTTTATATACTGAAATTGCTTATACGAAAATTAGTTTCTTTGTTAGCAAATCATTTTGATTTGATTTGATTTGATTTGATTTTTATTGAGACTCTATTTCTTTCATAATACAGGATTACCCAACATAAATTTAATGAAAACTTAAAACTATTAAGTATTATTTTAATGACATAACTTTTTTTTTTGAAACTGCAACACGCTTATTAAGTTAAAAGTTAAACAAATTATAGAAATTTTATCATTAGTTTTTTTTTTAATTACAATGCTTGCTCCCGGCATTAGACAATACTAGTAACGCTATGTTTACCATTATGAACTTAAAATTAACATAAAAAAACTAAATCTAAGCCTTACAAAACCTACTTAAACTAAACAAAAAAAAAAAAAATATTATTAATAAAAAAAAAAAAAATAAAATAAAAAAATAAAATAAAATAAAAAAATAAAATAAAATAAAAAATACAATTATTACCCCCTATGAATGCCGGGAGTATAATGTGTATAAAAGCTTTGACTAGCAAAACTATTGGCTTCTTCTTGTAATATCCCAATACAAGAAATATATTTCGTATTTGACCAACTGAAATCTTGTTCGCTGAATAAAATATCCTGAATTATATTACCTTCAAAATAAGACAATTTTCTCACAAACCTATTCATCAACTCGAAAGCATATTTAGATATGGCAGATAGTTTGGAACATTCATAAACGTATTTATTAGAAAATCTCTTAGTTAAAGATTCATAATTTTTCTCTATGCATTTCCGTACTATATGTCGTTCAAAAATCTCCATTCTATTCATAACAGTTTTCGAAATGCTAAATCATATTGGAAATGCATAAAGAAGAATATGCACACTTTGTATAATAGCAGCTTCGTTTTAACTGGCAAAGCCTTACTATTAAATAAACGACCAAAGGCTCCTTTAACCCGATTCGCCTTCTGCAAATTATTATCAACGTGTTTATTAAATTTCATGAGCTTACTAAAATGGACTCCAAGGTACTTAATGCTATCCTTAAAATGAATCTCATTTCCATTTAACGTTAACTTTAGATTCTTACTTTCCGGTACAACTGTATATTAACACTTACCGGAGGCATTACGCAAACATATAGCAAAGCTCTTCGCAATGTTTATTTTTATTCCCCAATGGGAATAAAACTCGTCAACTTTTTTAAGGTGCAAAGATACTCGTTCAAGTGCCACTTTAGGAGACTCATGGTTTAGCAAATCATTTTATAAATTAATTTCAAATGTGTCATACAGTTTTATAACTTTAACTAAATAAATAAGTTTTAATGCCAAAATGTAAATAGTTTATACCGATGATAATGGGTTGCTGTCTATTTCTATTTTAATTTATTTAATTAAATACACCTCAAAACTATTTATAATAGACTTTCACTATCCTTTCTTAATCTGAAGCAAAAATAAATTAGAAATTTAATTACAAGCGCAAAAACAGCGATCAATTAGTTTTTGTGATCGTCACTAGTTGAAATTGATTTTAAAATATAAAGAGATATAGAGATATGTGTGTATGTACGTATGTGTGTATGTATTAATAGTTTAATTTAAAAACGTGTTTATTCACTTCATTTGCGTTTTGAGCTTTTTGAATTGTGCCACTGGAACGCATTAATAAAATGAAATATTTTAAGAGACAAATGACAACGAAACATCATTTCGGAATTTTAAGTTAATTAAATATTAATTCAGTAGATGATCGCACAGATTGTACTCAATAATAATTAAATGAAGAACTGAAAGTATTATAAGTCACAAGTTAAAAGAAAAATAAACAAGAACAAGAATCATTGCAGCCAAAAGACACAATAAAGTATAAATTTTTTAATTTCTTGTAAAATAAAATAAAAAATAATTTATAATATTTAATAAAAAGTTGAAATAGTAAATATCTGTTCTCTTTTTTAATTTTATTATTTTTAATAATTCTTGCAAAATAGACACGATTTTAATGCTCGTAAGACTTAATGTTGTACGCTCACGCACAGAAGTTCGACCGACAATGGTGTTTCATCTGTAAGTTTTGATGGTGTAAGTATTAAGGAATCAAAATCTCTTGATGTTCTTGGCATGAAAATTCAGTGTGATTATCGATGGACCAAGCAGAGTTTTCAAGTCTCAAAGGAAGGTTTTAAGTACCTTGGTTTTTTTAAACGGTATAAAAGATATTTCACTGCATCTGACCTTCTTACTGTTTATACCACCTACATTCGGCCGAGAATAGAATACAACTCTCATGTATGGGCCGGAGCTTCAAAGTCTATTTTGGTGTTACTCGACCGTATACAGGAGAGAGCGAAGACGGTCATAAGAGAGAGTAGGGTATTCAACTCCACTAACTCTGTTGAAAATCTACGCAATGTGTGTTGTGTTTAACTGTTTTATCGATACAACAATGGAATGTGTTTTAATGAGGTTAGGGAACTCGTTCCCGATATCCTCACATTTTTGCGTACAACACGCTCTTTATTAAGAGCTCATCCATTTGTGGTCGTTTGGCCAATGTGAACCGCATTATGCCTTACAGAAAGAATTCCTATTTTAGCCGAACAGTTCGTATTTGTAATCATCTTCCTGCAGAGGTCTTTCCTGTCACATTCAATGTTGGAAATTTCAGATCGAATGTCCACAAACACTACTGCCTCCATCCTCTTTCCTATAAACTAATTTCCTGGTTCTGCGATAAAGCACTTCTTGAGTAGGGGTTTTCCACATTTGTAGCTGTAGTTTTTTTACAAAATAACATATTTTTATGATTATTCTATTTGAATCTATTCTATATTTGAAGGTTCTAAGGGATTTCCTTACAAAATTTTATTCAAATCCATCCAGCAATTTTTAAGTGATGCGAACACAAAGAGACAGAAAAAAAAAATTCCAAAATTAGGTGGTTTGTATTCTATTTTGATTACAGTCTACAACAACACCAAAATTTTCAAAAAATATTTCATGTACAGCAATGACCCCGCTACTCTTTTATTATATGAAATATTACAAATACTGAAATTTTAAAAAAATGCTTAACCCATTAATAGCCGATAAAATTTATATTTAAATATGGTACTTATTTCTTTCATAAATTTTAATTCTCTCTCTTCTCTTCTTCTCTTTGAACTAGATCACTTAGTTCAATCGATGGAATCGTTTAAGTGAACTAGTTCGCTTATGAACTACACAAGTCTACTTACTTGTTTTTAAATCACAAAGTTTAAGAGCAGAGCTCCAAATAATTTGTCAATCAATGATAAATATTTTATTTTTATTTCCATGGGAGATGCCAATCTTGTTTTTTTTATTTTATCTTTATTTATTAAATATATTAAAATTTGCTTGATATATGAAACTTAGTTTTATGTTTGTGTCGAAGGCTCTTGAACTATTATTCGTACCTCTATAGGTTGTCTATCATACGTGCTGTGCTGTCTATACCCCAGTAGCTGTTGTATGAAATGACTCTGACTCTAATCTGGACTTTGATGAGCAAAAATTACAAATTAGTCCAGGCGTATCTGACTCAGAAATTGTTTAGGATGAAGATAAGCGCATCAGCTGTGAGAACAACTTGTACACATTTTGATAAATAGAAAGCGAGAATTACATTAAAACCCCAATAGTAAACATTTATGATATAAACAAAACTAGGAAGAACGACGAGTTTTGCAAAACATTACGAAATCATAATCAAAAAATCTTTGCTTAAGTTCGACGACTGAAAATCATTTAGGACGACAAAATTTCTTAAAAATTATTTTAAAAATATATTTTTGTTTACATGCACGAGTAGAAAGAGTGACTATGCAATTTAAAAAAAGCAATCATTGAATATAATAACAAAAAGACTTAAAAACAATTAAGAGTGCTATATTCTTCTATACCTTCACTATATACATATATATTTGACCCACTAAATAATTTCTATAAAAATCAGCATAAAAAATTCTTTCCTACCATAAAGCTTTTCTATTCATAAAAAGCTCTTTTCTGAAGATTGTACAGTAGCTTTCGCTTATAGTCCACAACTACAGTTGCACAATTTTTGTGGACTATATGCGAATTAGGACTATAACCGAATTTTTTTAAGCCACTTTATGGACTATAACTGAATCCAGATATAATACACATTTTGGACTATATACAAAGTATGCAACTTCTTCAATAAAACCACTTTTTTTTAACAAAATAAAAGTTTATTGAAAATATAAGCAAATATTGATTTAAATAAAATCAATAGTTTAAACAAAATCCTTAACATATTATTATTTATTGTAATTCAAATGCTTTAAAAGCTTACTAGGGTGTCAGACGATCAAGTTTTCATTCAAGTTTCATTCAAGTTTTAAAATTTCTCTCATTTTTTAACCAATACACCCACACTTTAAAAACTTGCTGAGAATTTGCTTTCAAGTTTTCGTTCAATTGAGTCTTTCAAATTACATTCAAGAAAACAGCTGATTGACGTTTTTCCCTCCAAATTTGTATTAAAAATTTTGCTGTCAGTGTTTTCCTGACATCTTGCGTAAGAACTTGCTTTGAAATTGCGTGCAGCCTACGTCACAGCTTTCAATTTTTGTGAATTTTGACAAACAGTATGTGTAAATTTCTTGAAAGAGAATTGAACAAAAACTTGACCGTCTGACTGCACTGTAATTGTAATAAAAAGTTGCCAGAAGTCTAAATAAAAAGGGTTGCCAGTTTGTTTAAAAAAGGTATTAAAAAAACAGGGTGGACTATATGAAAGTTTTTTTCTATACAATATTAGCTATGCATGCAAATAAAGTTTGGTCTTTAAACGAAAATGGACTATAGGCGAAGTGGACTTAAGAACAAATAATTTGTATGAAATTCGAAAAAACCTGCAAGTGAATAGGACTGTTTTGGCTTACATCCGTTTCTGGCCTTTAAGCGGAATGGACTATAAACGAAAAGTACTGTAGTACCTTGCAGATTCTAGTATAGTTCAGTAGTGAATAAGTATTTAGTGGTGAAAAGCACACTAATTTTTTATCTTTTTTATTAACTTTTTATCATTAAAACAATTATCTCCAGAAAAATAAAAAAAGTCGAAGTAAAGATATGGAAAAACGTGGAGGAAGACGATTTTCGAAACAATGTTTGATCGATTGGCGTAATTAAATTTTCTCTAGCTCTTTAAGTGCTTTGCAAAGATTATATTAACCCGAACACGGACGGACATGGCTTAATTGTCTTCGCTATGCAAAAGAGCTCAGAATGTAAATATGTACTTTATGGGATCGGAAATGGATATTTTAGAAATTACAAATGAAATAATAAGCTAAGATATACCCTTTTCCACCTGTGGTAAAGGGTATAAAAATAAACAAGAGACGGTCACTCTACACGAAAGTGTTTGCCGATAGTCGACATAAAAAAGGAACAGACCTATCACACAGTTCGTTACGCATAACGAATTTCGTTCGACGACCCAATTGCGAGCGTTTTCATATAAACAGAAGTGTTTAATTTCCGATGACGAATTTTCGCATCGAAAAATTCCTCATTTGTCCCAAATGCGTTTGCTGCATTAAGTTCTTACTAATTGTATTGATTTATTTGAAAGAAATTTATTTTCTGTGTTGCACTTGTTTTCAATTTTATAATTAATTCGTAATCTTGTTATAAAGAAGAAAATTTATTTTACAAATTATTAATTAATTTTTATTAATTTAAATTTATTCCTAAAAAGTCGTTATAATTAATGAACTGTGCAAATTATTGACAGACTGCAAATTATTAAATATCTCCTCCATCATTACAACAAATCAAATTTGTATTTCCTTGAACGAAATACACAAAAAAAAAATTAAAAAGAAAACTCACACAGCATGAATTGGCGTATTTTATGTAAAATTGAGAACGGAATAGAAGATTTTTTGAGGTTCTATTTTTTTTCTTTAAGTTATTTAACATAAACAATTTCTCAAACAAGAAAATAATGTTTATTTTAAAACATAAAATTAGAAAAGGAGATGATTATGTTTATTAAAACAAATTATTTTGTTTTTTTTTTTTTTTTTTTGTTTTTGTAATCTTACGTTATTTGCAGTTGAATTATCAAAATGGTGAAATAGTTGCTGATCATAATTATGATAATGTTGACCACAATGATCAGTAATATCAAAATCCTTAAAACGAACCCGTTTTTTGTTGTTCTCCTTTTGCGATCTAGAGTCGCCATGTAAAATTAAAGATGACTTTCTAGGTGCAGTAAATGTATGTTGTTGTTTCTTTTGTTCATGTGCATTTTCATTATCTTCTATAGTTTTCATATAGTCGGGCACTTTCCAAAATGCTGGACGTGATAAACAATATATTTTACTCATTTTTTTTCTTTTGTTTTTAGACCAAAAACACGCGAAAAATAAAAAAACTATTTAGCAATCAATTGCCTGTGACTATATCGCAAGCAATAAAAAGAGTCTAGAAATTTGTATAGAAATTAAAAAAAAAGAATATTAATCTTAAAGATTTTTTTTTGCTTTTTTTGGAACACAGAAGACAAACACAATTTCATTCACTACACGTTGTTATTCGTTCACTAGTTTATTCTCAATTGAAACGCTTTTCTTTTCGACATATAAATTTTGTTTATATTTTATTTTTTTTACTAATTTCTTTATTCAACAATAATTTGCGCTCTTTAAGTATTTTTGGTTTTTTTTTGTTGTCTTAAAAATTAAGTAATTTTTTATATACTTTTTTTCATTTCATCTTGCTGATATAAATTTTATTAATTAGAAGCTTATCGAACAAAATTTTTACTTTATACACATCGGGGCAGGTTTGAGGTTTCTTCAATGATGTAGCCGTCTCTACTTCACATTATTCAAAATTTGTATTAAGAAAATATTTATGCTTTTCATTAAAAAAATGTTTATTACGATACAGTTCGTTAAATTTTATAAAGTATTCAAAAGTTTTCAAAATATTTGCAATACAAATTTCTATACAAAAATACATTTATAAATCTTTTATTATTAAAAAAAAACATTTTTAAAATTTTAAAACAAATGATTTGATGTATATTTTTAAAATATAAAATATGGATTAAAAAGTATTTATTAATATTTTAATATTAAATTCGCCCTTACTTGAATTGTAACCCAGCGAAATTAAATGAAATTAAACTGAAGCCTCACGTTTACAAAGAAAAATACTCAAAAGCTTCTTAGAAACTATTTGACTGACAAGAAGTTTAAAGTAAATTAAAAGGATCAGTTTTCTTAATTCAATGTGTTTCAGGAAATATTTATTTTTTTGGACCAGCACTCAGGGGAAGACCCCTACTCAAGCAATTATTTGTGCCAGATTTAGGAAATTAGGTTAGAGGAAGGAGGATAGAGAGAGAGAGAGAGAGAGAGAGAGAAGTGATTGATTTGATTTAAACTCTCCAACACTTAAAGTGACCGGAAGATAATTCCACATACGAACTGCTCGGCTAAAAAACGAATTCGCTCTGTAATGCATAGTACGGTTCACTGACCAATCGACCACAAATGGATGAGTTCTTAATGAAGAAGGTGTTGTGCGCAAAAACGTGCGAATATCGGAAACAAGTTTTCTTATCTTATTAGAACACATTTCATTGTAGTATCGATAAAACCGCGAAATACAACCCACATTGCGTCGCTGCTCCAGTGAGTCAATAGATCTGGATATCCTACTATCACCTATGAGCTTCTTCGCCCTCTCCTGTACGCAATCGAGTAACTCCAAAATAGACTTTGAAGCACCGGCCCATACATTAGAGTTGTATTCCATTCTCGGCCGAATGTAAGTATTATAAATAGTAAGGAGATCAGATGGAGTGTAATATCTTTTACACCGTTTCAAAAATCCAAGGCACTTGAAGGCTTCTTTTGAGACCTTAAAAATTTTTTTAGTCCATCGACCATCACACTGAATAGCATATGGAGAAGAGATGCCTAAAAGTTCAAAACAACGTTCGCAAATGGCACTGCAAGAAACAAGCACCCGAAAATTGTATCGAAATTATCCACAAGGTAGACTTCATCATTCTACTTTAGTCATGCAAACACGCCAGCGAATATTATTACTGTTGTTGTTGTATCCATAGTCCAGCAGATCGACAGCTATTTTTTATGTTAACTTTTTCGATATAACAACAAACTGAAATAGAATTTTACATTTTTTACCTTAAGGTTCAATCTTAATTTTATTTTTAAACATTTTTTAGAAAGAAAAATTATTTACAAATGTATGCGGACGTTTTCCAAAGAAAGCAAGAAAAATTAGACACTGACAGAATGTAATGCCGCATTTTCAGGACCGCCAAATCCATCATCAGCATTCTTCGCATCTATCTTTATACTTTATAAATATCTCTATTTAACCAACTAATTTTGTAAATAAGAATACGAGGGGTATTCATATCAATATTAATTTGGTTAGACGAAGTCGACACACAAACTAAAATATTTCTTCATTGTTTTCTATTTTTAAAAATGAACCTTAAGCCGAAAAAGTAAAATCCTATTTCATTTATAACATCCACCGTTCAAATCCCAGTAGGGGAAAAAATTAAAAATTATAACATCAAACTTTAATTCAAATATTTCATAAATCCCTATGAGCAGTGGCTATGTTTTTCCCGCAGTAATACATTTTAATATTTTAGTTTTAAATAATAAATATTTTATGAGAATATAATGAAATATTTAAAGAATCAAGGCCAATTAAAGTAGATTAACATTAAAAAATCTCAAAAAATTAAATAAAAAATTATTTATTATTATTTACAGTGTATTTATAATTATTTTTCTTAGTGTATTTATACAAACGGATGCTTTTAAAAGAATATTTTAGTGAAAAAGGAGCAAAAATAAACAGCAAATATGATCTGATGTCTGCTTTTAGATAGACTTTCTTAATGCAAGGCTGGAATGGAAAATTGAAAATCTTTTTTCCTCTTGTATTTAAATTTAATTTTTGAGGTCTTTAACACTTGTGGCTCAAATTTGCAACATGTGTGCATTCTTCATCTTATAAATTTCTGTTTCATTTTATTAAGTAACAAAAAAATTAAATACTTGTAGGTATTTACTTGTATTTACTTTTTTATACCCTTCATTACAGAAAGTTAAAAAAAGGGTATATCTAAGTTTGTCATTCCGTTTGAAATATTCTGAGTCCTTATGCATAGCGAACAAGATTGAGCGATGTTCGTCTTTCCGTCCGTGTTAGTGTTGAAATCAACTTCGCCAAGGCACTAGATGAACTAGACAAAATTTAAGTACGCCAATCGGTCAAATGTGTTTTGAAAATTAAAAAATATGAAAAACAACATCGAGTGAAAAATTGGTGCTCGCCCATATTTTCTGAATTATGGGCCTCTGAAATTTTTACAAATAATTTTAATTGTCAATGTGGTCAATATGTGTATCAATTAAAAGCTTTTGAAGAGATCTTTCAGGAAGTACTAAATTTTTTTTTGAAGTGCTTAAGCCACTGAGAGCTGAAAAAATTTATGCGCAATTTTTTTTCTTTTATTCTCTGTCACCTCAATATTTATTATTTTAATTTAAGTTACTTCACTAATCTAGATTTACATACATGGTAAAGAATATATAAGATTCTGCATAGTCGATTATAGCGCTCTTACTTGTTTAACTGCCAGTCCCACAATATCGCAATCAATCGTTCGTTCGCATAATTACATTTAAAACAAAAACAATTATTAAGAATTTGTTTTTGTTTTGAATGTAACTGTGCGAACGAACGAACGATTGCGACATCGTGGGACTGGCAGTAATTATTTATTTAACCTCTATTGAATGCCGTAGTGAAGAAAATATTCCTAGCTTTCTGCACATATTTTAAGAGTTTCATTATAATTCTATTTTATTATAATTATTTTTTTAACAACCCACAGTAGAAAATTTAACTAAATAATTATCTAGTTATTATTTTTGATGTCCATCCAGTACATCAAAAATAATATTGTTAGATGTAAGATTCGAACACTTATTGTTAATTCGAATATTTGAAGATTTAATATATAAAATTAAAAAAAAATTTAGGAAGAAGATTTAAATAAAATAATTCGGTTTAAATACAACTCTCATTTAATCAATTTGTTTATCTATTATAGAAAATTTAGTTTAAAACCACTACAGATGCCATATAAATATAATTTCCCCACAGTATGTGTGAGAACATCACAGCATGTTTAGTGAAAATTAATTTTTTTAAGAAATAAGCAAGTTCGTTATATTTAATTTATGAAAAACTACTAAAAACCAAACTCTTATAAACTCAAAAATGCTTAAACACGTAAACATTGTCTCTGTACAAAAATTATTTCAATCAAAATTAAATATAATCTTGTTTAATTTCTTGTTTTTGTTATGCTTTCTTTCATGTAGCAGAACCCCTATACTTTGGTTTAATTTAAGGTTGGCAACTCTATGCAGCAAAAACAAAACATTTGTTTTTTTAATTTAGTAAATAAACTATGTCAATATTTAAAGCACGGTGGGTAAAAAATTATTTAAATTTTAAAAAACAATAAAAGTATAATTATTGTTTTCTTTTACAAAGTGTACAAGAGTTTGAAAATGCCTTGGCAAAAGATGAAATTGATTTAAAACTTCTTAGGCAATTGTGTTTCCATGGTAAGTGCTAAACGAATATTAATTTACAAAGTGTCTAACTAAAAAAATATTACTTTCACCATAACATCATGGTTCGTTGAATTAATCAAACAATTTATTTTATTATCTCATTTGTAATGGATAAAGGCATTCCAGATGTAAATAGCCTACGTTCACAATGTTGGAAACTCCTGTTGGGATATTTGGGTACTAAACATGAGTCATGGTCAAGTACGTTGGCGAAAAAGAGGACACTTTATCGCCAATTTATAGAGGATTTAGTAGTGCCGCCCGGTCTTAAAGAAAACGGATGTATTAATAATGAAGTGTGTTTAAGTGATCACCCATTGAGTGAGGGACCTGACAGTGCATGGAATACATTTTTCAATGATAACGAATTTCTGCTACAAATTGACAAAGATGTTCGAAGGCTTTGTCCGGACATTTCCTTTTTTCAACAGCCTACGGAATATCCCTGCGAAATTGTGGTCAACAGTAAAGGTGAGCGCAGGCTACATCAGCGGGTGGTTCCATCAGTTCTGAAGTCGGCCAATGTTGAAAGAAAAGGTTTAGGGGTAACAAAGGTAAGAGAATTTCCTTAATATTTTTGTTCATATGAAACAAATATTCTAGTTACCTTTGAAAGTCATTTAATGTATGTAAATGCTAATATTTCTTAAAATATTTTAATCGCACATGCCGCATGAAAAAAATTATAGCAGCAGGTACCTAATATTTCGCACATATTCATTCAAGTTCGAAATGCTTTCATATCAATAATACTGAGTATAGCATTGATTTTATATTAATATATGAACCCTATTTAAAATCTTTATATTCTCAATTGTTTTTTAGATAAATCTGATAACAAAACGCTCAGAGGAAACGTACAAAGCTATGGAAGAGGGCCAAGAGGCTCATTGGGAAGTTGTACAACGAATTTTGTTTCTTTACGCTAAACTTAATCCGGGTCAGGGCTATGTTCAAGGCATGAATGAAATTGTAGGTCCCATTTATTATGTCATGGCCTCAGATCCGGATCCAGAAATGAGAAGTATTTTAACAGAGTTAAAAATTTTTAATTTATTAATTTGAATTTTGTTTTCAATAGAACATGCCGAGGCAGACTGTTTTTATTGTTTTACTGCCTTAATGGCAGAAATTCGTGACTTTTTTATCAAGACATTAGATGACTCAGAGGGGGGCATTAAAAATATGATGAAACGTTTGGCCGAAATGTTAAGAAGCAAAGACTTAGAGGTGTATGAACGACTTAAATTACAAGAGCTGCATCCACAATACTACAGTTTTAGGTAAAAAAAATTCAAGTAAAAACCTAATACATTAATAATTTCCTACCTTCAATTACAAATAATTTTTAATTATTAAAGCCTGTTTTGTAAACCAAATTCGAAAAAGATTAAATTTACAAACCAAGTCGTTTTCTGTCGTTTTTCGAATAATGTCAGCTTTGTTCTGCAATTATTAAGGACTCTGCCTTTAATACAAAAAATATCTCGCTTTGAATACAGAAAATCAAATTGAAAGCAGCCAGTTCAAAGCTTTTCATTTTTGTTACTCTTGTTATGTAGTCCCAATTCCACTTCTCCTCAAATAACTTCTTTTAAACAACTCTTAAAAATAAGAAACGCAGACTAAAAAATACTAAAAGGATTTTTCTTATTTTCTTTGAAAATTATTTTTTCTTTTTAAAAATTAAAATTAAAAAATGAACCTAAGCCAAAAAGTAAATTTTAATTGATTTATAATAATCCACGGTTCAATCCCTGATTGGGAAAACATTTAAAATAATTTATTATTATTATTATGGGGCCCCCTTTTAATTCTAAAACACCCTCGTGAGTAAATTTTTAGTGTCTGCCTATTCAGCTCAAAAGATAAAGCCTTTATAATTCAAAATCACGTCTTCTATGAAACACCCGTTCCCTAAATTTTTTGTGTTATTTACATGCTCATTATCAGTTCTACTCTGTAAACTTTAATTGTCTGTCTTCTTCGGTTCACAAGAAAAGTCCATATACAAAAATTTTATGCTTTTAGCATTTGTTTATGTAATGGCGAAGAAGTTCCATAACCTCAAAATCACATCTCTATGAGAACATCTGTAAAAGTTTTAGTTTTATTTTTTATAATTGTTAGAAAAGCGAAAATAAGGTCACACTTGACGCTTCTTCTAAACTCAAATTTTAGGTTTTCAATACTTGCTGACGTGTCATAGCTGCATAAATTTGAAGCGTTCTATAACAGTACAAAAGATAAAGACATGTGTCACAATTACGGCTCTAAAACATTTAAACTTCAAGGTTTTTATGCCTTTTGTTGTTATTTAAAGTGGATCGCTTTGAAAGACACGTCAAACTATAACCTGTTTGGTCCTTTTTTTTAATATTTACTTTAAAAAATTTAAAAGAAACCATAAAATGTCATGATTTTGATTAGCGAAACACTTAAAAATATGTATTAATTTTTTTTTAATGAAATCGGTTAATCAAAAATAATTAAGGGAAGCGCTATTATATTAATGTTCAAAATAAAAAAAAATAATTTTGCAATTTTACATTTTTACATTTTTAAAAATCAATTATTTCGAAAAACCACCGCCTTAAATAAACCACATACACATACATACTTATTTAAATTACTTTCGTTATGTTTTAGGTGGATATCTCTTATTTTATCACAAGAATTTCCCCTGCCTGATGTCGTACGCATTTGGGATTCAGTGCTATCAGATGAAAATCGTTTTGATTTTCTATTAAAAATATGTTGCGCTATGATTTTGTAAGATTTACTTTCGTTATCATTTTTATAAAATTTAATTATAACTTTTTTTATTTTTTTTAAGAATACAACGTGATCAAATACTAAAAAATGATTTTGCCTCCAATGTAAAACTTTTACAAAATTATCCACCAATGGATATTAACATTGTACTCAAAGAAGCAGTCTCGTTATGATAGTGTAGCACACAGGAATGATATTTACTCAAAGCAATCGTATCAACTCAATGCCAATCTAATTATACTGTTAAGCAAATAAAATATATCGCACTTGATCAGTAAGAGAGCTTTAATTCTAAAATTTTCTGTAGAGGCGAAAAAATATTTTGAACTAATTAAAAAACCCGAATTTATAAGTTAAATTCCATTATAAATTACTTATAATTAAATTATTTTTTTCCTTTATGTCTGTACAATTATTGCAAAAAAATCTTTTTTTGTTGAGTTAATACGATTTTTTTTGAAATTTGTCTATTATAACTTGAAAAATTTTTTATTAACAATCAGCATTTACACAAAATAAAATGAGTTTAATTTTGCGTTTAATTCGATTTAGATGTTATCTTTTCTCTTTTTTCAACCTCTCTCTTGCCAGTATTTATTTTTTCTTCCTTTGATATGTAGTTTTTTGTATTAAATCTTTCAATTTCTTTTAACGACTTCGATTCGAAAAGAAAATCATTCGATGTCTTATTTTGTTGCTTTTTCACTCCTCTTTAGCGTCAATTTTTTTAACATTGAAAGGCTGACTTCCAAAATGTTAATTGCTTTGCATTCGAACAAAGTATACTGTTTCATAAAGCCGCTGTACAAAATATTTACAATGTATACGATTTCAAAACGTCAACAATGAGTATTTTTAAGGCAGTAAAAAAGCAACCAGGCATCAGTTTTTTAGTTGATGCTTTGTTTGGTATTCGTTTGTTTACTCATAAAAAATAAAAAAACAATCACAAAACGTTTTTGTTGGCAAAGAAAGAAAAACATAAACTATAAATAATGACCGACTTACATAAGTAAGTTAATTTGTTTTTAATAATTAATATATATAAATAACAAAAATTTATTTTTAACATATTACAGCGAAAAAAAATAAATTATGAGCAAAAAAAATTGCTTCTAACAAGGTTGCGAAATAAACCTGATTTTTGCGCAAAGCTCAAGAAGCGCACCGTTTTGTGGGAAAGTCTTGAGAAATTAAGGATGTGGATGAGACCTTTCCCTTCTCGAGGGATGATGTTACTAGAAAGTTTTTAAAATTCTGTGGGACTTATAAAAGAATTAAAAAGTGCACAACACTTCTGGAGAAGCAGCCACATCTTGGCATCCAGAATTTTTGCAATAACTTCTCAAAAATTAACAATTTTTTGTATTTTTCTGCACTGTGTTTTGGCTTCAGTAAAACATTCCTTTTTCTTTTAATAGATTTAATTACAGCGAGGAAATTTTGTGGAGAGTTTCCGCTCAAATTTTCTGATAGTTTAAAAAAATTATCAAATAAAAATTTTATTCCCGACCTTTTCATTTTCGTGTTTGTCAATAATAAAAATGGTGCATTGCAACATTCCTGTTTTATAATGAAAATTTAAACAAAGCATAAAGTTGCGTTGTATCGAAACTTTGCATATGAAAAAAGTTTAAATGCCGCAGTAAAACTGTATACAAACTTTGTATTCATACATTTTGGAAGTCAGCCAAAAAACTGAAAAGCCTCTTCCTTCATAAGCTTCTTTTTCTAATATAAAGGTAGTAACGGTGGGCAGAATCACGAAAATTGTCTTAAATGTTGTTTTGAAGATCGGAATGTGCTGAAATTTTGACAGTAGATTGATACTGATGTTAGTAAATTTCTTGCAACAAGTGAAATTTAAAAAGGTTTGAGTTAATGCCCTCTTGTTGGTCAAGTGCAATATGTAACTCATGTGTATTTTAAAATTTTGTATCCGCCTTAAATAAACCTCTTCTTAGTTTCTAATAAAATAAAATGTGCATTTCTTTTTTTTTTTTAATATAGAAGTATTTAATAACATTTATAAATTTTTATTACCTTTTTATTTAACTAAAACAAAAAACAAACTACACAAAACAATTTGGCTACTAATCAAATACAATAACGAGAGGTATTTTCAATTATTTATTTTTCTTTCTTAGGCATTTTGGGAGCAGTATCTTTGCAAATAGTTTGTGCTATAAATTCAATTAGAGTGCGTGTTGGTCTTCCAGCCATGCCCCTGCGCAAATAGTCAAAGACATGACCATCAGTAATCATTACATTTGAAGCATCCTTAAACAAGATTTTCAATAAATTTTTATTTCAACAAAAAACAAAAAACGCCAATTTCTAACTTACAATATGCATCCACTGACCACATGGTACAAATTCTCTTAGAAATGCAGCTGCCTTGCATGGTTGTCCACCTGTACCTGCGCCTTCGTTTTGTAAATCTGTTGACATGCCTGCTTTTATTTGATCCGTATAATACCACCAAAGTGGAAAACGCCATACACGATCTCCTGTGTGCATGCTAGCGTGCTTAATTTGTTGCCATAAAATTTCCGAATTAGTAAAGACACCACAAGCCGATTCTCCTAAGGCATCATGCATACAGCGTGTTGTAGTACCAACATCAATAATACATTTGGGACAAAAGTTTTGAGCATATAACAATGCATCGGCTAAAACTAACTGACCCTCATGGTCAGTTCCCTGAATTTTAATATGTTTCCCGTTCATTGCCTTTACAGTGTCGCCAGGGCGGAATGCATTACATCCGATTACATTTTCGCATAGAGGTATTAAGCCTCTGATGTTGACCTAAAGTTTTAAAACTTGGAAATGTTAGCCAAACTCAATAGACTGAAACAACATATTTTTGCTTTGGAACAAGATTGTGAAACCATAGTAATCTTATTGTGCATCAAGCTCAAAATTTAAAAAAAAGAAATGTTTTTTACTGTTTAAAAAATATTTACTCACCGGCAAGCGCAATCCAGCTATTGCCCGACAAGTCGCTACGACAACAGCGGCCCCAGTCATGTCACCTCTCATATGAAACAACGTTTCCTTATCTTTTAAGCACAAACCACCGCAATCGTATGTAGTACCCTGGCCAACTAGCACTATTGGTCTTTCCTCGGCCGAAGTGCCATAATAACTTAACTCTAAAAATATGGGAGGTTCGCAAGAGGCTTTGCCAACAGAGAGAAATGCATGCATGCTTTGACTTTCCGCCCAACCCTCTACTTTGACTTCTACATTAACGCCAGACTTACACAAAACTTCTACAACATTTTGGGCAAATGCAGTGGGTGTTAAAAGATTTGAGGGCATTTCTTGCAATTGTCTGGTAAGATTTTGAGCCGCAGCCTTTTGCAAACCTATGCGCCACCCTTCAATATCACAAATTTCATCTTTGTATGTAAACAAATCAATAGAAGGTACGGCAACACGATTTTTAGGATCTCGTAATTCTTGATAAGCCCAAACACCTAATGCAGCACCCTCGGCTGCCGACTCGGCATGACCACAATTTTCCACCTCAATACGATCTGTATCTAACAGAGCCAATTCCATACAGGCCTTGGCCACAGATCTTCTAATTGCCTCTTTTTGTTCATCCAAAATTTCATAGGGATTAAAGCCTAAACATTCCTTACCCAAGCCAATTATAGCAACAGCTGAATAGTATGGAATTTTCTCAGTTTCTTGAGCAAACAGTAAACGACATTCTCCTCTTTTAGGCATTGGTCCAGACATGCGCAATACCTCTAACATACGGCCAGCGGTTCTTTGAACATTATAACGCCATCCAGCCGGTGTTAAAATACCCGTATCATTTTTATCTTCCTCCTCAGCATACACACCCAACACTAAACCTCTCGAGGGTGGATCTGCACAGATTTCGGTATGCTGTAGCTGCAACATTTGATTAATAGCCTGGGCACCATAATTACGTATTTCTCGAAGACGTCTCACTACAACGTTAAAACTTTTTAAGCGCATTAAACTAAACATCGCTATATTTGTTTGTTTTACTACAATTAGCAAATATAAATAAACGGGCGGCTTAAACAATTAAAAATTTTTCAAAAATAAAAATGTTTTTAAAATGTTTTAACGAGCTTTTTTCATTAACAATTTAATTTTTTTTAATCAAAATTGTTTATTAAAATTGCTTTGCGTATATGATTTGAAAAAATGCCTATTCAATTGTTAAGTTGAATAAACTACTTTTTCGAATTTAAAATTTCACTTCATTATAACGATACTGCAATTTCGAAAAAAAATTAATATGAATACAAGCCATGACGCCATCAAAATTCTTGCCGAATATATTATTGGTAAACGAATATGTGGCAAATATATGCAACCAAATAAAAGGATAGTCCTCGTCCACACTTTGCAACTTTTGTTGCGCAACTCTTGTGTTTGTGGGTGAGAGAGATAAGACGAGTAGAAACGGGTACACTGTCTGTCATGTATTTGTAGTTCTCTTTTGTTTTTTCATGCGTTTGAGCAATTAATCCCGAAATTGCGGAAATAAAATTTGAATGGACATGAATGCAATTTTATAAGAAACAAGAATTGTATGTCTGGACCGGGGAAATACGCAGTTTGGAAATGTATTTTGTTTCGTAAGTTTCCGTTCAAACTTTGCAACATTTGTTGCCCAATTCTTACTGCCAGTTTCACGATATCGTAATCGATCGTTCATTCGCAGAATTACATTTAAAACGAATTCTTAAAAATTGTTTTTGTTTTAAATGTAATTATGCGAACAAACGGACGATTGCGACATCGTGAAACTGGCAGTTAAATTTGTTGGTGAAAGAGAAAAGACGATTAGATAAGCGTACGCTATTTCATATACTTGCAATTCCCTTTAGCGTTGCTATTCGTAAAGTTAAGAAAACACTTAACCTAAGCAATCAAGGCCGAAATTGCAGAAACAAAATTTGAATGTGTGGCTACAAATGCAATTTCAAAAGAGGATTTCAAAAATTTACAGAAACATAATTTGCATGTCTGGAGAGGAACGAAGTGTCTTCGCTTTTACTGGTCTCTTCAACATTGATTTTATAAAACAACGAACTTAAGCCTATCTAAAAAGTTAAAAAATGTATATCGAGGACGTTTAGCAGAAGAAAAACTCCAACTGCTTATAAAAATTAGGGTTTAAGTATCTTTACCTAAAGAACTAAGACTGAGCCTTAAATTTTTGAGGGTTAAATTAAACATTACGAATAACTAGTAAGAAAGCGTTAGAAAAATTATTATTTATCAAATAAATAAATAATAATAGACAATAAAAGTGGCAATGCTGAATTCTTTAGACTTTGACATTTACAAAACAGTTAAAAAATCATACAGGACAAAATTAAAAGCATTTACCATCCTCAGCATCCCAGCTGGCATTTGGAAGATTGTTTTAATAAAAATCACCAATGTGAGTCTGTAAGACTGCTCACGATGTCTATAAAGTCCACTTTTTCATTAACCAACTTTTGTCGCTGCAATTCATATTTTGTGAGTGAGAGGGGAGAGAGGAATTGGTTTTGTTCCCTCATTCGCTTTTAAACATGAAGTTAACACATGTATACAAACATGTTTTTCTATAAAAATTACTGCAATAAAAATTCTACAATGTAAAAGCGAATGAAATTTTAAAGAATAAAAGAGAAAAATTGCAGGGACAAATATTGATTAATGTAAAAGAAGACAAACTGATTAATTAGTTGTGCGTTTAAAAAGGGATTCTCATATAATTCCGACAATCGCATAGAAAACAATTTGTTAAAAGAACAAAAACAAAAAGTACAGAATGTGTGCAATCATTAATTGATCATGCAAATGCTCGAAATTTGTTTTAAGCATAATTTTGGAGTCATATTTAGCACAGCCTATCAATAAAAAAAATTATTTGTTGTTTTTGAAACAGCTATAACGGTATTTCTTTAAGAAAGTAAGTTTTGTGGATTTATGTCAGCAAGCTTGTTGAATAAAGAAGTATAAAATATAAAGCGGCTTTTATATGGTCAAACTTGGTATATAAACATGGTGTAATGGCATACCATCACACTCGTGTAATAATGCAAAGTGCGTGTTTGTCAAAATGGTTGAATGGTTTTCAAAAAATTTTAATATTGAAATTCTCTCTCATCAAACCGCTCTCACATGCAATGTTTGACTGTCTAATAGCAGCCTTAAAGTAAACTTAATTTGTGAGTTTAATAAAAATTAAAATAAACAAGTAAGAGTGCTATAATTAGCTATACCAAATCTTATGTACCCCTCACCATATATGTAAATCTAGTTTTGTGAAGAAGCTTCTATCAAAAAAAAAAAAAAAAAAAAAAAAAAAAAAATTGGGGTGACAGAGAATTTAAAAATATGAAAGAAATAATTAAGTTTTATATAAAATTTTACATAAAAATGTCATCGGCTCTTAATGGGTTAAGCATTTTTTTTAATTTTAACATGTCCTGAAAAATCTCTTTAAAAGCTTTTAAATGATACCCATATTGATTTTTTTTAAATATGGCGTAAAATCGAACTTTTCTATGAAAACTTCAGAGGCCCATAACTCGGAAAATATGGGCCAGCACCAATTTATTCACTTGATGTTTTTTTTTTTTTTAATTTCTCTATTGAAAAAATTAGAGGTAGGCGTGGTGCCAGAAATTTTGCATAGAAAAATCTTCATTTATCAAAAAAAATCTTAATTGAGCAAAAATATTTTTAAAATTTTTAAAATTTTTTACTTTTGAAAATATTTGTCCAACGTTTGCAGGCAAAGTTGGAAACATTAATTCACTATCCGCTCCAGAAATATATGACATTGTGTGCCAAAACCATTCCACTGTAACATTTTCTAAATTCTTAAAATAATTCTTAAATTCATATCGCGGATTTACTTAGTTCGTCATCTAAATTTTGTATCTCACTGTCTTCAGTTAAATTTGAAAAAAGTTTTATTCGACTTTCTAGAAACCTTTCTAGAAACTTTTTTATTAATAACGTTTCGAGGGTCAATATAAAAAAGCTTTTTTAAGGTTGCGTAGTGAAAGTCAAACCGTTTTGTTATTTACTTACACACCTCAATGTTAAAGGCAATATAATTATCGATGAATTCATTTAACTCAGTTCCACTTTTTAGGTGAAGGCTATAAAAATATAACGCATCAATCATTTCTGTATAGGAATTATTTTTCAAAAATTTTATTCTTGTAAAAATTTTTGTTTGTTATCAATATCGAATACAAAACACATCTTTTTGGAATTTTTCGCTTGTCTGCCCCACTGTCTGTGTTTGCATTAAAGCTGTTGGATGAATTTGAAAAAAATTTGTGAAGTGTTTTATGGTATTCGGTTTTATTTGATCATTAAAATATAAAATGTACATACCTTCATCCTTAACTTCTTTTCAATTAAAAAAAAAAAAAAACAAAGAAAAAGAAAAAAATGATTTTTTTTTAATTTTCATCTAAAATATTAAAATATTTATTTTATTATTTATAAGTGTTTATGCTGAAAATTAATAAAATTTTACTAATTACTTATTAATTTAAATTGTTATTCTTATAATCTTGAAAAAAAACTATTTATTTTTCTTTTAAATCATTTGCAAAAATATATTTTAATTCTATATACAAAGATAAGTCGTTATTAGTAATAAATACATTGTTAATTCATACATATGTAAGTGTATGGGTTATGTTTTTAACACACATCATGTTATTTTATTAATCATATAAATACAGCTTTACAGACATAGAAATTATTCAATATTATTTATTGAATATGTTTTCAAGTTTCATTTAAAACTGCCAGATTCTGCATGGCGTTAGAATAGATTTTTATTTATTTATTTTTTTTATTAGAATAAAGTTTTTAAAGCAAAAATTTTTCTACGGGAATAAGACTTTCTTCCTACAGCAACTGGCAGTAATTTTAATTTTTTTAATAAAAAAAATACTATTAAAAAATTATTAGTGTTGAATTCATAACAGTGCTTCCGCCATTTTTCTGTTATATTTTAAAGACTTTTAATTGTTGATATGTTTATTTCTATACTTCACTAATGTAAATATCAGCTCAGAAGCCTTTTTAGTTTTGAGCGCAAACAATTTCCCAATTAATTTAAAACAAAATTATATTTGCCTCCATCATAGTTTTCTGACTGGTTATTTTAGACATGAAAATGTTAAAAAACTCTAAAACGTTTCAAAGCAATAACAGACAATCATTATTAAACACAACTAAAAAAAACAACTGCATTACAAGAATATTTCAAAGTGCATTATGAGCACGATGATCATCCAACTATTAAACAACATGGCAATGGCTGTGTGTGATCATGACTGATCACTAAAAGGTAATGATGTGCGGAAGAAAGCAGCTTCAAACATACCAAGACGAAAAACGGCGGAAGATAAATTTTACTCCTAATTTATTTTATTTATGTATTTATTTTAAATTTAAATAAATTTTGTTTTACTCGTATTTTATTTTTTTATTTTATCAATAAAACTATTAATAAAGTAGATTTTGTTTAAGAAAAAATTATTATTTCAAAAGAAGGTAAGAGACTCTTTGTACAAGTTTTGTTTTGTTTATTATAACAGAGTTTTTATAAGTAGAATGTGTATAAGCCTATTTGATAAATTAGAGCATACTTTTAGGCTGACATTGTTTTATTTATTTGTAAATACATTAAATTATTTTAATATTTATTATTATTATATATTTATTAAATTTATTTTTTATTTAATTAAAAATGATATAATAATCTATTTCTTTAATAAAAATATATCTTTTTTTATTTTGCGGTAGTGCTGTATTGTTGTTATTTCTTATATTTTTTGTTGGGTGGGCGGGGTGCATTATTTTTTGATAAGAAAATATTTCTATTTTGTTTTAATTTAATTAAATATGTTTTTATGTCTTTATTTTATTTTTTTTTTAATTTTCTAAAAAAGAAATATTAAAATTTGTTTTTATAATTATTGTTTTTAAGAAATAACAGGTGTTTGTTTTTAATAGTTAAAGAGACTACGATATTAAATAACAAGTTCTTAGAATTTAAACAATTTATTAAGAAACAATTATGATAAAGTTGATAAAGATGAGGCACAATTATGTGGTACTTAAGTATTTTATTTTTAAGATTATTGTTATTTAGTTTTCGAAATTTTTTGTTTTTTTTTAAGAAAGTAAAATCATTAAAAATATTAATTTTTTAATTAAGTATTATAACAAGCCCAAATAGAATACGAAATAATTTGCTAATAATTATAACTAGAAGTAGCGTTTTGGCACTTTAATAAAAAATATTTATTTTCTTATGTAAAAAAAAACAATTGTTAAGAAATTACACCAACAAAACAATGTGAAATCTTTTGTAGGTCGTTTTTAACTATTCGTTACAAGTGTTTTCGTAATCAAGTTTTGCTTTGGAGCTTAATGTTTGTAGCTTGCTTTTTTATTTTGCCTTAGATAATAAGGTTTAAATAAGCCAGCCAAAGATAATTTTATTTAAAAAAAAACAAATGTTGATTATGTGATTTGGATAATTACAGGTAAAATTAAAAAAAGTTCTTAAGAAAATTTTATATAAAAATTTCACGTACACAGTTTGACAGGATCTTTTATTGATTAAAATATATATTATTATTTTAAAACTGAAATAGCTATTCCGTCGTACTAATAGGAAGCAGGATAGTCTTACAAGGCAAATTCATTAAATTGTGAACATGTTTGTAGGGAAAAAATGGTAAGACGATTTCAAAACTTAAGTTAATTTATATGAAAATAAGAATTAATGTAAAATTTAAAAAAACTAATTCGATTTACGTATTTCTTTAAATAGCATTTTGGCGAAATTATGTACCAGGTAGTGGCAGTGGCAAGCTTATAAATATTTGCCGTCACTGAAAATGTCAAACTTCATTTTCACAAAAGAAATTGTCAATAATGTTTATATCACGAGACATTGATTTGTTCAACTATTAAACAATTTTATGTGCGCACATTAAAATGGCTTGTGTAGACCATCGTTGTCGATGTCATGTTCTTGTTCAAACAGAGTTGTCAGAACATTTGTTCGAACAACGATGTCTGCCATCAAACGTCACTTTTATTTTAAAAATTCAATCTTCATATAAAAAAAATTTCGCTGAATTTTTTGCAACGGCGAAAATTAATAAATTCGTTACTGCCACCACCTGGAACATGATTTCGCCATTAGGTTTACGATTAGGGCCATGGCAAAATAATTTACCAGGTGGTGGCAGTGGCGAATTTCATTCATTTTCGCCGTTGCAGAAAATTTCAAACTTCATATAAAAAGAATTTTCGCTGATTTTTTATATATGGAGTTTGACATTTTCTGCAACGGCGAAAATGAATAAATTCGCCACTGCCACCACCTGGTAAATTATTTCGCCATGGATTAGGGCTAACGGCGAAAATTAACAAACTCGCCATCGCTACCGCTTTATAATTGATACAGCTTCGGTGTAACTATAATACCAGCAGTTTAGTATTTTAATCTGAAAACGTCAATATTTATTTATTATAAGTGAAAAAATCAAAAATTAAAAAAAAATATCGGAAAAAAGTGTTTTAAATTTTTTAAAAATTTTATATCACAAATTTAATAAATTTTTTTTACATATGTTTTCTTACACTATGTCCACACGAGACGAATTTTCATCATAATGTCTGATAAAACGCCGGCAGAACAATTGTCAAATTTATATTAATATAAGTTGAAAGGGGTAGACGTTGATGATTTAATATTATGATGAATAATTCTTTATTGGTCATTATTAAGGCAATATGTCCAAAATAATTTTATCTAAATGTTATTTTTTGAACTTTCGGCTGGTTTTCATACTTAAAATACAATAAAAAAATACCTAAGCTATAATAATTTAAAATTTTATTAATAAAATTATACGTCAAAAATAAAATTACATATAAAATGACTTTTCATATCATGATGAATTTATTAGTCTATGAGCTCTGATGATTATATCAAAACGATGATATAATACTAATAACTGAAGTCTACACAGAATGAATTTTCATCATGATATAAATTTGACTTTCATCAAGATATAAATTCATCAGGTGTGGACTCCCTGTTATGTATTTTAGTTTGCTTTCGACATATTCAGTACAGCAATAAACAATGAATTCGCCTGACATACACCTTTTTACGTATATAATATGTGTACATTTTTTATATATGGAGTTTGACAGTCGTGTATACCAGCAAAAAATGCTGAATTCGCCTACGCTGCCACCTGGTAAATTGATTTGCCTTGTCTTGATTCATGGCAATATCATAACCCAGATAGTGGCAGTGGCGAATACATTCATATTCGCCTTTGCAAGATATATCAAATTGCATATAAAAAAATATGACGAAGATTTTTTATACAGAATTTGCAAAGATAAAAATTAATACCACCATCTGGCGCATGCTTTCGCCATGCCCTGATTATTTTATTTAATACGCCATAGCAAAATACGTATAAAAAATTTGACATATGTTTTACAATTGGAGTTTGACATATAGCGTTTAACCGAAAATTAATGAATTCGCCATCGATATCACCTAGTATTATTTCGCCGTGTAATATGATTTGCTTGGTGCGTTGATAATGGCAATATCTAAAGGCGAATTAATATACGGTGGGAGCGATGGCGAATTCACTGATATTCACCGCTAGCCTAACTGTCAATCTTTATTTGCGAAAATATGTATACAATTTTTTTCATATGTAGTTTGATATTTGGGCTTACGGCGAAAATTAACAAAGTCGCCAACGCTCCTACCTTGCAGTATCTGAAAAGCGCTTTGTTTTTGTTGGTGTAATTTCATTCTATTTTCTCTCTCCCGCTCTCATTTCTTTATTATATAAATTAAGGCATAAGAACCTTAAAATATTTTTAACAAATTTAAATTATTATTTTAATATTCATTTTCAAGTATTTTCTATAAACAAATTTATCTATTTTTTTTTTTTTTGTTTTTTTTTTTTGTTGATATGCATAGATAACAATAACTATATTTATTAACTAATAATACTAATTTAATTTAGTATACATACAGTTGGTGACAAAAAATGGTCGACAATAGGAATATTAAGTTAAACAATATCATTATAAAAATATATATCTTATCACTGTCATTTTATTTAACAAGACATCGCCTCATGAAAAGTTGCTTTGATCACTCCCTAAAAAAACATACATTATTTTATTAAACATTTTTAATGTAAAAATAAATAAATTTTTATTTTTGATTTTACCGTTTGATGTCTCAACTTTTATTTAACAAAATTAGAGATGAGTCTGTCAGTTTTGTATGTTTTACACGAATGCAATTGTCTTGAAACTTAAATATAAAATTCATCTGATATCACATAAACTTCTTCTTCTTCTTATTTAGTAGTGTTTACTTTGTTCAATAATCGCGCCAGCCAACTGATTTCAGACCAGTTTCTCTACGTCAAATTTTATTTCATTTGGAAGAAAATCTGTGTTTAAAACATAAACAATATGGATTTCAATAAGTGTATTTTATTATCTTATTTTAAGAAATTAAGATATTAAGTCGTTGTCAATTGTGTTATCATTTGGTGCGCAGAAATGAAAAACAAAATTTTAATATCGTGCTGTTGGCCCAACCTGCTGCGAAGGGGTAAGCTAGGCAAGCCTTCGTGAAAGCTTTATTAGCATTTTATACATTTTTTTAAGATCTAAATCGATAACCTTTTTTTAATACTATCTTCCTACCCTGCACAGTGGGACAGAAACGATATATTTTGAAAATAATTTGTTTACTTATGAAAAGCGCACACCCCGAGAGCAGAGAAACATTCGAGTTTTAGTTTAAAGTTAAAGCTTCCTTGACTTTCAAGGAACGTCAGGGTAGGGGTTTTTAAATTAAAGCATCTCAAGCCTTCTTCATATTTTTCATTTTAATGTGAAAAGAAAAATATTTTTAAATACTTACGTTTAGTCAAACAGAATCCCGAAATTAACAAAATATTTACAAAAATATCTAAAAACTGAAATCAATAGACCATAAAATTCAAAGTTGACCTTAAAATCATGAAATGCTTTTGAGAAACTCTAAACCGAGTTTAGTCTTGTGATCCTACTTTGGGATTTTAGAATTTATTAGCAAAATTCGAAACTTTACAAAAAAGATCTTTAGTTCAAGGGTCAAGTGGTTAAGCTTTTTGTACAGCATTCATCTCTATAATGGTGCATTTTTAAAAAGTAAACAAAAAAAAAAAAGATTGAACCTTTAGACTCTGAACCTAAGATCAAATGCTCCTCTGCTATCAGTATATGAATTTGTTTTAATTGGTCTTGCCATTAAGAAATTGCTAAAAATTTTCCCGAAATATATCGTTTCCGTCCCACTGTGCACATATTACTTTGACTCAATATAAATATAACTTGACTTCAATATAAATTCTCCACAGAAAATCCGAATTAAAATAAGAGCTACTAAAAGTTGTTTACACAGTCAGTAGCAATTTAAAAAAACACAACACTTTTAGAAATTAAATTTTATAAAAAAAATATCACCATTATCGTAGCTTCTTTGTCACAAAATGTATGTAAGTAAATTAATATATTTCTAGAACTATTTGTGAATTGTTTCCTTTTTACTGTCTTGTTTACTGCTTTACTTATTTTACAAATTAATTATTGATTTGAAATTAAATATTTTCTATTTCTCTGCTTTAATTTTTTTGTAACAAAATTTTACTACTTTTGAATTATAACTGTTTTAATGCAGAACAGAAATATAAATTTTATTAATCCATACATACCAATTATTAACCTTTTAATATATTTATTTTCTTTGAATAAAGAATTTTTGCATAAGACAATTATTTGTTATAAATTGTTGAGAAAATGTTTACTAAAATTTGGTTCTGATAACGTGGCATTAGAGCACGAATACAAAAACGAGCACAACACATACAAATGAAATCACAATATTGTCGTTACAGTTATAGATTTACCTTCGGCATTAATTTGTACTTCCTTTTCCGTTCGTATTTTATTTACAATGCTCGTTACACTTGGCGGTTTACTAAGATCAATTGGCGGTATGTCTTCATCATAGTCCTCCTCCAATTCTGGCTCAATTTGCTCTTCGACATCAATGATCGAAGGTGGCTCCTCGAGATCGATCGAGTGTGTGGAAGTGGGAAAATAATGTGGTGTCTTTTTGGAAGATGATGGTCCCGGCATATATATGATACCATCATCTGTATCATCGTCAGCATCTATAGCTTTGGGTGCCATTTGTTGTTGTTGCTGATGACGTTGCTGTTGTTGGTATTGATGATGAGAATGATGATGATGAGGATGCGAGTGATGTATACGTTGGTGTTGAACTGGCATTTGATAGGATTGTTGTGACATTTCGTTTATATTGTGACCATAACTAGCCGTATATCCCGAACCATTTTGATAAGGATTTGACATTTTAATATAAGAATTACGACAACTGCCGCCACAATTTACATGATTTTCAGCATCTCCCCCATTAGCTCCATAACAATGTCCTCTATGAATCGAACCCGTTTCACCAAATTTTTGCAGTGAATGGCCGACAGTGGACTGGAAGCCTTGTTGCCCACTACCAGAGTGGGCAATTGATTGCTATATGTGTGAGTGGGATCTCGCAATTGAGAGCGAATAGGGACTAATATCTTTTTGTATCTTCATAGTGTCATAAATGGGAAACTCACAGCAAAGTATAAATTTTAAAGCTGACGGTACTTCAACATAGACTGATGGTGGAACTGGTATGAGCGGTGATGTTGATGCTTTATATTTTCGATATTCCAATTGACTAATTAAGTGATACATAAATGAATATGAATGAGATAAAAGATAAACAACAGATAAATATTATTTTTAAATTTTTAATTTAAGTTATTATTACATCATTAAGATATTTAGTTATAAAATTTTACTAAGGTCGTTGAAAATTGTGTTTACGTGCCAATGTTTACGCATTATAATTTTTAGTACATGTTTACGTACAAATTAAAAAAAACGTCAGCTCAACATTACAGTGCGTATGAGTGATATTTATTAAATATTTCTCATACAACATGTTATAAATATTGCTACTACTATTGCATTGAAGTCGTCCTTAAATTATGAAAAATAAATTCTGGCGTTTGCACAAAAAATAGGAAAACTGGAGAAATTAAGAAAATTTTAAATTATATAAAAACGTGATTTAAAGCTTTATTTTTCCTCGGTTTCTTGCTGTTTCTATACCCTTCACCATAAAAAGTGGCAAAACGGTACAAAATTTATGGTTTGTCATTTCGTTTGTGATTTCTATGCATCTATTTCTGATAAGTCGATTGATTTGCCAAGGCACTAGATGAGCTAGAGAAAATTTAAATATGCCAATCGATCAGACATTGTTTCGAAAATTTTGCTATTGAAAATTATCAAGATCGGTCCATGTTCTTCGAGGCAACAAAAAAACCGCGCCTGCCTCTAATTTTCCATACTATTTGGAACAAATCTGGTTTTGTTGCATAACTCCCATAAAAACAATATGTAGGGCGATAGAGAATTAAAAAATAAGAAAAAAAAACATCTTGTGAAAAAATTGGCGATCGGCAATATTTTCCGAGTGAACTTGTCATAGAAAAGTATGTTTGTGCACTATATTTTTTAAAACATCAATATGGGTATCATTTAAAAGCTTTCAAAAAGATGTTTTAGAAAATATAAAATTTTTTCAAAGTGCTTAACCCATTAAAAGCAGATAACATTTTTTTAAAATTTTTTAATTCTGTTATCTGAATATTTGTTTTTTGATTAGAGTTACTACACTAAGCTAGATTTACATAAAAATCTGATGAAGGGTATATAAGCTTTGACACAGCCGTATAGAGCACTCTTACTTGTTTATTTTTTAGCTTTTGTTTATTTCTAAAAGGCACGACTAATCTAAGCTTCTCACTCATATATTTGAAATCTTACACTTGCATCATGTAGTTTAATAAAACTTAATTGCTTCTTTTCAACCGCTAACGCAAACGATTGCGAAGCGATGTTTCATCAAAACATTTAAGTCTCTCTCATTCTCTTGTACCTGAGTGCGTAAATTATACATCATTCTTAGAACTTCTGTTTTACTTTTTGTTTCGCTCTCTATAAAAACCAAAAGGAAAGCAAACGTTTCATTTTGTTTATTAACGTACCCGACATTAAATGCTAAAGATATTATAAAATAGTCTTCACCAGTAAACTTAAGCCATTAAGAAACAAATTCTTAAAAGCTGTAAAATTAATTTTTTTAATGTCTACCACATCAGTCTGTTAAAGCATGAGGTTTTAAGAGCTTAAAGTACTTTAATGCAAACTTCAAACATGCTTACTTTCCGTGCCTACACACATATAAATATTTAAAGTCAATTAAGGATTCCTGATAAACTTACTCTTTATATTTTTCATCAGCAGATCTTTCTCGTAAGGGAATACCAGACAAAAACAATATAATGAATGTTGTAAAAATTGGTGAGGCAATTGCCACCCACTCGTGGCCAGAAATAACATTAAGCGATATTGCAAAAATACCCCACCATATTATCACCTCACCAAAATAATTTGGATGTCTTGATAAGCTCCAAAGCCCTAAAAAAAAACAAACAAAAAATCATTTAAAATCCATTAACTTAATTTCTTATTTAAATATATTTTTAACTTGCAAGTAACAGCATGACAATTGGCACTCACCATCATTGCAAAATTTTCCTTGATTGGCAGGATCCTGACGAAATGAAAATTTCTGCAAGTCCGCATATGTTTCAGCCAACAAACCAACAATAAACATGCCCGAACCAGTTGAATCCAATGTTGTCATTGTTTTTGGAGCATTTGGCTGTGAATGACGTGGAGAATTGATAATAATGACTGGCAATGACACGATATATACCCAAACAGCCTGCAAAATTTAATTAAATTTTATATGTTAAGATTTTGCTTAAATTATATGACAAACAACGATAAATTTAAATGGGGATTTTATTTGTTTCTACAAACATTTACTCAGTCACTTGTTTGCTTAAATGCTGTTAATTAAGAATTATTTTGTTTTATGTGGGACATTTCATAAGCGAAGTTTTTAAAAAATTCTAAAAAAAATAATTTTAAAAATTTAAATAAAAGTAATTCATAATATTCATCTCCGATCTCATTAAGAATATATATTCTAAGTTCTTATGCATAACGAAGTCGATTGGGCGATGTTCGTCTGTTCGTCCGAGTTCTTGTTGAAATCAACTTTGCCAAGGTACTAGATGAGATGAGAAAATTTAAATGCGCTAATCTATCAGACATAGTTTCGAATATTTTTCCATTGAAAATCAGCAACACCGGTTCATGTACTTCGAGACAGCGGGCAAAATACCACGCCTGTCTCTAATTCTTCCGTTTTTTTATCAGCTTTCTTTTGCATTCCTTTAAGTGGCTATTGTTTATGATAAGAGATAAGAAAACTTGGTAGCACTTACTAAGCTGGTTATAACTTTTGTTTATATTTCTGCAGGTGGTTGTTGTTTATGATAAAAATTAATAATATTAAGTTGGGACAACAACACTAAGCAAAACTTATAATTAAAAAAAGGGGTTTTCTTTTAGTAAAAACTTTGTGGTGGAAATGAATTTTAAATGCACATTTTTATTTACACTATTCGATGGGAGATCTGCAGTATGGTAAATGTGGTCATACATATTTGGTGAAGGGCATAAAAGATTCAGCATAGCCGAATACAGCACTCTTACTTGTGAATTCACAAAAATTCGCGTCAGCATCACGCTGATCTTCTTTGTATAAAAATTGATTAAATCATTTCCGGTAATTGAATATTGATTACACCCAATGAACGTGTTAAAACAAGATCGTTTGCAGTATTACTTGCCAGCTCAGGATCTTGAAGGTTAAAATTCATTAATCCGTTAATTTGGATATTTCAGTGCTACAAGATCAAGTATGGAATTGTAGGCACCAATGCTTCGGATTCTACAAGCGGCCTTTTATTATTGTCAAAATGAGCAGAAGGCATTTTCTCATGCAGTAAAGTTAATTGCTTATGGGCAGCACCAGCAGATAAACTGACTCATCCAAATTTATAAAAAAAAAATAAAAAAAGTTTCTTATTGGTTAGTGTGTTTTTTGTATAAAAAATTTTTGAGCTTTTATTGTTTTTTTGCTTTATTGATTCAATGGAATTCTCATTTAATCAATTTGGCTTTTGATATAAGACTCTTAGGTTTTCTTTAAAGGATTTGCGTAGAATCCACTGATGTCCTATATAAACAGTAGTGAAATGGCCATATAGATATACTTTCCCCGCATTATTACAGTTTATATTGTAGTTTTTAATAATAAATATTTTATGAGAATATCATGAAATACTTGCATTTGAAGGAATCAAGCAAAATTAAAGTAAATAAATAATTAAATATATTTTAAAAACCATTGTAAACTAATTTTATTTTTAAATTATCTCTTACAAATACTAATTTCAAAAATAAACATTTCATCCAAATGAAAAAAAACAAACTTTGATAAATATGAAATACCCCTCACAAATGCTATGCAAAGCTCATGATGAGAAAGGTTATATTAAATTTACATTTACGTACCTGAAATGTCCAAAATACAGCATATCTAATGACATTACGACGTGTATCATCAAACTGTTTGTCTCGTCCCAATTTAACAATACGATACAGTAAATAACCAGATAAACGGGCGCCCCAAAGACACACAAATAAAGTGACCATCAACTGGCGACTATCGTAGGCCTGTAAATGTACAAAATTCATATTAACAAACGTTTGCTTCTTGTATCGTTTTAATAAAACAGAAAAAATATGTTGCTATTAAATATGTTTATAAACATTGTAGACTTATTATGGTTTTAGTAAACATTTCATATGTATGTGTGTATATAATGTTAAAACGTTTGTTAGTATGAATATTATGTATGGTAGCATGAATATTACAAATCATCCTCTATCATTCCTATTCGCTATTTTTATAAAATCTTTAAGTATTGGAGTCAAAGAAAAAGGAGAATACAGAAAATCTTTTGCAATTTTTATCCTGAAAATTATTATTAAGAAGTAACAGTGCTATAATCGGCTATGCCGAATCTTTTATGCCCTTCAGCATTCAGTCAAAAAAACAAATATTGAGGTAACAGAGGATTAAAAAATAAAAACAAATAAGTACTGTGTACAATTTTATATATAAATGTCATCGGTTCCTAATGGGTTAAGCATAAAAAATTATTTAAAATTTTTTAGTATTTTCTGAGAGATCTCTTCAAAAGCTTTTAAACGAAACCCATATTGAAATCTGAAAAAATATGGTTCATAGTCGTACTTTTGTATGACAATTTCAGAGGCCTATAACTCGGAAAATATGGCCGAGCGTAAATTTTTTTACACGATTTTTTCTTATTTTTCGCCCCATAAATTTGTTTTTTTTTTTTTTTTGTTGTTGATTGGAGTTACTTTACTTAAGGTGCCTAAAGACGAAATGTTTTTTACATATGACTTGTCAGATTTTCCATAACAAAATACATACGTATCGTGTAAACGGCTTAAAGTATTTCTTGTGTTAAATACATATGTAAAAGTCATATGATAAGTTTTCATTTAGAGCGTGTTTTTTACATATGACTTGTCAGATTTTCCATAACAAAATACATACGTATCGTGTAAACGGCTTAAAGTATTTCTTGTGTTAAATACATATGTAAAAGTCATATGATAAGTTTTCATTTAGAGCGTGTCCTATTTTTATATGACAAAGCATATGACTTAAAGTGGTGCATTATACCGTTTTTAAATGATCAAAAATGCAAAAAGCACCAAAATCGTTGGAAGCAGAATAGAACTGACATCTTTATTAGCATTAACAGAGTCGCTCACTAAACAACTCTTGTTAAAAAAGATTTAATTTGTAGGTTATGTCAGAAGTAATTTCAATGTACGTTTAAACGTGAAATTTAAAGTCATATGTAAAAATGACTACTTTGACATATATAAGGAATCATATATTGATTTTCAAATTGACAAGTCATATGTAAAAAACATTTCGTCTAAACTCATCTTTAAGAAGATTTGTTTCAAATGATACGGAAGAACATTTGAGACAGGCGTGGTGTTTTGCCCACTGCCTCATAGAACATGGCGAACTTGCTGTGGTGAAGGGTATAAAAATAGCAAAGTTATCAATGTCTCAATTGTCAATATTTGGAATACCTTATGAAGCTCAACTCTTAACAGGCCATGAGCGCGGTATAGGCTACATGATTCTTTTACATGATACGTCCAATGGCGCATGTATTGCGCCAAAACTTATTTTATTAATTTTTATTACAATTTCTGTTGCTACATTGTGACGCGTTAAATATTGTGTCATGGCCTTTAAGTGATTTTTTTCTGTTTGTTTTCTATGTTCCGTTATATTTTTCTGTTTTTGTTTTACATGCACTTTTATGTTATTTGAATTAATGCAGTTTTGTTTTAATATAATAAATATGGCAAGAAATTCTAAGAGAATATAATACAATAGTAACAATAGTTTTAATGATAGCAGTAGTGAGGATGAAAAATAGCTAGACCTAGTGAGAAGTAAACTTGAAATCCTTCCGGACCGTAAAGGGTTAAAATGTGTAAGAAATAATAATTTAACCGCTGTCATAAAATGCTTCCCACATTTCAAAAATACTTTGAAACAACCTTTTAAAGAAACATTGTTGCTTTATATGTGTGCTCTGTAAACACATGTACATGTGTATGTAAACCTAAAGATTCTTTTACATTTCGCTTTCATTTTGTACCTTGTGTTTACTTAAACATTTTTGTTTTTTTTTTTTGTTTTTGCTTTTAAATAAAATGTTTTGAATGAAATATGGTTTCGGTGGTGGGAACAATTAAAACAACAATAAGCTTTTCAAGTACTTTTTATTTTTGTCGATGAAACAACAATAAAAAAATGAAAGAAAAGCATTTAAAAACTTTTACTTAAATGTTAAATGTAATTTTTAAACCCGAAGAATTTTTTAATTGTTACGGGTTTTTTATCTTGCTTTATTTATCATTTATTTTATTCAAAAAAATCAATGATAGTTTTAAGACAAAAGTCTATTTATTAATTCATTTATATGAATAAAATTATTTTTGTGTGTTTTATTTTAAGTCTATTAAACTAAAATTTAAGCTGAATTAATTAATCTTTTATATACATAATGACTTTGTTCATAGTTAACACTTAATGGACTCATAAAGTTACTAGACGTATTGTATGCAAGAGTTTAAAATGTATTTTTAAATTATTTCATGTTTTGTTTTTAATTATTTTTCAGAAAATTAAATATTGCTAATTATTACAATCATACAAATTTACTATTCTCTATTTAAAAAATTAATCTTTAAAGGAACAAGTAAACAGAAAATATAAATTTTTGTTTTTTGATTTTAAAGAACTCATATTCTAAATTCTCGTAAAATGTGGTCAAAATTCATATAAAAATATTTAGCATGAATTTTTAAGAACAGAGGTTTGTATCTTTACTTTTGTAAGTTTATTTTTTAACAAGTGAAATAAATTAATTTTGTCTTAAGTTCATTTTTATTTTACTATCTAAAAATTTTTTTTAAGAAAGAAAATTTATTTACGTTACGGACTTTTTCCAAAAAAAAAAAAAAAAAAAAAAAAAAAAAAAAAAAAAACTTGAGAAATTAGACACCAGCAGAGTGTAATGCTGTGTTTTCTGGATCGCTACATCCTTTATCAGCATTCTTCGCATCTATCTACCTTAAGTTGTGTATATTGCAATACGAGCAGTATCCAAATCAATTAATAATAATGTGGTGGGATGAAGTTCACACACAATCTAAAGCATTTCTTCGTTGTTCTATCTTTAACTCGTCTGGCATTTTTTTTTTTAACTATTTGCTTCAAAACGGTAAAAGGTGAAAATAAAATAAAAATTAAATTCTATATTTACACCCTTCACTTATGGCGGATAGCGTTTTTTGTTTCGTTTGTAGATTTTTTTTATTGGTGTTAAAATAGGTTTTTTGTAAAGACCCTTAATGACAAACAAACATTTTAAGCCCAGTAAAAAAAAATGGGCACATCGCTACATAAATAGATGGCTATAAAAAAACATGCTTTTCTTTTTATTAAACACACTTCTTCATATTTTATGGTTAAGGTTTTCACGCTTTTTGTTGCTTTAAATTGTACAGACGATTAATCCAGCAGGCGTCGAAACTCAGGAATGCGTTTTTTTTTTTTTTTGCTTAAGTATGCAGAAGAGGTCAATAGAAGGTGCAATGAATCTAAGTATGCCTGAAATGAGCCTCAGAAGTCTGCAAATACTTGCAAGAGAGGCGAACAATGGAATCAAAGCAGGTGGCTAGTAAATTCGAAACAGACAATAAACGTCAAGGGATGGGCTAAGATATTTTTTTTTTGCTTTATTAACAAGAAAAACAAAAAATTGCATAAACAATTCGCTAAAAGTATCTCCTTTTTCTTATTTTTTTACTTCTCTTTTATCTTGTCAGAAAAAAATTTTTTCATATGACAAAATTAATGTGCTCAACAAATTTCCCAAATTAAAACAAAAGAAAAAATCAATGAAATTTCTAGTTTTCTTTGTAAATGCTAGGAACTTTTTAAAGGTCTAAAACAATTTACATATTACTGCATATCACAGTAATCCATTTAAAAAATCCTTACCAAATGTCAAGGCCTGACACAAATTTGTCTAGACACATGCACCTTAAAATGCATTTTATACAAATGTATTGAGTAAGACATTTGTTAAAACACTTGCTGAGGTCACATATGGGCGTGGGGTCATGTGCTTTTAATTTACAATCAAAAATCAATTGTCAACGTTGAAAATTTTAAATTACATTAAAAAAAATTATAATTTAAATTCGATTTATTATTGTGCTTTTTTTTCTTATATCTTTTGAAGAAGTACAAGTCTGAATGGAAAAGTTTATATTTTATTTTTATTTTTTAATATTATATTTTTCTTGGTTTTCTTTAATTTCATTTTGAAAAATAATGTCACTTTGTCAGACTTTAAAATCTATTTGCTTTTTTTTGCAAATGACAGCAGCATATGCCATTTATTCATCAAAAGCATGTTGGGAGGTTGGGGCCAGGCCACTAAATATCAATGATATGCTTAATCAGGATGTTAATGCCTTCGATTTTAATGCTCGTAAGACTCAATGTTGTACGCTCACGCACAGACGTTTGAACGAACGTTGTGTTACATCTGCAAGTATGGGTGGTATAAGTATTAATGAATCAAAGTCTTTAGATGTTCTTGGCATGAAAATTCAGTGTGATGTTCGATGGCCTAAACATATTTTTCAAGTCTCAAAAGAAGCTTTTAAGTGCTTCGGCTTTTTAAAACGCTGTAAAAGATAATTCACTCTATCTGATTTCCTTATTATTTATATCACTTACACCCAACCGAGAATAGAATACAACTCTTATGTATGGGCCGTTGCTTCAAAGTCTGTGTTGTAGTTACTAGATCGCGTACAGGGAAAAACGAAGAGACTCATAGGTGACAGTAAAGTATCCACTTCTATTGACTCTCTAGAATATCGATGTAATGTGAGTTGTGTTTCATGGTTTTATCGATACTACAATTGAATGCGTTGTAATGAAATAAGGGAACTTGTTCCCTATATTTTTACGCTTTTGCATACAACTCGCTCTTAATTAAGAGCTCGTCCATTATTAGTCGCTTGCCCAGTGCACCGCACTATGCATTAGAGATAGAATTCGTTTTTTTAGCCGAACAGTTCGTATGTGCAATCATTTTCATGCAGAGGTCTTTCCAGTCACATGCAATGTTGAAAAGTTCAAATCGAATGTTCACAAACAATACTCCCTTTAATCTCCTTCCTATAAATTAATTTCCTGGTTCTGGCACAAGGCACTTTTTAAATAGGGATCATTCTTATGTGCAGTTTTGAGATAAAAATAAGTGTCTTCTAATTTTTCTACGTTTAAGCCAAATTACCGAAAGAATAAAAATAAGTCACATTGAGTCCATGGCATAACTAAACATTTTCTTTATTTAGTTATTTCAGATCATGAAACTTCTAGCGATATTATTTAATGTCTCCGATAATGCTAAAGAAATGCATTAATTTTATTAAGGATTGAGACTACTTCGTTTACTGACGTCCTCCTTTTTCTGGCCTAGGATCGACAAGCTTACGCCGGGTAGGCTAATATATTTTAATGTTTTCATACATTCTTAAATAATAAGCTACATTTATAACATTTCGATGGTCAGTATACGTTGAAATTATTATTATTGAAGATTAAGAAAATGTAAGTGTTAACAAGAATAGACATGTTCCTAATAGTATTAAGTTTGGGCAGGGAAGAATAATGATTAAAGAATTTAAAAAAAAAAAAATAGTCGTTTATAATCGAGTGCCCAAGGTACGTTACGGTTTTAATAGCAAAAACCCAAGATTTGAGTTTCGAATTATTGCCGATTCCATCTTAATATTTTTTTTTTAGTTATATTCCCATGAAGTTAAAAATTGGAGTCTAAATTTTGCCGTTAAGTTTTCGTTCATTATCAAAGCCCATTGAATGAAAAAAGAAAAATAAGCTCCGATGAGCTAGAGAAAATTTAAATACGCCAATCGATCAGGCATAATTTCGAAAAATTTTCTATTGAAAATTAATAAGATTGGTTCATGTCCTTCCAGAGGCAGCGGGCAAAATACTATGTCTGCTTCTCATTTTTCCATATCATTTAGAACAATAAAGAAACTGCAATAAAAAAAAAACAAATGTAAGGGGTGATCAAGAATTGAAAAATAAGAAAAAAAACATCAATTAAAAAAATCGGCAGTCAACCATATTTTCCAAATTGCAGGCCTCTGAACATTCAATAGGAAATGTGATTGCGCACCATATTTCGTAAGACATAAATATGGGTATCATTCAAAGCCTTGGGAGAGATCTTTCAAGAAATGCTCAAAATGTTTAAAAATGCTTAACCCATTAAGAGCCGGTAACATTTTTATATAAAATTATGATAACTTTACTAATTTTTTTCTTACTTTTTAAATCTCTGTCACCCAAATATTAGTTTTTTTTTTTTTTTTTTTTTTTTTTTTTGATAGAAGCTACTTCACTAAGCATACATACATACATGGTGAAGAGTATATAAGATTCGGCAGGTTTTATTTTTGCCGTCTAATTTTTGTTACTTATCAAAGCACATTAAATTTAAAAAAAAAATAAGATCCGTAATAATTTTTCAACTTGAAGCTTAAAAATAAATAAATAAAATATTTAAAATCGAAAACAATAATTTTAATCACCTTAAGAAGAAACTAGACAAAGATCAGATTCTTCAAATTCATTGTAAGTGACCCTCTTGTTTATTAAAAAAAATTTTCCAAATACCAAAAAAATTATTAATTCTGCTTAAGTTCATTTTTATTTAAAAAAAAATACAAACTTTTGCTAACGTTTTCTAAAAAAAGCTAAAAGAATTGGACACCAACAAAATGTAAAGCAGCATTTTCTGGATTACTACATCCATTATCAGCATTCTTCGCATCTATTTATCAAAAGTGTACACTACTTAAGACAACTAAATTTTTAATTAAAACTACGTAGGATATTCACAATCAATCAATATTTATTCAGTTCAATGAAGTCCACATACAACCCAAAAAGAGTTAAAACTCAAAAATTAAAAGTCGAGTAAGAATATCTTTCGCGACTTGAAGACTTTTTTTTTTTGATCTGAAAATTCTTTAGCGAATTTATTTTCCTTTGGAACTATAAAAAAAGAAAAACATTTTTGAGGATAAAAATTAACGCGGTAGCGGTTATTGATACCAATATTCAAAAATTTTAATGTTTAAAAATTTAATTTATTTAAAGTGTCACTGTTTTCATAGTAATACAATGCTACTTCTGCAGGCTACAGAGAAAAAACATTTCAAATTATTCCAATGATTAATTTAAAGATTAACGCACATCTATCTCTTATGGAGAGAAGCAATTTGGAAAATATTTGTTTTTATAATGCCAGCTTTTAAAACGTAATTTAACCTTTTAAAAATTATTTTTTTCAAATTTAACTAAAACTTACAAAAAATATTTGATTGTAAATAATAATAAAAAAATTGAATTTTAAATTGAAAAGGTTAAATATGACTAACAAACATATTTCGACCCTCGCAAAAACAAAAACGTAATTGTGCTGTAAGCAAACACAACTTAGTTGCTGAAAAGGCCATAAAAGTTTTACTATTAAACAATAAAACTTAAAATAAAAAATTATTTTAAAATTATTCAAATGAACTTGTGCAACGAATTCGTTTTATTAAAACTGTCGTAAATTTTTTTTATAAGTTTCCTTGAAAAAATTTGACGCCCCTTTTTCTTCTTCTTCGTTTTTTATTTGAACACGTTTTTTATTTGAAAACGTTTTTTTTATTATTAAACACATTGTAAAGCGTTTATATTTCTTTTTTAAAGCTTTAGTTTGACCAGTAATTAGTTTTGATTTTGTTAATAAAATGCCTGCAATTAGCGGAAGTGACGTACCTAAATGCTTCAGATGCAGGTTCATTAAAAAGTTTATGCAAACACGCTTAAGTGAAGCTACAAATTTTAAAATATTTATAAAAAAATATATAAAGTTACAATTGGCAAGTTTTAAAAAAATATGTATAAATTCTATAAATTACATAAATTCTTATAAATGTCATCGGCTCTTAATGGGTTAAGTATTAAAAAAATAACATTTCCTGAAAGATCTCTTTAAACGCTTTTCTATGAAAAGTTCAGAGGCCCGTAACTCGGAAAATATTGGCGAGAGCCAATTTTTTTCACTTGATATTTCTTTTTCTTTTCTTTTAATTCTCTATCGCCCCATGTATTTGTTTTTTTTATTGTATTTATTTCACGAAGCTAGGTTTGCTTTAAGTTATATGGAAAAATTAAAGGCAGGCGTGGTGTTCCTAGAAGGACATTCACTGATCTTGCGGATTTTCAAAAGCAAGATTTTGGAAATTATGTCTGATCGATTGGCGTATTTAAATTTTTTTTATCTCATTTAGTGTCTTGGCAAAGTTTATTTCAACCCGATTACGGACGTACAGACAGACATCGCTCATCATCATCGCACAAGATGTCGCATAAGATGTCAGAATATATATACTTTATGAGGTCGGAAATCTGTATTCTAGAAATTAAAAACGGAATGACAAACTTAAATATACCCTTTTCCACCTGGTGGTAAAGGGTGTAAAAACATGAATTGAACATATGTACTCGTATTAGGATAAGCGAATATTTTTCAAACCTTTAATTAATCTTCCGGGTGGTACAACACTTCTATTCATGTGCTGATAGGCAATTAAGAAATGTTTGACAAATCTATTTATGTTTTTTGTTCTTAAACGAGATGTTTCTTCAAAGTAGAAAATGGCAGTTATAACGAACTTCATCGGACCGGCAAAAATAGTTTGTTTTAAGAAAAGTCTGCATTAAATATAGGGACCTACAAATTGAAATCAATTTTTACAAAAATGTACATATTTACACATTTAAATTAAAAACATGCTGCTGTAGTCAAAGTGGTAAGCACGTTGACTACAAACCTGTTTGGCCAGGGTTTAACCACTGCGGCAATCAAAACATAAAAATGTTTTTTTTCTGTTTAATGGTATAAAAACATATTCAAAATTAACATTTAAACGTGCAGCCTCCTTCGTCGGTACTTCTTCATGGCATATTCGCCGACGAAGCAAAATAACTAACTCTCTATCTTTCTCCTTTCACCAACTGTCTTATCTCTCATCTATCCCTTTCCTAAAGAATGTAGTACGGTTACGAAAATAACTTAAAAGGTTTTAATACCTGAAATGCTACTTCTCTTTAAAAAAAAAAAACAACAAAAAATAGTTAATTTAAAAATATAATTAATTTCTTACAGCTGAAAATACGCTATAAACAAGTTTTACTATAGATAAATGCTGTAGCTCGCTATGTTCCCTACAATGGCACAAAAGTAGCACGGCAACAAGAAGATTATTATCGACCAAATGAATCTATAACTCTGGACGAGAAACTCTATGAATTTATGAATAAAAAAGACTTCAACTCTGCTAAATATGACATCAAAATCTGATAGTCATGTGATTCCAAAACGTTTTATCCATTCCAAAGTAAATACGTATTGGAAAAGTAAACTAATCAATGCGAGCGTGTGCTTAAAGAATTGTTAGGAGTGTACTAAAACATTAAAAAAAATGAAACCATGGACATTTTTTTCGCAACATTTTCGTTAGCAAAAGAGCTGGCCAATTGGAAGGTATCAGTCGTAGGGGTAGTAAAAATTACAAAGATATATTTCCGAAAGGATATATTTATTTGGTTCCGGTGAAGGTATCCCGTTGATATAATATGCGCCTATCAAAAACAAATCAGTTTTTTATGGTCCACAAAATACACGAGAAATAATTTGATATTATACTGAGATTAAGGTAGGTGTGGACATGATAAAATGTCACAGTATTCTACAAAACGAAAAAAATATTTTAGTGGCCGTGGCATTTTTTTAAATGTTGGATATGGTAGCTCTTGACTCATTCGTTTTCTGTGAGGAAAACCTTGGAGCAAAATCTGTAAGGCAGTCGGAGCGAAATTACTTTCTTGAGAAACTTAGTAAAGACCTATTTCATCCTTTTATATTAAGAATACCACAAATTAATTAGCTCCTGGCTAAAAATTTATAAAACTAAGATATAATATAAGAGCTTTCCTCTTCGCGTGTTAATTACATAAGCAAAAAGGAAATACACGGCAAGTTTGCACTGAATGCAAGAAGCCCATCGTTTGTCAAACTAAATGTGATAAGTTAAACCAAAACCTTTTCAACACTATTAAATAATTTTTCTTCTAAATAATTTATTAAAATAAAATTAATGTGTAATATAGCGTTTTTCAATAGTTAACTAATTGAGATAAATAAATAAAATAAAAAAATTAAATAAAGGAAAATATATTTGTACCCACCGGGGCACACACGGCAAAATTCAATTTTTCGTAAAACAAATTTTTAATAATTATCGACAAAAAGAATAAAGAGAAGAGAATGCTTGACTTGATTCCGTTATTCTTTTATTCCTTTTTGCTTACATTCGTTTTCTACACGCTGTCAAAGTTTCCTGCTGTTGTATTGAAAAACTATTTAAAATATTTTGTTGCTTTGAAAGTTACTTAGACGTACAAAAAAAGTTTCGCTAGGTACCGCTTTCTGTCTGTGATATTTGCATTTAGTAGTTAGTTGGTCGTCATTATAGAGCTCAAACTAACCCATTGTGACACTATCTTTATTTATTTACATGTAGTCGGAGTGATGCAAGTCCCTCGAAATACCATGTTAGAAAAATGGATCTGATTTTAGTGCTACAAAATGAAAACTTTTATAAATTATCATCGTCTAAGTGTGTGGAACGATTTACTAGCTACACATTGGGCAATCATACTGCTTATAAACAATCAAAACATAGTGCTTCACAACTATAATGTGTTCTCGAAGTATTCGTTTCCAAACTGTTAAAAAAGTTGAAGAACTCGAATTGGAAGATTGAGAGATAAACCTAGTATAATTCAGCATGTTTAAAAAACGTTTTGGTGTTGCCAGCAGTGAAACCTGTAAGCAACGTTTCAAAATTAATTGTTTAAGGTAGACGATCAAAATGTTTCGAAGGCGCCTTTGTACCAGAGACAAGAATACTGCATATTCACTTTTTTTGCTCATTCATATGTTCATTGCTTTTGCCATTCGTTTAACTGCCTAAAATGATCAATGCAGGTGATTGTGTTCAACTCTCCATTTGCTTTGACTGTTTTTTTCGCACTACTTTTATTATGCCAACACAAGTTAATCAACCATTTCATTCATGCCGTTTAAAATTTTTGAAAACTGCTCGAGACTTTGGTACCTATTCATTGCTAACCATAATATTTCATAGTATTCACCATGGTATTCATAGTATTCATGCATATATAAAGAAAATAAAAAATAAAAAAATCTATGCTTGCACGAACAAAAGCCATAAATTGTGCGTATGTACATACATATATATGTATGTATATTGTACATACACAGAAATACAGACAGTGTTGCCAATTAAACTGATTTTGTGGTAGGTTGAGCCTAATGTAATACGCTATTTATGTATCTAATTTTTTATTAAACCTTGTTTTTAAACCTATTTTGTATAATCGGATTTACTTTCTGAAATACATTTGACAGTTGACAACACTCATCCTACGTACAATACTAAAATTCTCTTTTATGTGTTTTAATTTAGTTTTTAGTACCCTTCATTCACAGGTATTCACAAATGATTCATGAATACAGCGCGGTATTCATGAATCTTTGTGAATGTTTGTTGTCATTTAGGTAACACATGCAATACACACATCATATTTCATCATACGATCTCTGTGTGAATGTGTTTTCATTCGCTTCATTAGCCTAGTGTGTAGTAATGTCAACAACATTTTTTTTTGTGTGAATGTATTCAAAGCAATTCTCTGCTCTGTACGAACAAAAAGAAGACGAGTTCAACCAATTGTTGCCACAACAAATCCAGAGGTATTGTGTGCTGCTACTCAAGCTCGCCTAACAAAATGTCACGCAGATACAAACACATACAAAAAATTCATAGTAAACCAAAGACTTCTTCTTAGTGAACCAGACTTTCAAAGTGTACGCCTTTTCCATGCCAGAAAGACCTCCAGGATCCACACTAACACTGACATTGCCCACTGGATGCTTATAGCTTCCGATCCTATAATTGCGTCGAAGAAGAGGAACCATTTGCTAAAGAGGTTTTAGCAATGCTGGAAAATCTTTCAATAGAAAACGTCATCAATAGCAATGATGAGGACGACGACGAAGATGATGACCATAAACATGAAGATGAGAATGAATCATCCTGATTTAGCAATTATTGTAACCTATGTTTACCTTCATAAGTATCACTAAAAAAAATATTGTTCTAAATTCCTGTCCTGTTCTAAATTCATATTTTTTGGTTTGGTCTTGAAAATAAAAGGGACTCCAGAGCGATATTTTAAAAGGGGCAACGCCCACTTCCACCAATTTTTATCTTCAAGCCTCTGATACTTCATTCAATATTGTGTATTAAGCCACTATATCCTTCCCGAAGGACGAGTATACAATGCTAAAGTTGTTATTCTTGTTAAAGTAGTTATTAAGTATCATAATATGTTAAACCTCTTCTTAAAAAATCAACTTCACTAGTATTTTTGTCCTCCTAAATTGCCACTTTTGCTGTGTGTGCGTGGTGGGCATTGGTAAGCCTTGAAGGAAAAAAGAAAAAAGCTAAAATTATAAAAAACTCTAAAATTCGTTGAGTGAGTCTTAAATTTGTTAAAGTTGAAGCAAAAAGCAAAGGTTAAATCAATACAAAAAATGGGCCTAACCCACTCTAAAAAAACGGCACATTTTTCTTTTTTTAAACAAACAAGCCGTAAAATGCAGTTAAAATCTTTAAAACAACTGCACATTGTAAAAACAAAAAAAAAAAAAACACAAATATTAAAATTCTGATTTTTCATTCTATTTCCTAACAGCTTAAACTGTGAATATCCTCTCATTTGTATGAGTAACGACTTTGCGGCAAAAAAAAATAAAATAAAACTAAAAGAGATACGATCGAAAACAAATGTTTTTTTAAACTATTTTTTTTTTTTTTAATTTTGCGGTAAATCTTTTAGCAAACAACATTTCATTTGTGTTTATTTCGTGTGTTTTTGCTTGTAATCCAAAATGGAATTAAAAATGAAATTCAAATGCAAATATAATTTTTATAACCTTAACTGCTCGTTGTTAGGGAATATAAACGTTTTTAATTTGTTATTTGTAATCCTTAAAAGAAAATTTTGTGAAATTTAGCCGATTAAATAATGCTGTTTTATTATTTTCGTGAAATGTTTTTTTCTTTCTTTTTAAATTTAGGAAATAAAAAACTAATGAAAAAAAATTCGTTTCACTTAAAAAGGCTGCATTAAAATTAAAAAGAATTTTTTTTTAAATAAAAATTTCACAAAATTTCAACAAAATACCAAAAATCAATTTTTTGCCCCCAAAAAAATTGCATGAAGAGCAGTATAGTTCGGCCACGATACCATTTTGAGATATTAATTTTATTGCACATCCACACCTGAGCCCGGCAGAAGATTAGGAGTCAAATACTATTCGATGAAGGGTATAAAAAATTCGTCAAAGCCGAATTGCTTTTACACACAATATGGTTAATAGTTTACTAAAAGAAAAAGTTTCTAAAAAAAATGCAAAAGTATACAAGTTTAAAGAGAAGACAAACAAATATTTTACACTTTTACCTTTTTGAAACTCAAAAATAAATTTTTTTTTACAGACAGATATTATCACAAAAAATTATTGTTTATTCAATAAAACTTTAATTTAACATTTGTATAAAAATTCAAGGACCAAATTAAAAACACCGCAAATTTTTTTAAATGCTTTTTAGCATTTTAAACATCTTTTGCTATTCATAAATATTGTTGAGTATGTGTTTTTGTGTTGTGTTGAAAATTTCTATTGATTTTTTAATTACTTGTTTTACAAAAGAAAGGACGACGAACAAAAGAAAAAAATTAAAAAAATCAAAAGTTGTCCATGAAATTGGTTCGTTAATATATTTCCTGTACCAGTCAGCTGCCTACAATCTTTAGAAGTAAAAACTTTTACCAAACGACTTGTAATTTGTGATAAAAGACCTTAAATACAGGAAGTTCATCATTTTTGTGTTGCCCTGAATTTGAAAATTGTTTGCCAGTAGTTTTGTTATAAAAGAATGTTATGAATTTTTAAATTACATTGCATATTTTACATACATGCAAATGCACTTACTATTTGCATACTTTATAGAACCACACACACATGTTTGTGAGAGCACACTACCCAGCATTTGAATAAGTAAGTACTCTTGTCTACAAAATGATTCCTTTTGTAATTTTTTATTGCTTAACTTTTAGTTTTCATTGCTGTAATTCTTTTTTAAAAAGGACATTTAACTTGAAATAACAAAAGTAAGAATATAATTTTTTTTAAGGATTTTATATATTTTCTTTGTGTAACGAAATCAATGTGAGCAGAATGTACTTGATTGATTGTTAAATAAAAAGATTACAATCTTTTTAAATGTAAGTTTTCTGCATTTAGTTTTTCAATTTCCTTAAAAAATTATGCTTTACATGCCTGAATAGTTAAACTTAATGTAAGAGTAAATTAAAATAAATCCGCCCAGAATGAGTTGGACTCACACACTCACGGTTCTGTACCACTTTTAAATTTTAAGTTTTATTTTTTTAGCTTAAAACAGAGAACGAAATAATATATACTTTGAGTAAATTTAAAATATTGCCCTGTGAAAATAACATTGCTATTGGCTCACCTTTTAATTTTAATTTTTTTATATTTGCCTTTAGAGCGAACTAGCAGTATCTGCTCTGCTTTAACTTATAGTCTTAGCGTATTATTTTATTTATTTTTATTTATTAAATCTTCATTTACATAACTGAGCCTATAAATGGCCTTATGTAGTTATCAAAAACCACTATATTTTAAAATAAAATAAAAGTAACTACAATAAAAATATTACGTCACAGACATGAAAATCGAATTACTATCGGGACAATCTTTTGACAACTCCACTTGATTTTTTGTACTTTTCCTAATAGAAGGCACATACATACATACATAGCAGACATAGTACATACATACTCTGTGAAAATTTCAAGCATCTGCCCATAACGGTTTAAAAGATAAGACTATCAGCTCTATTGCGAAAGTCCGTGTCGACGTTATTGTCGATTTTTAGCCACAGTAAATTTTGGTCGACGTAAACGTCGACTCGACACTCATTTGGTATTGCGCGCATGTGTTAACGTCGTTGAAGAAAAATATCACCTCCATTTATTTTGTCAGTTATTAAACTTAATTTATTTATTTTTTGTAAAAAAATATCGTTTATATTTGAATCAAGTGGAAGCAGTGATGAAAAAAATAAAGAAATGCTTAGGGTTCGGAGAAAAGTAGGGAGACAAAGACAGCACGTAAGTAATCGAACAGGTTGCCATGTATTTGTAATAAAAAGTAAACTTTTTATTATTGTTGAATAAATTCGACTGAATAAAACAGCATTTAAATTCGTATTAAAAAACATTGAGCCCTTAAGGAGAAGCACCATACGTTCAACATAAATTTTTTACACGTTAAAGTTAGCAACAACATTGCGGTTCTTGGCTCAAGGCTCATACAAATCGAATGTTGGTAATGGTTTTTATCTTGGATTATCGCAACCAATTGTATCCTTAATTTTGGAAGAAATACTCGATGTTTTGGAAAGAGTCGTCAGCGCCCTTTTGATTAAATTTAAAATGACGGAGGAAGAGAAGGCTGAATGTAAGTTTTATTTCTTTGAGAAGACGGGATTTCCTGACATAATAGGCTGCATTAACGGTTCGCATATAAAGATTCAAGCTCCTAAGAAGGATGATCAAAATATACTACATGTACTATGAACTACAATGTAAAGTTTTTTTTTATTAGCTTAAATGCCACGCTTGTAAGATAGAAAAGAAAAACAAAATTTCACTATGTCGATGCTAAAAACCTTGTTGACAAAAACAAAGTCAATTCCTTCATTAATATTAGTTTGTCGTCGATAACTCTAAATTACTCTTAACGTTGACGACGACAATACAGTGAGTGTGCCGTCGACATCACTTGTAACGACGTCGACATTCGTAATAAGGGCATTCGTTAATTGTAAATATCTGTCTACAACGGGTACAAAACTAAAACCATTGCATCACATTACTAGAGGAACACCTTTTATATTTTAGTTTTTTTTTTAATATTTTGAATTTGTTATAATTGCATTTGTCGGTTCAAAAACAATGGCAGGAAAATGAAATTCTCGTCATTAATAGGAAACCCTTTATTAATAATATTTATCACACGGTACTATCTAAACACCCTTTACTTTTCAATACTTTCGATAATACAAATACACCTTCTTTAGGTTCCAGAGAGACAGCGTTGTGACAGACGGACACACAGAACCCTAAAAAATAAAATATCTTACATTTGAAGTTTTAGAACAATAAAAAGTTATAATGATTAAGTTTTTAGCTTTCTTAGCTTTTTATGCTTTATTACGCCTTACATTGGTTTAGGAGCCGAAATTTATTTTTTTATGTTCGTCGATTTGGATAATTTTTTTGGTATTTTGCTGTCAGACACCAGAATATTATGATTCCGTAATATTCAATCTTTTGATACAATCACAGTAAACTTATTATTTGACTTTGTTGTATATTTTCATAAATTACAATTGTCATAGCTGAGACCTGCATTTTTGATCTAGCAACACTAAGTGTTGCCAGGTGCAATCTTACATTTCCATTGGAAAGTTTGACATTTTTAAGCGTAATCGTACTCAAAAAGGTTTGACGTACGACCATCATTTGTGTTAAATACAGTGACTTGCAAAAATTCTTATGGCAAAACACTGGAATTAACTCGTGAACATTTTCGTGCGATAATTTTTCAAAACTTTCGACGTGGATTATCACCACAAAAGTGTATTGATGAACTTAAGTCTTTGAATAACGATGAAGCACCATCCTATAGCACTGTGAAAAATTAGTAAAATGAAACCAATCGTGGCCGATGCTCGCTTGAAGACGAATTGCGTGAAGGTCGTCCAAAAACGGCCGTTGTGTCAGAGAACATTGATGCCGTGCGTGAACTCATAATGCAAGATCATCATGTGACATACCGTGAAATAGAGACATCCCTGGACATTCCTCCTACCAGCATACATTTGATATTGCATTAAAACCTGGCCGTAAAAAAGGTTTATTCTCGTTGGATCCCGCACAATTTCACAGTCGCTCAACAAAAGGCTAGTGTTGATTGGTACAAAAAAAATGTTGCAAAAATACGATCGTGGTACTTCAAAAGACGATTATAAGATCGTCACAGGTGACCAGTCATGGATCTATACGTATGAGCCCGAAACAAAACAACAATCGTCTGTGTGGGCCTTTAAAGAAGAGCAAAATCCAACGAAATTTTTTCTTCGAAGAAGCACTTCAAAGCAAATGGTCGCATGTTTCTTCGACAAAACTGGTTATGTGGCGACTGTTTCGCTTGAGCAACGTAGGATAGTCACTTAGTAGGCCTTTTTTCCTAGTCATTCACAAAAACTGTTAAAGCATATGAATTTTTGTACTAAAACAATAAAACCGTGGCAACATGCTGAAAGAGAAAAAATTGAAAATTGAGAGTTTGAGAGAAAACGCATTGAAATTTAAATAGATTCTAATTTCGTGCGGATTCGTTGAGCGTTTTATATTGTCAAAACTTTTTATAAAAAAACAACCGCAGAGGTTGTACTTATACTCTAAGGTTTTTTTTTTTTATTTTGAAAATATTACAAATTGATTTTTACTTAAAAAAGACAAGAAGCCTAAATTAGTTAATTATAAATTTTAAAATAAGGGAAGCATTCTTTACTTGGAGTAACCACATGTATCATACTGCAAATTTCCTGTTGAAAAGTTTTAATAAAAATCGGCATACGAACTTATTTCCTACAATAAAGTTTTTTTGTTTAAAAAAAGATTTCTTTTTGAAAATTGTAATTAATGCTCAGGGTAGTTGTCCTAACTTAGTAAATGAAAAGGTTTCTGTCTTGCATAGCGAAGTCGATAGAGCCTATATACGCTAATCGCTTAGATTTAGTTTCAATAATTTTGTAAGTCAGCACGATCGGTTCATGTCCTACGAGCCGGCGGGCAAAGCTCCACACGCCTGCATCTAACTTCCACGTCTGAAACAAATCCAGTTTAGTAAAGTAACTCCAATAAAAAAAAAACAAATATATGGGGCGATAATGATTAAAAAATTAGAATAACATTAAGTAAAGAAATTGGCCCTCGCCCATATTTTCCGAGCTGTGGACCTCTGAACTTTTCATAGAAAAGTACGATTGTGCACCATTTTTATTTTAAGATATCAATATGGGTATCACTTAAAAGCCGGTGACATTTTTATACATGGAACTTCATTCTTTTACTTGTTAGAATTATTTTTAAATGATAAATTTAAATTATTAATATTGTCATTTCAAAGTTTGACTACATACATATTTTTTAGGAAGTTTGTTTTCAAAATTAAAAAAAAATAGTAAAAAATAAAAAAAAAGTTGAGTTAATTAATTTAGGATCGGAAACATCAAAACAAGGTACATTTATTTTACTAGGTAAAAGCGGTTCTACAACAAATACAACATTTATAAAAACAACATGGCATTTTATTGTTGCTTTGTGAGTGGAAATGTCAAAAATAGAGAAATAAAACAAAAGAGAATTATTATAAAAACAAACGCTCTCTTTGTTCTGCATATGCTTGTTGTTAGTGTTTTTTGAAATTCGTAAACAAAAGTAGGAAAATATAAACAACTTTTGACATGTCCAACTACAAACCAGCTGGGCGGACGATACTACCTAGTAAAATAAATGTACCTTGCATCAAAACATGCCTCGATCAAAGGCATATAATTTGTATTCATTGCCACGTTGTCTAAACAACTAAGGAAACTAAGTGAATCACAAATAAATCAGTATCATAGTCCGCATCGAAATCAATGGAGTATGCAAAATGAACATGAAGGCTGCAGAATTTTAAAAAGAATTACTTGCAATCTTTAACCAGTTATTCTTTATAAAAAGCGCGAACATTAATTGTTTAAAGAATTAATTTCTTTCAAACACGCGTAATAACAAGTACAATAACAAGTAAACTAAAACAGGATAATAGAAAGATGTTAGTGCGGAGAGCCTGGTAGTAGAAACATAGAATTAAATGTGAAATTAAAACCTCCTTTTTTCACTTTCTTTTTTAATAATAAAATATATTTCCTTATTCTAATGACCCGAGGTGCTTGGTTGAACGTTCATATTAACCGGAACAATTTTGACGTAAAATGTGTGTTTGCCACAATATTGAAAAACCAAAGCTGCTACAAGTGCAAATATCTTGGTCTTCGAATAGATTGGTAAACATGTTGTTTATATCAGGAAATGACGATTTTTTTTTTAAATTAATAATTGAAAGAAATAAGCAATTTATATTGACTTTCCATTTAATGCAAGTGCGTCATAGCGAAATAAAAAATTTTTTTTTAAGCTTTATGTCAAATAGTGTAGGATTTTTTGAAATGAAAGATGTTGAAATAAAATTGTAAACAACATTAATATTAATAATATGAAACGTGATATTTTTGTAATCGTTTTTTCGTTTTTTATTAAAAGTGATGCAATAAAGTCGCAGATTATGTTAAATAGTATCACAATGTCATTGTGTCTTCTTTTAGAAATTTTTGACTTTTATTTATAAAAAAAAATATATTTTTTTTTATTTCAAATTCCCATTGAAATTTTCTTCTGGATGAAGAAGATTTAATAAAGTACGTGCGAAGCCCAGCTGATAATTTTTGGCTCCGAGTTTACGTATTCATTTGTAGACGTCAACATTTTTTTATGTCATTTAACACAAGATTGTGTATATTTTTAAAACAAAAATTTCTTATATGTATGTGTGAAGTATATAAATGTGTTTTTTTTAATAATTTTTTACTTTTGTTGTAGTCATCTGTTTTTGACATAATGGAATGAATATTACGCAAACTTAATGTGTGTTTTTTATAATGTTGTACTTGTTGAAAACTTGTTGTAGAATTTCATGTCCTTTGTTTTTGAGTAAAACAATATATTTTATTTAACAAGATGTTCAACGATTACTTATAGAATATTAAATTTTTAGAAATTTATGTTAAAAAAAATTCATCATGTGCGAGTTTGACTTAACCAAGAAGGGTTCCGTACCATATATGGGCCACTATATTCTATAAACTTGTTACAGTAGACATTAAAAAACATACTTTGAATAAACTTAAAATAAGGCTCTGTGAAATACGCACTTTTTAATTTTTATTATTTGCTTTAATAGCGTCTTAACAATACATGACCCACGTAAATTTATAGTCTCAGTATTTAACAGTTTAAGGCTATACGTGAAAATAGCTTTACTATCGGGATGTCATTCATATCATTTTCTTGACTTATTCTTATAGAAAACATAGCAACACATCCTCTGTATAAATTTCAATCGTCTGCCCCTAACGGTTTTAAAGAAAAGCTGATATTTGTCAAACATACGGCCTTTTCGAAACACCCTTTCATTTTTAAGTTAATTGTTTACAATTTATTTTTATAGCCGACTTATTTGTAAAGATGGAACACCCTTTAATTTAAAGCTTTATTTTTCCTATTTATTGCTATGTCGCACAAAAATTTATTGACACTGTGCAAGTCTGAGGTGTCTGCTTATCACAGATCTAAGATTAGGAATATTTTTTTTAATAGCACGTCACTTTCCTAACACCCTTTAATTTTAAGTATGTGTTGTTACAGCGGCTTTAATGAAATAATGCCTCTTTGCTTTATTTCACAGCTTTGATAAAAGTTACAGAAACATAGAACTGACATGTTTTCTTTTCATATATCTTGAGTAATTTCACACATTGAAGTATTGCTTGAATTGGAACGCCGTTTTTTTTTAAATTTGAGAAAGCATTCGACATCAGCTGTTATCAACACAAAAAAGGTTATGTCCTTTGCAGTTATATCTAAATGTACGCTTAAACGGAAAAAATTATAAGTCGTCTGTAAATTGACAACTTTAACAGACATGGAAAAATACAAACTGTGTTTACTAACTTAGGCTCTAGATAAGACTTGAGCTCATATATAAATTTTTTATCCACTCACCACAGGTAAAAAAGGTATATCCAGGTTTATTATACTATTTGTAATTTCTACAATATACATTTCCAAACTCATAAAGTGTATAAATTCTGAGTTCTTATGCATAGCGAAGTCGATTGAACGATATCCGTCTATCCGTCCGTGTTCGGGTTGAAATCAACTAGATGAACTGAAGAAAATTTAAATAGGTTTATCGATCAGATATTGTTTATAAAATTTTGCTATATAAAGTTAACAAGATCGGTCCATGTCCTTCGAGGCAGCGGCAAAACATCACGCCTGCCTCTAATTTGTCCATATTTAGAACAAATCTAGTTAAGTGAAGTAACTCAAATAAAAAATAAATGCATAAGACGATAGAGAATAGAGAAATAAGAAAAAATATTACGTGAATAAATTGGCGCTTGCCCATATTTTCCGAGTTATGGGTCTCTGAACTTTTTATATAAAAGTACGATTTTTCACCATAGTTTTTAAGACATCACTATGGGTATCATTTAAAAGTTCTTGAAGTTAGCTTTCAGGAAATGATAAAAGTTTTTAAAGATGCTTATCCGTTTAAGATTCTGTGACATTTTTATGTAAAATTGTTGTAAGTACTTAATTTTTATTTTCCTTAATTTTTTTTTATTGGAATTACTTTACCAAACTGGATTTAGATATAAGGTGAAGGCTATATAATTCACTTTTGAACTCATAAATGTATTTGTTCCCTCTCGAAAGGTAATATTTCTTCGAAATGACATTAAAGTTCATAAAAACGAGTCACATAATTTCTTGACAGATTTCCCCAGTATCTTCATGACAAACTTTAGTCTAATATTTTTAAATAAATTTTTCAATGTTCAATCAATAAACATTAATACCACGTTTAAGCCTTTGGTAACCAGTAATCATGATGAAAGTATCTACAATAAATAAACCACTGTTTTTATTATTTAAAACCTAAAATATAAAATGCAAGACTTTAAATTTTGTTTCTTTCTTTTTCCTAAAAAGTTTATTTTTTTGGCACAAAATTGTATTGTTTTAGTTTAAAAGGGAATTAAATTTAAATGCTCTTTCTTTCTTTCTTTTTATAAATCCAAGAAAAATTACTTTTTTTATCTATTTCAAATTTTTTGCAATTATATTTAATACAAATCTTTTTTTTTTTTTTTTTTTGTTAACAGAAAGAGGAAATGCTCAAAAGTATCCTGGAGAATTTAATTTATCCGTTGAATAATATAAATCACATTCCTTATTATTTTTAGTTAAGTTATGATTAAAACAAGAGTTTAGGGTTTTAATAAAAAAAATTTGCTGCATCCAACAATTCAACTAATTCATGTATTTTTGTGCTCTTGTAGGAACTTTCCTCTTGCAGTTTGGGGATATCTAAGTGGTTTTAAATTGCTTGTGTTGAAGCTTCTCATAATATGAAAAGAAATATTAAAGCTCCTTTGCTCAAACACACATAAAAATTACACCACATTCATGCAAATATTTTTGAAAATATTATGTACAAGTTTCCTAAAGGATCGTTCCATATCCTGGTAAAGAAAAGTATTAGTAATGTTTATTTTTTTGGCAACGTTTTTAAAATGCTTTTTTATTTGTAGTCGAGTTAAAACGCCTGGATACTCCTAATATGGAAAAATATCTTTAAGTTTTTTTTAATAACTGTATATATGTGTGGATAAAAGCCAATCGAAAGAAATCTGCAACAACAACTAAAACGAACTGCTGTTGTTTAATGTGTTCAGACATTAATTTTAAAGAAATTGTTAACTTATTTAAAACAAAGAAATAACGTCGCAATTTACTAAAAGATGTTGGTAACAATTTTAAAATTTTATAAATAATTTTGAAAAATATCCCTTATTAACACATTCAATACGAGGGCTGCTCTATATATTTCTGGCCTAATAGTGAAAATGCGAATATTTATAATCAAAAATGGTTTTATTGTTTTTCAAAATATTCTTCAGCATGATTTATACACTTTTGCATGCGCTCAAACCAGTTGTCGAAGCACTTTTTCCACTCCGATTGAGACACCTCTAACACATGGTTTTTGAACACTTCAACAGATTCTTTTGGCGACGGAAATCGTTGACCACGCATTTTTTTTCTTGATGTGCGGAAACAAAAAGAAGTCATTAGGTGCCAAGTCAGGGCTGTACGGCGGATGACCCATTACTACGACGTTTTGGCCGGTCAAAAACGCTCTGGTTTGAGCCGATGTGTGAGAGCTCGCATTGTCATGGTGAACAATGATTCGTCTTCTCTTGTTGCTTTTTCGAATTTCTCCGATGACTTCAGGCAAAAAAATTGTAGTGTACCACTCAGAAGTGACCGTCCTACGTTGCTCAAGCGGAACAGTCGCCACATGACCAGTTTTGCCGTAGAAACAGGCGACCATTTGCTTCGAAGTGCTTTTACACGAACAACTTTCGTTGGATTTTGCTCGTCTTTGAAGACCCACACGGTCGATTGTTGTTTCGTTTTGGGCTCATACGCATAGATCCATGATTCGTCACCAGTGACGATCTTATAAACGTCTTTTGAAGCACCGCAATGGTATTTTTGCAACATTTCTTTGCACCAATCGATGCGAGCCTTTTTTTTAACGACTTTCAAATTGTGCGGGATCCAACGAGAACAAACCTTTTTTACGGCCAGGTGTTCATGCAGTATCGAATGTATGCTGGTGGAAGAAATGTCCAAGGATGTCTCTATCTCTCGGTATGTCGCATGTCGATCTTGCATTATGAGTTCACGCACGGCATCAATGTTCTCTGGCACAACGGCCGTTTTTAGACGACCTTCACGGAATTCGTCTTTGAGCGAGCTTCGGCTACGATTAAATTCATTATTCCAATTTTTTACAGTGCTATAGGATGGTGCTTCATCGCCATACAAAGATTTAAGTTCATCAATGCACTCTTGTCGTAATAATCCACGTCGAAAGTTGTGAAAAATGATGGCACGAAAATGTTCACGAGTTAATTCCATTTTTTTTTTATATTAATTTTTTCAAGTCACTGTAAACAACACAAATAATGATCAGCTAACACAACTCCAATGAAATTTTTTATCATTTAGAATAAAATCAATATTATCAAATTTGCATAATAGATTGTCGCATTATATCTGAAAGTAAACTCTTTGAAATTTACACAATTTTAAGAATTATTAATTTTAAGATTAAGAAAATAATTGATTATTTAAAATTATTTTATAGAAATTTGGCTTCAGTTCTTGACCCTGTGTAATATAAACAATAACGTAATTTAATCTTTATCTTAGTAAAGAGTCCGCCATTTAATGTTTTTTTTTTCAACTAGTGCTTATTTCGTGAATGGTAATACTTAGCTCATGTCTAATTTGACAGATAATTTGTTTTATCCTTCCGCTATACGAATATGGTCGTATATACGCTTGAACAACACTAGGAAATATTGCGACATTACTTTGAAAATCATGGTAATGTTGCAGAATGTGTGCGAAAATTGCGTACGGATTTTGGAAGAAGAGAAACACCGTCAGCTCCGTATGTTCGTTATCTTGTAAAAAAAATGAAAGAAACTGGCATCCTCATCGATAAACCAAAGCGTAAAAAGCCAAAAACAGTGCGTACACCCGAGAATATTGCTGCTGTGGCAGAAAGTCTGCGTAAAGAGCCATCTACAACAATTCACCGTCGCTCTCAACAATTGAACATTTCGGAGACATTGTTGAGACGAATTTTGCATAAAGTCCCTGGTATGACGCCATACAAAGTCCAATTGGTTCAGGAGTTGAAGCCAACTGACCATCCAATGCGTTTTCGCTTCGCTAAGTAGGCCTGCGATCGACTTACCGAAAATACTGATTTTGTCAAAAAAAAATCATCTTTTCAGATGAAGCTCATTTTGATCTTGGCGGGTATGTAAACAAGCAAAATTGTCGAATTTGGGGCACAGAAAACTCGCACGCATACATTGAAAAGCCGGTGCATCCAAAACGAGTCACTGTTTTTTTTTTTTTTTTTTATAAAGAGAAGTAACACTTCAGGCAATAATGTCTATCTAGTTATTTTCGTAACCGTGCTACATTCTTTAGGAAAGGGATGATGGAAAGATGAGAGATAAGACAGGTGGTGAAAAGAGAAAGATAGATATAGCCATTTTATTAGTTATTTTACTTCGCCGGCGAATATGCTATTAAGAAGTACCGACCATTAAACAGAAAAAAACATTTTTTATTTTTGCTTGCCGCAGGGGTTGAACCCTGGTCAATGAGGTTTGTAGCCAACGTGCTTACCACTTCGAATACAGCAGCCTCAAAATCCGCGGATTTTGGTTAAGAGGCTTAATTCGGCCATTTTTCTTCGATAATGAGTTACAGTCAATGGCGATCGTTATCGGGCCATGTTAAACAAATTTTTGTTCACAAAAATTGAAGCGCTACGTGCCACACAGCGGAAGCTACACTCAATGTTTTGCGCCCTGTTTTTGAAGATCGCATTATTAGCCGCAGAGCTGATGTCGTTTGGCCACCTCGGAGCTGCGACTTGACACCGTTGGACTATTATTTGTGGGGTGCCGTCAATGATAAGTGTTACGCCGACAAGCCAGATACAATTAACGTTTAAAGGACAATATTCGTGCAGCCATTGGTAAAATAAAGCTGCACACAATCGATAATGTGCTTAAAAATTGGACCGATCGTGTAGGCTACTGCATGGGCAGCCGAGGCAGCCATTTGAATGAAATTATTTTTCATTATTAACCGGAAGGATTGTACCTTCAAATAAAAAATGGAATTTGAGAAAATATTTAGTAGTTTTTTTATAGCATTTTCAAAAAAAAAAAGTTATTTGGCGGACCCTTTAGAAAAACTTTAGATTAAATTTAAGTAATATTGTAGATCTTAAATAATGTTAAGGAAGTGAAAATGTATATCTTCAGTAAAGTAATCAAAATCAACCAGTTTTTGCTTTAAATAAAAATTCAACCTATCTCACAACATTTATTTCGAATAAATAAACATGAACTTCTTTTTAACTACTCTAAAAGAACAGTGACCATCAGTTGATCCATCAAATAACAATCACTGATGATGGAAATATATATCACCGCGTAGAACAAAGTTTCTATCACATTCTTAATAGGAAAATGAAAAAAAAATGATGTAAATATTTGTATACTTATGGTGTCTGCAGCAAACAGAGTTGCTAGTGACTTTTTTTACCAAAAAAATATAACGAACGTTTTATAAGCTGCATTTTGATTTTTGGTAATCAAGTTTGTATAAACATCAGTAAAAACTTAGATTCAAAAAACAAAAAATATATTTAATATATTTAACACAAAAAGCCGTACAACGGCAACGGCGTTTCAGTATAAAATGTTTACAAATGTGTTGATAGGTAATTGTTTATGTAAAAGTTTCCCTCACTCATTTCTTGCTGGGTAACTTCAAAAAAGAAGGAGGTTCTCAACTTGTCTGAATGTTGCTTTTTTTCTAATGCTTGTACCTGCAGAAATTAGTCAGTACCGATCTTAAATATTTCTTCTTTATTTAAAAGATTATGTTTACGGATTGGTGCCCGTTTTAAAAACAGTTTATTATTGAAAATAATTAAAGGGGGCCCCTATACAACATACATGTTTTTAAAGTGTATTATAAACCGCAAAGGATGTCATTTTAAAATTTAAGAAAACTGCATATTGCTATAGCTTCCAATATCAAAAAAAAAAAATATATATATACAATATTAAAGCTCAAAGTTAGAGGGTGTCCCCTGCCTTTAATGAACTACCTTTAACAACCGTTATAGACAAACGCTTCAAAATTTGACAGAATAACTATTACTAAGATCGCTATAATAAAAATTATAATATTTAAAGTTATATGTTAAAGGGTGGCCCAATAGATCATTTAATTTAAACAGTTGTAGATAGACAGTTGAAATTTACAAAGAGCTGTATTACTTAATCCGCTATAACAACAAGTATTAAATTTGGATTTCAAAATTAAAGGGTGTTCCAATAGTTAGTGTAATTTGATGTATGTGGCCAAACTTTTGAGCTGACATATAGACAGACAACTAAAATTTACAAGAAACCTGTGTTGCTAAGTCCGATATAACAACCAGTACATAATTTTAATTAAGAAATTAAAGGGTGTTCCTGCAGTAGGTGTAGTTTGAGCTATATCGCCCTATATTTTGATACCATTGTAGACAAACGCTTAAAAATGGGACAGAATTTCTATTACGCTTACATTACAAGTATTAATTTTCAAAATTATAAATTAAAGGGTGTAACAATAGTTCATATAATTTGATGTATATGGCCAAATTTTTAAACCGTAATAAGCAGGCGGTTGAAATTTTTAAGAACCTGTATTGCTAAGTTTGCTACAATAGCATATAAATAATTTGAATTTGGAAATTAAAGGGTGCCTCTATAGTTAATCTAATTTGATGTTTACGGCCAAACTATTTAGCAATTGTAGGCAGACGGTTTAAATTTACAAAGAGTCCGCTTAAAATTCAAGTTTAAAATTTGGATTTGGAAATTAAAGGGTGTCCCAATTGTTAATAAAATTTGATGTACGTAGCTAAGATTGTGAACCGTAATAGACATTCAGCTGAAATCTGCTTTAAAGTCAGTTTATTTTTACAAGATTTATTATTACTCTTTATCGTTTAGTCCCTGTTATTACAAACACTACTCAAGAAGTATGATGTGGCTCTCTATAAAAGAGATGACATCATTACATTATACTATGAAACTGTAACATTTGTTCCGTTTAATTTTTAATTAAACTCTGTAATTGTTAGATTTTTCCTCTTACAGTTATCTAAATTCTAACCTCTGATAATATTTGATTCGTTTGCTTATTTTGCTTTAAGCGAACAAATGAAAAAAAATTCTTATACATGAACATGAAATGCCTCAGATGCTTAGTTATACACATGCATACATACATACACACATGAGTTAAGAATATATTTTTGAATTGAATATACAAGTGTGCACTAGATAAATCCTTGTGTGGCACAATCTGCACTTAATGGAAAAGTTAAAAGAAAAAAAGATATTCTTAAGTGTGTGATTAGAATAAATTATGGGATTATTATTCTTTTATAATGCTTAATAAACAAAAATTATATTTCTCAATGTACGTACGAACAAACACATGTTAATTCGTTTACAAACACACATACAAAAAAGTACATTCTGTAAGAATATTGTTATGATGATTATAAAATATTAGAGGTTTTATCTACTTACCTTTGATGGACGATCTATTTGTCCCAGGAAAAAAGTCAACAGGGATATTATGATGAAATTCACACCTCCAGCAAAATCCGTTAATTTATCCATGTGAAGTATTGAATTGATAAGAAAGAAAAATATTTGCATACTGACCGTTACAATGGCACTGATGGCATAATGATCATAATCCAAAATATTTATGGCCATTATTGTTGTTATAACTATTATAAGATTGTTGTTGTTTTTATTTTTCTTTTGTTAATTTTTATAATGGACAATAAACCAATTATAATGATATTGATTCTAATAAGGATTTATTTTACACCGCTGACAAACAATGGCGTCGATGGCAATATATCTTTGCTTTTTATGTTAATAATGTTTGAGTGGTGGGTGGGTGAATTCGCAAGTGATGAGCAAATTTATTATTTCTGAAGCAATTTTAATTATTTTTTTTTTATTGAAAATGTAGGCAGTTTTAAAAATTTGTAAGATAATAATGATTTTGTTGCATATGTTTAATATTCTGGCTTAATTTTGTTTATAGTTGTTGTTGTTGTTACTTGCTAAAAGTGTTGTTAAAACAGTTAGTTGAAATTTACATTTAAAGGGACTTAATTTTTATTTTAAAAAATGAGAGGGAGACAAAGAGCAAGAAATGATGACAGACATCAGGTTCTTATTGAGAATTTATGTAAATTAAAATAAAATTGAGCAATAAATGGAATAAAAACTTTTGCGGGCAACATTTTATGACGTTTTTGTATTGTGTTTTCTTTTTTTTCTCTTTATTTTTTATTTATTGTTGTGTCTTTTATATGCGATTTTCCAGCCGGCCAAATTTCTCTTCATTTAACTATTTGTTATAAAAATAGAAAGAAAAAAACAAGAACAAGAAAAAATTATATTGCTGTTTGATTTCTTTTATTAAATATTTTTATGAAGTGTTTAAGTTGATTTATTGTTTAAATTATTTTTTAGGTTAATAATTTTCTAACAAAATGATTTTGGTTTTTTAATTTAATGCTTATTTTGTTGAATCTAGATTTTTTTTAATTTTTTTTAAATTAACAATAAATACATACAAACATACGTACATACATATATATGTATATTATTATTTTATTATTATTATGATTTATTATTTTTTAGTGCAACGTAGTGATAAATCAGTGAAGTGAGATTTGAACTCATGTTTTAAACACACAGATGCAAAGAATGTTGATAACGATCTCCACAATCCTGCATAGCATTCTGCTATTGTCTGATTTATTCGGTTTTCTTTGAAAATTAATATCAAAATTTGTAAGTAATATTTTTTCGAGTTATGAGCTTTTAAACTTTTGAAGAGATCTGTTAGGAAATTCTAAAATTTAATACAAAATGCTTAACCTATAAAAAATCGGTAACATTTTCATGTAAATTACACTTAATACTTTTTCTTATTTTTTAATTTTCAGTCACCCCAGTATTTGTTCTTTTATATTTTTTTTTTTTTTTTTTTTTTTTGTTGATCGGAGTTACTTCACTAATCTAGATTTACATATGTGGTGAAGGGTAATAGCCGAATATAGCACACTTTTTTATATTTGTTACTATAGATGGTATACACTATGTATAAGTTTTAAGTAAATTTCTAAAGTGAAAACTCTGTCTGGATGGGGACAACCTTTAATTTTTATTTGCTTTTTTAGTACTACATATCCTGTGTAAATTTTGACTATCTGTCTGTAACGACCCTTTAGCTTCATTGAAAATCTTAAATGTCTAGCGATTACGGTCCTGTGACATGCAGATGCACAGACAATGTAGCGACAACAAACTCCATAAAAAAGTTTTTTAAATTAAATTCTGGTCAATGCAAAGTACAAACACCTTCATGTAAGAGTTCCACTCACTTGACTGATATAATTTCAGTTTTTTTTTATATATTATTACAGACACTTATCGTAAGAGATTCCTCTAGGCGTGTAAAAATAAACCCTTTAATATGCTTGCGAAACTATGTAGTCCTTCAAAGCAATGCAGGTTTTTTTTCAAGTTTATTTTAAAAACAAAAACATAACAAAAGTATACTCTTCTATTGATTCATTTACTCAGCTGCTTGTTTCACACGAGCTTTATTTTATGTAATTTTTTGATGTTTTTATAGTTTTGTTGTTTTTGTAAATAACATTACAAAAATGTTTTGTTCATTGAACAAAAACTGTCCAGAATTTGTAACGAAGTCAAATTTTTTTATAACTATTTTTGTTTTTGTTGTATATTCAACTAAAAGGATTAAAAAACATTGAATTTTAATGTCCTTGAATATTTGTATATAATTACAGATGCAGAAGTTTACGAATGCGCTAAGGAAAAATAGATTTGTAAAATTTTAAGTATTAAATTTTAAATATATTTTAAATTGAAGAGAACATCACAGTTTCGCCTCATTAAAACATTTTTAAAGTTGAATAATACTTTCAACTAAGCTAAAGTTTGTAGTCGCTAATTTAATTAGTATTAAATTACTAAAATTTATTGTCAAATATAATTTTAAAATAATTTGTATCATTAATCAAACTCTTATAAAGAGTTGAGTTTTTTTTTTAATTAAACTAAATGCTAAAGAGTTTCTTTTAAAAGTTGTTTAAATCAATTTATGATTTATGTAAAATAAAACTTTTATTATTTGCAATTTGTACACACATCATTAATAGTACCATTTTTTGGATACCGTGAAATAACTCCCAATGCAATAATTTCCAGTGAAATAAATCCCACCATAAATGAAATAACTCCCAAATTAAAAAAAAAAAAACGAAATAAATTCCAACACCAAAATGAAAAAAAAACCAAAAACTTTTAATTCGAAATAAAAAAATTACAAAAAAAAATATGAATAATAACTCCCAAATGAAATAAGTCCCAACAAAAATGTAATAACTTCCAATACAAATTATATTTGCACCCGGGCACTGTTTTAACCTCTATGGTACAACAGATACCTCCTGATGAAAGAAGTCCTTAGCTTTGATAGCATACCATTAATCATAGATACATGGCCAAAGGTTGGCTATACAGACAATATTTTGTTAGCGAAGCCGCTGTTCCATATACCATAGAGAGATCATTGAGCCATCCCGCCTGAGTAGATGGTCATCAGTCGGATGGAAGATTTAACCTCTATAGTATAAAAAACCCCGGCTCCGCTCACTAAAAGTTTCCTGCATAGATGGCCTTCGGCCGAATGGAAGGGTCTAACCTCTATAGTATAACAAACACCAGCTTCGCTGACTAAAAGTTTTCTCTGTAGCTGGAATAATGGAATAAGTCCTAATTAAATAGCTTCCATTAGGTGACTCTCAATAAGAGCTCTTTAAATAATTAAATTGAAATAACTTCTATACCATACCTGCAGGTTGAAGGAGGAAAATATTTTGTTAGCGAAGCTGGGGTTCGAAATATCATAGAGGAGAGAGGCAGAAAAATTTGTAACCAAAACCGATGCTCAACATAGCACGGAAGAGAAATTAAAATAACTCTAAAAAATTCGATGATTATATTGAATTAAATAACTTTCAAATAAAAATTTTTAAGGAATTACTTCATTTAAAGCTATAGCAACCGTTATAGTAATATCTGAATGGCTGAAATGCAATTTTAGTCAAATGAAATAACTCCTAATAAAAATTAAGTATATGAAATACGAGGGCGGTTCGAAAACTACTGAGCCTAGCACAAAAAGCGCGGTATAATCAGAAAAAAGTTAAGTGTTTTGGAGACTTCCATCTCTGTTATGAACACGTGTTAAATTTTGTTTCGATCTGGAAACTCCTTCATATAGAAACAGGTGTTCAAAAAAGATGAATCCGTGATTTTTTTTAAATGGAAAAATTATAAATGCGTGCTGTCATTAAATATTTACATTAAAAAGGTTTATCGGGACAAGAAATTCATAATGATATGATGAATGTGTTAGCTGAAAGTGCTCCTTAATATGCATTGAAGATGAACCACGTAGTGGACGAGCAAAAACAGCAACAAGAACAGAAATTGTAGCCAAAGTGCATGATATGGTATTAAGTGATCTCAAATGATCGAGTCCATTTAATTTTGCATGAAGAACTACAGATGAAAAAGCTTTCTGCAAGATGAGTGCCGCATTTGTTAACAGTCGACCAAAAACGCATAAGAATAAACATTGTTTGGATCGTTTTAAGCGAAATAAAATGGATTTTAAGCATCGTTTTATAACTGTTAATGAGACATGGATCCACCACTATACTCCAGAGGCAAAAAACAATCAAAACAATAGATTGAAGGAAGTGCCCCAAAGAAGGCAAAAACAATTTAATCGGCTGGTAAGGTTATGGCAAAGGTTTTTGGGACTTCAAAGGTATTTTATTGATTGACTATCTGCAAAAGGGTAAAACAATAAATTCAGAGTACTATTTCAGCCTTTTGGATCAATTAACAGTACAAATTCGCGAAAAACGTCCTGGCTTACAACGCAAAAAAATAATTGTTCATCAAGACAACGCACCAACGCACAAGAGTATTTTAACCATGGCTAAAATCAATGAATTAAAGTACGAGTTTCTTGACCACCCACCTTATTCTCCTGATTTAGCTCCCAGTGACTTTTAGCTGTTCCCAAATCTAAAAAAATGCCTTGCTGGCAAGCGTTTTACCTCAAATGAAGATGCAATTACAGTTGTAAACCACTATTTTGAAGACCTTGAGGAAAACTATTTTAATCAAGGGATAGAATTGCTAGAAAAGCGTTGGACTAAGTGTATCGAAGTTTCAGGAGATTATTTTAAAAAAATAAAAATATTTTTGAAAAACTAACTATTCTCCTTCATTGATAGGCTAAGAAGTTTCCGAACCGCCCTCGTAACTTCCAATGAAAAATTATAAAATAACCTTCAAAAAATTGGGAGTTATTTCACTATGAATTTTTTGTTGGGAGTTATTTAATATATATATATATATATATATATATATATATATATATATATATATATATTTTTTTTTTTTTTTTGTGGAGTTATTTTACGGTACCATTTTTTTTCTAGTTATGTATTAAATAAATATTTTTTTAAAAATGTGATAAATTTTTGCCTTTAAAAGCAACTTTTTAAAGTTAATAATCGTTGTAACAGTTTGGATTTTTTTATTCTCCGGATTTTAAGGAGTTTTCTATTACTTTGTAAATTCTTTACTTTTCTTATTTATTTTCTGATAGATTATTTTTACCATCGTTTATTCTTTTTTTCTGAATTATGAAGTTTGTGCTATATTTACGATTTCACCTTAATGTGTACTATATTTAACCGACTTCAAAAAAAGGAGGTTATCAATTCGTCTGAATGTTGTTTTTTATGTTTCCGCTTATAGGACGCAGCTATTTTTAAACCGATTTGGAACATTTTTTCTATTTGTTAATTTATGATTAGAGATTGGTCCCGTTTTAAAATCACTTCATAATTTTAAAAATTAAAGGGTGTCGCCATACAACTGACATTTTTACGAGTAATATTTACCGTAAAAGGAGCCACTTTAAAATCAAAAAACTGGGTACCTTGAAAGCACCCAATGGCTCCAAGTACTATAAAAAATAGATCTAAGAATAATAGCATGTCCTCACAGGTAACGTAAATTGAACTATATTGGTCTATCTTTTGAATCGCTGGAAAATAGGACAGAATGTCGATTAATATGATCGTTATAATAACGAGTATAGATATTTAATTTACACGGTTTTACTCGCTTATATATAGAAATTCCACTTGCGAGCAGACTTCCAATATAAATAAATAAATAAATAATCAAAATAATAATTGCTGACCTTTGATAGAAAATTACCGCAAAAATTAATAGAGAGGTCTTCCGGTAAACTGGGATTTTCCGAAAATCTATTTCAATATGCACATGTCTATACATTAAGTTCTATTAAAAATCCAGTGTTTATACTGTAAAATACTGTAGAAATCGCCAAAGGAATGACAGAATTATTTTCAAACACCCAAAAAAATTTTGTCTTAAGTATGAAACTTACATTTTATATTCAAATAATTCAAATTTTCTTAAAAAATTTAAAAGTAGTTTTTTGAAGATTTGAAGATTTAAATTTGAGCAATTGAAAAGAAAACAACCTATGTAACGTGTAATCCTAAATCGAAATTAAGCATGCAAATTGCAACCCATAAAAAAAATTTTAATATTCTAAAAACATTTTAAAAGTACGTCATTTTTAATCTTTGTATCTATGAAAGTTCTGTTATACTAATCCATAATAAAGAACACTTTTAACAATATGATTTCTACTTTTTAACATATTATCCTTGATTTAATTAGATGCTTTGATCCTTCGTCCATATAAATGTTTTACAAACACATTTCCACATGAAAAAATATGAATTTTAGTTTTTGGCTTATTTTTTTTTTTTTTTTTTAGTGTAAATCTTAGCCTTTGCTTATTCGTTCAATCGTTTGTTCTTTATTCTCTGCATGTTTAGCTTATAAACATGAAAATTCACTTGCACAAACACAACAGATGAACATGAGTATGAGTCACGATACATCCGCATCTGCCCAGAAAACACACAATATTGGTTTTAGATTGAGAATCTTTTGAACTGAAATTTTTCTTAATTAAAAATAATAATTTAATAATTATGATTTATTAATAACAATTTATTTAAAAATAATATCAGAAGAACTTGAGTTCGAAATCTTTCTCGAGTGTTAAGTTAAAAAATTTTATTCTGAAAAATTTATTTACTTACAACTAATTTCTAAACGTTCATCCTTTGCAAATTAAATCTAAATAACGTTAAAAAATATATGCTATTTATTTAAAGAGTGTCCGTTTTTACTCAATATTAACAAACATTTTTTGTTTGTATTTTTAATTTTTTATTAATCGTTAATTAGTTGACCGCTTAATTTTTGCTCGATAAATTTCTTGACTAATTTAAGCTTTGCACTGCGTAAATCCCCGTCCAAAAATGCAATTTTTGTTTCTGACATTTTCTCTAAATTCATCGTTGAAATTGGAGTCGTGTCAAGCAAAGCGACTTCATATAAGGTGGCAGCGCCGCTACAACAATACAACAATTAAAAGAAAAAAAGGTACTTAAGAATATGGTAAACTTGGGAACATAATTAATTACTGCTCTTTTTCTTAACTTTTTTAATAACGTTTTTACTAAGATTCGTTTTTAACATTGATTTGGAACTCTTCTTACAATTCTTTTTTAAAGAATAATAAAAAAAGAAATTTTTTAATATAAAATTATTCACTTTTGACAGCTATTCTACACATTACAAAATTAGACAAAAAATTGTCAGCTGCCGCAACGATGCCACTTGGTAAAATTATATAAACTACGAATGACAAAACAAAAGAGAATTGCAAGCACATGAAACTGTTTACACGTTTCTATTCGTCTTTCTTCTCTTACCTATAAACTCAAGAATTGCACAACAACAGTTGCAAAGTGAGGACGGGGACTAAAAAATTCGATTTCTTTTTTTATTTAATTGCTTATTAAAGTCCCGAAATTTTTAAGACTAATTCCTTGTAGTATAAATGATATTAACTAAAAAACAAGAGTGCTATATTCGGCTATGCCAAATATCTTATACCTTCACCATGTATGTCCATCTAGTTTAGTGAAATAACTCCAATAAAAAAATATTGAAGTGAAAGAATAAAAAAAAATAATTTTTTTTCACAAAAATTTTATCGACTCTTAATGGGAGCAAATTAAAAAAAATAGTATTTCCTGAAAGAAATCTTCAAAAGCTTTTAAATGATACCCATAATGACCATATTAATAATCCAATTTTTTTATCAAAATTTCAGAGGAAAATATGGACGAGCCCCAATTTTGTCACTCTTTTTTTTTTGTTTTTTCTTATGTGCTGTTTTTGTATTTCAGGCAATCGATTCGTTTGAAAAATTTATATGGAAATTACTCAAAAAATTGAGTGTTTTTCATATAAATTTTTCAAACGAATCGATTGCCTGAAATACAAAAACAGAACATTAATTTTTTTTTGTTGTTCTCTATCACCCCATATATATTTTATTTTATTTTATTTATTTTTTTTTAATGGTAAACTAAAGGCAGGCGTGGTGTTTTGCCCAATTCCTCAAAGGATATGGACCGCTGATTTTCAATAGAAAATCTTGTGAGACTATGTCTGATCGATTGGCGTAATTAAATTTTCTCTAGCTTATCTAGTGCCTTGGCGAAGTTGATTTCAACACTAACACGGACGAACAGACGGGCATCGCTTAATCGACTTCGCTATGCATAAGATTTCAGAATTTATATGCTTTATGGGGTCGGAAATGAATATTGTAGAAATTACAAACTTAGATATACCCTTTTACCACTTTTTGTGATGCAGGGTATAATAACAAAAATTTAAGGGGTCGGTCGTTTTATAAATATATATTTTCCACATGTTAGACAATTATTTTCATATATATTTTAATTTTGATGAATTAAATATATTAAATCATTTTTATAATTGAGAATAACATTTGTTTATTTGTTATTTGAATTTTATATTCTTAAATGAACATTAAATATTCGAAAGTTTAACTTCAAACGTTTCTGTTTGCTGGGTAATAGACTGCAAACAATACAACTAATATTTATAATTTATTCCTAGGACATGTTTAGTAGATGTATACGTGGGTGGTAACGTTTGTATTAAATGTCTTTAATTTATAAAAACTAATTTGTAGAATAAATTTGGTGTTGGAACTACATACATGTTATGTTGTTATTATTCATGTTGAATGCATACATATGTATAAATACATATTTCTAGTTTTTTTATTTATATCAACATACACATATTTACATGACGATTTCATTGCTCGATAATTTAATTAAATGTTTGTTCGAGGAATAAAAATTACAAAAGCATTAGGAAGGCTGTTCAAGGTTTTCTTACAGTTCCTTATAAAGTAATTAATCAACAACAGCAAATACATGTTGTTACATTTTATTTTTTACAAAATTATCATTCAAAACATTAAATCGATTGACGAAAATGCCAGAAATTTCTCTTGAGAGGCAAGCACTTATCAAAAAAATAATAATAATAATAATAGTCTACGTAATTTTTGCTTGATTCCTTCAAATAAAAATATTTCTTAATATTCCCAAGAAATATTTTTTATATTTAAATCTGAAAATGAAATTACTGTGGGAAAAGTGTATCCATATGGCCGTTTAATTACTATTCTTATAACTCATCACATTAGATAGCGCAAGTTTTAAAGACTGCTCACAAATTAACCAAAATAATTCGAAACAAGTTATGAAGCTCCTAAAAGAGAGAGACAGTGGCTTCTAAGGCCGAAAGATAAGCCATAATATAACGAAAAAAAGCGACCTCATGGAGCTAATGGACAAGACTAGACAATTCTGATAGTAAAACACAGAAGTAGAACTTGCCTTCCAGCCATTTTAAATTTTTACTTGCATATACCTCGTTATAGATGCCTTATCAAAGACTTAAAAACTAAAAAATAACATGTTCGAACATGCCCTACTTTGGGACCTTAATGCACTCTGAATAATAGTTCAGGAGAATGTAAGCTTGAATACTGCTTTGCAATTAGCAGAGATTAAAATTTGATTTCATTCGCTTCTGTTCTACAAAGACAAGAAAGATATTGAAAACCGATTTTAAACAAATAAAACGCTGTAGCGTTAGTTGGCCAACATTTTAAGCATTTAAATATATTTATTAACTAAAGTTATATTTATTCCTAGCTTTCTTTGTAATAAAAACGTTTTAATTAGAGATGCAACCGATACCGATTTATCGACGATACTTCTGGTTTTCCGCTATATCGATATCGGCGATATTTTACTGTCGATACGCCAATACTTTTTATATTTTTCTTTAGACTTTTTTAAACAAAATATTTAATTTTAAACTCATGACAACTATGAGAAATAATATATTAAAAGCAAAACATATAATTCAAATAATTTCCGTCGCATCTGAGAGACTACTTTCCACTGCAGGTCTGCTTCAAACGTACTTGAGAAATCGTCTATCTCCGCAATATCAATTTTAAATATTAATCTCTCGCAATGTTGTTTTTATAATTTTAATTTAATTTTAACACGATCTCAAATTCAATTCGCTGTCTTTTAAATCTCATTGATATCAATTTAAAATCTTAAGCCAATCTAAACTGAATGCCATCGTTTATTTTGTAAAATCATAAATATTGCAGAACGTTTTGTAGTTTGAACATTTGAATCTTAGAAACTGAAATGTATTAAAAATTTTGATGATTTAAATGGCTCATTAATAAACACTGTTATTTTGTATAATAAAAGAATTACTCTACTTGAGTTTTGTTAATTTTTATTTGAGTTCAATTTTAATATGCGTATCGGTATCGGCCATATTTATTTTTGAGTATCGGTATCGGTATCGGATCGGCGAAATGGCGTATCGTTACATCCCTAGTTTTAAGATTTTTCACCTCAAAAAAAATATTAATTTGCAGACATATTTTTAATGCCATAACTGTCATATAAAAAATGCTTAAAAGTGTTAAAGAAGATTAGCTGCTTTGGAAAGTTTGTTTTTCGGCCGAAACTGAATAACTTACAAGATTTGACATTTAGACACAAAAATAAATGCTAAATTTCTCTATTCATATAGTAGAGAAGTAAATATTATTTAACTACTGATTTAATTTAACTGACTTTATTCTCTATGAAATATTTTGGTTGGATGCCTTAAAAACAACAATTTTTTTATAATTTAAATGCGTCATCTGAAATAACTCATGAAAGAGTATCATAAGAAAACAGAAAACAAAACAAATCTTATTTTTTTAATTTTAAAATAATAATTATTACAAGACTTAACCATTCAATCAATCCCTTTGTTGAAGAAAAAGGCGTAACTACTGAGAAAAATATTGAAAATAAAACTCTCACTGTAATATTTAATGGCGATTACTACTGTTGAATTTTTAATTCACTTTTATTTTTCTTCTATTTTTTTTTTTTTTGTTCTTTAAGTAAAAAAGAAAAAAAGCTTTCATAAAAAAAAATATGTGTAACAGTTTTAAAAGAAATATTAAAGTCAAATAATCAACAAAGAAGGAAGGAAAAATTTTTTGTTTACACTACTTGGGCATTACTTACACACTTACACACAAATACGTCACTTAAGTATATAAATTTACATATGTGTGCTCGTATACAACAAATATGATTTATTTAAGAAGCCGTAAATAAACTACTGTGATGAATTAAAGGCAAAGCGATCTCTTGTATAGCTCATACGTACTGTTGTACCGTTATAAGTACCATGTTCTTGTCAACTATACTGATACTCTTACATCTATAGTCTATGATACATACATTCTTACATATGTGTGTACGTAAGTAAAATAAACAAGTCTACATACACACATCTTAATGTAAATTTCTTTGTTTATACTGCAAATATGCATATATTTTGGTAGTAAAATTTATTCATTAAAAAAGCAATAGAAAATATGAATAAGAGAGAAAAAAATAGACGACTCAACAAAGTGCCCACTGAAACATGATAATGTTGTTGGGTGTTCTATTCAAACATTTATTTTTCAAACATAAATTATACACATATGCATTTGCTTGTTGTTATATGTGGTGCAGCACGTAAGAAAAAAAAAGTGTTTATAACTGAATACCATGAATTGGTTTCATATTTGTAGTTTTAATAAATAATATAAGCAGATATCAAAACTAATTTATTTTTTTTATCAAATTATATGGAAGAACGGTATTTCAAGGCATTCAAAAAATCATACAAGGATCACTGAGGGTGAAACACAAGGTACATATTTGTACGTAAAATAAAGCTGTAAACGAATCATTCTCTTTATACCCTTCAACACAAAAAGTGAAAAGAGGGTATAACTAAGCCCCATAAAGTATATATTTTCTGAGTTCTTATGCATAGCAAAGTCGATTAAGCGATGTCTGTCTGTCCGTTTGAGTTACAGTCCAGCCTAAATACGAGCGTAAGACGTTATTTAACTGTCAAAAATTCTCATGCCCATACAAAATGTATGAGACAAACCCAAATAGCGCGACGCTAACGTTGGACAATTGAAAAATTCAATTTTGACTGCGCGTAAAAAGTGAAGTTGGCTGCAAAAGAAGTGTTGTTATTGTTTTTTTTTTTTTTTTGTGGTATATACAAAAGTATTTCCAACAGTAATGACATTACAGCTACTTTAAGGTCAATTTCGCGATTTTATCTCTCTTAATTATTTTAATTTTTTTGGTTTTTAGCAAATAAGATAAGTAAACAATACTGTTCGTTTCACAACGTTGGCGCTCTTATTTAAGTTAATCATTACAGCGTAAAAACTAGACGCTAAATTACGTCGTGCCTAACGCCCGTATTTAGGGTGGACTGTTAGTGTTGAAATCAACGTTGTCAAAGCACTATATGAGCTAGAGAAAATTTAAATACGTCAATCGATCAGATATAATTTGCTATTGAAAATCAACCAGATCGGTCCATGTCCTTCGAGGCAGACATCAAAATAACATGCCTGCTTCTAATTTTTCTATATCATTTAAAACAAATCTAGTTTAGTAAAGTAACCCCAATTAAAAAAAAATACAGATACATGGGAAGATAGATAATTGAAAAATAAGAAAAAAAAACATCAAAATGTTGCTCGCCCATATTTGGAGAGTTATAAGCCTTTAAACTTTTTATTGAGAAGTACGATTGAGCACCATATTTTTTAAGATCTCAATATGGGTATCATTGAAAAGCTTTTGAAGAGATCTTCCAGGAAATACAAAAGTTTTTTAAAATTGCTTAACCCACTAGAAGCAGATGGATGACATTTTTATGAAAAATTATATGCAGTACTTATTTTTTTTTCTTATTTTTTGATTCTCTGTCACCTCATTGATTGGGAGTTACTTCACTAAACTAGAGTTACATACATGGTGAAGGGTATATAAGATTCTTCATAGCCGAATATAGTACTCTTACTTGCATGATTTAATTCGAATTAACTAAATTTAAAATTTATTCTTTTCACGACAAAAAAGAATTGAATGAAATTTGAATCACTATAAATTCATAATAGAGAAATGAATCTCAATTTGCTTCCAATTCCAATGAATTTGCGGAATGAGTTGCAATTCGTTTTGAATTCAAATGAATTTATTTAAGTGAATAGGAATTCATTGAATTGAATTTTGAATTTATTTAAATGAAATAGAATAACGAATTTCAATTTAAATGTTTAAAATCAAAAAAGAGTTGTAATCAATCGAATTCAAGAGCAGATCTAGGGATAATGGAACATGAAAATTTCTCCTGTTAAACTAGAAATTTTCGGTGAATTTGATTTGAATTGAATTAATTTTGAATTAAATTCATTTAAACTGAATTAAATTCCATTCAATCTTATCTATTTTTTTAACCGAAATAGTTTTTAAGAACGAATAATAAAAATAGTTATCTAAAAACAAAAGTGTGGCCCTCACATGGTTCGTAGACTTTTGCGTGTAAGATCAAATCCCAATTTCGCTGATTTATATTGTGTGTGGGATTAATAATTTCAACCTTCTTAAAGAAATTAATAATTACACAGGGTGGTACACAAAATTAATTTAATACTGGCTGGTATTTCCTAAACTGATTAAAGAAAAATTTATGAAATTATTATATTCCTCGCAATTTATATCCTGTATATTTTATTGTCTTAATATTTAATTTAAATATATTTAAAAATTTATAAAAAATATGGTGGCAAGATTTGAAAAAGAAAATGGGAAATATCTAGAAAACGCATTAACTAAATAATGTAATAACATTTCAAGGTTAATGAGAGAAAAGCAGTTATTTTTCATGAAAGATGAAGGTATATTTTTAGTAAGTATAAATTTTAATTTTATATATATGTATGTAATGTAATGAAACAAATTTGTGATTACAATAAAATACAAGCTAAGATTTGTGGCGGAAAGGAGTTAAAATTTTTTATACAACTTTGCTTACATATGACCAATATTGTTGGTCCATATATGAACGTAAGTACAATTAAATATGAGTTAGTTACATACATACATATTTCTTTTGAAGGTAAGCAGCGAAATCAAAAATATCATATTGTTTACAACACGTCTTTTTTTAACAATAAAATAACATAGGAATATGAGAAAATATTTACACTAAATTTAATTACATGGACAAAAATAAATGTGTCTAAACATGAATAAAGGAATAACAATAAATAAAAGAATAATAAATGCACCAAAGTGTAAAAAGCTACTTATAATTTCAAGATGTTGTTACTTTCAAAATAGTTATACATACATACTTATGTATATGTATGACACTGAACACCTAATGCCGTCACGAATACATACTTCTAAATGCCTATAAAAACACTTATAACTGTATGTGTGTGTGCGTTAATTTGCAACTGCAAACAATGTTGCACTGTTGACTTTGTTTAAACTTACATTATTATGCACGTATGTATGTACATATGTATAGTATGCATGCAAGTTCATGAATATAACTTTTAGTTACACCATCAAATGGCTTTGAGTAAGAGTTGTATGTTTAGAATTTGAGTGTGTGTAAATAATATGTTGGTTATATACATATTCAAACATATGTATGCATACATATACACATGTATATGTATATCTTTTCTTTTCAAGGCTTTTTTAAACTTGTTTTTATTTTCTGTTTTGACATTTTTTATTTTATTTTAAACACGCCTAATATGATGTGATTTTTTTTACAAATTTATTCACTTTATTTTTAAATTAGCAAAAGATTTATTTTTTTATTTTTTCAACACTCTTTTTTATCTAAAATTATTATAATTTTTACGCACTTTCCTGGATTTTTTTAAATTTAACTGTTTATTTAATTGCTACGTATGCAATTTCCTCGTTATTTCAATGTTAAATGATGCTCGTGCTTGTTTCCCGCAATTTACATGTCTACCATTTTTTTTTTTTTTTTTTTGTACAAAGTATAAAAAATCTTTTAAACACAAATAAATCTGCCTTAAATATAGCAAATTGAAGCGGCGAAAACGTTTATTTAAGGCATATGTCTGGAGCTAAACTGTTGAAAAAATTCTTAGATTTTTCTTGACGAGGTAAGAGATTGCAGACTGACCATAAAATTATTGAGTTTATTCTCAGTTTTTTTATTAAGAGCCCATTGTGAACGGCACAAGCGCATTACGTGTTCCGGTAAATAAACCATTGTGGAACAAACTTTACACAATTTATTTATTTTACGGGTATATCACACAAAAAAAATCATTGAAAATTTCAGATTTAAGTTTCTACGTTTATTATTTTATTTACAAATGATTTTTAATTGTTATTTAAGTCTTAGGAGCTATTTCTGAGAAACACTATAAAAAGAATTATAACTATTCTTGGAATATTTATTTTACATTATTAAATGATTGCTTAAACAGAAAAAAAATACATTTATTAGCTACTTTGTGAATATATGAATACTGCTAAATAAGGTTGCAGCTATCCAGAAAAATCATTTCATTCTGCTGGTAACGAAATTTTACCATTGTTTTTAGAAATAATCATATTTTATAATTCATAATACTTTTTTTAAGCCATAAATAATTAATTTCATTTATAATAAAATATTTTTTATATTTTTCATTTATATATTTTATTTTAATTATTTTTTCAGTGGCCAATTAATCGATATTACAGAAAAAAATTTCCTAAATATTACAAAAGAACAACCTTTTTGTGTTATTTAACTAAAAAGGACGAATAAATGCTATTTTTTATATACTAAATGCTTATACTCCACTTATAAATATAAATAATAGCCATGTTAAAATCGGCTCCCAAGCAAAAAAAAATTAAGTACAAAATATTAGAACAAAATAAGTAAAAAGTAAAAATATTCATTTATGCTTCTGTTCTTTACGAACCAATTTATTATTTTTAAATTTTGTATCACTCTGAGTCCTTTTTTTAATTTGAAGAAACATCACTAAATAGGTAGTCCACAGCTGTGGCAACCTTGCTTGCACAAGGAAAACATTATAATCCAAGACTGGCGGGCTGTGCAAACTAACTTACCTTTCCACATCTTTGTTATTTATAGATTTTTAACCTAATTGGCAATATTGTGGAAAGTTTATTTCTAATATTTCGTATTTATAGCCAAGGCCAATCCATAATAGGTGACTACATTAGCCTTTTTTCGCTTTTGCAAAGTCCTCTTCAATGGTCAGACACTTAAATACAAAACAAGCTATAAAAACGTTAAAAAAATTAAAAAGTCTATTAACGTTAAAATATTAATTAAAGATCTGGCATTACTCTTGGCCATATGTTATTATTTTTTGAGTTTTGACGTTTTAATTGTTGATTTTTTAGCAAATTGCACCGGAATATTGCAGCTTACACTTAAAAATAAAATCGCGAATTAAGTTACGAAGACCAATTTTTTCCTCTGTTGTAAATAGAAAAATGTTTATATAAATTCCTGCTATTGGTAAAAAATTAAGTAATGGCCTTAGCGCTCCGTTTGAAACGGCTACCGGCCATTGTTTACCAAGAAACATTGTTCCAACATAGCTGTTTAAGTAGCGCATTAATAAGGCAATACGTAACGTCAACGTAAGTAATCCGAAAATGTAATATTTTTGTCTAAAAAAAGAGGCTTAAATTTTATAAGATAAAGTTCACAAAAGAAACAATGTTTTACTTTCGGATAAAACGAGGCATTTTAAAACCGGTTTATGATGTTCTTAATCGGTATCGTTCTCCGCTAAGAATTGCAGCAAAGATGTAGAGACTAACGATTAAACGAAATCACAGTTCTCTGCGAGGAACATAACATTGACAGGACTTGCATGAAAAACAATCGACTTTACTAAAGTTCGTTTCATTTTAGCGTTTGGTATTATAATACAAAATCTTAAATATTCTGAAAAATATGTTTCTTGTACTGTGAGCAATCAAGTAATATGGTCTTCGTTGACAAGAGCTAAAACATTCTGATTAAATCTTCTCAACCCTTTTAATTAACCTTTTACTATTACTACAATATCTTGAACTCAAAATATTTTTAACATCAGACATTCATTCACATAATTCGCTGCTTCTAATTTATTTCAAGTTAAGTCTACACTACATATTTTAAAATTTGTTTTATAATTTGTAAAGTGGTATTAAAATAACACAACAAAAACCTCTGTTAAAACTGTTTAAAATTTCAGTAGTAGGAGAATGTTTACAAATTACTTAAAATTCTTAGGACCAAGTTCGTAAATTCGAAAGCTGAATTAATTAATTTACGTAACTTGTCAACAACTCCTACTACGCTAAATGTCACATATTATACTTTCAAACATTTAACAAAATTCATCATTCACAAAGCAAAACATAACGAATATATCTAAATAGGCGGTATTATAAACTGAGAAGAATGTAAAGAAATAAAATCGTTTTTAGTGATTCTACCACAAAGAAGCCTCCTAAATCTACTATACCACTACCAAACGGAATTGAAAACAAAACTAAAAATGTTGAGCGCTTTCAATTGAATGAAAAAACTTTATCGTCTAGTGAAACCAAACTACAAAAAAATCAAGAACCTGTTACAAAAGCAAAAATATCAACCCAACAAGTACGCGAAAATGTTCGTGATTACATGTTTACCCGATTTTTCGACTATGTCAAAAATTATGATAAAGTTTTGGAGGTAAAATTTCCATCTGTGGTGAAAGGGTATCGAGTGTTTTTCGATGGAGTTAAAACTTTCTTTTCGGATATGAAAAGATTTTTGAAAGTATATCGCATAATAAATTCCTCTACGAATGGTCTTGGATCACTTAACAGACAGGAATTGGAATTATATATGAAAATGCCTAAAGATATGATAAAAATAGCTCCCACTTTAGTTTTTTCGTCATTGCCTGTGGTGGGTTATGCCGTATTTCCACTAGTGTAAGTTTTTTTAATACTTTCAAACTGGAAATGCAACATATTTCATGTTCTTATATACTTTATTTACAGACTTATGTATCCTCGTACATTTTTAACATCACACTTTTGGACGCTACAACAGAAAGCCGAATTTAATCAATTTTATTTTCATGAACGATTGACATATAATAGACCAGTTTTCCGTGAATTGCAGGCCCAATTAAAATCAACAATATATCATCCCAAATACGAAATGTTTCGAAGTGTTTTAGGTCAGCTAGGAAGTGGTACACATCCAACCGTGGAGCAAATATTAGATATTAAGGATATTTTTGCAGCGCCGCCATTAACTTTAATTGCTTTACCCGGCAAACATATCGTAAGTTTTTTTTTCACACTCTTTTTTTACTTTGTGGTGGAGTGAGTATTTTAAGACCAAAAGGTTTTTTAAAGAAAATCCTTATAATGATGTGTACTTCTCATCGGAATACTTTCGGTTTATGAACAAAAACTGATTATTTATGCAATATATTGTTTTAAATTGAATTTGAATTTTTTTTTTTTTCGTTCAAAATTAACATACGCGGCACCAAATTTTTTGCGATCAAATTAAAAATACATAATTTTTAGTTTTGAATCTAGTTATTACTCGAACTTTTTCGGTATAATAACCGGATTAATAACTATGCATTTGATTAAAAAAAACTTTTTTTGATGGCGTTTTGTTCCTTTGGACTAGCCAAATAATTCTCCTTTCATTCAATATTCTAAAAGAGCAGAGAAGTAATTTAAAAAAAAAAAAAAATTTTTTTTCCTGCTTGCGTTCAAAAGCCAAAGCTACTTTAAACACTTAAAAAAGTATTCTTAAATCGATGGTAAAGAATAAATAAGCCTTTTTATCTTTTAACTTTATCGTCGTACAATTTGTTATTACACATCAGGTATTCTTACAAAAGCCTTTTAAATTACCTTTAACGTTACTTAACTTACATAAATTTATATCTTTATTTCAGAAACTGCTTAATAAATTGCATGGCATACATAGTTTATGTTTTAAACGTCACAGCCTTTATGAGCGTGCTTTTCTAGTCCATTACATGGATAAGGCAATTTGTCGTGAGGGAGGAGTTCACAATATGTCCTTTGAATTCCTGTGCAATGCCTGTTATATTCGTGGTTTAAATCCTATTAATTTGAGTACAGAAGAAATGATTCAATGGTTACGTGATTGGATCAAAATATCAAACACTATTACAGCAGATCATATGACATTATTTTTACATTTGCCGATATTTTTGGGCTATAATCATCCAAACAATTGGCAATTAATTTATTGTAAAGATAACAAACAGATTAAAGGCACGAAACTGTAACGATCGTTTTCGTCAAAATAATATTACTAAATTGCAAGTACATAATTGGTTTGCACATGACAAATGTTTTATTTAAATTAATTCCCGTCCCGTTACATGCCGCACGAATGCCGGATAACTAACAGTTTGGTGGAAGATATATCGATTAAATTTTGTTAATCGACATGAGGATGTACATTATTATAATTTATTTAATTGTATTTATAAAGATATATTAATATATATGTACATATATACTATATATGTATATACATACATATATATTTTTTGTCATTCTTTATCTAAATTGATTGTTTTTCTAAAAATTGTTTTAACTCAACACTTAAAGAAATAAATCTTAATTTTTAAATCAATAGCCGTTCAACATTTTTTATATAATAACGACATGAAAGGTCAAATGTTCGGTCCTGTTCTGCAAGCCGAATCTGTAATTATTTACTTGAAAAATCAACTACCCCGATATAACTAATTTTTAAATAAAGTCCATAAATTAAAGCATTTGTTAGACTAAAATACTTTAAATCTTATTAAACTTCTTGTTCTGAAAATGGCATATCGCTTAAAATTTAAACGGCAAGGTTGGAGTTTGTAAATCTCAAAAATCGTGGCGATTTCAAACCGCAAGTAAATACTAAGGCGAACTAATGCAACTTGTTACAAATGAAGTTTTAGTTGAAAACCTCCCCTTTTAAAACATGAAATTTTTGTTTGCACTTTTAGAAAGATGTTTTGAAATTGTATTTCTGTCCACACTTTCAAATTTTAATTCTACGAATGATAAAGCAAAAGATAATTGCAATTACATGAGACAGTGTACCTGTATCCGTTCGTTTTTCCTCTCTCAACAACAAACTTAAGAATTCGGCAACAAAAGTTGCAAAGTGTAAACGAGGACTATAAATTTACTATTTTAAGATTTGAAAACGCGCGCTTGTAACAACATGTACGTAAAATTTAAATCAATATCAAATGACAAAATTCACCTCTGCTCGAATAAAATTTCAGTCCGATTTCTTTTTAATAAAAATTTTAAAACAGAAAATACTTGCGATATAAAAATGTTTTCGAAATAAAATGAAATTCGCTGTTACCTTTAAAAAAGCAATTTTTTTTATTTTTATACTTTTTTCTGAATTTAAAGAAACACTAGTCAACTATTTTTAAAACCCAAGGTAAAATTGTTAAATTCACTTCTTGGCAGCTCCCTTTTTGATGCCTTGAGCTTTTAGCTCACGTATTCTTTCGCGTTTATCTTTCTTGATTTTGCGTACGGTACCATCTTCCTTTGTGCGCTTCTTTAAAGCGTTGAAGGCAATGGTGAGCAGCTTATTGCGTTGACGCTTAGCATAACGTAATTTAAAACGATCAAAATCATTTAAGCGGGAACGCTGCAAATAAAATGATAAATTAGTTGATTGAAAGTTTCCAAGAATAAACAATAAGTATTATTTAATTTTCAGCAAAAAAAAAGTTAGCTTCATGTATGTATCAGCCGGCAATTCCTATCAAGAACTTTCATTATCATCACTGAAAAAAACAAAACAAACCAATTGTGGAGTTGAAAGTTACCTTGCAAATGTTTTGAGCTTTGGCAGACCAGGGACCAGCTTTCCACTGAGACTTCATGTCGCTATCTTGCCATGCCTTGCGAACAATGCGTGTCGGAGCTGTATAGGGGAACTTAATGCGATACTTGGTTAGATGCAGATTGTTTAATCTGTATTCTTGTCGGGGAACACCTGTCAACGGGCCATCAACGAGTACCTAAAAAATAAACGCAATACTTAATGTCAAAACCCGTTTTCGAAATTTGTATGATTTTCAATGTAAAATGTTTGTTTGTTCGATTTTGTCAGTGAGTAGTTAGATAGCTACATGTATGTATCAGTTGGCACTTCCTATCAAGAAGCCATTATCATCACGATCAAAAAAACAAACATTAGAATTACACTGGAGTAAACATTAAAAATCAACTTTTAATAATTTCTTTGTTACTGCTTTACTTACCCTGTTTTGATCAATCACGTCAACAATAGCGACGAGACGTCCCTTTAACGGACCAGCTGAGCATTTCGCAATGCGACCAGTTTGCACAAATCTTTGAAAAGGCTAAAAAGAACAAAAAACTATTACTTTTTGTAATTGTTGATTCTAATTCTGCACTTAAAATGTGGAGAGTAACTTCAAACTCAACAGAACGTGTTATTAAGCACATTGTGCGCTCGAACATACATATTGACATGTAAAAAGTATGGCCGAAATGCTCAAAAATTTTTTTATAAACAGCATTGTTATACATGTTTACATCAATTTAGACAATTTTTTAACCGAATTAAGGCATATTTATTATATTGGTGTTTAAAGTTAATTTATCCTTACTCTTAATCAAAACTTGAAGCGTTTTCTCAACATTTTAATTAAATTTGTACAATCAAAAACTAGAAACATTTCTTACCATGACTACTAACCGGAAAGAAAGAAATGTAAAAGAGCTATTTTATAGCTAAAATTTCAACATGGCGTCACTGCACCAAAAACTACTATAATTTTGACAGTAATCGTCACGGCTTATAGGCTTTTTACACAGATAAACATCTCGGCGAAACACATGGAAGATGTAGAAAATGTAAAATATTCGTTTACATTGGCAACATCTAACATCTACCATCAACTCAGCTGTCAAACACATATAATTAAAGGACAAATAGTTTTTAGTAGTAAAATTAAGATTTAAAAAATTGATTTCGAGGACATATTAATAATTGGTTTAATCGTGATTTTGAAAGAACAAACTCAGTTATTAATGCGATGGATTAAAATAATGAAAAACCATCCTGGAAGAAGAAGAAAAGTTTTTAGTGGACATAAGACTGTTTTTAGGTCACAACAAAATGAATTATAAACATTTATTTTAATAAATACTTATATTTTTACAAGTAGCTATTGAACATTTTGGAGAAAATTATCCAAAACAAATAAAAAATATAAATACAATTTTTTTATTATTTGATTTTTAATATACCGTTTTTATTCAATTAAAAATGACAAATTTTTTCAAGCTCAAGATCACAAATAATAAATATATCTTTCATTGTTTTTGTTTTTTCAATACATTAAAGTGTACTATAATTTGTTTATATTTAAAGTTAATAACAAAAAGTTATGTGTGCCGCTCATTTTTGTTTAAGATTATATTTTAGTCCTTATTTACAACATGCCATTTTTGCATGTCATATATTTTAATTCTCTTTAGAAGTTTCAGTGAGTTTTATCGCATGCATATATTATGAAATTTTTCATGGAATAGGAATTTGTACAAGCGAAGGCAAAGAACTTACACAAAGCAAGTGTAAAAACATCTTTTCAAAATGCAGACCATGCCATTTTGCTTACCTTGCTACAAGAGCATTAACAAATTAATGCCGCTGCTCTGCCGGCGTTATGTGCATGTCTTAATCAATTTGATGGCTAGTGGAGACGTGGAAATGGAGACATGAACATACTTTAGCTGAATTTATGTGCGACATGATGTTCACATTAAGTTGATGGCTAGTGGAGACGAACGGTAAATAAAGATTTATACGTTTTGTTTTTTTTTTCAATTCTCTTTTAACTAGTTTCATGTTGTTTTTGTTTTGTGTACACATGCCGATGCCATTAAAAGAGAATCGAAAAAAAATGGCATGAAATAAGCGCATGTATAAATCTGGACTAAGATATCTTCTCTCTCGGCGTTTTGATACTGAACAAACCATTGTTAGTCCAGACGGAATGTAGTGACGGTGGCGTCAATTACAAAAAGTAGAGCTTAATAAAAACAACATACTTTTAATTTAGAAATCCTTATGAAGAATTAAAAAAAAATAAAAGAAAAGTTGAATTTCTTTTTATACGTTTTTTATTTTATTAAAATACATTGTTAAATTCAGTTAAGTTTATTTGGGACTTAAAAAACCTTACAATGTAAATAATTAAAAAAAAGATTACAAAGTAAACTTACATCTATAATGTTTTGAAATAATAGTTTATCAGTTTGTGTGGATGCAAGAATATCAATTTTCGTAAATTAAGTGCTTGCTCCCGGCACAATACAGAGGAGTTTTAATCAAAAAGAATGGACTTATAAACTAAACTGTAAACTTAAGAACTAAAACAAAAATTAAAAAAATATCACCCACTATGGGCACCTTGAATTTTTAAGACATAAAATTTTGGCAGTAAGCTGTTAACACTAGCAATTTCCTGTTTTTTTTTCTTATATTTTAAAATTGAAAATTTTAGTCGGAAATATAGATTCTTAGCATACTAATTGCAAATTATGCTGTCAATAAATGCTATATATAGTTAATAATAAGTGCAATGCGGTGAATTTATATTTTAATCACATTTCCATTCATTTCCATGTTCTTCTTTGAAACACAAAAATTATTAAGCAGTTTTTTAGAACAATTTCACAATTGTATTGTAATTGAATTATTTTGTTGGTATTTTATTTAAATTAAATTAACAAATAATTTATTTTTATACGCTTCACCACAGGTGGAAAAAGGGTTATCTTAGTTTGTCATTTCATCAATAATTTCTACAATATCCATTTCTGACCCCAAAAATGTATACAAATTATATTCTGAGTTCTTATGTACAGCGAAGTGTCAGAATTTTGTGTCGTCTGTAAACGAAAAACGGTATATTTATATATAAAAGAACGTTTCCATTTTTAAATTTAAGGAAAGAATAGACAACAAAATTTAAAATATTGAAAGAAGTACAGAAAAATGCACTAATTAATAGAAAAAAGTTATAAAACTAGAAAAGTCCGTTCAAGTAGTAAATATATGTGCTTAACAATGTTTTGAACCAAGCAATGTATTGATGTAAACGCAAGTCATTCTTCTATGTAAACGCATATTAAAAGTAATAGATTAGTGAAATCTTTTACAATCAAATGCAGATACAACTCTGCTTATATGTTTATTTTTTATTTACATGGACAGGAGGCACGTGTAATTTTTAACAAAAATAATAATAAAACACTTTCAAAAAGTTTAAGAAAATGCCGGAAGATGAAGGTACTGACAAAAAGAAATCGCATCGTGCTCGTCAATCAGGCGTTAAAGCTGAGAAAAAGAAACTGAAAGCAAAAAAAGAAGCAGGGCAAAAGGAACCCAACTTGACAGCTCGTCAAAGAAATCCTAAAGCATTTGCAATTAATTCCGCTCAAAGAGCTGAAAGAAATTTCCGACGAAAAGAAGATATAACAGCAAAAAAACAACATATTCCAGTAGTAGATCAAACTCCAGATGAGCCACCTCCAGTCTTGATTGCTATTGTTGGGCCACCAAAGGTGGGCAAAACTACATTAATAAATAATTTAATTAAAATATTTACGAAAACTAATGTCAACGAGATTAAAGGACCTATAACGATTGTTACCTCCAAAAAGAGACGTATTACTCTCTTGGAATGTAATAATGATATCAATTCCATGATCGATGTGGCCAAGTGTGCCGACTTAGTGTTGCTATTGTGTGATGCAAGTTACGGCTTTGAAATGGAAATTTTCGAATTTCTTAATATTTGTCAAGTTCATGGAATGCCAAAGATAATGGGTGTTCTAACACACTTGGACATGATTAAAAATCCCAAGGCCTTAAGAAAGCGAAAGAAGGAACTGAAACATCGTTTTTGGACTGAAGTTTATGATGGTGCCAAATTGTTCTATTTGTCTGGCCTGCTTCATGGTGAATACTTACGAAATGAAATAAAAAATTTAGGCCGTTTTATATCGGTCATGAAGTTTAGACCATTGCAATGGAGAGTTGCTCATAGCTATATAGTTGTTGATCGTGTAGAGGATGTTACTAATACAGAGAGCATACGACGTAACCCTAAATGTGATAGAGATGTTGTACTTTATGGCTATGTTCGTGGTGTGCCTTTGAAACAGGAGCATATGGTACATATCGCTGGCCTCGGTGATGTTCATATTAACGAGCTAAGTGTTATACCAGATCCCTGTCCTCTACCTGGCACTGAAAAGAAACGTTCTTTGCTGGAAAAGGAACGCCTACTTTATGCTCCGATGTCGGGTGTTGGTGGAATTGTTTATGACAAAGATGCTGTTTATATAGAATTGCAAGGATCTCATAGTCATAAAGAGAAAACTGCAGATGTAACAGAGCAAGAAGAATTGGTAGGAAAACTGAAAGAAAAGAAAAAAACCGTCGATGAACAAATCGATGAACAGGAATTCAGATTGTTTTCCGATGGCCAGGCAATTAAGTCAAAAGATTATATAGAAGACGATATAAATGAAAGCGATAAAGAAGTTGATGAGGTGAAAAACTTTTTCTTTTAGTTAAAACCAAGATAGTTAACTCTTGTGCAATTGTAATCTTTTTAGGATGATTCTGGTGTTGACGATGAATCAGATAATGAAAAGGAAGATGAGTTTGATGCAGATGATTGGCGCGACGAAGTTTCAGAAGACGAAACGCACCAAGATACTGATTCTGAACAAGATTCCTCAGATGAAGATGACTATCAAGACTTTGAGAAGATCAACAAATCCGAAGGAAATCCTGACGATAATGAAATTGCTGACGATGATGAAACAAGTAATGACATTTATCAAGATGAAATTATAGCAAATAATATGAGCTGGAAAGAAAATCTTGCTGAAAAAGCCAGAGATGCTTTCCTACAGCGACATTCTGAATCCAAAAACTTAATGCGTCTTGTCTATGGTTGTTACCTTCAGACTGATCATAAAAAGGATAAAAACATTGATCAACAAGAATCTGAAAACTCGGAAGATGAAGATATAGGTGGTCTTTTTAAAGTGGCTGTTAAAAAGCAAACACAAATGCAAAAAGATAAAGATATACGAGATAAGGAAGAATCTTGCTTTTTCCAAGACAATTTCGGTAAGAAATTTTTTTATTGTTAAACCAACAATGGACAATAAAAATCTATGCAATCCTAATTTTTGAAAACATAATGGGTAAATGATATAAAGCGGTTTAGCGTTTTGTGCCTTTGCGTAAATTTTGTTAAATTTTTATTTTTTGAAGAGCCGTTTTTCCTGTTGCTTCTTTTACAGCACTGTCACAAAGGAAAAGCATGTATTCGAATAAAACCTTAAACAAGTCGTAGAGCCTTTATTGTCTCGGGCGTTGAAATCAAGGATTGTATGAAGATTTTTGTTGCCCATTGTATATTAGCAGGTTACTTAAGTAAATCATTAAGAAAAATTCATATTTTGTTAGAAACAACTAGAAATTGGTTAGAGGATTGTAATAAAGCTTTAATAACAAACTGCTTTGTAACGGGAAAATGGAAAGCCTCTGAAGATGCAGAAAACCTTTTGCGTCTAGACGACATGAGCGATGCTGATAGTGAAGTCTATGGAGACTTTGAGGATTTGGAGACGGGTGAAAAGCAATGTGGTAAGCCCAAAGACAATACCGATGAAAGCTTTAAAAGTGATAGTAAAGAATTTGTTGAACCTCGAAAACGTAAAATGACTCGCGTCGAGGAAGAAAATCTAACAAAATCCGAAATTATGGAGAAAAAATTAAAACTTAAAGCCAAGTTTGATGCTGAGTACGATAATAAAGGAGAAAAGGATGATGACGGTCGTATTACTGGCGATCATGACTACTACGAAAGTCTTAAAGCAGAGGCACAAAAGCAATCGCAATTAAATAAAAATGAATTTGAAAATTTAGATAACGATTTGCGCATACAAATTGAAGGATATCGTGCGGGCTTATATGTGCGCCTGGGCTTTAAAGACTTTCCAGCCGAATTCATTACTAATTTTGATCCCATGTATCCTGTTCTAATTGGTGGTCTTAATATGTCAGAAGAAAATATCGGTTATGTTAATTGCAAAGTTAAGAAACACAGATGGTATAAAAAGATTCTTAAGTCGGGTGATCCCATTATAATATCGATGGGCTGGAGACGTTTCCAGACGGTAGCCGTATATGCAAAAGTAGAAGATAATTTTCGCCATCGTTTTCTAAAGTATACACCCGAGCATGTAACGTGCAGTATGACCTTTTGGGGACCTATTACTCCTCAAAATACAGGTTTCTTGGCTTTGCAGTCTGTGCGTCATGATCAGGAGGAATTAAAACGAATAGGTTTCCGCATTGCCGCAACTGGCTGTGTTACCGAACTAGACAAATCGTGTCAAATAATGAAGAAACTAAAATTGGTGGGATATCCATTTAAAATATACAAAAAGTCTGCTTTTATAAAGGGCATGTTTAACACAAATTTGGAAGTTGCTAAATTCGAAGGTGCTAAAATTAAAACTGTTTCTGGCATAAGAGGACAAATTAAAAAGGCACATCATACACCTGAAGGCTCTTTTCGGGCCACATTTGAGGACAAAATATTGTTGAGTGATATTGTATTTTGTAGGACATGGTTTCGAGTGGATGTTCATCGTTTCTATGCTCCTGTTACTACACTCTTACTGCCACCCGAACAAAAACTGCATTGGCAAGGCATGAAAACTTTGGGCCAATTAAAACGAGAGCGTCAAATTAAAAATGAAGCTCAGCCAGATAGTTTGTACACTGAAATTAAACGCAAACATAAAGTCTTTAAACCTTTAGTTATACCAAAAGCTCTACAGAGAGCTCTGCCATATAAAGATAAACCTAAATATGGTCCTTTAAATCCTAAAGAAAAAGAAGAACGTGTTGCTGTCATTAGATCACCGCACGAGCAGAAGGTTGCTAAACTTATGAATATGCTGGAAACGAATTACCAGGAGAAACGTAATAAAGATAGACATGACACCAAAGTACGCGTTAAGAAATTTAAGCTGCAGAAAAAGGCTGAAGAACTTTCAAAATTAAGGCGGCAAAAGGAACTGCGTAAAAAAGTTTCCAGAGCCTTAAGTAAAATGAAAAGTAAACAAAAGCAATAATCTATTCTTTTCTACAAATGTAAATCAGTTTGAAATTGTTTTATATATAAAATCTATATATTTTTAATAATTTTTTTTATAACAAAATAGAAAATCAATTAAAAATTATATATTTTAATCCTGATTTTTTTTATCATCAATAGCTTTAAGAGCCGACAAAAGTTTATTTTTGCGGCCACTAGAAACATTGCGTTCGGCAGCAACACTGTTACGTTTCTTTGAAGCCTCATCAGCTAAAACTGCATTGGAAGCTTGACGGCAAAAATTATCCAAAAAAGCTTCGCGTTCTTTAAAGTCATCCGTTATTTGTTTTCGTATAGAAGATATTTCTTCTTTCATGCGAATCTTGTCTCCAGCCATATGAGCCTGAAAAGAAAAAAACATAATTTTCTTCAAAATTAAATATTAAAAACTTTATAGTTACATCAATTTTAAGACTTTCTTTGAAATAATCATCAATATACTCTTCATTGTCTATTTCATCATTTGGGCTATCAATATTGCTAACGTAATCTCCATCAACATTATTATCATCGTAAAGATTATCTATTTCATTTTCTTGACTTTCTTTGTTGTCATCAAGCTCATCCACATCCTCATTGTCAAAATCAACATCATTTTCATAATCATTGAATTTATCTGGTCGATTTTGTGTCATGGATGATAAGTTTGAATGCTGCCGCTGCATAAGTTGTGCTCTAAAAGAATTGCTAGTCTTGCACGCATCATGCACATTGAAAGTACCATCTCCGTCACCTTGATCGACACGTCGTAGGGCTGCTATTGACTTGTTGCGTGGAGTTGGCTGCTTTGAAACCTGTTGTATTACAATCGTTGAAGAGGAGACTGTAAGGTGAGTTTTATTTGTGGAATTCTTCATAGAACGAGTGGTGCGTTCAACTGTGGCAGCACTGTGATTTGATCTTTGGCTATTTAAGGCTTCTGTGTCGTCTGTAGTTTCTGCTTCATTAACATTTGTTGACTTGTATTTTTCAGTTTCTTTTGCCAATTTCATGCTGTCGTTATTGGTAACTTTATTGCGCCTTGTGTGTATGTTAAAGTCTTCTTGTAGCTTTTTAAATAAATATTAAAAAAAAAATTATTTTTCTGCTTCAGTTAGGCTTAAGTTCATTTATTAAAGAACAAAATGTTTTTTCTCTGACACAGTATTTGAAAATTAATCAAATTTACCTGCAATTCTTCTAGTTTACGATAACCAGACAACTCTAAACGTGTCTTTTCCAATTTCATTAACAGTTCCTTATGTCTCTTCTGCTCCGCTTGTAACTGTTGCTTCGACTGTTTGGCCTGCAATTGCATTTTACGAGCCATCAATTTAATATCGTTATCCTTTTCTTGCAAACGTGCTTCTAGCGTTTGTAATTTTTCAGTTAAACGTTGTCGGTCTTCAAGACTTCTAAAATAAATCAGAAACATATTTATGTATACTTATGTAAATAACTGTAAATTTAAATTCAATTTTCTCCGTTATATATTTGACAACTTACTTGTCTTTGTTTAATTGTATAAAATGTTTATTCTGATCACTTAACGTTAAAATGACAGCTTCCTTTTGCTTAAGCTTTTGTTCCAGCTCTTTATTTGTTGCCTGTAAATTGCGATATTTTGTTTGCCACACCCGTAATTCTTCAGCATGCGAGTGTAATAATTGAGGAAGCTCTGCATTAGTTGATTCATATTTAGATAAGGCGGTATCTTGGCGTTTGTGTAAGGTACGTAGCATACGGTTTTCATGAGCTAATTCCTTGAAAATTATAAAGATTAAAAAAAATTAGTTGTACTTTTAAAGTTATGTATTTTGATAACTTACAGCAATTGTTTGCTGGGCATCAGCCAATTGATTTTGATAGGTTTTCATTCTTAGCCGTCGGGCTGACAAAACTCTTTGTCTTACTTCAGTTGTAGCCGGAATGACGGAAGGTTGCCTTACTCCAGGTTGTCTTGCACCAGCAGAACGTTTACTTCTATACGGTATGTTTGCCGTTCCTTTCGAGCGATTGGAATATAAGCTTTCACAGCTTTTAGAAGTAGTTCTATTATATTTGTTTTATAAGAAATTGTAGGTTTGTATGTAATTGTGTGTGATCCTAGTTTAGCTTATTACTTACGCATTCATTTTTCCTTTTTCTTCTTCCGGTTTTAAGTTTAAGGATGATGAAACTTTTCGTGGTAAAGACATTTACACGAATATTCTTGGTGTTGTTTTCGATTTTTGTTATTTAAATAAAATTATATTATAATAATAAAAATATAAAATATGAAATGCCAAAATAATATTAATTTTCGTAAATTTCCTTTTATTGAATTCGATTTTGATAGAGTTTTAATTGAAAACATGATTATTAAAAATATTTTGACGCTTCATTGCATATTGTTTATTACCTTGGTAAATTGCCATGGCGACAAAACACCAAATAGCAAATATGTCTACGAAATTAGCGAAAGAAATTACGTTTTGTCAGAAACATTTGATCTCTTAATAAAAATTAGCTTAAGAACCTACAAGAAACTTAAAAAGGTGAAATAAATACCTTTAGGTATATGAATTGGTTAAGCTGCTTAAAATCTCTTTAATTCAGAATTCGTTATATTCTAAACTGTTGATTTTTCAATCTCCCATTTTTCAATTTGAAACTAAAATCGTTACTTATGCCACTTATTTATTGTAAGACTAAAAAAACCCAAAATATCGGTAAAATGTAAGTACTACGGCATTTACACTAAGCAATTTTTCATGAAATTTATAAATAACGCAATAATATAATAACGCATAACGCTGTAACTTTAATAGAGAATGGAGAAAGAATTGCATAGTGTAAATCTGGACTGTGTATCAACCAAATATTACTATTGTTTTTATTCCTAAAAAAATCCAACCCACTCTTTTGTAGTTGAAAGGGAAATAAAAAATCTAAGACTTAAAAATAAGAGATTTTATTTAAAAAAGCTACTTATTTCTTCAATCTATTTTTAATATTTTTTAAAAGTTCATTCGAGCCTGAGAACTTTTTAATTTCAAAATTTTGCTATCCAACCCGAAAGCTACTTCAACTATGCTGGCCGACGTTTTTAAAATATAAATCTATATGTACATATATTATTCGCCTTGACTGTTTATTTTGGATTACGCTTTATAGGTACTTTCATAACAATGCAAAAAAGTTTTTCCCACAATGTTGCCAACAGACCTGCCATATTTGCCGATTTTTTGATAAACTCTTAAAACACGGTAACTTGTTTTATATTAAAATATTTCTTCTTCGATGCCCTGATTAAATAACTCAAAAAAATTAGCTGATCAATCACTTAACACTACATTGCTTTAAACTAAATTAGTTTAATGTGTATTTAATGATATCAAAAATGGATCATTACTGAAACTACTTAAAGCCAGAAAAATTTTAAAATTGAATTTATAAGCTTTTAAAGATCGTCAAATAATATTGTAATGGTATTATGTTATACCCTTCTACCCGTTCTCCATAATTTTCAATTGATAGAAATTTAAGCAGTAAAGTTACTTATGACCACTATTATAAATTGAATTCAATCATTACAACAAATGTCGCAGCAGAATTTTATTCCAATCCAATGGCAGATATTTTAGAAAAAATTAACTTAATGAGATTTCTAATGAAACTGCTTAAAGTAAACAAATTCAATGGAAATATTGGATTATTTCCACTATGCACGAACAATAGACAAATAACGGAAGCAATTAGTTTGTAAAACGGTTACTTTCATTTATTATGTGTTATTTCATATGTTGTAAACATTATTTAATACTGAACTGTAATTTTTTGTTAATAAAAATATGTATATAAATTTGCCAATTTTTGCCGTTTTTTAAATTAAATTGCGGTAAAAGCCGATTTGCTTGCAAATATGCCGACTTTTAATCGAAATTATCTGGCACCCCTGGTTGCCCCTTAAAGGTTAACAATGAGTGAGAGTTAATACTCTTTCCAGTGTTGCCGGTATCAAAACTAATTTTTTTAACTCGAAAGTAACAAAATTTAACATAATACAAAAAAAATTAATTTAGAACTTTTCGGCCACGTCATAAGATAATTTTTATTTTAAAAGCCCTAAATTAAATCATTTCCGTGGCGATTTTTTTTAAATTGAGAAAAATAATTACAAAAACGTTTCGTTTTAAAAAGTTTTCGGATGAAATGTGTTTTGTGCAAAAAGGGCAAAATTTAAATTTAAAAAATATATTTGTAATTCCAAAATTTTTTTTTTTTTTGTAAAAATATATCCTTGGTTGGTTTGAAATTATCACTTCCAATTTCTCAACTTTATAGGTATTTTAAATAAACTTTTTAAAATTTTAATAAACTAACAAAAAAACAAAAATGAAAACATAAAAGAAAACAAATCGTAATTTAATTAAAGTTTTCAGAGAAAAAAATTATGAATTCACTTTTTATCTATCTGTAAATTATTTAACATTCTGTTAGTTGCTAACTGTAACACCTTGAAATTTCGTTCAAATAACTCATGCATAGTGCACATGATTAGAATATTAAGCGTGGTACCTACCATACAAAGTTCAAAATTACCATCGAGTAACTAGAGAACAACAATAGAGTTTATAGTCTGGCGAATTACGGACTAAATTTAAACGGTAGTACAGTGATACCACCCATAACAAGTAAAAAATATCGTGCAAACGAAAACTACAATAGGTAGAGGTTAAAATTTATCCTCAAGTAACTCAGATATTATTTTTTATAGTCTAAGGAAACAAAGATTAGTTTAATATTAGGCGTGGCATCTCCCATACAAGGTGAAAAATTATCAAACGTAAAAATTTCCTGAAGAGGGGTTAACCATATGATAATAATGAAATTAAAACTAATCACAATTATATGTTATTTTTATATACAAACATATTTTTGTATGTATGGCCAAGCAATGCAAATGCTTATGATAGAAATTGTTCTTATTGAAACTTTTACTAACTTGACTTTATGTTTTAAGACAGTGGTCATTTATGAAACGAATTACATATAGACATAAATAATTTTTTTTAATCTGATTGCAAAACTATATCGAATATGCCTATTTTATTCCCTAATAATGCTTCAAGGTGAAATAAATAAGAAAATTTTTATTGATTTTATTATATTCAATAAAAAATTTATTTAGAATTATTATGTTTGTTAATGTTAATTGCTCTGATTCTTGAAAATTTAACATTTTAAGATATTCTCATGAAATATTCGTTATCAAAAAGCATATCCAAATTGCCATTTCGCTATTGCTACTTAAATTTTGTCCAAAAGCTCAAGAATTTATGTTTCAAAATGTAACAATAAAGAAAACAATTTATTTTTAATTTTCAATATTTCGTTATATCAAATAATTTTATTATTTTTTCCTGTATGATATTTCTATATTAAGATTTATATTTATATTCGTGTGGATAGGATTTTTTCGCAAAATTAATTAAAAAACCGTAATAAAATGGCAACACTAATCTTAAGGTAAGAACAAATTGGGGATTTCTGTTTAATCATGTTCCCCCAAAGAGAGTAAAATAAAACAAATGTGTGAAAAAATTCCATTTGTCTCTTTACTGCAATAATCTCAGTGATGGAATTTTAGGTCTTTTTTGTTTTTATGTTTAGTCTCAGTGCTCACGCGACGCGTATACAACACGTAAACGGAAAAAGCAGAAGGAGGACGTGTGCGGTATATGATAATAATGTGGATTTTTTATTTTAATTAAATGGTTAAATGATTAAATGAAAATCATATGGTTTTTCCTCGCCCATAAAATACACACTAACCGGATTTTATAAGTGAATGAAGAAAAGAATTAAAATATACAAGAAAAAGTGTGTAATTGAAATGTGTTCATTTTTAACTCAAAATAAAAAAACACAAAATTTTGTTAACAAAATTATCCGTCAAAATTCGGTAAAAATAACGGAATTATTAAATTTCTGATTGTTAAAACGCATTTGTGTTCTAAAATAAGAAAACATACTTCTCAAACTTTACTGAGATGCAAATTTCATCAAAAACTATTGTAATATAAAGTGAAAAATCGATCTGAAATTTTAGAGTTAAATAGTAAATTGTGTTGTTGGCTTTTGTGTCTAATTTAAAGGTTATTGTTGTTGTTGTATTGTTTCTTTAACATGTTCAGCTAGCGGTAAACAACAGATAAACTAAATTTCATAATAAATTTAAAACATTTAAAAATAAATAAAAAATAAGCATAAAAATATTGGCATTCGTTTGAAGTTTGCTTACAAAATGTGTTAACCTTTCGCGATTATGCATCTACATACGTATGTATGAATGTTTTATTTATAAAAAATTATGGCTTTTATTATTAAAGAAAAGTTAAAAACCGTCACTGATTTTATAAATCTTACTATTGCCGCATTTTTTCTTTCTTTACCTCTGGTAGTTCTTATTCTCTGCCATATTTTTATCTCCACTGACAGTTAACCCATTACCGACTGCTTTTAATTTTTGCGTCTCTGATTTGGTAATTGCGAATTGACAGTGAAAAAACTTATTCTTGAATACTAAAAGTAAATTTATCTAGTGTTAATTATTAAGTTTACTTCATATTCTGCATGTAATATTAAAATCTACTGTGAAGCTACACGATCAGTGGTAAAATGGCCATAACATTCTTTCCCACAGTAATCCACTTTACTATTGGTTTTCTGAAAATATAACAAAATGTTGTAACGGAAAGTAATTTTATTTTCTAAAGGAATCGAGTGCGATTAACATAAATAAATAAGGCCAGAAAAGGATGTAAGAAAAGCAAGGAATAAATAGTTGCAATGGAATTCTCAAAAATTAAAAATACATAAAACATATGGGAGGATTTACAGGATTATTTTTTTAAGACGTGCCATTTTCTAATTTTTAATTTTTCTTTTGTTTTCTTTTTTAATATTGATATTAGGACACATCACTGACGTTCACTGCGGCGATTTTATATATTTTTCGCCGTTACCCAAAATCTTTACTTTGTATATAAAAAGTCTATGTCAAGGTCAAATCATTTACCAGGTGATAGCAGCAGCGAGTTCATTTATTTTCGCCGTTGCTGGAAATGTCAAAATTTACAGTTATTTTTTCTTAGTCTTGCATTTACAGCGATGGCGAAAGTAAATTAATTCGTTACTATGATAGCCTGGTACATGATTTCGCTATAATCCAAGGCGACTCAATTACCAGGTGGCAGCGTAGGCCAATTTATTAATTTTCGCCGTAAACACTACTGTCAAACTCTATATATAAAATATTTGTGTATATTTTTATACATGAAGCTGGACAGTAATGATTATCAGCAAAAAAAATATGAATTCGCCTACGCTGCTAACTGGTAATTAATTCGCCTTGCTGTAGTCTGTGTAAATATATTGATATGCAGGCAAGGCAAATCAATTATAAGGTGATAGCGATGGCGAATTTATTGATTTTCGCCGGTAGCGTGTCAAACTCCATATATAAAAAATGTGTATATCATTTGTTTATATGTAGTTTGACATTAGGTCTAGCGGCGAAAATTAATAAATTTGCCATAACTACCACCTTATAATTGATTCGACTTGATATGCAGGTGGCTATTTGCCGGTTTTTGATGAAAAATCATTACAATATAAATTAGTTCGAAATTTTTCAAAAAGGCTGTGAATAAATGAATAATATGCAATTCCGTCAATCTAGATGTTTTACAAATAAAAATACAAGTTTTTAAATCTTAAAAAAATCATCGTGTAAATGTCCTCATGGTTGTAACTTCTGGCTCAAATTAAAAACATGCACTTCACAGTTCGATATTTGAGCTCGGTATTCCACTAATGGGTTAACAAAAAATAAAAAACACCAACACAAACTACATCACAAAAAAAAAACATGATTAGTCATCCATGAGATACAAGTTTAAATAAGAGTAGAGTAAATATTGTACTTACAACGACCGAGTGTGTGTAGCAATGCTACGCAGCCTGCTTCATTCAATATTAGTTTAACTTGAAGTTTAAATAAAACAGCAACAAATTGTGGCATTGCACAATTTACCAATGTAGGTAAATTATTACAAATAACTTGTTTTTTTTTTCGTTAATTCCTGCAGTCTTGGCCATATTAAATCTTTTTTGTTTTAATAAAATAAATAATTATGTTTGAAATTATCTTATTAACCACTAGCCAAAGAATCTAATAACAAAAAACAATTGTTTACATTTGCGCTCCGCTCCGTCTTTGAAAAATGCAAAACAATTTATTAAAAAATATATATTTAATTATGAGATGGCGTCACAATTTCCTATCGAATCCTATAGAATCACAATAGCTAACTTAGTTTGTATTAGCTAATAAGTGAGAACATACTGGTAGGTATAAAGTGAATTAAATATTAATCAAATGAAATTGTTATTGAAACTAAAAATAATTTAAACAAATTATTAAACAACAACTTTGAATCGGTTCAATATATTTTGTTATTAAAAACATTTTATTATTATTTATTATTGCTGGTCGCTTAGACAAAAGAACAAGAAAAACCTGTTGGCGTTGGTGTTATTTCTATGACCTCCACTTTATCTAAATATGGCCTGTAAAGTTAATATGAAAACGTACTACAATTGTTAAGAGTGTTAGTGGTTAATGAAATGATTTCAATACAAAAAAAAAAAAAAAAAATAGTTTCCATACACTTTGAAAAAGCGACACATAACAGTCACTATTCTAAATGCGGTGTGTGCGCAAGAAAAAAAAATAAATTTATTGTATCTGTAAATTAAAGTTCTGAAGCTATTTTTAGTGCAACATTTAAAGTGATTTGCTTACAACTGTTGAATATGTGTAGTTAACATACAATAACAATAACGAAAAAATTTTCCTTACAATATAAAACAAAAAAAAAAAAAATAATTATTTCTAAAAAAATAGGGTTGGCTAATGTTAGAACGTCATTTATTAATTGTGTTTTGTCCACTTTATCGTCATTACGAAAACAACAAAATATAACAAAGAACAATAACAAACATATATCATCATTATATAAATCATCATTAGCATTATGACACGCCTTACAGAAGAAATGGTTATAGCTAGATCCAAACAATCGGATCTGAGCTCTATTAAAAAACTAAATTGTTGGTAAGTTTGTCTTTTATGTTAAAAGTTTTTGTTCTATTGTTGTCATTGATTTTTGTTTTTTTATTTTGTTTTTTAAAAAATCTACATATGAATATTTTTTTATCGTGTAATTTGAATCTACTTTCATTATACAAAAAGCCTTTTTTTGTTAGTTTATTTAATTTTCATTTTAATGTGCTGTAACGATGTTAATAATGATCTTGTCCATAGTCCATTATTCCCAGTGCAACATGTAACGCTTCGTTGCATATTATCTCTATAGATTGTATAAATATCTTTACTCAAGCTGTGATATTTGTGCAGTGGGTGACAAATAAAATCATAGTTAAACATATCTCTTTTATTTCTTGATTAAAAAACATATCATTTTTATTTGTTAAAAAAACATCAATTAAAATTGTTTTTATACTTCTTATTACTCCTCCTTGCTGCATATAGGGATGCCAATCGGAATTGATTTTTTGAAATTCCGAAATCTCAAAAAATGTCCAGGACTTTTGTTCTTTCTACTTCATTTTTAGTGGAACATATTTTTGTCTGGAAAAATAACTTTAATAATTTTAATGACAGTTTAGTGTTGTAAAAACCATTCGATTTAAAATGTTAGAAATTTAATAACAAAAAGTAAAAACAGTGAATTTTCTAGAATAACAGGCATAAAATTAATTTCTTTTAAGTTTTCTTTGCCAGTATCGCATTTGTATAACTTAAGTGAGAAATCACTCACATGAAAATATCATTTAAAAGGACGTGTAAGAGTTCTTCATAAAATTTTTATTGCATTATAAATATAAAAAAAAAAATAGAATATCTTGTATAGCTCACTCAATATAAAACACGACGACTATAATAATATTTTTTTTTGTGAGAAATTTCTCACTTAAGTTAAAAACGAAGCACACATTTCTTTAAGTGTGCTCACAATTCAATTTGACTTTTTGTATATATTTTTTTTAATATTTTTTGACACTGTTGCTTGTAACTTAGAACTTTTTATGGCAATGGCCACCTGTGTATAACAATATTTTGTTTTCTAGCCGCCATTTCATCAAAGAAAACAAGTAAAAAAAAAAGTTAAGAATGATATTCAGATAGTTTTTAGAAAACTTCTTTCTTTATAATCCATAAATAATTATATTTTTATTGTTAAATTAGCATCTAAAAAATTCTTGAAGAGTACTTTATTTATATATGCCGAATTTTATATACCATTCACCATGTATGTAAATCTAGTTTATCGGAGTAGCTCCTTTTAAAAAAAGGTGATAGAGTATTAAAAAATATGAAAAAAAATAACTACTATATAAAAATGTCACTGGCTCCTAATGGGTTAAGCATTTAAAATTAGCATTTTCTGAAAGATCTCTTCAAAAGCTTTTAAATGATACCCATATTGATGCCTTATAAAAATGGTGCAAAATCGTACTTTTATGTGAAAATTTCAGAGGCTCATAATTCTGAAAATATGGGCGAGCGCCAGTTTTTTTACTTGATGTTTTTCTTTATTATTTTTTTTAATCCTCTTTTTCTTCACATGAAATTTTTTTGATTGGAGTTGCTTCATTGTCCCCAATGATGTAAAAAAATTAAAGACGAGCGTGGTGTTTTGCCCGCTGCCTTGAAGGATATAGACCGATCTAGCTGATTTTCAATAGCAAAATTTTCGATATACATATGTCTGATCGATTGGCTTATTTGTAATTTCTATAGTTTATCTGGTGCCTTCGCAAAGTTGATTTCAACCCGAGCACGGACGAACAGACGGATATCGCTCAATTGCCTTCGCTATGCATAAGAACTCAGAATATAAATAAAATAAATATTGTAGAAATTACAAACTCAATATCAATCTTAGGTATACTCTTTTTCTATCTGTAGGGTTAAAAATGGAAACTAAATCCAATTTTAAGCAGGAAAAATTTCCCAAATTAAACTGGATAATTTTTACTGATTTGGTCTATATTTCAGGGTGCCACTTTAAAAATTAATATTTTGTTCTTTAGCTATTTCAAAGAAAGTTTTTCTGATGGCATGTCATAGTGTCCAAGAACAAAGTGTCAAAGAAAATAGTTAGGGATGTAACGATACGCCATTTCACCGATCCGATACCGGTACTCAAAAATAAAAATCGCCGATACCGATTCCGATACCGATACGCATATTAAAATTGAACTCAAATAAAAATTAACAAAACTCAAGTAGAGTAATTCTTTTATTATACAAAATACCAGTGTTTATTAATGAGCCATTCAAATCATCAAAATTTTGTAATACATTTCAGTTTCTATAATTCAAATTTTTAAACTAAAAAATGTCTGCAATAATTATGATTTTACAAAATAAACGATGGCATTCAGTTAAGGTTGGCTCAAGATTTAAAATTATTAATAAGATTTTAAAGACAACGAATTGAAGTTGAGATCATGTTAAAATTAAATTAAAATTATAAAAACAACATTGCAAAAGATTAATATTTAAAATTGATATTAATAAGATTTTTGTTTAAAAAAAAAATTGTTCTCAAATTTTGCGGAGATAGACGATTTCTCAAGTCCATTTGAAGCAGACCTGCAGTGGAAAGTAGTCTCTCAGATGCGACAGAAATCATTTGAATTTTATGTTCCGCTTTTAATATGTTATTTCTCATAGTTGTCATGAGTTTAAAATTGAATATTTTGTTCAAAAAAGTCTAAAGAAAAATATAAGAAGTATTGGCGTATCGACAGTAAAATATCGCCGATATCGATATATCGGAAAACCAGAAGTATCGCCGATATATCGGTATCGGTTGTATCCCTAGTAATAATGTCTATTGATTTAATGTCGCACTCATGTTGCAAAACGTCATAATGTCCATGGACACTTTGTCGTTTTTAGTATGGACATAGTGTCATTTATGAGAGTGTCAGATTGTCCACACTTAAAACACCGATTTCGTTTAGCAAAGATTTTTTGCATAGACAACCTTCGGCCGAGCGCAAGTGTTTTCTCCTAACACCGGCTTCGCTTACCAACTATTTCCTACAAACCAGTTTATAAAAACGTTACATATTTTTTTACATAGAGCATCACAAAATACATCCATAGCATTATGTCTCATCGTAGTGTGACTTTTTGTATTATGACATGCCACCGCTTTGTTTTAAGAGTAAGAGTAGAAAAATCCTGGGAATTATCAATCGCAAAAATTCCAGGTATGGCATCCGTAATTAAAATAATTAATTTAGCTAAAAAACTCAATGAAATAAAACTAGTTTTAAAAACTTTTATATACAAAAGTGCAAAGTGCTTAAAGAAAGTATAGAATTATATTTAAAAGCAGTCAAAGTAGATTGAATTTTATTTTTAAAATTAAATTTATTGAGAGAAAAAAGTTTTTTTTTTTTTTTTATTTGTAAAGGAGGAATGGGTTGAAGGAAGATATTATGCATTTTTCATTTTTTTTAACAAATTAACAACACATACTTTTCCAATTTGAATCACAAACTATTTCATATTTTTCAAATATTGATATTTGAGTACTCATATAAAGTATACTGTCCTATTGATAGGGTATTTTAAATAGAGTTTTCCAAAATTTTAAGTTGCATATTATATGAACAAATTTTTCCTTAAACTGTTAACTATTTAAAGCCATTGAACTTTGTTAACTATTTGAAGATGTAATAAAAGGGAATAAGTTATCACGTTAATGAAAAAAACAAATATGTTTATTATGATTTAGATATTGCCTTTTACCTCTTTCTTTTTTTAACATTCTGTAATCTTTCGGCAATAAAATAAGTTTTTAACAAAACATATCAGATCCGTTCTCTTTAATAATTATGGCAACCGAAAATAGCTATTGCGTTAAACAAATTCGGTTTATATAAGAAAGAGTATTTTACTATTTTAACTATAATAACTTTTAACGAATACATAAGATTGCTTTATACCTTTCTTTCGAGTTTTCTTTTATTGTATATAAATTATTTTATTTCGTTTTGAATATGAATTTTTTGAAGCAAACATTTTTACGGTTGACTGACAAGCACTTTGCCACTTAAACTCACTTTTCCAAGCATAAAAATATGAAAATAAAAACTGCTGCTTAAGTAAAAGAAAACTGAAAGCAAAATAAAAAAAGTTAAATAATTTTAAATATTATTCAATATTATGTTATTTATTATTACCAATATAAATTTAATGACCTCTTATTATATAATTAAATGTGTGTAATATTATAAACAAAAAGATAACACTAACAATGGTGTTACATTCTCTTAAAAACTTGTTTAAAGATCAAACATCAAAACGAAGACTCAAAAAATTATTTAATTCGAAAAAAAATTAAGCTGCAAAGTAAGAAACCTATTTAATTTATATTTAAAAAGTAAATAGAAAAACATAAAACTAAACAACATTGGGATTATGTTTCATAGCAGGCACTTTTATTTTTTCGTTCAATAAAATAGTTCAGCCTTTTTTCTAACCTTGAAAGTAGTTGGTTGTCACAAAAACAAAAAATGCCATTAAAAAAATGTCACTAAAAACTGTCTCTAAAAAATATCGCTTTAAAATCTAAGTCAATTTGTTCAAACAACTAAAATCTTTAAGTATTACCTCCCATTAAAAAAAAAAAATCGGCTAAAAAGGCCTCGTGAAAAAAGCATTACATTCGAAGGTTTTTGCTATTGGGATTAAATAATAAAATCGTCATAGATGTGTTTTCCAATAAAATTACAACTAAATAATTTCGTTAATATAAAGTATTTTAAATACTTAAGAAAATTTTTTTAATTTAAATTAAAAAAAAATTGACGTAACAATTTTTTAGAGCGTAAAAAATTTTCTTTAATAAATTATTGGACAATATTCCTTTTACAGCTTAAAATATTAATTTTTGCAAACAAAAAAACGACTTCCAAGCAGATTTTAGCCGTCTATTCATAGCAATTTAAAAGTTTGCAACACTCATTAAATACATTTACTATTGGGACACCCTTTAATTTTCAAAACCAAATTTGATACTTGTTGTAGTTGATTTAGCAATACAGTTTCTTTGTAAATTTGAACCGTCTGTTTACAACTGTTTTGCCACATACATAAAATTGCATCAACTATCGGGACACCCTTTATTATCCAATTCTAAACTTAATGCTTGCTGTTGTAGTGGCGAACTTAGTAATACAGGTTGATATTAAATAACACCCGTCTGTCTATATTAGACATTCTGTCTAATTTTCAAGTGTTTGCATATAACGGTTCAAAAGATAGGGCCATGTAGATCAAATTACATCAATTATGGGAAAGCCTTTTAATTTCTAAATTCAAATCTTATACTTGTTGTTATAGCGTACATAACATAACAGGTTCCTTGTTAATTTCAACAACGCTTCAAAAGTTTGATCACATACATCAGATTATATCAAATATTAGCACACCCTTTAATTTTCAAATCAAAATTTTATACTTGGTTTTACAGCGGACTTAGCACTACAGGTACATTGTAAATTTCAACTGTCTGTCTACAACTGTTCAAAAGTATGAACTATTGGGGCACCCTTTAATGTATAAATTTAAAAATTTATACTTGTTATACCTTTAAAGGATCGACCCATATAGGTCAATTTACGTTACCTACTTTTATAAAAAAAAGCAACATTCAGTCGAATTGATAACCTCCTCCTTTTTTTTAAGTCGGCTAAAATGCGTGGAAATATTTAAAGTTTGTTACTTAAAATAATACCGAAATATATAGGATGTCGAATAGAAATTCGTTTTTAAATTTAAACGTAAAGATTATTTATGTGGCGTTATATACCCCACAGATAGCGACTTTTTCTAACAACAGAATTTTTTCTGATAGAAAATCTTTGTCACATTTATCTTCTTATTTCACTTTTTAAAGTTGATGCTGGGAGGCACAGCGTTCATTTGCCAAAATAAGAGGAACCCCATTTTATATTCTTTGTTTGTTTTAATTTATGCTAAAACATTTTCCTTCAAGAAAAATAGATAAAATAGAACATTTTAAGCTTGAAATTCAAATGGAAATTAAAATATTTTTTTTGCTGTAAAATTTTATGGAAACAGCTGTTAAAATTAAAAAAAAAAAAATTAAAAAAAGGGAAAAATTAAGCGCTTTTCCATTGCACAGAAAGGTTAAAATGCGATGGAGGCAAGAATATTTTTCAGTTAAATTAAACCACGGGAATATTAAATGAATTAATTAAAAAAAGTAGATAAAGAGAATAAAATAATTGTTGATTACTCGTATTGCAGTTTTTTGTTTAAACTTTGATTTTTGTCTTCATTGTTTAGACAAAAATCTTTGGTTTATATAAAACATTTGTGAGAAGTTTCCTGAAGAGCTAAGTGAGCAGTAGCGAATTGGCTATCGAGAGGTGTTTTCATTCTCAATAATCAATATTGGTGATTTGTTAATTTAATCGGGATAAAAAATAGCACGATTTTTTAAATTAAAGAATGTTTTTCTTTTAATTTTTTTTTTAACAAAAATTAAATGAGTTTTGTCGAAAAAAAAAAATGGTGAGGTAAAGGATTTATTAAATGCATCACTGTGCTGTGCTGCATGCGATGTGTTGAGTATTTGAGTCTGCAAAAGTCAGATGTTCTAAAACGCACAAATTAAAATCTCTTTTAGACGAAAAATATTTTGATTCTAAATATGGAGAATTATAGAAGGATACCTCGCAATCAAATCCCATTAAATCTGATCTTGCCACCTTTTGTCGTTTCCATAAAAATGGCCTCATCTCTCAGAAAAACTCAAATCAAAAAAATTTTAAAATGCCCAAAAACCCGTTCCAACTTGCGCTGTTAAAAATCTTAATATGGAGAATTATAGAGGGATACCTCGCAAACAAATCCCATTCATTTTGATTTTGCCATCTTTTGTTGTTTCCATAAAAATTGCCTCATCCTTTAGAGAAACTCAAATTTTCAAATTTCCAACTCGCGCTGTTAAAAAATCCAAGTATGGAAAATTATAGAGGGACACCTCGCAAACATATCCCATTCATTTTGATTTTGCCATCTTTTGTCGTTTCCATAAAAATGGCCTCATTCCTTAGAGAAACTCAAATTTTAAAATGGTTAAATGCCCAAAAACCCGTTTCAATTCGCGCTGTTAAAAATTTAAAATATGGAGAACTATGAAGGGATACCTCGCACACAAATCCCATTCATTTTGGTTTTGCTTTCTTTTGGCGTTTCCATGAAAATTACAGTTAAGATGCATAAACTAAATTTGTATTCCCTTGACAGAGCTATGGTGGATTTTTACAGAGCTCTGTTAAATAAAAAGGTTTGTAGCAAAGCTAAAAATTTTAAAATTTATCTTCACACACATTTAATTTAAAAGTCACCTGGGAAAGCAAATTTGTTTTCGAAAAATCAGTGATGCCAACTAAACCGTTTTTGCGTTATTTAAAGCTTTTTTAGTTTTCTTGCCCTTTAAAAAGTTGGCATCGCTAATTTAATGAGTTACTGTGGTATCTTGAAAAATTTTAAAACTAAAAGCCAGAAATAGAATCTCTCATGCTCTGAAAAACTCATTTCGCTTAAAATGATGGATTACAATATGAAATTACAAAATATGTAATGGAATTGATGGAAATCTGATAGCCTTAAACCGCTAATATATACTAAGACAAACTGATGCAACTTGTTAAAATTAAAAATTAAGGCGAAAATCTTAAAAAAAAACTGCTTAAATAAGCTTAGCATTTTGCGATGGAAAGCGCTCTATTGTCAGAACAGGGTTAGTTAATTTTCGTTAATATTAAAAAACACACCTCGTATGTATAATTTCAAATCGTCCGATTTTATTCTATTTTACACTATTGTATGTTAAATAAAAATAGCGTGTGTGTAATTTTATTGTAATTAATTTTGTTTTGTTTTATTTGTTTGCTATTTTCAGGGGAAGTGATCTCAGTGATGTTTCTATCATAAAACGAATGCGTGGCGTTGAAGTGTTGGCGTTAAGGTAAGAATTATGTAAAGTTAATTGTATAGTGAAGTTCAATTTTTCTAAAGTTCAGATAGACCATAACAACAAAAAATATATAAATCATGCTCTACGTTGATGTTAATCTTTTACAATAAATTTTTTAATTAAATTAATTTAATAATGCTAAACTACAAATACATGAATAACGTTTAATAAACCAAATGAGAATTTTTGAATATTTGGTGAATTTTAAAAATACTTGCAGATAAATTTCTTTTAATATTTATCAATAATGATTTATTATTTATTTATGTATTTGTTTTTCATTTTTAATAGCTAAAAACAAACACAAAACAGTTAAATGCTTAAATTGCACACCTGTTACAAGTTAACATACATATGAGCCATTCCGTGTAAAATCATTTAATCAGTAAAGTTGATATAATTCATTTTCTGATTAAACTTTGGAAAAATGTTTCTTAGAGTCCCGAAGACAAAAATTTACTCTGGTGTAATTTTCGCATTTAGCATTTGCTTTTCATTTATAATATTAATATTTTCGAGGTTACTGTTCAATGTTTTTTTTTTGTAATAAACACCCCATTAAAATGACAATGGAAAGCTCAGCAGATTCTATAAAAGAAAATTTCAATTTGTATAACTCACGATCAGTAATGATTTTTTTTTTTTGGTGTTTAAATGTGGAATAACTTGTATGAATCTAAATATAAATGATCACAAAATTCTATAAACAGATCCACTACAGACATATGTAAAGTGGCTCTAGAATCTCCTACAAAGCTGATGTCATTTAAATAAAGTAAAATAAAGCACACAAATTTATTAGCAAATAAATTATAAACAAACAAATTATAAGCGTAGGATTTGCCTCCAAATATGGCGAAAAAGAAAAACTTGGCAAAACAACTTTTAGGTTAAAATTAAAACATACAAAGATTTTTAATTATAAAACAATATATTTTTATAGCCAAGGTCGTTATGAATCATTTGTTTTATAAAACTCTTTCCTTATATATTTTTTCTAATTTCTTCTCTAATTGTGTGTATGTATTTCTGTTTATTGGAATGTTAATATTTGTTTCTTTATGACAATAAATAATCATTATTAAAACATCACAACAACACAACAACATGTCATTGAACTTGTTTTCATAATGAAGTTATTTGCTGTATTTGTGAAGACATAAAACTTTACAAAATCCAGTTAAATAAAAAAAGGAATAAAAAAAATAAATTAATTAAAAGGAAGCCGTTTCAATAATTTCTTTCTTTTTCCGCATTCTTTTTACAAAGTTTTCTTTATATCAATTGAGCATTTTTACATAAAAGTTTTCTTGACAAACTTTTCATTCATATTAAAGCCGTTTAAGGTTAAATAAACAAATTTAATTTTTTTTTTTCAATAGTCGCTTTAAAAATGCCCACACCCTGATGTTTATTTTAAATATATATTTAAATTTAAAATAAAAACTTTAAAATATTTAAAACAATCAAGTTAATTTGTTTTTTTTCGGTAACATAATCATTTTTTAGATGAATTTAAAAAATACCAAACTTCTATATAAGAAAATGAATTTAAATTCGTTGGTAACGCCTTAAGAGAAAATGGACTAATTTGGCTTTATTTGTTTTAGATATTCCCTACGATCCTAACATTTATTATTGTCGTTATTTCTTTATGAAAGCTGAGGTCTTTTAAATTTTGCCAAAGAGTTTGTTAATTTCTATGCAAAGTAAATATTAACGTGTGTGAAGTTAAATTTTAAAATTTATAACTGTAGCCACATGCTGTTACGATAACAGAGCTATGTTAATCACTTAACATAACCAATGTTATAATATTAAAAATTTAATGTAAGAGTTTCCGGACGATATTTTAATATATTTTAAAGCGGATAGAAAAAAAAACTATTGTGAAACACTTCTTGCAGTATCTTTATTAAACTCCAATAGTAAAATTTATAAACATTTTGTTTTTTAAGAAATTATAGAGGTTTTTCCACAAAAATCACTTTTGAAATTTGAAAAAGGATTTTGGTCTTTAAATATGATTTAAAACTGACTTTTAATTGAGATTAACTATTTCATTAAAAAAGAAGCAAATAACTTTATAATTAAATAAATGATCGAATCAAATATACATTTAATTAAAAAGACAGAAACAAATTTTCTAATTAAATACATGATGGAATCAATTAAAAACATAATTGATTTTTAATTTGAATTCAAAACAATATTTTATTTTTTTCACAAATATTATTTTCGTAAAAATATTTTCGTCTTTAGCTGCGATATGTATTACACATTCAAACCAACGAAACTATTTTCTTTATCAATAAAATTTAATATTAAGTTTCTTTCGAACCGAACTATCAAAATTAATTATTTAAGTTTCTCATATCAATTAAATAAATGTCTTCAATTATTGTTTAATAAGAAATTGACAAGTCTCATATACAATAGTAGACTTATGCAGCCCAATTATGTAAAAGTAGGGAGACTTAACCAAAACATAAATTTTTAAAATTAGATCACTAGGTATCATCTCATCATGCTGAAAAAAAACATATTTTTTTATTTGTTTTATTTGAACACTTTTGATTGTTTGTCTATTTTACTTATGAAGGGTAGACAAGCAGGCAGGCAGACAGACAGACAGAAATATGTATTTTTATTTATTTTTACAAGGTTGTTTATTTGACTTTGCCGTCTTTTCTTACTTGTAATCGTTTAATGGAAACTCCATACTGCAACAGATTTGTATTGAAGTAGGCACACATGAGGGAGTGATAACTCATCAGGGTTGAATATTTGAAACTAAAGTCTTTTATACATTACTCTATGCATTCAATTGCGTTGTGTGTGTATTTAAAAAAAAAAAGGATACATGGTGTAGGAACTAACAGTGGAATACTACAGTAAAAAAATTTTAAAAGGGATTGTATAATTTTTAAAAATTGTCTGTTTTAGTTTAACGAAATTATTAATCGTCGTATCAATTAAACTATTTGTAATTTTTTGCTTTGACTTTTGCTCATCTTTCTGGCAATGTATGAACTACAAGTCAAAAGAGCTGATAAAAATTTTAGCAAACTCCAAAAGGTTTTTCAGCATCGATCCACAAAAATGATAGCTAGACTGGACAAGGTTTAAACTATACTGCAGGTTATTTTAATTTCTTTCGGTCGAGCAGCATGAAAAGTTACAGCTCGAATCTGTTAGTATAATCTGTATATATTTCCTTTAAATTAAATATCAACACCGTCTTTTATAGAGATTGCTTATCAGATCCCATGTATTGTATTATTTTTATTTGAGTTAAATAAGTGCAACAATAATAATACCAGAAGTAATTTGTATCAAAAGAAATGCACAAAGTAAGAAATTGTATTTTCTCAAATGAGATATTCAAGTTTATATATGAGCCGTTTATATTGAAAGTGACATAAGTCACTTTGCTTTTAAACAGATACACATATTCACAAAACTGTGCTTTAAAAGTTTTAAAAGTATCAAAGCTAAATTTCGAAAAGACTTACTTCTTATCTAAGTATGTCTATTTTTTCCTAATAAAAACATCGGTAAATATAGAGTCATAACATATAAAAATTAACATATATTTTTTTTTGAAAAGTGACTTATGCCACTTTCAAAATAAACGGCTCATATATTACAGGGGTTAAAAAATAAATTTGTTTCATATAAACTTTGTACCACTGTGTTTAAAAACAACTCATATCTTCATATCGTCACCTTAAATGAGAGAGTACGTAACATCATTTCTCATAAGTTTCCAGGAGAAGCAAAAAATGATATAGAATAGAAAATTCTTTAGATATTAAAACAATGTTTTTTAAATCTGAATTAATATACAACTAGAAATGTTATTTGGAAAAAATCTGATTTTAGAATCTATATGAAACAAATTTTGTTTAAACAAAAAATTAATTTTTAATTTAAATAGAAACATAGTCAGTTTTTATGAGAAATAAAATCTTAAGGCTTAAGTTCACGTATATTTTAAATTCTTTATTATTGTGTGTAACCAAAAAAAAAAGCAGAAAGTATTAGCCACTGACAGAATGTAATGCAGTAGTTTCTGAATCGCTACATCGGTCATCAGCGTTCATTGCATCATCTCCGTTGTAAATATCATCTATACATATAATAAAACTGTAGCGGCAACATTTCTGTACATGAAATATTTTTGGAAAATTTTGGTGTTGGTGTAAATATTAGTCGATATGGAATACAAACGACATATTTTTGGAAATCTTACCTGTCTGTGTTTACATCACGTAAAAACTGTTAAATGGATTTAAGTATAATTTGGCTGGGAGGTCCCTTAGAAACTTGGTTTACATATAGAATATTTTTTATTCGTAAAAATACGTGATTCCGTAAAGAAAATAGAGAAACAATTGTGAACGCACCCAATTGGTACTAAAACAGTTGACAGCACATTTTTTCTCGGTGAAACATTTTTTAACACTGTTACAGAACTCTACAGTAAATACTTAAAAACGAAATTTTTGTAAATTTGAATTTAAAAAAAAATTAGAAGAAATGGCACGCAGACGAAGTCGTAGGCACTGCTAGACTATTTTAAATTAGAAATGAAGAACATTTTAGTTGGGTAGAAAAAAAAATGCTGATGAAGGATGTAGTAATGCAGAGTATGCTGCCTTACATTCTAAAGATACGGTTAGATTAGTCAAATATTTGACCAAAAAGACGCGACCACTAAATTATGGAAGCAAAAATTCTATCTTTCTTAAATACCTATTAGGATATACAAGATCCTACTTTATATAAAAGGTAAGATATCACAAGTATTCACCCCTATTCTGCGTTTCGATTCGAATCGAAATTTTCTCCGTCTGACAACTTTGGTATTCTGCGTTTCGATTCCGCTGAGTTTCTTTCGATTGTATGTATTCTGCATTACGATCGGAGCTCCGTTTTTCTCAGTTGTTTTTTTGTTAACGGAGGAGTTTTCCTTATTTGTGTTTTTTAGTTAAAAAAAAATAAAAATGAGATAAAATGTTCAGAAACGGTTTAAAAAACCCTTAAAATGATTTCTAACTAATTTATTTAATTTAATTAAATTTCTTTTGTTTTAAATTGTTAATTTTTGTACTTGAATCTGATGTGTTTTTTATGTATTACCGGTCAAAAACAACAACACCAGAGCAGTATGAAAAACTGGCAAATTAAATGCCATCTAAAGCAGACATTACATGTGGATACCACCAGCGATCAAAGGAAAAAGTAGCAGCGTTCTGAGGGAAAGTTGCAGGAATCCTCAATGCACTAGGTCCTCCAACAAAAATGCCAGCGCTAAAAGTAGTTGCCATGAATAACTATTTTTTATTTTTATCATTTTATTTAACAATTTTTTATTGAACTTCATCAAGAAATTATTTTTAATTATGTAAACATACAACTTTTTGTATTAAATTTGACATTTGTTTATGAAAATGATAACAAACTTGCTTATTTTGCTATTTCATTTCCACATACCATGATGCTATTAATTTTGTAAACATTGTTGTCTTCCTCTTTTTCTTTCGATTCCGTTTTTCTTCAGAATACCAATTTACGATCGCAACGGAACTGAATGCAGAGACTTAATCGAAACGTAGAATAGGGGTGATTATATTGTTAACTGTCATTCATAATAATGCGTGTCAAAAAAGATTGAATAAATATTTGTAAAAATGGAGGTTACGTTCTTTTAGTCAAATATTTGACTAATCTGACCATACCTATATTGTTGAAATTTAAAAAAAATGAAGAGTAAAATAAAGAGATGTCATTAGGAGGAATCGTAAGGTTAAATGGTTATACGCGTGGTAATGCGTAATAAAGAGCATACACTCGTCTTAACAATTTTGAACTAATTTTTTCTTCTGCTTTCTTTTCTGTGGATATCACAACTTTTCTGTGATATGTAGGTGTAACAAATATTATTTCTTGGCTTAAATGTTGAAAATTTGGAATACTTATGGCATAGATGCCTTGTCGTCCCTTATGCGATTAATACTTCTGGGGATAATATCTATACACATTTGCCTGTAATTTAAGATCCGATTAAGAATACAATTTGTTCACTTATGTTGGAAATGGTGTTCTTGTTTCGCCACGTCTTTTAATATTTTTTTTAATAATCTAATTTATACGGCATTTACACTATGAAAATTTTCATGAAACTAGCATAAAATTTTTGTGCTACTTAAGTCGGCTTTTTAATAAAAAAAAAAGAAAAGCAACACAACACAATACTTTTACTTGTACCAACAAATCTTGAGTATGGCACGTTATTTTGCTAAAAAAAAAAACGTGCAATAAATAATATTAAGTTTTATAATTTAGTTATTTTTGATAGGAGAAGTTTAAAATTTTCAAACACGTAATATGAAGTACTAAAACGTAAGAAAAAAATCGAATATTCTGATGATAGCTATCCACGTTGTTTTGCATTTAAGGTAACGATATACTACATTTTTATAAAGTATTTACACACATGTTTATCTGCACGTGCGTTTGTATGTATATCGCACATTTTGTTTTGAAAACTTGTTGATTTCAAAGCACTTGAATTCTTTTAAAAGTATTTTGAGTTTCTTAAATGGTTGTGCTTTGTCTTATCTGAATTAATTGAATGTGTTAAATGACAATATTCTTAAGATTTATCTCTTCGCCAGTAAACACGTAAGAATATAAATAAAAATATATTTTTTTTTTAGATTTTGAAAAGCAATTCTTTTTCTTAATTTTAAAATATAAAAAGTATGTGCTCATTTGGTTTATCAATTTTTTGTTCAAAATTTTTCGAAATAAAAAGAAAAATTTTTTTATTTTTTTAACATCGAACGTGGCTCAATTTAGTTATTAATTGTGATTAATTTCAAAGAGAACGGTAAAAGTATAATGATACTAACAGAATGAAATGTATCTTCTGGATCGCAACAACCTTAAAAAATTATGGTTTTTTTTTGATAATATATTTTTCAAAGTTTTATTTCTCCGCTAAAGTCATAACAAATAATTACAGAGCCACCAAGAGCTATAGTTTACTATCACATTTTATAGGATATTTTTATAGCTAACCTCAGTAACCTTTGGTTAGCAAATACAGCAACATTTTCCCTCTTTATTTATTAAATGAGTTAAAATATATTCAATGATCCCTTCGGATTTTATCTGGTTTTTAAATATTTAATTTAAAGTTCGTTATTAAACCCAATTAAAAAAAGGCTGTGAAGATAGCTCCATCAGTTTGACAATCCTGTTATAGTTTACATACCTCTCACTCAAAAAATGTTAAGTTCACAGAATTGAATTATTTTAACATTTTCTTGTGAAAATTAAAAAATTTATATAAAAAGTGTAAAAATTTATTAAAAACTTAATTTTACTTATTTATAGCAAAACATACAAAGTCAAAATATAACAATTTCTAAAATCAGGTCGAAAAACTCAGGCTTTTTTCTTTCTTAATACAGGCATTTATCATATGCCCAATAATAGGTCGAAAACGAAAAGATGCGGCTTAGCGGACTACAGGGAGCGAAAGCTAAGGAATTGTAGATTTCTGAATTGTATAGGTTATATTCAGAATTTGTATAGGTTTTTAGTAATAGAATTAAGAAAAATGTGAAAATACGCATTTCTCTATATGGACATTTTTTTAATTCCCAATAATGGGCCAAAACTGAAAAGGTGCGGCTTTGCGGATTACAAGGGGCGAAAATCATGGCACTGTAGATTTCGGAACTGTATAGATTATGTTCAGAATTCGTAGAAGAGTTCTATTTTCTCTTTCTCGAGCAAGTCTTTAGTCGCGAATCTCTCTTATTTAACCAGCGAACACACATTTTTAATTGTTTTTTTTTTTGAGTGATACATTACTATGTGTGTGAAGATAAATATGTCAAGTTAAATACGTTTTTTAAAAAATGTAGCATGCGATAAAAATTCCCCCCTTAAATACAGTACAAATTGTATGGTAAACTCAGTGTTTTTTTTAACAAAAAAGATTACAGCGAAAAACACTCTGATCTCGGCGAATCAAATCTTTTGGGAAATCAAAGGCACATATAGAGCTATTAAACTGTAATCACAGTTTATTCAAATTATATTTGAGAATTTTTTTATAAGACGCGGAAAGTTGACTTAGTGCAATTTTCTCATTAACTGTGTTCAGAGTTTAATAGCTTTATATGTGCCCTTGATTTCCCAATAGATTTGATTCGCCGAGATCGAAGGGTTTTGGCCAGAGTAACAAAATCCCTCAGAACTCATTGTATATGAGAAAATTGCACTAAGTCAATTTTCCGCGTCTTATAAAAAATTCTTAAATTCAATTTGAATAAACTGTGATTACAGTTTAATAGCTCTATATGTGCCCTTGATTTCCCAAAAGATTTGATTCGCCGAGATCGAAGGGTTTTTCGCTGTAATCGTTTTTGTTTAAAAAAACACTAAATTTACCATACAATTTGTACTGTATGTGAAGGGGAAAATTTTTATCGCATGCTACATTTTAAAAAAAACGTATTTAACCTGACGTAGATATCTTCACACACATTACATTACTTCTAGTTTAGAAATTATGCGATATCTGGGAGCGGGCCACTGCTTTACATAATAAATTTTTTTTAACATTTTGCCTCGTAGCCATTTCTCGGTATTTGGAAGTTTGCCATTCTTGGATTGTAATTTAATTTGAAGATGCAGTTTCGATATATGTAATCAGAATTTCGGTTTTTTTCTGTGTAATTGTGCTTATTTTTCTAGAAATAGTACTTTTCATTTATATTATTTTATTTATAGCTCTAGAAAATTCAATGTGCTAAAACTGAAAAAAATCATTGAACTTCTTTCTTTAAAAAAAACTAAATCAAATTCATGTGTCACGATCTTTTTAGAAATTTATCACAAAAATAAACTCTATTAAAAACACAATTTCTTTTACAACCGAGAAGATTATTGACCCCAATTTATTCAGTTAAGGCTGTACACACACAATTACACAAAACTAAATTGAAAAAGACAAAGCAAAAATAAAAGATAAGAAAAAAAATTTTATTCTTTGTGTAAAATTCAATTTACAACAATACAATGGCAATTACATTAACATTGCTGATTCTCCTTCTTAGTTGATAAATTAGCAGCTTTTTTGTTTGTCTCTGTTGATCATTTTTTTTCCTTGGTTTTCCTTATTTAACGTTTATAAAAAATTTTATTTTTTTTTTTTCAAATTTCAGTGTCAATAAGATAAGTACGTTGCAACCATTTGAAGACTGCCTAAAATTACAGGAATTATATTTACGTAAAAACAATATACAGGACATTAGTGAAATTGCTTATTTGCAAAATCTTCCAAATCTCAAGTATTTATGGCTGGAAGAAAATCCATGCTGTGATCGCGCCGGAGCCAAGTAAGTTATCTGAAAGTTTAATTAAAGAAGTGAGAACGTTGATTTCAATAATTTTAATTTTTATATTGTAGTTATCGTTCAATTGTCTTGCGTGCTTTGCCAAATTTAAAAAAATTAGATAATGTTGAAGTGACGCAAGAAGAAGTCGATGAAGCTTCCCGAAGTAGTAGTGGAGGCGGTGGTGTCGCTGTTGAAGATGATTCATACGAAGATGCTTATGAAGCTCAACAACAACAACTAAAACAGCAGCAGCATCATCAGCAGCAGCAACAATATGAACAACAACAGCAACACAGACAACAGCAGCAACAACCACCACAACCTCAACAACAGCAACATTATCAATCACCTCAGTATCAACAGCGTCGAAGTTCCAGCCCTCAAAAAGAGGTAATTGAATAGAAATTTGCATTATTTATGTATTTACTTTCATATTTTTTTGATTGTTATGAATTTTTATTATTTCAATTTTCAAGTTTTAAATAAGTTTTGCCAAATCACAACCTATTGTAAATTGAAGGTATTTTAAAGTACAATCAGATTCGTTGTAAATACGAGTTTTTAAGTTTCTGTCGTTAAACTATAAAAAATGAAAAACTTTTAACAAGAAAAAAGAAATATAGAATTCAATTTGATATGTAAATCAATTTTCAATAAAAGTTTGCAAACATATGGAAAATTATTACACATGTTGTAGTAATTGTTTACAACATGTGCGATTTAGAATACGTACATACATACAATAGGTTGTGATTTAACCAATTTATTATATTTTAAATGGGTAAGAAGGGTAGGTATAGTGTAAAGTTGTTGAGGTTTTTTTTTCTGTTCTTATAAATAAATAACTCCTCTTTAAAAATAAAAAAACAGGTGAATGTATTTAACAAATTCAGATTTAACAATTTACGTTTATGGTTTTGGTAAAAAAAAATTTAAAACAATAACATCATCGTTTATATTTGTAGTTGCTTTTGTTAGTAAAAATTAAAAATTTTATTTGTTAAAGAAGAAAAAAATGTTAAAATTAATAAAAGCCATTTGTATAATAATGAAACTGTTACATTAAAAATATATTTTAACAAATGAGATCGCTATATTCGACTATGCCGAATGTTATATACCCTTCAAAATATATGACAATCTAGTTTAGTGAAGTAATTTCAATAAAGAAAAACAAATATTGGAGTAACAGAGAATTAAAAAACTAAAAACTAAAGTACTAAATATATTTTACAATAAAATGTCACTTAATGGGTTAAGCATTTTTTAAAAATTATAGCATATTCTGTAAAATATCTTCTAAAGCGTTTAAATGATATCCATATTGATATCTTTAAAAATATATTGCACAATCGTACTTTTCTTTTCAGAGGCCCATAACTCGAAAAATATGATTGAGCGCCAATTTTTTCACGCGATGTTTTTTCTCATTTTTTTTTATTTGTTATCGCTTTAAAAGGGGTCCGCTATCTAACGTTTTTTTTTTTCAACTAGTGCTTATTTTGTGAATGGTAACACTTAGCTCATGTCTGATTTGACAGATAATTAGTTGTATCCTTTCGCTAAACGAATATAGTTGTGTATACGCTTGAACAACGCTGGGAAATATTGCGACATTACTTTGAAAATCATGTTGCAGAATGTGTGCGAAAATTGCTTACGAATTTTGGAAGAAGAGAAGCACCGTCAGCTTCGTATGTTCATTATCTTGTAAACAAAGTGAAAGAAACTGGCATCCTCAACAAATAACCACAGCGTGAAAAGCCAAAATCACTCGAGAATATTGCTGCTCTGGCGGAAAGTGTGTGTGAAGCGCCATCAACTTCAATTCACCGTCGTTTTCATCATTTGAACATTTCGGAGACATCATTGAGACGAATTTTGCATAAAGTCCCTGGTATGACGCCATACAAAGTTCAATTGGTTCAAAAGTTCAAGCCAATATTTGTTGTTTCGATAGAATTTACTTCATTAAACTAGATTTGTTCCAATTGATATGGAAAAATTAGAGGCAGGTTTGGTGTTTTGATAGCTGCTACAAAGGACACGGACCAATCATTCTTCAATAGCAAAATTTTCGGAATGTGTCTGATCGATTGGCGCATTTAAATTTTTTCTAGCTCTTCTAGTGCCTTGGCAAAGTTGATTTTAACACTAACACAGACGAACAGACGGACATCGCTCAATTGACTTCTGTATGCATAAGGACTCAGAATATGTATACTTTATGGGATCGGAAAAGGATAATGTAGAAATTACCAACAGAATGACAAACTTAGATAAACCATTATTCCACCTGGTTGGAGATTGTAGGCCTTGTTAAGTCATTTTTGTATTTTTAGTATAACCCCAAATTCGATACTTCATCGATAGCTTTCGATTTCGAGATTATACAAAAAAATTTAAGAGTGCAAAAACTACAAACTTAACAAAACCTACAATTTCACAATTAAATTTACGTTATTCTAGCAACAACAAAAAATATCACCAAATTTTCACCAATTATTGTAGAAATTAACTTGGAAAGCAAAAATTAATGTCGCAAATCAAAATCGGTACGGCTGATTTTTTCACCTGGGGATAATATTTCACAATATTACAAAAATGTGAACTCAGATTCATGGTTTCTAGGGATAATAAATCTTTTTTTTTTTTTGATATGATTCTCAAGTTGTTTTCGACAAACTGACACATTTGAATTTCAGGAAGAAACAAAATCATATTTTTTCTTGTTCTGTAGAATTGATTTAAATTGCGATTTTTTTTTACAAAATCCAAACTCTTAAAACATGTTTATTTTCTTTTCATTTCTTCTATAAACAATTTCGATGTTTGATTAACTGTTAAAATACTAATTTTTTCAACCTAAACAACTTTTACTAATTTTTTTTTAATTGAAACTGCTCAACGTACAAAATAAAGCGACAACAACAAACAAGTCCTGCCACAACAGAAGATAGCGCAAGCGAAGCAAATATGCCCAATGGGTCGTCTAAGGCATCAACGCCATCTCAGGTATTAATAAAATGAAAAACAAAATACATTTGCATTCGATTTTATGAGTTTTTTTTAGTTTTATATTTTTCTTCTTCTTCAAATTTCCATAATATTTCACTTTATTTTCTTTGCAAATGAAATATGAATTTAAATACCTTATGTTCGAATGATTTTTGGTTTGTTACATTTTACGTTTAATATATTATAGTTCGATAAATCAATAGTTTATTTTCTTTTTAGCAAAATATGTTTTCTTTCCGAATATAGATTTTTGTATTCCTTTGTAAAAAAATCTTCATGTGTACTCTTATACATTGATGTTTTTTTTTTTTTTGTTCTTTTTAAATATTTTTTGTTTTGAAAATTTTGTACAGTCGAATTTCATTAAAGCGCAAATAAAAATGTACAGCGTTTGGAGTTCTCTCAAACTAGTACATGTGTAAGAGAATGCATAAAAAATGTTGCAGAAGTCGTATATTGATTAAACATATGAAATGTTTCTGGCAACATGTTTTCAAAGATGTGATTTAATGCAATAGAGTATTATTTCGTGCAGAATTTTTCAAACAACTACTGGTCTACTGTCCATTTTAATAAAATTGGTAATAAAACTTAGTGGAGTTGCCAAAAAATATTTTAAGTTTCTAAATAAAAATAATAAAATTTTTTTGAAAATATAAAAAAAATTAAAAAAAAACAACAAGTTAAGTTGCTTTTGTTTATGTTTGTAACACAAAAAATTCTAAAAAAAAATAATGATAATCAAAGAATTCAATCATCTTTTCACTTAAGCCAGCTGATGGATGCTTCTGACGGTTAAATAAAGCGACTAAAAATTTTCATATTTAATTTAAATTAACAAGTCACAAAAGAAGCATTACAATACCTTTGTTTTCTGAAATGATGCAAGAGATACTTCACTCTATCTGATCTCTTTTTTATCTAGGTCTCCTTTGTCAGACCGAAAATGGAACACAACTCACATTTATGGGTCGCTGGTTCAAGACTTTTTCGAAGTTACTCAACTGCGATCCCCGGAGTGAGCAATGAAGTTTATCGGTGGCAGTACGATATCCAGCCTTCTTTACTCACTCAGGCATGAACCTAACGTGGATTTCATTTCAATTTTTATATGCTCTAATAAAATCAGGAAAGTTGCTCCTGAAAACCTTAATTTCTTGCGCAAAACACTTTTTCACTAAAAGTCCATTCCTTTGTGGTTGATTGGCACTACGCAATAAAGGAAGAATTCATTTTTTTAGTTGAGCGGGATGTAGGATAAATTAAAGGTTTTTAGTTTCACCTTTAGTGTTGTTCACAGCCAGAATCTTCAAAAACGCTACACCTTCTATCCTCCTTTCCACAACCTAATTTACTAGTTCTGTCAAAATGCACAAGTCCAATTAGTTGTCACTACTACTATCAGTGGTAATTTGCCAAAAGTAACGGCTTTTTCTGTAGCCTTGACATAATTTAAAATTATACAATTTAATTTTCAGGAAGCTTGGAAACTTTATAGGCAACTAATGAAACCGTCCTTAAGCGTAGTTGTGAGAAGTAATCACAATTAAAAACTAAATGCAACAACCTTTATAAATTTGGTTTTACAAGCGGTACAAAAACAATAGTCATAGTGTTTTTAAAATAATTAAAAAATTTCAATTGATTCATTTTTCTGCATCAAACAGCTTTCGCTTCTTCGAATTCGACTGTACTTATAATTATTTTCTGCACTAAATATTAATACCAATTTTTGGTAAATAAATTCTTTTCTTTTGTCGCACACAGGAGCAATTAAATTCACCATCGCCAAAATATAATTCAACACAAAAAGAAAATCGTCTGTCCTACACTCAATATGATGTAAGATAAATTAAATTTTAATTATAATAACTTCATTATTATAATCATTAGTATTAGAATTATGTTCATGATTGGATGCAAGGAAAGGGTGTGTATTTTCTGGTAATTAGGTCGATTTATTTAAATCAGTATTTATTTTTTGATGATTAATAAATCGAGAACTTCTTTGTTGTGCAAAGTTATTCGAATTTAATTAGGAAGCAGATGTTTATAAAGTTAAAGATAGAGAGAACCTTATCTTTTATGAAAATGCTAACACACTTCTTTAGTAATTTTATTAAGACGTTCAAGTGTACTAAGTTTTCATATATAATTTACTTTTCAATTATTCTTTAAAGTTAAATCAAAATTTTTTAAGGACTTTTATTTTTTTTATTTTATTTATGAAAACGTAATAGTTTTTGGTAGAGTGCTTTTTAACTGTCAGCTAAGGTATTTTTCAAATCTTATTTAATTTTTGAATTACCCTTTAGTAAAGCAAATAAATATTAGTTAATTTTGGTTTTTCCATTCGTTTTTTAAACATACAAATTTAATGATTTGTCATAAAAAAAATCAGTTTGTATTTTTTGTTTTTGTATTTTTACCTTTTATTTACAAAGCTTTCAATTAGAACAATTTTTCATATGTAAATAGGTCATGACACGAAATATCAGGGTGTAATTTTCTTTTTTTTTTGTACATTCGTTATTATCGTCATTAGTGTTTTAGTATTTTTATTATAATTTTATTTGAATTATTATGAATAAAGAAAAAATAATTTAAATTCGAATGAATCATTTACCGCATTTGTATATTAAATTTATTATTCCAAGAAAGCATTCTTTCACTTTATAATTTGTATTAATAAAAATATTTAAATTTTATTATATGCTGCTGTGGTTTTCTTTTCTTTTTCAATTAAAATTTTTGAGGTTTATATAAAGATTTTTTTAGTTATAAACAAGTTATAAATTTTTTCATATATTCAAATCTTTGTGGTCTAAGAATTTTTTTGTTCTCATAAAAACGAAATATCAAAATCAAATGTTTTGAAAAGTTATCAATTAAAAAAAACTATCACTGTCACTAGTTACAGAAAGCGTAGTAATAATTATTTTCTTCTATGTGAAGCTTGGTTGATCAAAAGTTCAAGTGATCGTAAATTTAAGAAATAAAATTCTCGTGTCGCGGTGTTTGTGACGAAATGGCTCGACCGATTTTAATGATATTTTGTGCGCATACCGAGTAGGTCTCTATCGGTCAACAAAAAATTCCACGCCCCCTCAGGCAGGCTAGTTTGCTGGACCGATCTTTTTGAAATTTTCACATAATATAACTAAGACTCTAGTATATTTAATGGGATAATTTTTTACCACGCCTTCTTTATCGATGCCAGTACATTTTTTAATTATGTACTGGCATTGTACACAATGTAGGCAAATAAACGTTCAAGTGATCATAAATCTAAGAAATAAAATTCTGTTTGTGATTAAACCCCTCCTCTCATTAAATGCCACGGTTTTTTTCACGCCTGCTCAGGTAGGCCAGACTGCTAGACAGATCTTTTTGAAATTTTTACATAATAAAATTAAGACTCTAGTATGATTAATAAGATGTTTATTTACCACGCCTGCTTAAAATTCCACTTTTTTCTAATTATGTGCTTGCATCGAAATAGATTTTAGTATTTTTCTTAAAATTTATAGTCCAGCCAATACAGAAAAAAACACTTAGAATCGGTAAACATATATTTTTCTTACTCCTAAATATAAAAGGTTACTCACACACATATGGTTTACGTTTTTTTTAAATTTTTTATTTTATTTTTTATTTTATTTTATTTTGACTGCTTTTAATTTCCTTCTATTTGAAAATATTAGCTTTTTTGGAATAGAAAAAAATTTAGAGAAAATTTTTTATTTACATAGAAATTTTTTTAATCTCTCGTCCACTTTTGTTAATATTTTGCAATGGTTATGATTGTAATTAAACTGTTATAATAATACTGTTATAATTAAAGTAAATGAAGTTATAATTTTTATTATTATTAATTATTTAAATTATGAATGTAATGTAAACAGACCTACGAACTTAAAGCAAAAAGGGTTTAAAAAAAAGTAAAATTCTAAGAAAAGGGCTAGTAAATTCTAAGCAAAACGCATTATTGTAACAAAACAAGAGAAAAACGTAGATTAACCTGCCCTAAAGAAGGGAAAAATAACAAAATTAGTTAAGGAAACTTTTCAGTGCATAAAATTTACTGTATATTATAATCAAATCTCTGAGAAAATTAAGGAGGAGTTGGCCAAAGCCGTAACATATCTGCTCCAGAGACCAGCTACAATTAGATGAGTAAATTAAAACCTGGCAGTACCTGCCAAATGTTTGTCTTCTTTATTGACGTCGGTATTTACTTAAGATTTTGTTACACTTTTCTTCTTTCCAAATATAAGAATTCTTTGATTACACGATCGTTTTTAAATTACTCTTCTGCGGCACTTTATTTTGTCTCTATATTTTCTATTTCTTACTTTTAATCTACTTTTTTATTTGTTTCTACTAACTCTTGTATACAAAATTGCGCTTTTACAAGCTTACAAAGCCTTTCACTCTACATCAGCGTAATACTTAGGAGAGAATCGAGCAATTCGTTGACTTGCTTAGAAAGCCACGGCTTAAACCAGAGCAGCTATCTAGACCAGAACCCTCTGTGGTTCTCGCAAGGCTTAGAACTCTTGAGCTCGTGTTTAACCAACTCAGCTGCGACTGTAAGACGCTGTTGTTTATGCTAATTTTTTTCATCTCTAACTAAGGCTTTATTGGGGCTTGCACCTTTTTTACAAGCCTCTTAACCATTGTATCTTAATATCGCGTCGGTCTTATATGTATAGGCACCTTCGACAAACTGCTGTAGAGCGGCTATGCTACAATTGTTTTCCTTTTTTTAATCGACATTCCAGGAGGTTTGTACTTCTATTTCTATATATTCTCCTTTGAAACAACTTATTTCCTGAGACTACTGAACGGCAATTATTTCTCTTTAATCTCAAGTCGCTGTTGGGAAATGAACTCACGGCTTATGAATTTCTGTTTAATAAACAAGCAGAAAATTCTACAAAGGCAATATTAACTCTGTTTCCAAATATTTAAGGCGATCTAATTAATACAGCATAGTTGATCATTTCGTATTTTTTTTCTCACTCAAGGAATCGAGGGAGTAATGTTATAAGAAGATTATAATCACCCATCATCACAATTTTTAAATTGTTTTTAATTCACTGCTATTAATAATAAACACAAACAATAAAATTAAACAACAAAATTATCTTAACAATGTCTTGTTCATATTTATTCAAATTATAAAACGCTTAACAATATTAACAAACTTACAATTAACTGGAATAAAAAACACACACACATACCATAACAGAGATCACCTGATACAGACCAGGAAAGCCCACAAAGTGGCGGTTTTAGGGTACCTATACCACCCAGTGCTTCAACGCATTCAATGAAGGTAGGTATACGAATTTATAAGGAAACTTTAATTTCGTTTGGTTTTTTTTTTGGGTTCTGAGATTTTTTCTTTTCTTCCTTGACATTTGATATTTTTTTACTATTTTTTTTTTTTAATTTTATAAAAATAAAATTTTTTATTATCAGAACGAAATATGGTTTATGTATTCCTTTCCTTTTTTTCTTCCTCTTTTTCTTTTAATATAAATATATTTTAACAAGGAATACTATCAGTCTGATCGTCCTGCTTATCCTGCCCACTACCGTCACAGTCAAACCGATTTAACAGAATGGGATGATCATCATCCACAACATCATACTAATCACAATCCTTATGGCAGTTCGGCTGCCCTCCATCATATGGGTCAAAGACGTAGTGCCGGAGCAGAAAGAACTGAACATACAGATCGTTATGCTTATAGAAATGGTAGAGAAAATGGTGAATGGGATGATGAAAAGCCTAGACCAAGGTATTTTTATTAGCTTTAATTTGAAATTTATTTGATTAAATTTTTAAAATTATTTTTGTTGTTTTAGGCGACCAGATGGCCGTTTTGCCGACTCTGCTAGTTCCGTTTCAACAGCCGTATTAAATCATTATTCCAATTATCACAGAAGACCCATAAATCGCGTAAGTATGATTACTGTAAGATTTTTAAGCTAAAAACCTTAAAACTTTACAAAAGATTCTTAAAGAAAACAAAGGACAAAAATAAAGAAAAAAAAAAAAAAAATGTTTAAGATAAGTTACAGAGAGAACAACGAAGAAAAGCTTTAGGTTGTGTGCGAACTTCGACCAACCAATTTAATATTGGTTGATTAAATGGATGATGTTTACAATGTACACAATTTAAGGTAGATAGATGCGAAGAATGCTGATAAAGAATTATGATAATATTCTGCCGGCGTCTAATTTTCTTGTTTTCTTCGGAAAAAGTAAGAGTTTTGTACGGACTCTGGAGATAATTCTGACCGTAGCTCAGTTAATATTAGTTCTAGGGTGGAAAGCAATTTTTTACAGTAACTTGAGTTACAATATTTTAAGCAAGAAATTAAACTTGAAAAATAATTGTGACATTTAAGGTAAAAAATAAAACTTGAGAAATAACTTTAATTTTTTTAAACAAAAAAAAAAATGTCGAAAATAACTTTTAAGTTTATTTTTTTAAATAAACTCAACAACGATTACGTTGGTTTACTTTTTTATCTCGTGGCATTCCCCTTCCATTATGATTTTTTGACTCAAATTTTTAAATAATTGCTGTTTGCGATCCTTGGAATATATTATTTTTAGTTAGTTATTTTAATACCCAAAGTTAAAGAAAAAAAGTCTAAAAGGGCTCATGAACCCTTTATAAAGATGGACAATTTGCAGTAGTCAGTAAAATGTACTGAATTAGTGATTAAAAATTTACTGGTAATGCAAACTATCTTTCATTATCAGTATAAATTTACTGCAGTTAATATATAATGCAGTGTGCTTATGGATCACCCTTTATACTCTTATTAGAAGTGCTACAGTTAGTCGCTGGATCTCAGCATTTAAGAAGAACTTTCTTTGTTTTACTGTCCTCAGAATTTCACCCATTAAATACACAGGGTTACCAGATGGCCTGGGTGTGCTTAATTTACAATATTTTAAGCACAACCAAAAACACAAAAGATAATTATTCAGGTATGTGATAGAATACGAGGGCTGCTCTATATATTTCTGACCTAATAGTGAAAATGCGAATATTTATAATCAAAAATGGTTTTATTGTTTTTCAAAGTATTCTCCAGCATGATTTATACACTTTTTCATGCGCTCAAACCAGTTGTCGAAGCACTTTTTCCACTCCGATTGAGACACCTCTACAACATGGTTTTTAAACACTTCAACAGCTTCTTCTGGCGACGAAAATCGTTGACCACGCATTTTTTTCTTAATGTGCGGAAACAAGAAGTCATTAGATGCCAAGTCAGAGCAGTACGGCGGATGACCCATTAATTCGACGTTTTGGCCGGTCAAAAACGCTCTGGTTTGAGCCGATGTGTGAGAGCTCGCATTATCATGGTGAACAATGATTCTTCTTCTCTTGTTGGTTTTTCGAATTTCTCCGATGACTTCAGGCAAACAAATTGTAGTGTACCACTCAGAACTGACCCTCCTACGTTGCTCAAGTGGAACAGTCGCCAAATGACCAGTTTTGCTGAAGAAACAGGCGACCATTTGCTTCGAAGTGCTTCTTCCACGAACAACTTTCGTTGGATTTTGCTCGTCTTTGAAGACCCACACGGCCGATTGTTGTTTCGTTTCGGGCTCATATGCATAGATCCATGATTCGTCACCTGTGACGATCATATAAACGTCTTTTGAAGCACCGCAATAATATTTTTGCAACATTTCTTTGCACCAATCGACACGAGCCTTTTTTTGAGCGACTTTCAAATTGTGCGGGATCCAACGAGAACAAACCTTTTTTACGGCCAGGTGTTCATGCAGTATCGAATGTATGCTGGTGGAAGAAATGTCCATGGATGACTCTAGCTCTCGGTATGTCGCATCTTGCATTATGAGTTCACGCACGGCATCAATGTTCTCTGGCACAACAGCTGTTTTTGGACGACCTTCACGGAATTCGTCTTTGAGCGGGCTTCGGCCACAATTAAATTCATTATACCAATAGGATGGTGTTTCATCGCCATAGAAAGATTTAAGTTCATCAATGCACTCTTGTCGTGATAATCCACGTCGAAAGTTGTGAAAAATGATGGCACGAAAATGTTCACGAGTTAATTCCATTTTTTTCTATATTAATTTTTTCAAGTCACTGTAAACAACACAAATAATGTTCGTACGTCAAAACGTTTTGAGTACGATTATGCTTAAAAATGACAAACTTTCCAATGGAAATATTAGATTGCACTTGGCAGCACTCAGTGTTGCCAGGCCAGAAATATATATAGCAGCCCTCGTAGGATCAATTTCAAAATAGACGGTTTTAAAGGCTCTAATGAATATCGATCAATTTAAGGCACAGACCGAAAACAATTTTCTTGAAAACGAAAACAAATTAAAAAAAAAACGATTATTTTTAAATCAATTACATATTTGATTATTTTTCAAAACTTATTGTCGACAGCAAAAATCTTGTAAATAGCAAATTAACATTTCATTGAAATATTCATGTCTACTTAATAATTATTATTTTTTTAATCAAGAGTTTTTTAATGAATAACAAGCAATTTGTATCTGGCAACACTATTAGTAGATGTGTTAAATAAATTTCTATAAACGACCAATACTCTTTTATGTTCTATCTTACTCATTTTTTTAAATATTTTTATAAAAGTTTTACAACAACAGAAAAGTTCTGCTTCCCCACAAGAAATGTATGACCGAAACTAATCGTACACAAAATCCCACTCATTTCAAACAGCAATTAAATATTAAATGGCGTGGCCATTTTTTATTGTTTTGGAAAGACATTTTTTTAGTAGACTAAATTAAAGACTCAAATTCAGCTAAAAAAAATTGTCAAACACAAAAGTTTTGGTTGTTTTCTTTTATTTTGTCTTTAAGAATCTCTATCAGATTCTTTGTTCTACGCAATGACCAATATTTGTTTTTTTTTTTTCTTTAAGTTTTGGGAACAATGTCTTACGAAAATACATCTTGAAAAAGAAACAACCAGATAACGATAGTTTGATAATATTAAAAAGAGCAACAAACACTTTATAAAATATTATTTTTTTCTGTGTCTCAAAGATTATATAATGACTTTTTAAAGAATGTGCATAGAAGTTGGCCGAGTCCTTGGCATAATTTTGTTGTGTCAAGTTTTTCAATCATGAACTGATTTTGCGCCGTTTTAAAATAAGGAATTATTCTTTTAGTGATTCGAAAAAAAAACTTTTTTAGAAATATTCTAAAACAAATTGGCGTTAAAACAAATTGTTATTTTATTGGTTCTAGAGAACTTTTTACTCTTGGCTGAAGGCGAATGAGTTTGTAATTTTGTTTTCTAAAGGCAAAACAATTCGATAAAGAAAAACTATCTAGTAATTTTCGAAACATTAGGACAATCGATATCATTCGAAATTTCCCAAAATCTATGAAATTTTAGTCTGTTTGTGTTCGCATCAGGTAAAAACTGATGGTTGGATTTGAATAAAATTTTGTATGGAGGCTCCCTTAGAACCTTGGCTCAAATATAGAATACTTTTTTTTGTGAAAATAAATCATTTCGTAAAGAAAATAGAGATAAAAATGTGAAACCATCAGATTTTACTGGTAAAATGGTACTAAAACAGTTGTCAACTCTTTTTATTTTTGTAAGAGGAAAACGTTAACACTTTTTTTTTTTTGTTTTTTTAAAGAGAAGTAGCACTTCAGGCATTATTACCTATTTAGTTATTTTGGTAACCATGCTACATTCTTTACGAAAGGGATAGATGAGAGATAACACAGGTGGTGAAAGGAGAGAGATAGAGAGTTAGTTATTTTACTTCGCCGGTGAATATGCTATAAAAAACTACCGACGAAGGAGGCTGGACGTTTTCATCTTAATTCTGAATATGTATTTATACCATTAAACAGAAAAACACATTTTTGTTTTTTGATTGCCGCAGGGGTTGAACCCTGGCCAACCATGCTTGTAGCCAACGTGTTTACCACTTCGACTACAGCAGCCTCAATAAATATTTAGAAGCACATTTTTTTTAATTTAAAATTTAAGAAAAGGAGAAATGACTTAGTGAGGAAGACGTGAGCACTGCTAGATTTAAATATTTTTAGCAATCAATATCGATTTTGATTCAAGTAAAAAAATTGTTTGATAATTTTTAAAATAATATTTGTTATTGCTGGAGAATAAACACCGTTTAATAACTGTAAAATTAAGCTTTGATTTCTGTGAGATTTTGCTTCGTTAATATCAGGACGGACATTCTTAGTTCATTATTATTTTTTTAAGAATCTTTTCAAGGTTTTTTCTGATTATTAAGTTCGGTTAAAATGCAACTTTTTAAGCATTCGTAAATTGCAATTATTAAATAAATTATTAATTACATTTACATTTTTGAATATTAGTAAAAATGTTTTTTTTCTACTTTTTACAGAGCTCTAATTTATTGTCGGCTACCTTGTGTCTTGTTAAAGAACTGGACTACCCAAGTCTTGAAGTAGTTGAACATGCAGTACGCTGTCGCATTGACGAATTGTCAGCTGAATGATGATGAATGAGACGCATGCCTTCCTATTGATATGGATTAAATGCATGCTTTAATTTGCTATTTCGCAAATGGAAAAACTAATTGTAAATTATTAATAAGTTTGTTTTGTAAATGTCTTTTTTTTTCTAACTTTCTTTTCTAACTCAAATTAACGGAATTTATTTTTAAAATAATTTACTCCAATATTATTTTATTGTGTCTTAATAAATTATAAATTATTTATAATAATTTAGCTGTAAAAATTAATTAATATATTATAAAATCAAAATAAATAAATTTAACAGAGTTAACTAACGAATGCTGATGTGAGAAAAAAAAACAAAATGTGAATTGAACAAAACGAAAATTAGGTTCATGAGGAGAAACATAAAAAAGACAAATATTTGCTTTAACACAAATACAAAAATGTACTTATAAATAAACTAATTATAATAATAAACTATTAATATAATAACTAATAATAAGTTATGTAACTTTAATAACAATTTTTTAATATTATATTTATATTAAAAATTAGCAAACCTTTTGAATAAGAGTGAATATATTACAATACAGAAAATTGATAAGAGATTTTAAATTTAAGCTCACACAACAATAAAAAAATAGCTTGCCAATTTCAAAATATAAATGCTAAGAATTTATTTATAGGCATAATTAAAATATAAAACATAAAAACTAATAAATTATAAATTTGTAAAACTCTTCCTTAAAGACAAATGGAAAAGCGGGGGCTAATGCAATATTATACCAACAAATAGACAAAAATTCAAATTTTATAAATTGAAAAAATATGTTTTTTTTATTTTAATAATTATTTTTAACGTACAAAACCTATTTAACACTAATTATGTTATTACAAATTACAATTGTTGTGTTTAATTACCATAAAATCTTTTATTTTTGTATATTAAAAAAAAGGAAATGGCACAATTTTTATAAAATTTTTCATTTTAATTCATTTTTATTTTAACACAAAAATAGTAAAATTAAATCTCTAAACGTCCAATATTTAAGAAATAAAAAACTCACTAAACTTACAAGCGAATTCTTTTATGAAAATGTAAATATCTGTTATACAGTGCTTGTTGTTGTTGTTTGTATTTTACTACAACAGAAACTGTATTAAGGGTTTTTGTTTTTATTATTATACTTGTGGAATTCAAGTTATTAGTTGTGGTATTTGCTTTACTTAGTAAAGTCGACAACCATTAACCGGTTATAACGGTTTCAGCACAACTGTTTTGATGTGGCAACATGGCTGTATTTTTTATTGAATGTCTGCTGTGCTTCTAGGCCACCTGGTGGGAATTTTATACTAGGTCTGTTCCAGGTGCATAACAAAACGGTCCGAACTAGTACAAATTAGTCTAAAAGCGTTTCAGATAAAAATTTCTGTACAATTTTGAGAGAAAATGAGAGAGATTAAAATTTTTCATTTCCTGTACAAAGTTATACGAACTTTTTCTTCAGGTAAGTTCGGACTAGAATAATATTATCAGCTGTTTTTTGCTTACATTTAAAAATAAAAAAAATTTTAAAAAAATATACAAAGTTGTTACTTAAAAGCAAAATGGAAGAGTTTTTTAATAAACTTGAAGTTGTAAGTACTTGTGCATATATTTTTGGATATTTATCACTTTCTTTAATAAAATATGCTTTTATAGATCATTGAAGAAGTCATTGACACATCAAGTGAGTCTGATCAAGGCGACATTTTGAGCTTAGTTGCTGAAGATTCTGATGGGGAAGATATTTTTGTTGAAATTCTTGTTGTTTTCGAAGTAGAAAAAAGAAATAGCATTAATAAAAATTTAGACGATGAGGTGTCTCCATACACAGAGGACGAATTTAGGAAACATTTTAGAGTTCAAAAGAGTTGTATTTGAATTTGTGTAAAAGATTTGAAGCCCGAAAAGTCCAGAACATGCAATGGTTAATTGTCTTTCCATTTTGCAAAAATTTTTAAATAATTGGCTTATACCTTTTTCAGTTTATATTCAATTACTTTTTTACAGCTGTTGGCAATGCTGTAAATGCTTTGTTTTTAAAATATTTTTCATTTTAAGCGTCTAAAATCACTAAATAAAATTTATTTAATTAAGTCAGCACCATTAGCATTTTTGGATGTTCAATTTTGGTTTTTTGCGTTCCAGCAATTTCGGAAGGAAATTACTTAGAGAGTAATTTCCTTTTTACTCTTAAAAGTCCGGACTATTTTGTTATGCATCTGGAACAGACCTACTATGTTCATACATGCACGTTTATTAAGTCAATATTCTGTGTATTGACAAAATTAGTTTGGTTTAGACGCAATTGCTTTGTGTCTGGTATTTAAATATCAAAGTTTTGTTTCACACACATCTTCTGAACAGTGTTGTATTTTAATTTCTACTCAATATTATATAAAGCTTGACATTTTCTCCAACGGCGAAAATAAGTGAAATTCGCCACTGCCACCACCTGGTACATGATTTCGCCATTATACATTTATTCTGTTTCGTTTCGTTTCGTTTCGTTTCGTTTTTTTTTTTTTTTTTTTTTTGGAATGCTATAAACACAATCAAGTCCACCGACCATCGACTAAAAGATGTCAAAAATAGAATACATGCGTGCTTATGAGAATAATTCTTTTAGCCGCTACACGACTACCGGCTACACGGCTACTTTTGTAGCCCGTAGCCAACTTAGGCTAATTTCTATTTTTCTTGACTACAAAAAACAGATTAGTGCTGCCAATAAAATAAATGCATGAAATGGTGGTTTTAAAAACGCAATATATTAAATATCGCTATTAAAAACGCGAAAAACTATTATAGTGGCACCATTGAAAAATAATAATCATCTGTTCATTTGTTTACATTTTTCATTTACTTTTTGTTTGGCGCATTTTTTAGATTTTTTTGTTGTTTTGCTTAACTTAAATACATATGTCAAAACAGATGGTGTCGGTAATAGCTTCACTCGACTTATATCGAGCTTTCTCAGGGATCGCACTATACGAGTTGTTATAGATGGGATCTCATGAAACGAGTTCAAGTTAAATTCAGGGGTACCGCAAGGTTCCGTCCTTTCCCCCACCCTATTTCTTATTTTTCTTAATGACCTTCTACGTCAGGCTTCCAACCCTATCTATTCTTTTGCAGATGACAGTAGCATATGCCATTCATTTTCGTTTCGCAGTAGACCAAGCCTTCAGGAAATTGGGGCTGTGAGAAAGCACATGGACGATACCCTTAATCGCGACCTTTTAGTAATTTCCGAATGGGGCCTGGCGAACAGGGTTCAGTTTAACGCTAATAAAACCCAGTGCTGTGTGCTTTCGCACAGGCGTACTGCTGAACATGCTACGTCATCTGTAATTATGGGTGATACATATATTAAGGAATCAGAAGCTCTCGATGTTCTTGGCATGAAAATTCAATGCGATGTTCGTTGGAACAAGCACATTTTTCATGTTGCAAAAGAAGCATTCAAGTGCCTAGGTTTTCTGAAACAGTGTAAGAAATACTTCACTCCATCTGATCTCCTTACTATCTATGTCACCTTTATCAGACCGAAAATGGAATACAACTCTATTTTGGAGTTACTCGACCGCGTACAGGAGAGAGCGAAGAAACTCATCGGTGCCAGTAGGGTATCCAGCTCTATTGACTCACTGGAGCATCGACGCAATGTGGAGTGTGTTTCACTGTTTTATCGTTACTACAACGGAATGTGCTCTTATGAAATCAGGGAACTTGTTCCTGAAAACCGTAATTTCATACGCGCAACGCGATCTGCATCAAGAGCGCATTCCTTTGTGGTCGATTGGCCAGTGAATCGCACAACGCATTACAGAGAAAATTCGTTTTTTAGCCGAACAGTTCGTATGTGGAATAAACTCCCTGCAGAGGTCTTTCCTGCCACTTTCAATGTGCAAAGAAATCAAATGTTCACAAGCACTACTCCCTCTATCCCCCATCCCAAAACCTAATTTGCTAGTTGTGGTACAATGCATTGCATAAGTAGGGGTCATCCCCTGAGTGCTGGTCCTAATTAAAAAAAAAAAAGTTGTTTATTTTTTGCAGTTGGTGGTCGGTAGTCGTTAAAAGAATTAAGTAACTGGCGAGTTGGCTATTTTTGTAGCCAGCTACTTTTGTAGTCGGTAGTCGATGGTCGGTAGCCTTTGATTGTGTTTATAGCATAACTGCACTAATTCCAATATATTTTCGAACATAAAGAAGAACAGCTGTTTTTATGAAATCGCCAGTACTCTAGAAAAAAAACCAACATAATTAATTAATAAAACAAAGGACATATTTTAAATTTATTATTTAACACTTTAATTGTGTAAAAATTAAAATAGTTTTTATTAAAATAAAAAAAAAAATATATTAATTTTTATTTTTTTTTTAATAATTTTAATGTCCTTTTAAAGTTTGTTTTAAGTGAAATTTATAAATTCACTTCAGTATGTACTAGCGATTTGGAATCTTCAAATTTCTTGCGATTGTTAACTACAGAACACCTTTAATGCGATTACAACTCGCATTGCAAGTTTTAGGCGATTTGCGATTGTCAGAACATGCCTGATTTTTTGCTATTAAAAATCAACAAGATGGGTCCATGTCCCTCGAGTCAGTGGGCTAAACACCACGCCTGTCTCTACTTTTCCATATCATTTGGAACAATTAAGTAATTCTATTCAAAAAATAAATGTATGGAGCGATAGAGAATAAAAAAAAAATAGAAAAAAAAACATCAAGTGAAAAGATTGGCCATATTTTCTGAGTTATGGGCCTCTGAAATTTAAAAAAAAATTCGATTGTCAATATGGTCAATATGGCTATCATTTAAAAGCTTTTAAAGAGATCTTTTAGGAATTACTGAAAATTTTTAAAAATGCTTAACCCATTAACAGCAGATGACATTTTGCTATAAAATTATATAAAACAGTGTATCATTGTACCGTTAAAATTTGGTGCTTTCAAATTTTAATCTCTAATTTCTCTATGAGATGACATATTTTTATTAAAAAAAGTGTCCTCTATTTGAACCAAGGTTTTAAGGGACTTTCTCTTAAAATCCATTTAGCAGTTTTTACGTGAGACGAACGCAAATAGACAGACAAAAAATCCATAAAGAAATGTCTTGTATTCCATATCGATTACTATCGACACCAAAATTAAAATTTAAAAAAAAAAATATTTCATGTACAGAAGTGACCCCGTTACTGTTTCATTATATATATAGATTCTCTGTCACCACAATTTTTTTTTTTTTTTTTTTTTTTTTTTTTTTTTTTGACAGGAGCTGCCTTACTAAGCTAGATTTACATACATGGTGAAGTATATGTAAGATTCGGCATATACGAATATAGCACTCTTACTTATTATTACTTACTCACCCCTATTCTGAGTTTCGATTCAAATTGAAATTTTCTCCGTCTGACAACTTTGGTATTCTGCGTTTCGATTCTGCTTAGTTTCTTTCGATTGTATGTATTCTGCATTATGATCGGAGCTCCGTTTTTCTCAGTTGTTTTTTTTTTTTTTTTTTTTTTTTTTTTTTGTTAACGGAGGGACTTTCTTTATTTTTGTTTTTTAGTTTAAAAGTAAAAATTGAAAAAAGGATAAGTAAAAAATGAGATAAAATGTTCAGAAACGGTTTAAAACACTTAAAATTATTTTAAACTTATTTATTTAATTAAATAAATTTTCTTTTGTTTTAAATTGTTAATTTTTGTACCCGAATCTGATGTGGTCAAAAACAACAACATCAGAGCAGTATGAAAAACTGGCAGATGTACTGACATCTAAAGCAAACATTACATGTGGATACCACCAGCGATCAAAGGAAGAAGTAGCCGCGTTCTGAGAGGAAGTTGCAGGAATCCTCAATGCACTAGGTCCCCCAACAAAAAATGCAATAAACAACTAATTTTTATTTTGTTTTTATATTTTTTTATATTATTTAACAATTTTTTTATTAAACTTCATCAAGAATTTATTTTTAATCATGTCTATATACAACTTTTTATATTAAATTTGACATTTGTTAATGAAAATTATAACAATTTGCTTATTTTGCTATATTATTTCCACATTCACCAGTGATGCTATTAATTTTGTAAACATTGCTGTCTTCTTCTTTTTCTTTCGATTCCGTTTTTCTACAGAATACCAATTTACGATCGCAACGGAACTGAATTTGGAGACTTAATCGAAACGCAGAATAGGGGAGTCTGTCATTGGGATCTTAAACGATATCAACTTTATGTGGGTGTCGTTATGTCGATACAGTTCATTAGACATGTAAGATTCATATGTGTTGTATAGAGACACTCTTGTTTAGAATGGGACCCATCAGCTTCTAAATTAAAAAAAAAAAAAAACATAATCTCTTCAGCAACGACTGAGTTTTGCGGACACAAACAAAAAATACAGACGAATTGATAATTTTCTGCTTTGTTGAAATTGGTTCAAGAAGAGGAGAAACTAATGAAGCAAGTAAAAAGAATTTGAATGAAAAATTTATGTATTTTATTTTTGTTTCGTTTATAATCCCCAAGCATAAATTAATTAGCACGCTGTGCAGAAGCATTTAATTCTGGGTTCGACTTCCACTAGGCTTCACTCAGAGAATATTTTAAGATCATCATTGCATTATTTCTTACTTTTTGCAGGTCTCTGAGGTGGCAGAAAAGAAAGTTTTTGATATCAGAAATTTCGCCACAAAATTCTTTCGATTTTAGTAATTAAAAATATAATTAGTTAATTTTCGTAAATATGTATGTTATTTATTAGTTTTTGCCTTTATTTTCATTAAATATAGATTACAATTTCTTTTTATAGATAATATGCTTTAACACATACAGATTATATTTAAATTAATTTTTTCTTTTAATTTTATTATTAAGAACATAAATTTCAAAATGCAATTCATCGATTTTTTTTTTGTTTTTTTTTTTCAGAATAATACACTTGTACATACAGAGTAACAAATAATAATTCATTTAATTTCTTAGCAACAACATATATTTAACATTAGAATTATATGATTTTATGACAATGTATACAGACGATGAAAAAGAAACGATTCGCAAAAAAAAAATATATTATATTTTATTAACAAGTTCACAAAAAATGTTTCTGCATCTTTTTAAGTTTTTTTATGGGTGTAGTTTAAAATTTAATTAACATTATAATGGATTTTATTAATAATTTATTTAAAAAGGGAATAGACAGTTGTCTAGATAAGTATGTATTAAATTTATTTAATAAATCAATTAAATTTTAATTTGAAACAAAATTAAAAATAAATAATGACAACAAATTTATTATTTTTTTATAAAACAAAATTTTTAGCTTTAAATTTTCTTGACCATTTTTCTCAAAACAATTTTTTTTTTTAATTTTTTAATTCTATATACCTTTTTTTATTTCAACAATTATTTTTAAAGTTTTTTTTTAAGAGTTTTAAGATCATAAAGACACCTTAAGTTTTTATAATTAAAAGAAAATTAAAACAAATTATTTTTTTTGTGTGGAAAAGCTTATTTGGCAGCCATATTTAGTTTTTAAATATTTAAGCATAACATTTAATAATATTTATATTTTTTTCTTTATTTTGATAATTGACACTTGTAAGTGTTTTCAATTAACTATTTTGAAGAATTTTTATTATCTGCTTAAATTCAAAAATAAGAATTCAAAATTATTAAAAATTGTTTAAAAAATTAAGCAAATTAAAACAAATTTAATTACATTTATATTTTTGTTTGCAGGAATATTAATTATTTCATTAACAAGCACAGGTCTCTTTGCAAAGGTACATAATTATAATATTCTTAACCATTTATATTTTGGCCAAATGTTTATTATTTGCTAAATAAAATAAATTTAAATTTAGGTTTAACATTCATATATTTATATACATATTAAAAAAAATCATATTTGTTAACATTCAATATAATTCTTTAAGAATTGTTTTAAAATAAATTAAAAAAATCTAATTGGGGTGGAAAAAAAGAAATATAAAACAAACAAAAATATAAAAAAATAATAACACAAAATACATAATAAAATAAAAAATTTTTAATGTATTTTTTATTTTTAATATGACTAAAAAAATTATTTTCAAACGATTTTATTTTCAAGAAAAAAAATGCGTTACTAGGGTCGCACTCTACTTAAGGTAATGAGCGCTGTAAACATCATCTACTTAACCAGCCATTTGAAGGGAAAAGACTACAAGAAAGAACACATTATCAAGCACTAAAGGCCCAACTATAATGTCCATAAAATACCTGACCTACACTTTAAAATTTTTAATTTAAAAGAAAATTTAGAAAAATAATTTAAATTAAATTTTTACTTGTATATGATTTTATCGATGTACACTGTTGCATTTTTTTAGTATGGTTGACCACAAATACAAAAACAGAAAAGTACTTTTTATTGAATTTATCTTAGAACATGAACAAAAAATGTAAATATGTATGTAAATGTCATTAAATATGTAAAATAATTTCTTTAATTGTCTTTTTGTTTTAAATTATTGTTTACTTATAACAAAAAAAATATTTTTGCAAAAGTGCAAATTAAACATACATAAATGTGCAACTGTGGCAAGATAGTAAATGCTGTAAAATTTACTATACGAAAATATATTATTTTTATCTTAACAGAATTAGAATTTAAAACTGAAAAAAAAACTTTTTAAGGTTTTAAAAGAACACAAAGGTACTACAAATACGTAATAAAAAACTGGAGGGAGCTGCCAGATTCGAAACTTCACGTGTGGGGCTATGACACTGTCAAACTACGATTCTATTAGGTTCCCAATATTATTATTTAAGGGATATTTTGGGCATAAACAATGGTCACTCTTAAAAAAAAAGTGATTACTGAAAGTTTTGTTATAACAAAGAGATGTAGAAAAAGACTTCTGTCTTCTATTTCTTTGCTCTAATTGTAAGATTTGCGATGTAGGCATTACTTGGTCTATTTTTTTTTTGATATCATTGATAGCCTGCTTGCAGCGATGTTGTCCAATCTGAAGGGAATGCCACTGTTTCTAAATGGTGCGGTGAACATGCAGAAAAGCTTTTTAAATAATCATTAGCATTTACCCACTCATCTATATATTTTCTTTGGGTACTTTTTTATTACTATCTCTCACTTTCGTACCTCTGTATTCAGCTCTTGACCTTTGCGTACAAATAACACAAAAGTACCAAGTATGAAGCCATATCAGCTGACATCTTTCTTTTTCTTCCGAAAATTTTTATTTTTATAAAGAAGGAAATTTAAATGATATGTAGGTCGTCTCAAAGCATGGCCAATTTTTTGTCAAAGTGGGATAAATGGGTGATGGAATTTATATTTTATTTTTTACAGTTAAATATTTAACAGAGAAATTTGTGGAAACAATATTCATCTAAGAAAAAAAAAATAGCGGAAGCTTAACCTGCATCAACCCTGTAAAAAAAAAAATTAACACATTAAATAGCTTAACTTTGGAAAGGTATTTCGAAAACTGGATTTTTCCTCAAAAAAAAAAAAAAAAAAAAAAAAAAAAAATAAGAAATAAGAAATAAAAAAATATTTAAAGTGCAAGTAAAAATAAATATTCATTTGTGCAACACTATGCTTTCACCTTTCTTCAATTTATCTAAATTTAAGGCTGGGTATTTAAATTGAGATTTAGTAAATACAAAATCCCGTTCGTAGTTTGTTGATATATGGCAACCTTCGTTTAAAGTAGATGTATGAATGGCAACGCATATTTTTATTTGAAGATTTGCAATAGAAATGTTTTAAAATATTTAAGTGTTCGTATGCGGCTTCTTCTATTTTATGCAATTATTTAATAACAATTTAGTTAATAAATATAATTTTAATAAAATAATAATTTTCGCGCTTTCTTTACATAAATATAATAATGATGGTTTATTTATTAAATTAATGAATGCTTTCTATTAAATTTTATATATTTTTCTCCACAAAAAAATACTTAATTGACAGTCTAGAATTGAGCAAATATTTTTAACAAAAAAATAAAATCAACAATAAAATTTCTAATTATTTATAATTTCAAAACTTAATATTTATAAAGAATTAACAATTATTATTAATATTATTTTTTCATAAACTATAATAATATCAATTAACATTTAATGAGTCTAAAAATTGACTAGAATTTTGCATTTGTGATTATGAGTAATAATTGTGATATGCTTTTACCTTAGAGATATATCTTGGTTGATTTTGTAGATAAATATTTTATAAATTATTGTTATATATCTTTTTCTTGATTATTTAAATTAACGTATTTTTGTGGTTGTTCTTTTGATTTCTTTTTTTTTTATATTAAATTTTCAAAGTTTTTTTTTTGTGAAAATTTTAACTCTAAATTATAATATTTTATGATCACCGTTGGTTGTATTTTCATGTTTTTTTTTTTTTTTTTTTTGCTTGAGTATTATAAAGTCTACAGTTGGGAGCACAGGAGCACACAGCACATGATAATGAGTGATGATAGTCAAACTTCATTTGATTGATATTTTAGACACCCATTTTATGCGAAAAATATGGGCGTAAAACAAAAATATGTATTTAAAGTGAAATCAAATTTTAAGAATATATTTGAAATTTTAATTTCCATTTCCATTCCATCAATCAAAAATAATATATATAATATAAACTTAAAGTGCGATAAGTGCAGATGTTCTTAAAACAACCACAAAACTCTTTATTTAACAACAAGCTCGTCAAGCCCTGAATTGAGAAGTTAAGCTTTAAAATAGTCTGGTTAAGAAACCAATAATTTAATAATAAAAAAAATCAAGACTACTGAAGTTTGAATCTTTACTCATCGTCGATAGAGCGCGTGCGTAGCCCACTTAATAATTAAATTTTTGTCCAACGAAAATACTTAACACAATGACAAGTGGAAAAAAAATAATTTACAAATCGTCACCCAATCGATGTATTTCATCTAACATAAAATCAACATCAGCTTCTGTTACAGCAGCTGATGAAATAATTGAGCGGAAGAAATTGGGCCGTCGATCGTCGGGTTGATAGCCCACCATAAGACTGCCTTTTTGCATCATGCGTCCCTTAATAATGGGGCAAATCTAAGAAATAACAATAATATAATAAAATATTCCAATTAATATTCTTTTAATTTAAGTTGCTTACCTTGCCCAGTTCCTGTTCCTTTTTAGCATCGTGTGGCACTCCTCTCAATCTCTTTGGTATGTACCAAAATGATACATTGACTAATTCAGGTTCTAATATTAAATGGAATCGTTCTGATTGTTCTTTAATGCGCTTCACTTGATATTCGGCCAATTCCATTAAACGATCTTGTTGACGTTCAAAACCTTCGGTGCCCTTTGAGCGCCATTGCAGCCACAATTTGAAAATGTCATTGTGTCGACCACATTGAATGACTTTGTCTCCAGTATCGTAACTAATATCGTATTGTTTGTCAGTCATGAAGAGATATTCAGCAGACATTTGGTTACAACTGATAAGAAGACCCTGAAAAAAAAAATAAAATAATACATAACCTCATTTCCGCAAAAGTTCGTTCAGATGACTTATATTTGTCACGAGTAACAACAAGGAGAATTTAATTTTATTCATGTGCACAAATGTAAATTGAAATAATACATATTGTTACGAAAGTAAGATCTGGCAACCCAGCAGTTATCCGTTTGTTTGTGGAAAACAACAGAGGTGAATAAGTTACTTCCACCATTGGTGTGTATATAAAATAATATGACAATTAGCTAACAAAAGTCGTGCTGTAAAACAAAAGATTATGATTTCGAGCCCACCTTTTAAGAAACAGCAGTGCAAGTCTCTCGGAAAGAAAAAGAAAATTAATGTGTGAAGGCATGGCCAGATAAATAAATGAAGACGTCTATTAAATACAAGAGTACTAAATAATTGTCAAGTCGTCCTTTACAATAAAAAAATTAGGAACTGTAGCTGTTGGCACAAGAACGTAACAGCATAACAACAGTGTACGGCAAATACGTGTTGTGGCTATTGAATTAAGGAGCATGACTGGCAGGCTTGGATGCAAGGCGTAGTGGAGAGATCTGTGGACGGTTTAGGTTACTAAACATGGCATCGATTAGTTCATGTCTTGCTGGAGTAACACAGTTGTGTAGCGTGAATGGCTGCTTTTGTAAAAACGCATGTTTAGTAAATACGAGACTGTAGGATCAAGAAGTATAACCAGATAGAGCCAAAGAGTAAGAAATATAAAATTTATAATGTGCCACAGTGATATTTACAAACGAAAGAATTCTGTTCGTGGAATTACTCAGAAAACTTGTTTTATTAAAAAGACAGTATTTAAATAGGATTTCAGGCATTTAGACTACAGGGAACGCCTAAATAGCGCAACTGAGAAATATCAATCAGACAGTATATATGCTTAATAAAATTCGTTTGTCTGACATGCTGTGTGATGCCATTATGTTGGAAAATGTATTTTAAATTGGCAGCAGGAACTAAATAAATTGCTAATCATAGAATTAAGAGTAAATAATTTCATCGACCTATAAAACGTATTTTTTGTTAATTTGAAGGTGGTTAGAAAATTCCCATTGAGACAAAAATTTTAATATATCTTCACTTACCAGAATATTTTTAATAAATAAGAGTGAAATTTTTACGACTGGCATATGACATTAGTTTTTACATCAGTTCGCGGGCCAAAATCACTATTAAAAATTTCCTATAGTAAAAGGCGCTAGCAATCCTCGCTCTATATAAGCAATTTCTCAGTGGTCCTGAGACCTTTGCGGAGAATAGACATTTGAAAACATGAAAGCGCATGACGTCATTATACAACAAAAAAATGTTGTTTTGAAAAAAAAGCACAACTAAACAATTTCTGTATTCCACCACTAACAAGTCTTAGGTTTGTAAACAGAATAAAAAAAAAATTCAGCTTAAAATAGTAGAGGTGTCTACTTGTCGAGAAATAACAGACCATGAGTTCAATTCCCACCGGCCGCATTAATATCGAAACAGTTGTTTTGAGTAATCACCCTGGATATGTTGTTTAAAGGTTGTTTATTATATTTTAAATCGTCATTCGTAATGATACCTGTCTGGAAAGATTGAATAAAAATTTTTAAAAATAATGGTTACGCTTTTTCTGTCAAATATTTGACTAATATGACCGCACCTTAAGGTTTGTAATCATAATAAAACAAAAATTCAGATTTAACGTTGTGCACTAGAAGAGATGTCTTGTTGTGAAATAAAAGACCATAAGTTCAATTCCCATCGGACGCATTAATATCGAAAAAGAGCAGGGCCCAAATCGTCGCATTCGTGATCGAATGACTTTGATCGAAATTTAATATTTTGAGATCGCCGTACTCGATATCGAATAGCTTGTATCGAAATTTGAGATCATGGCATTCGATAACGAGTAGTCGTTCGAATACTTTCACTCGAAATGTTATTCGATAGGCTAAGAGGTATCGTAAAAATAATTATATGTTTTTTTATAAACAAAATAAAAATTGCATTGTAACTAATCAACAGTTTTTCTTTAAATAAATAATAAGAAGTGTAAGTATTTACATATCAAATTTTATTTTCAAAAACAATATTATCAAAATCAAGACCTTTTTGTTAAAGACAAATGTAAATAAAATAAATAGCAAACAAAAAGAGCTCATGGCACAATTTACGGTGACAACCCGAGCTTGTCAAAAAATATAACACCAAATTGTGGGCAAGGTAAAACAGTCGCTAAAAGACTATGGGACGAACTTGCAAACAAATTAAATACGTACGGCCCACCTGTAAAAACTGTTTCGGTTTGGCGAAAAGAGTGTTTATTTTTATAACACTTTGTAAACCCATTATAAACTTCAACCAATTTTTAAATTTATTGGTGTACGCAGACTAAAAATACAATGCTAAAAAGAAACTTTCTTTTAAAGAGGAATTTAAAAGAAAAACGTGTGCTGGACCGTACGAAGAAGTGCTTTTATCACCAGCAGAACAAATTATTCAAGCTGCAGGAATTGAAGCTATTGTTGAAGGTGCCTATAGCATTAGGGCTTTTTGTAAACTGCTGTGTCGGACAATGATAGGCGATCGGTTTTGTATTTGTCTTCTTGACACTTTCATCTTCATCAGATGAAGACAAATAAAATAAAAACAGGAAATCCATTTCTTCAAAAAATATATAAAAAATATTTAAGTATTAAGAGTTTTCCGTTTACGTTTACTTAACTTTATTTTATTTATTGTTTATTTATTTATTATTGCAATTTAAAAGCCTATTGAGGCTAATTTGGTAAAAATTACAATTTCAAGTTACTAAGTTAATGTTTTATAAGAATCATGTTTTTATTCTATTACAAAGCGAAAAAATCTTTCACATTTTTAAACAAATTTCGATTCGAACGCTATCGAATGCCGCAATCCGGTTATTCGACACGTCACGAAATTTTACTCGATACGAAACCTTACTCGATCACGAATGTGACGATTTGGCCCCAGTTGTTTTAAGTAACCACCCAGGATAAGTTGTTTTTAAGCCGAATAAATAAAAAACTGCAGTTCTAACCTCAAGATGTCTCACTAACTAGAGAAAGATTAACATTTATGTGCAGCCGCGATATGTGAGCACAAAATGAGAAGGTCAAGGAAAAGTGTTGTAGACTTTGAAACGTTGTGATTAATAAATTGTAGACCGTTAGTTTGGTTTTCTGCTGGAACCAAAGTACTGCTTGGTCTAATTGACTCATGTTTGTTAAGCAAGACATCAAACATTTTAAGTCCCGCCGATGTAATACAATTGCAGTTCAGAGAACTCTTACTTTTACAGAGGGACATTTATTCAATTCATTGCTCGCTTTTATACGAATACTTTCTTTGCTTTGGGGTATGCAAAATTTAGCTAAAACATTTAATCAAAAGCGCTTAAGTAAAATAACATTGAACTCATATCCACAGAGGCTGTTGCAGCACTTTTAAAGGGGAGGTTTCGTTTGTCCTTATCACAGTCATGCGTTGGCAATAAGTCAAGTAAAAAATTTTAATTAAAAAATTCCTTCAAAATGTAATTTTGTTACCCAAAATGCCATCGGTCGCAACTGTGACCAATGACGGAAACATATTGTACATGAACGAAATGTTGTATGTAACAATTGTTAAAAAGTTATTGCTTTTTATAACAATCCACCCCTCCCACATCTGTAAGGGTGACTCGAACATTTGCATTCTTCTTTTGTACTGTACGGCAGATGCCTTTTTGATTTTTTATTGTTAAACATTATTTGAGTTAAAGGTGGAGTGACGGGATGTGAATAATGAGTCTGGTAAGAGTGAAAATGTTTAACGTTGTAAAATATATGAACAAGAGGAAAGATGAAGACAAAGAACAGCCTTAAAGTTTGTATTCTTTGTAAACTGAATTTATCTTTAAGCCAACAAAAACATTTGATTGATTTGTTTTAGTATTAGAAGGCCTCTCTAAAACACAAAATCACTGAAAATAAAAACTTAATTTAAAATTAACTTACATCCTCCTTAAAGTGTATAGTTGAGCACTGCAATAAAGCTCCCATTAATTTGTGTGGATTCCAGGTAATAGAATCAGCTCTGAAATTAAATAAAAACAAAAAACCACAAATTCTTAAGAAATTTAATTACGAATAATAAAACTTATAAAATTGATAATTAAAACACACAAACAATAAATTATATCATTGTTATAAGTAACAATTGTGTATTTAAGTGTGTATGTGTGTGTGTGTGTGTGTGTATGTGTGAGTGTCTTTTTATTAAATGTTATTCAAAAACAAATTACAAACAATTAACAGTAATCCACGCACACTTGCCCAGCACCGCCACCATCCCACACTTAATAAATATGAACACGTTTCAATTGAATTACAAGAGAAAAATAATATTTTCTCTCTGTTTAACACAATTGACAATCAAGAGGGTTGTTGTCATTGTACAAGAGCTAAAAATCCCTTTGGGAGCTACTTATGGTTAATTTTATTTCCTTTGAATGAGATGATACATTACACCAGAACAGGGCAAGAGTTAATAAAAAAAAATTGATTTCTATGGTCGTCTTTTTAAATGATGGAAAAATGCATTAGAAATTTTTATTACATAATTTTTTGTGGTCTCTTTTATACTTAAATTGTGCTGCTTTAAGTTTTTGGATTTTAATGAAATAATGCAATACGTGACTGCCTGCAATCAAAAGTTCAATGAAATGACAATACTCCACTTAAAATTACTGTAAACTTTGAGTCAAAAAGATAAACTACGTACGAAAAGTACTAATACCGAGTTCACACACGTCAATTTTTCTTGCAGCAATTCTGAACTTTGTGAAAGAGAAACATTTTATTTCTCGTTTTCTCACCCACAAAATTCAGAATTGACGGGTAAGAACTCGTTCTAATGCAATGAAACCTGCAGAAATATAGTTTAACGTTAAAAAAAAAATTATTGCTTTTGGTGTCGGTGATAACTTTTTTTATTTTCATCAAACTTTTTATAGATGAAAGTATTTGAATTGTTAAAGATTTGTTCAAGATAAATTTAGACTTTTCGCAAATTTCCGATCTTTCCCCTACCTTTTTATTATTTTTTTACTACAGGCCTTTGGAGATTTAGCTTAAGCGACGGCACATGGATGATAGCCTCAGTCAGGATATTTTGCCCTCTCCGTCGTGTGAAGAGGGTTTAGTTTTAGTGTCTTGTGATTCTGTATAGGATATTGATATTTTTGGCATTAAAATTTAAAACGACGTTTGTTAGAAGAAACATATTTTTCAGGTGGCAAGAGAAGGTTTTCTGAAGTGGTGCAAAATGTACTTCACTCCATCTGATCTCCTTACTATTTTTTTTTATCTTATCACACCGAAAATGGAATACAACTATTATGTGAATGCAAATGCTTCAAAAACTATTTTGAAGTTACGTGACCACGTACAGGAGAGAGCGTAAAAGCTAATTGGTGAAAATTGGCAATGTGCGATAATTTCCTACGCACAACACCTGTTCCTTTGTCATCGATTGGCTAGTGAATTGCACTACACATTACGGGGAAAAATCATTTCTTAGGCCAACAGTTCGTACGTGAAATAAACTCCCTGCAGAAATCTTTCTTTGTGTAAAGATTTTATTTAAATGTCCATAAACACTTATCCCTCTATTTCACAATATAACTTGCTAGTTCTAGCCTAATTTATTGCACAAGTAGGAATCGTTCCTTGATTTCTCATTCAAAATCAACTAATGTAAAAAAGATCTGGCGAGTGAGGAATCCAGTTATTTTCTTAATCGAATTTTTGAATTTTTTTGCAGTTTTTTTTTGCCAATGTTTTTGGGTAAGAAAGGAGGTTATTAATTCGACTGAATATTGCTTTTTATCTTTGCATCCATAATACAGTCATTTCATTTTTTATTTGATAGGTGATGCCTACAGATTGGTCCCGATTTAAAAATAGTTCTTGATCTTAAAAATTAAAGAGTGTACCCATTAAACATTCATGTTTTTACGTGTATTATGAACCACAACGGCCACCAATTTAGAATGAAACAAAGTTGCGTGTCACTATAGCTCACAATGGCAAGAAGTAATACAAAAATAAATTTAAAACTTAAAAGGTGTCTCCATAGGTGACGTAAATTGACCTACATGGGCATATTTTTTGAACAGTTATAGATAAGCGCTTGCAAATTAGACGAAATGTCGATTGATTTGACCGTTATAGTAACAAGTATTAGTATTTAAAATTATAAATTAAAGGGTGCCCCAATAGGTCATTTAATTTGATGTACGAGTATATGACCAAATTTTTGAACAATTGTAGGCAGACACTTGAAACTTACAGCGAACCTATATTGCTAACTTCGCTATAACAACAAGTATAAAAATTGATTTTGGAAATTAAAGGGTGTCCCACTACTTGATGTAATTTAAAGTATGTAGCCGAACTTTTGAACCGTTATAGACAGAAAGAGACCTGTATTGTTAAGTCCGCTATAAGAGCAAGTTTATAATTTGAATTAAAAAATTAAAGGAGAACTGACGAAATTTGACCTGGGTATATGGCCGTATCTTTTGAGCTGTTTCATACAAACACATGTAAATTAAGCGGTATGTCCACTACTTTATTTGAAAAAATAAATATTAATTAATATTAAAGAAATAAGTAAAAGAAGTTTATATATTTTAAATATAAATTAAAAGGTTTTGCAATAGCTGATGTTATCTGATGTAAATGCCCAAACTGTTGAACCATTATAGACAAGTGGTGGAAATTTACAAAGAACCTGATTGCTAAGTCTACTACAACAAGTATAAGATTTAAATTTATAAATAATATGGTGCCCCTATAGTTGCTGTAATTTGATGTATGTGGCCATGCTCTTGAACGGTTATAGACAGACAGATAAAATCTGTTTTGAAGTAATTTTTTTTAATTTATTGCATTTTCAATTTTGTGTATTTTCTTTTGAGAATATTAATAATTACGTGAAAATTCGATTTTCTAAAAAAAAAAACTGTTAATTTTTGTGATAAAATTGCCATTTTTATTCAAATACCGACTTTTTTCTTTTGTTAAAAATTTTATTTAGAAATATTTTTTTTGGTGACCTTTATTTTTAACTAAATTTGTTATGATTTCTGCTTTATTCCAGAAACTTATAGTTTTTAGTACAATTAATATATTTTTTTGTAAAATCACCATTTTATTAATTCAATTAAATTTTTGGTTAACTTTCAGTTTCTCGTAATGAATCTTGACCCTGTAACTCAAGTCACTATACGTGATGGAAAACCATCAACTCAACGATCCGTTTTTCTTACGCTCTATAGTCCACATTTGATAATCTAAAATACTGATGTACCACTACATTCACCTCTAAAAGTTCCGACAGACAAAGTTTAGTCGATTTTTCCTCTCCCAAAAGCAAAAAAGAGAAAAAAAATAATAATAATGAAAATATTGTAGGAATAAAAAGCGAAATGGCAAACTTATATGAAATATAATTATTCAAATGGTGGTGGTGGAGGGTATGAAAAAACAGAAAATCATGAACTACATTCTTAATCCCCATTTACTTGTACAAGTTTATCCACATTTGCTTGAAGAGTATGAAATTATGTCTATAAAAATTACATTCCTGGGAATTTTTGCAATTTGTCATTTTGTTAAATGCCTCACAGCAGAAGGACGAATAACTACAACGAAATTCATTTTTTGAGTTCATCAGGTGTTTGAAAAGCTGCTGGCAGATTACAAGGATTAAGAGTTATTTTTAAAAGTTATGTTCTTGTTGCTGTTGTTGTTTTTGTTACAAACAAATTGCATTTAAACAATGTTAAAAAACAAATAAATAAAGAAAATAGATTTTCAAATGTCTACAGAAAACAAACAGAAAAATAAGAACAAACACAGATACAAAGGAACCCGCACATTCGCAAGGAAATGCAAGCAAAACAACACACATTTACACAGAAAATAAGGGTGACGTAAAAAGGTATGAGGGTCTTATTATAGAACGATTTCGTTTAGAAGCTTTTAAGTTTTTGTTTTAATTTTAAAATTTACTTAAAGAATTAAATGCACATGAAATAATTTAAATATTCCTTTTCTTAGAAAATAATTGAGAGGCTTTAAATGCAATAAAAACAAATGTTTGAATTTCTAATACAAAATGCACTTAAATTTCCCATTCCTTAAGAGTTCTTAGATATTACAACGTTTGTACCTCCATTGTGTTGACATATTGTGGCCGAATGTTTTAATTTAAATCCTTAAATGGTTTACAATTTGAAAGAGATGTTGTATGAATTGATTTGATTAACACATCCATCATCCTTGTGTTGTGTAATTTTATAAAAATGAAAACACAAAATGCTTTCAGTCTCTTTATTCCATAACCATTTGTTTTTGCTTTTTGTATTAGGAAATATTGAGAGTAACCACTAATCCATGATGGAAGCATTCAGCTAATGGTGTTTTAAGAAAAGTGTTTTGCGGTCCTAAGTACTCTTACGTCAGTATTTGAAAGGAATGATTTCATATTCGGGTAAAATTGAATAAAATTTGCTAATAATATTAAAATTTTATTCAATTATATAAAGGATTAGTCAGATAAGTCAAATATTTGACCGAAAAGACGTAACCACTAAATTATGGAAAAAAAATTTTTTGTCCTTCTCGAATCTCCCCTCGGGGGTGCTACGGGTCTGACTAGGATCTAACCTAGGCACAGACGAAGCAGTTTCGGGGTATAGGGATCACCAGTCCCACGGTGTGCACGCAATAAATCTGGATAGGCAAATCGGGTAGTTGTTGAAGGACTGACCAGAGTCCTTAAATATACTGATGCCACGGTAACCGGTAGCCCATACTGACAGCCGCCCATCTATGTAGCCGGTTGTTGATGAGGTCCCTTCGGGGTATACGTGGTGGTTGGTAGTAAAGTTCGGTGTCCGCAGGGAGATGTGCTGTTGCACTCTCAACAGACGGGGCTAGATAGTCTACAACCCTCGAGCAAGGGGAAAAAATGGTCCTGCAGACTATGTTCTTAAAATTGTAACTCTGTTAGCTCGCCACTAGAGGTTAGGTTATCAGGTTAGGCACTCACGGTTTAGGTATTAACTTAAGTCTTTATCACGTAATGTACTTCTCAAATCTCCCTCCAGGGATACTAAAAGTTTTGCCGAGCTAACCAAGGTTCAGGCGAAGTACTTTTGGGGTATAGCGAAAACAAATCCCCAAGTGTGCAGGCACAAAATCTGGATAGACAAGTTAGATACTTGTCGAAGGACTGAAAAGTGTGCTTAAACGTACTGATGCCACGGGAGCTAATAGCCCATACAGAGAGCCGCCTTTCTCTGTAGCCGGTTATTGGTGAGATCTCTTCGGGGTACACGTGGTGGCTGTCGGTTAAGGTCTGTGCCCGCAGGGAAAATGCGGTGCCGTTCCGAGTGTGCTGTTTGTTGCACTTTCAACAGACAGGGTTGGATAGTCCCTAACTTTCAAGCGAGGGGATATTCATGTTCCCGACAGCTATGTTCTTGAAATTGCAACTTTGTTGTCTTCGCCACTAGGTCACGCTAGTGAACGCTTTGTATTTCACTCAGTGGTAAGATCACCGTCAGGTTAGGCCGTATCGGCAGGTACTGTCAAACGAGTCCATATGACAGAAAATATTAAAGTATATTCTTCTGGTCCGAGTAAATGCTTATAGTGATTTTTTACAAACTACGAGTGCAGGAGGCTGGGATGACCAGGGCTTGGTAGGCTCCGGACAGTTCCAATGATGTTTGGGTTGCTCTATGGCTTCGGAGCAGTCGTCTCCAGTCTTTTAAAGTAGACACTGTCGTAGGTGCTGGGTATAGAAAACTGTTTTATATCGAATGTGTGAATGAAGTTCGCATTTTGAGGCTTAAATACCAAATTTTATAGACTACCATCCTCAGTTACCAGGGATCATGTGATGAATGGTTGGATCTAAGTCCATTCGCATGGATCTCAACTTTAATCCTTGCGTGTGTCAAGCTGCCATCTTATACCACCAGTAAACATCCCTGTATTACCAAACGAATCCGTAATTTTTTAATCTGATGTTTCTAGATGATGATTTATGTAATAAACTAGAAAATTTGGTGTCAATTTTTATGAATCAATGAATAATCATTTTAGATAAATAATTTTTTTTTTCAAAAATTAATTAATAAACCAACATTGCATTCCTTAAGGGCTCTGGTAATTATTCATGCGGCTACACTAAGATCAACTGAGTGGCTGTATTGTTTTTTTAATTTTTCTTTTGAAATTCTAACATATTGAAAGCAGCTTAAAAAAATTAATCAATTATGGAGTGAGTGACAAGTGTAAAGTGGAATGTCTGCTTAAGAACATTTGATTAATGAGTTATTTATTGTAATTTAGTTTAAAGTGTTTTATTAATTTAAGTTCTAGCTTTTCCTTAAATTATTATCAAGTGAATGATTTAAAATAAAAGTTGCTCTCTGTTTTTTTTACTTGACAATAAAAATCTATTGTTTTATTTTTATAACAGCAAAAATGTGGTTTGTGAAAGGCAATTACTTGCAGGCATAGAGGACTTGATTTATGAATCTGCAAATTGTAAAGACAGCCGCTACATATTCGTATGTATTGGTAAAATATTTTCTTATTATTTTTCTTTTTAAGGGAAACATTTATTACTACAAATCAAAGTTAATATTTTTATTAAAATGAAAGACTTACCGCTCAACTCCTGAAAATTTAGGATGACGATATTTTCGTGATAGCAACAGTCCACCGCCCCAAGCAGCCTGTAATGACAAACATTTAAATTTTATATAATCGTGAGTTATAAATACTATTTGTATAAAACGTAATGTTTTTTCGTACTGTTAATTAATTTTAACATTTTAAGCATAAAAAACTAGGTTCCGATAACGGATTATGGTAGAGTTTCATTTTACGAGAAGTTTTTGGTCATTCTTATGTCGTAGATAAAAATGGAGTAAAAAAAAATATCCCATACTATTTATTCACGGTACGGCACAGTAAACAGGGACGAATGAGTGAAATTAGGTATCAAATGTCTCAAATGTGAATAAAGTGAGGTTAATCAAGTACTAAATTACTGTTTAAGTATATATTTCAAAATCTAGATCACTTGTATTGTGTTATCTTTTTTATAATTACATTTATTTTTTCAATTATATTTATCTATTTCATTTTATTGAATATTTTATACTTCTTTTGGTTTAGTCTTTCATTAAGGTATGTTTAGACTACGTGTACAGTTATTTGAAATGTCAGATTTTCAATAGTTTAAACCTCTTAAAACATAACATATGTTATTTTTCTGTGTTATGACATGTATTAATTTTTGATTTAAAACACTCTACAAAAACAGTGACCATCATTTCCCTACAAGAACAGTAACCATCATTTGATCCACCAAATGACAATTACTGATGATTAAAATATCCATCACTGCGTAGAACAAAGTTTCTATCACATTCTTAATGGGAAAATGAAAAAATTGATGTAAACATTTGTATACGTGTGATGTCTGCAGCAAACAGCGTTGCCAGTGACTTTTTTTTTCATCAGTGATTGTCAATTGATGGAACAAATAATGGTCATTCTTCTTGTAGGGTAAGTGCATACCTCTTAAATATATACAGCAATTTTAATAAAGAAAGACAGTCTTGTTTTAAATAGTTATCGGTAAAAATTGAACAGTTGACATCACTGTTTTTAATATTAAAGTTCTTTTTTTTTAACAACAGGAGGTTATGTGATGTGTACGTAACATATGCCAGTGTGACCAAGAAAATTATAAACGGTATGTTAAGTACCAGAGAAACAAGTCGTGATAAGAACTCGGCGGCGGCGGCTAAGCAAAAAATTGTCGGCGGCGGCTGTAAGTCGGCTAAAGCCGACTATCAAGGAGTTCTCGTGTATTGTGTTAGGAAGAAGAAGAACAACAAAAATAAACAAGCTTTAGATGAAGTTAATGTTACAAATAAAGACGCAAGATTAAAAAAATTTTTTAAATTATTTTATTTACATACATTTAATAAGTTATGCATTGTTTTCTGTAGAAATATATTTCTATTTCAATCAATTTAAAATAACAGCTTCAAATTTTAAATTATATTTCTTTACTGAAAGTAATTTAAATATAGAAAATTTAAAGAATTCAAATTGCCGGCTAACATTTTTGAGTCGTGACAAGCCGCACTACTCGGCGGCGGCTCGACTATTAAGAAAAAATCGGCGGCGGCTTTTAGCTGGCTGTGAGCCGCACGACTTGTTTGATTTTGGAATAGACACGATTTTGAATATGAATAGCCGTTTTGACATTTCATGTGACTTGCAGACGTAGTCTAAACACACTTTTAATATGTCACTCTTTTTTTCTTTGCAGTGTGGTATTTTTTAATACAATATGGAAAAAGAAGTGTCCCAAAGTATCAAAAGATTTTCTTAAAATAAATACAGATACACGAATTAATTAGATTTTTGTTGGTATGGGAATTGTAGTGAATGTAAGCAAGATTTAACACAATCTTGTAAAAACGTCGGCGTTGATATTACAAGTAATCCTTTAACTAATACTTACATCAATATGCATCCAGCAGTTGTATTTCTGGCAAATATCAGCAATTTCATTTAAATTATCAAAAGCACCCAAAACTGTTGTGCCAGATGTAGCATTAACGAAAAATGGCACATGACCCTTTGATTTTCGTTGAACTATAAGACGTTCTAGTTCTGAGGTTATCATGCGACCACGTTCATCTGATGGCACTGCAACACAATTGTCTGTGCCTAGACCACAAACAGAAGCACACGATTTAATCGAATAATGACATTGATCCGAAGTAAACATAACCAATTGTCCGGGAAGACCAGCAGCCCCATGTTCTTTGTAATTGGGAAACATTTTATGACGAGCAGCCAAAAAAGCATATAAATTGGATATTGAGCCGCCAGGTGCCAATATGGAGTCACCACCATGCCAGCCAATAATTTCACGCATTTTTGACAAGACAACATTTTCCATTAAAATGAAAACTGGTGCAATTTCATAGGTGAACATGTTAGTATTGGCAGTGGCTGTTAACCATTCACCAGCCATTGAAATTATATCCAAGCCACATGATAATTGATTGAAAAAATGAGGATGACCTGAAAGAAAAAATAACAAATAAAATAAAATAAAATATTTCAATAAATTTATTTTTGATTTATTAATTTAAACTTTAAATAAAAGATTATTGATTTTATTTAAGGAGAAAGAAAAAATATGTTGTTGTAATGCTTTGGACATTTAAAATCCATTAAAATCAGTTACTTTATCTTTGGGTATATAAAAATACCATTTATGATCCTTAATACTCTGTAATCCTACAATATATAGACAGAAAAATTGGCAACATAATCTGCCATCTCAAATTCCTATAAATGTATAAATATAAGCGTGTGTTTGTGTGTAAGTGTGTGCATGCCTACCAATCCTCCCCTTGTTTTTGTTCCTTTATAAATTACTTGTGTAATATATTTTGCTCTACAGGCCACTACTTCAATATCTGTAGTACTTTAATGATACCAAACATTGACATTCATTCATTCATATAATGTTGATAACTCTATGGCCAACAAAAAGAAAATGGGAACAATTGAAAGAAGAAAAATAAAAATAAAAAAAAAACTTTTTTAAGGGGAGTTTTAATCAAAATCCGTTGTTATTTTCTGTATCGTTGCTCACTGATCCTTTGATGCGAATGAATGGCAAAACAATGTGTTCAACGAAGATGTTTCTTTTGCACATTTCGTATGTTCGTCGAAGGGAAATGATTGTGGCAAACAACATTTGCGCCCATCTGCGACAGGAAAACAAAACTGCTACCAAAAAATCTGTCTGCCTTGTGCGCAAATTGAAATGTTTGTGTCGTAAGTCATTGTGAAATCCTTTATGTATTTAGAAGGAAACAAATGAAAAGAAAAAAAAATTTGTTTTGCTTTAAATAATTGTTGTTCTTGTGAAAATTATTTATTCGAATAATCAATTGAGAGAATTTATTTTTATGAATTTTTTTATTATTGAAATACTCGAATATTTGTGTGGGAATTTAAAAAAAAAGCTTAAGTATTTTAATTGGAACTCGATTTGAAATATCAGAAATTCCAAAAAAAAAAAAAATCGCCAAGTGCAAAGAGATTTGTACCCTTTTATTTTAATGTTTTTTAATATTTGTTGTTTAGCTTCTCTAAAAAGGATTAAAATTGAGTATTCTGGTAGTGTGGAATATGTGTCTGTTAGATATGTTAAAAGGGTTTATATAACAGTATCGAGCATAAAGCTTTTAAAAGTAACAGAGTTCTGCTTTATCAAAACAGAAAATGTAAATTTTAACATAATGTAAAGGTTTAAATAAATAACTAAATTGTTAACGTAAATTTACTTACAGCTTCATATGCCTATTTTTTATCAAATAATTTTTTTGGAATTTTTTTAAGGGGAAGTGTTTTCATATTAATAAAACGGGTCTTTTTAACTTCTGGTAGAGAGGAAATAGTGACTGCTAGAAGATCATAATTTGACATTAATGTATTTTGTTTTTCTAAAATTGAGTTTTTAATCTAAAAAAGTAGCGAGTTATGCTGGCAGGGTAGTCTCTTATCTATTGGGACATTTATTATATGCAGCATCTCTAACGTAAAACTTTTCATATAATTATTCTCTTTTTGTAAAATTCTCAGGTTTTTAAAATTTGGCTTGTGATTTTTAGTAAGACAGTGGGCTGCAAGTGCTGTTTTTTGTTCTATGGAATTATCGAGTTTTTCAAGATTAAATGTGTAGGATTCAAATCACGCCTTAAGTTTTGTTTTTGTTGTACCAACATATACTTTTTTGCATATTTTAGTTTCGTCTCCGTTACATGGAATTTCGTTTACCACGTTAGATTTTTCTTCATTTTGTAAAATCGCTTTTGTACTGCTAAATAATCTATTGACTTTATTGTTGCTTTTAGAAGCCACTTTATAATTATCTTTGTTAAATATGTCGGAGAGTTTTAACCTTTCAGGAAAATGTGATATATAAAATAGGATTATATATACTTTTGGTGGGTTTTCATCATGATTTTTACTGCTTCTAGCCTGTTTTAAAAGGTCATTATATGTTTAATAAGGAAATTCGTTCATTTTTAGTACCTTTATTATTCTTCCTATATTTGCAGTGTGAAATTCTTCATCACTAATTAATAAAACACGGCGAATGAAATTTGAAGCTGAGTTCATTATAATCCGTTTTGGATGTTTTGAATAAAACTTTATCATTCTGCACGTTAATGTTGGCTTTTGGTACCAATCAAATTTAAGTAATTTTTCATGACGTATTACTATAGAATCTAAATATGGTAATCTCTTGTCTTTTTCCTCTTTCATTGTAAATTGTATGTACTTATTAAATAAATTTAATTTATTTAATATTTCGCTTACCGATTCTTTTTGAACTGCAAGAAAATAATCGCCTACATATTTGGTAGGAATTTTGGATTTGGAAATTATTTTACTAATTGATTCGTCAAGTAATTTTTCCATCATAATATCTGCACTTACAGGGGATCCCATTGGATCATAGCATTTATTGTCGTATATAAAGTACCGGCTATCTTTTATGCAGAACCTTATAAGGTCAATAAAAAAAATTTTAATAAATAATTTTTTTTTAATTATATATTAAAGTAACAATTTTTTTGACTCTTTTTTCTTTTAATTAATAAATTAACTTATTTTTAGCTTAGAGAGTCCTTTTTTATGTAATAAAAATTGCAAATATTTTTTTATTTATTTTTTTTTTTTTTTTTGGTACACAAAGGAGTACCGAAATATTGAAAAATAAATAAAAAAATATTTGCAATTTTTATTAAATAAAAAAGGACTCTCTAAGCTAAAAATAAGTTAATTTATTAATTATATATTTTTCTTTGTATTTAAAGCGAACATGGTAACATATATTAGGTCTAAAACTAACATATATGTGAAAATCTCACCCCTATTGGTGTACCCTTTAAATTTTATTTTTATTTTATTTACAATTGAAATACAATTTCTGTTTCATTTTGAGGTTTCTGCCTATTTAAGAAATAAAACCAAATAAATCTTGATAATTTTTAATAAGGACACCCTTTACTTTTTAACTTTAATTTTTATTATTTTCTTATTATTTCTATTCTCTTTTTTAACGGGCATATTATTTTGACTCCTGTGTAAATGTCAAGTGTCCAGCTATTACGGTTGAAGAGATAGAAGCTAGAAAGATATTGTAGCGATAATAATAGGGGCACGTGTTTACTCTTTTGGTAGGGAATACTAAAATCTAGATATTAATCGCTTTTATTGTTCTTCATCTTCATCTTATTTTTTCCTTTTTTTATTAGTTATTCGCAAGTTAATAATATTTTATCAGAGCTTCACTCGACCTTCATAACAGTGGTAACACTTTTTTTATAATAAAGAATTTTTTAAAATCACTTGCAAAAAAACACAACATAAATAAAATATTCCAAAAAATATATTTTATAAAACTAAATTTAAAGTTGATGAAACAATTATAAAATATTTTTTCGAGACTTTCATTTTTAATCGATTAAAAGTTTCCCAGCACTGATTTTAATATTCTACATAAAAGACCAGGTCTTGCTAGTTTATAAAAAAATTGAAAGATGGTATGATGATTATATATATTTTTTTTAATATTAAGAATAACAGTCGCTCACTTATGGCTTAAAGCATTTGGGTTTTATAATAACACAACTTATGGCACTTCAAATTTAAACTGACAGCAAGGATTTCTTTTATTTTTTTCTTATCTTTTATATTTTACAATAACAAAACAACAAGAGGTATAAAATAAAAAGGGGTGGTATGTTTGTATACTCTCTTCAATTTAGTCTTCATTACATGTGGTGTTGAAAAGTACTCCCTGGAGAGAAGCAACTGTTTGGCTTGTTTATAAACGTATTTATTTAATAGTCATGTGATTTGTGCAAAGTAATTTCCAATTAGCCCCACCAACCAACCCAACTAAATGAGCAATTGTTGCACAAAAAACAACAACAGCAACAATAATAATAAGAAAAACAATTTTTGAATATAACAAAAGTCCTGCAAAACAAAGGTCACTCACTCAGCATTTAATACAATTGAAAGGGATAAATGAATGAAAGAATTGTTAAGATAGTTGTGACCTTTAAAAATTGAAAATATTGATTTATTTTTATGGCGGAAATAAAATGTGAATGAAAAAAAAAATTCAAACAACATTCTCTACTTTTGCTCTCCATGATAAAACGGCCTTGTGTTTCTTTTTGTGTACTTTTTTTAATTTACATTTATTTTTTTTTTTTACTATGGAATGTTGCTGCTCCACATTCAATTATTAAAAAAGAAACGAAAATCGTAAAAACAATAAAAACATTCCTGTTCGCCTGTCTGAACTTGATTGTTTCAATGCAACGAATTATTTAAGCTTTCGTGCATCCTTTAAAGTTTCATTAACCCTCTTCGAATGTTTTCTTGTGTTTTTTTGTTTCTTTCTGCCATTTACATCTGCTGCCAGCTTAATATTTGACGTTTATACGATAAAGGACACTTGTCATTTTGTCTAGCATTTTTGTTTTGTCTAAATACTTCCTTCCTTTTAATTTTTTCCTTTCTTTTAAATCTCATTCTTATTTTTATTTTAATCATTTAGCATCACATTTGTGATAGACAAGCGAAAATAATCGCTTATTTTACGAGCTGGAGAAAAAAGCTTTCAAGAGAATACTGTTGTATTTAATTTTCAATATGATCTAAAGACAGGAGCTAGAAAAAATATGAAGAAGCACAATATTTACTTCAATACTTAAATGGAGAAATTAGTTGGTTTTATCAAATTAAGCGTAGTTTAGAACTTAATGCTGTTCCTTTACAATCGGCACTTTTTACAAAATAAAATACTGAAAGAAAACTGGCTTTTAAGCGAAGTACTTCGTCTGCGATGATTGGAATATTCGCCTGAAAAATATTAAATGTGACTACACTGCCGCAAATAAATGTTAGCAATTAGGAGTGACTCTCTGAAGAGAAAGATGGTCAATAGCCTAAAGTTATTACAGTTAAGTGTAAAGGCTAGTGGCAGTTTGATACTTAGTGAGACTGAGATAAACGTAGGTTATCTTTAGGTTAAAAGGGTCGGTCAAAAGAGACCCATAATATATAAATTCATTAAAATTCAAAGGTTTTAAGACTTATTGGGATGCTTTCGTATAAACATATAAAATAAAAATAAATAATTAATTGCTTCTTGAGTTACGAAAAGCAAAAATTTTTTTAAGAAGGTTAATTTGTTTCATTTCATGTCTTTCTATTTTATAAAGTTGAAACAATTTGCCGACATTCTAAAATATTCAAAAAATATTGTTTTATCATCCGGAAACTCTTTACACAGTGGAATAAATTCTCCTTCACTTTCTCGTTGTTTCCGAGCCTTGTGAACCCGTTTTCGCTTTTTTAATTACGATTTTTTCATTCACTAACAGTGTAGTCACATGGTCAAGTTTTTGTTCAATGCTCTTTCAAGAAATTTACACGTGTGACGTAGGCTGCACGCAATTTCAAAGCAAGTTTTTAAGCAAGATGTCAAAAAAACACTGATAGCAGAATTTTTAATACAAATTTGGAGGGAAAAACGTCAATCAGCTGTTTTCTTGAATATAATTTGAAAGACTCAATTGAACGAAAACTGAAAGCAATTTCTCAGCAAGTTTTTAAAGTGTGAGTGTATTGGTTAAAAAGTGAGAGAAATTTTAAAACTTGAATAAAAACTTGATCGTCTAACACCCAAGTAAAAATACTGAAGTACAACAGATGAATGAAAATTATTTTCCGATTTTTTAGGCCGAAACCCTTATAACCTGTCATTAAATACACATTTTCTTTTGAGTGTTGCCACTATCAGTACGTCTCCGTGAGCATAAAGTGTGAAGGCCGGGGCACATAGAATCCGTCATACGTTGTAGTTTGAAGCATTTAACTGAAGTCAAGGTAACGACGGATGAGGTTGGAACAATGAGTACTTCGCTGATATAAAATCAAAGTTTGCTCTCTATTTTTATACACTTTTAAATTTAATTTGTATTTTACTCGCTTGTTAATTATATTTAATTTCTATTTTATTTATTGCCACCAAAATTATTTAATAAAATCACAAAATACAATTAAAGCACAGCAAGAGTTAATAGCAACCAAGAAGAAGAAGAAGAAGAAGCAATTGATAGCTATCAAAGTACTTAACGTACCTCAATTGGTAAGAGTTGACCAACTTTCGTACTTTGCGATAACTCACTTGTCAGTTGAATATGTCAAAGTTTAACGTATGACGGATTCTATGTGCCCCGGCCTTGAAAATTAAAAAACTTTCAATTTTTAACGTACGTTCAATAATTTAGCTGCTGTCATTTGATTCTTCTTTTTGTTTTGTTTTCGCTGTTGCTGTATTTAAACGACTTTTTATCCGTCAACAAAGTATTCATTGTGTCAACCTCATCTCCCCCGGTGTGCAGGCACTGAATCTGGATAGACAAGACGCGGGTCATTGTCGAAGGTCTAACCGGTTTCCTTAAAATACTGGCGCCACGGGAACCGGTGGCCCATACAGAGAGCCACCCATCTCTGTAGCCGGTTATTGGTGAGGTACCTTCGGGGTACACGTGGTGGCTGTCGTTTAAAGTTTAGTTTCCGCAGTGAAGGTGCGGTGCTAAACGGATGTGCTGTTGCATATTCAATAGAGGGTTTGGAAAGTTTCCGACCCTCAAGCAAGGGGATGGACATGGTCCTGCAAGCCATGTTCTTGAAATTGCAACTCTGTTGGCTATGCCTAGCAGGGGCCGCTAGTCGACGCTTTGTATTTCACTCGGTGGTAAGACCACAGTCAGGTTAGAGCCAACATGGCCAGGTACTGACTCAAATCTTAATCAAGTCTGTCAACCTCATCTGTCGTTATTTTGTTTTCAGTTGAATGCGCAAAGGTATAACGAATGACGAATTCCACGGACACGGCACTGAAATGGAATGGATAAATTTAAATAGACCTTAAGTCATTTTCATTAGCTGAAAACACCGGACGATATGTGTAAATTATCGTCGGATTTTTACTAATACCAAACGGATACAGCAGCAATATTGCACTGATACAAAATTTATACGGAACGAATGAAGGCAAACAGACCTTAAAGTGATTTAAAAATATTGTCATATAGTAAATATGAAATTCTGATGGTATATTATCTTAGTCAAAAATAAATTTCTAATGGGGCAGCTAGCTACTGCCTACTTATACAAATTAATTAACGCCTGAAAGTATGCTTTAATAAAAAAAATTACTAATTCTAGTGGCCTGCTTTTTTAAAATGCTAATAAAAGCCAAATCAATCTGCCAAACACATTTTGTTTAATAATAAAAAATTTTTTAACACGGGAATATTAAATAAAATTAATCAAACTTTAAATTTATTGTGCCATTTTCCTGGTATTGATTATTGGAAATGAAAGCACATTCTCATTTAGTTTATTTAAAATAATTGTGAGAAGTTTCCTGAAGAGCCAAGTAAGCGGTAGCAAAATGGCCATCGAGACGTGCTTTCACCTCCAATAATCAATACGGAACAATAGCACAATAAATTTAAAGTTTAATTAATTTTTATTTAAATTAGTTTCGTCGTTTAGACGTGACTGAGCAACAAACATCTAACTTTCACATTAATAACAAAAACAGTACCTGTTACAAAATTTAATTTAAAATTAGAATTTATTAAATTCCCACATCTAATTCACTAGATAAACATAAGAAAAATTAAATTAAAATCAAGTGTTATCAGTGTTTAAACAGGCATTCAAAAAAATAACAATTTTCATAAATTTTGTCACCACAAAAACTTGGGCACTCGCTTGCAACCAGTTACACGGATTCTTTGAAGCAATAAAACACAGACATGATTTGTTTGTTAGAAAACAAATTTTGGCATAAATTTAAATAAAATTATGATGGTTTCGTATAATGAAGGGCATTTGTTGCAGGCACAGCAGTACAGAAAGCATATGCACATCATTAAATGACAAAGAAGTGTTTGATGTCAGTACATACGAATTAGGGTTATGAACAATGATACACTATTGTTAAGGGGTCCGGGTAGCAAAGAAAGATGAAATAAATTAGAGAACTAAGAGTCACGCACTGTGGCACAAAAGCACACATTTGTTGGAAATCTTCGCTTAATTTATTATTTAATTTTGGTAGTTTTGTACTTGGGAGGATATAATATCCTACCTCTCTCTTCTATTTAATTTGAAGATTTTCGACACAAGTGAAAAAGGGGGAAATAAGAAGATTAGTTTTAATTCTTCACGATCTCTTAATTTTACCACAGTTTACTTTCGAAGGAACTTCATATATTTAACATCAAATAGAATGTTTATTGTCTAAAATATTCAGATGAAATGTGCTTGACCAATAAGAATAAAAAGGGAAAATTAGAAGGATAAAATTTTGAAATTCCCAAATCGTCCATAATAATTCCCGGATTAATATCGTTTGCAAATTAACATTTCACATTGTTAAATCTCAACTTTGGAATTTTAGAACATAAAAAGTGAAATTTCACGAAAAATAGTCTAATGGTCTAATGGTAAGAAATTTATCAAATTAGATAATTTTTTATGCAGCAATAAAGTCTGCCCTTTAAAAAGGTGGAAAAATTACAATTTTTTTATAATTTTTTTTTTTTTTTTGTTTGGTTGAAAAGAGGACGTTTTGACCAAAATGCCGAAATATTTTTAAAAACCTAAATGGAGTTTTTTTCTAGGAATATTTTTAAAAAAGGAATAAAATATTTAAAAAAGATTGGAATTAGATCTCATAAGAATTTGACTTTTAGTTTTTAAATAAAAATTCTCATCAGGTGACAACTTTACAGTTTATACCTGGTTTCAAAAAACTTATAAATATTAAAATCCAAACAAATTGAAAGCCCCTCAAAATAAACATGTTAGAGGGACCCTACTGCACTGATCTTGAGAGTTTTGTAAAGTTTAAGTTCTAAACTTAAGCTGACATGCTTCAGTGATTTATTTCGAAACTATTTCCGCACACTGTCTTTCATAAAACTAAACATAGAAATGAAATTTGATTTTTTTAAAATAACAGAATTTTATTTTGGTCTTTAAAAAATGTACAGCATTGAAATTTAAAAATTTTTTTAAAGGCAAATGATTTTTACTTTTTAAAAATTTTATAATCTAAATGAAAAAAAAATTGTTTAAAAATTTGTCACTTTTTTTGTATGCTATGACTCACTGTCTTAACGATTTGTTTACAGTATGAGAGAATAAAAAAGTGTTTGTCTGCTTGACTATTGCAGCAGCCATTTGAAGTAAAATGACACAAGTACAAGAAATAGTTATTGTAGTAGTAAAACCATTTTATGGTCCATTGAATATTGATAGAAAGTGAAAGATTATTTACACCTATCAACCGCAGACGTAATTCAATTTAAATGGGTTGAGAAAAAAGGGTAGATTTTCTTTTAAGAAAAGAACCAACTAAAATTCGCATTAACGTGTACACAGGGTGTTTAAAAAAATGTTGAAATTGTTGATATTTTAATAACGAACTGGTTATGTTATCAAAGAGGCAGTAAAGCTAAGAAATAAAATTTAAAACAGAAGACTTAAGTTATTCATTACAATTTTTAAAACAGTTTTTTTATAACAAATTTTTTTGCGGCTTAAACTTTATTAAAATTAAACAGGATTGAAAAAGGCGAATTGAATGTTAGTGCATGGCGGAAATAACAAAATTTAACATGAATTTTTTGTCAAACATTTTTGTTTTCTTTTTTTTTTATATTTACCAAGGCGAATGAATTTACAAGGCAGCGTAGGCGAATTGAGTATGTTTTGCTAGTATACAAAAAATGTACACATATTTTTTATATATGGAGTTTGACAGTTGTATATTGCAGCAAAAATACTGAATTCGCCTATGCTGCCTTGTAAAGGCCGGGGCACATAGAATCCGTCATGCGTTAAACTTTGACAAATTCAACTAAAGTCAAAGTAACGACGGATTAGGTTGGCACAATGAATACTTTGCTGACGGATGCTAAACCAAAGTTTGCTCTCTATTTTTATTAACTTTTAAATTTAATTTGTATTTTATTCACATTTTATTTCAATTAAATTTTTATTTTATTGTTTGCCACCTGAATTGTTTTAATCAAATCACAAAACACAATTGAAATACAGAAACAGTTAAAAGAAAACATAGAAGAAGAACCAGTTGATAGTTGTCAAAGTATTCAAAAGTTAAAAGTTGACCAACTTTCGTACTTTGCGTTGAGGGACACGTATTGATTGTGACAACGCTCATAAGAAAACATGTATTTTAACTTACTTGTCAGTTGAATTTGTCAAAGTTTAACGTATGACGGATTGTATGTGCCCCGGCCTTAAATTCATCATACGCATTTTGATTCGCCTTGATATTTACAATACAAAAATTTTCCATTTTATTCAATAATAACTATTTTGTATATATTTTTTTATATATGGAATGTGAAAAGAATGTTTACGGCAAAAATTAGTAAATTTGCCTACGCTGCCACCTGGCAATTGATTTGTTTTGTTTTTAACTTTGCTCATTAACCGCGTGCCAACAAAATGTGAACAAGCTAAAAGGTGAAAAACGTAGAGCAAACTTAAATCAATTTGCCTCCGAAATCCCAAGTAATAGCAATTGATTTCGATTGCTTTTATTTGTTTGTATATTTCGCTATAAAATTAAAAAAGTTAGTAAAAGTGCTATATTCGGCTATGCCGAATCTTATATACCCTTCACTATCTATGTAAATATAGTTTATTGTAGTGACTCCAATCAAAAACGCAAATAAGTAATAAAAAATAAAAAAAAATTGGTACTGCATTTATACTATTTTATATAAAAGCGACATCGGCTCTTAATGGGTTAAGCATTTAAAAAAAAATTTATTATTTCTTAAAAGGCCTCTTCAAAACTTTTAAAATGATATCCATATTGATATTTTAAAAAATTTGAAAATTTCAGAGCCCCGTAACTCGGAAAACATGGCCGAGCGCCAATTTTTTCAATTGATGTTTTTTTCTTATTTTTTAATTTTCTATCAACCCATACATTTATTTTTCTGATTGGAGTTACTAACTTGTTCCAAATGACATGAGAAAAATAGAGGTAGGCGTGGTGATTTGCCTGCTGCCTGTGGTGGAATTCGATTAAATGATCGTTAAATCTTTAAGCAGATCTCAGAAACCAATTTTCAACGACTTTGATCCAGTTGAATTTGGGCAATGTTTTTGCTTTTTTTAATTTGAAAGGCCTTAGCAGATTCCTTTTTGAAAAAGTACGGATGAATAATAGCACTGAATGAACAACTGCTTAAGGTGCGGTCTTTTAGTGAGCCGTATATGTACCGGTGTCTTCCATTATACGTACACGTAGCTAGCCGTACATTCTTAAGCGGGCCTTCCGGCAGAATATTTTTTTCCACAACGTCTGCTCTACGGAAACGTCGTTATGAAAATAAGAAAAATTTAGCGCTAATAAGTTTATAACAAGCAGCATATTGGACAGACAACGCGACAAGCAGATCGCAACCGATTGCCAACATTAACATTCACTTGTTAGAAAGACTTTTATTAATTTTTGTTGCGCATTTATTATTTTTTGTTGGTCAACGACAAAAAAATTATTTGGACTGCAGCATAAACTTTTCTCAATATCACTTTTTGAAAGACCCTTTTGATATAAAAACTTAAGTTAAAATAGGTTTCGCTGTATCAAAAGCCAACTAACATTGCATTAATCATAATCTTTAAACGTAATCAAGATTTTATATTGTAAATATTGTTTTTTATGATCTCATGAGTATTTTTTTTTTTTTGCTTTTTTGCAAAAGTCATTTGCAACTGGGATTTAACTTCTATTCAAAATCAACCAAAGACACGCCTGTACTCCGCCCCATCACTCGTCTTCTATTGTCATCTTTAATCGTATTAAGCACGTGACCGCAATTGTTTTTTTCTGGAGTGTCGATAATAAGCATGTTTATACAAGAAGTGTGCCACATGAAAAAAAAGGCACCCAAAAACATCATCTAAATGACAAACGGAAATACGAGGTTTGTAAAGGAAACAGCAACGAAGGCAGTGATGGTTGTTAAAAAGAAGTACTGATTTGCAAGATAATTATTTTTAATGAATTCAATTTAATTTTAAATATCACAAATTCATTCAACATTAAATTTGGGAGCTGATTTATAATTTAGAAAAACAAACTCACCCGTTTTCACTTGATATTTAAGAGTGGTGGCACAGTCTTCAATAAGCTGTTGCAAATTTACCGCTTTATCGGGTACATCCAAATCCAAAAGACGCTTCATATCTTCAGGATGATGAAACTCCAAAACCTTTTCATTGCGATCATTTGTGGCTTTAACAAAGTCCAACAAGACATCAATGACTTTTAATAAGAATTCACGTGTTTCTGGTACGGCCGAAGTTGTGGTAGGCAAAAGGTCTAAAACGAAAAAAATTGATTTTTATAAAAAAAATTCTTATAACAAAAAACTATAAATCACATACAAGATAAAATGTTTCTTTATCTGCTTTGCAACGGATATTAGAAAAATTAATGTTTGAAAGGAAAATGCTTTGACGTCCGCCATATGAAAATAATGGCATTTTTATCATTTAACATGAAATATGATTATGATTATTTTGTTATTGGTTTCTTTAGTTTCATATTTTAGCCAAGTAAAAGAATATATGTTTTAAGCAAAAAAAGAAATAAAAAAGAAAAACATCAGCACCTTTCCAAAGCCCTGACTGCATTTGTTTATGGTTGAACATTTGTTTAATTCAATTTTGGTTGGTCATAAAAAGGGATTTTATATTTAAGTTAAAAAATTTATGTTTTATTTTACAATGGACTTTTTTTTAATTTATAACACAATGAATATCCCCCACGTTAGTTACATTTGGATACAATGAGACAAATAAAGCCGCTGTATGGCAGCAGATGCTTGCTGACTCTTGGAATGTCTGTTTAGTGCTTAAATTTAAGCAGTTAAAACAAGTCGGTCGACTTCTCTACACTTTAGTGTCAAATTTAAAATACTTTTTGTTGTTGTTGTTTTTATATACTTAAATGTAGAAAACCTTCCCTTAATTTTCTTGCTCTTCCTAATGTTGTTTCATTATTTGTCAGAGATTTTGTTGTAAAGACTTAAAAAATTACTAATTGAAGTTGGTTTTAGAAAAAAGAAATGCTCTGCTCACTGCCACTTTATTTATTTCAGGGATTAAATTGTCGCAATAATGGTTTTCTTAAATGTAACCAAAAGAAGGGAAACAACTTGCAACAACAGTGAAAAAGAATTATGGCTTTTCTCATGATTTTGGAACAAATAATTTATCAGTGAAATGAAATTTTAATTGCAAAGAAATTATTCATATCAGTTAAGCTCGATTCCCTCTAAAACTTATATTAATATAAAGACAAATACATTGTGTTCTCACGAAATATCGAGCTTTTGCTGCAAGGAATATTTGGAAGATGTCAGATTGAGCTACATTACGCTATGCCGAATCTTATATACCCTTCACCATATACGTTAATATAGTTTAAGGAAGTAATTCCAAATATAAAAAAACAAATATTGGGATAACGGAGAATAAATAAATTAGAAAAGAAAACAAGTACTAAATAAAATTTTACATTAAAATGTTACCGGTTCCTAATGGGTTAAGTATTTTAAAAAACATTTTATTGATAATCGAACTTTTTTACGAAAAGCTCAGAAACCCATAACTCGGAAAATATGGACGAGCGCCAATTTCTTCACTTAATGTTTTTTTTCTTAATTTTTAATTTTCTATCCCCCCAAGTATTTGGTTTTTTTGATTGGAGTTACTTCATTTTTCAGAATGGTATGGAAAAATTAGAGGTAGGCGTGATGTTTTGCCCGCTGTCTGAAGAAACATGGACCGATCTTACTTAGATATACCCTTTTTCCACCTGTGGTAAGCAGTTTAAAAAAATTAAATTTTCTTTTGAGTAGCCTAGAATGTTTGCTGATTTTTTGTATAAAAAAAACTGTTGAGTGTTTATTGTCTTTTTGCTTTGTTGATTCAATGTAGCTCTCATTTATTCAACTTGGCATTAGACATAAGTCTTTCTAGTTTTGAATACAAAAGTTGGTTATAATCCACTGATGAGCTATATGAGCAGTAACGAAATGGCCGTATGGATATCGTTTCCGCGCAGTAATACATTTTATTTTGAATTTGTATATAATAAAAATTTCATAAGAATATCACGAAATATTTATATTTGAAAGAATCAAGCACGATTTAAGTAAATTAATAGTGAAAATGTGTTTAAAGCTGTTTTTTGTGGGTTTTCGATTCTTCATAAATTTCAAATTTAACAGTGAAAATGAGTGCCTTCTAGGGTTTGGATTTCCCGCAGAACGGAAAAGAATCATCTCATTCCCGGGATTTCCCGGTATTCCTGCGAAAAAATCAATTCTTGAAGAAAACAAGTTTATTTAATAAAATAGTGTTAAAAAATGCATCGTTTTATTAAAACATAAAGAAACAATAAAAATAATTGTAAAATAATGGTTTGAACAGTTTATAAAACTTGAAAACAATTCAGATGACAAGACATACAAATACTGAAAAAGTATTTTTTAATTATTTTTTTTAATATATGATTTAAAAACTACATTTAACAATTCACTAGATGTTCTGTTGCTTTTTGCGTTGCAAAATTTCCAACGAAAGAAAAAACCCATTCACTTTCTACTGAGGAAGATTTTCTTGTCAACAATGCGTTATAAAGTTTATCCATATTCGTGTTTCAAATGTTAGTGGCCTCCATTAACTCAAATTCCTTTTTAACAAATAAGTAACCTGTTTGTTCTGTTTTATCTCTTACTAGCAGAGCTCACGACTTCATCCGCGTATCATTTCTAATTAAATTAAAATTAAAATTTAGAAAAATGTGTTTTTAAACAATTGTTGTAGAGGTCTGTAAGCAGTTTTATAAACTTTCCATCTAGAAAAATAAAATGTACCGACAACTGTTTAAGTACCCTTAAACCGATAAAATTGGGTGACTTCACATTGGTATGTCTCGTTTCTCTACGAAATGACACATTTTTATGAAATAAAAAGTATTCTTTATTTAAACAAAGGTTCCAAGGGACCTCCTCACAAAAACTTTAGTCAAATGCGTTCTACGTGATCCGAACACAGACAGACAAACGGACAGATAAGAAGTCTAAAAATAGGTGTTTTGTATTCCATATCGACTACACCAATATCAAAATTTAAAAAAAAATAATTCATGCACAAATGTAATGATGTAGTAGAAGTCACACGAAACGAGATGTTTGAAAATTTTTAAACATTACAACCAAAATATTTGGAAAACAATCAGTGTATTTTTTAAAGTTCTGATGATTTTAAACTTCCCGTTTCCCGGGAATTCATCCAAAAATTTACCCAGGGAATTGTTGACAGCTTTTCCCGGGAATTCCCAAGCCCTAGTGCCTTTACACATGAGTGCTGTTTCCGTTCACACTTTCAAAAAAAATTCGTGAACTTTTTACAGAAAAGCAAAAACAGTAAAAAAAACTACTTTTAAATAAACTGAAATTAAAAAAAATATATAAACTGTAAAATATCTCTTTACATTCATAATTAAGCCTTTTCACATAATAACAAAGATGATTTTAAAAAAGGCATCAACCGTCTGTCTATAGCGTTTCAACAGCTCTGCCATATACATCAACTTTCATCGGCTATTTGAACTCCCTTTAATTTATAATTTCAAATATTTATACTTCTTATTAAACCAAACAAATTAGTGGAAATTTTGTCCAATTTTCAAGCGTTTGTTTATAACGGTTTAAAAGAGATAGGCCCATATAGATCAATTTACGTCATCTATGGGAACACCTTCTAATTTTAAGATTTATTTTTGTATTATGTTTTGCCATTGGGAGCTATAGTGATCCACAGTTTTTTTATTTAATTGTAACGTGGGGCCCTTTGCGATTCATAATACACCGAAAAAAATTTGTGTTGTTGGGGGACACCCTTTAATTTTCAAGATTAAAAACTGTTTTTAAAACGAAACCAATGTTCAAAATCAGCTCAGAAATGACAAAGTTCTGCGAGCACAAACATTACAAAAAAATCAACATTCAGACGAATTGATAACCTCCTTCTTTTTTTGCAGTCGGCTAAAAAGAAAAACAATTCATTTAATTCTAATTAAAAACAATCACTCAAAATTCATCACAGATTCCTTAAAATAACTGAACCTTTTATAATGCGTAACAAATTGTTGTCTAATAGAAAAATTCCTTAAATTCCATTCAAAAAGAAGGAAATGTTCCGCATTAAAGACACAATTACGTTTGCATTTCTCCACTAAACAAAGAAGAGCATCCCTCTTGCTATTTTTCGTACTCAGTATGTAAGCGAGTGTAGGTAATATCCTGTGACTAAACGGTTTATATTTGTTTTATTTCAATTTAAGTCATCCAAAAATATTCAAACACATACACAAACTCAAAACTTAATATATGAAACGAACAAGTCAGCTTGTTTGAATGTGGTGCGTGTGTGTGTGTGGATGCATGTGTGTTTATGGTGGGTGGCAGGTTTGGTTGCTGCCGTTTGACTTTTCAGTTTGAGTATTGCACTGCTGTTAATGTGGAAAAAATGTTTTGTACGTAAGTATGTGTGTTTGTTTGTTTGTTTGTTTGTGACAAAGATTTATGACAAAGTGAACGAGTGTGTTGGACATAAAGCTACTTGAATTTATTGTAATTTTTTTTTTAAGTAGAAGAAAAGTATGAGAAGTAAATGTAACAATTTTGTTTTCTTCAAAACTTGTGATACTTAAGCGGTTTTATTTCCTTTTTTCTACTATTTTGTTTAGTTTTGTTTCGTTTTTTTCTGATTTGTAGTTTTGTACTTTTACTTTTGTACAAATTGTGTTTGCGACATTTGAAGGATAAAAAATGTACTTACATTTGTTCGCTTAAATATTTTGTTTCTATTTGAGTAATGGGTATTGCAAATACTTGATCTTATTGCGTTAACAGGATATTAATTTGATATTATCACAGAATTGATTAACAGGCGTACAGATTAACAAATATGAAATAAAAAAATAATCATCAGATAAATTATTATTCTGCGAGTAATATGAAAAATAAAACAACACATACATAAGTAACCGTTAACAGGCCCTAAAAAAAGAAACAAATTAAATCAATTCGATTCAAATAATAAGTTGTTCGTTAAATATCAAAACTTTCAATCATTAGGAGAGAGGTCAAACTATTAAAAAAATGGGCAAATCCGACCATTTTACTTTACACCTTATTTTTTATTTTATCAAAACTCCTGTTTTATTTTAAATCCTGGCAAAAAAAATTCTGCATTTAAAATTAGTTCAGTGTCTTATCTAATTATACGTTTGCTTTATGGCCTCAGAAGTGGACATTTTTTTTCAAGGTGGTAAGCACATTGACTACAAATCTATTTGGCCAGGGTTCAACTCCTGCGACAACCAAAAAATAAAAATGTGTTTTTCTGTTTAATGGTATAAATACATATTCAGAAATAACATTAAAAAAACACGCAGCCTCCTTCGTCGGTACTTCTTCAAAGCATATTCGCTGGCGAAGTAAAATAACTAATAAATTGGCTATACTTTCACCACCTGTTCTTTTCTCTTCTCTATCCCTTTCCTAAAGAATGTAGCATGGTTACACACTAATTAAATAGGCATTGTTGCCTGAAGTGCTACTTCTCTTTTAAAAAAAATAGCAATGACATTTCATTTGTAAATATATAAAGCGAATAATTGCTATTTGAAAATTTTTGATTTCAGTCAAATAATAGTAATTTTTATTTATTTTTTATTTTTTTTTGCAATTTAAATTTACGTATTTTTGTATTTAATTTTGCTAGTTATATGACAGGTCCCTTTTTTTCTGTGTAAAGCACATTTTATATTTTTTACTGACAAACGATTGTAAACAAAGTGGAATATTCCAAAAATAAAATATTGTAATTTTGATCATTAAAATGGTACCTTACCTCGTTCATGCTCTTTAAAAATTAAAACATTCTTAACACTTACAATGTTATAAAATGATACAAGTTCTGCAGCTGATCATTTGGTCAACGCGTTTTAAAGGCTTTGATTTTTCATTAACGATGATTATTATTAAGCCAGAGAAAAAAACCTTCTAATTGAAGTCAAACAACGAAAGACGGGATTTTCAACCTGACAATGCAAATAAAGGCCCAACTATAATGTGCATATACTAGCTTATGCCAACTTATACAACTGTGCAAATACATATAAATCAAAGTGGTAAACTATAATGTACTTGAGAGAACTTTTCGTCAAGTTTCGTCAAATGTCATTTACTTAAGCAATGTACGAAGCTGATCGCACATTCCGTACAGAAACAGCTGTTTGCGCTTGGTGTATACATACATAAATTTATATCGAAAAATTGCAATGGAGAGCGACAGTGAAAAATTTTTTTTTAATTTAAAAGAAAATGTAGAACAAAAGAACTGTTTATATGAGAAAAGGACACGTTTTATTATGACAATTTGCTAAAAAAATTAATTGCCTTCGAACTAAATCATGCACACCGTTGCATCTTTTGGTACTTTTGGCTAAAAATACACAAACAATAGAAAAACATTCCATTTTTTATCGATTTTTTTTTTAAAACTAGTAAAAGAAAATACATTTATTTAGATCAATGTTATTAAATATATATAATATATTCTTTCGATGCCTTTTTCTTTAAAAATTTTATTTATTTAAAAAAAAATATATTTTTTGAATAGTGCGATTTAAACATAAATGTGCAGCTGTGGCTAATTAGTTTTTAAATTTATGTAAGTACATTGTAGCCACATAAAACTCTTTAAAGAATTACCTAAGCATTTGACAGGCTTTTCGTTGGATTTTTGACATAAGCTCAAGCTAGCATATGCACATTATAGTTGGGCCTTAAATTCTGCTACCCGTTAAAAGAACTCAAGTGCTTTTATAAAACACGATTATTAAAATAAAGATCCTCTTCTAGAGGTGAAAACTATATTAAAGAAAACAATGGCGGAAAACCAACTCAGTTCCAAGTTATTGTAGCTTCTTAATTTTAAAATACGAGAAATTTTTTTTAACTATCGTAAATACAAAAAGAGAGGGAGAGAAAGAGAAAGAGTTTCTAAAGTGTAAACATGTTTAAGACTGGGCAGTCTTGTTAGAAAATGGCGTTAAGAATAAATTTTCGGGATTTTTGGGGAAGATTTTACTTATTTTAAGTTTTTCAAATTTGATTTCATTCAAATTATTTAATACCTTTATCTCCAAGTACTTTTATATGGCAACAACAAAATTATTTTGGATAAAACTCTATGACGAATCTTTGATTCATCTTATTTGCTTTTGGGGAAGAAATTTCGTGTGCCATTAAGACATAAAAGCAATTTGTTCCAAATAAATGATTTAATTCAAGCAACAAACAATTTTGAGGTTGAGATGCTTATTTACCAAGACTATTTGAAAGTCTGACAGAGCTGGTTAGTGTTAACTGATGTTACTCTTTTTAAAGTAATGCCAATGTAGGAAGAGTTTCTTTGCAGAAATGAAATCAATACTAAAATAATTATATTTCCTTCGAAATGTTTACATCACCTCTAGAAAGAAATATACACGAAAAAATTCATTTAGACAAAAAGAGGAGAGATCTGGAATGTTAAATTTTTTACAAGTTATAAGTCGTTGGGAATATAAATTAAGAAATATAAAAATTTTTACAAATGAAGTCAATAATAACAGTAAAGTTAAAATATACCTGCGTTAAAATAAAAATAAATAAATATTTTTAGCTTGGGGATTTATTAAAAAACAATGTGGAAACCCTGGTAATGGAAACTTATCTCGAAATATATAACAGGTTTTTTTTAAACATAAAATTTAATTAAATATTTTCTATGTAAATGAATGATTTTCTTATTATTTTTTTCTTGAATGAAACTAAAAAAAAATTATAAAACCACTTACCATACGCTGTTAGTTTGCCCGTTTTATCGGAAAGTTTATACCCGTTCGAATTAAGTGACATTTTCTCCTCTGAAATAGTAATAATCAAAGAATTATTAATAAAATATTGACAAATTTATATTTTTTTTTAAATCTAAAAAATATTTTTTACAAATTTAAATGTAAAATAAATCTGTGGTTGCATAAGAAATTTTTTATTGCATAACAAAATTGTTGAATGGCAATTACTGTGTTAAAAAAAAAAATAAAAGAAAAATATGAAATAAAGAAGGTCGTTAGTATACAAGGACTAATGAAGGTTATGGGTTGTAAATGAGAGGAAGTGCTGCACAAATGCTCAAGTGCATATGCGCATTAAAAAGAAAAATGATATAAAAAACTATTTTAATATTTAAATCCAGGCAAGAAGAATAAGTTACGTAATCTCTTTTATAAACGAATAAAAAAAATTCTTAGCGATTTTATTTTATCAAATTTTTATATAATTTGGTTAAATATTTTCCTTTGAAGTGGACGCTTGGTTAAGGATTAAATTAAAATCTTACCAATGATCTTGCGGAGGTCTTCGATGTATTGCCTTAAGAAAATCACTTTGAATGTTTTATAAATTAAGCGTGTATAGGGGAAAAAAATATGAGTTGAGTTGACAAGTAATTAAAGTGAAATTTATGAAAAAAATTTATATTTAGATGATTCAATAAATAATTTTTTTTTTTAATTAAAAAATTTTTTTTTAGTTTCTTTTTTTATTAAGAGACTCACTACTGATGCTTTGGTATAATAAAATCTACTGAAGCAGTTTTTTTTTTTTTTAATTTAAATAAATTTTTAACAAACTTTTATTTTCTTTTCTTCTCACTTTATTTTCAGCAATCTAAAGTAACAAACAAATTTAAAATCTGTTCAAAATTTACTTAAAGCACACTGTTCTATGGTTAAGATTTTTGATTATCTTTTGCTTAATTTTATACTCCAACCGTACACTAAGTCGGGACGGACACAATTCAAATAGCAGCTTTACTGTTCGACGATCTGAGGAGCTTTGTAGTTGATTTTATTTCACAGTCTCCTACGAAGGCAAAAATTTCCCTATGGCTTCGCACACTTTTACACTTTTCTTTGTATGTGTGTATATTTGTAAAAAAACTTAAGTATATTATGTATTCGTATCCTTAAAATGAAAATGAAAATCCATTAAAACTGCGCACAGAAATTACTTTGCACATACAAACGAACACTCTTACAAATATGGAATTTATTTGGGACTCCCCATTTATCTAACAGCCAAAAATATATGGAAGAAAATATTTGGCTCCACAAACTATGACGTCATTGTTTATAGAACAGCCATATTGTATTTAAAAAGTTTTCAACTGGAGGCGGAGTTTGCGTACACTTTTTCTAACTCAAATGTCAGAAGGAGGTTTGGATTGTTGGGTTGCTTCCCTAAAGGACACACCTTTCATAGTAACCTTCTTTAACGATGGTTTGTTTTGCTTAAATATCATTATTTTTTGTAGATTTAAATTTTATTTTTTTAATTATTTTTTCACTTCTTTGTTCATCATTCAAAGTGATTTTATTATCAAGGCTAAGATTCTTAACTCACTGCTATCTTGATTGCTAAGGATATTTGTGTGTGTTTAAAAAATAGGGACAAAGCAATAGTTTTCTATGTTAAAATATTAACAAAAAACTTTTTAATTAGGTATCCTTCAAAAAAAGATTGTCTAAAAAATCTAGGTCATTTAAAAAAAGTACAAACTTTTTATATGAAATTTAATTTCAATAAAAAAAATTTTTAATTGTTATAAAGTATTAATTTTTAAAATTGGCCTTAGGTTTTTTTAGTGGAATGAATAATTTTTTTAAAGCTCTTTTTAATTTTGTTTAATAAATAATAGGGAAATTTTGTAATTTTTTATTTTATTTTCTTTCCAACTATTTTCTTTTTATCATAATCATTATAACTTCAAGAATATCATCTGATAAATTTGCAAAATTTAATTTAAAAATGTTTAAGTTTTACAAAATGTCATCTATGAAACATAAATCGGGATGCCAAACCCTTATCCCGTTTTTTGGGATTGATAAATCCCAATTCCCGAGATTTATAATAATGGTTTCGGGATTTAAGATTTTTTCAAATTGTCTAATTGTTCAATATTTTTTATTAATATTCTCATAACATGAGTGCTAAAAAACAATAAATTCATTTCAATTTTTTGAAAGCTTCGCGAGTTTTTAATCTCTTAAGCTTTTTTCTTGGGCCTATTTTGTAAAATTAAAAATGATCCAATTATTTTTTTTACACTCTTAAAGTATCATTCTTAACTTTACTTCTTGTCTAATGAAGTTGTGCACAATTGCCTATGACATAATAATTAATAGGTGATAAGCATCGGTGTTAAAAACTAAAAAAATAATAGAAAAAGTCAATATAAACTGTGAGCACGTTATTGGAAAATTCTAGTAAAAGTTACATTAAGGAAACTTCAACAAAAGGTCTGGTAATGCATGGAACGTATGGAATTGAAAAGGTTTCATTTTTTACCCTTCACCACGGAAAGTGTAAAACCGGTATAACTAAGATTGTCATTCCGCTTGTAATTTCTACAATAACCATTTCCGAACCGACTTATTTCTGAGTCCTGGGCAAAATCGATTGAGCAATGTCCGTCTTTTCGTCCGTGTTCAGGTTGAAATCCAATTTGCCAAGGCACTAAATAAGCTAGTGAAAATTTAAATATGCCAATCCATCAGACATAGTTTCGAAAATTTTGCTATTGAAAATCAACAAGATCGCTCTATGTCCCTTGAAGCGGCAGGCAACACACCACGCCTACCTCTAATTTTTTTTATATAATTTTGACTAAATTTAGTCTAGTGAAGTGTAATTCGAATAACAACAAAACAAACAAAATATATAAGGGTCGATAGAGATTTAAAAAATAAGAAAAAAACATCAAGTTAAAAAATTGGAGTTCACCCATATTTTCCGAGTTATGGGACTCGAAAATTTTCATAAAAAAGGTGGATTATCAATATAGTTAACATGGGTATCATTTAACAGCTTTTGAAGAGATCTTTATGGAAATTCTTAATTTTTTAAAAACGCTTAACCCATTAAAAGGCGATGACATTTTTATGTAAATTTTTTATTTTTATTTTTAAGTTCCCTGTCACCCCAATAGTTTTTTTATTGATTGGTGTTACTTCACTAAACTATTTTTACATACATGGTGAAGGGTATACTACTTGTTTAATGTCAAATAAGTTTCTAATACATTAAGTCTTATGAAGGTATTTTAACGAAGGTATTTTTGCAAAAAGTAAAAAAGCCTTAAAATTTAGGTTTCAAGGATATTGGGATTACAAGATTCCAAAACCTGAAATTTTCAAAAGTCAATGCCGATAAGCATTACTTAACATGAAATATTCTCATAACTGTCTGTTATACGAGTGGAATAAAACAATGTTAATAACACTCATTTTAAAGACATTTGATACATGTTGTAGAAGTGGTAACATTTGTTAACCCAAAATTTTGCAACAGAAATATTGTTGCTGATGTAAAAATATGATTTATGAAACAGGTTGGAAGTAGAAGTTTACATTTTTATTATTTTATTTATAATGATTAAATTTATGCTGATGTTATTAGGCAAAAATATGTTACAAAAACAAAATTTTGTTTTTGTTTAAACAGAATACAACAAACTAAAAACAGAACAAACTTTACATTAAAAGAAACATGAAAACTTTAATAAGTTTTTTAAATTTGCTTTTATTTTTCAAAAAAATTTACAGTTTACAAAAGTGTCTTTTTCTGATTTTTTAACAAAACAATTTATGAAAAAATATAAACAACTTTTTAAATTTCTTAAAAATAACGCCTAGTATTTTATTATGATAAAAGTAAAATTGTTATTCGCCTAAATATTAACATTTTATTATCAAGTGAAATTAATAAAAAATTTAATATTGTTTTTGTTCTAGAAATAAAACGTGTCATTATTATCGGGGCATACTTTTATCTTTTACATTAAGTGGAGTGGTTGCACGTACTCGAGTTTTAGACGGAATAAACAAGTGTTGTTGAAATCTTTATAAATGGAATATTATTTTCGTTTTGATAAATTAATGGCACATAACGCTTCTATAACAAAGTCAAACTGATTATTATTGATTTGTTGTTTTTAAAGCCAAAGAAGCTAAAAATATTTATGTTTTATCAGATTAAAAAACGAAGTAAATGACATTAATATCAAATAGCAATAAGAAATAGGGATGGATGTCATATCATATAACACACACACACACACACCTAAATATGTGGAATTATATACAACGTTTAGCTTTGTAAAAATAAAAAATGGAGTTTTTTTTTAATTTTAGGAGTAGACTTGTGCCATATAGTTCAATTTAGTGATCGCTCTTTCTAGTTCAAAGTTTGAAAATGAACTAGTTCAAAGGCTCTCTTTAGTTAAAAATCTCTCTAAGTTCAAATGTTGACGTGTTGTTCGTACTTTTAAACTTTTAGTTTAAACGCTTTCTTTAGTTCAAAAGCTCTTTTAGTTCTAATGTTATTTTCAAAATATGATGACAACAACACCGTAGCATTGCAAAAACTAATGTTTAATAAAATCCGTTGCAGCACTAATTTCATGTCCGAAATAGACAACAAGGAAACGCAGACATGGATTCTAGTTCATCTTGTCTGGTAGTTCAAACATAAAGTATAGTTCAAAAATGAACTAGGTACATTTAAAAGTTTGAACTAGTTCAATTAGTTCAATCGATTGAATCGTTTAAATGAACTAGTTCATTTATGAACTATACAAGTCTAATTAGGAGCTCATGATGCACAGTGGGAAATTTTGCAAAAACAAATGATTTTAGAAAAAATCTAAAGTGTCAAAGCTTGATATGCAAAATATTTGTAAAAATTTTACGGATCCACAGAAATAACGTCGTCACTTATGAAACACCACTTTGTTGAAATTAATTTAAGTTAAATTGTAAAGTTTTTTTTCATTACTTCTACACGTGGCAAAGTTAAAAACAATACAATAATTTGGTTTTCTTTTTAAAAAATTTTAAAGCTGTGTTTTATATAAAATTTTTCAAATCAAGATTTTTTTATTATAATAAAATTAAAAATTTTGCAATCATTGAGACTTTTTTTACAGTGAATAAAAATATTAAATAATATATATATAAATATTGATTTACGAGAATCCAAGAATTCCCACAAAAATTTCACAAATTCCCAAAACTTTTATATTTAAATTTTTTTTTTACTGAGTCTGTTATAAAAAGAGATAAAGAAGAAGAAATTCCAATTGTAAGATAATTAATGTTCTAATAAAGCATTAAAAATTGATTTTAACATTTTAATATCGTTTATTAATCAAAGAAAATCTCGTTGGACTATTTTAAAAAATTCTGGCTCTTGCAGTAATACAAAATTTTAACTTATTCTTTACTGCATAATTTTATAATAATTTAAAATTATATATTTTTTTCCAGAAAAATACCAGATTTTGCAACGTTTGGTACCATTTTTTTAATAACCAACAAGGGAACGTACTTTTTTCTTAAAAGTACAAAACTTGCTTTTTGAAATAAATATAATTTTTTTATTTAATTTTAAGTTTTTTCCCAATTAGCATTTGAACCGTGGATATTAAATGAATTAAAATTTATTATTTTCTGGTTGAGGTTCATTTATTAATTTAATTTCTAAAAATCTTTAGAAAGAAAATATATTTACAAATGTATGTGGACGTTAAAAAAAAACGCATTTTCAGGAACGCCAAATCCATCATCAGCATTCTTCGCATCTATCTACCTTTAGTTGTGTATATTGCAAACATTATCTATTAAATTATAGACTTACAAAATTTATTTTTAATAATCGTTTAATTTAAAATTAAATTAGGAAAAATTTAAGAGGTTTTGTAGCAATTTTAAAAAAACTGGTTGACTAACACAGATATAAAAATATCATCTTAAAAATCTAAGAGGTAACTTAAGGTTTTTTTACGAAGTCACTATGGCAGGTCTTTAAAATTTTTATAGTCATATTTCAAATAAGTATTTTATTGTGTCTTTAATTTTTTATGTACCCAAGAAGTTCTTCTTAGTGCTTTAAAATTTTAGCTCAATTATACCCAATTTTAATGCAATCGAGAAAGCTGTTCAGAAACTATAAATTTATTTGCGTTCTTTTGGCCGAATTCCCACTAAGCAATGTTACGTCAAAATTGTCTTCAATATATCAGATAGAAATTTTAAAACTGATAAGTTTTAAAGTTCAACGAGATTTTTTTTCAAGTCCGGCAACTTTTGTTGTTCTTGATAAAATCTGAAGAAAAATAAAATGGTTGCTTTTATCAATCTTTTGTACTTAAAAGGCAGAACAGCTTTGTTTAAAAAAAAGGTTTATTGAGGCAAAAAAAATTTCAGGAGAATATGAGAAAAGCGATTTTTGACGATTTTCCATACTTTTACTTTGTAGAGGCTTAAAAATTATTAAAATAAAAAATGCAAAAAATTACGTCCACATTTCAGGCTTGTTATGTGAGCCGTTTATTTGGAAAGTGCCATAAGTCATTTTGATTTTAAGCTGATGCACATATTTAAGGGATTGTGATTCAAAGGTTTTAAAAGTATTAAGGCTAAATCATAAGAAGAAATACTTTCACTTATTAACTCAGGATGCTTTTTTCCCCAATAAATACTTTGGTCTACATAAAACCGTAACCGTATCTCTTAAATATATTTTTTTTATTATTTTAATAAATGACTTATGCCACTTTCAAAATAAACGGCTTATGTAAGGATTTGTCAATCAATTTCTTTTCTTGCAAAAATATTTTATTTTAGTAAATTAGCATGAAATTAATTTTATTTCCATTAAAAATAAACCTCCAATCAATCAATTATTAAAAATGTGAAAGGTGAACTTTCCTTAAAATTTACGAACCGTCTGTTTTTATTTTTAGAAATTTTCTTTATTGTTATTTGAAATACTCCTCGTATTTATGAAAAATTTTTTTTCCTAATGTAACACGACGCCATGTTGTTAAAATGTCATGTAAATAAATAAACAACACAAAGTTATATATCCATTTTTATGATAACGGTAGATGTAATGTATATGAAATTGCCATAAAAACTCGTACATATTTTAGTAGAAAAAAATATATTTATAAAACTCACATATTTTTTTATCAGTTGAAATTAATGCCGAGATTTCATTTTACGTACTTCAAATATTAAAGTATAAGACAAATGAATTGAATCAATAAATATTTAATTCAGTTTATTGCTGACAATAAATCAAGATACACCAAAACAGTTTAAAATATTTAAAAAAAATTTAAAGTAAAATAATTTTGTTAATATAATTTGATAATAAAAGTTTTTTACTTATTTATGTATTTTATTTAATATATAATTTTTTATTTCATGCGATTTTGTTTCTAAATTTGTTCCTAAATGAAATAAAATTTATTATGGTCAATTCTTGAAAGTTTTACACTGAAACTTTAGTAATTTTTTGTTTAAAAAATGTCAGACGAAGTAACAATTATTTTTTGTACACTCGTGAATTCGTGATTTACGCTCATTATTAAATGTGTAAAAATACACAAATTTTTTTAAATTTTTATTAAAAAAAAAGTGTTTAACAAATGCAACTAAAAACAAATAATATTCTAATTTCGTCCAAGTGCGTATTGGTCTCAAACAAGCAGGGTTCCGTGCCGTGTATGGGCCACATTTAAGACTTAAATTTTTTTATTTTTACTAGTTATTTCCGGTGCACTTTGCTACCCCAATGTTAATAATCGTACAACAACCACTATGTTTTTATTGCGATTCCATGGATAAAACAATATATATTTGTCAAAAAATAGGTCTTTAATAGGGACACCATCAAAGTGTTATTTTAATTTTTTTATACTTGTCATTATATTGGAAATATACTGTATGTAAATTTTACGTAGCTGCTTAATATGTTTCATTTTCAATTTTATTTATTCTACTCGTCGTTATAGCGGATAAACTTCTGACTATAATGGTTTAAGGGAAGAGGCCCTTGGCTCTAAAGGGACGCCCCTAATTATAAACTTCATCTTATTGTTATTATAGTAGCCATTATAAGCGATATTTATAAAAAATCTAAATGTCTAGCTGAGACGGTTTCAGAGATGAATACCTGGGTGGGATGAAAAGACATTGCAGCGATAAAACTAGGGCTACATTTTAATTTTTTAGGACAGAAGGCTAAAAACTATAATATCAACTATAAAGTTAAAATCTTTTAAAAATCTTATATACCTTTCACCTCCCCCGGGGTTACTACAAGAAGTCTGGCTGATTCTGACCTAGGCACAGACATAGTACACTTGGGGTATAGGGGGAACCAGTCCCCCGGAACTGAATCTGGATAGACAAGACGCGGGTCATTGTCGAAGGCTTTACCAGTGTCCATAGAATACCGGCGCCACGGGAACCGGTGGCCCATATAGATATCCGCCCATCTCTGTAGCCGGTTATTGGTGCGGTCCCTTCGGGGTACACGTGGCGGCTGTCGATTAAAGTTTAGTGTCCGCAGGGAAGGTGCAGTGCTAAACTAATGTGCTGTTGCTTGAATATACAAAGTCTCCAACCCTCAAGCAAGGGGAAGGACATGGTCCTGCAAGCCATGTTCTTGAAACTGTAACTCTGTTGGCTACGCCTAGCAGGGACCGCTAGTCGACACTTTGTATTTCACTCAGTGGTAAGACCACCGCGGTGCACCGTCGGGTTAGGGCTTTGCTATCTGGTACCGACGTTAATCTTGATCACGTAATACCTTTCACCATGTATGTAAATCTAGTTAAGTGAAGTAACTCAAAAAACAAATATTGGGATGGCAGAGAATTAAAAAATAAAAATAAAAAATTAAGCATTACATAAAATTTTATATAAAAATGTCATTAGCTCTCAATGGGTTAGGCATTTAAAAAAAATAGTATTTTATAAAAAATCTTTTCAAAAGCTTTAAAATGATACCCATATTGATATCTTACAAAATATGATGCACAATCGTGCTTTTCTATTAAAAGTTCAAATGCCCATAACTCGGAGTATATGGTCGAGCACCAATTTTTTTTAATTCTTCGTCGCTCCATATACTTATTTTTTTTAATTGGAGTTACTTCATTGTTCCAAATGATATGGAAAAATTAGAGGCAGGCGTAGGGTTTGGCGCGCTGCCTCAAAGGATATGTACCGATCTGATTTTCAGTAGCAAAATTTTCGAAACTATGTCTGATCTATTGGCGTATTTAAATTTTCTCTAGCTTATCTAGTGCCTTGGCAAAGTTGATTTCAACATTAACACGGATGGACAAACAAACATCGCTCAATCGACTTCGCTATGCAAAAGAACTCAGAATACTTTATGGGGTCGAAAATGGATATTGTAGAAATTACAACAAAAATAGTTGACTAATAAGCACATGGTTAACATTGATGTTCTAAAAAATAACTGAACTAATTTTGAGTTGTATTTTTATAACAGCGCTCTTCTTCAGCAGCATTACCATTTATTATTAAATTATTAAAGTAAAACATATTTTTTAGACTATAACGTTTACTCATTACAAGAGACGCTGCAAGTAAATGCTGCTTAAAGTAAATATAATGTCCAATTGCCTTGTTAATAATGAAACCTCAAATCGTTTATCTTTTACACATGTTTTCTTTACACTCCCCCAGAGTACGTTTGTAAAGAACTTTGCCTTTTTAACGTTATTTCATATGGGAGTAATAATAGTATCAGCCGCCTGGGACGAAGTAGGAAATTTTTGAATTTTAAAATCTGACCAGTGACCATCAGAGAAAGCATTAAGTACCCAAGGTAACCGAGCTGGTTATTCGTGAAGATCATCGCTATGGGGTTGAAACGAAATTTTCAGAAACATATTAAAGACTTTTAAAAATAAAATTTATATTTGACCTTAATAACATGCAATACTTAAGACACCTTTTAAGGCATTTAAAACCTGTTTCAGTTTTAGGTCCCTGCTTTAGCTTCTAAGAAGAGCAAATTTGTTTAAATTTTGTGCGTTTTATTATCCTTTATTGTTCTCCCATATTGATTGATTGATTGATTGTACTTTTTATAAAAAAAAATTGGCGCTTTTAAAAATTCCAATTTGAAAAACTGCATATTTTATAAAAAATTTTGGCTTTTTTTTAATTTTAAAGTTTTGCTAAAAAAGTAGAAATTAAAAGAATTGAAATATTAAAGGCAAAATATATAAGATCTTTCAATTAACAATAATTCGTGGTTTAAAAATAATTAAATAAAAACTATTTAGGTTTGATCTCTTATATTGGAGTAAAAATATAAAATCATTAATTTTGTATGTAGAAAAAATTAATATTTAAATAAAGCAACGAACTCAGTAACTTAATAACTAAAAAAAAATTTAATATATTGTGCTTTGTATGGCCGGCCTGTATTTTTATTTCTTCCTTTTTTTAATTTGTAATCTTTGGGGTATTATTTTCAGTAGCAACAGAATTTTTTATCGGAAAATTTGTATGAGTATATTAAAGCATACCAGCTCTTGTGGTCTTCATTAAAAATTAGAACATTTGCTAAATTAATATTAATTAAAAGAAAACATTTCTTAAATTTAATTAATTAAATTTGTAGTAATTTTTGTATATGATTTTAAATTTCGTAACTAAAATCTTCTAAGACCCCATTTCCTTGCTATAAAATAAGTTGATGTCCCTAAAATAAATGCAATTTTTTTATAACTGTTATTTGAGAAAATAACCATAATTATATTGCGTAATCAGACGGTTTCCCCATCTTCTAAATTCTTTAACAAAATACCAAACTTTTATATTTTTCTTACATGTAACCAGGGTACGAAAGTAAACAAAATGAAACGTTTGCTTTCGCTTTGTTTATCGTAGTAATTAAACCAAAAATCGCACAGAAAGGATAAGAAGAAATGTGTTACTTAGTTTTGTATTGTTTTTGTTCGTTAAGAAAAGAAAACACTGAGGAAAAATTGGAAACATTTTGACAAAAAACGTTTTGCATACGTTTGTTAAATAATTTGCTCATTATAGTAGGGAACGTCTTAGCATTTAAAAAGAAGCACTTATATCTTATGCGAGGACATAACACCAATGAACGACTGTTTTGTTATAGATAAGTTAAATGCATATAATTTCGTTAAAGTTTTTTGTCATTTTAAAATTGCCTGTACACAAAATATACACAAAAATTGTCTGTACACGAAACCGTTTACGAAATGTTTATTTGCATACCCTGCTTGTTACTGTTTTAATGATTTATCATTCCGTTTGCAATTTCTACAATATCCATTTTGGACCCTATATAGTACATACATATATTCTAGGTCCTTACACATAAGCGTAGCCGATTTAGCAATCTCCGTCTGTCCAGCCGTATTATTTATGAAATTTAAATACGCCAATCGATCAGACATAGTGTCGAAAGAGTTGCTATTGAAAATCAGCAAGATCAGTCCATTTCCTTCGTGCAGGGGGCAAAACACTACGGCTGTCTCTAAATTTTCCATATCATTTAGAACAATAAAGTAACTACAATAAAAAAACAAGATATAGGGCGATATATAGAGAATTAAAAAATAAGAAAAAAAAAGATTAATTTAAAATATTTGCGCTCGCACATATTTTCCGAGTTATGGGCCTCCGAACTTTTTATAAAACAGTTCTATCGTCAATATGGTCACCAAAAGCTTTTGAAGAGATGTTTTAGGAAATATTAAAATTTTTTAAAAATCTTCTACCCTTTAAACCAACGGTTCCAAATGGGGGTCCGTAGCAACCATCCAAGGGATCCGCATGAAGAACCGAAAAAACAGTATTTTCAAAAAAAATAAAAGTTTTGTTTTGAACTTGGGCTTCATAGGGGTCCGCGAAAAAAAAATTAATTTACTAGGGGTCCGTGAGCAGGAATAAGAACCCCTGCTTTAAACACCCATGACATATTTTGATGATTGTGATTTTTTTCTTCTTTTTTTTCCTAATTCTTTATTATCTCAAAAAAAATTTTTTTGATTATAGTTTCTTCAAATAACTAGATTTGCACTTGTTGTGAAGGGTACATAAAATTCGGCATATAGCACTTGTATTTATTTCATTTAAAATTGAAGTATGTTTTTATTACCTTGTTTTTGTTTTGATGTGTAATGCTTGAACGCTTTATATCCCAGATACGTAAAAATATTTTTAAATTTTTTTATTTTAGTGATTTGTTCACTAAAATTAGTTGTTTATTTAAAAATAATTATTATTAATTTTTTTTTTTTCAAATGAGTTCACTTGAAGTGTAAAAGGTTCCCGCGTTCAAACTAAAATACAGTTTCCGTTTCCTATGCAACACTACTTATATAAACATTTTAACACTGTAAAGGCACCGAAAAAAAAAACAATAGTTTTCATTTTAGGGAGTGAGTGAATACAAAATTTTGTGCTAAAAATATTAAAAGGATTTTTCTTTAACTCAACACTCTTAGAGTAAAAAGGCAAGATGGAGGAGACTGTGTTTTTGTGAAAAGATTAGCTTACAAGGACTTTTTTTCTGTACAAGTGTGTATTTGTGTTGAATGCATATGTGTGAAAAGCCTACAAGTACAAATTGTTGGTGTTTTTAATATGTCAAAAGTGAAAACAAACCATAAAAAAATTATTTTTATTTTTAAAGATTATATAATTTAAATGAAGGTAATAAAAAACTGAAAAACTGTTGAAATAAGTAGAACTTGCTTTTTATAATATATTTGCTTTATGTTGAATATAAAAAATTAAACAGAAAAAAGAACTCGATAATTGAAAAAAAAAACAATTTTCCCAATGCATTTTTCTTGTTAAGTGAATTGGAACAACAAAAAAAAAATACAGAATCAATTTTTCAATTGTAAACTTAACAGTGTGTTGCTGTTGGCGATTTCCTATTATGGCTTACACATCAACAACAACAATAAAAAAAGCAAAGGATTGCAAAACATAATAAAGGCTTTAGGATATGACCATTATTGGAAGCCATTTCGCCATAGTAATTTCATTTTAACTACAATTAAACCTACACAATTGTGTATGAACATTAGGTTGGGTTGCATCGAACAGTCTTGTTAAGAGGTGCCCGTCCATTTTTATGTTTGTGTGTTGGAGTATGTGTGCTAAAGCAAAATTTATACTGAACAAGGAGTACATGTTTTCCTTTGTTTGTCAGCCATTTATTTAAAATGGATACATAGCAATTAATTCAGATTTTTTTATTGTCTTTTTAAATTAATAAAAATCCTTTATAAAACGCCCACATTTTTTTTCAAACCTTTGACGTCATATATTTTTTATTTCATTTCATTTCTTATATTCCTACACTTTTTTTCTTTCAAGTTAAACAAAAAAACTTAAGCTTTTTTATACTACAAAAAGTTATAAAATGCAACAATATTGGTTAACTTTATTTCTATTGGTGGCTGAAATCAGTTTAATTGCGCATGGCCGAATATATGAATTAAATAAGGATTTTGTGACGTCACTACCAGCTAAAAAGGATGCTGTCAAACAGACATTGAAAAGTAATTTGAACTTTGATAATATTGTAACGATTCGAAAGCCATCAAGTGCAGTTCAAGATTGGAGTCTGGTGTGTCAACAGCTCTGCGGGTAAGTTGCTCGGCAACACTAACAGAAAAGTGAAAAAAGTAAAGGAAATAAAAGTAATAAAAAAAAAACAAAATTTAATTTTAAATTAATGCAACTCAATGAAAAATAATCAATTAAAAATAGTTTTATATAAAAAAAATAAATTTGTGTGAACCGTGTCTGTGTGTATTTTGTTATTCTTGTCATTGTGTGTGTGAAATATAAAATAAAAGTGCTATAAATTGTAATTTTTTTGTAATTTATTTTAGAGCTGCCTTAGGTGGCGCTATGTGCGCCTCCTCTTGTAAAAATTTACCATTTTTACTCTTTACGGTGCAACTTAAAAATGCTGAAAAAATAATGGATTCGAAAAAAGCTTTAATATGCCCCAAATTATGTGGAATGCAATTGGGTAAGTTTTTTTTTTCTTAACATAAAAGGATAATATTTTAAGTTGATTTTTATGAAAAATAACTGCAATTTTATTATTTAGCTTAAATTCAAGCAAATTTTTGTAAAACCTTTTAAGTTTTAATTAGGGCTTTGGATTTCCCGGAATTTTTATTTTCCGGGAACGGGGAAAAAATTGCCCATTTCCGGTATTCCCGGGAAAAAGACAAAATTCTTTAAGGAAACAAGTTTATTTAATAAAATAATATTAAAAAATTCATAGTCTTACAAATAACATTAATTGTTAAATAATTGTATGTATTAACAGTTTATAAAAATTAAAAACAGTTCAGGTGACAAGATATACAAATGTATATTTGTACTACTTAACGAGAGATAACAAAGATAAAAATACTGAAAAAGTATTTTATTAATTATTTTTTTTTTTAATATAAAATTTTTAAACGTGTTTCAAATGTTAGTGGCTTTGAACAACTTAAATTTCTTTTCAAACAAATTAGTAACCTTTTGTTCTGTTTTATATTTTAGTAGCAGTGCCCACGACTTCGTCCGCGTATCATTTCCAGGGGCAAATTACGGTATTCGATGTCGAATGAAATTTACATTTATTTTCTATTGAAATTTCGATCGACATCGAAAGCCCTAATTTGACCCCTAATTTTCTTTGAAATTAAAATTTAGAAAAATATGTTTTTAAATATTTATTGTAGAGATCTGTAAACAGTGTTAAAAATTTTTCATCTACAAAAACAAAATGTACTGACAACTGTTTTAGTATCATTAGACCGATAAAATTAAGTCACTCAACATTTGTATCTCTAGTTTCTCTACGAAATGACATATTTTTATGTAATAAAAAGTATTCTTTATTTGAACAAAGATTCTAAGGTACCTCCTCTCAAAATCCATCTGGCAGTTTTACGTGATGCGAACACTGACAGACAGACGGTCATACAGACAGACAAAAATTCTAAAAATGAGACATTTGAAAATTTTTAAATGCCACAATCAAAATATTTAAAAAAACAATCAGTGTATTTTTTTAAAATTCTACTAATTTTAAACTTCCCGTTTCTCGAGAATTTAGCTAAAAAAGCTATCACAATTTCCCGGGAGTTTCCGTTTCGCAAACCCTAGTTTTAATACATTTTCATCAGTTTTTTATTTATTGTTTTTTTCTGTAAAAAGTTCCAGAGACTTTTTCAATTTCTGAGAGGTTAATATATTTAAAAATGAGTTTTTATTAAAGATTTTTTATACGAAAAAACCAAATGGAAAGAAAAACTTTCAGTTACCTGTTTAAAATTTAGGATTTAATTTTTGAAGAAATATTTTTTAGAATTATAGTGAAAAAAGCCTACAATGGTTAACTTTGCACTGACCATTTTCACTCATAAAAAGAAAAAATTAAAAATCTCTATTTTCGAGGTTAACGGTTTAAGCTGTAATGATTTTTTTTCTTTTATTAAGATGGTGCTTGAAAGGCTAGAATTAGTAGTTCCTTCGTACAAAATATAAAATATGTGTCGACTAAGCGATGTCCTTCTGTCCGTATTTGTGTTAAAATGGGATTTCTAAAAGCCCCTGATGACCTACAGCAGTTTTAAGCTTATTAATGTTTCAGCAGTGAAATGACCATATGGCTATGCTTTTAATTTCCATATAAATGAAATATTATTTTTTTTTTAAGTTTTGCTTAAGTTTGTTACTAACTGTGATAAATGAAGAGTCAATAGTAAGATTTAGAACCAGTGGAGTGAAATGCACTTTCTGCTTCGCAACAACCTTCGTCAGCATTCTTCGTATTTATCTGCAATTTAGTTATCAATCGTTAATTTTTCTATTTATGCAACAGTAGTTTATAATTTAAATTAAGAAGAATATGATCCTCTTACTATTTACTAAACCGGGAAACTCCTGTTTATTTAAAATTTTTTACGAAAATTCAAGTTATTCGGAGGTATGACAAGAGAGAAAATGTTTTTTTATCACTGGTGCTGAAACCACCCTCGGTTAGAGGAGAATGAAATTCGTGTCAGTGCAGTAGCAGCTGGGGCTTCTTATCTTGAAACTTCCAATAAAAGCAGATCAGTAATAATAGAAAATGCATTGGCATTGTGAATATAGAGCACTTGAGCGAAAAAATATTCTAACAACTGCGTTAGTTATTTGAAGAAATCGATAAGGTTGTTTAAGAATCTAAGATTTTAATCTTTGCATAATAAATATCAAGCTGACTTTTGCCTAAATGCCACCAGAGGATGACTAGAAAATTTTAAAAGAAGAGCTCAACTTCGAAATACAAAAGTTATTGTAGGGTCTGAAATTTGTAAGTCAAAGCTTTGGTTAAAGTTAAATTAAACAAAAAGAGTGCTACATTCGGCTATGATATATATTATATACCCTTCACCATGTATATAAATCTACTTTAGTGAAGTAACTCAAATAAAAAAAAAAAAAAAAAACAAATATTGGGGTGATAGATAATTAAAAAAGAAAAAAAAAATTAAGTACTAAATATAATTTTAAATCTCATTGGCTTTTAATGGGTTAAGCATTTTTTTAAGTTTTAGCATTTTCTGAAAGATACCTTTAAAAGCTTTTAAATGATACCCATATTGATATCTGAAAAAATATGGTGCACATTCCACTTGATTTTTTTTCTAATTTTTAATTCTTTAGCGTCCCATATATTTCTTTTTTTTTATTGGCGTAACTTTACTAAACTAGATTTCTTTCAAATGAAATGGAAGAATTAGATGCAGGCGTGGTGTTTTGCCCGCTGCCTTGAAAGACATGGAACGATCTTGCTGATTTTTAATAGCACAATTTTCGGACTCGGCATGGGAAACCTGACATACGCAATTTTTACAGAGATATTTATGCAACATTTAGAACAACTACACGTCAAAACCCTAATGGAAAAACATATAATAACTCATTATTACAGATACGTAGACGACATAATATGCATCCTAGAAAGGGACAACGCAGAAGAAATTCTAACGGATTTAAACATAATACATAATAAAATCACATACACAATGGAAAAAGAGAAAGATGAAACTTTACATTATCTTGACATAACAATAACACGAGGAATTGACTCATTAAACTTTGACATATACAGAAAACCAACCACAACAGACATAACTATCCACAGTTCCTCAAACCATCCCACCCAACATAAACTCGCAGCATTTAGACATATGATTAACAGACTTAAGACAGTCCCACTTTCTCCAGACAAATATAACAAAGAACTGGACACAATTTACACTATAGCTAAAAATAACGGTTACAACTGCACTACTATCGACAAACTACTTAAAAACAAGAAGAAAGAAAACAAGGAGACAATCCATACAACACGACGACACATTTTTACTTACACAGGACCAGAAATATATAGATTAACTAACCTTTTTCAAAAAGAAGGTTTACAGACAGCATTAAAGACGAGCAACACTCTACGAAACAATCTCAAGACATCAACAGAAATAACCGATAAATTTAACACCAGCGGAGTATACAGACTTACTTGCACCTGCAACCATACATACATAGGACAAACTGGACGAACATTAAAAACAAGGTTCACAGAACACATACGATCATATAAACGGAAAAGAGAAGACTCTAACTTCGCAATACACCTTAACACACATGAACACGAGCCAAGGGAAATAGATGAATGTATGACGTTAATACATCCTAGTAAAAAAGGACGAAGACTGGACATTCTTGAAAACATGGAAATATACAAAACACGAACGTTTAACGGAGATATTATTACCGAACAGGTAAATACAACCTCGGACACAATTTTTACACCACTTAAACTATTAAAACAAACTTACAAACGCAAAACACCCACAGATGGTCACACTTACCTACCCAATAATAAAAGACAGAAATATTAAAATTATATACCTTCAATAAAGATGACAGATAACAGGCAATCACCTGCATAATACCATTTTAAAATCATTTTGAACCCACCACTATCTATGCAACAAACACCTTACACTATCTAACCAGTACTAACCAAAAACGCGGCTTGAAAATGATGTCTTTACATCGAAAGCGCTCCCCAATCGTATTAAATAAACAGCCAGTGACGACGGTCTTTACCGAAAGGTATGACAACAGTATTTCGAAACTATGTTTAATCGATTGCCATATTTAAACTAGCTGTAGCTTACCTACTGCCTTGGCAAAGTTGATTTCAACACGAACTATGACGGCCAGACGGACATCGCTCAAATGACTTTGCTATGCATAACGTCTAAGAATATATATATTTACTTCATGGGGTCGGAAATGGATACAAATGGAATGACAAGCTTTTATATACAGTTTTTCAACCTGTAGTGAAGGGTATAAATATTTATAAAAGTATCCGTGCCTTTCACCAAGTTTTCGATTCCGATAAGACTGAACTGTTGTGAACTTTTTGTATCAAAAAAAAAAAAAAAAAAAAATTCGAAGGGCAGGACACTTCAAGTTTATAAAATTGCTATTATATAAATTTAAAATTCCAAGGGCTACGAACAACGTTTACAAATAAAATCTTTCTGTAGTTTTCTGCAAAACTTTTTAACGTTTGGCTTACGACAGTCTTTTTTTTTCCAAAATTAAGAAATATTTGAAAACGAATAATTTAAGCTGTTGATAATATTCCATGCCACTTCCTTACTATTATTGGCATAAAAGATAACATACAAATTGGGTTTTTACCTCCAAATACTACAGAGCTTATTCAAATTATAGACCTGGATTTTATTGCCCCATTAAAGAAATCATATTTAAAGAAAGTTCTAACGAACTCATTGAGATAATTTCCCAAAAATTAAATGAGAAAAATAACATTGTCCGAAAGTTTTTGAAGAAATGGAAAGTTATCGCAAGCAAGTTTTTTATGTTTTCACTAACAGTGCCCACCACTTCGTCCGCGTATCAGTTCTAAATATTTTAAAATTCAAATTTAATAAATGTGTTTTTAAACATTTGCTGTAGAGTTCTGTAAAAAGTGTTGAAAATTTTCCATCTACAAAAAAAATTTACAACTGCTTTAGTAACATTATACCAATAAAATTGGGTGACTTCAGATTGGTATCTCTAGTTTGTCCACGAAATGATTTATTTTTACGAAACAAAAATTGTTTCATATTAGAACAAAGTTTCAAAGGGTCCTTATCAAAAATTTTATTTAAATTCATCTAGCAGTTTTCACGTGATGCGAACACAGACAGACATACAAAAATTCCAAAAATAGGTGTTTTGTATTCCATATCGATTATTATCTACAACAAAATGAAAATTTTCAAAAAGTATTTAATGTACAGAAATGACCCCGTTACTTTTTATTTTATGTATAGATATGTTTGGAGAGATTATACACCAAGTATGTATTTATGTAAATCTAAATATTATAAATCTCTTTGTAAGTTTATTTGTTTGCGCGTGCATCAATTACGGCTAAATGGCTGAACCGATTCTAATGGAAATTGAAATACTGCAGATATTTGCCCACATGGTAGAAAAGGGTGTTCATATTTGCAAACAGCGGGCAATTTGACTCTGATTGAGTTGAAATTTGTAGCGGCTTTTAATTTCTAAGAGGGGATTGATAATTGTATTATGATTATATTAGTCATTTTATAACTGAAGGCTTTTTAAGTTTAGGTGTATGCATATGTATTTTCAAGTATTGTTTTAATTAAAAAAACAGTTCAATCGCGATGGCGAAAATATACGAAGAATAACTCTAAACATTTCAAAGGAATGTTTTGTGTGGACAACATTTAGTTCGATATGTATTAACTTTTTTCTTATGATAAATTCAATTTGCCTAACAGCCCAATTATAAACAGAAATTCCCTGCGAGTTTTCTCACTTTTTCCCTTTTCTCCTATTATAAATTTGTTTCCCTTTTTACTGCCTGCGGAAAGTGAAAAAAAATTCGGGGACAAAGTAGGTATTATGATTTATGAAAGAGAAATTATATGTAAAAAAGCAAAATAGCTCCCTGCAAATTACGGTGATGCCACTTTTTTATTTTTTTGTCCCCATCGAATTCATAATTAAAGGAATTTTTTTTCGAGAAAAATTTTTTCCGTGAGAAAAATTATTTTCGTGAGAAAAATATTCCATGAGAATATTCATGATTGGGCTGAATGTTTATAAGTAGAAGGTTTCTTGTATGAGACACCTGTTAATTTTTAAAGCTTTCAACATTTTGTTGTTTTTAGTTTTTTTTTATTGCAGTGGTCTAGTAACTTTGTTTTCATTTAAGGAAAAAAGTTTAATTTATTTTAATTTTAAAGACAAGATAAACAAAAAATCGAAGTACTCTTAAAAAATATTGTTTTAGTCTTTTAATAGCCTCTTACACAATAATCTAAATATTTATTTAATAAAAAAACAGAACTGTTTCAAAAAAAAAAAACGCTAAAAAAATAGTAAAGCGACATTAGTGAATTACACTAAAATCATATTTTTATTATGTAGCCGCTGCGTTCAAAATAATTGCCCTACAAGAACAGTAACCATCATTTGATCCATCAAATGACAATCACTGATGATAGAAATATTCATCATCGCGTAGAACAAAGTTTCTATCACATTCTTAAAGGAAAAATGAAAAACTTGATGGAAACTTTTGTGTAAATAATATTTTACATTTATAATATTTTACTTTTTGATTGACTAATCTGTAGAACATACCTCGCAGTAAGTTATTAACCAAAGAGAGCTTTCAGAGGGCTTAATTATACCACCTTCCATCCCAATTATATTTTTTTTAGAAGGTGGTCGGTAAAAATTGTGCACAACACAGTGCTGACATCTTGCGATGTCCCCTTAATCATATGTAAATGTGATGTCTAAAAAAATATAAATGTAATCTTATTAAAATAATTTTAACATGAACTTAAGTTCTTTACTATTGCTTCAGTGAAACCTGACTCCTCCCCCAACTCTTCCACCGCTAGAAGGTTCTGCAAAATGAGCACGCTGACGACTTCATCAAGTTTTGAATCGTAAGTCTCCCCAGTCAGCCGACAGACGGATTTCTCAACCTTTTGCACTCCTTGCACTCCATCAAAATTTTTAGGCAATACGAATTGCAAAACTCCTTAAAATTTAAAATAAATTATAATTTTATACTCACATACACTTTCCTCAAGTTTTTTAAGCCGGGCTAAGATTTTCTTTTGACCCTGGACCTAATCTTGAATATAACACAAAGGGAACAATCAGTGGACTCAAGTGGGCTGTGGCAACACGGCCGCCTGGCTGACCTAACCTAATCATGAAAGGGAAGGAATGCCTTATGTGGAAAGATATTTTAAACCAATATAATTTTGAAACGTTTAAAATAACCTTTATATTTCCCCTCACTTTTGGACGATAGTGATGTTGAGGCACACATCTTGGGTATTTCTACTAAATACTGTTGTTGACTAAAAATCAGAGGAATACATAAAATTAAGCAAATAAGAAAAAGTTTTACACATTAAATAACAGCTTGCAATTTTAGATTTAAAGGCTTCATAGATTCTTCCAACTCGAATCTAACTTTTTTAAGGCTTTGGCGGCTTGAAAAACCCGCAACATGCCTGTGAAGTTTCGGGTTTCCAGTGTCAGGTTCACTAAACTTTAACTGCTTTCAATCCCAAATACAACGTACCTTTCTAATTTCACATTGAACTTGTATATTTATTTTAAATTCTTTTTTTATTTATTTTTTCTTTAATTTTTGCTATTATTAAATCAACATATCACTTTTATAACTATTTGATAAATGCGCAATTTTCTTAACGTCATGAAATAAAATATATATTAGTTGTTTCACTCTTGCATATGATTTCTTTGTTTGGTGCAAGCAACGTTGCAACTGACATGAAATTTCTTTTCCCTTTTTTTCAAAACCACCAAAATTCCTTAAAACCGACTAACTTTTTACAACAAAATTATTAAAAATTTTGTTTGATTTTTGGCACAATTTTAGTTACAAAACATTTTGTAAGCTGTATTTTGATGTTTGCTGCACTATTATCTGTAAATAGAAACGAAAAATAAGATTTAGTCTATTAACAAAAAGTTCATCCCAATTCAGTACCAAAAACGCTACAACGGCAACGCTGTTCAATACAAAATTGTTGCAAATGTGTAAAAATTGTGTTAGTATTAGTTTCTGTCAAGCATTTCTTGCTGGGTGTGTAGCTGGCTATATGGCAGCAAATGTAGCTAGCAGCATTTGCTACCGTGTGTTCGTGTAGCCTGCTGCGGTCTATGTGTTTAGAGCACTAAGCCGAAAAAGAAAATTTTAATTCATTGACGAATAAGGTGAAATCAGTTTCAGAACGGCGGTAGAATTTTACTTGAGCATTTGGCTTTCACTTATTGAGGCAATCGGCATTTCACAGTGTTTAATAATTTAAATTTTCAGGAAAGATGGTGAGGTTGTTCAAAGCACTTTTGTAGTCAAAATGACACACCAGGTTGATCGGGGATCATTGGGATATGCATGGAGTCAGTTTCTAAGGAGGAGAAAACTAGTTAAGAGAAGATGTAACAAAAAAGTTAGGAGCACAATGGCCTTGTATCAGTGCAATGAACAAATACACGATTCAAGTCCTAATTATTGCAGCATCCAGATTTTTTTCCAGATTTGGCTGTCGTATGGCTTAAAAGATTTGCGGTTAATGCGAAAGTAATCCCTGAATTAAAACTTATATTTTAAAGATTTTTGTAAATGAATTATATGCAGGGCAGGGCTGGCGAATCACTAAATGATGTGTATTCAACTACAAATTTTTAAGGTTTTTTTTGTTTTTTTTTAATTATGAGGTGGATTTTTCGAATGACTTCATGAGAAATTAGTGAAATCTGCAAAAAAATAAGCTTATTACAAAATTTTTAAGAGAAAATAATTATGTAAAACTAAAAATGAAATTTTTAAGTTTTTTAAACTTCTTTCTTAATTTAACTATTATTTCTTTGGGTTAATTTTGTTAGAAGATTCTAAATAAAAATGTTTCCTTTAGAATAATATTTTCACTAAACATTTGTATATTCTTTTAGGTGGTGATGTTTGCAAATGTGCAAATTATAACACAAATGATCTCGATGCTGGCATGAAGGTCGAACAAAGGACAAACGTTTGCGCCATTATCTGTGATCATAGCAGTGTTACACTGACCGGTTGTACACCATGTAAAAAGGATAAAAGTATTCAAGAGAAAATGATTACAAAAAGTTTTGAAGATCAATTTCAATCACAACAAGTTGTATCATTAAAAGGCAAAACATTAAGAACACCAAATTGGAAAAAGCTTTGCGCTGCATTGTGTAAAACTGGAGATGGCGGGTCATTGTGCAATTGTGATTTATCGCCATTTATTATTTAAACGATTTTCCTTTTTCGTTTAAAAGGTGGTAAATTAAGTATTTTTTATTTTATTTTTTTTTTATTAGACAAATTATAAAAAAAAGTAATTTTTTTCCCAGAAATGGACTATAAACTGTTTTTGTTTTTACTTTTATTAAAAATTATTTAAGTTGTGAATAAATTATTTTGAAAATTAAAGCTGTCTAAAGATCAATTATAACTATTAAAATAAAAAAGAAATATGGAGAAAGAGGTTACAAATAAAACAAAAAAACTAATCCCTATGCGCATCAATTAATTTATAATTAATTAATTTGAAACAAATAATAAAAAAAGGAATAAAAAATTAATAAACTTAATAAAGAAAGGCATAAAAGAGCTACACATAAATTAATACACATTCATAAATACTCATAATATTTAAAAAATAAAATATTAGTGAACATGTAAAATGTAAAGAAACTTTATTTCTTTTAAGGATGTGAGATAAGAAATGTCAATTTAAAAAAAATTTAATTTTTCGTTTAATTTTAGCATTTTACTTATTTTATTTTATTAAAAGTATAAACAACAAAATCACTAAAGGGCTTCCAGGTGAAATAGTTTGAATAGTTTCTTAAGCTGTCTGTCTCTAATGAGGACAAGAAGGCAGTGTGAGAATATCAACCAACTAGGACACTCCACTTTAGTATTTAAAGACAAAGTAAAAGCAACCAATAAAATATTCATATAAAAAACATATCATAGTCTTCCTTAATTCTTTTTAATTTTTACGAAATTTTTTATAACGAATTGTTTTTAATCAAAATTAATTTTTAATTAAGTTAAAAAAATTATTATATAAAAGACACTGAAAACAAAATCTAACATTCAAACAAATTCAATTAAAAAATATACAAAAATAAATTAAAAAAATATATACACAGTTTATTTATACGTATATTTCTTAACATATAACAAGTATTTAAAAATTATAATCATACGTTTTTTTTTATTTATTTATAAAATATAATAATTATAAATTATATATTCGAAAATCTTTTTGCACAAAATGTTTAGCCAAAAGTTAGGTGTTGTTATTTATTTTAAATCTTAAATACTAAAGATATTTATTTATTAAAAAAAACTATAAACAAAAAATGTTAAAATATAAAAAATTATTTTAACATTTTTTTCTTCAAGTGTATTATCAAATGTAAAACAAAATGTTTCGTTATTATCAACTAAAAATAAATGTAATGAAATCATTTCTTTAACTTCATAAACAGTTCAAAAAGCAGTTTAAGTTAAATTAAAAAAAAAAATTCTTATATTTATTATTTCATAATTTTTACAGTGTAACTATTTCTTTATTATTAAAAAAAGTAATTTTTTTTAGTTGCTTTAAAATTTATTTTTCTTTAATAAATTTCACAATTTAAAAAACAAAGAAACGTTTTAGATAATTTTAGAAAATTAAACAAAAGAAAAACACTTTTTTAAAAATTCCATCTTTTAAAAGGAGTAGATATGAATTCCAGTTATATGCCATCCGGATATTTTCCAAAGAATTTTTTTTAATATCAAAAATCTTTTTAAAACCAAAGTCATCTTTAGATTAACCTCGGATTATTCGAATCAAAATAAAAAATATTTTTCAAGCCCTTATGTTGCGATTGGAAAATTACACTGAAAAAAATTAAATAGGCACTTTTATTTTTATAATTTATTGTAATCAAAAAATTCGTTAAACATTCTCTTATTTGTAAAAAAATATTTAAAATTAAAAATATAAAGATTAAAGTCATATTTTTAATTTTCAAACTTTCAAATCAATTGATTGTGGAACGGGGAATATCAAAAATATTTTATTTTACTTTCGAGTTGACTATGTGGACTACAAGAACATATTCAAATATTAGTATGGTATGGTTTACTCTTCTGCTAATAATTTATAGATGAAAATTTCGCATATGTTGTTCTCTTTGTTAGAAATTTTATTCCGTGTTAAAAAAACAATAAATGAATTTTTTTTTTAACACATGCAATTTTTTGTACTGTATATTGTAAATGTGGGATCTTTTAAAATTGGTCTTAAAAATTATGTCAACAATTTCCTTGTAGTATTTATATTGTCTAATTTTTCTTTCTTAGAGTTTAATGTGCTTTAATCACAGTTTGTGAAATATGAGAGTTAAAACTTGCGAGCAAAACATCAACAACAAGAAATACGTTCTCAATAATCATTGATTTGATACGCAAGTAAAATTCCTTTTTTTTAAATATACTAACGATCTTGAGAAATCTTATACGAGAATTTTTACAATGAATACTAAATATAAGATCTCTGCTTTGAAACATAAGGCGAGATTATAAATCGTTGTTAACAAATTCTCATTTTTTATGCTTTATAAAGCTTTTGTACTTTTTTGTAGACAGCTTTAAAGCTCTGCGTAAAAAAAAGTTCGCTATAAATTTCTGATGTAAGTGAAATAATAAGAAAAAAATTTAAGAACAGTTAGTTACAATTTATTTACTTCAAAAAATTATAAATCATAAATTAGCTTCAATAACACAAATTTGTTTGTCTTTAATTTAAAACTGCTCTGTTTATGAAGTTTTCATTAAAAAAAATCTATAAAAAAATTTATATAAAAAATCTATATAAAATTTGTAAAAAAAAATATGCACATTTTAAAACATTATAATTCTTAAATAAAGCATTTGCAAAAGAAATCGTTTGGAAGACATTCATAATATTAAAAGTTAAACAATAAAATAAAAATATTCAAATTGCAAGGAAGACAATTTTCAATTTGATTATAAAAACAAAATTAAAGTCAATATTTATACTGTATTATAAATAAAAATAAAATATTTCAATGCAATAATAATAATAAAAAATACAACTTTGTGGAAGACATTTTAGAAATAATTTAAATAAATACATACTAGATTTAAGCAACATTAATAATATTTGAATTAAAAAAAAATAAAAATTTAGTAAATAAATATTTAGACTTGCCTCATAATGAGTCAAAGGCTAAGACTATTCCAGCTGTGACTGACAATAATTAACTATTAAGAGAGCAAGCGGCTACAAATGCCACCAAATTATGCAAAAATTATATACAAATAAAAAAAAAATAAATAAGAAAAGTTAAAGAAAATTGCACGCATATTTAACAAAACAAAAAAATTGCACCAGTTTAATTTAAATAAATTTTTGTTTTCATTTATTGCATAAATAATAAAAAAAATTAAAAAGAAATAAACAATTATACATATGTATGTACGTATTGAAAAGCTATACATTAACTAAACGCCAGTAAAAATCAATTTAACATTTCTGATGCATTAACTCTAAATTAAAAGAAGCAACACCCTGTTTACTTTCTTCTCCAATCGAAACGGCCACAAATTATAAGAAAATCTTTAAAACAAATGGCAGTTTTTAATATTAAAACCAATAAAAAAAAATCAATCAATGTGTATGTATTCTCTCTTAATATTGTACAAATACAAACACAAAAATTCTTTAAAAAAATATCACACACCGCATATTTAAACAAAATTAAAATTTGTTGTAGTTTGTTATATTGTTAATTGTTTTAATTATAGCAAAGATTCCGAATGCAAAATACAAAATAAAATTAATCACTATATTTAAATTAAAAACTTAAATAATTTAGCAACAACAACAATTATAAAATTATTATACAATAACAAATTTAAATGTGTGTACGTACCTATTCTTTGATAAATTTAAATAAAAATACATGACTTAACAACAACAAGCAACCACAAAAAGCATAAAAATATTTAAACAAACAATTTGAAAAAAAAATTATTTAAATTAAAAAAATTAATTAAATATCACTGTATAGTTCAATGTGTTTAATGTTGTATAATAAATATTAAAAATAAAATTCAAAATGTGTTTATTTTTCTTGTATAAGTGTAGGGACACAACACAGGATGGTAACGATGTTTTCTTACGAATTTGACATAAGTTATCGTTCTCAAATAACTCTAAAAATATTTGTATTTTACGGACATTTAAATTTACAATAATAAAAAAGACTCATTATTTAAATAAAAATGAAACAAAACTTCAGAAATAAAAATAACTAAAAACAGGTAAGAGGGCTATATTTGGCTATGCCGAATTTTATACACCCTTTAACATGTACGAAAACCTAATTTAGTGAAGTAACTCCAACAATTTAAAAAAATATTTATATATATGTATATAGTTTGACATAAAAATGCCATCGGCTCTTAATGGGTTAAGCATTTTTCAGAAATTTTTGTATTTCCTTGAAGATCTCTTCAAAAGCTTTAAAATGATATCCATATTGATATCTTAAAAATTTTAAAAATTTCAGAGGCCCGTAGCTCGGAAAAAATGGGCGACTGCCAATTTTTTTTTTTTTTTTTTTTTTTTTTTATTTATTCAAATTTTGTAATAATAAAAGCCGTCATAAGGCCAAAAAATATTACAATGGTAAAATATATATGTAATATAACTACAAAGTTGCAACTAATATTTTTTTTCTAATTTTTTACTTCTCTACCACCCCATACATTTGTTTTTTTGATTGGAGTTACTTCATTGTTCATTGAAATGATATAGAAAAATTAGAGGTAGGCGTGGTATTTTAACCGCTGCGTCGAAGGGATTGGAAGAATCTTGCTGATTTGCAATAGCACCTCTTTCAACCCTATGTCTGATTGATTGGAGTATTTTAATTTTTTAAGCTGATCTAGTGCCTCAGCAAACACGGACAGACAGACGATCATCGCTCAATCAAGAATATTTGTACTTTATGGGGTCGGAAATGGATATTGTAGTATAGTTTGTGGTAAATAAAACACGTTGTTTTATTCTTAATGCTATAAACACAATCAAAGGCTACCAACCATAGACTACCGACTACAAAAGTAGCTGGCTACAAAAATAGCCAAGTCGCCAGCTACTTAATTCTTTTAACGACTACCGACCACTAACTACAAAAAATAAACATATGTTTTGACATACGTATTAAAGTTAAGAAAAACAACCAAAAAAAATCAAAAAAAAAAATGCGCCAAATAATAAGTAAATGAAAAATGTAAACAAAGGAACAGATGAAAATTATTTTTCAATGGTGCCATTTTAATAGTTTTTCGCGTTTTTAATAGCGATATTTAATGTATTGCGTTTTTAAAACCACCATTTCATGCGTTTATTGTATTGGCAGCACTAATCTGTTTTTTGCAGTCAAGAAAAATAGAAATTAGCCTAAGTTGGCTACGGGCTACAAAAGTTGCCGTGTAGTCGGTAGTCGTGTAGCGGCTAAAAGAATTATTCTCATAAGCACGCATGTATTCTATTTTTGACATCTTGTAGTCGACGGTCGGTGGACTTGATTGTGTTTATTGCATATCTATTTAAAATTATTATTATTTTATTTTTATGTTTGGAAGTATAAAAGAATTCAAATTAAGTTGCGAGAAGAATTGTCTGTAGTTGTGGCAGCAAAGACGACGCGAGGAATTAATATTTGTTTTCTTTTTCTTATGTGTTCTAAAGTGTTGCCAGATTCACTCCGTTCACTAGCTGATAAACTTGGTGCTGCCACAGTAGAAATTACAAACTGAATGACAAAATCAGATATACCCTTTTTGTGTTGAGGGATATAAAAACTGAAATACTTACGAATTGAAAATTTAATTAAAAAGATAAAAAATATGAAAATTAAATTAAATTTTAATAATTGAAAAAATAACTGAAAAGATAAAAAAGATGAGCCCATTTAAAAACTAAAGTCCGTCATTACTTAAGGCCCAACTATAATGTGCATAAGCTAGCTTGAGCTTATGTCAAAAACCCAACGAAAAGCCTGTCAAATGCTTAGGTAATTCTTTAAAGAGTTTTATGTGGCTACAATGTACTTACATTAATTTAAAAACTAATTTCCCACAGTTGCACATTTAGGTTTAAATTGCATTTTTCCAAAAAAAAATATTTTTTTAAACAAATAAAATTTGCAAAGAAAAAGGCATCGAAAGAATACATAATTTATATTTAACAACATTGATCTAAACAAGTGTACATTTGTTTACTAGTTTTCAATAAAATTTGATAAAAAATGGCATGTGTTTTTTTTTTCTATGTATTTTTAGCAAAAAAGTAACAGAAGATGCAACTGTGTATTATTTAATTCGAAAGCAATTAAAAAATTAATTTTATAGCGAATTGTTATAATAAAACGAGTCCTTTTTCTCATATAAACACTTTTTTCTACATTTTCTATTAAATTAAAAAAAAATCTTTTTCACTGTCGCTCTCCATTGCAATTTTTTCTTTATCAATTTATGTTTGTAGACAGCAAGCGCAATCAGCTGTTTCTATACGGAATGTGCTATCAGTTTCGTACATTGCTTAAGCAAATGACATTTGATGAAACTTGACGAAAAGTTTGCTCAAGTACATTATAGTTTACCACATTTGATTTACATGTATTTGCACAGTTGTATAAGTTGGCATAAGCTAGTATATGCACATTATAGTTGGGCCTTTATTCTTCATCCCTCTCTTTAATCTGTGCGATGTTTTTGAAAAGTCCCATTGAGTCCCTCGCAAAATAACCAGTCTATTACAATAGATTCTAATGCAATGTGTATGTTAAATATCCTTTTCATTTCATCGAACTTTTAGAATAGAATTCATCTGATTCATTTAAAAGCAATAGAAATAAAAAATAAATATAAATAATGCCGTTACAGAACCGTCGTTATTATGTTCACTCTCAGTAACGACCAATCGTTTTGTTAGCGTCGTGTGTTGTGTTCCTACATAAAAGATGTGTGTAGCAGAGATGGTTAACGAAATTTTTTAATTGCAGCTGTACATTTATTCAAAAGTGTGTTTTCGGGTATAAAATGTTCATGAGAACTTTTTATTTGTTTTTGAATTTTATTTTACATTGAATGAAATTAATTTATTTCAATGTAATTTTGTATCAAGATTTTTATTAATTGCTTTCAAGTACTCAGAGTTTGTATTGGAAAGAAAGTAGTTACAATAAAAAATATATGCTGCTCCAATTAAGGATTATTTATTATGATTTATTATTATTTATTCCACTTCATCGTACGTAATGTTCTGCAAAACTTTCGTTAGGTAATTTTTAAAATAATGTCGTACCACGTATGAAAAAAGGTAAAAAAGTCATTTTTTCTATAAAAATATCCTTTAATTAGTAATTTTTTTTAGTTATATTTATAAGGTATACAATCAGTGCACATTTTAAGTTTCTGCTTTATACGTGTAAATCACGATTGTATGGGAACACCCTTTTATTTCAAAATATAGTAGCCATAATAATACAACCAAAGTTTCAGATAAATAGACACCTGTGACACAGACTGCAAGATATTGTAGTAATAATAATAGGATACGTTTTTTCTTTAGGTGGACTATTTTAAAATGAAGAAATACATTTTCTTACTAATGGGGTTCCTAAGCCCATTTAAAATTTCGGCAATAGTTTTTAAACAAACCCAACACATTATTTTTAGGTCCTACATTCATGAACTATTTTCCTTACATTTTTGTGATTTGAAAAATATATTAAAACTAATCTCAAAAGCAAAAAGTTTTGTTTTTATTTTTACATAATTAATGCAGAGTAGCAATAATAATAGACTTTAAAAACAAGTAATTTATTGCTCTAAGGAATTTATATAATTTTTTGGTAAATAGTAAAGCTAATTATTTTATAGGGCAGTCATTAATATGCACTGAAATTTACAGTTTTTGTATTTTAGGCCTTAGAGATCAAAACATGAGCAAAGACTTATTAAAAACTTTCAAATAAAAATTCGGGAAAGTTAAATTCTTTATCAATTTAAATAAATGTCTATGTTTTGATGAAATTCATTTGATTTACAAGAACAGAAATATTTTCCGTTGTTATTCTTTTGTGCTGACTGATTATTTTCAAAAACCATAACATTGTAGTAAAAATAAGACTTTTAAATGACACTTCTTCGAGAAGAAGAGTTAGAATCTATGAAAAAAATTACTATAACTTTTTGCAAAAAAATTACTAATAAATGCTTTTAATTCTAAGAGATTTTTCAGTTCACACAGTTGCGCCTTTATCAATATCGATTCCTATAAAAAATTAATACCTTAAACTACTTGACTGTTGAAAAAATTGATGATAATTGAAATTTTTAACAATAAAAAGACAAAAAATATTTTTAAGTTTATAAACAAAAGTATTTTTTTAGTGTTAAATCCCGGAAAATTAAAAGTCCCAAATTAAGTCACTACTTACCGTCCCTGGTATGAAGGTTTTTTAAATGAAGCATATCTTGAGGCTGAGTAAATAAATTATGTATTTACTCTGCTAGAATAATAAATATTAAAATAAGGAAAAAATTCCAATCAACTTAATTATTTGATAGACGAGAAGAATAAACGAGAAAAATTTTGCTTTTATATTCGTGTCCCCAAAATTGTGATCTGAAAATTTGAATATCTTTTAACACGCCATGTAAAATTAATTATGAAAAAAAAAATAGTTATGCATTTATGAGCCTTTGTTGTTCATATTACAAAAACATGTATAAACCAATGCATGAGTATAATATTAGTTAATAATACTCGTAGTTTTTTTCACTAAAGGTCTCCCTTATTACTCCTGAGACGTACAATAAAGCGGAACTTAAAGATTTCATAAGTAATTCGTTTATTTCGGAATTATTGGTTTGGTCGCTTCAAAATTTTATGAGGTTGTAGTGGAGAAGTATTCAAATTCAAAATTTAATACAGAACTCCGCTTAGACGTACAAATTGAAGTTGCGATAATCTTTGATAAATGTGAATATTTTTTTATTCTAGTTGACCACTTGGCAGCCATATTAGAAAAATGACATCAACCTATATTTTTTTTCATCTCTTGATATTAACAATACAAAAAATCCAAATTAACCAAAAATATAAAGTTCTCAAAAATTTAATTTTACGAAAGCTTCACAATTGATTAATTTTTTCTGAAAAATCACGTTTTCATCAAAACAATCAAAGCTTCATCTAGAAACGATAACAAGCTCGAAACCATTAATTGCATTACCTTTCTTTTAGAACGATAATTAAAAAGATCAGGTCAAAATCATACCCTCTACTGAAACACCCCTTAGTTTTAAAATTTTTGTATTACACTTATGGTACACCATGGTTCATTTCTAAAAATTCAAGGAGGTTTATAAATATTTTACACAATCATTTACCTTCTCAGCTAAAATATATTACTGAACTTAAGAGACTCATGATTTTGAAGGACCTTAATATTTTCTTTAGCCATCATTAACACAGCTATTGTATCAGTATTAAATTGGTTAAGATGTTCACTCTTTATAATTTTCAGTTGGCCTAATATTCTCCCTACAAACGTATTGGAAAATGTAAGTATAAAGTAAAATAAAAAGTTTAAAGTAAAATTGTTGAACAAAATAATGTCCGCAGCAGTATTTAGATTCAAGACTTTTTTCCAGTACTGAGCATTTAAATCAGGACATAACCCTAATATTCCATGGCTGACAAGTGTGTGTTAACGCCATTCAATAAAATTAGTTAAGGAAAATTTGTCAGTCATTTTATGTTGAAGTTAAATAATAAACAAAATTGTTAAAAAAAAAAGTAAATAAAAAATTTCCTACATTCTACCAAATTCAAATGCGACGTTTTGCGGAATTTTAAAAACAGTAAACAGTGTTGCCTATATCAAAGTAATAAAACGACAGCTTCCTTCTAAGCCGTAGCACTAGCATTTCTAGCTAATTTTCAAATTTTTGAAGCGGAATATGTTAAGTTGCTAACAATTATCGAAAGTTTGAATAGAACACTTAGTTTTCTGCACTAAATAAGTGTAGCTCATATTATTTAGCAAGTAGAAAAAAATGTTGCCAGAAACATTTTGCTGTTACTAAAAAGAAAGCAAGAAAAATTCCGTGACTTTTCACTAATTGAACAGAGTACAACTTCAGAAGCATTACCGTTTAGTTTATGTCGAATTTATTTTTCAAATAGGATTTCGATGTCATTTACAATCATTGTTAGTAAAATTGAATTGTTGTGTTAAGTTAAACGAATACAGATGTGTGTAGCTCTCGTCTTAAACAATGAAACAAGTACTTTTTTTTAGTCTGTGTTAAAAGTTACGGAAATTTGATCACATATTGCAAAATTATAAATGTTATGTAAAGCCTTAAAAAATACGAAATATTTAACCAAACGGCAACACTGGTAATAAGATACCGGCAACTCACTATCTTAATGCAATAAACACAATCATGTCCACCGACCATCGACTACAAGATGTCAAAAAGAGAATACAAGCGTGCTTATGAGAATAATTCTTTTAGCCGCTACACGACTACCGACTACACGGCTACTTTTGTAGCCCGTAGCCAACTTAGGCTAATTTCTATTTTTCTTGACTACAAAAAACAGATTAGTGCTGCCAATACAACAAATACATGAAATGGTGGTTTTAAAAACGCAATACATTAAATATCGCTATTAAAAACGCAAAAAAATATTATAGTGGCACTATTGAAAAATAATAATCATCTTTTCATTTGTTTACATTTTTCATTTCCTTTTTATTTGGCGCATTTTTTTTTTTTTTTTTTTGGTTTTTTGGTTGCTTTGCTTAACTTTAATACATGTGTCAAAACAGATGTTTATTTTTTGTAGTTAGTGGTCGGTAGTCGTTAAAAGAATTAAGTAGCTGGCGACTTGGCTATTTTTGTAGCCAACTACATTTGTAGTCGGTAGTCGATGGTCGGTAGCCTTTGATTGTGTTTATAGCATAACATAAAACAATAAAGGCCGTGTCAGATAGAACTTTTTCGCTTTGCGTGACATTTCAAACTTTGAAAAAAAAGTGTAAAACGCAAGAGGTATGTCACAATAAAAACTTTGACAGCGCTTAATTATTGTTTGTTTACGTTAAAAGTGCATAGTAGTTTTTATATTTTCATTAAAATAATATTAAAAAATGTTATTGGAGGACATATTGGAATTGGTTCTAATCCTAATCTTAATGAATGAAGCATTTTTATATAACTACATGTATACATAAGAATATTAAAATAAACTATTTCCTATAGTTAAAATAATTTGTTACAAATTAATACTAGAAGCCTTTTTCAAAAATAATAAAGGAATAATATTTAATAAAAAAATTACATTTTAAAATATTTACCTCTTTTACTTTAGATTTTGCAAAAAATAATATACAAATGTATAGCAGCTAATTGTCAAAGCGCGCCAAAAGATGAGTGTTGACCAACTTTGCGCTTTGCTTTGCGTTAAAAGTGCTTTATGTGACATGTTTCATATAAGTTCATACATTTTATCTTAAATGTCAAAGCGAATTTGCAACGCAACGCAAAGCAAAAGTTTTATCTGACACGGCCTTAAAGTACCGCATTAAAAAAAACTGCTCTCTTCTCTTTGATTGAAACACCTGTTAAGTAAACTGAGATCACATCAAACATTTTTCAATCAGTCTTTGTACAACTGGCTTACGGAAAGCAACTCATTTGCGGATTATTAGTCGTTGTTTTAGCTGCCATCGTAGCCACACGATTTTTGAAAAACATAAACAATTTCAAGATAACAGAATCAAAGAATACAATGGTCACTTCGTTTGTTCATGTACCGGCTGGAAGTGATTTTCCTTTGGAAAACCTGCCCTATGGTGTTTTTTCTACACAAACCAATGTAAGTAATTTATTAATTTTATTAATTAGATGAAAACTAAAAACCGCATGTCTTTAAAAGAATCTTGTTATTCTAGTTTAGCGATACATTTAAAGATCGAAATTGAGAACAAAAAAAAAACAAAAACATTAATATTTAAATTAGAAGACTAGAAATTTTATTCAAATATGTTTTGCATTTACATAAACAAAAACAATATATTGAACTTGTTTTGGTTCTTGTTTTCGTGTGACTTAGATACAGTTTAGAAATAAATTTCTAACAGATAAATATACGTGTGTGTGTGTGTATGTATTTAAATTATATTAAAAGATTTTAAAACAAACAATCACTTATCACAGAATTAAATGATAAATAAAAATAAAATACAAGTCAACAGGCATCATTTTTTAGTTTAAAAATCTTTTATTTTTATTTATTTTTTTACAGCCCCGCAAACGTTTGTGTGTTGCGATTGGTGACAGTGTTTTAGATTTGAGCGGTGTTGCCTTCTTATACCCACCCGAAGTGCAGGTAAAAATAAAATCCCATTTGTATAACAATTTTAAGAACTTTTACCTTTAACTGTTATACTTCAAGGATGCTTTAAATGCAGAAACATTGAACTTGCTAATGAGTCTTGGCTACACAGCGTGGAATGTAGTGCGTTCAAGAACCCAGGAATTGCTGTTGCAGAACTCCCAATTGGAACAAAATTCTAATTTAGTTAAGAGGTGAAAATAAGACCAAATTAATATTTCAATATTTTTAAAATAAAATATAATTAAATGGTTTTAGTGTTATCATACCCCAAGCAGAATGTGAAATGCATTTACCAGCTGATATTGGTGACTACACTGATTTCTATTCATCCATTCATCATGCCACCAACGTGGGTGTTATGTTTCGTGGCAAAGAGAATGCTTTAATGCCCAATTGGCGTCATATTCCAGTGGGTTATCATGGTCGCGCCAGTTCGGTGGTTGTGTCAGGTACACCCATACGTCGCCCTCTGGGACAAACTTTACCAGTTGATGGCCAACCACCCATATTTGGACCAAGCAAATTATTAGATTTTGAATTAGAAATGGCTTTCTTTATTGGTGGTCCCGGCAATAAGTTAGGTGAACGTATACCTGTGGCAGAGGCATGGAAGAACGTATTTGGCTTTACTTTAATGAATGATTGGAGTGCTCGTGATATCCAAAAATGGGAATATGTACCTTTGGGTCCATTTACTTCCAAAAACTTGGGTACTAGCATATCACCCTGGATAATACCGGTAGCTGCTTTAGAGCCTTTCCTGGTTGATAATTTTCCACAAGAACCTGATGTTTTCCCCTATTTAAAACATGATAAACTTTTTAATTTTGATATTAATTTGGAAGTATTTCTTAAACGTAAGTTTTATTTTATAAACATTTTAATGGAAATCTCATCTTTAATCGAACACATTCAAAATTCTATGTTTTAGCTGAAAATGGTGAGGCAACTCAAATCTGCAAATCAAATTATAAATATTTATACTGGACGGCCATGCAACAGATCGCTCATCATACAGTTACCGGCTGCAATATACGTCCCGGTGATTTAATGGCTTCTGGCACCATTAGTGGCGAAACTGAAGACTCTTATGGCTCAATGCTTGAACTGAGCTGGCGTGGCTCAAAAACTATTAAGCTTAAGGATGGCTCTGTTCGTAAGTTTCTGCAAGATGGCGATGAAGTCATTATTCGAGGACATTGTGAACGTAATGGCCTGCGTATTGGTTTTGGTCAGTGTGCTGGCAAAGTACTACCAGCCATACCTTATGAGATATAAACAAAATATAAAAAAATAATTATTTAAATTTTTTTTATCGAATCAAATGCTTAATCTTAATCTTAATGTATATTATTCGATTCATAAAAGATAATTTCCAATAAATATTATTGAATTTTTTTTTTTTTGAAAATTAAATTAAATTAAAATTAAATCTTTAAATTCTTAAAAATTGATGAATTGTTTGTTGTCGGCTATGCAGAATTTTATATACCCTTCACCATTAAAAAACCAAGTTTAGTAAAGTAACTCCAATAAAAAAAAAAAAAAAAAAAAATGGGGTGACATAGAATTACCTCAAAAAATGTCATCGGCTCTTAAGCATTTTTAAAAATAAATTAAAATTTATTTTTGGCTTAAGTTCATTTTTTAATTTCTAAAAACTTTTTTTAGAAAGAAAAATTCATTTACAAATGTATGTGGACGTTTTTCAAAGAAAACAACAACTTAAGCCAAAAATAAATTTTAATTAATTTATGTCCACATAAATTTTACATTTCAACAAATTTTATTATTTACTAAAACATTTCTTTAAAAGCTTTTAAATGATACCCATCATGATATCTTTAAAAAATTTGATGCACAATCGCACTTATCTATGAAAAGCTCAGAGTCCAATAACTCGAAAATAATGGGTGAATGACAATTTTTTCACTTGATGTTTGCTTTTCTTATCTTTTAATATTCTATCGGCCCATATATCTGTCTTTTTTTATTGAAGTTACTTTACTAAAATAGATTTGTTCCATATGATATGAAAAAATTGGAGGCAGACGTGTTGTTTTGCCCGTTGTCTCGAAGGACGCGTATTCAAATTGTCTCTAGCTTATGTAGTGGTTTGGCAAAGATGATTTCAACACGAACACGGACGGACGGACATCTCTCAATCGACTGTGCTATGCATAAGATCTCAGAAGAGATTTACAAACTTAGAAATACCATTTTTCCACCTGTAGTGAAGGGTATAAAAAAAGGTCTAATCCGGGTTGCGGATTCGTACAAAAAAATTCGTTTCAAAAAAATTTCAAATAACCAACATATGTAAGTTTTTTTTTTTTTTTGGTAAAAAAAAAATGTACTTTTGCCCCGAACAGATGTACATTTGTTGCTGCTATATTCTAAGATGTTGTTTTTGCATAGAATTTAGAATGACAAATAGGAAATGACAGTACCTGTACATAAAACTTCGTACTACGTTTCCATTCTCTCATCACAAAGTCAAGAATTGCGTAACATACATTGCGGACGGGCACTTTTATTTAATTCATTTTAAAAGACCTTTTTTTCAGACAGTTTTTGTTTTATTCTCTTGGCACTACTTTTTTAATACAAAATTATTCATACATATGTTTGTTTTGAGTTTCTTAATATCTTAAAAATATAATATTTGGAGTTCTTTGCTTATGTAGAAGAAAAAATCCTTATTTTAGATTTTAAGAACATTTTATTTAAATCCTAATCGTAAACTGTGTATCCACTAGTAAAGATTTATGAGAATTTAACAATTTTAGGCTGGCAATACCGGGTTTTATTTTATTTGTGTTAATTATAAATAATAAATAATATTTAGCTTTGCATTCCGTTTCGGTACAAATTTTATACATCTAAATGTATGTACCATATTTATGGATTCAAAAACTAACTTTTTTAAATGTTTAATCACAAAAACAACAAAAAGAAATACGACAATACATTTATTTCAATGGTTTTATTAAAACAAAACAAAATATTTTAATTTACTTACGATGTTATTTTCTACTACTTCCATTTTATTAGCTTTGGGAAATATATGCAGCAGCATCAAATGTTTTTAAAAAAATTTGACTTACGGGATTTTTTCAAATAAGCGGTTCAACTTAACATAAAAGAAATAAAATACCGTTAACTTTAATAAATATTTTCGTAATTAACAGAAAAAAATTAAATCGGTTTTTCTATTGAAATTAATTGAAATTAATGTACATGAAATATTTTTTAGTTCTCTTCAATTAATATTTTTTTAGAGTTACAAAGGTTTTTATTGTATGTATTTGTATAATTCTTACTAATTTCTATTAAACTAAAGCCAATTGGATATTTCACTCCTTTTAATATACTTTAATGAGAGCTTATAAACTTAACAGCAGTATTTTCTCTTAAATATTACGAAAACATAATAATAATAATATTGCCATATTAAGCAAATAACTCTGCTTTTAAAATATCTATTTTTATTAGTATATTTCTATAAACAATAATATTTTATTTGTTGTACTTAAGAAAATGAAGTTTTAACAAAATTGTATAGTGGCAACACTGCGAAAACAACTTGAAAGTTAACATCAGCAAGCAGTGCTTTCCTATCTGTTAAAACCAGATACTCGCACATTGCACAGAATCAATTTAGCTTTAAATGAAAGCGGTACTCTACGCAAATACGTTAATAAACGATAAAAAGCAGAGAAACTGGCGCCGGTCGGCTTTTAAATAAAACTATCTATTATACTTTTATACAAAACTAACTAAAGTAAAATAAAACACAATAATAAAATACCTACATACGCGCTTAAATCGTGTTGTCTTAAATTAAATTTAATTTTTAAGTGGAAAAAATATTTAAAGTTATAAAATGTGTAAATAAAATTAATAAAAAAAACAAGGTAAATTCATTGTTTACTTGAATTTAAAGAAATCAATACAAATCGCATGAATTAAATGAACTAAAAAAATCAATAACTTCTGTGAAAATGTTAAAAGTTTTTTTATTTTAAACTTTACACAGAAAGTTTTATTTGTAACTTGAATTTGGTGAAAAATCAATGTCTTTAACTCGCTCTGCTACCACTTGTGGTATTGGGCGAAATAATTGCAAACAAGAAAAAACAAGACCCGCCACCCACTGTGACAGCAAAAAATGAAAACATCCCTAAATCATTTAAGAGTCATTAACATGAAAATATTCATTTAAGTTGGAAAAAAAAAAACAAGAAACTCGTACTTGCTACAGGGAACAAGTGCGTTTTGTTTTTGTTCTGTATTAAAGCATTCATATGATTCTTTTATTTTTATTTTCTTGTTGAAAATAAAACAAACAAATGATATCTTCAAACACCAAAATGTAGACGGAGAAATTAAAAGAAACAACAAGACATTAAAGAGGCAACCAATATTAAAAATAATCAGACTAAAAGACATGAAAAAATAGAAACAACAACAAAAAAATACACAAAAGGTTTAAAACAAAACAAAAGATACATGAATCTGCAAAAAATTATGTATAAAAAAAATGGAATGCAATTAAGTGGCGCCATAGATACGCGCGATTTATATACTGGGACACAGATACTGAGAGTTATAATAAGAGAATTTTATAAAGTTATCAACTCTTTCATTTCTCTTTAAATTGAAAATACACAAAGTTTGAGCATGAAACAACAAAATCAAAACACGCATAATTTGATAAGAATTAAAGAAAAATAAACAAAAATGTACGTTTACAATCAATCGGTCAAGGTCGACTATTTTTTAAGAATCGATTAAAACATTTTGCTTTTTATTTGTAGTTTGAAGAAGTTTTAGAATTTTGTAATAAAATTTTTACACTCGTTTCTCCGCGTAGCAGCGAGAAGTCCTAAAAATTATTTTGCACTTTTATTAAATAAAAGGTGGTACATAAAGACTGGACGAATTTAATGAAATTTGATCCACCGTAATTAAAGTGTCAGTAGTGTCAACAAGTGCTTAAATAAAAAAACGCCAAGAATCTTAGATTAAATCATAAGGAATTAATAAAACTCGTTTTTAACAAATTTATTTGAAAACCATACAAAAAATGAATTGCCGCTTTATGTTGATTTTTTTAAATTCATTTTCAGGAAGATACCAATTTGTTATGGATCTGCTCAATATTGCACCTACTGCTGGTATGAAATTTAATATCTCATCCATACTAAAAGTGATTAATCTAAATGTAAGGAAAAAAAAACATATTTCACAGCTAAAATTCTTAAAAATAGATAACAGGTCCACGACAATATTTTTATATATTTACTTGATCGATGATTTCTGAGAAAATTTTTTGACACTGATTTTTCCAAATCGTAATATTATTTTTACTGAGATATGATTCTTATAAAAAATCTACAATATAGTAGTAGAAAGTTTAAAAATTATTAATAATATTTTACTTTGAAACATTTCAACAAAACTTAAAATCAATTGAGTAATTTTAATAAAAACAGAAATAAAAGGTCTGTTTCTTTACTCTACTTTAGGATTCCGTGGGATCCCAATTTGAACGAAAAGCGTTCCCGTACTTAAAAATTGGGTAAATGAGAAACGTTTTGAGAGAATAAAGTTCTTTTTCTTCTTGCACAAAACACACCAAACTTTTTCTTCGTGCAAGTTATTTATATTTGTGAAACAGCTGTAAAACATAAACAAATAAAATAAATTCATTAGCAATATTTCAAAGGAATAAAATAGTTATTCTATAAATATATATATATATATATATATAAATATAATTTGTAATGGCAAATGAAAACGGGTTAAAAAACATTGTTACAGATTTGCTAAAGAGTTAAGTGATTCTAGTGATTGTGACGATATCCTAAACTTTGTTGAACATGATTCCGAATCAGAAGAATAACTTTTGTTGAATCTTTTTGAAATTTTTGAATGACAAAAGAGGAACAGAATTCCAAATTATTTGAATGAAGTTGTTCCATTATATACGGACAAAGAATTGAAACAACACTTCCGCATATCCAGAGAATTATATTTTAATTTATTATATTTGCAGAAAGTCCCACATACATATACTTTTTTGCGAGCTTTTAAATGCCAAAAATTGTAACGACTGTTCCTCTTTGGTTTTTCATAATTTTTTAAATTGATTTTTTTATTGAAACAGTGAAAATACTTTGACTTTTTATTTTGTCTTCAAAATTTAAATTTTGTATCCCCGTACTTTTATACAATTTTGTCTCTTTATGAGAGAAAAATATACCTGCTCTCATTTTCACGAACTTTACTAGGGTGTCAGACGATCAAGTTTTCATTCAAGTTTCATTCAAGTTTTAAAATTTCTCTCATTTTTTAACAAATACTCTCACACTTTAAGAACTTGCTGAGAATTTGCTTTCAAGTTTTCGTTCAATTGAGTATTTCAAATTACATTCAACAAAACAGCTGATTGTCGTTTTTCCCTCCAAATTTGTATTAAAAATTCTGCCGTCAGTGTTTTCTTGACATCTTGCTTAAAAACTTGCTTTGAAATTGCGTGCAGCCTACGTTACAGCTTTCATTTTTTGTGAATTTTGACAAGCAGTATGTGTAAATTTCTTGAAAGAGAATTGAACAAAAACTTGACCGTGTGACTGCACTGTTATCCAAAAAGTAAAAAAAAAACAGACCTAAAGACAAAACTCAAGGCGAATTAATTTACAGGTGGTCTTAATAGCCCAGCTGAATTTAAAATGAAAATAAAAATTTTCAAATAATTTAAAAAAGTATAAAATTAAAAATTTTTTAAAATTTAATTTCAAAACCAAAAATGAAATATGAAAGAGAACAAAGAAACCAATTGCTACATCTTGATTTAAAGTACCAAATGATGATAGAAGAATAAATTGAATTCGGTTTCCTTCTGTTAACTCAGTTATTTTAGACATCAACGATACTGATATATCGGCGATACTTCTGGTTTTCCAATATGTCGATATCGGCGATATTTTACTGTCGATAACCGATAGTTCTTATATTTTTCTTTAGAGTTTTTTGAACAAAATATGAAAAATATGAACTATGAAAAATAACATATTAAAAGCAGAACATAAAATTCAAATGAGTTCTGTCGCATCTGAGAGACTATTTTCCACTGAAGGTCTGCTTTAAATGGTCTTGAGAAAACTTCTATCTCCGCAAAATTTTAGAATACATTGTTTTTTAAGCAAAACTCTTTTTAATATCATTCTTAAATATTATTCTTTTGCAATGTTATTTTTATAATTTTAATTTAATTTTAACATGCTATCAAATTTAATTCGTTGTCTTTTAAATCTTATTAATATCAATTTTAAATCTTGAGCCAATCTAAACTGAATGCCATCGTTTATTTTGTAAAATCGTAAAAATTGCAGACGTTTTGTAGTTTGAAAATTTGAAATTTAGAAATTGAAATGTATTAAAAATTTTGATGATTTGAATGGCTCATTAATAAACACTGTTGTTTTGTATAATAAAAGAATTACTCTACTTAAGTTTTGTTCATTTTTACTTAAGCTCAATTTCAATATGCGTATCGGAATCGGTAATATTTATTTTTGAGTATCGGTATCGGATCGGCGAAATGGCGTATCGTTACATCATTAGTCTGCAACAAGAAAATCACATAAAATGTTTGTTTTTGTTTCCATGCGGCCGCCTAATACTTAATTCGACTTGACAAAACTCTTATTCAGGGGTTCAGTGAAAAACCTTATGCAATTTATATATTAAAACCAAGCTACAGATGATATCTATTAAATTATATTACCTTCATTTTTTAACCTTGTAATCTAAAACTTTTTTGAACTTTGGACGTGTTTTTAACATAAACTGACGATTTTGATCTTTTAATATATATTTTTATACATTTTTTTATAATAAGATAATATTAAAAAAAATCTAAAAATTAATATTTATTGACATCAAACTCGCCATATCAAACACCTTATTTTAATTTGCAAGATAATAATTAAATTCATACGTAGAATAAATTTTGGGAGCCATCTTTTTTTTAATAAAGATATTTTAAACACTACGACTTCTTAAACGTATCTTCCAACAAATTTCTTTTCAAGATAAATTGTTGAAATAAAATTATATAATTTTTAATTTTAGGGTGTTGATAACACTGAGAGTTTTATTTTAAGAGCGCTCACTAATGCTCTGTTTCTTTAATTTTAAAAGAGGTATTCAAACTCATATCAATAAATTGAATATATGAAAAACACCCAATCGATCGTTAATATTTGCAATTGCTAAAACAAAAAAACATACATAAAAAAACTATTAGAAAAGTATTGAAATTAGAAACTTCTCAATAAGAATGCTTATCACGAATGAAAACAAGACATGTCTTATCTTTTAGACACAACAACGAATAGAATATCTAAGGCAAAACTTGAAATATTAGAAGAAAAAAAAACATGAACAATAAACACAATAATAATTATTTTAAAAATAAAGGCAGTACGACACAATTAGCGTGGGTGCGCACCCATCTTTTTAATTAATTTTATTCGTCTTAAATTAAAATTTTATTGTTAAATTTTACTTAATTGCAGATATACAAAAATCGACAAAATGGCATTAGAAACATTTAAACAAACTGAGTAATTAATAACATAACAACAGCAACAAAAAACACATATCATTTAAAGGAAAACAGAATATCTTTAAGGCAAAGGTGCAGCGCTAACAATGACAGGGAAAATTCAAATTGTTTTCCTATATTTAATGATATTATTTACTCTAGCAAAGACTGGTAAGTTGCTTGAGCTCGTTGTTTAAAAGGGATTTTTTTTAAACAAAAAACTACTTAATTTACAGCTCCACCTCCATTTGGCTGCATGAGCTTTAAGGAAGACGATCGCATATTATTAGATGAGGACGAAGATACCGATGAGTATGATCCGCCACAATTTAGTTCAGCTGGCTTGACAGCTAAGGAATTACAAAGTACAGTTAATACAAATTTGGATATTGAACCATCAACATCGCCTATTTTTCGAGTGTGTCCATCTGATTATACATTTTGTTTTTCTCTTTGGAGTACTACCACCAACGGAACACAGGTTGTAAAACAAGGTATGAAAATGTCCTTAATACGAAATACATAGAAAATCAAGGCCAGTTAAAAAATAAGTGATGCCACTGTATAGATCGGCAAAATTGTAGTTTAAACTCTTATTCATTAAGAGCTCTCTTAAATATTAATAATATTTGCTGTTGTTGCTCTTAACGTTGTGAGAAAACTGTAAAACGTCACATGCAGTACGACTGCCCGGGTAGCTCAGTCGGTAGAGCATTGGACTTTTAATCCAAGGGTCCAGGGTTCAAGTCCCTGCTCGGGCGAATAAATATTTTTTTATTGACAAATATTTTTTTATATTTAAATTAATTTTTATTTAATTTTAGGCTGTTGGAAAGAAAGCACAGAAGGCAATGCTACTTGTAATCATTCGGAATGTGTCAGCTCTTCACCAACATCTACTTCACGTAATAGTTCCATGTATTATTGTTGCTGTTCGGGTAATTATTGTAATAACAATGTATCCGTAGTGGAGCCCTCATATTTGGAGGTAAGACTTAAAACAATTCCTTTATTTAAAAACATTAAAAATATATTTGTTTTGTTGCAGTTGTCCAAAGCAAATTTTGCTGAAACTTCAAATTTATTAAAATCTCGAGATAAATTAAATTTGTCTACAACAAACCTTTGGTTTGCGGTGTTAATAATGTGTCTATTTATTATGCTACTCTCAACATTTATATATTATCGTAGCATACGAGAGAAACCTGAACCGGAAGAAGCTCCCTTGGCTCCTTCGGGTCCTGGCTACAGTTCTAACTTACGTAACGTGGACAATTTGAATTTGATTTGCATGCTAGACAGCGGTAAATATGGAACAGTTATGAAAGGTCTGCTGCATGATCAAGAGGTGGCTGTTAAAATATTTCCCGAGGCTCATCAGCAATATTTTATAAATGAAAGAAATATTTACTCACTGCCCTTAATGGATTGTCCAGCTCTGCTAACATATTTTGGTAAATTCTCATTACGTTAATGATTTAAAATGGTGACTGAATATTTTGTTTATTTTAAGGTTATGATGAACACCATACTATGGAAGCCAAAATAGAATATCATTTGGTTTTGTCATTGGCTCCTCTTGGCTGCCTGCAAGATTGGTTAATAGCAAACACTGTAAACTTTGAAATATTCTGCGGCATGGTGAAAACTATAACGCGAGGTCTTTCGCATCTCCACACTGAGTTAAGAAGAGGTGATGAGCATAAACCCTGCATAGCACACAGGGATCTCAACACTAGAAATATTTTAGTTAAGGCAGATCGTACCTGCTGCATTGCTGATTTTGGTTTTGCCTTAAAAGTATTTGGTCCTCGTTATGAATACAAGGGAGAAGTAGCAGAGGCTGAAACAAAATCAATTAATGAAGTGGGCACTTTACGTTATATGGCCCCTGAACTTTTAGAGGGAGCCGTTAACTTAAGAGACTGTGAGACTTCTCTTAAGCAAATGGATGTTTACTCTTTAGGTTTGGTTTTGTGGGAAGTGGCTACACGTTGTTCAGATTTTTATTCTCAGGGGCAAGTGACGCCACCTTACAAGGCCCCTTATGAATTAGAAGTTGGCTCCCATCCCTCTTTTGATCAAATGCAATCATTGGTTGTGAGGCGCAAGGCACGACCACTATTTCCCACTGGTTGGGGAGGAGGTCCAGCTGCAAAATTAATTAAAGATACTTGTGAAGATTGTTGGGATCATGATGCGGAGGCACGTTTAACTTCGCTATGTGCTGAAGAAAGAATGCATGAAGCAGCTTCTATAGGAGCTCGTTTAAATGCCCAAATGGCAGCCACAACACCGCTTCTCAGTACCAATAATCTGGGACTTATGCATACGGAAACAGAATTAATTTATGAGCACAAGCCTCGTTCTCCCAATAATATTGAAACTATAACTAACGATACCAATAACGTTTTCAATCCACCACCAAATATGAAATTGTTTCCGTACCTCAAAGACAACAATGAAAATGCCACAAATTCTCTAACAACTGAAAAAAACCTTTTAATACAACCACAGCAACAGCTGCAGCCCTATCAGGGTAGAAATCCTTGCCAGGAAAGAAATCTGGCACCCAAGGTTAACCAACATCCACCAAAACTTGTACAGAGTAGTAAGAAACATAGCTTTCAACCACAAGCTGGAGAGGATAATAGCTTTTCCTGTTTGGACGATGATGTTTCTGTCGAAGAGTTAATTTCTGGCAGCAGCTCAAAAAAGTTTCCTTCGCTAGAACAAAAGCAACCTGTTCTTATGGGCCAGGGCTTTCCTAAGCAACAAAATACCGATCGCAAACTAAAAGGTTGGCATGGTGTAAGAGCTCTTATACAGAAACGACTGTTTCGCAAAAACGATGGAATGGAGAACTTGGACATTTTTCGTCACTTGAACACAGGCGATGAGAAATCAAATCTTGTGGAAAAAAATCTTAGCATCACACCCGTTATTATAAGTTTTATAGACAAGGAGAAAGCAAATTGTGATAAACCAAGCGCTACGGCTACGACTGCATATTCAGAAGACGGCAGTGGTTATGTTCAAAACAAAAGGCCAAATAATTTAGATTTAAGCCCTATAAATCAGATAAATGGTTTTAAAATTACACCTACGAACAGTTTGCAGTCGAATCCAATAACCACTATTGAAGAAGAAGAGATGCACAACGGCAACGAAGAGTATGATGCTGATGATACAAATGGCGATGTTGATGAAGTGGATGGCATTGTAGAATACAGACTAAAAAGCTTAGACAAGCGCAAATCTACACCTACACATCTTGTTACCAGATCCAGATCAACAAATCTCTCTATTGATGTCAGAAATGATCATTTGAATGAAAAAGAACATAAAACCAATTCAACTAATAACACTGTAGTCATAATGAGAAATCACTCAGAACCCCAGTTTAGAAGACAGAGAAGTTTGGAAGTATTTCGTGAGGTATTTAATGCTCGTGGCAGCAATGAACGATTACGAGATCCCAGTCAACGTGTCAAGACTCCAGGTGATGTTCCACCATCGGTGCGTAAAATAAGAGCTTCAAAAACTCTAAGTCTATACGATGATCGTATGATGGACTCTTCCTTCTTAAATGCACTCTAGCATGAAGAGGTTCTGCTCTTGGAACTATAGGAGCAGAACTTTTGATATCCAATTAATTGGAAATCATAATCATACTCATGTACACGATCATTCTCTGCATAAACACATACATGCAAAAGTATTTATTGTAGAAAATTATTATAACATTTTGAGCCCTGTTTAATCCACGAAATATAACCAAAATCATATGGATGATAAACAAGGAAGCGTGACGTAGTTTCTGAAAAAAATTGAAATTATTTTAAGAATTCTGTACGCATTCTAAAGGAAAGAGAAAATTCTTATAAGTTTTCGACAATTCTGTCTACTCAGAAACCGCATCGTTAACGCAACGCAACGTCTAATGGAATTATGATTATATTGGATGGTTGCCTAGAAAAGTTTCTTTGTGACATGCCGACCAATAATGTTAAATGGAAAAACACAGATTTAGCATATTCTTAGATTTAACACACATACATACATATACATATTTAAGAAAAAGAAGAAGAAGAAGAGGAAAAAACCAAACGACCAAAGTAAAAGTTTTTTTATTTGATCTAATTCAAATGAAGAACTTTCTCTTTTTCTTAAATCCTTTTTTATAGTGGAAACAAAAAACTAGTAAAATAATAATTAAAAAATGTTAAATGTATTTATGAATGTAATTTACATCTGTATTTATTAGAAATATTTAGCTTAGAATTAATAATCATTTACATTGTAAGAAAATCAAATCCATTTAGCGAGCAAGCGCAAAATAGATCAAGGACATGATAAAGCTTTAAATGATTTTTCCTTAAGTTTTTTTAGAAAAGTAACGGTACATAAGTTAATTTTTTTTTAATTAGAAACCTCCATTTACTTAATGTGTGTGTTCATTGTTAGTTTTTTTTTAAGAAAAACTTTAAAAAAATTTTGAAGACATAAAATTTTTTTTTAAATAATTTTAAATTTTTATTAAAATAATTTAACATTTGTGACTTGAACCAGTGACTTGCTTAGTAAGATCGTAGTAAAATTAAGTGTTAAGAAATGTCTTTATTAAATTAAAATTAGTAATTGTAGCATTTATTAAATTGTATATCTACTTGTAATTCATTTTTTCTACTAAAATTGTAGAGATTGAGATTATTTTTATATGAATGTAACTTGAAAAATTTATTTTAATGTTTATTCACATCTTTAAAATTTCTATATGCTGTAAAACCTGGCCTTAATTAAAACAGAACAATTTTGATTTTATGTTATGAATTTTAAAAATTCATTTTTATGATTTAAACCCAACTATTGTCACGAAAAGTATGTGTAAAAAAATGTGAAAAATTTTCAGACAAATTTTCGTTTGACGATGCGCGATAAAATAAAAAATAGCAGCTGATTATTTTTAGTGAATTTAAGGTTACGCTAAGTAAGTTTGCATAGCTTTTCCAGTGGATAAAACCGACCCGAATTGATGTCATTAATCCCTATGAAATAACTGAGTGCCTATAGTCTCGTATTTGTTTAAGACCACCCTGATGCCGGATATTTGAGTTCGTCTTTCAGAAAATTCTTTTGTATAGAATTTTTTCTTTTATTTTTATTCTTTTCACCACAGGTGGAAAAAGGACCCTACAAAGTATGCATATATTATGAGTTCTTTTGCATAGCGAAATCGATTGACCGATATCCGTCCGTCCGTATTCGCGTTAAAATGAACTTTTCCATGCGCTAGATAAGCTAGAGAAGATTTAAATTCGCCTATCGATGAGACATAGTTTCGAAAGTTTTGCTATTAAAAATTAGCGAGATCTGCCCATGTTCTTCAAGCTAGCGAGCACAACTTCACGCCTGCCTCTGTTTTTCCATAATATTTACAACAGTGAAGTACCTCTAACAACAACAACAAAATATATGAAGCAATAGAGAATTAAAAAATAAGCAAAACACATTAAGTGAAAAAAACTGGCGATATATTCCGAGTTATGGGCCTCTATAATTTTTCTAAAAAATTTGATTGTCAATATGGACATAACTTAAAAGCTTTTAAAGAGATCTTTTAGAAAATACAAAATTAAAAAAAAAATTCTTAATCCATTAAGAGCCAATGACATTTTACATGTAAAATTTTAAACACTGATGCATATTCCTATAAACGCGCATTACTTTTTTTAAACAGCTCTAAAAACCCGAAACTTAAACACAATTAAGGGATTATAAATTCATTTAACAAATATTTATTGTTTTCACTTTCAATAAAAAAACTATTTTCCTATAAGTACGCTTTGAGAAGTTATACATTTTGGTTTTATTATTAGTGAGTAGCTGATCCGGTTGTTTTTTAATTACTTGGAAAATACGGTCCGGCAATTTTTTTAATAAATCGTTATCGATTTCATTGCACACTTGTTTAGTTCTTAGTTTTAGATTCGTAAATATAATGACATTTTGATTTTGGGCATTACTTGATTATATTTTACTTGCCATGTATCCCCATAATTTTCCATCGGGCTTAAATTCGAACTGCAAACCGGCCAGTCTAACAGAGGAACAACGATTTGGACAATTTCGAAACGTGTATTGCCGCATTGTCTTGCTGAAATAAGCAATCTTTATCCACTTTATCATCCATAAATGAGATAAGAGCATCTTCTGTAAGTTCGGTATATGTTGTGCTATTATTATTTTTTTTTTTTGAACAAAACAAATACTTGCTTTTTCAACTGAGGAAAAAGCTGCCCACACCATAACACTGCCTTCACAGGAATTACGTTTCGAAATTGGAATATCGTTTGATCTCAAATTGTGCCAATAGCACGAATGCAAATCTGGATCATCCAAATTAAATTTTTTTTCCGTCTGAAAAAACTACTTTATTCCACTAATCGGTCCACTTCATGTATTTGCGTGCAAATTTCAGGCGATTTTCTTTGTGTTGTTGTTTTAGCATTGGCTTACATTTGGATCTTTTCAATTTTATATTATAACGGTTCGCAATATGTGTTGCACGTGTTTGAAAGTAACAGGAAGGTCAATTTTCGTTTTTGGTATTAAATTTATTGGATTTATTCCGCCAGTATATATAATACTGTTGGCATACCACTCGGTGAAGACCGTCGTCACTGGCTGTTTATTTGGTACGATTGGCGAGCGCCTTCGATGTAAAAATTATGCCAGTGACGACGGTCTTCACCGAAAGGTATGACAACAGTTTCGTTTTTATTTGTGTGACATTTAACTTGTTTCGGTTGGCTTCATTTTTGATCATATTAATTTTTCAGGCAATTTCTCTGTTAGAGCGCTAAAAAAATTTAATTTGAATTTTTTGTTGATCATTTAGAAATGTTCCTTTAGGCATCTTTTCATACTGTAAGATATTTGAATTAAAACAATATTTGATACAAATGAATATTTTGATTTTTAAAAATTTTTAAGCTAATTTTTCCTGGCTGCGTTTATAGAAATCTTCCACTGAAGTGAGCACTAATATTTTATGTTTGCTTAAAAAGCACACAGTACATTACAAAATAAAAAAAAAAACTTACTTATTTAAAAAATTTCCATTATATCGACACGTTGAAGTTCGTCAACTTTATGGTTGAAAATAAAAAATATGCAACACAAAGAAAATAAAAAAATGCGTGCGCTTATAGGAATACACACCCCTATTTCTCTGTCTAATTCTCTGTCAACCCAATATTTGCTTTTTTTCTTTTTTTTGATTGAAGTTATTTAACTAAAGGAGATTTACTTTAATGGTAAGGGGTCTAAAGATTCGGCATAGCCGAAGATTTTGTGTTGATACACACACCCCTATTCTGCGTTTCGATTAAGTCTCCGCATTCAGTTATGTTGCGATCGAAAATTGGTATTCTGAAGAAAAACGGAATCAAAAGAAAAAGAGGAAGACAACAATGTTTACAAAATTAATAGCATCACTGTGGAATGTGGAAATGAAATAGCAAAATAAGCAAATTGTTATAATTTTCATTAACAAATGTCAAATTTAATACAAAAAGTTGTATGTATACAAAATTAAAAATAAATTCTTGATGAAGTTCAATAAAAAATTGTTAAATAAAATGATAAAAAAATAAAAATTAGTTATTCACGGCAACTAATTTTAGCACTGGCATTTTTGTTGGAGGACCTAGTGCATTGAGGATTCCTGCAATTTCCTCTCAAAACGCTGCTACTTTTTCCTTTGATCGCTGGTGGTATCCACATGTAATGTCTGCTTTAGATGGCATTAAATTTGCCAATTTTTCATACTGCTCTGGTGTTGTTGTTTTTGACCGGTAATACATAAAAAACACATCAGATTCAAGTACAAAAATTAACAATTTAAAACAAAAGAAATTTAATTAAATTAAATAAATTAGTTAGAAAACATTTTAAGGGTTTTTTAAACCGTTTCTGAACATTTTATCTCATTTTCATTTTTTTTCAAACTAAAAACTACATATAAGGAAAACTCCTCCGTTAACAAAAAAACAACTGAGAAAAACGGAGCTCCGATCGTAATGCAGAATACATACAATCGAAAGAAACTGAGCGGAAGCGAAACGCAGAATACCAAAGTTGTCAGACGGAGAAAATTTCGATTCGAATCGAAACTCAGAATGGAATTGATTATTATTTTAAACTAAAATAGATTCGCATACACAATGAAAGGTATATAAGATTCGGCATAGCCAAAGATTTTGTGTTGATACGCAAAGATTTCGAAGAAAAACAAAAAAAGTATTAATTTAAAAATTAAATTTCTTAAATCTCTGTTAGTCAAAGTGTTAAATTTATGTTAAGAACTATAACTCTGAGGCTAAATGTTAGTTTGACGGAAAAGCTAATTCTTTTAAGGTGTTAATTTTTTATATAGATTTAAAGTAGATCTTGAACCCAAATAAGGCCTTCTAGTTTTTTTTTTTTTTTTTTTTTTTTTTTTTTTTTGTAAACAATTTACTTTATTTATTTTTGTTTTATACATATACAAACAGTTGATTTTCTTAAACCCCGATTTGTAAATACAATAAATCTATCATTTATTTATTTAGTTTAACAAAAACCGATATAAACAAAAATTTATAAAAATTAAAAACAAAATATAATTTGTTACTTTTTGGCTTCTTTAAAATTAAGAAAATAAAAAACCTAAAAATATTTAGTAAAACAAAATAATAAAAAATAATAAAAAAAATAAATAAAACAATTTCATATAAGAAAATAAAACATTTAAATAGAAAATATACAAAATCTTTTACTTTAAATGCAAATTAATTAATTTTATGCGTTCAAAAATAAAATTAGACAATTTGACTTGCAGATATTGGAAGATTTACATCCGTTGTTTTATCTGAATGATAATGGGTTCACTTGGTTTATTAATCAAAAGTGTAACAACATCAACATCACTATCAGTGCCATGCCATGTCATTTCATAATTTCGAACAAGCTACAAAAAAATGAATTACAAATATTTTAAAACATTAAAAAAAGTATTAAGAATTCATGAAATAATGGATGGATGACATTTACCCGTAATAAGAGAATTAAAATATTTTGCTCGGCCAAACGTCGTGCTATACAGGCGCGCATGCCATGACCAAAAGGTAAAACTAAAAATGGATTTATACAGCTTCTGCTATTATTAAGCCATCTGTCAGGTTGGAATAATAAAGCATTTTTAAAATTTTGCTCTAAACGACAAGCCACCATATTCTGGGTAACCACAACAGTCTACGAATTATGAAATAAAAATGAAATAAATATTAAAACTTGATATAAAAAAAACCCACCTTCTTGGGCACATGATAGCCGCTTAAAATCAAGTCCCTATTTAAAATACGACCAAAACCTACCGAAATGGGATTCAAACGAAAAACTTCTTTTAACACAGCCCGGGTATAGGGTATACCAGCCTTAAGACTATCGCTCAATATAGAAGAATCTGGATCTTTCATAATATTTAAAGACTCTTCATAAAGTCTCTGTTGTACTAAAGGATGACGGGATATGTGATATAAAGCAAAGGCTGCAGTATAAGAAGTTGTATCTATACCAGCCAATAGAAAATCAACGGCTGTACCCACCACATCGTATAAATCTAAATTGGGATTTTTTAAATATTCCTCCATTAAACAGGTTCTACTTAAAGATTGTGAATTTTCCGCTGCATGTAGAGAGGTGTCTTTGAAAAATGACAGCTTTTGAGATACCAACTCAACTGCCACACTTTCTATATATTCCTGAGATTTACGTAGCCTTTTATAGGCCGGTGTTTCAAAGTAACGCCATAAACGAAATCCCTGATCCGTGGGTAAAATATTGCTATTTGTAGTTTCAGCCGCTCGCATTAATTTCGATGAACGTGAATGACACAATTGTTCTGTGGCGGCAAAAGAATTTAAACGTTCGCCAAAAGTAATAAGACAGGTTACTGAAATAAAAATGTAACTTTAAATTAAATGAAATTCTCGAATTTCTGTTTTTACTCACACTCTAAATTTAATCGTTTTAATTTAGGTAAAACGTCAGCGTTTTTATTTTTTGGTAAAAAATCTAAAAATTCTTTTGTAATTTTATCTACTTCAGGTAAAAAACTACGTACACTTTTTGGAGCACTGATTTCTTTTTGTAATTCCGATCGTAAACGCCACCATTCTAAGCCATTTCTAAAAAAATACAATTCTATTTTTAGTTTGCTGTTTTTATTAAAAAAAAAAAAAAATTCAAATTCAATTGCCAGCTTACGTTGGTAAAAGGCCAGCCGATCTATACACATGTGGTCGATCCAAGCGATATTTTTCTAAAGCCAAATGACTTCTTCTAAAAGGATAATCTTTTTCATTTAACAAGCTGGAAATATCCTTCGAATCATACAGCCATACAATGTCTTCACCCGGCACCATGGTTTCTTTAACAATGGGCCCATATCTAGCATATTTATCGGCCCCGGCTTTATGTAACGCCTGCCATGAATATCTACCCAAAACTGGTAGATATGTAAAAATATTTCCTAAGCCTAGAGGACCCTTGGGCCCTGGTATATCCTGATATGGTTTAGCAAAGTTTTGTTTTGTACAATAAATTCTTTTATTTAAATATTTCATTTTTTTTCAATCGTTGTTGTTTTATTTTAAGCCGCTGATTTCAGCTTGTATCGTACTTAGAGCTGGTTTATTAAAGACTAAAACTTTGTATCTCAATCTAGAACATCAAATGCATTGTAGTAGAGCAGAGCTTATCAGTGAACATGAATGTAAAATAAGCTGTTTTTTATTCTCATAGATAAAATTTGATCACAATGCAAAACTACTGCGCTCAGAGTGATATAAGAGAGTAAACTGAAAGAGAATTAATATAACTTACTCTTTGAAATCAACACCTATCAATAGTAAATTAAAAAAAAATAAGAGTGCTCTATTCGGCTATGCCGAATCTTATATACCCTTCAGCATATTTGTAAAGCAAAAAGACAAATTTTGGGGTGACAGAAATAAAAAATAAAAAAAATTAAAAAAGTCATCGGCTCTTAATGGGTTAAGCATTTTTTTAGAATATCCTGAAAGATTTCTTCAAAAGCTTTTAAATGGTACCCATATCGATATTTTAAGAAATATGGTGCACAATTCAGAGTTCGGAAAATATGGGGGAGCACCAATTTTTTCACGTAATTTTTTTTAATACTCCATCACTCCATATATTTGTTTTTTTAATGGAGTTTTTTGATTGTTCCAAATGATATGGAAAAATTAGAGGCTGGCTAAAGAGTGGCCGAAATTATTTTTTTTTTTTTGTGTTCACCGATTTGGATAATTTTTTGGTATTTTATTGTCAGATATCTCAATCTTATGAACCTGCGACAATGTGAAGCCACTAATAAGAACGTTACGCATGATCATTTATTGTCTTCAGACCCATTAATAAACGGATTTCGCTCAAAACTGCAAATCAATGGGAGATGAGCGTAAAAGTGGACGGATCCAGTATTTATTTTCAGGAGCCCATTCCACAATTAAAATATTTATTTTTTGTGAAAATTGAGTTGATGCATTAAAAATCAAGGAAATTATGCCACTTTTTCAATACAAGTTGTAGGAGAAGTGGGCGTAAAAGTGGTCGGATATATTTCAAATTTTACACAAATGATTCTGTGTTTAGAAATGTTAGAAAACAATGCCGTAGGTCAAAATTTAATTTTCAATTTGTATGGGAGGTGGGCGTAAAAGTGAGCGGATCATTTTGATTTTTCCATTTTTTCTGATCCAAACAAAAAATGCATATGTGCCAAGTTTCATTGTCCTGCGTCAACTTCTTCTATTTTTAGCCGCCCGTTCTATGAAGCAAAACGAATGTGCGGCGTGATTGGTGTTTTGCCCGCTGCCTCGAAATGCTTGGACTGATCATGATGATTTTCAATAGCAAAATTTTCGAAGCTGCGTCTGGTCGATTTTCTCTAGCTCATCTAGTGCCTTGGCAAAGTTGATTTCAACACTAACACGGACGGGCCGACTGACAACGCTCAGTCGACTTCGCTATTTCTTAGAACTCGGAATATATATATTTTGAGGGATCGGAAATGGATATTGCAGAAATTACAAATGGAACGGCGAACTTAGAAATAACCTTTTTCCATTTCTGGTGAAGGGTATAAAAATAGGAAATTCTCTTATGAAGGTTTGGTTTTGTTATTTTACCTTGCACAGTGGATAAAATAATTAAATAATTAAGTAAATAAGCCGACTGTTGCTAAAAGGTCACTCTCGCCTAAATAGTATCAGTAGGCATAGAGGAGCAATATTTGAATTTAAAATTTGGTCAGGATTGGCGCAGACCTCTTAAAACAGGAGTTAAATATTCGCGAAATCGTGGCTTAAGTTAAATTTGAAAATGTTTCTCTATTGTTTATTATTTTCCTAATGAAAAAAAATTACAAAGGCTCTTGATAACACAAGATCAACTTGTAGTGCAACAGGTCTGCCAAGTACAATTTTTTAAATTTTAGCATTAAAGTTAAACAACCTGGAACCACAGCGGGCTGAAATTTAGGCCCCTATTATGAGTTGCATTCGATTTTCGATCTTCGCTGGCTAACGAAAATCGAATGTCAAATTCGTATTATGAGTTGGTAGCACTGTCGAAAATTTCGTTGCACAACGAATTTTAAATCGAACACAATTTTGCTTTCGATGCTTTGCGTTAGTTTGTAAAACTTATTGAAAATGTAAGTATTTGTGAATTTTTGTTTTTTATATAAATTATTTTTTTGTTTTTTTATGTAAATTAATTTTATTTTTTATGTAAATTATTTTAGTTTCATGCAGGTCTAAGGTTGTAAGTACAAAACAACAATTGGAAAAGCTTGTTTCTTTAATGGAACAAAATCTACAGCTTGCAAAAGAAATTCTCGCAAAAGTTCAAGCTGCAAAAAAATGGGAAGAAATTACGGGGCCACCCGTTAGAACAACAGCAATAAATTTTTCGTTTATAAATTTGTTTTACTAATAATATTTATTTATGGTGTCAGCTGATAAAAATGTTTTATTGTCAATAATCCAATTGAGTAAAATTCACAGTAGCACTATTTTCATCGAATGTGCACCATAATACCAAATGAAAATTCGTTCGATCAGCTCTTTCGAAGATCAAAAGTTGCTCATAATAGGCACCTTAAGCAATAAACATAAAGAAAACTAAATAAAAATTAAAAGTTTTAAATACATTCGAAAGTTCTAAATGAAAAAAGAAAACCATAGTGCTGCCTAAAGAAAAGTTTCGTTTAAATAATATTTAATATTTATTTGCATTCATGGCTAAAACGACGGTTAGCAAAAGGAAGCAAGAACAAATATGCATGTGTAACGAATTATAAAGAGAACAAAGAAAAAAGCTTTGGGTTGTGTGTAAACTTACCAAATTAATATTGATGGAATATTGAATTAAATAGATGATATCTACTGCGTAGCCAACCATAGGTAAATATATGCGAAAAGTGCTAATAACGGAAAAAGCGATCCAGAAAATTTTAATGTATTTTTTGTTTAAGTTGCTAAAAAATTTACAAAAAAATTTATATGAAATTTTTCTTTCCTTGTAAATTTAAAAATTTATTATAATTTAGTTTCCCTTTTTATTAACTGCGAAAAGTAAAAAAAATCGGAGAATAAAATAGGTATTATAAATTATGAATAGAAATTAAATGTAAAAAAGCAAAATAGTTCCCTTCAAATTATGGTGAAGACACTTTTTTATTTTTTGTTCCCACGGAATTCATAATTGGTGGAATCTTTTCTCGATAAAAACTTTTTCCGTGAGAATGAATTTCCGTGATAATATTCATGATTGGGCAAATATTGTAAAGGGTCATCCAAATGTGACGCCTAGATGTCAGCACTATAATATTTTTACACGTGACATCTTTTCAAATGACATAAGCCATTTTGTTTTATTAGAAGGTAGTACAGTTTTAACCGTGGACAGGTACACATCGCTAGTTGGATTATTGAACAACGAACAACAGATCCATTGTCTTCAAGCAAAATTTTGTTTAGTGACGAAGCTCATTTTAGAATGGATGAATTCGTCCATAAGCAAAATTGTCGTATCTGGGGTGATGAAAATCCTCGTGCTATTCATGAAAAATCTCTACATCCACAAAAAGTTACTGTTTGGTGTGCATTTTGGCCAATGGAATCATTGGGCCATTTTTCTTGGAAGATGATGCTGGAAATGCTGTTACTGTGAATGCTGAGCGATACCACTCAATGTTGAGAGACTTTTTATGGACACAGTTGAATCATATTGATGTGTCTAACGTCTATTTCCAGCAAGACGGTGCTACATCTCACACAACTCGAGAAAACATTACGCTTTTGCGATCAAAATTTCCTCAAAGTGTAATTTCACGAAATGCAGATTTCAATTGGCCTCCAAGGTCATGTGATCTAACACCATTAGATTTTTTTTTTTGTGGGGTTTTTTGAAAAGTCGAGTGTATGCTAACAAGCCACAAACAATTATTGATCTAAAGAACAACATTCAAGTTGCAATTCGTGAAATAACACCAGCAACATGTCGGAAAGTCATTGAAAATTTCGATATTCGGATTGATGTCTGCAGGCGCAGTCATGGTGGATATTTGAACGATATTCTATTCCACTTATAATTGTAATGGATCATATTTTTAATAAAAAAAAAACAGCTTGAAAAAATTGCAAATAGTTTGTGTTTTATTTCAAAGAAACATGTAGGTGCGTTTTTTGGATGATCCTTTACAATTGTAACAAATTATCGTTTATTAACAGATTATGATCATCATGTCCTTTAAGCTCCTTCAGGGGTATATTATTTCTTGGCCTTTTTTTATGTATTTTCTATTTATACCTGCTAAACATCAGTGACAATATATTTTTATTAAAATCTGTCTACAAATACACAATCACGCTATTTAGTTAATTATCCACTCACATTTTCAGTTGTATTTCGTTACTAAAAAATCACAACTACGTCTGCTAAACGCACACGAACTGGCTTTTTAGTTGCGTACACTTAATTTGTAAACTGAAAATACAGTCGCTGTGTGTTCGTTTTGCTGCTTAAAATAGTAAACTGAATTCAGATTTTTTTTAGTTTAACTATTTTCAATTGGCATAAAACAGAAAATTGAGTTCAGTTGTTTATTTTTAGCATGTCAATGAAAAAAAAAAAATGAACTGGTTAGTAAAATTTGACTGCTAATAGCAGTTTTTTGATACCCTGCTTCTATATATGAAATTATTTAACTCCTGAAAGTATGCTTAGATTAAGTCTTCTCTCATTCTAGTCATCTTTCGAATCAGTGTAGGTTTTTATATATATTTGCAAAACTGTAATTTCTTTTAAATAACTGGTCCCTCTGACAATTTTTTATAACGGTCGGTTAAATAATCAGGAAGTAGAAGCGCAGCAAACAAAAACCACAATACTAGCATTTGTGGAATATAACAAGAAAGAGTGGTATATTAGGCTAAGCTGAATCTTAATTCCCTTAAACATTGATGTAAATCTACCCATTGTTTCGGAACTTCAATATGGATACCAAAAATTTTGTTCCGAAACAATGGGTAAATACAGCTTTAATAAAATTTTAAATTTATTTTTTTTTAAGTATTTTCTGAAAGGCCTCTTAAATAGCTTTTAAATGATATTGATGCCTTATAAAAATGGTGCAAAGTCGTACTTTTCTGTGAAAATTTCAGAGGCCCATAACTCGGAAAATATGGGCGAGCACCAATTTTTCCATTTGATGTTTTTTTTTTTTTATATTTCAATTCTCTATCGTCTCATATATTCATACTTTTGATTGAAGATTTTTTTCAAATAATATGAAAAAATAAGACGCAGGCATGGTGTTTTGGCCGCTTTCTCGAAAGGAATTTGTCGATCTTGACGCTTTTCAATAGCAAAACTTTCGAAACTATATCTGATCGATTGGCGTGTTTAAATTTTCTGTAGCTCATCTAGTTCCTTGGCAAAGTTAATTTCAACCTGAACACGGATGGACAGATGGTCATCGCTTTATCGACTTCGCCATGCATTAGAAGTCAGAATATATTCACTTTATGGGGTCGGAAATGGATATTGTAGAAGTTACAAATAGAATCAAAAAGTTAGATTTACTCTTTTTCCACCTGTGGTGAAGGGTATAATTATATCTAGAATGCTCCTTAACACATCTACAGAAAAAACACTTCATTATTTTAAACGCATTTTATTTCACCATTTTTTTTTTTTTCATTTTAATTGTGTAGTTTTATATCAATTTATTGTTATTACTATTATTTTAAATACTTAACGGTTATTTTTACAAAGTTTGTATACTTTACCAAATAAAATCAAGAACAAACAACAACTTGCAGCCGAAAATGGTCACATAAAACTGAAGAGTTGTTGAAAACCAACAACATTTTGCAATTGAATGTTATAACAGTTCTTTTTTATTTATGTAGTAATTTTGAACAACAACAAAATATTCAATTATTTCTAAGACAGATAATAATCATTACAGTGGAATTCTTGAATTTTTGTTGCAGCCCAAATAAAAGTAATTTAGACTGTGTTTCAGCATCGTTTAACCAACTGGGTTATTTAAAATATAATTGATAGTATTTACCAAATTTGGCATAATTTTAATAAATAAAATTCTTATTTGGTTAATAAAACTTTTAATGATTATTTATTTGTAACTTTTTTTTTAATATTTTCGCAACTTAGAATTATAGAATTTTTCTTTAACAATAATAAATAAATTAAAATTTTTATTACAACTTTTAACTAATAATTAATAATTTTAGCTTAGTTTGTTTATAAATTTTAATAATGATTGGTTTATGTTTTAATAAATTAGCTAAAATTATGATTTAATTGTTGTGATATAAATAAATGTTAATATGGCAAGATTAATACATGAATTAAAAAACTATTCAAAAGCACTCAATTTTTTATTTATTTATTTTTAATACAATAATTAATTAAGCATTTGATTTATTAAAGATTTTTTATTAAGAAGATGAACTTGTAGCAATAAACAAAAAATTCGAGCTAATAAACAAAAAGCAATGAAAAACTTGCATATCGAAATTAAAATTAAAACGTACACTTTGCTTTTGCAGTGCAGTGTAATTGAGGGTCGAAATAAAAATTTTGTAAATGCTGTTCAATAAACTTTTAGTCGCAACATAAAATTTTTCTTGATTTCAAAGCAGTGTTGCCGTTTTGTTACATTTTTTGAACTTTTGAAGGTTCCACGTAACATAAATAATTTTGTTATATTTGGCCAAATTTTCTTAACATTTGGTACAGACGAAATAAAGTAATATTACAAAAAAAGTACTTTTTTCATTATTTAAGGTAAAAACCTCTCTTAACATATCCATCTTTCTTAACCTTTCTTAACATATTAATTAATAATTTTAATAACAAAGGCTACTTGCAAATGCTATTAAAATCCTACATAAAAAATTGGTTTAAAATAAACAAAAAATAAAGTTGCTAATGTTTTTCTCTATTCTATTAGTGAGAAATAACGAAATGTTTCTTGATTCATGTTTAGAAACAAAAAATGTTTCTGTCAACAATTTCGCCAACTGTGAAATAAATGAGCTGCACTAATTTTATGCGGAAAACTACTCCGTTTGCGAAAATTGTTAGAAACTTTAATTATTCCACTTTGATTTAGAAGAAACCTGTCTTATAAGATCCTTGATGAAGTGTCGGATTATATTAAGAAGAAATTTTCAGTAATTTTATGTTAATGTTTTAAGCAAACAAGATTAAAATTAGTTTTTAATAACGGTATTTTTTAAAATATTAAAGTAGTAAATTATATCGAAGAATAAGGTTAAACGGATTTAGTTTAAAAATCCTACCTTAATTTATTTTATTGAATGGCGAAGCATGCACTTTTCAATCACGAAATATTAAAATTGAGTCCTGATTTAAATGCTCATAAAAATAACCAGGCTGAAATTGTTTTTTCATACGTTTTTCTATTTATTTTATTTCATTTTGTACTTCTTCAATGAATGAATTTTTCCCTTGTTATTTTCCCTGAATTATGGTATAAAATTTTTAAAAATGTAACTTTGATGAAAAATTTACCTTTTTTGAAGGAAAAGCGTAATTATTTTCTGTCTCTCGCTGGCAACACTGTTTCAAAGTTCAGCTTAAAAGCTTAGCTGTCACGACTTGCCGTTATTTGCAGGAAATATTAATATTTTTAACGTTTGTTTGGATCTCAATTAATAAAAGAATTTTTAGAAATATTCAGCCCAATTATAAACAGAAATTCCGTGCGAGTTTTCTCACTCGTCCCTTTTCTTCTATTATAAATTTGTTTCCCTTTTAATTGCCTGCGGAAAGTGAAAAAAATTTGGGGTAAAAAAAATTACGGTCACATTTTTATTTTTTTGTTCCCACGGAATTCTTAAATGGAGGAATTTTTTCTCGAGAAAATTTTTTCCGAAAGAAAGAAACTCCGTGAAAATATTTAAGATTGGGCTGATTATTTTTTAGGAACTTTTTAGCCAATTTCTTATAACCCCTTTAAGCTAAAATTCGTTCAACTTTTAAAGATTTATTTTCAAGTTAAGCTGGCCACAGACATCTCTTTAATCATTAACTTCAGACAACAGCCCAGCATTAGATTCACATTGAGTTCCCCATAATAAGATCACTAGCAACTTGTAACTCAATCAAGTTTCTCTAATATCACGAAAAAAATATAGTTTTCATGTTCCACTTATGCGGCATTTACACTATGCAATTTTTCATGAAACTAAAATGAAATTTTTGTTTGTTGTTGAAGCAAGAGGAGTAAGCAATATAGCATGGCTTAAATTTTGCTGGTTATATTTTTTTTAAAATAACGAATATCGCTGGAAAAAATTGCATTAAAAAATGGCATAGTGTAAATGGGGACTTAGTTTTAAAGCTTTAGATGATTTGATTGTATCCAAGATATTTTATCCCTTCCCTACCAAATGAGATCAAAAAGTTTTGGGCATATTTTCAATTTTGATTCTAATTCTTGTAAAGCATTTAAACAAAAAAAAAAAAAAAAAATAATAAGCAGAATTTAGGCAGTAAACTGATGAACACTAGAAGAGAACTTGAAAATAATCCAAATTAAATATTTTAAAAGAACATGTGTTTGTATGAAAGCAAGAGTAATTGTGTGAACATTTGCTGAAACCGAAAATTTTTAAAACGAGATTTTTTTTGCGAACTATTAAATGGTTTTCGAAACTAATAAAACCCGGAACCATACAAAACCGAAACAGGGTACGAGTTGCTTGTTGCTTCTTTATTAGCGAAATCAAATTGCTTAATATTTAGTTTTATAACAATACAAAAATTAGACTTAAAATCCCTTTGATATTCTTACGCTTTAAAGTATTTAATCGCGATATTGGCTCTATCCCACACGTACTTATACAATGGGTGTTTTTTAAGCCCGATAGACTTTCAAATTATAAAAAAAAATGACACTAAAAATTAAATTTTGATGTAAATTTTTTTTATTATTTTCAGTAAACTCTGGCAAATCATTATGAATAGACTCACGCTTGAAAAACGCTTTCAAATCGTCCAAGTTAACTTTGAAAATCAGTAAACAATTTGAGCAATTTATAGACGATTTTGGGATTTTTATGGTGCACATAATCGCCGCTCCGTCGAACTGTGGATAGATTTTGTACCACATACCCTCTAGACGATGCAATAACATGAACAGTCAGAGGAATGTGCGTACTGAAGAGAATATCGCTGCTGTAAACAAAAGTGTAGAAGAAGATCCAAATTTATCGATAATTCTTTGGCTGCAAAAATTGGGGGTCTGGCCGTCCACTAAGTGAAAAATTTTGCTCAAAAATCTTGGCCTACACCCGTGTAAGATCCAGCTAGTGCAGGAATTAAAACCACGAAACGTCGTTCGTTCGCCGATTGGGCTCTAGAGCAGTAAGTAACTGAAATCGTTGTTTTATCGCCAAATTGTGTCCAAAGATGAGGCTTGTTTTTTGCTTGTTAATAAGCAAAATTGCTGCATATGGAGTGAGACCAATCCACAACATACCCTACAGACTCCATTGCATCTAGAAAAATGCATCGTTTGGTGTGGCTTACACGCTGGTGGCAACAAAGGACCTTATTTCTTCAAAAATGAGGCCGGATATCACGTTACGGTGAAATCAAAATTTGTCGACGAGTTAATCTCAAAAAATGGAACTGTCAATTGGACTCCAAGGTCGTACAATTTGACACTTCTCGGTTATTACCTGTGGGGCCACGTAAAGTCACTGCTTTATGCTGATAACCCAGCAACAATTGACGCTTTGGAGGCCAACATTGTTCGTGCTATTCGTGACTTTCAGCCAGCAGTACTTGAAAAAGTGTCCCAAAATTGAACGTCCAGAATACGCTTCTTCATGAGCAGCCGCTGTGGCCATTTGCCCGAAATCATTTTTAAATATTAATGCCATGTTCTGATCTTTCGTATAACATTTTTTTATGTTATTTTTTACAATTTAAAGTTCTATCACGCTTAAAAAAATACCCTTTACATATTTAAAAGAAATTAGTGTTACAACGCTGCCAGACTTTTTCATATTAGAAGAATTTTAAAGATTTTACTCGCCTATAAATAAAAGTCACAGTTACGAACGGTAAAAAATATTAAAATGTAACAAAAAAATCTTTAATATGAAATGCAATAGCAGTCGACTTAAAGTTTTAGCCTTTTCGATTTACTTTGCTTGCTTTTCTCCCAAATCGTTTTTTTTTTCTTTAATCTGCTTCAGATACAGTTTAATTATTAAATTGGGTTATAAATATAAATAAATAAAATAAACAATTTAATTGAGGAAGTTTTAATGTAAATTTGTGTGCCTTTGAATAGTGGCTGATAGAAAGGAAAAAACAAAAACAAACAAAATTAATCATGGAAGTGCTTTTAAATTTTTTTACTCTTCAACTAAACCATCCATCCAAATCAGACAGAAATAAATAAATAAGTAAAACTAAAATTTGAATGCACAAGTAAATGGATGACTAAATGAAGTGAGTGAATGAAGGCTGACTGGATGATTTGGTATAATTCGCATTATAACGTATTTCCTCTAAACTCTAATGAAAATTTATTAAAATAATACACATAATTATGTTTGAAGGAAAAACTAATAAATTAATTTAACACAGAAAATTCAGTTAGAAAAAATTAAAGTAAATTTAAATTAAATTTACAAAGCTTTTCGTAAATGTTGGCTTAAAACCTCAAATAAAAATGGGGATATTGGATTAAAGGTAGTAAAGGGAAGAAGGAAGGAAAGGAAGAGGGATATTATAATGTTTAATTTTTTTTTTTTTGTGGCACACTGTACTTCATCTTTGGCTAGTATTTGTGGTTAATAAAGTGTTAGCTAAGATTAGTATGAGATAAGAATTTATTTAAGACTTAAACTTTAAAGAAATTCCCAAAAAGCCAAGTGTTCTATTAAAACTTATCAAATTTAAACAAATTTAGAACAATCAGCATATTTAGGATTTTCAATTTAAGATGAAGTTGAAGCACGCTAATGAAATGAATGATTAAATTGGGACACCTAAAAGTTTTAAACCTTTTCTATACATTCGTTGGTTGAGGTTCGTCATATGGCTGGGCATCTAGACCAACATAACGATTGCGATTTCGATGTATGAAACCCTTTTCAGGTGAAGCATTATAGTAAACAACACGCCTAATGCCAAAGGGATCTACGTAACCAAAACTACCAGCCTTTTTAGAATCATCTATTTGTTCTTCTTCATGATATTGATGAGGTAAAATGTAGCGAAAGCCATTACGCGTAACAGTAACATCATTTAGATTGGGCTCATTGTTTCGTGCTGCATAGTGGTTCTGCTGTAACGGCTGTCTACGACGATGATAGAGAGGTGGTAAAGGAGGTAATAAATCATTATCCAAAGCATTAACATTAATGGGCAGGTCTTGTGGCTGATGAATATTTTGAGAATAAATATTTGGTTCATAGTGGTAACCTGCATTGGGAGCTGTTGTAGTTCTGGCCACAGCTTCAAAAGGTCTGGGTGTTGAGTAGCCAAAGGAAGATTTGTTAAGTTCCTCGGCAGAAATTGGTAAAGGTTTTGCTGATGCTACAGCTATCGGTCTTATTCTTCTGCGACTATTTTCTCTAGGTGGTTCCATTTCTATTGAAGGCAGCTTTATTGCGGAGCTTTCAGTTGTCGTATCATATTGATAATTATATTGCGTTCTCGGACGTGTATAAACTACTGAATGTTGTGGTCGTTTAGGCTGCTGTGGCAGTTCATTAGGATAATGATCGAAACCCAAATAAGGTGTAGGTTCAAGTTTAGCTGCCTCTGCTGGCGATAAATAACCCAAAATGGGTCGTTCTGTAGTAGTGCTTACTAAACGGAATGCAGAGGGTTCCACTGTACTCTTTTCTGAAGCATAAGTGTTCGAACTAAGACTTGAAATGCTATTGGGATTATTTTGGAAACCATGTTTACCATCAACTAAAACACCCGTTTGAGCAGCAACAGCTTTTGTCGATTTTATGGCATCCTGCATGTAAAATTAAAAAACAAAAATTAATTACGGTTTGTTTAAGCACATTTCAGCCTATTTACAAACCTGAATTTCTGTGCCTTGACCCACATAAACTACTTTTGATTTTAAAATTCTATAGCCCTGCTTATCGGCTATATAATCCTTGAGTCTTAAATAACCAGCTGCATCTATCCAGGCCTCCGTACCTGAAAAAAAGAATTTCAAATATTTTTCAAAATTATTTTAAATCGAATACACGTTAGTAAAACGGAACTATTTTATCATGGATGCCTGCCTTCAAAGGTGACATTTCATTGTTATATTTTTTAAGTAAAAGAAAACGTACAAAAAAAATCAATAATAAAAAAAAATAATAAATAAATTATTATTTATTTAATTATTAATGTTACTCACCAATAACTGTGCCATCCTGTAAACGTTTTTCTTTCCTAAATTGACCATTTTGTGTTTGAAAACGAAAATAACGCTCGGGGCCCTCATCGGTTTGTATGTGATACTGATCGCTGGCAAACACCCCTAAAACATCCAGACACATCAACTAAAAAAAAAGGAAAACAAAAAAAAAAAACAACAATCAATAATTGTTACCTGGTTACCAAAAAGAAAGTCTGTAAATATTAACAACAAAATTAATTTTCAATTTAGTTTTTCTTTAATTTTCCTATAAATTTTCCAGCTGCCAGTAGCTTTATTTTAAACAACTGAAATATGCATAAAAGACGTCAAGTTTCCAGCTTTAAAAAATCTTATACTTTGAACGAAAATAGCTTAAGTGCATCTACTTCTTTTCGTTTTTCGAGATCTTTCAAACATCAATTTAAAGCGGCATCTAATGAATTTCAAATACGTAAACCGCTGAATATTTACATGGCAGAGGAGTTGGAGGAACTGGGCCGCAACACGTATTTTCAAAGAGTTTTTGTTCTGGCTCAGAACATCAATGAAAATCTATGTAGCGATTCTTTTACAAAACTTCCTGATACAAAGCAACCAGATTTTCGTGAATATATTCAACGTCATTTGGATGCAATTTTCGTTGTTTGCGAGAAAAAGAAAAGTACCGCGGATCACTTGTCGGGATTATATATTGCAATAGGAACCACTCATTCTTTTCTAATGATTGAGGGAGCTGAGGATATGGTGGCAAATTTTTTTGAAGAACTAGAATCGGTGCTCGATAAATTTTGGTCAAGTTCGAGAGTCTTTATGGTTGAAGATAAAATTGGAGAGGTAAGTTGAAGAAAGTTAAAAAGAAGCAAATTATTTAATCTCTGTCTTTGGGGATGTCTGATTTTTTTCTCTAGCTAGAATTTAGCTAAAGTTGTTTCTTATTAATGAATTAAAATTTACTTTTTCGTCTTTGGGTTCATTTATTTATTTATTAAATTAAATAAACAAATGAACCTAAAGCCACGGTTCGAATCCTGCTGGGAAGAAATTGCAAAAAAATTATTTCTTATTTTTATACTCTTCAACAAAATAAGTGGAAAAAGGGCTTGTCATTCTATTTGTAATTTTTACAATATTCGTTTCCCGTCTGGACGTCCGTGTTGGTGTTCAAATCAACTTTGCCAAGGCACGAACGACTGCCTCTAAATTTTCCATATGGTTTTGAACAAAAATTAACTCCAAATAAAAAAAAAAACAAATATATGGGACAACAGATAATTAAAAAATAAGAAAAAAACATCAAGTTAAGAAAATTGGCGCTCCTCCGTATTTTCTGACTTATGGGCGGGCCTCTGAACTTTTCAAACAAAAGTACGATTTTGAACCATAAATTTCAAGATATCAGTATGGGTATCATTTAAAAGCTTTTAAAGAGAAGTTTAAGGAAATAGTAATTTTTTATGCTTAACCCATGAAGAGCTAATGACATTTTTATGTAAAATTATATTTACACTGAATTTTAGTTTTAATTTTTAATTCTCTGTCACCCCAATATTTGTTATTTTTTTTTTTATTGGAATTGCTTCGCTAAACTGGATAGACTTGTAAAGTTCATAAGCGAACTAGTTCATTCAAACGATTTAATTGATTGATCTAAGTGAACTAATTCATACTTTTAAGTGTACCTAGTTCATTTTTGAACTATTCTTTGTATTTGCACTACCAGACAAGATGAACTAGAATCCATGTCTGTGTTTCCTTGCTGACTATTTTGGACATTAAAATAAGTCTGCAATGCATTTTATTAAACATTCGTTTTGGCAGTGCTACGGTGTTGTTGCCATTATATTTTAAAAAGAACATTTGATTAAAAAAAAAACTTTTGAACTAAAGAAAGCGTTTAAACTAAAATTTGAAAAGTACGAACAATACGTCAATATTTGAACTAAGAAAGATTTTAAACTAAAGAGAGCCTTTGAATTAAAATTTGAACTAGTTCATTTTCAAACTTTGAACTAAACTGAACTATATGGCACCAGTCTACTTGCTAAAGGGTACATAAGTCTCTAAATCAGCATTTTATTAAAGTTTAAAATTTTTATTTTTATTTTTTTTTTGTTTAACTAAAATCATGGCCAGTTAACAAAAAAAAAAAAAAAAAAAAAAACGGGCAAGTTTTTAAAAATCTTCTTGATTTAAATTATTTTTTAATTTAAGTCCCAGCCAGGGGTTGAACCATTGATCTTCATAAATCAATTAAAATTTTACTTTTTCTGCTTTGGTTCATTTTTAATTTCTCTTAATAGAAGTTAAACTAAAAACGAACCAAAGCCGAAAAAGTAAAATTTTAATTGATTTATGAATCTTCTTGATTCTAAAAATTCTTATTTTATAAAGAACAACAAGCAATAATTATGCAACAACATGAATATTCAAGCAAATTTTTTCTCATTAAACAATTAAAAAAATTAATTTTAAACAACCCGAATCCCGAAAATCCCAAGTCATCCATCAAAAATCCCAAAATTGGAATTTTTAAAATTTTTATATCTAAGATCCATATTTTGACGTAGGATTATAAAATACACTTCTGAGAACAACTAAAGGCATATAGAGCTTTTTAAAATCGTTATCACTTGAAAGGCCGCTTAAAACAAAGAGCAAAATTTCGTTCGAGGTAACACATTTAGCAAATTGGTTGAAAGTTTTTGTATGCAGTCATGATCTCTATTATGGTACTTTTCAGAAAGGAGGGTAAAAAATTAGGAGTTCTGTAAGAAATTTGTTTTTCATGGGGAAAGAATAGAGGGTTTTTAACACAAATTTTTTTGAAAGATGATTGCAAGGAAATTTTTTGAAAATATTAACCAAAGCCTTAAAACAAACCAGTTTTTAGTATTGAAATTTGCGAATTTTTAACTTGAATGCAAACAGCTCGTTAACAGCAGATGACAACCTTATGTTTAGCATTTCCTTTTAAAGACTTCAAAACTGAAAAACAAAAATGCACCGCTCGTGAGTACTTTGAAATGCTAAAGCTTTAAACATAAACTGGACTTTTCATCTGCTACCAGCAAATAAAATATTGTTTTATTTAATCCAATGATCTAAAAAACTAAAAATTTTTTCTGAATATATTTTACTGCCGCCTCAATGTGTGCGCACAGTTACTTAGTTGCACAAAAAAAAAATAAACAAAAAACGGATAATTTTTTGGTCCATTTTTATTCACTAAAAAAATTAATAAAATTATAAAATTATGAAACAAAATTAATTTATTAAATTATTACAGACCTACTTCAACAGATTCTATTATCGGTATTCACAGGCCATTAATGTTAATGAAAAATTTCCACCCTCAACTCCACACGATTACAATCTTATGGCTGTGCAACATTTGAAAATAAAAGAAAAAGTTAAAAATGTAGTAGAAACGTTAGCAAATCAAACAAAAAAAAGTATCATCAGCGGTAAGTTAAACGACTTTATTTATAAAAAAAAATAAAAAATAATTCCTAACGAACTGTATATAAAAAAACCTGCAGTGCAGTATGATATTCGAAGCACTTATATATTACCAACCGATCCATTTAACAAACTGCTACCAGAGATACAGCGCATTGATCTGGTGTTGGCGGCAAATAAATTCTATCGAACTGTTAAAGATTTTTCCATGACCTACAGAGTCTTACAAACGCATCAAGATGAAGATTCTTTTCTATGGCCCATACAAAACAATTACACGCCCTTGGACATATTTAAACGTTCAGAATTTGATGTTAATTTAACATTTGGCCACTACGGCAAAGAAGAAAAGAAAGACAGTGAGGAAAATACATCCCAACATAACGAGGAAGGGTCAGAAAATGCTTAATTGATGTACACGCGGTGTTAAGAAACGTTTCTAAATCGTCATGTAAGATCTTATTTTGAACTTTATTTTTGGCACAAATCATTTTTCCACGCAAATATTTTCGTTTGTTTTTATTTAAAAAAATAAACTTAATAAAACATTTATACATCCTATAGCTGTACGTGAGTCCTCAATTCTATTTTATATTACTTAAAAATATTTACGCAACTTGTATTCGAGCTCAAAGCAATTTTTCAAAGGCATTTTATTTTTCTACTGGTTTTCAAATGAAGTTGTTGCAACGTTTACAAAATATGATGTCACTTAAGTTTTAATTAATTAATAAAAGTAAAATATGTTATGATTTCATAAAAAGATTAAATTATATTTGTAAAATAAATAAATGTTATTTTTTGCCAACTATTTTTTTTTCTTTTGAATTTTAGAGTTGTTACATTTTACCCTTCACTCACTTCTATTGCAATTAATTATTTGTTTGTTACAGTATTTTGTGCACCAAACATATTTGCTTTTTGTTTATTTGTTTGTGATATTTTTAAATAATCATTGCAATGATGCCGCTTCCGTTTGTCATTTCTGGTGCGATTTGTTTTAAACAACAATGATTTCTTTTCTCGTTTTGAATGGAAACTGGTTATTGTATAAAGGCAAGACAAGAGAAAAACGTTAAGATAATGTTGCGCAATTGTGCGAAACTATACAGTTCAAAAAATAATAAAAATTGCATGATCTTGCAGCAGTAACTAACACTACATCTTTTAAATACCCTGCAGTTCTGAAGACCAAATACTAAGAAAGTGATTTTGATAATTTTATAAGTTTATTTCTTTTAACAAAAATAATTAATTGCATCCGATTTTCGATCTTCGCTGGCTAACGAAAATCAAATATCGATTGTCAAATTCGTATTATGAGTTGGTAGCACTGTCGAAAATTTCGTTGAGCAATGAATTTTCAATCGAACACAATTTTGCTTTCGATGGTTTGTCTCAGTTTGTAAAACTTATTGAAAATAATAAATTATAAACAAAAAATAATTTTAATTCAATGCAGGTCTAAGGTTGTAAGTACAAACAACAATTAGAAAAGCTCGTTTCTCTAATGGAACAAAATCCACAGCTGGCAAAAGGAATACGCACAAAAGTTCAAGCGGCAAAAAAATGGGAAGAAATTACACAGGAGCTTAATCATCGAACAATAATTCCGTCGTTGTCATTTATTTAATAATTTTTTTAATTTTTCGTTTACAAATAAGTAAAACAATATTTCTTTAGAATGACAGACAGCTGATAAACATGTACTATTGTGAATAATCCAATTGAGAAAAATTCACAATAGAACTATTTTTTTATCGAACATGCGCCATATTATCAAATGAAAGTTTGTTTTATTTATTAATTTATTTCTTAGACAAAATATAAAATTAATAGTCCAACACTACCAACACATACATAACAACGGATTTCGCAAAAATGTCAAAATACCAAAACAAATTATAAAATTTCCGGGAATGGGATATTTAAGATAATTCCCAAGATTTAAAAATTAAATAAAATAGTAAAAAAGTAAAAAAAAACAAAATATTACTTGAAGTGATATATGCCCTCTTGGCACCGCACAGTGGGACAGAAATAATAAATTAAGAAATAGATAATATTCAAATAAATTTTGTAAATTAACACTTTACCTATTAGTAGAATTTGAATATCCTTTTTTTGGCGTCGCACAGTGGGCCAAGAATACAAAATTTAGGAATTAATTTTTAAAAAAAGTTTTAAATTTTGCAAAAATTTAGTATTTTTAGATAATATCCAAAAAGGTTTTATAAATAAAAAAGAAGTTAAATCAAAAAACATTACTAGAATCCGAATTTCTCACTTTAGCACCGCATAGTCGGACAGCAATAAAGAATTTACGAAATAAATTATTATTTTCAAAGCTGCTAGAGCTATCGGTAACTATACGGCTTATGATTAATTTTAAAAACCTTATCAACACCTTTTAAAGTGTAGAAAAAATTTTTAAATCTCAAATCTTTTATACAAAATACAGTAGCCATTTAGAAACTAATTTATTCGTCAGAAGTCGATTGAGCGGTGTCCGTCTTTTCGTCCGTGTTAGTGTTGAACTTTGCCAAGACATTAGATAAGCTAGAGAAAATTTGAATATACCAATCAATCAGACATTGTTTTAAGTTTTTTTTTTTTTGAAAATCAGCAAGAATGGTCCATGTCCTTCTAGGCAGCGCCCACGTCTGCCTAAAATTTTTCATCATTTTTAACAAAGAAGTAATTCCATCTAAAAAAAAATATATGATGGGCTAGAGAATTAAAAAAATAAGAAAAAAAATCAAGAGAAAATTTTGGCCCTCGCCCATATTTTTCGAATTATGGGCCTCTGACCTATTCATAGAAAAGTATGATTGTGCGTCATATTTTTTAAGATATCAATGGGGGTATCATTTAACAGCTTTTGAAAAGATCTTTAATATAATACTAAATTTTTTTAAAAATGCTTAACCCTTTAAAAGCCGATTACATTTTTGTGTAAATTTTTTTTAAGTTTTTTCAAACTTTTAATTCTCTGTCATTTCATTTTTTATTTTTAAGATTTGGCACAGCCGAATACATCACTTTTACTTGTTTTTCTTTTCAGTTTCTGAAGTCATTTTACTTTGTTGATATAATGCAGTTCTCATAGAATTAATTTGACTTGAAATATAAGACCTTTATGAGCAGTAGCGAAATGACCATATGGATTTGCTTTTCCCGCAGCAATACATTTCAGCTTGTAGTTTTTTTTTAATAATAAATATTTCATAAAAATATTATAAAATATTTATATTTGAAGGAATCAAGCACAATTAAAATAAATTAACATTTAATTTATGTATAGAAGAATTGAATATCAAGTCCCAGCAACGAAGTAGGCGTAAAAACTATAGAACATGTTGACCTTGTCTTGTTTTCAACGAGCAAGACTAAATTGTTTCACAATGCCTTAAATCAATGGAGCATCGCTGTAAGGATTGGAAAACGAGAGTATGCAACAAAACAAATTTATTTTTGTTTAAGCCAAAAAAGCAGACCGATTGACAAAGTAAAAAATTTCGTTATTTTATCTCAATAAGAATTCGACATTTTGAATATCTTAAGCAAAGAAATTATTCCTGAGTTTAAACCATAATAGAATTTGCAGAGCAGCATCAACAGGAATAACACGCCTCATTAAAACTAATTGAGTTAAATAAAATCATAGCATTAAATAATTTATCACTATCACTACGAATATTACACTGTCTTTCTCAAAACTACAGGAAAAAGAGAGACGTACAAATTTTCCAAAAACACATTATTTTTTTATTTATTTTTTTTCTTTTCTTTGTAGATTTGAAGACAACATTTTTCTTTTCATCTTCTAATCAACCAACCATCTTGCATGTTGCAAATTATTTGTCTTTTATCTCACTTTTAATCTGTGTGAGTTGTCTATCACCTTGACTTTGGCTTACAAAACAGCATTCAACATTTATTTAATGTATTTTCGTGTGATTTTTATGTGCTGTCATGTGCTGCACACATTCGATGCTTCATTGGATCCATTACAATCTTTAAATGGAAAAACACATGTGATGCTGCTGTATTCAAACGATGATTGCTGTTGCAATTATGTAACTGCTTTTTTATTTAATTTGTAAATTTTCAAAGGTGGCTAAAGTAATTTATCTTCTGATTTTATTCGACAACTGTTGAGATTTTTTTTTATCAACGGAAGTCCTTTTAATATTTAAGAAAATAATATTTAAAAAAATATTTGTTTATATATTTTACTAATTACAATTACTAATTGGACTTGGGATTATAAAAACAAGTTGTTATAATAAATAATCGGAAACATGGATAATATATGGAGGAGAAATCAATGACACCTTATTAAACAAATAGTTTTTATCAATATTATTTTTTCATTTTTCATTATTTTTTTAACTATTTTAGTATTGAAACCAAGGCGAATTTATACTAAATGGTCGCAATGGCGAATTCAATAATTTTCCCCAAAACATGAAATGTGAAACTCCATTTATAAAAAATATGTGTAAATTATTTTTTAAATGGTGTTTGACCTTAACGTTTCGTCGAAAATCAATGAATTCGCTATCGAGACCACGTAGTATTTTTTTCGCCATGATTAAAATCAAATGAATAATTTTAATACGTATTCAGCTAAATTATTTTCAACTTCTAAATTTATTAAAAAGGAAAATATTGTTGCCATGAATTATTGGAGTGAAAAATAAGTAAATTACAACAATATTCAAAATAAAGTAAAATAAAAAACCTCGAAAAATCCTAAAAACATAGAAGAAAATCTAAACTCCCAACAGATTCTTCTACCTGTTTTCGGAAAAATACATCTTGATTTTGGGGGCAGGTCCTCTACTCTGGCAACACTGCTTTCGGCGCTTAAAATATTAGGATGTCCTTAAAATTGGTTTAAGTTTTGCAGATAATCTTTTCGTCCCAACACAAGCTGAGCCCCTTTTTATATATTATATTATTATAGACATATCATCAGAGCATTAACTTGATTGACGATATTTAATAAAGCTTTTAGATATTAAGGGAATTTTCTTCTTTAATTCGCTTAGCTGGATCAATAATTTTGAATAAAATTTTTAAATTTTACTAAAGAGTCAACTCACGTCCTTAAAACTTTGATCAATACTTTACCAGCCGGCATAATTGTCGTTGATTTTTTCGTAGTCGATTCAGATTACAAAATCCAGTGGTGAATAATTCGAAAAGATATTCTTAAGATTTTATCTTTCGTCATGAATCGGCGAAAAGATTTTACAAGGTTGCAAAGAAAAAGTACTAAAGAAGCAACTGCATTAGACTTAAAATTGGGATGTTTACTGAAAGCCTAAAAGTAGATTACAAAGACAAAAATAAAAGAAACGGACCATGTGACATGCTCATGGCTTGTAAGAATTGAAACGTTTCAAGCCTCGTAGCCCGTTTAAAACTTAATTTTTTATCGACGACATTTGAACAGCCCCAATTGAATTAATTGAACGAAATCAAGATTTGTGATCTTATAGCATGTTCACACGGCAAAATGAAGCACTTGCTTCGCTCTTCGAATCATGATTGCGAAGCACGCTGTTTACACGACACATGCTACATGCTTCGATTGGACATCTGCACAAAAATTGAAATAACTCTCAAATAATTTGTTCAAAAACTTTATTTTTCTTTTTAATTTTGTTTGTTTGTAATTTATTACATTTAAAATTTTAATGAAATTACTTGTGTTTTATATTACACATATCCACACACCACTTTAAACATTGTTTTTCTCTTTTTGTTTACATTTTATACAGCTAGTTCAGATAAACTTGCGATAAAAATTAGAGAAGACATACATTTTTCATGCTTCGTAAGTAGATTCAATATGAATCTACCAGCTTCGCTCTCATAATTTTGTATGGCGAAGCAAGTAGATTCGCTCATGATTGGAGTGTGAAGCAAGAATAGAGAGCGAAGCAGGTGCCGTGGAAACATACTATTAAGGTTTGTGTAAATGAGTCATAAAATATTTTTTTTTAATTTTTTTTTTTAAAATAGGAAAAAAATTGCCTAAACCATTTGGATGATAAAATATATGTAAATGGCCAAGTTTCTCAAAAACTAATTTTCTTTTAAAATCGAAGTGCTTTTTTAATAAACTTAAAGTCATATAGGTTTTCCCTCGAATTTACTGATTAGTTAAGCTAAATTAGTTAACTATTTTCCTAGTTCTGGCACAACGCATTGATTGAGTGGGAGTCATCCCCTGAGTGCTGGTCAGAGTTAAAAACAAAAATGTATTGTTACGAAATTAGTTGCAAGACAACATCGTGTGGTTCGATTCTCACCAAAGTCACAGATTATTATGTTGCAGAAGTTTGTAAAAACACATGTTTGGTAAACGAAAGATCATCACAGAAAATCTAGTCAGAGCTACAATGTAGGAAATTTAAGACAAGAGAAACAAGTAAAACTAAAAAATTGAAGCTTTGATCCTGCACAATTAAAGGAATGTTAGGGAAGTAAAAGATAACAAAAAATAAAGATAATTAAAACTTTCAACAATTTTTCAGTCCCGTTTATTTTTGAGTGATTTCCAACTTTTCACTGGCAGTTGTCCACCTTCTTAAATTTTAAGCTTTAGTAAGATCTGGCCTTCTAAGAGTATTTGTTTTGACTAAGATCAATAGTTCTTTGCCAGTCTAAGCTATCTGTTCACATATAACCGTCCTCAGCCTTAAAGACATTTGAAAGTTAAGTGCTTTGTCTTGCCGCCTTTTAAGAACAAAAGCTCTTGATACCGAAAATCGTTACTGCTTTCTGTCTGTACACAAATACTTTTCCTCTATCATGATGAAAATGAATAGAAGTTTAAAGGACTTAGCAATCTCCCAATTAGTAAACTCATTACTCTGATTTAACGTTAAGTATTGATCATGGCAAAATCATGTACCAGGTCGTGAAAGTGGCGAATTCAATTATTTTCGTCGTTGCAGAAAATGTCAAAATGCATATAAAAAAATTTTCGCTGATTTTTTATTTATTGAGTTTGACATTTTCTGCAACGGTGAAAATGAATGAATTCGCCACTGCCACCACCTGGTGCATGTTTTCACCATGAGTATCGATCAATTTGATCATATTTTTCTTTAATTTTTTTTTTTTTCGAAAAGTTTTGTTCTAAAGTAAACTCAAGCTATTTTTGCAAGTGAATTCTTTCTGTACTTGAACTTTTAATAGAAGCCAACTAACAAAAAATATAATGAAAAAAAATCTTTAAAATTACAAAACAAAAAACTAATTCTCATTATCTTATAAAATTGTTTTTTTTTTTGCTGTTAAATTCATTCCATTTTTTCTATGTTTGTAAGAACTGTCAAAAGACTTGTATGCCTACACACCCAAACTTTTAAATGTACAACTAAAGATTTTATTTTTTAAATTATTTGTTGTTGTTATAGTTGTTGTTTTTATAAGCATTTTATTTCTTGTTATTACATTAGCATACGATTGTTATTGTCAAAGCCAACTATCACTCTGCCACCTAATATCGCAACAAGAAAGAAAACAAAGTCTATTAAAACTTAATAAATCTGAAGTACATTTTGCATTTTATATAAATTAAATACCCACACTGTTTCAGATTTCTTGTCAAGATTAAAATTTATTTTCTTCAAATACTCAATTTGGATTAAAGCATGTTTCTTTCGGTTGGCATAATGACAAAAATTCTTTACTTCTTGTTTAAAGATTTATTTTTTATATTTTATTTTTTTTTTCCTTTTTTTTAGAATTCTTTTCTTTATTTGTTTATTTACACACTGTTACACCTTTTATGGTTTAATAGTTGATTTTTTTTTTTTGATAGAAAAAAAATTATTTTATCGTATTTCTTAACTGATAACTAAATATCAACTTTGGTTAAATTTTTTGTTTTTTTTTGTGTAACCAAAAATATTTTTTTAATAAGATTAATTTCGCAAAAAAATTTGAAGGAGATTAAAAAATTCTTAAAAAATTGTTTGTAAAAATATTTGTCAAAAAAAAAAAAAAATAGTAACAACTATTAATTAGGAACATAACTTTGACGTTTACATTTTTGTATCTTGGTTCTAAAATATTTTATTAAACCAATCAAAATCAACATCAAACTGATGTGCTTAAAGGCAGAATTTTAATTAAAACTTAAAGCAAAAAAAAAAAAAAATTTCCAAAAATCAAATGTGAGATTGATAAAAGCTTGAAAGGAAAATCTATATTTTTTTCACAGGCAAAGCTTATTGCCTTGTCAGAAGAAAGCCGCAACTCTTCTCAACGAGTCCCTGATGACTTGAGTTTTGGCTCCATTTTTGATACTATTTTCAATCGTATTTATAATCAAATACGAGCCTTTTTTAGTCATGTTATTATCATATATTTTTCGAATCACATTTCTAATTGTCAAAAATAATATTTTACTAATTTTGATTACATTTAATATACTTTTTTATTTTAAATAAAATTTTTATAATAACATTTAGTTATTCAAATTAACTTTGCATTTACTTTAAATTCTTGCTAAATGAAAGCTTTTTTGGGCGCTTGGCTTCGTGCTGGTCTGCTTTCAACTATAAACAAAAGCAACTTCGTCAAAAAACTCTTTTAGCTCAGCAGCTCGATTAAACTGTGTGTGTTTTATCCCGCCAGTTTTACAATTAAATTTTTCTTAAAGTTTTTGATTCTAAATTGAAGTAACACGTCAAGTTGTATGATATAAATTTCAATTCCTTTCTTGATTTGACAAAATCCTTCATACTAATAAAGTGGGAGATTTCTGTATTCCTCGTCAAAAACTATTTTCTTCACTCCTTCGCCTTGATTTTATACCCTTCAGAAATTTTTCTTGCAATTCACTTTTTTAATTTCAACTTAAAACAGTTTTTCGGTTTTTTAGCCATTAGTTTTGTTTAGTTTTGTTTAAGCTCATAAATTAATTTATTTAATTTTTTTTCTTATCTCCCCAAACTTATCGATATAAATTAACAAAATTTATTTACTAAAAAATCACGATATTAAAGTATCAAAAGCAAATAATTATTTTTTCATCGTTAAGCTACAACAAATAAAACTGCTGTAGTCAAGGTGCTAAATACGTTGACTACAAACCTGGTTGGTCAGGGTTTACCTCCTAGGGCAACCAAAAAATAAAAGTGTTTTTTTCTGTTAAATGGTTTAAATACATATTCAGAATAAATATTAAAATGTGCAGCCTCCTTCTTCGGTACGTCTTCATAGCATATTCGCCGGCAAAGTAAAATAACTAATAAATGGATATATCCATCTATCATCTCTCATCCTATCTCTTTCCTAAAAGAATGTAGGACGGTTCCGAAATAACTAAATATGTTTTAAAGCCTGAAGTGCTACTTTCTTTTTTAAAAAAAGGCACATTTCGTTTGTCAGAATTATATTCTAGTTCTTTTTTTAACCCAAAATCTTTAATCATCTTCGATAGTCTTAAAAGTCTCACTTTAGAAATTTTTGTTAAAACAATCTTTCAAATGCTTACTGGGTTGTAAATTGAGCAATTTCAAAACTAGAAATTTAGATTAATAAATTATTTTTTAATTTTATTCCCAGCCAGGGGTTGAACCAGTGATCTTCATAAATCAATTAAGAAAACGTTCGCGTACATTTGAAAAATAATTTTTTTTAATAAAAGTTAAATTTAAAAAAATGAACCAAGGCCGAAAAAGTAAATTTTAATTGATTTATTTAGATTAATAATTAAAAAAAGTGGTTTTTTGACCGAAAACTTGAGGTTTTACCTATAAAATTCATTTTTTTTTTTTAACTTTAAAGTCATTAATCTCGATAACTATGCATCCCAAAAAAAAGGGCCGCAATTTGTGATCTCTTAAAAAATTAAAAAAAATCTTTGTTTTTCTCCTAGTTCCAAGTTTCATTGCTCCCACCTCTTTTCCTACTCTCATTAAAAAAAATCACGATCGCCAGTAAACTTGAAATTACAAAAATAAAGGATATTTTGTGTTTTAAAAAATTTTATCCATTGAACTTTTTCTTAATTTGTTAAATTTTCATTAGGCTTTCCCACGTTTAATTTTAAAATTATTTTTTGAAAAGTTTTTTTGTATTTTTATATAAGAAAAAATACTTTTTATGAAGATTTACAACAAAACAAAAATTCTGCTTACAGTCCAATCACACAGTCAAATTTTTTTCAATTCTTTTTCATACTGCTTGTCAAAATTCACAAAAATTGAAAGCTGTGACGTAGGCTGCACGCAATTTCAAAGCAAGTTTTTCAGCAAGATGTCGTTTATATGAAGGAATACTCATATTCACAAAAATATTTTCTTTGTTTAATAGTTATTTTATTAATTTCAAAGAAACAATACAACACTGGCATTTTTAAATAAGAATGCAAATTTGGAGGAAAAAACTTCAATCAGCTGTTTTCTTGACTGTAATTTGAAACACTCAATGGAACGAAAATTTGAAAGAAAATTCTCAGCATATTTTTCAAGTGTGAGCCCATTGGTAAAAAAACGAGAGAAATTTTAAAATTTGAAATTAATTTTGATCGTCTGGGTATCAGAGTTAGAGTTAGAGACTACGCTAAAGACACAAACAATAAAATGTTATAGAAACAAGACAGTTAGTTTATCTTAGTTGTTGTTGCAGCCATTCTTTAGATTGGAACATATCCACAAAGTGCCAGATTTTTGTATATTAAAACAATCCAGACGTTTTAACACGCAAATAAATAGAAAAGCAGTATAAAATTAAATGTCGAACTCAACACTTGATTGTGAATAGTAGTAAAAGCGTGTTGTTAAAAAAAATTATCAGAATTTGATTAAATTTGATTTGCGATTAAAAAACATAATAAGAAATTTATAAAAAAATTTATTTTAATTTTGTAACGTACTGTGCAAACAAAAATTTATTCATTTTATTACTTTATGATTAAATTTTTTGAAATTTTTTTCCACCTGTGATGAAGGGTATAAATACTTAAAATAACATTCTTGCTACTCTTCTCACTTACGTTTCTTTCAAGTAGTGTTGTTGGTTTGCACATGTTTTGCAAAAAATGCATTTAATGTAAACAAAAATTACAAAAAATTACATAACAAATTAATTATTACAAAACGCTTTGAAATACAAACTGAAATTTTGTACCAAAAACAAGCCTGGTTATTTTACTTTTGGCGTTTTTGCAATGTTTTTTTATGCCACTTTTCGATTTTTATTGAAGTGATGCAAAAATGGTTTTCCTTATTTAATGTGTGAGCGACATAAACAGGCCTTAAGCAATAATGTTGATGGCGGCATTTTATATTATTTAGGTTTCTATGGTTGACGCTACGTAGAATTACATATGGATGTACACATACGTACATATATTAATCGATGTTTACTCACTCACACAAAACCCGGGTGGCGTTTAAAAGTAGTTCAACTACAGTAAAGCTCTGTTTAACTTAATGCGTGCTTGAATGTTTTCTTTAATTTTTTGCTGGAAATCGAGGTATTTGTTTCTTGTTTTTTTATATTAAATTGTTTTAATTTATTTTGCAGAAATCGAAGAGAGTGAAAGTATAAAACATTAAAAGCGCTTTAATATAACAGTATTCAATTGTGGCATTGATAAATGCAGCTGTTAAAAAAAAACGCACAAATTCCATGGTGGAATTAAAACAATTACATTTATGTAGCAACTATAGCAACAAAATCAACGTTTGGATTAAAACAATAAAATAAATCAAAAAGGAGAAAAAAATAGTGTGAGAGAGAAAAGGGTGTGAATTGAATGAAAAAGACAAACGTGATAACCTCTGCCTCAAATGTTTTGTTATTTTTAACAAGTTCTTTCAACTAATTTATTATGTTTATTGTTGTTATTAAAATTGGTGTTTATAATTAATTATGCCTGCACGTCTTTTCATAATTAATTCATTAAAAAAAAGGTTTACTCACAATCATAGGTGAATACCCAGCAATCATTTTCATGCCTCTTAACAGCTACCACACAGTACTTTGTTTATAAGGAATTAAAAATATTATTAAAAATGCTTTTTAAAGAATATTTATTTCTACCATTCGTCAGCAAAATTTAATTTTTATTATTTCCTACTTTTCGAACGCCCCACAAATTTAGATAGCAGTGATAATTATTATTATTTACTTATTAAATTAATGCAATTTAAAACTTATATGTAACAAACTCAAAAAATAGCTTTCATAATTTTTTTCATAAAATATTTTACAATAATTTCACAATCTTTTCTCCTGTTTAGCAGGCAGGTGCGAACCAGTCGCCGACAGCCACACACAGTGTAATTATAGTATCATAAGGCGCCTTCTCTGAACGGCTCTTCTTATACAAAGGCGCATTCTCCACCTTATGTGACCCGACTACCTCTTTCTTTATAATAATCTAGACTCCAGGCGAGTTGTAAAACTGTTTTCTTTGCAAACAACTCATCCAGCAACTAGTATTTTTTTCTAAATTAATGTTATAGATGGGATTTGAACTTATGACTTTGACACAGCCACAGTGGTTGCTAAACTTGCGTTAACTTTGCCTCTTATTTTCATTTTTAAAGAGCAGCATAAGCTTTCGTTGTTACAAATAAAGTTACGAGTACATTAAGAGTTGCTAAATATAATTTTCGTTATATAATTTACGTTGTGTGTAAGCTTTGTATACCCAACACACAGATAAATCTTAAAAAGCGCGTCAAAAATGCTGTTACAAAATTTATGAAGCAAACCAAAATAGGGCAGCGCCAACTTTCAGTAGTTGGAAGTGAAGCTGGCCGCTTGTTGCTATATTTTATTTAAAACGTCTTGAAGTACGACCATTATTTGTGTTATTTACAGTGACTTGAAAAAATTATTATAGAAAAAAATTAAATTAACTCGTGAACATTTTTGTGCCATCATTTTTCACAATTTTCGACTTGGATTATAACGACAAGAGTGCATTGATGAACATAAATCTTTGTATGGCAATGAAGCACCATCCTATAGCACTGTGAAAAATTGGTATAATGAATTTAATCGTGGCCCAACTCGCTCAAAGACGACTTCCGTGAAGATCGTCAAAAAATGGCTGTTGTGCCAGAGAACATTAATGCCGTGCGTGAACTCATAATGCAAGATCGACATGTTACATACCGAGAGATAGAGACATCCTTGGACATTTCTTCCACCAGCATACATTCGATACTGCATGAACGCCTGGCCGTAATAAAGGTTTGTTCTTGTTGGATCCCGCACAATTTAAAAGTCGCTCAAAAAAAGGCTCGTGTCGATTGGTGCAAAGAAATGTTGCGAAAATACGATTGCGGTGCTTCAAAAGACGTTTATAAGATCGTCACAGGTGACGAATCATGGATCTATGCGTATGAGCCCGAAACGAAACAACAATCGACCGTGTCGGTCTTCAAAGACGAGCAAAATCCAACGAAAATTGTTCGTGGAAGAAGCAGTTCGAAGCAAATGGTCGCCTGTTTCTTCGGCAAAACTGGTCATGTGGCGACTGTTCCGCTTGAGCAACGTAGGACGGTCCCTTCTGAGTGGTACACTACAATTTGTTTGCCTGAAGTCATCGGAGAAATTCGAAAAACCAACAAGAGAAGACGAATCATTGTTTACCATGACAATGCGAGCTCTCACACATCGGCTCAAACGAGAGCGTTTTTGACCGGCCAAAACGTCGAATTAATGGGTCATCCGCCGTACAGCCCTGACTTGGCACCTAATGACTTCTTCTTTTTTCCGCACATCAAGAAAAAAATGCGTGGTCAACGATTTTCGTCGCCAGAAGAAGCTGTTAAAGTGTTCAAAAACCATGTTTTAGAGGTGCGCTCAACTGGTTTGAGCGCATGCAAAAGTGTATAAATCATGCTGGAGAATACTTTGAAAAACAATAAAACCATTTTTGATTATAAATTTTCGCATTTTCACTATTATGCCAGAAATATATAGACCAGCCCTCGTATGTGGATTTATAAAACAAGATAAGTTAACATAACTTTTCAAGACACGACATTGGCGCTCTTATTAAGATAAGACACTTCATCGTTAAATGTAAGCGCGAATAATACTGATGACCGATGTAGTCAAGGCCAATCAATTACCAGGTGTCAGCGTAGACTAATTCATTATGTTTTGCTGGTTATCGTTACTGTCAAACTCCAGATTTTTTTTATATACAGATTTTTTATAAATATATAGAGTCTGTCAGTAATGTTTACAGCGAAACTGAATAAATTTGCCACGCTGCCACCTGGTAATTGATTCGCATTGAATGCAGCGATTCAGAAAATACTGCATAGCATTCTTCAACTGTCTAATTTTTCCTCTTATATTTTGACTTTTAAATAGACAAAAATTATAACTTTTATTAAATATTTAATGAAAACTTCGTTCCTCAAAATTTTTACTTTTAAATACAAATCTTGAATTGTACTAAAAGCATAACAAAACTCATGTTCATCTATAATTTATAAGTGCGTATGTGCAGGCATGTGGCCAATCGTTTTGGTAAACGCCAAGTTAATCATCTCTTTTAAATTGTGCACTTAGCAATAAAATGACAAGCATTTGTGCGTGTGTGCAATGCTCGTAAATGAACAGTTTACGTTCATTTATTGTTTCATTGTTTTTGTTATTGTTGTTGTTATGTGTGTAATTTAATGCCAACTATGTTATGAACTGTTTCTGGTTACTAATACCACCACCTTTGTTGTTGTAGTTATTGTTTAAGTTAATTGTTTTCTTTTTTAAATGCGAACGCAAGTGCGTACGAGTGTGGGAAGTATGCTAAATGCATACATACACAAACAAACATGTATTCTAGAGCGTTTAAGGCGTTTAACATGAATTTCTTGCTGGCCAACTTAAGTTTTTCGTATAGGAAAAAAAACCATTAAATTTAATTTTTAATATCATTTAACATTTTTATTATCAAAAATCTATGCGCAATGACCTGCATTTCTTTTAGCTTTTATTTTAATGTCTACATAAATAAATTATTTTCTTTAAGAAGGAAACGTTTAAATTTAAAGCGTGCATGTCGTGTGTTACTAATAGAAATACTATTTATGTAAATAAAAGCAATTAAAAACTTGTAAATTTTTATCAAAGCACACATTTGTTGAAGTTTATCAAATAAAAATTAATTATTGGCTGTAATGAGTGTAATTATTTTAGGCGATTAAAATATTATTTATTAATATGAATCGTTATCGTTAATTAAAATCAATTACTGTGAAAGAAAATTTAAATAAGTTATCAAGAATTTAAGAAAGTAAAATGAAGTCCATTTAGCTATCTGATGAATTCTGAGTAGAAATTAAAAATTCTTATGTTCCAAACTTTGTTGATTAAATGAGAATTGTTTTTAATTAAAACGACCAAAAAATTCTAAAAACCCTCAGCATTATTTGCATCTATCTTTCTTAAGCAACTTATTTTGTTAAGGCCAGGATTCACTATCATACACCATCGTACGATTTAATCACACAAAAATCTGACAGAATTCTGTCCTACTTTAAAAATCGTTTCAAAATGGCGTCGTAGGTGCCATACTATTATACAAAAAATATACGAAAAACATAAGTATGCTTTTAATATTTTTGTTGTTGTTTCTACTCATCTTCAAAAAAAAAAATCAACTCTGATCGCATAGAAAAAATCATGAAATGAAATATTTCAAAAGATTATAAAATCGTACAGATCTGTCAACAAGTATGTCGCACACAAATACCTCTGATCCACACCATCTTACTTTTTGGAACACATGCAATTTATGACAGGTCGTACGACCGAGTATGATAGTGAATCCTGGCATTTACTGATAAAATGAAGAATGTTCACAATCAATCAATATTCACAATCGTTGCTCTTTTAATAAAACGACACGCATATATTTGTTTTTACTTTCTGCTAAGCGTCGGTTTAGCTATGAATGCATTGTAGAGGCTCTAATTTATTTATAACAAATCGTATTGAAAGGCCTAAGGTTTCTATACCATAATAACGTCGGCGATATAACATTAATGCATCTACTTAACACTAGAGACGCTGCCCGAACTTTAGTTGTATCGGGACTTTTAATAAGAACTTTGTGTTATGAAACAAAATAAAACTAAAATCAAATTTTTTGATTTTTTCACTAAAATTTTTATTTATTTTAATCACTTTGCCGCATTTCTAGTCTCGAAAACAAAACAACTTAATCACGCCTCCAGACCACATAGCTCGATATACAATGACATGCAAAGTCTTCTTAATAATCGCTCTAGGATTTTTAGAGTCCCAAATGAAGCAATTTTGCTAGTTGACTTATTCCGACAAGTTAAAATGGGCCTCATTCGAAAAATAATGTTTTTTTTAATCCAGCGGTTTGGTTATGAATAAATCCTTTTAATAGGTTTTAATTATTTATTTTTTTTTTCGAACTAGGATTTGAACTGTAGATATTACAAAGGAATTAAAATTTTACTTTTTCGGCATAAGCTTCATTTTTTAACTTAATTTCGGAACATTTTTAGAAAAAAATAATTAATTACAAATTTATGCGGACGTTTTCAAAGAAAACAAGAAAAATTAGACACCAGCCGAATGAAATGCAGCATTTTCTGGATAGCTCATTCTTCATCAGCATTCTTCGTATCTATCTATCTTAGGTCTAACCAAAATTAGTTGGTTAAATAGATGATGTTTACAATGTAAACAAACTTAGGTAGATATATACGAAGAGTGCTGATGAAGAATGAGCGATCCAGAAAATGCTGCATTTCATTCTGCTTTTGACGGATTTTAATTATTTTAATGCGATTTTTGAGTGAAATTGAAATTATTGTAGCAATTTCCCAGCCATCTACTAAAAATATGTCGAAAACCTAAATTTCAAAACTAACATGTTGTTGGTATTGCCAAAATTGAATAACAAACTTCTTGTTGAAAAACATCTAAGGTAAGAATTATTGCTGCATCCACTTTGTACACTAGACTTGTGACAACGAGAAAAAAATGACTTGGTGGAGTAGATCCTCTCTGCATCTCATCTGAGATGCTGCAGAAAAATACCCTCAATAAAATTTAATTAAAATTTGTTTGTGCTTCTATAACTTTAGTGAGCGCAAACACCTGCCACAGTACAGGTTGACTCATTCGAAATTAACTTTAGAAAAGTTAAAAAATATCCAACTAGATCATGCGTGGTTAAACCATAGCAATTTCATTTCATATTAAAAAATAAAATAAAGTAAAAAAAGCTCAAAGCAGTTTTTTTAGCATAAAATATTGAGGTTAATTAAAAAATTTTGTTTGTTTGTTTTCTTATAAAGCAATAAATCATTAACGGGAATTTGAACAATAATAATAAAAGAATTATACCATACTTTATAAGGAAGTCACTAAAAATTTCATTCACAGACTCTAAAAAATATATTCTACAGAACAGAATTTAGTTTGAATTTGGACAAAAGTTTTATATTTAAATAAAATTTATTTTTGAAATAAATTAAAAACACCCACATTTAAGAGAAATTAAACATTAAAAAGTTTTCTTTTTCATAAATTTAAATATAAGTTCAATAAATTAATAAAAAAAACAAAATAGAAAAAATGGAAAACCATAAAAGGAATAATTTCTTTTACTTGAAAACAAATCGTAAAATCATTGATGGTCGTTGGATGCCAAGTTTGAAAGAAACATGTAAGAACATGTTTTCTGTTTGTGTGTATGTTTTTATGTATGAATGAACAGCAAATCCGTAACGAATTTATGTAGTTTGGTTAAAGTTGAATATGACACACACCACAATGGGTTAAAATTTGTTGTTATATTTTTTTGCCTTGTTTTTACACCTGTATCTATCTATCTCTTGGGGTAAATGTGGATGCATTTGACATTTTTCATGTGGCAATAAAGAAGATTGAAGCATCACAGTGCAAATAAAAATCGTGACCTGACATCTTTTATCATGTTTTCAAGGCCACATAATGTAGTAAAGGCTCAGCAAGATCGTATATACATGTAATGACGAACACGATCAATTTTTATGAATGAAACTAAATGAATTCGCCCAGTGCAAAGGATTTCGTACATTTAATGGGTCAGCCACTATATCTTAATTTCTCATTCCGTTTGTAATTTCTTAAATCTCCATTTCCGACCCCATGAAGTATGAATATTCTAAGTTCTTATGCATAGCGAAGTCGATTAAGCGATGTCCATCTGTCTGTCCGTGGTAATGTTGAAATCAACTTTGCCAAGACACTTGATTAGCTAGAGAAAATTGAAATACGCCAAACGATCAGAAATAGTTTCGAATTTTTTTTTTACTGAAAATCAGCAAGATCGGTCTATGGGTCAGCGGGCAAAATATCACGCCTTCCTCTAATTTTTCCATATCATTTTGAACAATGAAGAAACTCCAATAAAAAAACAACAAATATATGGGATGATAGAGAATTAAAAAATAAAAAAACATCACAAAAAAATTCAGCTTGCCCACATTTTCTTAGTTATGGGCCTCTGAACTTTTTGTAGAAAAGTACGATTATGCGTCATATTTTTTAAGATATCATTATGGGGGTCATTTAAAAGCTTTTGATGAGATCTTTCAACAAATACTTAAATTTTTTTAAAATACTTAACACATTAAGAGCCGAAATTATATAAAGTACTTAATTTTTGTAATTTTTTTTTTTTTTTTTTTTTTTTTTGATTGGAGTTACTTTACTGAACTAGATTTACCTACATGACGAAGGGTATATAAGGTTCGGCATAGCTGAATATATCACTCTTACTTATTATTTACAAAGTTAGGTCAACAAACCTAAAGAAAATTTTCAGTTTTCAAAAGAAAGCTTTTTTTGAACAGAAAAGCTTTTTGCTAAAAAATAGTTCCTTAAGCCGATTTTTATTTAAACTATTCAATGGGCAGTCTGCATGTGGTTATACATTTATGGTGAATCGTTATAGCTTAATATGTGTGAAGATTCATGAAGAGAGCAACGAAAGAAAGCTTTGTGTTGTATTTGGACCTCGTCTAAATCAATTAACATTTAATACGTTTATACGTACGCTATTTGCAAATAAAAATTATTTCTAATTATTAAACTCACTGTTTATACGGTAAGAATAATTTTGACATTCTAATGGGACCGGATAGCAATTTGATGGTAAAATGTGGACAGAAAATATTTGAGCCTTTTACAATTATTCCCGCCAAAATACTTTTTGCTTAATTTTTAATATTCTAAAATTAATTGTAAACAATTTTTTTGTTTTTAAACCATAATTTTTTTTCTTCAAAATGTTACTTTTTAAAGCAACTTAAACAGAAAAAAAATGTGGCAGCACTTAATACATTATTTGCAAATAGTTAATCAGGCATTGTTTATGTGAATAAGCTATTCAAAAATAATAAAATTAATTTACCGTTTATGCGGCGAAATTTTCTATTCACAATATTTTTATTTGCAAATAAAATGTGCGTATAAACGATGATCATGAAAATTCATCATATTATCAGTAACAAAATTAGTTGGTAAAATTATGATTTTTACAAGTTACTTAAGGTACATAGATGGGAAGAATTCTGATATCTAATCTTTTCCTGTTTTTTTTTTTTTTTTTTTTTTTTTTGTAAAAACATCAACAAACATTTGCAAATAATTTTTACTTCTGAATAAAAAAATTAAATAATAATTTTGAACAAAATTAATTAATTTTTTTGTTATAAAGTCATAATTAGTTTCTTTAGATTACAAAAATAGACTAACAGTCCACCCTAAATACGAGCGTAAGACGTTATTTAACTGTCAAAAATTCTCATGCCCATACAAAATGTATGAGACCAACCCAAATAGCGCGACGCTAACGTTGAACAATTGAAAAATCCAATTTTGACGCGCGTAAAAAGTGAAGTTGGCTGCAAAAGAAGTGTTGTTATTGTTTTTTGTTTTTGTGGTATATACAAAAGTATTTCCAACAGTAATGACATTACAGCTACTTTAAGGTCAATTTCGCGATTTTATCTCTCTTAATTATTTCAATTTTGTGATTTTTAGCAAATAAGATAAGTAAACAATACTGTTCGTTTCACAACGTTGGCGCTCGTATTTAAGTTACTTATTACAGCGTAAAAACTAGACGCTAAATTACGTCGTGCCTAACGCCCGTATTTAGGGTGGACTGTAAGAAACGGATACAAAATGTTTAATTGATAATTTCTTAAAGAAATAAATAAAATTTTTTCTGTTATAAAGTATCTATTTAATTCAATCTTTCCAATTTAAAATTACTAATTAAACAATTTTTTTAAACACTTTTTCACACTTAAACAAGCGACAAAAAGATAAAACTTTTTCTCACAATAAATAACAAAATATACAAGTAATTTTTCCACAATTTCACACAATTGTATGTGTAATAAAGTGTAATTTAATAAAAAATAAAAATAAAACATTGACAATAACATAATATAATTATATAAATTCATTGTAGTTAAGCTTAGCCTTAATTTAAAAGAAACTTTGAAATGAATAATTGCTTGTGACTTTACATACTTAAGTGTGTGTTTGTGTATGTGTATTTTTCACTGATTTTATACAATTAAAACTTTTACACTTCGCATTGTTAAAGTTACGCATTAATGCATTTTAGGCGCATGTACGCGATTAAATGCAAAAAGCCGGTACCCTCATTTTAATTATTGCAGAAACATGTAAAGAAACATTTTTATTTGGCAACAAAATTAAAAAAACCAAAAGTGTTTTTTTAAACCCATCCATCCTTCCTCATTTGTGGGTGATTATATAATAAAAAAAAATTGTAATTCATATATTAATACAACAATAAGAAAAATATTAACTATTTCCTTGCCACGCATAGGTAATGAATGCATCTGCCTCTTAAACGAATGACACCATAAAATATTCTCAAATTTAATTGTTTAGAATTTAGTCGTACGCAACCAACCACATACACTCACGACCTTGAGTTGGAACAACTTAAATAATAATCTTTTTCTATTATTATTCAATTGTTTTTTTTTATTATAATTATACAATTATGCATAATTTAATAAAGTTTAAATGGGTGTAACAAGCGTGGGTTTCTTTTGTTTCAAGTCAAAACACAATTAAACAAACATTGAAATAGAGAAGAAGCAGCAAATAAAAGCGGTGTTTCATTTCTTATGTAATTTGAATTTAATTAATATTTTTTTAAATCTAGTAAAAGACCCAAAAACTGTTTTTTTTTTCTTTTTTAGTGGCAACTACATGGTAAACATATGTCTTACATGTATTTAAATAGTAATTTAACAGAATTTGTTTCATCAAGGCAGATAAAACAGAAGTATTTCGTTACTTATTTGTTACGCTAGATTGAATTTCCTAATATTTCGCTTTTTTGTGTTTGTTTTTAATTGTTGTTTTGGTTATTTCTTTTTTTTTTTTTCAAAGAAAAAATAATTAAAAAAAATTTTTTTTTTATTTTGAAGTTCACTAAACTAAAATTATATGTTTGATTTTAGAGAATTTTAAAAATGTTATTCAATGCGTTTGTGTGTGCGTGCTTTTGTAGAAGGGAGTAATCAAAAGACTTAAGCAACAAACTCTAAATTTTCTGTGATTACACTCGGAAAAATAACGAAATATAAATTCATTTATTAAAACTACATAATCAATAATGTGTTTTTTAATTTACCTTTGAGAAAAAAATATGGTTTAACAAATGGCTACAGAATTAAGATTTTGATAAGTTATCTCGGTTAAAACTTACGCTTATTTTGGTTAAAGAGATTTTAAAATTAAAAAATTAATTGGATAACATCAACATTTTCTAATTTATTTATTGTGACCAAAAATCTCCATTGAAAATAATACTAAAATAAATTATTACAATGGGTGATTCAAGTAGAGTCATGCTGTCATGTTATTTTTGTTAATTATTGTTGGTATTTCATAATGGACTAACGCCAAAACTACGTTTACAAATCGTTCAACTTTATTACGAAAATTCACGTTATGTAAGGAATGTTTTTCGTGCACTTCGCTCAACTTATGGTCAACATAATCGGCCTACTGAGTGTACTATTCGCAACACCATCACCCATTTTGTGACCCTGCATTAATTATTGGATAAAATTTGACCCAATAGAACATATAATGGCCGTAGCTAAGAGACCGAGGAGAGTCGATTCGGCGCGTTGGCAGCAACTCGGTCTGACGTATGGAACGGCTTGGCGCTTTTTACGTCGAGTTCTTAAATTTAAAGCGTACAAAATACATCTTGTGCAATAACTGAAGACGCTCGACATTTCCAAGCGACACCGCTTCGCCCTATGGGCTCTTGAAAAGTTCCAAGAAGATTTAACGTTTTCGGGGCAAATTTTGTTCAGCGATGAGGCCCACTTCTGGCTGAATGAATATGTAAACAAACAAAATTCTCGCATTTGGGATGAAGAGCAACCTAAAGAGATTCAAGAACTGCTACTTCATCGAGAAAAGGTAACTATTTGGAGTGTTTTGTGGGCCGGTGGTATCATCGGTGCATATTTCTTTAAAAATGATGCCGGTGCAAACGTAACCGTTAATGGCGACCGTAATCGTGCCATGATAACCGACTATTTGATGGCTGAAATTAAAGCACGTGATCACGGCGACATTTGGTTTTAGCAAGACGCCGCCACTTTCCACACATCGTATCAATTAATCGATTTATTGAGAGAACACTTTGGTGAACTCATAATTTCACGTTTTGGGCGGGTCTTAAACTTTTTCCTTCAACTTTTAAATTTATTGCCCATACTTGTTTTTATGGCGGGTGTATTTGTACGTACTCTCTATAGATTCTAAATGTTTGTCTACTAAAATTAAATAACTAAAGCCAATTGCCTTTAAAACACGTCACTATAAGAGCACTCTTTGTTTTGTAGTTTTAGTTTTATTTTTAAATTTTTGTACTTTTTCTTTGTACTTAAATTTGAAGTGTCGGCCTATTGCTTTTATGCAAGCTCACCTAAACGAAAATCACTTCACTATTGGGATACCCTTTAATTTAAAGTTTTATTTTTTATGTTTTTTGCTATAACTCCCCCAGTCTCGCTGATTTTTGATTATTTTTTATTATTTTCTGTTAGAGCGGCTTAAGTAATATCTTCTCTGTGAAAATTTGGAAATCATGCGAAATGCTGTTAAGAAATTTTTTTTTTTTTGAAAATATAATGAATAATGTAAAATAAACAATGAATTATGTAAAATAAATAAAAAAAACAGGTTAATAAAATTGTTATTTTTATCAACATGGTTTTGACCATGTTTTTCCACTGTGGTCAGACTTGTATGGAGTCGGTGGCCAAAAATACTTCCAGTAGAGATATCAACGTGCAACTTGGGTTACGGCTTTATTAAGATGTAAGAATTATTAAATGACAAAATGGGCGTGGCTGATACCTCCATACCCACCCTTACCACCCGATTCCGCCACATGTAAGCAAAAAATTGAGAAAAAAAATTATACGCAACATAACAAGTTTTTCATAAGATTTTTTACAAAAGCTGAAAATTAACCATTAATAAAATAATAATAAAAAAAAACAATAGTAAAAAAATATAAAAAAATTTTTGAATTAATTTGACAAATTTTTTTAATTGAATTAATTTTTGTTTTTGAAAAACATTTAATTTTTAATAATTTTGCTTCCTGTTTTCTGCAGATGCCACCCAACGGTGTGGCGAAATATTGAAAGAAAAAACAAAAACTAATAAACAATATTTTAATTTTAAAACTGACCTAGTGCTTATTTAATTAGAAAATAAAATTAATTATAATAAAAGGTGAATAAAACATTAACATTTAAATATAAAAATGTTGAATGACAATCGATTTCAAAATTAATCTAGCAAATCAAAAACAGATTTTAATCAAATTGCTTTGTGCTAGCATGGTAATTTTCGGTGTCCCGTTATAAAAGCATCCGAAGTAAGAAGTAAACAATTAAACAAATCCGAATTTGTTGAAACGCGTGAAGTTTAACGCGTGTGGTGGAGTGGAAATTTTTTGATATTTTTATTCCTAGACTTAGCTGCTTCTTCAGAGAACTCTCCAGTCGATACCAGTGTATTTTAAATAACATCAGGAGCGTGAATTAAAATTTTGTGTACTGAGGGTAGTACCAGGTCCTTAGCAGTATCCAGCGCATACTTTCCAAATTTTCAATATTGTATTTTACGACATCATATACTTTTCTAGCTTTTTCAGCGTTTGAACCGCTTTCTAAGCACCAACTATCAAAAATATATCTACGCGAAAGTTCGCATGATAACATGTGCCTTGAATGAAATTTAAAAACTAAAAATATTAAAAACCCATGGAAAAGAAAAGAGCAAACACATTTTATAACATGCTAAATGAAACCGCTTTGATCTTTAAGAGATAACACAAAGAGTAGCACTTGGTAGCAGCTGATATTAACATTTAAGAATCTTTAAATGTTCACTATTATTAAAAAAAAACCCTTAAGAAGGAATCAGGGGGGAACACACCTAAAACCTTAGCTAAAATTGAACTAGGTATATAGACTAATGAACAAATGGAAATTAGAAATATAAATTTTATAATAAATGCACAACATGCTAATGACATAAAAAATATTTCAAAATAAAATTAATACCTTTTACTTCAGTATTCATTTTGATTAATTTCGACACAAAACTGTTTTATATGATTTTAATTTTTTTAAAGTTGCACTTTATTTTTACCTGTTTACACTGTAAAAACAAACTACTAACATGCTCTCTCTTTTTAATCAATTCTTAAAAAGTACGGTTGGAATAAAACAAAAACAACTATACCTTTTAAAAGCTTGCTCTTATAAGAGATAGTGATGCCACATTTGGTGACAAATTTTTTACTTTGACTTTTTTATTTTTGTCCTATGGCAGCGACCACTGTGTCGTCTTATGAATGATTTCTTTGAAATTATTCTAATCGGGCCGTAAGAACTTAAATAAATAATAACAGATATTAGATGTTTTCTTTCTTACAACCATTTTTCATAAATTTTTCCTAATTATACATTATTATTGGGAATTTAAAACAAACATATTCATGCTTATGACAAAAATGTAAATTCCATAACGGTATAAATAACGCATTTTAAATGTTTAATCATCCGTATTTATGCTCAAAAAAAAATTTAAATTAAAATTATAAAAATTCCCTCGAGTTGAAATCAACGACCAAATAACGCAACTAAAAAAATTCTTATAATTTCTCATGCAAAAAACACAAAATTTCTAAAAAAAAAAAAGCAAAATTGTAGCAAATTGATGAAGTGTAAACTATTTGAAGAATTCAAAAAATTCATTTCCAACACATTGAATTAAACAAAAATGATGAATGATACAAAATGACATTTAATACTTTATTAAAAATTTAATAAGAATACCAGCTGATACACATACACTAACACACACAGCTTATTAATCACAAAAAAAGCGCCAACTTAACAAAAAAAAATGTTATGTATGTGAGTGTCTGACTGAACATCAAATTAAATGAAACAACATAACGCGGCTCTACAGATATGAAAACAAACAACCAGCAAATCTGATCAAATTTCAATGCAACAGGAGGCATTGGAATTTTGAATTGAAATAGAAAATTCATATTAGTCATTCGCCTTAGAAACAACCCAAATTGTTATATTTTCCCCGTTCTAGTTGCACTTGATATGAAAATGTGTAAGTGTGCATAAGCAAGTGCAAGTGTGTGTGTGTGTTTTTTTAAATATTTGTAATGCCAACAAGAATTTATAAAAGTATAAAACTAAATTAAAATGTTTGTGTTCTAAAAATTTTTAATTTGTTGTAATTTTTATTAATAGTTTCATAGCAACAAATTACGTCATTTATTTAATTTTTTTTATGTAATTTTTTTTTTTTTTGCATACCATATGGATAAAAATTTTTTTATTTATAATTTGATTGTAAAATTATATATAAAGTACCCTTCATGGCCATCTTTATAATTTTAAACTATGACATTTAACAATTTTTTAATTAAAATTTAAATTACCATTTATGTTTTCAATGTTACGGTTAATGCAAAGAAGATTATTATCTTCTTTTTAATTTTCTTACTACTAAAAATTAAATAAATAATGAGTTAACGGTAACAAATTGAATAAGTTTTATTTGAAGTAAATTTTTTAATTTACTTATTTTAAAATGTAAAAATCCATTAAATGCAATTTTCTTTGCTAATTTAATAGAAAAAATCTTAGAAAATGGTTTTTACTTTTTTAAGAGGAACTTTTTTAAAAGTACTTTTTTAAAATCTGACTTTCTTTGTTTAGTAAAATTCCAACACAAAAAAATTCTTAATAATGAAAAAATTAGTACTCTTGAAAATTTTTCTATAAGTACTTTAAATAGTAAAATAGTAAAATTTTAGAGTTAATTCCAAAATACAAAATTTATTTTTTTATAAGTACTTTTTTAAGAGTACTTTTTGAAAAGTATTTTTGAAAGTACTTTTAAAAAGTACCTTTTTGAAAAGTACTTTTTTAATTCCCTTTTCCTTTTTTTATTTTTAAGAAAATACCTTAGTGAAAGGAATTTTTAAGTGTTCCTTATTTAATATTTTATTTTTAATAAATTTTTAATTTTATTCAAAATTATTTGAGGCATTTGTAAAAAAATTTATATAATTCCAAAGATTTGTAGAAATGAAATATTAGTATTTCATTTAGGAATTAACTTTTATGCAAAGGTACTATTTACAGATTTTTAAAGGAATTAATAAGGTAAAAAAAAACAAGGAAGAGTGCTATATTCGGCTTTGCAAAATCCCCTTCGCCATGTATGTACCTCAAATAAAAACACAATTATTAAAGGACTTTTTAAAAAACTAAGAATTTAAAAAAAAATTTACGTAAAAATGTCATCAGCTTTTAATAGGTTAAGCATTTTTTAAATATTTTTTTTTATTTTCTGAAAGATCTCTTTAAAAAGTTTTAATTGATATATTGAATATCTTAAAAATATGGTGCATAATAATACTTTTCAGTATCCCATAATTTGAAAAATATGAGCGGGAGCAAATTTTTTTTACTGGATGTTTATTTCTTATTTTATTAATTCTCTATCGTTCAATATATTTATTAATTTATCTTTTACTAGAGTAACTTCGTTGTTTTCAATGTCACTGAATAATTAGAGGCAGGCATGATGTTTTGCCCGCTGCCTCAAAGGACATAGACCCATCTTTCTGAATATCTATAGCAAAATTTTCGAAACTTTGTCTGTTCAATTGGCGTATTTAAATTTTCTCTAGGTCATCTAGTGTCTTAACGAAGTTGACTTTATAAGCAACACGGACGAACAGAGGGACATCGCTCAATCGACTTTGGTATTCATAAGGGCTCAGAATATATACATTTCATGAGGTGGGAAATGGATATTATAGAAATTACAAACGGTATGACCAACTTAAATACACCCTTTTTCCACTTTTTGTAAAGAAAGGTATAAAAACAAATAAATTTGTAGCGTCATAAACCACTCAAAAACAATACTCGTAGCGAAAGCAGTTCTTGGTACCTCAATAAATAATAAAACATCTCCAAAATGTTCAGTTGAAATAGTTACTTCAATAAAATTATTTAAAGTGTTTTAAATGAGACCGAAAAAGCTCAAGGGCATATCGGACGGTTTAAATATTTAATTTTGCATAAATAATTGGAATAATTGAAAAAAGAGAACCTAAAGGGATGAAAAAGAAATTTCAGTGAATAGCTAATGCCGTAATATGCCCCTAAAGGTCAGGATTCACTCTCTGTCCTTCTTTAAAAATCGTCTCAAAATGGCTTCACAGGTTTCACACTATTATACAAAAAAGATGCAAAAAACAGATGCTTTTAATATTTTGAAGTTTTTTTTCTCCTCATCTTCAAAAAAATCAGCTCTGATCGCATAGAAAAAATCCTTTTATGAATTATTTAATAATCAAAACATTATGAAATCGTATAGATCTGTCAAAAAGTCTGTCACACACATACAGTTTTAATCCACACTATCATACTTTTTGAGCACAAATGCAATTTTTGACAGATCGTACGACCGAGTATGATAGTCGGTCCTGAGCTGATTGCGGAACGTAATAACAAATTAAACATTTATCTCTAAGAGGTACTTTACTTAAAATGTTTGTAAAAAAGATAATTTTTTTAATGGTACTTTTTTAAAATTCGATTTTCTAAAAAGAGTACTTTTTTTATTAAACAGTACTTTTAATAATTAAAGCACGGCTAAAAGAAGTTTTTGAGAAAATCAATTTAAGAATGGGTATTTTTGTACAAAGATACTTTTATTTTTTAAATTTTAAGAAAAAGTACTTTTATAGCAAACCATATTTTTTATACTTAAGCCAAGAAATAAAACACAATATGAACTGTAATATGATCAGAAAAAAATATTATTTATGCAAAGAACTCTGTTACCGATGTAAGTTTTTATATAATTTTATTATAATTTCAATATAAAACGTCTTTCAAAAAAGTACTTTTAGTAAAAAAAAATAAATTTATTTATTTTAATCGTGCTTGAGTTTTTCAAATATAAATATTTCATAATATTCTCATGAAATATTAATTATTTAAATTTTCATATTAATAAAAAAATAGAAAAAAATCAATTATAATATTTATTTTTAAGAAGCTTAAAATTGTTTTGGAATTTTTATCACTTTAGAAAGCAATTTTTAAATAATTATTTTTTACTGGTACTAAAAGCTGTTTTTAAAAAATGTAAATTTTGTTTAAAAAAAGGAATTTTTAAAAAGATATTTTTCAACGTTTTTAAAATTTTCTTTAAAAAAAATATTAAATAGAATTAGCTTTTCTTTAACGGAAATAAAAAATTAAAATGTTATCTTTCGCAGTAAAATATTCCGAAACCAAATCGTGCCTTTTGTTATCAAAATAAAATTTCAATTAAATCAAAACTTTTCACGTAATCGAACACAAAGATTTTAAAGCAAAAGACTTAATAATTTTTAACTGAAAGTTTTTGGGCACAAGTTTTATAATTTAGATTAAAAAACGGTGCATTTGTACCCTCTGTGCTGTAAGCCCTCTGAAGCAAATGCCAAAGTTAAACTATCAAACAGAAAATTTTTTTCCATTTCATTTGTAATTCACGCGACGCATAAGAAAAAAATCATATAAATCAATCACAATCATTAGTGTGTATTTTTAATCATCATGATCAGTTTTAATTAAACATGATCTACATTTACACGTAACCTCAACGAACATGTGTAAAGCAAAACAAAAGAAACAGATAAAAATAATTTAAGTTTTTAAATTTTATTTTTTAATTTTTTTTTCAACTGTGACTTTGTAAAAAGTTCACTTGTCTATCAAATATTATCTGTTTTTTTTCAATATTTTTTTCCAATATTTTTTCTTTTTCTTTTTCTCTACTCATCCTCAGGTGCAAGTATTTCTTCTAATGACATTGACTTTGAATTTATTACTCTTTAATTAATATTTATCATTACGTTTTATGTGACTGTCACTTGTAGTTGGAAAGGTGGGAATAGTCAGATTTACAAATCTCATTGTTGTTGGGTTTTAAAAATTTTATTAACGAGATTCATGTACTTGTACTCGTAGTTGAATGGTTGAATGTTTGAGATGGCTAAAGAGATGGCTTGTGTTTTCAATTTTGGTTTTTATTTTAAAACAAAACAATACAAATTTTATAAAATATTTTGTTGTTTTTATTTTGTGTATTTTAAATTTTTGGTTTAGTTTCACTTTAATTTTAATTTATGCAAACTGCATACATTACAATTTTTAAGCGCTGGGGCTATTGCCTTTTTATTTATAACGTTTTTTTATAGTTTTTTGTAGTTATTTTTGTAATAACATGAATGTTGTTATATTATTAACCAAGTAACACGCAAATATACAAAATACAACAGCAAAATATTTGAAGAGAAAAAGAAACAATTTATTTGAAAATTATTACAAAATAGTAACACCAAAATTTGAAAAAAAAAAACTGAAGATTAAACTGTGTAGAAACTTTTAATTATATTTGTCGCTGATTATGATCAGGTTTTGCATGCTAAATTAACCAAGAAAGGTATAAAAACATAAATAAATTAAGTGGATTAAGGTGTAAATATTAAAGTTAGTATTTTATCAAATAAAAGGCTTCATGCCATATAATGAAATTTTCAGTCATTATCACCCACTCTAAAATGGTCTAACCAGTAGCTTGGGTAGCTCACTTATTTCCAGGAGTTAAATTTTATATTTCTCAGTAAATCTCGCCTGGCGTATTAATGAAGAAATCGACAATTTAATATTAATTAGCAAAAAAGCGAAGTTTAAAATAAATAAAATTAATTTAGGCAAAATTCAACATCCTTCTTAAAGTTAATTTGTCTACTTCTCCAAATAGTTTTTTACCATTAACGTTAATCATTGAAGTATTTCAACATTAACAAAGAAATTTATAATTTGCATAATGAATTTAATGCTCATAAATATTTGCCGTCTTTTGTAGTCCAAAAAAAAAAAAAAAATTGGCAAAAAATAAATGATGGACACATTAACGAGTAAATAATTTTAGGTCACCACCCTTGAAAATAATGATTTTCTGCAGATTTTAATTAAAATAAAAAATATGTTATTGTGAACATTTACGTTTATTTATTTAATTTTATTTTTTGTTGTTACAAAAATATATTGATATAATTATTAGGTGGTAAAGCGATAAAATTATAATAAACATAATCATTAATCATAAAATAAGAAATTTTTAAACAAAAAGAAGAGATTGGTCGGAAATTAACAAACCAAAAAATTTCTTATTTTAAATTCATAAATTAAACGAATTTCAATACGTGAACTGTACGTTAAATGTTAGGAATATAAAAAAAAATTAAGTAAGTTATTATTTGTAAATAAAAATGTTCTATGAGATCTGCGAATTTCAGGAAAAAAAATTTATTGTAAGAAAATTTTAATTTTAAATATTTTAAATATTTTTTAAGTATTTTTAAAATCTTTTTTTTTTTTTTTTGATAACTTCACACTTGCCATTTTTTATTACAATTGAAGTGACTTTTTATACCCTTCGCTACAGGTGTAGAAAGGGTATATCAAAGTTTGTGATTTCTACAATGTCTTATTCCGACCCCAAGTCAATTAGCGATATCCGTTTGTCCGTCCGTGTCCCCCCGGAGGTGCTAAGAGTCTGGCTGAGGCACAGACGAAGCAATTTCGGGGTATAGGGGTCACCAGTTCCCCGGTGTGCGGGCACTAAATCTGGATAGTCAAGTCGAGTACTCGTCGAAGGACCGACCAGTGTCCTTAGTTATACTGAAGCCCCGGGAACCGATGGCCCATATAGTGAGCCGCCCATCTCTGTAGCCGGTTATTGGTGAGGTCCCTTCGGGGGGTACACTTGGTGGCTGTCGGTTAAAGTTCAGTGTTCACAAGGAAGGTGCGGTGCTAAATAAGTGTGCTGTTGCATTCTCAACAGACGGGGTTGGATGGTCTTCAACCCTCAAGCAAGGAGAGGAGCATAGTCCTGCTTAGCTATGTTCTTGAAATTGCAACTCTTTTGGATACGCCTGCAGGAAGCGCTAGTCGATGCTTTATTTTTCACTCAGTGGTAAGACCACAGTCAGGTTAGGGACACTTGGCCAGATACTGACTCAAATCGTGATCACATCTATTCGTCCGTGTTAGTGTTGTTATCAAGTTTGCCAAGAACTAGATGAGCTAGAGAAAATTTAAATACGTCAATCGATCAGACATAGTTTCGAAAATTTTGCTATTGAAAATCAGCAAAATTCGTCTATGTCTCTTGAGGCAGAGGGCAAAATAACACTGATGCCTCTAATTTGTTCGATATAATTTGCAAGAAATCTAGTTTAGTGAATCAAAAAAAAAAAAAAAAAAAAGAAAAAAAAACAAATATATGGAGCGATACAGAATTTAAAAATAAGAAAACAAAACATCAAGTAAAAAAATTGACGTTCGCCCATATTTTTCGAGCTAGGAGCCTCTGAACTTTAAAAATAAAAGTTCAATTGTACACCATATTTTTTTAAATATCAATATGGGTATCATTTAAAAGCTTTTGAAGAGATCTTTCAAGAAATACTAAAATTAAGAGCCAGTAATATTTTTATGTAAAATAATATAAAGCACTAAATTTTTTTTCTTTATATTTTCTATCACCCAAATATTTTTTTCTAAACTTACTTCATTTAACTAAATTTACATATATGGTGAAGGGTATACACGATTCGACAAAGCCGGATAAAGCAGTTTTTTTAGTTGTTTTTAACTATATTTGTTGTTTTTTCGACTAATAAAATTATAATTAAAATGTTTAATTTATTTATTAATATTAATTGGAGATCTAATAATTGCATATAATAAATAAACCTCAACCCTTTTTTAGATGGATCTACATTTAAATATTTTAATTCAAATAGGCTTATAGGTCGCCTATCTAGCAGTTTGGTATGGCTGATTTAAATTTTTAGTTTAATTTCCTTAACTTAAGTTTTTTTTACTTTGATTAAGTAATTTTTTGCGAAATTTCCTTTGTCGTTAGTTTTCGATTTTTGGTCAAAATCTTAACTTTAATTTCGGTTTTTGTGAATTTCGGAGTATTTGTTGCTAGTTTTTATTTATATATTAATTTTTTTTAATGATTTAGATTTCTTTAAAAAAAATTTCAAATTTAAATTTAAAAAAATTCAAATTTAAATTTAAAAAATTTTTTAATTAATTTTTTTTAATGTTCAAATTATTTTTTTTTTAATTTTTAAATTAAATTTTTTTTAATTTTATTTTATTTATTTTTTTATTTTGTGATGCAACTTGCTATTTTTTTTTTTAAGTTTAATTGACTTTAACCAATTCTAGATTATAATTTGAATTTTTAATAAAGTTCCCATCTCTGGGGTCAAAAGTTTTAGCGGCAGAAATTGGCTTTATGTGGTTGCAATTTTTTTAAGTTTTAATGACTTTTAACAATTCTTGATTATATATGAATTTTTGATAAAGTTCCCATCTCTGGACTCAAAAGTTTTAGCGGTATAAGTTGGTGTTTTGTGGTTGATTGTTGGATCCGACATCAACATTCTTTTTTCTACTATTGTCATACCATTCGGTGAAGACCGTCGTCACTGGCTGTTTATTTGGTACGTTTGGCGAGCGCTTTCGATGTGAGTACATTCTTTTTTCTATTGATCTCACACCACAAAATCTAAAAGACATACACAAAAGACCAATTAGTGACATTTTTTGGCTCTAAGGTTTTCTATTAAATGATTGCCTTTTATCTAACACTTTCAAGAGTTCATCAAACTGTTCACTTGCATACAGCAACAGAACAGTAGCGAAAGGATACTTTTGTAATTTTTATTTTGAATGACTTAAAAAGACTCCTAGCCCTGTAAATAAATTCAGTCTTCCATTTTTTAGGAAGGATAGAGATCTAAATTAATACTTTCTTATGTTTTATTCTCATTAATTATGTTAGTGTCACAATTTTAAACACTTTCCAGTACTGATTTTGTTTATAGCAACAAGTATTGACAGCATTATATTATTTTTCTTTATTATAAATTAAATCTTTAACTTTTCTAACAAAAACAAATCGTTAAAAAAAAGAAAAAAAAATAAATTTTGACATGGTTGATTCACTTATGCCCCACACTGTATATTTGAATTTTTATAAATGCTAAAAGTTGCTATTTTTAGTTTCTTTTCAACAAGGCCTACAATATAAAATTTGTAACTTTTTTGGTAGAATTTGAATTAAATTATTTGCCAACAATTTTGCATTTAAATAATTTTAATTTTTGCTGCCATAATCATGATTTTTTTTTTTTTTAATTTTGTGTTTTATAACTTTTAACTGTTTTAAAACTGTTTTGTCTATAATTAAATAATATCAAAAATGTTCTTTACAAAAACAATATCTGTAATGCGTACAAATGACTCATTTGTCTAAGGTCGTTTGTCACGTTTCATTTTTTTATTTTAAGCTTTTTGTAACAATATTTTTGATTTTTTCAATTTGCTTTTTCGCTACTAGTATTTTTTTTTTTTTTTTTTTGTTACAATGTTGTCATAGATAATCATTTTTAATAAGCGACTATTTTAAATGGGTCAAATTGTGCAGGTTTTATTGTTTCACATTTTTTTTTCTCTCAAAACAATAAAAAATCCACAAACAATTTCTTTGGGACTTTTGCAATAAACAAATAAATAAATTTAAACTAAACTGCTGCTTTTGTTAATATGAATAATTTATTTCTTTGATAAAAAAATAATATTAATAATAAAATGAGACTCAAGCCAAATAAAACAAGCAGCCAAAATCATAAAATCATCTATTGATAATGACTTTTTTAGTAGTCAAAGCTGCATTCAAAAACAAAAATATTAAAAAATGATAAATTAAAAAAAAAATTATTTTGAAATAATTAAAACAGTCAGTGGTAGACTCTTTTGATTTTTCCTAAATGTAAGAAAAAAAATCTGCATAAAGTGTATTTTTTTTATTTATTAATTTTTTAATTATTTTTAGAATATTTTAAAGAAATAATTTTGTAAAAATACAAAAAAAAAAAACAAAATTTATAGACATCATATTTGCGAACGTATTTCATTTTAAGGAATTACCACTGACTAGGAGCCACTGTTTTAAACTAAAAAGTGACATAGTAGCTTCTTAAGGAAAAAAATAAAAAAAATTATTTCAAGATTTTCTATTTTCAGAAGTGCACATTTGAAATTATGTCAATGTACAGTTACAAGATCATTTAAGAATTCTTCTTTCAAGGGAAAATTTTTATTATCAATCGAATAAATATTTTTTATTGAAACTAAGTCCAAAACCATTTACAATCTCCTGAGATCCTTTGCGATGCGTTACTGCATTAATAATCCTAAAATTTTCCTCTCTAATACACAAATGTCAGTTATTTTTTGTCATTTTAAAAGTACTGTATCATCTACAGCTTTTTTACCAATTTTTAATCGTGGCAAAATATCAACCTATCATATTTATTTAATACAGATGGTCGCTATTTTGTCTGACCCCTGCCTCACCTCTGAATCTTCTCAGTTTTAGAAACGGCATGGGATTTCATTAAACCATGTCTGATAAATATGGTGTCGCTATTGGCCAAAAAATATCGAACACGCAATAATGTTTCCCTAACGTTTTTACTTGTTATTTCACACAAAAACACCCATTACTACCAACCACCCATTTGGAAGGAATGTTTCTATTGCAACAGCATTATGGAAAGCTTACAGGAGCCCTAAAGTGTAAGATTAAAACCTGGCTACTACAATACAGGAACCTTGAAGTTCCTTAAAGTTTCCCCTACGATTACTGTTAAAGCCTTTCGAGAAAAATTGCATCTTCTGCTTAGGCGTGAATAGACGCAAGGACGTTACATTAAAGATAACGATTAAAAATAAATCGCATTGTTTTTAATATTTAGAAAGTTCATCAATAAAATTTTAGCTCATGAAGACAGAAATTGTGGTAAATCTGTTCCATATATGGGCATTCCATACGAACATTACGTACGTCACATTTATAAGCCTCAAAAGTAAAAAAGCATTTTCAATATAGAATAACTCGAAAAATTAGAAGGATACAAGAAGAGCTTACTGCATTTTAAACGAAACTAAATATCAAAATAAGGATATTATACTACGCCAAGTATAACTCCTTTGTTAGCCATTACATTTAAATAAAAGTAATCTTTGGATAATTTTATAATAAACAAAATCTAATGTCTTTCCCGACGCTACATATTTTCTCGCAAAGTAAACTTGCTTTGAACTTTAATTTCGAAACACTTGCTTGCCATCGATCAAGAAAAAGGACGTATATGACATTACGAGGGCTGCTATATATATTTCTGGCCTGGTAACACTGAGTGCTGCCAAGTGCAATCTGACATTTCCATTGGAAAGTTTGTCATTTTTAAGCATAATTGTACTCAAAACGTTTTGACGTACGACCATTATTTGTGTTGTTTACAGTGACTTGAAAAAATTAATATAGAAAAAAATTGAATTAACTCGTGAACATTTTCGTGCCATCATTTTTCACAACTTTCGACGTGGATTATCACGACAAGAGTGCATTGATGAACTTAAATCTTTGTATGGCGATGAAGCACCATCCTACAGCACTGTGAAAAAATGGTATAATGAATTTAATCGTGGCCGAAGCTCGCTCAAAGACGAATTCCGTGAAGGTCGTCCAAAAACGGCTGTTGTGCCAGAGAACATTGATGCCGTGCGTGAACTCATAATGCAAGATTGACATGCGATATACCGAGAGATAGAGACATCCTTGGACATTTCTTCCACCAGCATACATTCGATACTGCATGAACACCTGGCCGTAAAAAAGGTTTGTTCTCGTTGGATCCTGCACAATTTAAAAGTCGCTCAAAAAAAGGCTCGTGTCGATTAGTGCAAAGAAATGTTTCAAAAATACGATTGCGGTGCTTCAAAAAACGTTTATAAGATCGTCACATGTGACGAATCATGAATTTATGCGTATGAGCCCGAAACGAAACAACAATCGACCGTGTGGGTCTTCAAAGACGAGCAAAATCCAACGAAAGTTGTTCGTGGAAGAAGCTTTTCGAAGTAAATGGTCGCCTGTTTCTTGGGCAAAACTAGTCATGTGGCGACTGTTCCGCTTGAGCAACGTAGGACGGTCACTTCTGAGTGGTACACTACAATTTGTTTGCCTGAAGTCATCGGAGAAATTCGAAAAACCAACAAGAGAAGACGAATCATTGTTCACCATGACAATGCGAGCTCTCACACATCGGCTCAAACCAGAGCGTTTTCGACCGGAAAACGTCGAATTAATGGGTCATCCGCCGTACAGCCCTGGCATGGAACATAATGACTTCTTCTTGTTTCCACACATCAAGAAAAAAATGCATGGTCAACGATTTTCGTCGCCAGAAGAAGCTGTTGAAGTGTTCAAAAACCATGTTTTAGAGGTGCCTCAATCGGAGTGGAAAAATTGCTTCGACAGCTGGTTTAAGCGCATGCAAAAGTGTATAAATCATGCTGGAGAATACTTTGAAAAACAATAAAACCATTTTTGATTATAAATATTCGCATATTCACTATTAGGCCAGAAATATATAGAGCAGCCCTCGTATAATAAAAGAGTTAAAAAAAAAGAAAGAGGTTATCAATTCGACTGAATGTTGTTTTTTTTTATATTTGTGCCTCCATAACTCAGTCCTTTATACGTCGATTTTGAATTTTTTTTTTATTTGAAAGGTGATGGTTACAGACTGGTTTTAAATCTTAAAAATTAAAGGGTGTCTCCATACAACATACACGTTTTTTACGTGTATTATAAATCGTAAACCACCACTTAACAATTAAAAAAAAAAACTGCGTGTAACTATAACTCCCAGTGACAAAAAGTAATGCAAAAATAAATTTAAAAATTAAAGGGTGTCAACACCACTACATTAAATTGACCTATATGAGCCTATTTTTTAAACCGTTTTAGAAAAACATTTGAAGATTGAACAGAATGTATTTTATTATGACTTTTATAGTTATAAGTATTAATATTCGAAATAATAAGCTAAAGGGTGCCCCAATAGTTCATTTAATTTAATGTATATTGCCATACTTTTATTTTAAACAATTGTAGACAGACGGTTGAAATTTTCAAAGAACCTGTATTGCTAACTTCGCTATAACAACAGGTATAAGATTTGAATTTGGAAACTAAAGGGTGTTCCAATAGTTGATGTAATTTAATGTATGTGGCGAAACTTTTGAACCGTTATAAATAGACAGTTAAAACTTACAAGGGACCTATATTAGTAACTCCGCTACAACAGCTTTATAATTTGAATTAAAAAATTAAAGGGTATTTCCAAAAGTAATGTTATTTCACCAATGAATTGTTACCTACAAACATTTGAAATTTAGATTATAAATTAAAGGATGGTACGATAGTCACTGTAATTTGAGTAATATGGACAAACTGTCAAACAGTTCTAGACAGACTGTTGAAATTAACATGATGCTGTAGTGCTAAGTCTGCTATGACAAGCATAAAGTTTTCATTTCGAAATATAAGGGGGTCCTAACAGTGAATGTGATTTGATGTATGTGGCCAAACACGGTTTTGTTTGCAAGAAATAAATCTTTTTTTACATGAACCCATTTAATTGTTCTTGTAATTTGTTAGAAATACCCGAATTTAGTCACTACATAGTCAATGTTTAATTTAATTTTTGCTCCTTAGATTTGTAAAAAGTTATAAAAAATTATTTTTTCTCTAACTCATGAGTTTCTTAAATTTTTAGACTTTTTTATAGTGCGTTTCCATTTATGTGATTTCGTCTAAAACACTTGATTTGCTCAAATCAAGCGTTTTGCTACTTGATTTCCCATATATTCTTCATGCTACCAAAACCACTTATATCACTTGATTTATTTCAAATCATGTCGAAAATTTATTTTTTCAAACTGATTTTGTCTTTGCAACACTGTGTTGTGCCTGGGATATTCAAGTTTAGCTCCGTGTTATCTATTCAGATTGGATGTTTTTATCGAAAAAGTGACATTTAATTTTAAGTTTAAAAAAAAAATAAACTTTATGGTACAAAAATTGTGTTTAAAAGAACATTTAATTAAGTATGTATAAAATCAAAAACAAACAAAAGCACGCATTCGATTTTTTACAAAAATTAAATAGGGGTTGTTTTTCTTTAACGGAGGAAAGTGTCAGTGTTATGTCACAAATTCGAATATACAAAACAGTTTTGCTCAATGGAAACACATCCAAGTGTTTTCCTCAAAACAAGTTGATTTTAAGTCAATGGAAACATAGTATTAGGCATAAACGACATATTAAAGGAAGTACCCACGAACCAAAAAAAAAAGGAAAACAAACGATGCTCCACTTTATTAGATCTTTTTGTGATCCATTTATTTTGAAAAAAAAATCACAAAAATTTATTTTTTTTTTTTAAATTATAAATATTACAAAAAACTACTATTTTACTTTCAAATAAAAAAAATAAAAATATACTTTTATTTCATAACTTTTAATGTCTTTTTAATTTATAAAAAATGGTATTTAAATATTTGCATAACAAGGGCAAAAGCTTCATTCAAGTTTTAACTTATAACAGTTTTTATTTGTAATTTTAATGTTAACGAATAAATTTTAAAGTTTTACAAAATTAACCCAATAACAAGACTACAGTTACAATTTCAAAAAATTGAAAAAAAAAACAAAAGAATAAAATATGTCGTTTTGTTTTTGTGTGCCAATAACGCCAGTAAAGAAATTGGCAAGCCGGCATATTTAAACTTCAAGCATAAATATTATACAGAAGCCAAAAAAATATTAAATACAAATACATAAACTAAAATAACAAATATAACAATTGGTTCAATTAACTTTTAATAATGTTTTAACAAATAACTTGCAAAATTATAAAAATAAAACAAACGTAAAAAATCTGCCAAATTTTTAAATCGCGTGATGAAAGAAATTTTATTTATTAAAGCAATTTCTTTTGTTTATTTCAAATTTAATTATGCAATAAACTTTGGGAGCATTGATAGCTTTTTTTAAGTGTGGAAAGAAAGATTTTAAACACTTACCACCACCCACACTAAAAATATCCAACGATTGAAGTACATTTTTCAATTCAAACAATTTCGTGTTTTTGTTTAGTTTTAAATTTTTATCTTTTCAAATATAAATCAATTATGTTTTTCTTACTTTTAAATTTTCTTTTAACACTTAAGGAAAATATTGTAACAATTTCCGTTTCCAACAAAATTTTAATTTTATTAAAACCATCAAACATTTGCGTAGTTACAAAGCACAAACTAATAAAATGTAATAAAATTCAAAATCGAAACATTTCTAAATCAATTTAAAAAAAACTATTGCAATATCGAGCCGCTAGAATTATTTAAAATGTTCATGACTGTTTTTATTTCTATTTAATTGTTGTAGTTGTTTCTGTTCAGTGATTTGTTTAAGAGCACGTTTCATTTTATTTCAATAAACATTTCATTACAGAAAACACTTAAATACAAAAAACTATCGTAAATTCTATTAAACAATCACAATACATCACTTTAATAGATTCCTTCATTACAAACAGAAATAACAAATAAACAAAAAAGCTAAAAAAATACAAAAAATGACAAAAACACCAAATGCAATGATGCCAACAACTTTTTTTGTTTTGTTTATTTTATTTCAATTTGATTTGTGCTTGTAAAATTTGTAACAAAAACACAACAACAAACATTTTAAAAAACAAACTTTATTAAGTTTTGTTTCGTGTTTTTTTCTTTTTTTGTTTGCTTCAACAAAAAATCGTTATTTTTTTCAGTTTGAATTGAACACTTAAAATCGCGCACACGTCTGTTACTCAAGCTGGCTAAATCGCCACTAATTTCAAATTGTTTTGAGAGTCGAGGTTTAAACTTGAAAACAACAAATGTTCAAACAAAACCTTAAACAGCAGAAATGACAACAACAACAATATGCACTACAATTTAAAATGTGTGCGGCAGGCACCAACCGCGATTTAGTAGTTGGTGGCAAAATCAGCTACAACAGTCATGTATCATTTTGATCTACATTTAAGTTTAAGTAGAGTAGTGCTTAATAATGAATGTACGGAATATATTTTTAAAGATATATAAAGGGGCTTTAGAAGAAGAAAAAGCCCTTTAAAAAAGTTTATTTTTTTGAAAGAAATTTTTTTAAAGGCACCTTTACAATAAACCTTTTTTATAAAGGGGGATCTTTGAAGGGAAATAATATTTTTTAATTTAATTAAAAGAACGTTTCCAAAATTAACTTTTTTTAAAATACATTTTACAAAACAATAATCTCTTTATAAAATATTATCAGCGTGTCATTTATAATTTTTCCTAAATTCAAATTTAAAAAGGTGTATTTTTAAATATTTACTGTAGAGTTCTGTAAACAGTCAAAAAATATTCCATTTACAAAAATAAAATGTACTGACAACTGTTTTAGTACCATTAAACAGGTTAAATTCGGTGCTTTCACATTTATATCTCTTTTTTACGAAATGATTTATTTTTACGAAAAAAATAATTATTCAATATTTAAACCAAGATTCTAAAGGACCTCCACAGAAAATTTTATTTAAATTCATCCAGCAGTTCTTACGTGATGCGACCACAAACAAACGAACAGTGTTTTTTTATTCTGTATCGACTACTACTCGTATTAACATAAATAATAAAATTAAAAAACAAATATATTTCATGTACAGAAGAGATCCTGTTAGAGTTTTTTTATATGTATAGAATTCATGCAAGAAATTCAAAAAATTAAATGCTTGAAAAAGTCCCTGCTATAAATTAATCTCTTTTGAAAACATGCCTTTATTGAAGAAAAATCTCTTTCTTATATGGATAACCTTTTTAGAAGAGTTTAGTAATCGAATAATTGAAGTACATAATCAAACTTATAAGATTTTTGTTACTTTTCCTTTTTTTCTTTTTTACTCTTTTTCTAAAAAAAGTACCTAAAAAAGTTTTTGTTGAAAATACAAATTTTTACCAAAGAAATTGCTTTTCTTAAGATGTTTTTTTTTTCAATTAAAAAAACAGGGAGTTTTTTTTAAAGAATTAAAATATTTCTTATAACGTAAATTTTTTTATAATTTTTAAGTACCTTTCATAAAAAAGTTTCTTTAAAAAAGTACTATTTTCAAAAAAGAAAAAAACTGCATAAAATTTTACCTCTTTTAATTTATTTAACGTTTTTTTAAATTATTTAATCAAATAAATTTAAAAATATATGCTTAATAAAGTACCTTTCTAAAAAGTACTTTTTGAAAGATATGTTATTAAAATAGTGTTTTTTTAAGATAAATTACCTTTTTAGAAAAAGTATATTTTGCTTGAATATGTGCAATTGAACTGTTTTATTATTAAACTTAATAAACAATTATCAGGTTACCTCTCCGTCCTTTAAAAAAAAGTACTATTTTTAAAAAAGAAAAAACTGCATAAAATTTTCACTTTTTTAATTTACTTAACGTTTTTTTTAAATTATTTAATCAAATAAATTAAAAAAAAAACTTATTTAAAATAATTTACCGTTCTAAAAAATACTTTTTTTGAAAGAAATGTTTTTAAAATAGTGTTTTTTTAGATAAATTACCTTTTTAGAAAAAGTATAATTTGCTTAAATATGTAAAATTGAACTTTTTTATTATTATTTCCGTACTTTTAAAAAGGTACTTTTTTAAAAAACGAACTTTTACTAAAACGGTACTTTTTTCTAAATAGATTTATTCAAACATATCTTTTTTATATAATGTGTATTTACTTAAAGTACTTTTTCTATAATAAAAATTAGCATTTTTAAAATTTTTTTTCTTAAAGCAAATAAAAGTAAAATTTTCTTAAATGCATTTTTTTTAAATTCAAATTTAGTAATTGTTCTTGAAAGCTATTTTTTAAAGTATTTTTCAAACTATAATGAGGCCGTGAATAGTCTATAAAAACTATTCAAAATTATTCAAACTTTTACAACAAAAGTTATGCTCTTAAATAAAATCAGTGATTAGCAACTTTATTCTAGTAGACCGTCCATGGTTAAATTTTTGTGAAAGGTATAATTGTTTGTTATTTTTGTTTTATTTTATAAATTTGCAGCATAATTTATTGATCAATAAAGCCTTGAAAGTATGAACCACTTGCGCGATTTATATGCGGAAGTTTGTTCTCTATTGCAATTAAAGTTTATGACTTCGGCTCATTATATATAAGAAATTTGTTCGATATAAGATATTCAGAAAACTTTTGGGATAAGTAAACTTTTTTTGGCGGCTTAGACTTCCCCAGAGATGCCTTTCTTCATCACTGCCAGCAACTTGTATGAATCATCAAAGCAGGTTGTGCTGAAACATTGCTTTCTGATAGAGTAGATTTTTTAAAAGCCTTTGGAATGTTTGCATCGTTTTAAAATCGGATGATTAAATTTTCTAATTAATTTTGCTGTCAATCGCTAATGTGATATTTTCAAATGTTTTAACTTATTAAGATATGATATTACCCCATATCTGATAATTCTTAACCACATGTGTACTTAATTATTTAAAAATTAAAATTAAAAATTCTAAAGAGTTTCCATGTAGGATCTCTAGTATTTAATATTTCAAAAACAATTGAATATTAATTTTGCTTTAAAAAAATTAGCACATTTATTTTTGTAAATTATTTGCTATTTCCTTTGTTAGTTTCTTATCTAATGAACACCCTCATAATACAACTACCACCTACTTCTCAAATAAAAAACAAATTATTAATTCTATTACATTGCCGCTGTCGCTTAAGCCAACAGCAATAATTTCAGCAGTTTAGATTATTTAATCATTAAACACATGTTTATTATGTTCGATTCTTTCTTCTCAGCAGCAGTTTTGACATGAAGTAATTTGTATTCATTGCGAATGTAAAAAAAAAATAAACGACAATAGTTGCCAGTTTCTGTATAAAAAAGTGATAATTAAAGATTGTTACAGATTATTAACTGCAATTGCAATATTTCATTGAAAACACTCTAACACTTCAAAGCATCAGTTTAAGACTAAAAACCAAAAATATTGTGCTCCAACAAATGCATAACAAATCTTAGAATTTCGAATCTTATAAATAAGAGTTCTACATTCGGCCATGCCGAATCTTATGTACCCTTCACAATGTATGTAAATCCAATAAAAAAAATATTGGGATGACAGAGAATTCAAAAATAAGAAAAAAAATTAAGTACTGTATAAAATCTTGCATAAAAATGTCATCGGCTCTTAAAGGGTTAAGCATTTTTTTTTAAATTTTTTTTATTATATAAAAGACCTCTTCAAAAGCTTTTAAATGATATCCATATTGATAACATAAAAAATGTGATGCATATTCCTACTTTTCTATTAAAAGTTCAGAGCACCATAACACGGAAAATATGGGCGAGTTCAAAATTTTTTATCTGATGTTTTTTTATTATTTTTTAGTTCTCTATCGCCCAAGATATTTGTTTTTTTTTTATTGGAATTACTAAACTAGATTTTTTTCAGATATAAAAAAATTTAATCCAAAAACGGACAGACAGACGAACATCCCCGAAACGACTTCGCTATGCATAAGAACTATGGTTGGGAAAATGAGAACTCCCGAGAGGGGGAAATGGGAAGTTTAAGATCATCAGTATTTAAAAAATACACTGATTGTTTTTCAAATATTTTGGTTGTGACATTTTAAAATTTTCAAATATCTCGTTTAGTGTGAATTCTACTTTGTTAATTCTTTACATGAAATATTTTTTGAAAATGTTGATGTTGCTGTAGATAGTAATCGATATGTAATACAAACACCTATTTTTAGAATTTTTGTCCGCCTAACTGCTAGATGGATTTGAATAAAATTTTGTGAGAAAGTCCCTTAAAACCTTTGCTTAAATAAAGAATACTTTTTTTTATAAAAATACGTCATTTCGTAGAGAAACTAAAGATACCAATGTGAAAGCACCCAATTTTACCCAATGGTACTAAAACAGTTGTTAGTACATTTTATTTTTGCAGATGGAAAATTTTTAACACTGTTTACAGATCTCAACAACAAATGTTAAAAAACACGTTTTTCTTAATTTTAAATTTAAAGAAAATTAGGGGTCAAATTACGGCTTTCGATATCCATCGAAATTTCAATAGAAAACAAATGTAAATTTCATTCGACATCGAATGCCGTAATTTGCCCCTAGAAATGATACACGGACGAAGTCATGGGCTGTCGCTTTAGCCAAATATAAAACAGAACAAAAGGTTACTAATTTGTTTTCAAAGGAATTCAAGTTATTCGAAGCCACTAACATTTGAAACACGAACATAACGCAGTGAAAGGGTTTTTTCTATTGTTGAAAATTTTGCAACAAAAACAAGCAACAGTATGTCTAGTGAATTGTTAAATTCAGTTTTAAAATAATTAATAAAATACTTTTTCAGTATTTTTATCTTTGTTATCTCTCGTTATCTATTATAATTTTACAAGATATTCACTGTCACCTGAATTGTTTTTAGGTTTTATAAATTCTTAAAGCTACTCGTATTATTTAAAAATTCTTTTTTATTATTGTTCGCTTATGTTTTAATAAAACTATAAATTTTTTAATATAATTTTACTTGTTTTCCTCAAGAATTGCTTTTTTCCCGGTAATCCCGAGAATGCAGTATTTTTTTCCCCATTTCCCGTGAAATCCCAAACCCACATAAGAACTCAAAACATACTTTATGGGATCGGAAATGAATATTGTAGAAATTACAAACGGAACGACAGATTAGATATACCCTTTTTAACCTGTGGTGAAGGGTATAAAAAGTATAATTTGAATTGAACACAATATTTTAAAATGGTAGCTTTATATGCATAAGCATAAGACTGGTACTCTGTCCGAAAAATTGTTGAGCAACATTGATTACTTCACGTGGAAAATTTGACATTTAAAATGTGGTGTCTATCTCGCGATTTGGAAAAATTTAACGTTTTATAGTTTTCACGTCGACTACATTGTTTTAGAAACGTAAGCAAAATACATATGATCAGCTATTTGAAAAATTTCGCATGAAATAATGCCTCTTTGCTTTATTTCACAGCTTTGATAAAATGTTGCCAGAAACATTTCATATTTTTTTTTTACGGTAAAAGCAGAGTATTACTTCTGCAACATTTTTTCATAACTTTTTCATACAAATTTTTTATTTTTATGTAGTTTGACAGCATTCCGCATGAAAAACTGAACAAAATACAAGGCTATAGATGGGAACTTTTCAGTAACATTAAAATTGCAGTAAAAAATAAATATTTACTGATACAAATAATTAAATTTACATTGGCAGTACTCTTTATCGTTTTACTAAATAAATTTGTAATTTTACTAATATTTTATTCTAATTACTAGTAAAAACTTAAGAAACGGTTAAATTAATTAGTCAAATATTTGACCAAAAAATCGTAACCACTATCACTCCTGAAACGTAACTTTTATATTGAGTAGGATTTTACATTTCTTAATAAGTGTTTAATTAGAGCAAAAATTTTTGGTTATGTCTTTTTTATCAAATATTTGACTAATCTGACCGTACCTTTACAGTTTATGAATGTAGTAATGTCAAGGTTATAAAATTAGGATAATTTTAAAATTATTTTTTACCTCTGGTCAACATATCTGTGTAGTTTATGACCGATATGACCCACACATTTTACTGAGCGCTTTCGGCTCCGTTGTGCATCATTCTAGGTCGTTTAATTTTTTAAAACCTTTTAGTCGCTAAAGATCAGTTTCAGGTTTTTAATGAAACATTTTTAATTTCAGATTAACAACATGACATTTTTTCATGTCAGTTTTTTTTATTTCAGCGAGTTTCATTGCGCCCCTCTACAACGAAATTTTTCATGGCAGTGGAATTTGTATTTTTCGCTTCTAATATGATATTTCTTTATTGTAGTTGTTTGTGCTTTTTTAAATAATACACAAACAACAAAACGTATGTAGACTAATGTAATAACATTACCAAAAAATTCAAGCCATGTTTGTTTGCTTATTCCGGTTGAAAAATTTCATGAAAATAGTTTCATGAAAAATTTCGCAGTGTAAATTCGCTCTAAGCATAAGTTTCGTATTGTCACCGCTTTGGATTATTTGAAGGTTTAAATACATAAATAAATGCATGATAAAATTACACATATTGTTGTTGTTGCTAATGTCACTGCTTTTATAAAAAAAAGGTTGAGTTTTTAGCGCAAAATTTACATATTCCATTCACTTCGTATCATTTCTAATTGTCTTAAAATTATAATTTAAAAAATATGTTTTGAAATATTTATTGTAGAGTTCTATAAACAGTAATAAAAACTTTCCATCTGCAAAAATAAAATGTACTGACAACTGTTCAAGTGCCATTATACAAGTACCGGTAAAATTGGGTGACTTCACATTTGTATCTCCAGTTTCTCTACAAAATGATATATTTATATGGAAAAAAAGTTTACTAAATTTGAACCAAGGTTCTAAGGGACCACCTCGCAAAATTTTGTTTAAATCCATCCAGTAGTTTTTTCGTCATGCAAACACAGACAGATGGAAAGACAGACAAAAATTCCAAAAATAGGTATTTTGTATAACAAATCGATTGCTATATACGCCAACATTTTAATTTTCAAAAAGTATTTCATGAACAGAAATGACCCCGTTACTGTTTTATTATATATATGGATATATAGATTTATGATGCCATTCCATTCCAGGAGTATTATGATTTTATGCATAAGGATTAAAGTACAAAATGAACGAACAAACGAGTTGAACGACAGACATAACAGTTGATACATGAGCGCAAATGATTGCTCGCTGAAATGAACGATTTGGCACTGTCTATTGGTCACCTTGTGCAAGTAAATCTTTTAATCACAATATTAATGTTTAAAAAATGCTTTTTGCCAAAAAGGCAAACGCAATTTCTATGCGAAAGCTAAATGCAATGAAGGAGCAATTTGGTATTGTTTATCGCTTTCGCATAACTTTTTGCTTTTTAACAAATAATTAGCAACACTCACTAAAAAGTATATAAAAGGCTTTTTACACTGACTAACATCTCGGCGAAATGCATGGAAGATGTAGAAAATGTGAAACATTCGTTTACATTGACAACATTTAACATCTACCATCAACTCAGCTGTCAAAAACATTAAATTAAACGATGCGTAGTTTTTAGTAGTAAAAATAAGATTTAAGAAAATTGATTTCGAGGACACATTCATAATAATTGTTAACTTAGTTAATATGCAATAGTTTGAAACAATGGAAAACCATTCTGAAAAAAAGAAGATACAGAAAAGTTCTTAGTGGACAAAAGTCTCCTTGTGGGTCCCAAAACAATGGATTATGAACATTTATTTCAATAAATACTTATATTTTTAAGATCCACTATAAAATATTTTGAGCGAAAGACATTTAAAATAAATAAAAAACAATATAAAATAATTAATTTTTAATACATCGTTTTCATTTAAGTAAAAATGCTAATTTTCTCCAAGCTCAAGTTCACCAAATAATAAATATTTCCTTTCTGTTTTTTTAACACTTCAAAATGCACCTAAATTTATTTATATTTAAATTTAAAAACAAAATCTTGTGTGTGCCGCTCATTTTTGTTTAAATATATTTTTTTATATTTTCAACGCCATTTTATTAGTGATGCCACTAGAATATCCAAATTACTGTCATTTTTCTAGTGATGACACTAAAAATATCAAAAGATGTAAGGTGGAACAAAATGAGATAGGAACATCTTTTAGAGATGTTGATTTTTAGCCCTGTGTATTTCTTATGGGAAGATATTAACATCTTCGCAAATTGATGGTAGATGTTAGATATTGATCAGTGTAAAAAGGCTATAAACAAACATTTTAAAAAGGAAAGTTAAGCTTTTATGTGGTTTTAATCAAAAATAAAAGTAATGGATGCAGTAGCGTTTTGGTTTGAAGAGGAAAACGATCGTTTAAAACCTAAAACGAGAAGCTTAACAAGTAGATCCGATATAATCTCCTTAATTGACCGGAGGTAAGAAAAATATGGTTTATGGATTTTTTTTTAATTTCCGGCGTTATTAGCATTGAATGAAACTGCCCCTTGGCCAACTCATAAAATCTACTTAAATTTTAAACTAAACTACCTACATGTTTTTCTTCCATTGCTTTGGCTCTTTTACAATCGAAAGATAATTGTTTTTTTTTTTTACCGAATTTGAGAGACACTTTCGCATTACAGAGTGGGGTGCTGCCAAATTTGCAAATAGAAAAAAAATAGAAAAAAAACGAGATGGGAAAGATAAGTGCGGAAACATATTAAAAAGTACAAATCATTCGATTTCGTACCCAGTATTTTGTAAGGAACATTCATATTAATTGCTAGTAGATTTCTCAAACATTTCAATATAATCTTTTGAAATTATTCATTCGAATCACTTGTTTTCGTCTAGAATATATAATTTTCTTTTCTTTATAAAACAATATTAGGACGATAATTGCATAAATTTTTCGTTTCCGTTTAGCGGTGTCAAAGAATAGAAATAGAATTTAAATAATATTAAGGATCGGTAAGAAATTTATATTGTTATTGTTAATTTGAATAGGGAAGCTTGCACTTACAACTGTAGACAGCCGCATTATATTTGACATTGAATTGAGAAAATGGCTCTTTTTTTATCAACATGCATTTTAATACAAAATGAAAAGATTTAAGATTTAGAAGAGTCATTTTTAAGCTGTCTAATTTTATGTTTGTTGGGTAATTAAAACATTGTTGACGCTTAAATGTTATGAAATTAAAAAATATTGTTATTATTAATAATAATAAAAATGATACATTTTTAAAAAGTATAAAAAGCAAATAATTAAAGAAGGCCATTTAAAAATTAATCATATTTTTTACAAAAGTCAATTAACCAAAAAAAATGTTTGGAATTAAACATTGTTGTTTTTAAAAAATAAGTACTTTGTTGTTGTTTTTTTTTTTTAATTGTGCAATGATTTTGAACAACTAATTTTATAAAAAAAAAATAAATTTATATAAAAAAAAATTTATCCCACATGTTTTTCTTTCCTTATTTACATTATTTTCGTTGTCATTTTGAAGATTTAATTACATTTAGTTAAAGACATTCATGCAAAACACTTACTCACACACATATATTGGCGCCATATAATTTGAAACGTTAACAATAGCGCTTTTTTAATTCGTGAATAATTTCAAGGCTTAAAGTTGCTGTTTTTGTAGTTTAATTTCTTATTAGATTTACTTAGATAAGTGTGGGTGAGTCACAACAGAAATCTCTTAAACATACAACTTCTTGTAATTTTGAAAGCGGATTTCTTGTGGTTTTCAGTGATCGCTATTTCTTTTAAATGTTAAAATAAAAAAACCTACAAGTTCCTTTTGCACCAATCCTAAAAAGACCAGAAAGTACATTTCCTTCTATGCTACTAACTTATGAATTAGTACAGCTGTTTAAAAATTTCTCATTTATTTTCAAAGTATATCATTTTTGATCCACTGTGCACTGTGTTAAAAATGTTAATTTCGAATTTGTATTTGGACATTTTTATTTTACTCTTAGGCCAATCAATTACCAGGTGGTAGCTATAGCGAATTCATTGACTTCCTCATTTACGCTGAATGTAAAGCTGCATATAAACAAGTAAGAGTGCTATGTTTGGCTATGTCAAATTTTATAACCCTTCACCATGTATGTAAATCTAGTTTAGTGAAGTAACTTCAATCAAAAAACATATATTGAGATAACAGAGAATTAAAAAATTTGTTTACATAAAAATGTCATCGGCTCTTAAAGGGTTAGGCATTTTACAAAAATTAGTGTTTCCTTAAAGATCTCTTCAAAAGCTTTTTAACAAATTCTCTATCGCCCATATATTTGTTTTTTATTTGAGTTACTTCATTTTTCCAAATAATATAGAAAAATTAGAAGTAGGCGTGGTGTTTTGCCCGCTGCTTTGAAGGACATGGACCGATCTTGCTGATTTTCAATAGCACCTCTTTCGACACTATGTCTGATCGGTTGGCGTATTTAAATATTTTCTAGCTGATCTAAATCCTCAGCAAACTTAATTTGAACGCTAATACGGGCGGACAGACGGACATCGCTCAACCGGTTCGCTATGGATAAGAAGTCATAATATATATACTTTATGGGGCCAGAAGTGGATATTGTAGAAATTACAAATGGAAAAACAAAATTAGTTATACCCATTTTCCACTTTGTGGTGAAGGGTATAAAAATGAAATGAAAAAATGTTGCAGGACGTCTCTAGAAACATTTAAAACAACATGTGAAAATATATGAAAATGTTGAAGAACATGTTTTTCTCCCTTTTTTATTGTTTTTAAAGATTTTTAAGATAAAATTTGTTTTAAAATGTTAGGAAGTAGAAAGTGTAATTTTTATAAAATTAATTGTTTGCACATCCGTCCATAAATGTCTGAGCTTTGGGGAAGAAACAACAATTTCCTTTTTTTAGGCATTTTTTGTTTGCCTTTACTTGGGTTTTGCCTTTTTGTTGCTTTTAATTGTATTTAATTATAATCCAGTAGGCGGCGAGCCTCAGGGACAGACAACTTACCACGACAATGATGCATTATTTTCTTTAAATACAGATAATAGGTCATTAGAGGATATAGTGCATTACTTTTTGTCAAAAATGTTCGATCTTCAGTGAAATGAATATTTTCTTTAATTTTGCAAATTTTTCCTATAAAAGAAAAAATGTTGCTAAACAAATTTCAAAATCTGAACAGAGTAACAGATATTTGATTTAAATTATTCATTATAAAAATATATTTTTTTTAATTCTAAATATAAACGCCCCCAAATCAACCCTGAACTTTGTAATGAAACTTTTATGATTGATTTCATTCAAAACAAATATTTTACGTAGAAATTATTATTTATTAATTTATCAAAACATTTATTAATTTATTATTATTTTGCTTTTTAATATTGTTTTTGTTGTAGCACCAAAAAAAATAAATAAAAAAAATTCTTTGATTTACACACCCGAACGTATTAAAATTATTGAAATTGTCTTGCCATATTTTGTATCCATTCAATCATATAAAATATTTCCAACAAAATATTAATTGAATATTTCATTTAAATAGCAATAAAGAGTTTTCTTATGCGATCGTATAGATAACAACAATTTATGTCAATTATATTGCTTAATTTCGATTTTTTTGTTTTAAACTTTTCAGGCTTATTGCCTATGGTAAGTTAAAACTTTAAATTGATAGTTATTTTTAACATTTTTTATCGTCATCCCTTACTATCTATGCAACACATTTGAAAATTTCTAATTTGTAAAAGTTTTAATCTTGAGAGGGCCTATACACTTTCAATAAGATTGTGCAATTTTTATTTCAATTAAACTACCACATGACACTTAATGCCAGTGCAAAAGTTCTCCCAATTGAGAGACTCTATACAACAATAGCCTTATTAGGTTAGGAATGTGTTTTAGTTTTAGATTTATTAAAATTTAGTTACAGCTTAAATGAAAGATGATTCAAAATACTTGCACAAATTAAAAAAAAAAAGTTTAATTCAAATTCATAGCAGCACTCACACGAAGGAAAAGTGCGTGCTGACTTGTAAATTTTCAGACAATAAAAATATATGTATGAATATCTGCATAATACATTTTTGTAGTTAATTACTACCTGGTATGAGTACGATAGTACTCGTTTAAAATAATTAATTATTTAAACATTTGATACGTAAAATTATCGTTTTAGTTATACGTACCCAAGTAGATCGTATAAAAATATTTTATATCCTTACAAAATCTAAACAATTTTTATATCAAAATATAAATTTGTTATTTGTTGATCAAAATGGCTAGAAAAATTTAGAAAAAAAAAATAAGTAAAAGTGCTATATTCGGCTGTGCCGAATCTTATATACCCTTCACCATTTATTTAAATCTAGTCTAGTGAAATAACTCCAATTAAAAAAGCAAATATAGAGATGACAGAGAGTTAAAAAATTAAAAACAAAATTTATATACTAATGCTAACGGCTCTTAATAGATTAAGCATTTTTAAAAAATTTTAGTACTTCCTAAAAGATATGTATCTTCAAAAGCTTAAAAGTGATACCCATATAGAAATTTTCAAATTTTTAAAAATTTCAGAGGCCCGTAACTCGGAAAGTATGGGCGAGCGCCAATTTTTTCGCTTAATGTTTTTTTCTTATTTTTTTATTTTCTATCGTGTATTTTTTTTTTCTTCCAAATAATATAAATTAGAGGTTGTAACATATGGTAACATGGTATGGTTCATAACATTATGTAATTTTAAAACTATTAGCTTAAAGAGCTTTAACGTCTGTTAAATATTAACATACATGTTGTCAAAAGAAGTTATACCCATGTTAAATCATTGTTGTTTTAAGTACTGTTACTTATTATAGGTATATGAAATATATGTAAATTTATAAGGTTAAGCTACTTGTTCATAAAAGAATGTTATAGAAGATAATCAAATAAAGAGACATTGAAATAATAACATCACAGAGGTAGGCGTGGTGTTTTGCCCGCTGCATCTCATCGATCTTGCTAAATTGCACTATGTCTGATCGATTGGTGTATCTAAATTTTTTCTAGCTTATCTAGTGCCTCGGCAAACATGATTTCAATACTAACATGGAAGGACATCGCTCAATCTACTTCGCTATGCATAAGAAGCCAAATACATATATTTAATGGGGTCGGAAGTGGACATTGTAGAAATTACGAACAAAATGACAAACTTAGATATACACTGTTTTTGACTTTTTGTGGGTTATGTGAACCAGTTAGTAATTGGCGACTGAATTACTAACGAAAAAAGTCGAAGTGGAAGCACTTTTATAATTCATGTAAAGAGGATACCAATAGACTCATGGCGAAATCATGTACCAGTTGGTGTCAATGGCGAATTCATTAATTTTCTCCGTTGTTGCAGAAAATGTCTAACTTCACAAGGCGAATTAATAACAGGTATACTCACGGCGAAAATGAATACGACACTGCGAAAGAAATATGTACATTTTGTTTTTGTAAAAACCGTCTTCGGATGTCAAAAAACAAGAATTACAATAGGAGATTATAACTTTTGACATTCGAAGAAGGAAAAATCACAAAGTCACCTGGGCTGTTAAGGCCACCTGTTATTAATTCGCCTTGCTAACTTCATATAAAAAAATTTTCGCTGATTTTTTATATGTGGAATTTGACATTTTCTGCAACGGTGAAAATGAATGAATTCGCCACTACCACCACCTGGTACATGATTTTTCCATGAATAGACTACACAATATTTTCCATATTTTTTTACCCTTGTTTACGCAACTATATTGTCAAAAAAATATGGCATAATTTTCTGCACAATGCACAGTGGGGCAGAATCAAAATATTATGGAAATCATTTGTAAACAGTTGTGGCGATTGATCCTAATATTTACATAAGCATATCAGAGGAGTATTATAGCTGGGTACCATCTACTTTCCACGGATGGCGCGTAGTGGTCTCAAAGTTGATTAACTTGTACCTGCAAATTTTTCTAAAGCTTAGCATTTCCTCAATTTTTGTCTGATTTTTTAAGATTATGCCTTATGGTGCCTTAACCTTGATGTTTATTTTTTTTAATTTAATGTAAACATTTCAAAAATAAAATTTCTTGATTTTTCGATAGTCTAGTCCACTTTTTTCAAAATATTGGGTACGATTTTTATTAAATATAAGCGAGCAAAGTTTTAAATATTTAAAAAAAAATTGAAGACTATTTCTTTCTTGGCTTAAAAATTATACGATTTCTTACTTAAAAATTCCAAAATTAGGCCAACAATTTTTAATAGACAAAAAAAATTTCTTAGTAAATATATATAATTTTTTTTTTATTATTGTTTAAGCTAACCATATGTGTGTATGTTTGCAACAAATTGTGTATAAAATTGATCATCCTATACATAGAAATTTGGAATTTTTCCTGTATGTTCTAAAATCCCAAAGCTGGAATCACAAAAAGAAGAATACGGAATTGTTGCTGAAATTTTTCATAAGCCATATGTGGACTTTGTGGGCAAAAGGGTACAAAATTCTAATTTTGGGATTTTCGGGCCCCATTTTGGGTATTCTCGGATTTTTTTTTTTCCTAAAAAATTTCAAATTTTTACCTGAGTTGACCAACTACACATGCACAGAAATTTAATTTCAGTTTTATAAAGTTTTTATTAACGATTGTTCATTTTAGAAATACTTCTTACATAGCCTAGGCGTAATAATATTGCTATTATTTATAAAGGTATTTTTGTTTTGAAGTTAAAAAAAGAAATTGTAGTGTAAAACACGACAAATCACATTAAAAGAAAGCTTTTTGCGTTTGAGTAGCGTTGGTGAATAAGAAAAACTTTCAAACTGAATATTATTCATAACTATCTTCAATAAATCACAATATCTAATTCATGCCACAATAATTCATTAAATTATATACACATAATGATTTCATTTGTCATGTTTAGCTAAAAAGAAATAAAAAATATAACTTTTTGTACACGTAGTTCCGTATTACACGTGTACATATGTATTTTTAACATGCTCAATTGTGCAATTTTTGTAATTTCAATTCAAAAATATAACATAATGTTAAAATTGTGTTGCTTAACATACAAACTAATAATATAATTATGTATGTTATACATCTGTACGTTTGTTCGTTTATTTGTTTGTGCGTGCATCAATCACGGTTGAACAACTAAACCGATTTTAATATAATTTGAAACACGGGTATCTATATTTTCAAATATCGCACCTGGAGGGAAGAAAACGGGGAAGCGGGCATTTTTATGCGTCTTAATTAATTTCAACAAAGTCATGGATAATCGATTTTAATGAAATTCGAAACATAGATAGGTTTTCGTCTATAACTGTTTCGATAATAAGATTTAGATGAGAGATAAAGGGGAAAAAGCGGCATTCACTTCGATACCGATTACAATAAAATTTATTTTAGATATTTATTTAAAGGGTAGAATATTCCATTTTATTTAAAAAAAAAAAGGTATAGGAGGGTGAGTGGGGGAGACGACCAACGAGCAATTTTATGATTCTAAAGATGTTTTTTTTTTTAATTACTATTACAGTTATGTTAAATTGTCTTAGAAAGCGTACTTGATGTTATAAAAACAAGAAATATTATTAAAGGTCTTCATTTACTACGGGCGTTTTCTAAAATAAATCGTTTTAAGAAAGAGAACAGAAAAATATTCAATTACAATTAACAGTTATTATTAAATAGGTATTTATGCTTTAATATTTTTTATTTACATTATTAACACTTTTAATTCTTCTTTTAAATCAGTTTATTTAGCTTAACTTTCTATAATTTTTTTAGATTTAAGGATGTTAATGATCTTATGACTTAAACGCCAATAGCAATTAAATTCATCATTACATTCTTTCCACATGACTAATATATTGCGTCAATAAGCCTGTTTTTTTTATTTATAAAAGAGTTTTGTTTTAAATTAAATCTAATTTTTTTCTTTAGATTTGTTTTAATATGATTAACCGTTAACGAATACAGATAAGAGTACAAGAAGTCTTTAACGTGTGTGGGAATTTTGGTGTTCTATCGATTTATGTAGCCAGTTGTTCACAATCTATAAGCAATTGGTTTTGTAAGCTAAATAATAAATACAAAAACATTTAAATGCTTGTTTACATTTTTTTTCCAGTTAAAAAGATTTAATTATTTTACCATTATGGCAACGCCAAAGCAAAAATCGATTACTTTTACTTTTTACAGGGAGTCCACACCTGATAAATTTATATCTTGATGAAAGTCAAATTTATAGCATGATGAAAATTCATCCTGTGTAGACTTCATTTATTAGTATTATATCATCGTTATGATATAATCATCAGAGCTCATAGACTAATAAATTCATCATGATATGAAAAGTCATTTTATACGTAATTTTATTTTTGACGTATATTTTTTTTAAATAAAATTTTAAATTATTATAGCTTGGGCATTTTTTTATTAAATTATTATTATGAAAACCAACCGAAAGTTCAAAAAATACCATTTAGACAGAATTATTTGGACATATTGCCTTCACAATAAACAATAAAGAATTATTTATCATAATATTAAGTCATCAACGTCTACCCCTTTGAACTGATATTAATATAAATTTGACAATTGTTCTGCCGGCGTTTTATTAGGCATTATGATGAAAATTCGTCTCGTGTGGACATAGTGTTACGCTACATGTCAAACACCATTTTAAAAAATTATACATATTTTTTATACCTGGAGGTTGACATTTCAGGTTTTGGCGAAAATTAATGAATTCGCTATTGCAACTACCTAGTATTGATTTGCCTTGTCATCATTTCATAATGATGAGAGTGACCAGATCTTTAAAAAATACATTAGTGCCATAAGTTTAAAAATTGATTTATGAGAAACAGTGTCATCAAAATGGTAGCCGTATAATCCACTAGATAATTTTTCTTTCTTAAATTGTTAATTTAATTGTTGACATTAAAAAACTTGAGTTACATTCACTTGTTAAAAACCACTACTACTACTACAGTTGTATGATTTATTTAAAACAAAATCTGATAGAATACCTTCTTAGAAAAATCAAACGAAAAGGTATGTTAAGGTTGAACACTGTCATAAATGAAAAAAGCAAATTAAAGTGCAACTCTGATCATAAAAAACCATTTGTTATAAATAATTTAAGCAAAATAATCCAACCTTTAACTAACCCTAACTGCTATCCCTAAATTAGCGCGTAAGACGCGACGCAAAATAACGCATGGCTTTTATGCTGAAGGTGCATACCTAAATAAAAGCGCAACGTTTTGTTGTGAACAGTAATGTTAACCTATCACTTTTAATAAAACCCTATAAAATGAAATGCAAAACAGTGATAAAAACGCTATATAAGCCCGAAAAAAGCAAAAATGTCATTACTGTTTTGTAACGTTCTCAAAATACTACAACAAAATATGTAAACAACAGTAGCTTGCAGGCAACTGCATTATCTTACGCGCTGTCAAAATTGGATTTTCCAATTGCTAAGCGTTGACGCCGTGCTATTTATTTATTTATTATTTAGGGATGCTTCATACATTTTGTATGTACATAACTGCCATCCCTAAATTGGCGCGTAAGACGCGACGCAAAATAACGCATGGCTTTTACGCTGAAGGTGCATACCTAAATAAAAGCGCAACGTTTGGTTATGAACAGTAATGTTAACCTATCACTTTTAATAAAACCCTATAAAATGAAATGCAAAACAGTGATAAAAACGCTATATAAGCCCGAAAAAAGCAAAAATGTCATTACTGTTTTGTAACGTTCTCTAAATACTACAACAAAATATGTAAACAACAGTAGCTTGCAGGCAACTGCATTATCTTACGCGCTGTCAAAATTGGATTTTCCAATTGCTAAGCGTTGACGCCGTGCTATTTAGGGATGCTTCATACATTTTGTATGTACATGAGAAATTTTGACAGATATCTTGCGCTTTACGTCGTAATTTAGGGATGGCAGTAAGAAATTTTGACAGATATCTTGCGCTTTACGTCGTAATTTAGGGATGGCAGTAAGTATCATGGCCTGAAGTTGTGTACCAGGTATAACGGTAAAATATAGTTAATAAAATATAAAACATTAAGACAAAATAAAAAATATATATGACAGAAAATTCGCGTCAGCCTCTTTGTTAGCATATGATCTCAATCGTAAAATGACGAGGCATATGTACAGTCTCTAGTGTTTATATATAGGCCAAGTTTGATTTTAAATAAGCTTATTCTATTAGGTCTGTCTAGACAAATTTGTGGCAGTTTTGAATAAACTTTTTCAGGAGATGTTGTTTATATTTTGCTTTCTTTAGTTTTACAAATATCTTGCCATATAAATCTCGGTTAAATAAGGCAATTATTAACATATTCAAGTTACAACAGTGATGCTAAAAATTGTGATAACATTTTTAATAAGAAATGATTGTCATCAGTCTTGACATAACACAATAAATCATTAGGTTAGTGTAGTTCGACAGTTGATTTAATATTATGTATAAACTTTTTTAATGTGTAGATGTCAAGCTTCACAAAAAAATATATATTTTAAATATCACAAATAGCTTTTACACTTTGCGGAAGTTTTCTTATGCCATAATATCACATTTTCCCATAACGGCGAAAAGTAAAAAGTGCTAAGTACATATAGAAGACTTCATGAACTCGTATATAATATTAATGTCATACATTTAATCGGTTATTTTTATTTGCTTACTGTGCAGCACTACTTTACATCTATTGACATTCCAATGACAAATAGTCATCGTGTGAACGCTAATTAGAAGTATATTTTTTCTGCTTGCAAAAACATCAAATTTTTGGAGCTCTTGTTATAATTAATATAAACATACATATTTTTAATATTTCTATTTTCTAGCAAAATTTTAAAAACATAATCAACAATGAGTGGTGGCAAACATTTGGCAAAAGGTAAAAATTTGTAAAAGAAGCTTAACAATTTGTAATTGAAAAAGTAGGGCACAGCTTTAATTTTCCAATTAAAATATGTACATATTTTATTTTCTCTGTGTAAAACAATTTACTATTTTTATTACTATTTAATAAATGTTGCAAAGGCTCAACCAAGCCTGTACTTCCTGATGATGGAGTATTACGTTTGTATTCTATGCGCTTTTGTCCTTATGCCCATCGAGTGCATTTAGTGTTGGATGCTAAGAAAATTCCCTACCATAGCATTTTTATTAATTTGCATGATAAACCTGAATGGTTGACTGAGTATAGTCCCTTAAACAAAGTGCCTGCCTTACAACTAATTACCGCTGAAGGAGAGCCAACTTTAATTGAATCATTAATTATTGCTGAATATTTAGATGAAAAGTATCCTGAACCTAAGCTTTTTCCGAAAGATCCTTTAAAAAAGGCCCAAGACAAAATACTGATTGAACTTTTTAATCCGGTTATAGCTGCAATGTATAAAATATTTGTTAATACAGAGGTGTCACCGGGAGCCATAACTGATATATCCACTGGTTTGGATGTTTTCGAAAAAGAGTTAAGATCGCGTGGTACACCCTTTTATGGTGGCGATAAGCCTGGTATGTTGGATTATATGATTTGGCCCTGGTGTGAACGTTCTGAAATGATAAAATATCTTTTAAACAATAAATACGAAATGGACAAGGAACGCTTTGAAAAATTGGTAAGAACTATATTAAACATTGCAACATTTTATTTATTAAACTCACCATTTCAGCTTAAATGGCGTGATTTAATGATAGAAGATGAAGCTGTTAAGTGTTTTTATCTGGATGGCCAAACTCATGCTAAATTTATGAAAACCAGACGTGAAGGCACTCCAAACTATGATATGCTTCTGTAAGCTTTATACCACACTTTTTTTATATTTACCCGTAATATACACATAATTGAAATTATGCCAACATACCATATATGTACTTACATTTGTACTCCAGGAATAACTCTTAAAAGAGCTTCTACATCTTTTTTGAATAAATGTTCTTTTTAATAAGCCTGGGCTTTGCTAATAACAACAATTAACCCTTTTGATTACACATTCATTCTTTTTTCTCATTATTTTTTATTTTGTTGCAGAAATCCTACTAAACGTCAACGCACATGCTAAACAGATTTCCTTTCCTTTTAATAAAAATAAGAAAGTTACGTTAAATACGTAATTTTTAATGTATTTTTTACGCACCCGGCATCTGTTTATATTTCTATTTTAGAGGATATTTCCATTTTCAATTATCTTTATACCTTCTTTTTTAAATAAAATTCTACTTTATTAATACAATGCAAAAAGCTATTTTAAGTAAATCTCCTAAAGTGATTGTGGTAAGAAGTAAATTGAAATAAAAAGAAAAACGTCTATAATTAACGAGTACGAGTGCTATATTCGGGTATGCCAAATCTTATAAACCTTTTGCCATCTATGTTTATCTAGTTTAGTGAAGTAACTCCAATCAAAAAAGCAAATATAGGGGTGACAGAATAAAAAAAAGTTAGAAAAAAATTTAGGTACTACATACATATATATAACTTTACATAAAAATGCAATCAGCTCTTAATGAGTTAAGCATTTAAGAAAAATTTAATTTATCCTTAATTATCTCTTCAAAAGCTTTAAAATGATACCCATACCCATAGACCGATTATGCTGATTTCCAATAGCACCTCTTTCAAGTCTTTTGTTTGGCGTTTTTATATTTTTTTTGTAAAGTTGATTTTAACACCGACACGGACGGACAGACGAACATCGCTCAAACGACTTCGCTTTGCATAAGAACTGGGAAAGTATGTAACTTTATGGGGTCGGATATGGATATTTTAAAAATTACAAACGGAATGACAAACTTAGATATATTCTTTTTCACCTGTGGCGAAGGGTATTAAAACAAAGGGAATATTCGAAAAAAATATATTTTTAAAACATGTAGAGAAATTTAATTCCACCAATCTTGTGTTTATAATAAAAAGACAGATATATTAAATACCAATTTAAAATTAAAATTATGAAGAAAACGTGAAATATTTTTATTTTAAAAACTATAAAATATTTTTTAAATTGTATTCATACATGTATTAATGAAGCATTGTTTTTATTTATAAGTTTCTGTTAAAATTCGTTAAACGATTTCGTAGATCTTAAAACATTATAGTTTAGATTAAATTTGTGTTTTTTTTTGTCTGTTTGAAAAAGCCTTGATGCGCTGCAATGTCTTTGCAACATTAATGAAGTTATGATTTTCCAATCAATTTTTTTATTATTTCCGGAATCCCATTTTTAAACTGGAGATAAAGTTGATCTTAAATAATCTAAAAATATTATTTTTTTAAATATGTAAAAATATAAAAACAGCAACCAAACTTACCTGTAGTGACATCGTTCCTCGATTGGTTGGATGAAGTGCTTAAAACGGAAGTATTTTTTGATAAATTGGAATTTGTGCTGCCGTTTAAAATTTGTGTTCTTGAATGCTGCGGTTGTTGTTGCTGAATCTGCTGTGACTGATGGTTGGCATTGAGTTTTTTCTGGATGTTGTTGGACGAAGATGAAGTACTGGTGGAAAGAAGTTAAAGTTAAATTTTCTTTCTAAAATTTTATTCCATTCTTGTATTCTTACTTTTTTTCCTTATCTTTTTTATTATTAAAGAGGGCCAATTCGACTTCAGTATGTTGGCTGTTCATATGTCGCACCCATTCCGCAGGAGTTTCAAAGCGTCTGAAATCAAAATCTAAAATCATAAAACCACCAAGTCAATGTTTCAATATTTGCTTACGTAGAACAAAGATCACACTGCAAACAAACATGATCCGTTGTATTTTCCTGCTGCTTCATGGTTATAAAAATGGTTGATAAAAATAATTTAGTAAAATTGAATATGTTGGTCTTAAACTTTAAATAACTTACTGAAATTCGACGTCGCTTTTTTGGCACATAGGTTTTTGATAGGGAAGAAATTTCACCACTTGTGGAAGTATTGAAACTTGAGGAGGAAGGTGTGGCTGTATGTGCTTCCAAGTGTCGTACTAACGAGGCTTTATCCTCACACGTTTTGTTACAAATGTCACAGGAAAAGTACCGATCAAAATCATTTGAAACTGGTAGCTGTAGAACAGAAGATGTAGCAGCCAGCAACTGGCGGCAATCGTTTTCCATATTATGGATGGTGGAAGATGGAGACGATTCAGTTTTAACATGAGTTGTTTGAAAATTTTCCATTTTATTTATAATTTTACTTGACGATTCAACACTACTTTGATACGTTACAGCCGAAGAGGAAGGTAGCCAATCTGTCGGCTCTTCTTTAATAGTAACAAATGGTGTAGATTCTTTAGTGTGGTTAATAGGAGAAGACAAACGCGCTACCTCATTGACAACGCTATTACTACCACCTCCATCTACTACTCCTACTATACTCTCATGTATTATATTATGTTTAGAGTGCGTGATACTAGTGACATGATTGGAATAATGTTCGGAAACATAATCATGAATAATTTCTGAACGTTCAGCGGGAAGGCTAGATCTACGCATTTCATGTTCATATGCGCGAGATGAATCATCCTGTTCTTCGTTCTCCCTACAATCAATGGAAGCATGTCGTAAGTAATTCTGTTCGTCACATCTTTCTAAACATGACTTTCTACACAAAGCCGTTGGATCATCACTTTGACTACGTTCTCGTCGTAGGATCATTGGCTGAAGACTATCAGCTACTCGCGGACAGCTATTGCATCCCATTTCATTGCATATGGAAGAAGAACCTTCACCTATACTGGCATTAGCTGGCAGGGAATCTTGAGAGTAACAACATTTGTCACCTGGATCTATCGCAACTTGTTTATTTACTGTTATTCCACTTGTGGATGGTTTCGTTATTCCTGCGCTTGAAGACGCTAATGTACTTAGAGGTTTTGGTGATTTTATTATAACAGGACTGTCCTTGGGCATTACTGAAGCTCCTAGGCCTCGTGAATGTTGCTGCTGTTGTTGTTCCATCAAATATCGTACAGAAGTGGGGCCACTATTCATTGGCATGCGCGTAAGGTTGTGCAAAGACGAATTTCCTGAGGTTTGGCTGTCGACATTGCGATTTTGTTGTGGTTGTTGAATGGATGCATTTGTAGAAGTACGACATAAGCCTCGAATTTTTAATATTTCACCACCTCTCAACACCTCACTCAAAATGTCATTTGAAACGGTGGCCTCACCCACATACATATATTGCACCAGTATTTGAATGGCTCGATGACTTAAATCAGGTGGGAGCACAATATAAAATATGCCATTATTTGTTACGGGTGCGGTTTCAAATATTGTTGAAAAAAACTGCAAAAAAATGTGTGTGAAATTAGAGCTACGAAAATCATAATTTCATCTCACCTGACTACAAGAACTCAAAATAAATTTATGGGCAGAAATGCCAACCGTGGGCATAGAATTTGTAATGGATCCGGTTGTATTGGAACTATATAAAACGACGTCTGCGTATTTCTCATTTCTGTTAAGATAATAAATAAGAATTATTTCAAATTAATAACATTTTAGCGTTAAACGTACTTGTATAAAGTAGCCACCGACGTATTTAAATATGACAAGTGCGAATCCCACTTAAGGTGATAATTTTCAGCTGTCATTTTTTTATTCACATCTAAATCTGAAATATGTAAAAAGTATAGAAAAAATTAAGTTTTAAACGATAGTGTTTTAATTTAAACAAAAGCAAAAAAAGAAACATTTAAAAAAGACTATTGTGGACAAATAACATTTTTCCTAAAGCAAAATAAAAAAATTAGTTTATTCAAAGAAAGTTTAAATTGAATACTGATATACTTTTAAATTTAGTCACTCAGCGTGCAAAAGTTTCTATTATTTATAGTTACAGTTAAAACAAAATTTCTAATATTATGACCTTTCTTTGTTTTAACATTTTCTTAAGATATTAGTACAAAAACTTTTTAGTTTATACCATCACAAAAATGCTCGCATTGTACAGTGTATTTTTTCAGCTTGTATTTAGCAATTAATTAACCTTTAAAAGTTATTTGCCTCAAAATAAAAATATAAGTCGTTTTACGCTTTAAACGCTACGATGCATCACTTTAAACAAACATATATTTATAGTCCGGCAACTCCACGAATTGTTTGTTTATATTCATTTCTCTTTTAGTAAATCTTTTTGTGAAAAAATATTCTGGATTGCAATTTTATTGCAAATATTATTTAAATAATGTCAGTTTTTCATACCGATTTGGAATTTGATAGTAAGTTAATTGACATGGTGAGGGCGAATCCGATACTTTACGAAAAAGATTTAAGAACTTCGCCATACATAGATATGAAAAAGAAATTTGAGATGTGGAGCCACATATCAACCTCCCTTAATCGTGATAGTAAGTAAATCCCTCACATTTTGTTTTTAGTAACATTCAATAACATATTGTTTTTTTTTTTTAGCAAAATATTGTATTTTAAGATGGAAAAGTTTAAGAGCAAAATATAGGCGAGAAATGGCAAAGCTGGGGAAAGAGTCCAATTGGGCTTTGTTTGATAAGATGAAATTTATTGAAAAGCATATAAGGTATCAATCGTGAGTATTTTTTAAAGTATTATATGTAATTGGAAAATTTCTTTAATGCCATTGGAATGTTAAAACTTTAGGACTCAGCATAACCTGAAAAGTCCAGAACATCAAACTGTTCCCATAAATTACAGCAACATGGATGCCGAACAACTTATTGAAGAAGTTTTAGATGACCCTTTGCAAGAAGCAATGGACGAACAAAATAGCACCTTTATGCCCTTCAATGATAAACCGATGCACACATCCACTCCTTGTATAGATACTAGTAAACGAAGCAATAGCAATAACAGTAATAATTCATTCAGTGGTACAATGAAGAGAATTGAGGCATTACTCGAAGGTTTAGGTGACAATAATCGCCCCAAAGCGGAAAAGCGTATTGTCGCCTATTTGTGCAAATGCCAACTGAAATCTTTAAACAACGAAGATGTAGAGGATATCGATATATAAAACCATTCATAAAGCGGAATAAACAAAAGTTTTTTAAATTAACTCTTATTCTTTTGTGTGCACTCTTACATAAAATATTAAAGTCGATTAAGTTAAACTTTAACTGTTAAAGTAAGAAATAAATATAGTTTAAACAAAAAATAACTTGTGTAAAAAGTTCGTTGCTCCAAGTTTCGAAGATTGAATAACGTTAGAATAATGAGAAATAATGTTATTTAGCAAGTTTAATCCAAGCAAACCATAGTAAATTAAACAAACAATCCTTTTTTTAGAAGTTAGAACTGTCCCAAAGTTTTATTGTTTAATAATAACGGTAGTAAGCGCAAGAATGTGTTCGTATGCCTAAAAGTCTTAGTTCTCAAATAAAATAAAACCTGTCTGGGAATGATGAGGTTTTTTTTTTTGTTATACCTCTCGTGTCGCAAGCTTGATGTTTTTAAGCGATTTAAAAGGCTCCTTGATTTTTAATAAGTTTTCGGTTTCTTTGTAAAATTTGTGGATGCTTCATGGAACCAAACTTTGATGCATTAATATATTTCAATTATGTTTTAAATTAAACAATATTATTAAAAAAAAAAAAAACAAATTAATTAATTTTCCAAATTTACCTAATAATGTTTTAGATATTCAAAACACAAAATCATTTTATACATGTGAAATTATTTCTATTTTGTGATTAATGTAAACATGTACATACATCCTCACATACATATTTGTGTACCTAAGGATGTATTTATGCATAAAATCGATTTTATATTACTGCTCAACCTTTGTTATTATTTTCCAACTGCGAAAATTAATGTAGTATTGAAAGCAAATTCTCAGCATAATTTTATAACTAAACTGACATTTATAAGAGTTGATTGTTATTATTTATTTATAAAAATAAATTAATCGTCTTAATTGAATATATTTTAACTTCTCATACACACTCTTCTTATATGCGTGTAGATTTCCATCTGCATTTTTATCAATGTAAATACACATACATATATGTATGTATGTTAAGATTACATTTAATATATCAATATCCTTGTTAAGTTGTTTTTGCATTAAGTGTTTAATGAAAAACACAATACGGTAACAACAGAGTTTACTTGACTTGAAACGAAAAACACTAAACGCGCCACACTAATGTTAAACATTCGTACAAACAGGCCTGCAAACATACCACAAATCCATACAGACCAGTATAGCAGTAGTAAAAGAAGAAATAGAAACAGCAACAGCACCCTTTTTACGAGTCACTAACAGTACAAGTGCGAGACATTAACACAAAATTATTGATTGATTTGAACCATACAAAAAATCAATAGTTGCAAAAACAATTTACTTATACTTAAAACTAATTTGTTCATAAGCCCAAAAATGTTTTGTGGATTTTTAAAAATGATTACAAAAATATATTTTAATTCATGTTTTGTTGTTAATAATTTGTTTTTAAATTTAGCGCCAGTTTATCAAGTTTTAAAACTTATGCATTACTTTTGCTTTTAAGCAGACTTTTATTATAATTAAAAAAAAACATATTTTTAATATTAAATTCACCTTAATTTTGTTGTACTTAAGAGTTAACGTTAAAATTTAATTTTTTTAAAGATTATTTGTTTTATCATTTATTAAACTTTTAATTTAAAGTGAATTTTTTTGTTAGTTTTTTACTGTGTGTATTTAAGTTATAACTTCGTTGTACGTGCGTGCGTATTCAGTTCGACAGTCAATATAAAAATGTTTGAGAGTCCTTGCTGTGTTGTTTCTTTTGTGGTAACTTATAGCTTTTATTTTTGATAAGCTAGTCCTCCCGTTTGTATGCTCTTGGCTGTTTTTTTTTTCTTTGTTTGTTGTTATAACGTTAAATGTATTTTGCGCGCTTTTACTCTCTCATAATATGTTTCTCTGTTTATGTTTTTTTGCTCTTTATGTTTGCTGGCAGAAAAAGTAAACTGAAAATTTATACAAAAACACCCATAAACAAAACTCATTCACAATTTCAACAGAAAAAAATTCATTGTTAATATTTTCACAAGTTATGTACGTATGTGTGTAAACATATAAATAAACATACCTATGTATGTTTACATTTGCAATAAAGTGTCATTAACTGAGTGTTGCTATACTTTGTTGTGTTGCTGACTTTTGTGTTATTTTTCGCAATTAATAAGAAACAAATTTCGTGAATACTATTTAAAAAGTGGATTTTTAATTTAAATTAAATATAAAAATCTAAACCAACAGGGTCTCATTTTTCCTGAAAAAGTAAAAACATATACATATATTTTGTAATGAGAAGCAATTCTATCAATTGTAATGTTTTCCTAAAAAAGCATTACCATTGTTAAAAATATTACATGCTAAATAGGTAAATTAATTTATAATTTAATGCTAATGCTAATGAAACTGATAATTAATTGATCTATTTAATTAATTACTTTCATATATGAATTATATGCAGTAGTATTATGAGTTTCTGCGCAACTAAATACTTTTACTGAAAATCTGAATATTTTGTATGAAAAGCACTTAGTTTTTTTAGTTATTTCCGTATAAATTTTTTAGACGAGTTGATCGCCTGTAATACAGAAACATCACATAAGTATTTCCCATTACTGGAAAAATATGGGCAAGTTGGTGTAACTTTTTCACATGATTTTTTTTAATTATCTATCGCGCCATATGTTTGTTTTTTGATTGGAGTTAATTTACAAAAATATTTTTGTTCCTAATTATCTGGAAAAATAGAGGCTGGTGTTGGTGTTTTGCCCGCTGCCTCGAGGGACATAGACCGATCTAGCTGATTTTCAACAAAATTTTTGAAAGTATGTCTGATCCATTGGCGTATTTAAATTTTCTCTAGCTCATCTAGTGCCTTGGAAAAGTTGATTTTATGGGGTCGGAAATGGATATTGTAGAAATTACAATTTTTAAGGGTATAAAAACACACATTTCAGTTTGGCTGCTTATCTAACAAAATTTTTATTAAATTGATTTCTTTTGCTTGGCTGTGAAAGCTTCATTTCGATAATATTGAAGTTCTTGAAGAAGAATGAAGATAAATGTTGCTTTATATATTTACTTATGTTTTTGTTCGCTTTCTTTATTGACAGAGGTGTAACAAATTTTTGGTTTTTTCTTATTTCATTTCCCGTATTTACAAATATATTGAAAATTAATATAGAAATTACCATTCAAAAATCCCATGCTATAAAAAACTAAATATGTAAATGCATTTGTATATAAACATGTTGCCCTTTAAAATTTGTGTAAGAAAACCCCAATTAGAAGACGTAGCGGTTTATTGATGTTTAAATAATATAAGTAGCAAAGTTACCATATGATTAAAATTTCGCCACAGTTTACTTTTTTAAGTCAGGGTTTAATAAAAAAAATACATTTGACAGCTATCTTGCACATCGATACGAGAAATGCTGACGAAAGTTATAGCGAACTAGAAAGTGTACTTCATTTTGCTGGTATATAAATTTTACTGTTTTCTTTACAATTAATCAGAATTTATAACGAACGAACTTAAGCCAAACCAAAAAATAATAATTATTGAAGAAAGATTAATATTTTCATATGCAAATGTATATATTTTTGTTGTAAAAACTGGTATCAGAACATATTCTTGGTCGCTTATGTCAGATCATCAGAAAGCCATTCTTTATCCAAGTTTTTAAATAGGCTGAAAAATACTTTTTCTTTAATAAAGTAATTCAAAGGAAGAAAAAATCTTTAAAATATTAATGTTTTTTTTTTTACTTTTGGTAGCAAATTTTATTTATCCTCCAAAATATAATTAATAAAAAATTTTTTATTGATAAAAGTTATCAAAAATTACATGTCTTATTATTAAACTAATAATATTGATGCATAAAAAAAATCAGTTAAGATCAGCTTCTCCTTCATTATTTTTTAACAGCTTTGCAGACTTATTAAATACTTCTTCGACTTCATTATCATTGGCTTTGCGTTTTTCAACACATTTTTCGACTACTTCAATCTCTTCTTCGATTTTGTTAGTAACTATTGATTCCTTTAAAGCTTCCTGTTGAAGTAAAGATTGCGCAGCAGAAGATGTGTCACATTTAAGTAGTTCTCGTAGCAACATTGTAGCATAAGCCGCTGTTGGAAGACAAAAGTCTAATAACAACGCTTCATATTTTGGGTCACTTCCAGCCTTTTGGAAATCTTCGAGTTTTTTTCCCTTCAGCAACTCTAAGTCGGATAATATTAATGTTTCATCTGGTGTTGAATAGGACTTAAATTCCCAAGACATATCTTTAGGTCTAACTACCAATTTCCGATAAGCACCTGCCATTGCAAACAATTTAACATTGTGTTTCAATTTTTCTGATGAAAGTTCATACCTTTCCAATAACTCTTTATACCAGGAGCCAACAATATTTTCGGGATAGGTTATATCGTAACCCGGTAAAGGTAATACCACATCGTAAATATTAAAAGCAGCACTTGCAATATCTTCTTCGGTTAATGCTTTTACTTTTTTTAAATTAAATTTTAAATTTAGTGTATCTACCGCGGCTGTGTCATTTTCCGTTTCTATTTCAATGCTATCTTCTGGAAGTTCGGAGCATTCCATATCTACTTCTTGATCATCCTTATCATTATTTAGATAAACTAAGTCGCCTGGTATTAAAGAAAGGCCAAACTCTTTTATTCGCTTAGAGGCCATATTATTAAATATTAGGCTTTGAAACGCATGGGGATACAATAGTAGCATATTTCGAGGTATCTGCATTTTTAAAATAAAAATTTAAACCTATTACGCTATTGTGTTTTTCATTAACTTACCTTTCTTAATGCCGCTGCGTAGTCATTTTCTCCAAATTGGGCTAAACCGTCCAATAACTTTTTCTCAATAAATCCATCACTGCGGAACTGTGACGCAGCAGCTTTAGAATCACGATTTTTCCACCACGCTTCTCGAATACACTTTAGAAATGGTACATCATTATCCCTAGGTTTCAAGATTAACTCACACGCCTTAAAAGATTGAATTGTGTATTCTGTTATTTAAAATACTCAAATGATTATAGGTATTACCAATTTATAATCAGCTTTTAGCAAGGCTAGGCCAATATCATAAGTAGGAATTGCAGAGCAATTACCAAATCTTTGCAACCCAAAATAGTTAATAAAACCCTGCTCTTTAATATTCTTTAATGAGGTTTCTATGTGCTGCTTTTCGCCAATTAAGTTTCTTATGGCAATACGAAAACGATTCCCAAGAAGATCTCCTAGTTTTAAGACCCTTTTTTCGAAGTTAAAGTTACCAATTGTAACTCCATTTAAATATTTTACCGTACCGACAATTTGACGGGGAGTGCGCTTTCTTATGCAAAACATTTGAGTTGTCTTAGCTCTTTTGTCTTTGGTGCCACAGTAACTTACTTGCGATGGTCTAATGCTGGATTATAAAAGAGAAAATCAATTTTTTAAAGATATATTTAATATAGGAATTATCTTTATAATATATCCTATGTAGGTACTCACTTTAATTTGTTAGCAATTGATGTAGCAACTTCACTTGTATCAAAGTTTTCTTTGTGCACTAAAAAATGCACGTATTCACCTGGAAATGTCCATTTAAAGCGATCACGGCCCTTAGGTTTCATAACACGTATGAATTTCTTATCAGCATCTTTGCTGCCCGCACAATCTCCACTGACTGTTGAGCTCACTAATTTGTTTTCATACAATTTTTTTAAAACTTTGTGTATTTTAGTTCGCTGCTCTTTGTCTAACTCAGTGACATCAATAAATATTCCAGTATCTTCAGGCTTTTCATCATTAGTAAGTTTAGCCTCTTTAAGTTTATTGATTTGAGACCATACATCTTCAGGAATAACATTTTTAAATTCCTCTTTTGCTAAATTGATTTCTTCAGCACTCAATTCTAATAAAAAAAGATAATAATCTGTGACCATGTAAAATTTAACTCACTCTAAAAAAACATACCTTCTTCTTTTTGCTCCGGAATGCTCAAGTCGGTTAACTGCAAGATTTGGCCATTAAGGTCAATTTCATTGACATGAAAATCAGAGAAACGAGATTTTAAAATACCCCGGAAACCTTTTCCTGTGTTAATATATTCCGTTATACCGACTTGTTCTTCCTTTAAACTTTCTTTAATAATGAACTCAGACCTTAGAAAAAAAATTGTTAGCTATTTCCTTTGATATTTATTCCTAATACTAACTTCTTTTTATTGACAAGTCCATTGCCGTCGTTGCGTTTGTTAAAATGCTTTCCTTTGTGAGACTTTTGATAAGGCTTTCTATGATGAGTGTTAAATTTCTTATTCGATTGTTTGCCCATCTTGGAACACAATATATACAAAGTGTGTCTTAAAAACGTGTTGTAGCAAGGCAAATTGAGAATGTCAAAACAGGTTGCCAAGGCGAATAACAGATGAAATTACGGCGAATCAATCTCCAGGTGGTCGCGATGGCGAATTCAATAATTTTTGCTGATAACGTAATAAACAAACCAAGCCGAATAAAATAATAATGATTCGCCTTGAATAACACTCAATTAGCTCGTAAAGCTTAACGTAATCTGGCGCATAGTTTTTATGCTGAAATGTTATATCTAAATAAAAGCTAACTTTGTGTCTTTAACTCATTTTATTTTATAAGACCCACTGAATAGAAATAAAAAAGAGATAAAACAGACGGCTTAACCTGAAAGAAACTATCTTGTTATTACTTTTCTAAAATAAAAAACAAAACAAACTAAGAAGCAGCCAACTTAACTTCCTAACGCACTGTCAAAATCGGATTTTCCAATTGCTTAACGTTGACGCTGCGCTATATTGAATTCATACATATTGAATTCATACATATTGTGTGAACATAAAAATTTGTGACAGATAGATTGCGCCTTCCGCGCTAATTTACAGTCCACCCTAAATACGGACGTTAGGCACGACGTAATTTAGCGTCTAGTTTTTACGCTGTAATGAGTAACTTAAATAAGAGCGCCAACGTTGTGAAACGAACAGTATTGTTTACTTATCTTATTTGCTAAAAACCACAAAATTAAAATAATTAAGAGAGATAAAATCGCGAAATTGACCTTAAAGTAGCTGTAATGTCATTACTGTAGGAAATACTTTTGTATATACCATAAAACAAAAAACAATAACAACACTTCTTTTGCAGCCAACTTCACTTTTTACGCGCGTCAAAATTGGATTTTTCAATTGTTCAACGTTAGCGTCGCGCTATTTGGGTTGGTCTCATACATTTTGTATGGGCATGAGAATTTTTGACAGTTAAATAACGTCTTACGCTCGTATTTAGGGTGGACTGTTACGGTATCGGCCATGGCGAAATAATTTACCAGGTGGCAGCATAGGCGAATTCAGTATTTTTTGCTGGCGTACACCACTGTCAAACTCCATGAAAAAAAATTTCTGATTGATTGGCGTATTTAACATTTTGTCTAGCTAATATAGTGCTAGAGATCGCTTAATCGACTTGGCTATGCATAAGAACACAGAATATATGTAATTTATGAGGTCGGAAATGGATTTTGTAGAAATTACAAACGGAATGACAAACTTAGATATATCCAAGGCGAATTGATAATAGGTAAACTCACGGCGAAAATGAATACAACACTGCGAGAGAAATATTTGCATTTTGTTTTCGTAATAATTGTCTTCAGCAGTCAAAAAGCAAGGAAGTACAATAGGATATTATAAATTTTGACACTCGATTAAGGAAAAATCACAAAGTCATCTGGGCTGTTAAAACCAGCTGATTTCAGTTCAACTAGAAAATACGATTTTTCCATCTGTGGTGAAGGGTTAAAAAAAGGTGTTTTTTATTGTTGTACTTATTGTAAAACTGGTTCTGCCAACCAAAATAATATGTCTTGATATAAAACTTAGCTATTTTGACATCTGCAAAATAATAAAGGCAAAGGATGAGCTAATGCCATCACCTTTTATAGATTCTCCAATTTATTTTTTGCTTATACAAAACACTTCCCAAAAGTAGGAAGAAGTCAGGGATCGGATGTAACATATCTCTCGTAATTTTATTGTTTCTATGAAAACGATTGCTTAGTACTTTGACAAATCTTAGTATTATTTCTCTTATGTAAAGATGTATGTATATATTTTTTAAATATTCACTCTTGATATTCTGAAATTTACTTTTTTAATATTTCATTAGTCTGCAGAGGTTTTTTTAATTGAAATAATTTATTAAATAAAAAAACGTAATAAAAATTAAATTTAACCTGAGTACAATTTATACCATCAAAGCTATTTGTGAAAAAATTCTTTTTGAAGAACTTTGCTATTGGTAAAATATTGTGTCAGTAACTCCGCATAAAATGGACTGTAGCATTTTTTAATCCCTTCGCTAGAGCAATTTCTTTTAACATACATATGTAACATTTATGGAAACAAATTCTTATTGCAGACTTCCAAGAGAAGTTAAAGAGTGAAAATTTCAAGTATCTGAATTTTTGAGCCAATATTTTTTCGAGCTTTCTCGCCAAATAGCTTGTCGGAAATCACCAAATATTGTCAATACATAAAAATATGTAATATGTATTATTGTAAAACATAACAATTGCATTCCTTATAAAATCTAAAATAAATTTTCATTTAAAAAATAAAAAATGGTTATTATTAAATTTAAATGTATTTGTTTTGTTTGTTAAACTCAGTTGTTACCTTTAAGGCGCCAAAGCAGAGTTGCCACTAATTATGCCAAAAAAATGTATATGAAAAAAAGTAAATAAAAAGTATTAATTAATACATTGGCAACACTTCAATTTGATATAACAAAAATTCATACGAAACACAACGTTAGTTAAACGAAAAAACCGGAACGTGTTACACGGACGCTAATTATTACGTAATCGTCCATATATCATATGATTTCGTTTCGCTTTTGACGTGCTCATAAACAGGCTGTGAATATTTCAAGTATCTGTGACCAGTGTTGCCAGTATTTTTTCGAGCTTTCTAGCCAAACAGCTTGTCGAAAATCATCAAATATTGTCAATATATAAAACTATGTAATATTAGTTATAAAAACGTTTAATTAAATTAAATAGAAGAAGTTATCGTAAAACATAACAATTGCCTTCCTTATAAAAATCGAAATAAAATTTGGTAAAAATTCGTAAAAAAAACTTTCATACTCATTTTGTTTAATGTCATTATTGTCTTTTGTATCCTTGCTGCGGTACATTTCATTTGTATTAAGTCCCTACTCTACAGCATTTTGAAATTCAAAGTAACAAAAAACTTTTTTTGAGCCAATCAGCATTTTCCTTAGCAACTTATTAAAAATTGAAAACTTGTAAAATCAAAGTGTCAGTTACATTTAAAACAGTTTTGTTCGTGCTAAAATCAGTGTTATCCATATTAAAAAATGCATTTTCTTTTCAATTAATTTGTTTTTATTAATTCATTGCTGTTATCTGCATTAGCTTAAATATTAGATTTAAAATTTTTTTTTTGCAAATGTGAGAAGTGTGGTTTAAAATTTTTAATAAATAATTCAAACTGTCAATCCATTTTTCCATTTTAGCGCTTCATCACTTGACATTAAATTTAAACGTTAGTATTAAGGCAGATTTAAAATATAGAAGTCAAAGCGAACTTGGTTGATTTGCCAATACACCTAAATTTTAAGTCGACCTTAAGCATATAAAAGTAAGCTGCAATGTTATTTATTTTTTTAATGCAATGTTATTCTAAAGGAAATCATAAAAAATAGCCGAAAGTATCGCCAAGTATTTCAAATATCGCCTCTCGCTATTCTAAAACTTTTACCGCCAAAAAGAATTTTTTAACGCCACGTCTGGCGAGAAATCGCTATAACTGACAACACTGTCTGTGACCGATAAAGGCATTGAGCCACATATGTAAATAGGTTTAAATTTCCGACCTTCGATTACGATGCTCTAAAAATTAAAATCTTTCTTGTACTCTCTTAACTATCTTTATTTTACTTTCGCACATACTTTAGATTTTTTGAAAAAAAAATGAAACACTCATTCTGTTTTATTACATATGTATGTATGTTTATTTTTGTTTTTATTTTTAATAAAATTCATTAGATAATAAAGTTCATCTTATTTATTTTTTTTTTTAAGTTAAAAGGAATGAAAACATTACAAATTTATTTCAACTGGTTTTTAAAAAATAAATATTTTGGCATGCATAATTTTAAAAGTACATGTGAATGTATGTACACACTTTAAGTATACGACGAAGAATTATGCTATGACATACACATACAGTGGCTCAAAGTTATATTGGGACAAATACTGTAATATGTAGAATTTTAATATTTTATTGAAACCATATATTAGTAAAGAAAACTTTTACTTTAGTTTTACTACTAATGTAATAGTTTATTAGAAATGTTAGAAAGAAAATTAAAATATTTTTGCAAAAACAAAACAATTACAAAAAATTTAAACAACTTGTAAACTTAACGTTTTCTTAACAAATTGTAACGGAATATTTTGCATAAAAAGTCGTGGAGTTTATTGAACAGATTTCCAATTGTGTAAACATAAATTTATTGAATATGGCTCCTCGTGGTTCGCAGACATCTCCAGAAACAGGGCAACTAATAATGGAACATTTTAAAACAGGAAAAACCGTCCGAAATATAGCAGAAATATTAAATAAATACAAATCTACGGTATTTAATATTATTAAGCATTATTTAGATGCAGCAAAACCAGGTAAACGTAAGATTTTTTTAGACATGGATGAACGATGGCTAGTAAGGCAAATAAGAAAAAACCGAATTTAAGCGCCCCCAAACAAGCCGTCTAGGCTAAACTACGTTTAGGAAAGAAAGCTAATCCAGAAACTGTGAGAAATGTGTTAAGAAAGCATCGTTTTAATATACAAGTAGCTAGAAAAAAGCCATTCATTAATAAAATAAATAAGCAGAAACGGATAAATTTTGCAAGAGAGTACAAAAAAAATATTTTTTTTTTTCAGAAAAAAGTAATATTTACTGATGAAAGTAAATTTAATATATTCCGGTCGGATGGACGTTCGTATGTGTGGAGAGCTCTTAGGGCAAAATTTAAAACCAACAGTAAAACATGGTTTAGGATCAGTTATGGTATGGGGTGCGATTTTAGCAGCCGAGCCAGGTAATTTTCATATTATCGAAGGCATTATGGACCGCAGATCTTACATAAACATTCTACCTATCTGACACGCGTGCTTGAAACGCCACCACAGTCACCTGATCGTAATCCGATAGAGCACGTATGGAATCATTTGGAGCAATGATTTTTAAGTTTAGGTAGATTACTAACAAAAATGAAATAATTGTGGCTATGAAGCAGGAATGGGCAAGCATATCACCTGATTTTTGCCAAAAATTCGTTGCTTCGGTGCCCAGTAGACTAAGGGCCTTTTAACTTAATATAATATAAAAATAAATATATATTAAATATAATATACAAAGATTTGTATTATCTCGTTTTTTCACATCATCTCATAATGTCCCATTATTACTTTGATGTAAAGTTTATGCGGTAATTAAGTTTTTTTTGTGATTATTTTCTTTACACAAGAATTGTTGAATTTGTTGTTTCTGTTTTTACTATTTTATGTTAAAGACATTAATAGCAAAATTATTAAAAAAAATTATTTAAACCCTTATGGACTTAGCGAAATATTCAACAAATACTGGCTAACGTTGTTGTCACATTTGATTAATTCACAAAACCCCTTGTATTCGTGTATACTGTGTATTGTTCAATTAAAATACAATAGTGTATGCTTGTTGTTGGAAATTTTCACATTAAATTTCAATACACCGATACACTTTTATTTTGAATGTTTTTAAAAAGTTGTATTGGCAATCGTGTTATCAACTACATGTGAATTCCATATCACGTTGAGAAGAAAATAAGCAAAAGACATTTGTATTGTTTAGAATATCAAAAGTAAACTTTTCGCATAAAAAATTTAAAACTTTGATTTTCTCAGTCCTATTGTCCATTTTACTTCCTGAAAACCTTCTTCTGAATACTTATTTTCTTCTTCTTATTTGTTTTTTGACATTTAATATACAAAATAAATTGATTCAATAATACACTGCGTGTTCACAATCATGTAAACAGAAAGTGTATTCAATACAAAATACGCCATACAAGATTTTGTGAATTTAGCAATTATAACTTTGAGCCACTGTACATATTGCATAACACTTTAATTTATAAATAAAAGAGAATTGAAAAAAAAATAAATTCTAGAAATAAAAATAAAACGATGAAAACAAAGTTTTAAAACTAACAGAATCTGATATCAAAAATGTTATAGATATAATAACATACTAATAGAAAAAAATAAAAAATTAAACTTATTACATTATGTAGTGTAAGAGAAAATATTTTAAACATATGTATTTTGTATAAAAAAATATTATAGTATATATAAATAAATAGGTTTTATATTGTATAATACAAATTAAAATTAAAAATATGTAATTTAATTATAATAAATATAATGTATAAAAATGTATTAAAAATATACGTTTTTCAACAAGTGTAGATCTTCATTATGTATTTTTCGTTATTTACTATTTTGTATAAATATTTTTTTAAATTAATACTTGAAAAGGGAATATTACGGTAATAAAAACGTTGAAAATTATCAAACTATTTTCTTTATTATTATTATTTTAAGAGTATTAAATGGAAAAATTAAGTGAACATTATTTTAAAAATCTAAAATAATTTTTTAAGTTTAAATATATAAAAAAAATTATCCTTAAATAGACGGAAATATGTCATTTAATTAAAACATATTAAGATTGGTTTATAAATCTTTAAAGGAGAGCAAAAAGTGCTGGACAAATATACCAAAAATCGATCTTCATAATTTGTTTTTTAGGATAAAGAAAATCTAACAAATTATTGTCGATTTAAATTGTTTTATAAAGAGACCATAGAATATAAGTTTTTTTTTAAATATTTTTATAATTCAGTAGTTGAATTTTTACCTAAAATCGGTACAGTAAGATCTACCATATTGGGATACACTAAGTGTTTATTAACAGCCTCGCGTAATTTACCCTCAATGACATTGGTAACAATAGTCCAATCAACAGATTTATCACCCACTGTGGGACGGGCTGTAAACCAAAGACGTGGTGGGCCACGAAAACTGCAAGAAAAAAATAATGATAATAAAAATGAATCTTAAGTTGTTTAAACAACATTTTTTTAACTTACGCCAGCCATAGTCTATCTGAGGGCGGTGGTGGTATATTTACAGTGAGACGACAAACTAAACCCTTTAAATCAACACCTAAAGTAATGTTGGTACTCATATTCTCCATGGCCTTTTGTACAAAAGACAATTCCGCAGCAGTTTGAAAAAAGTTAGAGGTAGCAATGCGATCAACAAATTTAAATATGCGTCTTGCATTACCAGGATGTGTGGTGCTTCAAAATACAATTATTAAAATTTAAAATTCATAATTAAATAAATTATTTTTACTTAAAGTGAAATTAATGTGATAATTTTTTTAGTACAAATACAAATTAATTTTTCAGTGTTAAATATTAAATATGTATTTAAAATTAATTACCCTTCGATAGTACTATTTGGATTAGAACCTGTTGTAGAAGCAATAGGAATATCGGAATCACTGCTTGAATTACCAGCACTTTCAGCATCACTATCATATATAATACTTTGATTTAATAACTCAGTTTCGCCAAAACGTGAAGTTTTATTGGAGGTCAAAAGATCATCTTTCATAGAAGAAGCCATGCCACCACCCGCATTTGGCATCACATCTGTAAATCCACGTTTAAGGCGTAATAAATTCAGTTTAGTTGTAACAGTTATATGACAATGGCCCTCATAAGTCACATCCATATCAAGCCAAATGCCACGTTCATCCAGCAAGGGCTGAGAAACACGATGAATTAAAGGTGGCATATTACCCGGATCGATATTTTTAATAACAACATCCTCCATGAAACTGGGAAGCTAAATAAATATAAACATGAATTTTATAAAAATACAAATGATTTGTTGAGTTCTTTTTTTTGTGTCACTTACCTTAATTGAATTTAGCTTCTTTTGTAATTTTATTTGTAATTTATCCATAAATTTTTCATTATGTAACATACCGTATAAAAAACGACCCGCTAAAGCATTAGCCCATACCACACTGCCAGATGGACCTAAGAATAATGTCTGATTTATTCCCTTCCACAGTTCATTTTCATTACGAATTCTGCGCTTTTTCTAAAATTTAAAAACAGAACATAAATATTTAGTCAGACAGACTATGTTTTTTCTTATTTTTAGTTTTAAAATGATAAATAGAAAAATGATAAAAAAATAAATAAAAAATAAAAAACATACGGTCTTGCTATCATGAACACTTAAAGGTATTTGTCCTTTATATACTGGAATCTTTGACTGTCTACAAGCTTTCTAAAAAAATAAAAAGGAAAATAAAAATCAAAATAATAAAAAAAAAACTGAATAAAAAACAATATGAACATAAAATATTAAAAAGGTTTATTCAAAAATGTATTTATGTTTGAATAACTAAATTAATTAAATTCAATATAAAAACAAATAAGAGTGCTATATTCGACTATGCCGAATCTTATATACTTTTCACCATGTATGTAAATCTAGTTTACCGAAGTAGCTCCTGTTTAAAAATAAACAAATATTGCAGTGACAGAGAATTAAAAAATAAGAAAAAAATTAGGTACGATTTATAATTTTACATAAAAATGTCATCGGCTCTTAATGGGTTAAATTTTTTTAAGTTTTAGTATTCGTGGAAAGATCTCTCCAAAAGCTTTTAAATGATACCCATATTGACAATCGAACTTTTTTATAAAAATTTCAGAGGCCTATAACTCGAAAAATATGAGCGAAAGCCAATTTCTTCACTTGATGTTTTTTTTTCTTATTTTTTAATTCTCAGTCGCTCCATATATTTGCTTTTTTTTTGGTTGGAGTTACTTTTTTGTTTCAAATGATATTGAAAAAAAAAAGAAGCAGGCGTAGTGCTTAGCCCAATGCCTCGAGGTACATGGACCGATCTTGCTGATTTTCAATAGCAACTCTTTCGAAACTATGTCTAATCGATTGGAGTATTAAAATTTTCTTTAGCTCATCTAATGCCTAGGCAAGGTTGATTTCCTCACTAACACGGACGGACATCGCTCAGTCGACTTCGCCATCCATAAGAACCTAGAATATATGTAAGTACTTTATGGGGTCGTAAATGGATATCGAAGAAATTACAAACGGAATGGTAGACTTAGATATACCCTTTTTCCACTTATGGTGAAGGGTATAATTAAAGAACATAACAGAAAACAAATAAAAATTTAATGATAATTGCTGATTAAGTTAATGGGATTACAATGTCCTATGATAAAGTCACAGTCGGAGAAACAAGTCGTTCGACTCACAGCCGGCTGAAAGCCGCCGCCGAAATTTTTTTAGTCGAGCCGCCGCCGAGTGGTGCGGCTTGTCATGACTTAAAAATATTAGCCGGCAATTTTTATGCTTTAAATTTTGTACATTTAAATTACTTTCAGTAAAAAAATAAAATAAAATAAAATTTAAAGCTGTTATTTTGAATTGATTGAAATAGAAATATATTTTTATAGTGCATACTTTATTAAATGTATGTAAATAAAATAATTTAATTAATTTTTAAAATCTTGCGTCTTTATTTGTAACATTTACTTCATCTAAAGTTTGCTTATTTTTGTTGTTCTTCCTAACACAATACACAAGATTTCTTTGATTGTCGACTTTAGCCGACTTACAGCCGCCGCCGAGTTTTTATCACGACTTGTTTCTCTGGTCACAGTTAGTTTAACTATTTTTTTACAAATTCCAGAAAGCCTCTGTGAGGGAGCATTTTGTGTAAGATGAGTATTTAACATTTTCCATGCAAGTCCATACCTCCCGAAATTCAAACTGAAACGACAACGCGGCTTTACTACAAGTCATTGCAATTAAACCGGAAAGTACTTCAACTACTTTGTGTCAATGGAGATGGAAAATACAAAATAAAATGTTTAAAAAATGAAAAAAATTAATAATTTATTGGTTGTGCAACACTACATTTTACCCCTCTTAACTGTTTACCCTACATCTCCACTAACCATCAGCTTGGTATGAACATCGTGTCGCGCATGTATTCGGCTAATGTAGACCCTCAATGTTCAGGTTTCGTTCATGTGCAACTATCGTTGGCCGAACATTTATCTGAGCAATGATGTTCGACATCAAATATGACTTTTAGTATGATTTGTCAATTTCGAATTAACGCCATCTATTGATCAACAGTGCGAACACTCTTTTCCTTGTTAAAAGCATTGAAGCAACTTTGAAGACAAACAAAAACTTATGATCAGACAAAACGTAAACATCAGCACGTGTTCGCCACATACAAGAACATAAAGAAAATAATACCGTTGTCTCGTTCAACTTGATGGCTAGTTGAGTCGTAGGGGTAAACATAAAAGTTTTGATGCTTGTAAACCTGCTCAATCAAGCAAAAGTTGCTTAAAGCGGCCCATACACCAGACAAGCATGCACGTGCAATCAAGTAATTATGAAGTTTGACTCCAAAATTTTTTTCTTTTGAGTTCATTCTCGCGCTATTTCATTATACATAAAGAAAAGTTTCATTCATTTTTTTCTGGGATTTAACACCACTAAAATGTGTAGTGTTAGTTTACGTGTACTAAAAACGAAAGTAGCTTTTGGGCTAATTTTTTTTTGTAGTTTAGTTATTTTGAAAAAATTAAAAAAAAATGAGGACTTCAATGCTGAGCAAAAGTCTGCGAAAAGTCGGTTGACTCAAAAGGGAAATGATTTAATTACCAAGATTTTTTTAAATTCGAAACCCCAAAATTAAAAAAACAGTTTATTTTATTCCTAAAAATCCCTAAGAATATAGTACTACTTTAACAAAGGGACCAATTAATGGACCCAAGTGGGCTATGATAACACGGCTGCCTGCCTAATCTATTACTACTTTAACTTGGATAAATTTAAGCATTGATATAGGTTGGGTATATTTTGTTATGTATTCAATCTGCAATATCTGTTTATATTTTTAAAGACTAAATCAGCCCTTAATTTGGTGCTTAATTTATGTAGAAAAAATCTTTATATGCAAGCATTGCTTATAGCTTCATATAGTAGAGTCAACAAATCCTGATTCAGTGGCATCTTGTGCACATAAAAGACAACCTAGAGGCTACATTGTGATTTGATAGGTGTCAACTTTTGTCTAAAGTATAAATATTAGATGTTTGGATCAAGCACATGGTTTGAGAAAATAAGATCTGATGGGAAACGTTTAAGTTTTTCATCACAGTCATAATCTTAAACTATTGAATCTAAAGAAATGTAGAATTAATTTTTTCAAAACTTTTTACTTATAAATGTATAATCTTTAGCATTTTTTTCGGTAGCCGTACTCAAAGACCTATTTAAAAATAAATATTTGGTATTATAATCTTCTAATTAAATGAAGTTAAATTCGAATTCCCAAAAAATCCTTTAAACATTTAAAATATCCCCCAATAAATCCCTTAACTGGTAACACTGATGATGGCAATGGCCAATTCGTTTTTTCGCCGTTACTCAGAATATTACCCTGCAAGAACAGTGACCGTCAAGGCGAATCGACTACCTACCAGGTGGCAGCGTAGGCGAATTCAGTATTTTTTGCTGGCGTACACCACTGTCAAACTCCATGTATAAAAGATTTGTGTATATTTTTTATGTATGGTGTTTGACAGTCGTGTATACCAGCAAAAAATACTGAATTCGACTACGCTGCCACCTGGTAGTTGATTTGCCTTGGTGACCATCATTTTATCCATCAAATAACAATCATTGATGATTAAGATATCGATCACCGTGTAGAACAAAGTTTCTATTACATTCTTAACGGGAAAATGAAAAAAATGATGTAAACACTTGTATACGTGTGATGTCTGCAGCAAACAGCGTTGCCAGTGACTTTTTTTACAAAAAATGAAGTGAAATTTTTGCCGGATTTTTAGAACAGATTTAATTACAAAACTTTTTATAAGCTGCATTTTGAAATTTGGTAATCAAGTTTGAAAAAAACGCAGGTAAAAACTTAGATTTGGTTAACAAAAAAAAAAAAAAAATTCCTTTAAATTTAATACGAAAATTCGTAAAACGGCAACGCTGTTTTAGTATAAAATTATTACAAATGTGTTAGTAGATAATTTTGTATGTATAAGTTTCCCCCACTCATTTCTTGCTGGGTTAAGCTCCATGTAGAAAAAACAACAACAACAAAAAAATGTGTGTGTCAAAAATCAGTCATCAGACATTTTTCGGTAATTGTGATGATGATTCTACTTTATGCTGTCTTGGATCAACCCAGCAAAAATTGTACTTTATTTAATTTTTATATCCGACAGATATTCCTTCTTCGCTAACTCTTAACTACGAACTAAACACTGCATTTTTCGTGCAGATCGGTGTTCTTTTGCATAATGTCATACCTGATATACAGCCATAAATTTAACATAATTTGGATCATTTCGAGCAACACCGGCCAACATTAAGAGACCTTCAATAGATTCAGAATCATCTGGCATAAATTCTTTAGGCTCATCATGATGTTCCAGATTCTCTTTTTCAGAAAGCGTTGGGGAAATCTGCTTTAAGGTTACAAAGTTTATAAAATGTCTATTAAATTAATTGAACTTACTGCAGGTATCTCTTCAGATTCAATTGATAAAAATGATTCCTCATCCTCTGGTGATTTCCTAGACGCACTAGCATTCTCCTTAAGCTAATTAAAAGTGAACACAGGAGAAATTTAAAAATACATAAATCTAGGTTGGCAACCGTTACCAATTAAGCAGCATTTATCTCTAATGCAGTAGAGTAAATCAGACCACTTAACATTATAAAATTGATCATAAACTCTAGCCCACTCACAGGACGACTATAATATATAGTCATGTGAAAAGTTTCTCACTTTGCTTAGAGAAACGAGCCATTCATTGGGTACAATTTATTTGGATTTACTTTCAAACCTTTACCTTTTTAAGAAAAGTAATTGAAATATTTATTAAAAATAATTTGGAATTTTATTCCAAGATATCGAAATAAAAATTATATAATACAGGAATGCTGATGCTGTTATAAGTTTCGTTTGCCAACCTTTTATAAAAATAATTTTTAAAGAATCTAAACATACTTTAGGGCTTGTTGTTATCAGTTCAGCTGTTTCAGTAGCTGCTTCTAGATCCTTATTATCAATTAGTTTTAAATTTCCCAAAAGTAAATCTTGATCATGGATATAACCATTGCTAGCAGCCATAAAACGTCTAAACCTTTAAGTGAATTTGAATTTATTAATAAATAAGAATTTGTTTTAATTCGACGAACATTAAACTTCGTTACCAATCTTCTTTTTCCCTGTTATTTCTAGAAAATAATAAAATACGAACTTCATCACCACATGGCACCGTTATAGTATTTAAATGTTCATCAGGATTCACATCATCTTGAAGTTTCTGCAGCTGTAAGAATAAATAAATAAAAAATATTAAGCTTTTTTTCGTTACTTTTTTCAACTTACATCGGCATTCATTATTATGGCTCCAAAATCCATTTCACCGCCAGCATCTTGTGTTTGAGATTCTGCCTCAGATGACTTGTTATTTTTCTTCATTAAGTCGTGTTCGTCTGTCTTTTCCTTCTTGTTGCGATGGCGCTTAGATGCTTGTTTTGTTTGTTTAACGACTACATCCTCGTCAACTTTTAGTAAGACTTTCGATTTTTTTATGATAAGTTGAATGGGATATTTTAAATTAAAGTGTCTGAGGAATGTTAATTAACAAAAAAATATTAATTTTTTATATTGGATATTTTAAGTCTTTTACCTTTTTCTGGCAAGACCTTTAGGCAACAGTTCAATGCGACAACCAAGTAGATCATAGCGACGATGTTTAGTGAACTGAACAGCTTTAGGACTTATGGTCACCTCATTCCACAGAACACGTTTAGGTATATGCGCTTTTGTAAAATGTATATTTAATATCGAACCTTTTAAGTAAACAAGAAAATAAAGTTATAAAAAGTACATTCTAGAAGAAAATTATTTAAATAAGATCCTGCTAAAAAGTATTTCTTAAAAATACAACTTTTAAAAACGTACAATTGGAAAAAAATTATTTTGAAGTTTTATTTCTACGAAAAAATAAATCAACTTTAAAAATAATTACAAATTATAAAAAAAAAATATTTATTTTAACTTCTAAAGCTCACTTTTTAAAAAGTATCTATCAGATAAAAAAAAGTTTCTCCAAGGAAATTATATTTTACCTTGTTTACCTTGTTGTAGTTACTTAAGTTAAAAACGTTTTTACGTATTTTAAGTACGTAAGTAAGTTATATGTTCATAAAAGTACTCTTTGTAAATAAACCTCTTAAAAAAATTATCTGTTAAAATGAATTTTCAAAAAGCACTACGAAAGAGAACCTATGAAAAAGTCGCCTTTAAAAGCAGTGCCTTGGCAGAACCTTTAATGAAACTGCTTTCTAAGAATACAAAAAAAGCATCTGTAAAAAAAGTACCTTTAAAGAGTTTATTTTAAATAAGTATGAAATAGACCTGTCCTGTCATTTGACCTGTCCGCACGCGTTTTTGTGTCGTCGTTATTTTAATCTATGTTGTGTTTTTAAATTTAGTGTCAATTTTTTTTTTTTTAATAAATGTGCCATAAAAAAAATATACAAAAAATAAGAACAGAAATTTATTCAATAATAATAATAATAACAAAAATTAAAAATCAAAAACATATCAACATACCTACATATAAGAAAACAAAAAAAAAAAAAATTCTTGTAACAGTTTACAAAAAAGAAAGAAAAAAAAAGCAACCAAAGAATTATTTACAACAACAATAAAATCAACAAAGAAAAAACATATCAGTTCAAAACAAATACAATAATAATAACAGTGATGGCACGACAAGTCGCATGTGACCAGCTCAGGGCTTTTATGGCTCTTTGTGACGCAAATAGTACCTTTTCTTTTTCCTAGTTTTTTTTTTCCTCTTTTTTTATAGTAATTGTAATTTTATTTTACTTGCACCTTTGTGGTAACTGTTGTTTGATTAGTTAGTGGCGAAGGTATAACACTGGTCACTAAATAATCACAAAAACATCAGTTTTTCACAGGGGTGTTGGTATTATAAAGTAAACAAAAGGTTTGAGTCTTTGCATTTGTAATGGCAGGAAGATTTAGAATCGATTTCTGCAACATACGTGGATTAAGAGCGAATTTCTTCTCTGTGTATGCACACAGTTGTCTCCATCGGCCTGATATTTTCGCCTTATGTGAGACCCAGGTATCTGAGGATGCTGATCCACAGGATTTTCATTTGCCTGGGTACTCTCTTCTACCTTTTTTGAGTCTACATAGGGGCCTTGCGATGTACATTCGTAATGAAGTCGTGTACCAGTGCCAGCAATCATTAGGCACAAATGATCCTGAATTTAACTGTCTTTGGGTTAAATTCAAAATCTGGTCACACTTCTTACATTTCAGGTTTTTATACAGAAGCCCAAACGCGGGAAGGGATAAATCTATTTCCGGCTTCGATGCCCTTTCCGATTCCATATCGAGAATCCTAGAAAGCTGTCCGAACAGTGAAATTGTTGTTGCTGGTGATTTCAATGTTCACAACTCGTCTTGGATTCGCCATCCGAACCGTACAACCCTAGAGGGCCAATATGTTGAGCTATTCGCCGCGCACAACCACCTCGCGCAATTAATTAACGAGTCAACACATATTTCGTGTGTTGAAGGGCAACAACATAATACTCTCGACCTTTTCCTTACCTCACACCCTGATAAGTATGAGGTAAGTATTCTTGCGCCTCTCGGTAACTCGGATCACTGCACCATTTCCGCCTCCTTTTCGGTCGCTAATCTTCATAACGTTTCAAAAATGGCCACGAAACGTTTAAAATATATGTACGAAAAGGCTCGTTGGGCTGAGCTCAACGAATTTTTTCGGCATTTTCATTGGAAACTTTGTTTTCTGGACAATAAAGTCGATGCCATGGCAGAAATGGTTGTGAACATTATTTTGCTTGGAATGAAAACTTTCATTCCATCTAAGCAAATCCGGGTTAATCCAAGAAAGAATTCTTGGTTTAATCAGACGTGCAAAAATGCAGTCAGATCCAGAGAGGAAGCATTCAGTATATGGCGGTGTAACAAAAACACCGATTTGCTACGCAAAAAGGCGAGATCTTCGTGTGCCAAAGTACTAAGACGCGAAAAAGCTTTATACGAGCAGCGCCTTCGTGCTAAAGTTCTTACTACTTCTCGGGGTAGCAAGAGCTTTTGGTCGTTCGTTAAAAGAGTGAAGGATAATGCTAGTTCCTCAATTCCGCCTCTTTTAAAGGATGATCAAATAATTAACGACCCGGTTGATAAAGCTAACGTCTTGGCTGAAATTTTTGCAAGTAACTCCTACTTGCCGGAGAGCAATCAACCACTGCCCGCACTGGAAAGAGTATCAGTAACTATGCCAGATATATTCTTTCGAGCACGTGCAGTTAAAAAGGTTTTAGCGGATCTCAACATACACAAGTCCCCTGGTCCGGATGGAATTCCAGCACTGGTCTTGAAGCAGTGTTCTTCGACGTTAGCGCGTCCATTAGCAAAACTTTTCAACATTTTGTACCATGTTGGTGAGTTCCCATCATGTTGGAAGGTTGCTAGTGTAACACCAATCCCCAAAAAGGGAGAGACTAGCAACCCTGAAAATTACCGCCCAATCGCAATTTGCTCTGCGCTTTCCAAAGTAATGGAAAGTATGCTTAATTTTCATCTTGTGAAATATCTGGAGTCCAACAGCTTACTTAGTGACCGGCAGTACGGCTTCCGTAGGGCTCGCACTACGGGTGACTTATTGGCCTTCCTTTCGGAAAAATGGTGTCAATCCATTCACCATTTCGGCGAAAGTAAGGTGGTGGCTTTAGATATTTCCAAGGCGTTTGATAGAGTGTGGCATGGTGCACTCATATCAAAACTTATTGCTTTTGGTGTCGGTAATAGCTTCACTCGACTTATATCGAGCTTTCTCAGGGATCGCACTATACGAGTTGTTATAGATGGGATCTCATCAAACGAGTTCAAGTTAAATTCAGGGGTACCGCAAGGTTCCGTCCTTTCCCCTACCCTATTTCTTATTTTTCTTAATGACCTTCTACGTCAGACTTCCAACCCTATCTATTCTTTTGCAGATGACAGTAGCATATGCCATTCATTTTCGTTTCGCAGTAGACCAAGCCTTCAGGAAATTGGGGCTGTGAGAAAGCACATGGACGATACCCTTAATCGTGACCTTTTAGTAATTTCCGAATGGGGCCTGGCGAACAGGGTTCAGTTTAACGCTAATAAAACCCAGTGCTGTGTGCTTTCGCACAGGCGTACTGCTGAACATGCTACGTCATCTGTAATTATGGGTGATACATATATTAAGGAATCAGAAGTTCTCGATGTTCTTGGCATGAAAATTCAATGCGATGTTCGTTGGAACAAGCACATTTTTCATGTTGCAAAAGAAGCATTCAAGTACCTAGGTTTTCTAAAACGGTGTAAAAAATACTTCACTCCATTTGATCTCCTTACTATCTATGTCACCTTTATCAGACCGAAAATGGAATACAACTCTCATGTATCGGCCGGTGCTTCAAAGTCTATTTTGGAGTTACTCGACCGCGTACAGGAGAGAGCGAAGAAACTCATCGGTGACAGTAGGGTATCCAGCTCTATTGACTCACTGGAGCATCGACGCAATGTGGGGTGTGTTTCACTGTTTTATCGTTACTACAACGGAATGTGCTCTTATGAAATCAGGGAACTTGTTCCTGAAAACCGTAATTTCATACGCGCAACGCGATCTGCATCAAGAGCGCATTCCTTTGTGGTCGATTGGCCAGTGAATCGCACAACGCATTACAGAGAGAATTCGTTTTTTAGCCGAACAGTTCGTATGTGGAATAAACTCCCTGCAGAGGTCTTTCCTGCCACTTTCAATGTGCAAGGATTCAAATCAAATGTTCACAAGCACTACTCCCTCTATCCCCCATCCCTAAACCTAATTTCCTAGTTCTGGCACAATGCATTGCATAAGTAGGGGTCATCCCCTGAGTGCTGGTCCTAATTAAAAAAAAAAAAAAAAAAAAAAAAAGTAAGAGTGTTATATTCGCTATGCCAAATCTTTTATACCCTTCACCACTTATCTAAATCTAGTTTAGTGAGGTAACTCCATTAAAAAAAAGAAAAAAATATAACATAAAAATGCTATCGGCTCCTAATGGGTTAAGCATTTTTAAAAAAATTTATTACCTTAAAGATCTCTACAAAAGCTTTGGAGAGATACCCATATTGATATTTTAAAAAATTTGAAAATGTCAGACCCGTTACTCAAAAAATATAGGCGAGCGTAAATTTTTTCACTTGATGTTTTTTTCTTATTTTTTAATTCTCCATCCATTTTTTTTGAGTTACTTGATTCTTCCAAATGAAATAAATCAGAAGTAGACGTGGCGTTTTGCCCGCTGCGTCAAAGAATATGGACCGATCTTGCTGATTTCAATAGCAAAATTTTTGAAACTGTCTAATCGATTAACGAATTGAAAATTTCTCTAGCTCATCTAGTGTCTTGGCAAAGTTGATTTTAACACTAAAACGGATGGACAGACGGATTTCGTTTAATCGATCTCGCTATGCATGAAGGCCAGGGCACATAGAATCCGTCATACGTTTTACTTTGAAGTGTTTAACTGAAGTCGTATTAACGACGGATGAGGTTGGAACAATGAGCACTTTGCTGACAAATTTAATTTGTATTTTATTCACTTGCTTATTTTATTTAATTTTTATTTTATTTTTTGCCACCAAAATTATTTATTGTAATCACAAATCACAATTGAAACACAGCAAGAGTTAAAAGAAAACAAAGAAGAAGAAGAAGCAATTGACAGTTATCAAAGTATTCAACGTACGTCAAAAGTTGAAGAAGTTTCGTACTTTGTATTAACGGACACGTATTGATTGTGACAACGTTAATAAGAAAACATGTATTTTAACTCACTTGCCAGTTGAATATGTCAAAGTTTAACGTATGACGGATTCTATGTGCCGCGGGCTTGAGAACTCAGGCCCTTATTATGATTGTCAAATTCGTATTATGTGTTGGTAGTACTATCGATAATTTCGTTGTGCAACGAATTTTCTATCGAACACAATTTTGCTTTCTATGGTTTGTGTCAGTTTGTAAGTATTTGTGATTTTTTTTTTTACAAATGCTGCCAATAATTTATTTTAATTATACGCAGGTCTAAGGTTTTAAGTACAAAACAACAATTGGAAGAGCTTGTTTTTCTAATGGAACAAAATCCACAGCTGGCAAAAGGAATATGCCAAAAAGTTCAAGCGGCCAAAAAATTGGGAAGAAATTACACACGAGCTAAATCATTGAACCATAATTCCGTCGTAGTCTTTTTAATTAATGATTACTTTAATTTATCGTATATTAATTAGTTAAACAATATTTCTTTAGAGTAACAGCTGATAAACATGTACTATTGTGAATAATACAATTGAATAAAATTCACAATTGCACTATTTTTATCGAATGCGCGCCATAATACTAAATGAAAATTCGTTCGATCAACTCTTTCGACTACAGTCGAAGATTGAAAGTTGCTCATATTAGGCACTTCAGAATATACTTTATGTGGTCGGAAATTGACATGGAATTGAAAGACAAATTTAAATATATCCTTCTTCCACCTGTGGTGAAGGGTATAAAAACGTTAAGGCATGAAATTTATTTCTTAAGCAGGAATCGTAAAAAAGTAAGGAAAGTAGGCAAAATGGCATGAATTGAATTCTGAGGGAGTTTTTTGACATTTGCGTTGTTTACATTTCGTTGTTCAGAGATCTCAGCAGAAGTTTATATCCTCATTTGAAATAACACACAATCAACTAAAATAATGAATATCAAATTAGTAACAAAATACCAAAATGTTGACGGTATCAAAAATTTTATCTTAAAAAAGCGCGATTTTATTCGCTACAACTCTAAACGATAGTTGAACACAAAACGACTGGTCTTGCTTCTTAGCATTTGTATGCGAAGAAAGAATTTCTTAAGAAAAACTCTCTCTCTCTCTCTATCTCTTTTAAAAGAAAACTTGATATTGAGGATCCTCTTGAAAAGCGGCTTTACCTAAAAAGCGCTTTTTTCAATATATGTATGTATGTATGGTTTAAATAGTAGTTGAAAACCTTGTTTTCAAGATTATTTTATATCCTTAATTTTTTTATTAAAATCTACTCTTCTTAGACTTCCGCGATTTCTCTCTCTCTCTCTCTCTCTCTCTGCTAAAAAGTCTTTGAAAAAACGTTTCTAAAATATTAAATTTTTATATCAACTTACCATCAAGCTCAACATAAACCGAGCTGGTCATATTAAGACTAAATGTATTTGGATCATAACTGTTAATCGTATTCATCCACCCCTAAAACAAAAAGAAATATTTTTTTTTTATAAATTTTTTAAAATCAAAGCCTTTTGAAGAAAAGTTATACCTCATAAGATTTAACATTTTGATGTTCTATCACTGCCGGAACTTGACATATTGTCATCTTGCTATAGTCAGGTATATTAAACAAAGAGTTTTCAGGTTTAAAACGAATCATATGATTTTCAATATAACGTTCGATGAAATTCCAAAGGCCCTCAACAATTGAAATGCCAAACAAACAGGATAAAACGCCACGTATAAAATTGTTAAGGGGCACAAGAAAAATTATTATGATACCCAAAATAGAAAGAAGTGGCGTATAGTTGACCTGCTTAAGATATAGATGCCAATAATTCCAAAGGGGATGATCACCCTTTAGTTTTGAAACTGCTTTGTCTGATGATAGTGGAATCTCAGTGGAAGTAGAATGTTTGTGGTCATCGCATTCGTATAGCAGTTTAATACTTTTAAGTGTGTACTCCGAGTAATCAGGAGCATTTTCTGTATCGGTTTTTAAGGGCAAGTCAAGTTCATCACGTTTTAATGGTATAGGATAAGAAGCATCATCGTGGGAAGCAAGAGCTGTTGCCGTTGGTGGTACCATATTTTCTAACATTTCCACACCAGATTCAATTTCAATGTCTTTTTTACCAACAACTACACGTTTAGATTTCTTAGCAGGTTTTTCACTTACAACTACTGGTACTACGGCTGCCATTTCTCCAGTTGCGGCCACAGTGGCCGCTAAGGAGGACGCTATATTAGTGGGAGAGGCCAACTCAGCAGTTTCTATCTCTTTATTACGTCGCCTTCTCAAAAAGTTACTCCTCAACGAGGCCGAAGACGATGACGAGCCCGTACTTCTACAAGGACTGGTATCTTTCTTAACACTTGCTGTTGCAGCTGCTGCTACTGCTGAATGGCTACTTGTCGCTGATGCGGTAGTTAGCGTGGCCTTTTGGGCTTGATGAGCCGAATGCTTGGCTTTAACTTTTGACTTAAGATGAGCAAAGCCCCGACGGAAACGTGAATGTTCAAAGTCTCCTTCTAATAATATTTCGTTTTCTAATTCCGAATCAGAGTCTTCAATATTTGTGGATCTTTTCTGCTTGGTACTACCACCGCTACTACGCCTGTCTTGTTCTACTGACAAGTCTTCACTTAAAGAGGTTTTTGTTTCCTGATCCGAATCAAATTCATTACCCCCCTGTTGTTGGTATTGATCTGTTCCTCCTCCTCCTCCTCCTAAGACAAGGTAAATTTTAGGTTTTATTTTGTTTATGAAAATTTAATTTTATGATTTTCTTCTTATTTTTTATTTCAATTATGTAAATATTTTTGTCACTCTCAAATTAAATTAAAAAATAGGCAAATCATAATAATAATGAATTTTGAAATATTTACCTTTGATAATAATAGTTGGATATGATTGGGGTTGCAATGTAGTAATATTTGTCGTACTACCTTTAGATGATTTTATATCTTCAATTGTTTGTGAAACTTTACCTTTTATCATTCGCCAAGTGCCAATCGACGTGGCATCACTGTTCGACAAGGCGGCTATTAAATTTGGGCCAACCGATGTCGGTGAAATACCCTCAATACTACCAGATCTATACAGGAAAAAAATAAAATTCCATTTAATAAACTTTTTAAATTATGATGGGAAATAAGAAAAATATGTCACATTGAAATCCATGAAAATAACGATTTGTGTGTCTGCAAATAAATTTAAATCGTATTTTCATCTTGTGAATTTTCGCCCGATTTAATTATTATTTGATTCACTAAGAAAATCATGTGTTTTAAACTATTTTTTAAAATTGTATAGCCCATTTACTTTAGCCATTCTAGGAGGAGGTTTAATTATAGGAGGAGATTTTATTTGACGAATGCCAAAAATTAAAAGGCTTTTTGAAAATATTATGTGATCTCGCAATATTAAAACTTTACGACGTTCATCGCGCTTTTAATCATTTTATTATTTTTTTTTTTTACTTAAACTTTCCTTATATTGTAACGGAAATAAGATTTGGCAGCCCTGCAGCACCAAAGCAATGTTATTCGTTAAAATGTTAAACTGTGTCTAAGCTAAGAAAGTACAGAGCTGAATTAATTGTTACTTCCACTACAAACAAAACGAGGTGAGCACAAATAGAATAAATGGCAAAATAAGGTCCGTTTTAAGTGTTAAATAGAGATTCATAAGTTCTACTCCCATCAGCAAGCTTTGAATATAAAAAAAAATAAAAAATTAAATTAAAAAACTATTACAAATCTCTCGAAGTCTTAAATTAGAAAAAGTAAGAAAGCGGTGTAGCTGCTGTAGATGAATTGGCGAAGGTGCCAGCATTTTATAGCAGCAATTGAGATACTCAAGGCCTATTGTAGTAAAACCGTAAAGTCAAAAAAGAAGGAAAAATGAGACGGTAAAAAGACCGTTACGTTAAAACGGCACATTAGATAAGTAAGACAGACGCCTGTTTTAGTAAACTAGAAAATCGTGCTCCAGGTCTTAATGAAGCATTGGTTAGCGACAGCAATGCCAGAATGAAGATTTTACCTTAATTTTAAAAAATTTTAATCAAAATAAGATTTGTAGAGTTTTTTCCCAAAATTAAGAGCGGACAGTGAGTTGATGTTTCCAACTTTGAACAGATATTTTTAAAAGTAAAAAAAAATTTTTTTGAAGATTTTTTTCCTAAATTAAGATTTTTTTTCAAAAAATGAAGATAATTCTATGAAAATTTCTGGCACCACTGGTTAGCGAAGAAAAGTAACAAAATAAAAACAGTGTGTATCAGATCTGGTTTAAAGCCGTCTGGTTGGTGTAACAGGAGATTAAGGGTTTCAGTCTAACCGGAACCACAGCGTATTGTTGGCTGGAAAGTTCCCATAGTTGAATAGTCTCGGGTCTTGCCAAAGAAGCAGGGGTTAAGCACGGATCATTATGTATGTTTATAAACAAGAAACCGTGAAAATAATTCAAGTCCAGCCAAAGAGTAAGCAATAAAAGAAAAAGGAAATAAATAAAGTGCTACAGAAGGGTTTAATAAAAATGGACATGCTGGCATTTGCAACCAAAAACAAAAAAAAAAATACTCTTCGATTTATTAAGTAAACGCCCTCACCAATTGTGGAATTTTTGTTCCCCTTTAACCAATTTTGGTCATGTTCAATAACAATTTTTTTTCTATTTTATCTCCGAGTGGGCTAAGCATTTTTAAAAACTAATTATTTTTTGAAAGATCTCTTCAAAATCTATGAAATAATACCTTTATCTACATCTTAGAAAATATAGTGCTCACTCGTACTTTTCTTTGAAAAGTTCACAGGCTCATAACTCGAAAAATATTTATCACTTTTTTCATATTTTTTTTTTTTTTAAGAGAAGTAGCACTTCAGGCAATAATGCCCATTTAGTTATTTTCGTAACCGTAGATAAGAGATAAGACAGGTGGTGAAAAGAGAAAGATAGATATAGCCATTTTATTAGTTATTTTACTTCGCCGGCGAATATGCTATGAAGAAGTACCGACGAAGGAGGCTGCATGTTTAATGTTAATTCTGAATATGTATTTATACCATTAAACAGAAAAAAACATTTTTTATTTTTGGTTGCCGCAGGGGTTGAACCCTGGTCAACCAGGTTTGCAACCAACGTGTTTACCACTTCGACTACAGCAGCTTTTTTCCTATTTGTTAATTTTTAATCGTTCTAAATAACTATTTGTTATTTTGATTGAAAATTAGAGGCAGATGTCGAGTTTTGCCTACTACCTTGAAGGATATGAACCGATCTTGTTGATTTTCAATAGAAAATTTTTTCTAGCTCATCTAGTGTCTTGGCAAAGTTGATTGCAAGACTAACACAGACGTACAGACGACATCGCTCAATCCACTTTGCTATGCATGAGGACTCAGATAATGTACACTTTATAGGGTCGGGAATGAATATTGTTGAAACTATAAACGGAATGGCAAACTTAAGGCCGGGGCACATAGGCTCCGTCATACGTTAAACTATGACGTATTCAACTGACAAGTGAGTTAAAATACATGTTTTTTTTTGTGAGCGTTGTCACAATCATTACGTGTCCGTCAACGCAAAGTACGAAAGTTGGTTAATTTTTAACTTTTGACGCACGGTAAGTACTTTGATAGCTATCGACTGCTTCTTCTTTTTTGTCTCCTTTTACTTCTTGCTGTGTTTCAATTGTATCAAAAAAAAATTGTAAAAAAAACCAATTAAATTAAATCAACAAGTGAATAAAATACAAATTAAATTTAAAAGTGTATAAAAATAGAGAGCAAACTTTGATTTAATATCCGTCAGCAAAGAACTCATTGTGCCAACCTCATCTGTCGATACTTTGACTTCAGTTAAATACTTCAAAGTACAACGTATGACGGATTCTATGTTCCCCGGCCTTTAGGCCCTTATAATAAGTTGCATTCGATTTTCGATCTTCGCTGGCTAACGAAAATCGATTGTCAAATTCTTATTATGAGTTGGTAGCACTGTCGAAAATTTTGTTGTGCAACAAATTTTCAATCAAACACAGTTTTGCTTTTGATGTTTTGTGTCAGTTTGTAAAACTCATTGAAAAGGTAAGTATTTGTGAATTTTTTTTTACAACTGCTGGCAACAATTTATTTTAATTACATGCAGGTCTAAGGTTTTAAGTACAAAACAACAATTGGAAAAGCTTGTTTCTCTAATGGAACAAAATCCACAGCTGGCAACAGGAATATGCACAAAAGTTTAAGCGGCAAAAAATGGGAAGAAATTGCACAGGAGCTAATAGCCCATTAAGGCTGACACGAAATTAAGTCATTTCGTGATTTCGGCCGAAATCAACTTGAAATTACTTAATTTCGCATACATTTTACCATTGCCCAAATTATCTCATTTTACTTAATTTCAACGAAATTAACTTGAAATTACGATAGACAACGCTGTTTTTGTGTAAAATACTACTTTGTGTGCAACCATGAACATATTTACAGAAATGCACGTATGTACATATAATGATATATACAAACATGTATGCATAATAACCATAATGATGGATTATGAAAACTGCAAGAACTTAAATATTTTTAATTTATTTTTTAATTTTTTAGTAGTAACAGCTTCCAATTTAATTAATATTAAGTCTTTTCTTCTTCTTTTTTTCCATTTTGTACAAAACTTGAATGCAAAAGAATAATATAATTCTAACATAAAAACGAACAGCTGTTTCTAAAATTAACTCAAGTGTCAAATAACCCACTATAAACACTCTAGATTTCGTTCGTAATTTCAGTTTGAAATTAGATAATTTCGTGGCAGCCTGAACGGGCTATAAATCATCGAACCATAATTCTGTCGTAGTCATTTTACTTAATAATTATTTCAATTTTTGGTTTATAAATTAGAGTAACAGCTGATAAACATGTACTATTGTGAATAAAACAATTGAGTAAAATTCACAACAGCAATATTTTTATCGAATGTGTGCCATAATACTAAATGTGAATTCGTTCGATCGAAGATCGTTTATTCGAAGATCGAAAGTTGCTCATAATAGGCACCTTAGATGTGCCCTCTTTCCACCTGTGATGAAGAAGGCTATAAAAAATCTTTAAAATTAAGTAAAAAAATGAATCAATGAAGGAATAAAAATCATGTTAAATATTTATTCAGGAAAAATGTTTTTATTAAGTGAATTTTATCATTTTTGTTTTATATATATTTATATATTATTAATTTATATATTTTTATTTATTTTTTTTTTTTATAATCATCTGTATTTATTTTGATGCACCAAAAGTTTTTTAAAGATTTATTCATAAATTTTTTTAATTTATTTAAAACTGTATTTGGAAATATAATGTCGATAAAAGTTTGCAACTAATATTTTATTATTTGATTTGTAATTATGAATTTTTATTTAAATTGTTATATATATTTTTGTTTTAATATTTTACTTTATTTAGTTTGTTTCTATTTCATTGATATATTTAGGTTTTTAAAACTTTTTTGAGTAATAAATAATAAATATTTAGTTATTATTATTCTCTTTGTTTTATTTTAGCAATAACTGTTTATTTAATTATCATTGAAAGTGGAATTTTTGTGGGAGAGGGGGTTAGAAATATAATTTTTATAATTGCTATTGTAATATTAAAGGGGATTTTGTTTATATTTTTTTATATTATAATAAGTTATTATTAATTGTATGTAAACTTTTATTTCCATAAACTATTTTTTGTTTGTTTTTCTGTTTAATATAATTATTTTATTCTTTTTTTTTATGAAAAAAACAAAATGTAATACAAAATTTATTTTTAATTTATACTTTTTTTAAATAAATATATTCGTTTTCAATATAAAAATAATTAAAATAATTTATATAAATAAATTTTTAGTTTATAAAATATGTTTTTTATATTAAAAAATACTATTACTAAAATGTATGTTCTAATAATAATTATGTTAATAATTTTATTAAAGTATTATTTTTTTAACACCTTGTTTTTTTCTTGTTTTATTTTATAATTTAAAATATTTTGCTAAAGGAATAATTTCTTTAAGGAAATTTTCTTTAAATCTTTTTATATGGAAGGAAGTGTTTTAAGATTTAAAAATTTATTATTATTATTTTGTTTAGTTTATTTAAAAGGGATTTAAGGTTAACAAAAAAAATTTTTTATTAAGGTACTACATGAAGAATATATTATTTCTTTGATTTTGAGGGTTAACTTTTTTAATTTAAAAAATATTGCCCTACTTAATATATTTCGTACTTTATAGTAAGAAATGAAGAATTTTCATTACAATACTATTTCTTAAGAAAAAAACTATTAAATGTATTACTTCACTTTACGACAATTTTTCATTTCTTGATCCGGCCCATACGGCATCTCAATTTCGATACATATAAATGTAGCAACTGGCCACTTCTCGATAGACTAAATATTTTTAAAGTTTATGTTACTTATACATTTTGAAACGTCTTTGTTTTTCTGTAACAAAATTAAATATAAAAGAGAAGAAGCCTTGGTACCGAAAGAGACAACTAGAATTAAATTTCAAGTTAAAAAATTGTGGAAAAAAATGATTTTTGCATTAAAAAAAAAAAAAAAAAAAAAAAACAAAAAGGAATGACATCACTCTCTAAAACCAAATTTTCGGTTATTCTGACATAGGGTCTACATTAGAAATAACAACTGAGATGAGAACGTCATATTCCATCACTGAGAGAATTGTGTTACATCTAGACTAAAAATTAGTGTTATTGCAGTTTTATAGGAATTCTTATGAGAGCGATGTTATGAGATATCTCATAGAAACAATCTTATGAGGTGAACTGTCAAATAGCAAAGAAACAACTATGTATTTGTAAACAAAATACCGCCATTAAAAATCTGATGCACAAATTATTAAAAATATCTGCGTCAAGAGTGCAATTGTATATAAAACGATTTTGTAAAAAGAAAATAATTAGTTTTTAAACAAAATTAGTTGGAAATATTCATGCACGTGTATATATAAGAATATTTTTAATTAGTTGCAAGCAGGTGTTTTCTACGCGGCTATCAATGATTTGTGAATTCTTATAAAATTAAGAGAAATACGTGTTCTCCTTGTACGATATTAAGATTAAAATGGAGAAATGCTCTGCCGAAGTTTTCTCTCATCTTATATCAAAGATATTCACAGTTGCAAACTCTGTGTTAATCTTAATAACAAAGTGTCTACTTATAATTGGTGACTGGGCCTATCTCACGAAAAGCCATAACTTTCCATAAAGGCAGTGTGCAATTGTAGCGATTAAGGAGTTTTTCAGGAATTAAAATTGTCGTGTGCAAGATTTTAGCTGCAGGGATCTGCGTTTAATCACAAAAATTTCTCTTTCATTCTGTTCCATTTTTTATTTTGTATCTTGGCAAAAAGAAATTATTAAAATCTAAACAAAATTAAAGAAATATATTTTGAGACAAATTTAATAATCAAAATGGCTTTTGGATTCATGTGTTTGCAATTATAATTTTAAATTAAAATAATGGATAATAAAACTTAAAAATTTCATTGAAGATTTCGTATACAATTCTCATTCAGTTTTTAGAAGTTCTTATACGTAATTAAAAAAAAAAAAATATTATTAATTCAAAAGGCAACGGGTGAATAAGTTACTTAATAATATTTCCGTATTAAGAATTTTTCAAACGCTTATAGCTCTAAATAATGTTAAATAAATTGTGGAACAACAAATCGTTTTGCCTATTAATTTTATGTATAAAACTCGAAGTGAAAAAATAAATCAGCCCTACCGCGAACAGTTTTTCTTTTCAGTTTTTTTTTGTCCTACTTTAAAAATCGTTTAAAAATGGCGTCGTACGTGCCACACTATTAAACAAAAAAGATGCAAAAAAACAGATGCTTTTAATATTTTGTTGTTGCTTTCTCCTCTTCTTCAAAAAAATCAACTCTGATCGCATAGAAAAAATCATTTGAGAATTATTTTAAAAGAATTTAAAATCGTACAGATCTGTAAAAGAGTCTGTCACACACATACACTTTCAATCCACACATGCAATTTTTGACAGATCGTACTACTGAGTATGATAGTCAATCCTGACCTTTATTGTGAAATGTAATTCAGTGGGAAATAACATGCACAAAATTATTTCCATTATAAAAAATTTTCCATATCGTGAACGACTTTTTAAAAGCTGTTTTTACCCTTTTTTTTGTATTAGTTTGTTCACTTTGTTTTCTCTAGGGAACAGGATAAAAAATGCAAATGATTTATATATTTTTTTAATATTTAGATTATTAAAAGTTTTTTTTTTGGACTAAATAGGGTGCAAAACAATGGACCCATTGCATATGGTTTGTAAAGCTTTTGAAAGATGTGAAGGGCGAATTCTGGAATACTTTTGTATAAGAACTTGATAGCGGTGGTCCTCCTCTAAAAGGAATAGTTGAGTAGAAAAAGGTAGTTTTACTTCAGATATTGTATATTGTACATTTTTATATAAACAAATGTAGATAACTTGTATTAGGTATGTCCGGTCAAAAGCTGCCGCTAATTTGCAAAGCCAATGGAAAACAAAAGGAGCCCAAACTAAATTAAAAGTTTGTTAGTAAGCGAGCAGTGTATTTGTGAACTCTTAGGTATGACAGTCTAAAGAAGCCTTAAAATACTCCTTCAGCTTTGGATTACAAGAAGATATTTTTGAAGGCGAAAAAATAAAGCGGCGGCATCTTCCCATGAGCTTGATAATTACATGAGCTTCGAAGCACCTTCCTCTTCAAACTTTTGATTCCACCTCCGTAAGATACCACAAAAAGAGAAAGAGTCCAGTGACAAAAAGGTTTTATTCACAAAACGAAGAACAATTGACACTAATCCTAAACATTTCCACGCTTTTTATAACTTAAAAAAAAAACTTTTAAAAAATTTTAAACATTTTTATTTCCTATTTATGTATATTTCTTTTTTCTAAATTGCATTCACAACGAGTTGATAGCGCGAACAAACGTTGCCAAGAAATTCAAGATAGCAATTTCCCCTTCATGGGAAATAAAAAGTTCATGGGAACAAAAATTTCACATTTTGTTCACAATGGGCATGAATAATTCTTCTTGCATAAAATTGCCGTTAATAAAGACACTTCTTTTCAAAACAAAATCCTTCAATAATGAAAAGAAAAACGTAATAATCGATTACGTTTTTGTTAAAACTCCGTACAGGTTAAGTCTTGCATATGTTTGATTTTAAATTCTCATTTATTACTATAAAGTACAAAAAAAGCCAGCTTTACACCAATTTTTAATATTGTTTTTTTTATATTTTTAATAAAAAAGTTTTGCAATAGGTACCAAATTTTATTTTATTTTAGTTATCATCCAATTAATTTCACTAATTAAAACAGGTTTTCTAGCTACTAATATTTTAATTAAATATTTACTTTCTTCAATTAATTGATTAATTAAAGTTATTACAAAAATTGTGCTATGAAAAGTTTCAAAAAATAATTCTTTTTTTTATATTCAATATTTTTTTTTATTTAGATACGAGCATGATTAAATTAAATGCTTTTAAAAACTCATGATTTAATTGTTCATGAATATTTTTTTTTACATTTTTTTTTGTTTTTTTTTTAATATGTTATAAAACTTTATGGTATATAATTAAGTAATTATTTAAATTCTTGTTATAATTATTGATAAAAAAGCCAATTTGTTTTTTTTTTTTTTTTTTTAATTGTTATTATTAAATATTTCTTAGATTTAAGTTTGAAGTAAAGTTTTATCGTTTTAATTTATTAAGTATTGAAGGCGTTTTATACATTTTTTATTTTTTTTTATTTAAAAACGTTTAAGCTTTAGATTAAAGGTATTTAAATTGTTTTACTGTGTTTTAATTTTGTTTTTATAATTATTAAAAGAATAATTAATTGTACTACCTTTTTGCATTTAATTCGTATATATTTTATTAGTTCTTTATACAACAGTTTTTGTTTAATAAATTTTATTATTTAAAAATATTTTTCAAAGTCTTGTTCTTTTAATAAATTCTGAGCTTATATTTTTAAATTATAAGGAAATGTAAACTTAAAACAAAAAAAAAATATTAAATAAATAAATAAAGAATAAAATTTTTATATATATTTTACAATAACAACAAATGTGAAATATCGTATTGTCACTATAATCCTTTTTTCATGATGTTTTTTTTTATATTATCGTGGCCCATTCTGTAGTCTTCTTGGTTTTATATTCAGCCTAATCATAAAAAAATCCGTGCGAGTTTTTTCCCTTTTCTCTAATTATAAATTTGTTTCCTTTTTTATTGACTTCGGAAAGTGAAAAAAATCGAGGGAAAAAAGTAGGTATTATAAATTAATAAAGAGAAAAAGAGCAAAATAACTTCCTTCAAATTACGGTGATGCCACTTTTTTATTTTTTTGTTCCCTCGCAACTCATAATTGGAGAAAACTTTTTCAAGAAAATTTTTTTCCGTGAGAAATTTCATGATTAGGCTGATTGTGTGGATATGCCGAAGTCTTAAAAAATTTTTATCCTGTAAAACCGGTTTTAGTCCCTTTTTAATTTAATAGACTTGCTGAGCCCTGTCGTCGTCCAAAGTAGTATTTAAATTGTGTCGAATTAAGTCATCATGCATTATATGTATTAACTAAATGATGATCCTGAATAAATTTTAAATTTGAAAATCAACACCCTACAATATATCATACCATATATGATTTGTGTTTATGACAACGTCATCTAGTGGATTTTACGTTTATTGAATCATTTGGTTTCTGTCTACAATAGAAGTTTCTGCATAGTGAAGCGTCTGACAAATCGTGTTGTGGCACATTTAACTATAACGAATATAATCTTGAAACGAGACATTGGAAGAAGTCCGTTGGTTGAATTGAGAAAATCGATAACGATCGAATATTAAAGTACCGTAATTTGGCTACAGGATTAAACAGTGTTGGGATCTTATCATTGCCCTTTTTGCTTAAGTTCTTCAATTGGTGCATTTACATCTGCATAAAAAAACTATTAAGACTTTATTGAAGTTAAAATTTCTTTTATCGTAGATTAAGATCTAAAAGTTGTTTCGAGGCCTTGAGAGAAATATGGGCTGACTTCCAAAACGTCAGCTGCTTTGTATTCGAATAATGTATTGTGTTTCATAATGCCGTGGTACCAAATTTTTACATACCATTCGAAAATGTCGCAAACAAGTATTAGAAACGTTGCAACCAAGCAAGTAGAGCATCATTTTCTAAATTGATGCTTTGTTTCGCAACTTTGTATATGAACATCTAAATACCGAAGCAAAACTGTCGTGTTTACCCTGTTTATCACTGTTGAAATTGGTTATAATATTCGGGCATGTGATGGAATAGATCTTTTTAAAGATAATTGTTTTCATCGCTTTGCATTTCATACCTGATTAAACAAGATATATTGAAAGTGTGAATTTGAAAAAATTTTTTTTTTTTAGAGCGATTGTTTTACTTTAAGGCCACTGATACTAAAATATTTGAAAGACAACTCAACTGAATTATAGCCTTTGAATGAAAATAAAAAAAAATTTCGAAAATATACGAATCTATTTGATTTTTGTAAAATGCCAAATCAACGCAACAAGGCATGCAACTCTGTTCTGCAAAACTGCTTTCGAAGCATTCTTTAGCAGTCTGGTAATTAAAACCCTGTCATCAGGCATGTGATCGATCGATTTGAAATAATGACTTTAAATCGAGTGAAAATTGCTTTATATTTAGTATTTGTTTTTTTGCTCTTTTAAAGTCTGGCAACACTATTTATGAAGAACACGATATTTCGTTTTTGGAAACCACTCGACCTGCTATGATTATTTAACACAATGAACAAATTTTAAAACTACTAAAATTTGAAATAAAACAACAATTTATATTTTAATAATAAAAATAAACATATAATTTTATCTTTTTTTCACTTTTTAAAAGTGTAAATAATAAAAAACAACAATTGTAAAAAAATTATTTTAGGATATTTTTTTATTTAAATTAACAAAAACACAAATTTAAATTTAAATAAAAAAAGCTTCATTATAAAAGTATAAAAATTATAAAAAAAAATAATAATAAAAACTTAAATGGTATTCTTGTTTTAGATTAAAATGTTTTGAAAAGTGAACAATTCAAAATGTTTAAGAACAATAGAAAGTTTCTTTCTAGAGGGATAAAAGTTTTTAATAATTTAATAATATTTTATAAAGCAAGAATCAGCTTAAAACTAATTTTAAGTTTTATTTATTTTTTATTTATGTTTTTAAGGACATTATTTATTTATTAAAATGTGTTGGGATTTCTTTTTTTTTATTGAATATGATTAAGGTGCGCGTATTTATGATATCACTTTGTTCTTTGATGGAATTGTACAGAAGAATATTTTACGTCACATGTATTATCTAGCATCAGTTATTTCTTTTGTTACAAAACGGAACTAACCTAAAAAAAGTTTGGCTTGAACTTGCATTACGAATTACGTAATTATCTTTGATTAAAAAAACGCTTACGTAGACTTTTGATATTAACCTGCAGTAACTGTCTCATCTGTGATTTCTAATTTTAGACGAGTGAAAAGGACTAGATTCATTTTATAAAAAAAGATCTGGCAACTTTTTATAGTTGACATTAAATTTTTAATTATGTAAAAATTGTTAGTTTTTTTTTCATATTATTTTCTGATGTTTAGCAACATAATTATAACTGATACAATACAAACAAATGTTTGAAGTATATCAAAACGACTTGATTAAACTCCTTTATAAACAATTACTGCGTTATCATTTTGACGCGCACTAAGTGTAGTTTTTTTATATTATTTTTTGACTTTTTAATTTTATACATGTAGAAAAAATTATATAAAAAAGTATAAAAAATTGGTTTTAAATATATATTTATGTTTGTATATAAAAAACAATAATAATAATGAATTTTACTACCCGGTTTAAGTTTAAATATATCCTTTACTATTTTTTTTTCTTTTATTATTATAAAAAATGATTTTTGTTTTTTAATTTAGTGTGTTAAAATTTGTTTGTTATTTTGTTTATTTTAAATTTTTGTTTTTAAAAAAATATATGTTTTTTTGTTTCTTTTTATAAGTTTTAAAAAAGACCCTTTTGGTATAAATGTTTTACTAAACGATATGTATTACAAAAATACTGTAAATGAAAAAAGGTCTTCTAACTTTTATGCTAATACTTTGATTTTAAAACACACTATTTAAAGTTTTTGACAATATTTTAATTTAATAAAAATTCTAGAAAAATTTTACTAACTTTTGTTTTTATTTGTTTTTGTTTAAAATATAAATTTTTAAAATTTATTGCCAATTATTGTGATTGAAGCAATTTTTTGTTTTTAAATAACAAAAAATATTTTTATATATTTTTTTTATAAAGAAGTCTAAAAAGTTTCAAAAATGTCTTTGCTAATATAGTATAAATATTTTTTAAATTTATTTATGATAAGTTTATTATTCTGTATTTACAATTTTTTTAAGAATTTATAAAAATTTTAATTAATTTAACTTTAAATATGTTGATATTTATACAGTGAGGGACGGACAATTCAATAAAAGTTTAAAATTGTATAAACGAAAATAAATATGGCAACTCAATAAGGTACAAAAAAGACTTGAAAGCCGTGTAAACAGGGAACACAATGTCAAATAGAAAAAAAAAATCACATATGTGTGTGATGCAGTTGTGAAAATACTGTTCTAATCCAACATAAAATTCTAGCTAAATCCTTGTTCCCGTAAATTTAATTTTCATATACAAAAAATATTGTATGGAAAATTTTTGTAGAGTCCGTACAATAACAAAAAATATTTAGGCACTCCGCCGTTTTTTGTTTGTTTTTGTTTTAATTAAAGTAAGATTTAAACTGTTTGTCCTTCACTGTATAAATTATTATTTTGGTTTTCTTTAAGTTTAAACTTTATATTATTTTTATTTAATAAGTTTATATTGCACATGTTTTATTAATTTTTTTGAATTTAAATATTTTTTTATTTGAATATAAAATTGTTTACAAAAAATCTTTATAATAAAAAATTTTTTAATAGCTAAATTACAATTTATTGTTAATAAATTTTTTGTTTAAATTAATGAGAAATTAAATAAAATAAACAAAAAAAAAACTAATACTGAACACAAAGTATTTTTTTTTACATTTTCATATTTAATTTTAAGTTTTAAATTAAATTATAAGTTAAAAACAAATACATTAAATAAAATAATTTAATATATAAAAAAACAATCATAAAATATTTAACAATTAATAATTAAGAAATAAAATTAACAAAATTAATATAATTAACAAATTATTGCACATTTAAAGTGGATATTTCATTTGTTGTCAAAAAGCTTTAAATTTTATAATTTTAATTGTTAAAGAATTTGGAAATTTTGATTTATTAGGAAAACGTTTTATTAATACGATATATAATTTTTTCAATAAAAACTTCTGCTAAGAAATTTTATTTTTAAATTCATTTAAGTGCGAAAACAAAAACAAAAGAAACAAAAAATAGTTTTTATGGCAACTTGGTTTAAATGAATAATTTTCGAATGATTTTGGCAGAATATTTGTTATTTAAAAGTAAGAAAAATCTTAACTTTCTAGAAAATAAATTAGAATAATTAGGAAAAGAAAGAACTATCTCGAAATGCAAAGTAGGCTGTGTTCGAAAATGTTTTCTTTAAATTCTCAAATAATTTGCAATGGTTTTTTATTTAAAAATTGTGAGTGAGTTCAAACTGAATTCGACAAAAGTTTTTTTTTTTGTCAAATTGGTAAAACTCTCCCTGCACTTTGTAGCAGAAAAATTCAGTTTCTATTTTACACCAACTTTACAGGGAATTTAATTAATTTTTTTACACTCCGAGTGAACTCAATAATATTTCAAAAAGATATTTTTGTTCTAAAAATTCCTATTAATATTTTTTTAAATAAAGAAAATAAATAAAAGAAATGTATTTAAAATTAAAAGAAAAAAATATTTTAAAATAAAAAATTTTCGTTTGCAAAGCTGTGCTTTTGAAATTAACAAGTTAAAAACGAGAGTTTTTCCTGCATGCAAAATCCAAAATATATAAATAAATGTACTTTGAAAGTTAATAAGGAATTATTATCGCACAATAAAATTATTTTCGTTTCTTCCATTTTTTTTTCAAAGCAAGAAATTACATTTCTTGATTAAAGTTAAAGCCTGAATAAACAAATTTGAAAAAGGTACTTAAGTATAAAAAACTAAAAAAAAAATGACGAGAAAATTATTTAAAAAGACTAAATAAATAAGCATTTAGAAATAAACATCCATTTCCTATAATTACGTTCGAACATTTAACATTTATTTAAAACTAGGAACAATATAAAAAAACTCTTTAAAAAAGGTGCAAGGTGGTATAATTGTTATTTGGTAAAAAAATTATATTTAAGGTAGAACGACTACTAGGAAAATCAAATGGTATATTCAATTAGTTTTTAATTTTAAAAGCAAAAACATCTCCTTACTTGAAAGTTTTTGTAATTATTTTCAAATAAAACTAGACATGACTAAAGCTTTATTTCTATAAAAGAAGTGAGATTTACAAGGAACTGTTCAATTTTCCTTATTAAAGATCATTATTATTATTCCAAGAGATAAGCAGAGTTATCCTGCTTTTATAAAATTATTTTATTTAATGTTACAATTTTAGTTATAAAAAAAAAAAAAGAAAAAAAAAAATAAAGAATATACCATTTACTCAAAACAAATTGCGAGGAATAAAAAAAAAATATTACTAAAAACTAAATAAAAAAAGTACAACCAAATACTGCATTTACAAAAAAGCCATTAAACAAAATTTTAACGAAACATATAAAAATAAAAACAAACGTAAAAAAGATTGCTTTAAAAAAATTGTACACAAACGATAAAAAAAATAACTAAAAACTAAAGTAATATTTCATTAAAGTAATAAAATATGGAACATACAAAACCAACAATAAAATTATAAAAATTAATTATTTTTTTACATTAAAAAAAAGCTAATTAACGTTGCGAGAAAAGCAGCTGCTTTTAAAGCACTTTTATAATTAAAAAAATAATTATAAGAAACGATTAGATAATAAATTAAAGCCAGAAGGAAGTAAAAATTAAATAAAAACAAACATTAACAAAAAACAATATAAATTAAAATTTATATAAACAAAACATAGAATTACAATATTTTAATGTACGAATAACTATCAATATTTTAACCATTTCCATACAAAAAAAAAAAAAAAAAAATAAATAAAATAAAAAAAAATTCTTTAATACAACAAAAAGAAAAACCTTTTGTTAAATAGGTCTTTTTTTTTAAATATTTATATAATTTATAAATATTACATTTTCATTGACTACATATATATTTTAAGCTATTTAATTAATTTTTTAATTTATTTAATTAATTTTATTTATAGAAATATTTTTTTTCAAAAGTAATTTCTTTGTCTAATTTAATTTTCAAGGTATTGAGAGTAAAAAAATTTTATGTTCTTTTTAAAAACAAAGAACATTAACATTATATTATATAATTATTTTTGTAAGTGTAGAAAAGTAAAAAAAAGAGTAACCACTAATAAAAACTACAATTACCCTATTGTAAAACAATAAAGAAAAAAACAAGAAGAAAAATAGCCCAAACGGTTATCGAGAGGAGTTGGAAAGAGTAGTAGATTAAGGACGTAAGGTCAAGGATAAAAACGTTTAAAATTTGAAAGCTTTATCGTTTCGATTAATATTTTTCTTTTTTCTAATTTTATTTCATGGTTGCATTTGCAAATTTGTTATTATGCTGAGGTCTTAACAACCTACCAACGCCGCCGTTAACACCAACGAAAAGGCACAGCACGTGGCCGATCAGCTCCCTCCTTTACCAGTGGCTTGTGATATTCACGTCCTTGACGTGAATGTATAACAGACCAACAGTGTTCGCAATAATATTGCAGACAAGTGACATTTGCACAAAAGAAGGGAGCAAATTTACTGCCGCATCTTTGGCCTTCGCATTCATCACACATTTGGTCATCCAAGACATAGGGTTTGACTTCAACACGTTTGTCAATGTCGCCGTGTTGTAGCTGCACAAAACGAGCCGATATGGCCGCTATATAACTCTGTTGATTGGAGAACGCCACACGACCAGCACCTTTGGGATATTTCAGTTCAGGATCAGTATCAATGCCTGCATAGCAGACACCGCCATATAAACGATCCATAATCATGGCCAATTCGAAAGCCTTTAAGGGCCGTGGAACTCCGCCCACGAAAACTGTCTTACGTGGATCCAGCGACATAGTGGCATCTAAAACATAATCAGCATCTGCTAAACGCCAGGGACGTATCTGTACGGGTTTATCTTTAATGGTGGGCGATGAAACGCACAAGTACAATTTGTCATCGTCCGTAATGCAAGAGTCTATCAATTGCTGAACACTATTTTCATCCTGGAAGAGCAAGAAAGCATAACCTTTTGGTGGAAAATACGATTTTGATTCGGCTTTGTGTGGCCAATCCACAACTAAAGGTCCAAAGCCTCGGAACGAACTAGTGATTTCATCTTCGTCAATATCCGGTGGTAAGCCGCCAACAAACACCTTGCGTGAGAAGCGTGCAGTGTGATCAGAACCTTGTGAGTGCGGTGAAGAACGTGAAGGTGAATTTAATTTCATATTCGGATCTAAATATGCTGAAGCACCATTACCTGCTGCAATAGCCACAGCATCCATTTCGCCTAAATGATGTTCGCTCATCTTTTGGTTGCGCATTCGTTCCGCCATCATGGCCACTGCGCTCACATTATTGTCTCCACCCGGACCAACAGCACCCATGCCGCGTACTAAATCATTAAGACAATGATCCAAGGGACGCATATCTAAGCCATTCGGCATATAGGGTCCAGCTCCCAAATATTGTGGAGCATCACCACCTCCACTTGCGCCAGCGCTTAAACTACCATTTCCAATGGATAGTGTGGGAACTCCGGCTGCTTGGGCAGCATTTATATCCAAGGTGTAACCAGGTGTAGGTGAATTTCCTCCTTTAGAGGGAAAAGATATACTGCGTCTATAGTTGTTGGGCGAAATGCCAGGATTTGAATTGGGTGAAACACCACCGCTACTACCACCTCCCTGTGAACCATTATAAGGCGAATTACCACCACCACCATGCGGTGGTATTGGCGACGAAGGACTATGATAACCACCAGCACCACCATGTTCTAGTTGTTGCGGTGGACATGGATGATTTGGGGAAAGTTGCTGTTGTTTGCCAGATAATCCGCTGCAGAGATTAAGAGTAGAGATGAAGTTTATTTCATTACATAAATAAATTTTGGACATTTCTTTAAGTTTAGAATTAACGACAAAATTATTTTTATTTTAAAACAAAACATTGAATATAAAACTATAGAAAATTTCGTTGAATGTTATGGTCAGTCAGACTTCTCGTAGACCTTTGCAAAAACTATAATCGAAAAAAACACAGGGTTTATAAAACGCGCACGTTCTGACAAGCGCTTATTGCATAGAAATCTGGCAGCTTCAAAACGACAGACGTATTTCATTTTCTTTAAACTTTAGGAAAAAAAATCTTCAGAACAAGCCGAGATAATTTTGGTGTAATAAAAATAAGTTTGATACAAAACGCACTTTTTTCTCTAAATGACCACTCAAAAATTCCCCTGAAAAGGCGAAATGGACTTAATAGGTAAAACCAAAATTGTATGTTTGAAATTTAAAAAATGCTGCGAATCGTATCTTAGCCGAAAGTTTAGGCCTTTAGATTCTGAACGCAAGAAAAGTGTCGCATGTTTGGCCACCAAAATAAAAACAGCTTTAAGAGAATTATTAAATCAAGTTCTGGCAATTATTTAGCAGAAAGTAGGTGAGTAAGACCTGAGACAAAGGAATTTTCAAATCGATAATCTGAATACGAAACAGATCGAAAACATGTGTATTGGCACGTTTTATTTTTTATTGATTAATTTCTTTTGGAAGGCAATGATTTTTATTATTAATTGTTAAAATTATTTCAGACATCCTGTTCACCAGTTTAAGCCGATTCAAACAGTAGATGAAAGGTTCTGACTGCGAAAAACGTATCGTGCGTTTTTTTATTGCGAATATTTTTAGGACTGCGATTTAGTATTCTTCAGATACTGATCATTTGTAAGAAATGTGAGATAGCAACATAAGGGGGGAAAAGTCAATGTTTTTACGAAAACAAATTAGAGAAATACATTTCTCTTGGATGAATTGTTTTAAGCGTGAAGTCGGAAGTAGTGGAAGCCAACCACTAAGAAATTTTTCAGTTACAACAACTTAATTGCTGCTTTACGATCGCTTCGCTTATTATTTTGAAGTTCATACTGTCAGTTTCACGATATCGCAATCGTTTAAAACAAAAACGAATTCTCAAAAATTGTTTTTGTTTTAAATGTAATTATGCGAACAAACGAACGATTGCGACATCGTGAAACTGGCAGATACATTTTTTTCAATTTTTTTATTTACTGCCATTACAAAATATTTAACACAAACAGTAAATTTTTTTGTTGAAAATTTTATAAAAATGTATGCACAAATAAATAAATAAAAATGTTAACAAACAATGACAAGTATTGCTGTCGCCGTCTTCCGTTGTATTTTGTTTATTTTTCTCTTCCGCAAAGAGAAATCGCACCGCACTGCAATCATTGTGTTCCGACTCCCAATAGTAAAATATTAGTAAGGAAATTCGTTAAGGAATCGAACCGTAGAAGCTCTTAACCAGCTACATTATAAGTCGCACGATTGCGTTTATTCTCATAAGTGGCCAAAAATAATATTTTGTGCAAAAATAAGCTTACTTTTGACTCGTCGGTCACTCACTCTCTATCTAGTAGATTTAATGGATGAATCAACTGCCTTAAAAGGACTTTCTCAATGAGGTTTGTTAATTTGTCAATGTGCGTTTATATATTTTAACTTAAAAGCGCAGGTTATGCCTTTCAAACTATTTTCAATTTTGTTAGGTACTTCGCCTTCCAAGAAAGTGTGTGACAGCATGGAATTTAATTAAATAATTGAATTTAGGACTTATTCAATTCCCCACGTATAAAATTAACGGAAATGATCTGATTTGAAAGAAATTTATTTTGTGTAAGAAATTAAATTAAATTTTGCCAATGCTTCTTCATGAAAGTCATGAATTCTCACCCATCCTACATATGCAACATTTTTAGTTAAAAAAAAATAGCTGCTCTCTCCTAATCATTCTCTTGAATCTTCTGAACAAAATGGTTTATTTTATAAATTTTCATCTTTAATCCAAACGAAATTTTCTTGTTTTTTTCAATGTTAAGTTTTTTAGTTGGGTGACTCTTAAATTACAAAAAAAGTAGTTAAATAAAATTAAATATAAATACATACAATTGTTATATATAATTTATAAATTTGGTATATTAACCCGCTTCCGCCCAGCGTTACAAATATGCAACGGTGGAGGTGTCTTTAGTCATCATTGATAGTTTTTTCTTTTAAACTTTTACACTTTGAGAGATATTGAAATAAACAATAGTTACGAGCGAAAAAAACATATTTTTAATTTTATTTTTTTTGTGATTAATGAAAGTTTTGTGTTAAACATATAATTTGTATTTAAGGAGCATTACATATATGTTACACTGGGCGTTTAACAAACAGTTGTTACTTAATTTAAATTATTCTAGTGAATAAAATGTTTAAAAGCGATATTACAAGAGTTTAATTTATAATTTTGTTTCTATTTGTTTTTTTTTTTTTTTTAATTTAAAGTTTATAGAAATTAGCTTAGAAAAAACTTAAATCCATTTAAAAAAAAATTTATTTTAAACAAAAGTGCTAAATTCGGCTATGCCGAATCTTATATAACCTTCGCCATGTATGTAAATCTAGTTTAGTGAAGTAAATCCAAAAAAAAATATATTGTGGTGACAGAATTAAAAAAATATATAATAAAAATGTCATCGGCTCTTAATGGGTCAAGCACTTAAAAAAAAAATTCTCTTCAAAAGCTTTTAAATGATACCCATATCAAAATTTTAAAAAATATGACGCACAATTGTAAAAAGTTCAGAGGCCCAAAACTCGGAAAAACGGTTGCCGGCAATTTTTTCACTTAATTTTTTCTTCTTATTTTTTAATTCTCTATTGCTCTATAAATTTTTTTTTTAATTAGAAAAGTTCATTGTTCTAAATGATATGGAAAAACTAGAGCAGGCGTGGTGTTTCTCCCGCTGCCTCGAAAGACATGGAGGGAACTTACTGAATTTCAGTAGCAAAACTTTCGAAACTATGACTGATCGATTGGCTTATTTGTATTTTCTCTAGCTCATCTAGTACCTTCCCAAAGTTGACTACAACACTTACATGGACAGAGAGACGGACATTGCTCGCTCAATCGGCTTTGCTATGTTATGCATAACGCAAAATTTAAATAATTTATAGGGGTCGGAAATATATATACAGCCACTGATTTCCTGAGAGAAACGAAATAATCTCATTTTGTATAAAATTTTGAGGAGAAATTGATGTTGACAGTCTGTGTCGGCCATGTTGTCGAATCTGCTTTCTTATTATTGAGTTGCAGATGTCAAAATATTATGCCAAGTTTGCAAAAATTTTTTGCAAGAGAGATCTATCGAAAGTCATTCTTTTCCTTGGAATTTTCTGGCGTGCCCTTTCTTTATCGTCGTTCTGAACATGGTGACTTTACTGTTAAAGAGAAAAATACTTGAAGAGGCTACAAACGTTTAAACATGAAAAGACAATATAGATCTAAGAAAAGGTGTCGAAATTATTTTGAGTTATACAACAGAATATTTTCTCTTGTAGAAAAGCGCCAGAAAAAGAGATATCACCTCAATTACGGTCGACTGACGTTCAACGCTGATCTTGAATGCATAATATGCTGCTTTACTGCTTCTCAAATAAATGTCGGTTCATCAGATTAAAACTTTCGACGATACTTTAAAACGCAAATTGACATGTTTGAAGACGAGAAAATTATCACAAGAGCAAAATTTTGTTACTGTTATTTAATATAGAATGTATGCTGGTGGGAGAAATATCCAAGGAAGTCTCTATGTCACGGTATGTTACATGACGATCTTGCATTATAAGTTCACGCACGGCATCAATGTTCTCTGGCACAACGCCCGTTTTTGAACGAATTTCACGCAATTCATTTTTGAGCGAGTGTCGGCCATGATTGAATTCATTATACCAATTTTTCATAGTGCTATAAGATGGTGCTTGATTTAAGTTCATCGATGCACTCTTATCGTGATAAGATGTGAAAAAAGATCGCATGAAAATGTTCATGAGTTAATTCCAGTTTTTTTTTTGCCATTTTAATTTTTTCAAATCACTGAAAACAACACAAATGATAATCGTGCGTCAAAACGTTTTGAGTACGATTGTGCTAAAAAATGTCAAACTTTCCAATGGAAATGTCAGATTGCACCTGGCAACGCTTAGTATTGCTAGGCCAGAAATAGATATAGCAGCCCTCTACAAGCTTGTTGTAGGACAAAAAACGACGAGTTATAAGTTCATTTCCCGTCAGTGCCATCAAAACAAATCAAAATTATTCTTGATGAATAGCGTTAATAGAAAATCGATTAAAAGGTAAATAACTGTTGTGTGGCGACGTTAAATAACTCAGTGAGACGCCTTTATATAACAAAACAGGATGAGAGACGACAAAGAAATTGTGACCCAAACTTTAACGAAGCATTATTAAGTGATAAAAGTAACAGTGTAACATTAGTGTGCATAGGTTATGACACAGTTGGTTTAAAAGGATCTATTTGATAAAACTGTAATTCTGTAATCGGGCTTGGCCGGATCCACAACATTTTGAGGTTTTAATGGTTTCTTGAAGGCATATGTGTGCTAAGCTCGGCATTGAGTAGTTCCAGTCACGCCGAGTAACAAAGTATTGTAGCGTTAAAGTACTAATTAGTAAAAAAAGAGATAGTGAAAACAAATCAAGCTAACGACACAGAGTAATAAATAGAAAAATTTAACAAGTAAAATGCTACAAAGAAGAAAATTAAAAATCGACGTGATTTGCTGGTATTTACTATCAGAAAATTTCTACGGTTAAAAGGGGAAAAATGTAACAAGGGAATGCTTTGACAAACTATAACTATTATTGCTTTTTGTCACGATTGTAGTCAACACTTTGAGTTTTTCTTACTGGATCAAAAAAAAAAAAAAAAAAAAAAAAATTAAAACATAAAACCTAAAACCTAAATTCAAATTTAATAATTTTAAATATCAACATTTTACTAAATTTACTCTATAAAAATTTACTCTTTACAATAACATTTTTAACATTTCTTAAATTTTCATTTATTTTTTTTTTTTTTTTGTTTTTTGTAAGCAGGATTAAAATTATAAAATAATTTAAACGACACGACACAACACACAAACACACATATGAACACATAAAGATATATTTAAATCAAAATTTAACAAATTATATTAAAAATTGTAGACAAATTATAGTGAGAAGGGAGGGCAAAAGTTAATAAAATATGAAAATTCTTATTTAAAATCAATTATGGCTTATTCCGGATTTTAATTTTTGTTGTTGTCGCGGATGTTAATTTTGTAGTTGTTTATTATTTTTTCCAATTTTAACAAGTGTGTAGGCAAATACAGCAGAAAAAGATGTAAAAGAAAAAAGATTTTTAAATGTCAAAATATTATGAAGTAGAGAAAGTTTTGATCAGTTTTAATCCTTGACAATTTTTTCTACTTTTCTTTTTCTGCTTTTTTAATAAAATTATTGCTACAAATAAAATAGATAAAAAAAACTGTCTCGCACTTAAACTGACTGTCACCTAACACATACACTGACGCAAAGACACACACACACACAGATAGACACACACACATCTTATCACTTTTACATAGAGGATTAAAAATTCACTTAAAATTTAAATAAATTTGCTGCTGCTGCTGTAGTTGTTGTTGGTAGTGGGAGTAAGTTATGTTGTTTTTGGTGAAAAGATGTTACTGGCAGACGATGAATGTACAGAAGTTATAAACGGATACACAGGTGGATGGGTAATTGTTTGGTTGCTGGATTGAAATTTTCCATAAAGAAAAGAAAAAACAGAAATAATTTCAATTTGCCAACCAACAAGGCTCTGTTGAAAAAAGTGTCGTATTAAGTTTTGCAAGTTGTTGCAGCTATTAGTAGTGGTTGTGGTAGTAGAGGTGGTGACAGTAATGTGTTTGTTGCATGCTGCTAGCACGGTATGTTGCTGTACTTTAGGTAAATTTTAATTTTTGTTTTTCACTAATAATTTGATTTATTTAATCACTTCAATTTTATGCACAAAATTTTCAAATTTTTAATTTCCGTTTAACAAATTATCAATTACTATTGCAACGTTAAACTACAAAGCCACACGTCTCTTAACTGTTTAGTTGGATAAATTAATGTTTTAATAAAAAGTTTTGAGTTTGAAGGTTTAACGCTCATGTGGGTAAAATTTTAGTTTAAACCCAGCAAATAAAAATTTAACTAAAGCAGAAGTACGAATATTTAAAATTAATAAAAATAAGTTCTCCATTTTGGTTATTTTAACCTTTAAAAATCCATAGTGTAGGAACTCAACAAACAACGGTAACGAAACTATTTATCGTTACTGAGAATTAATACGTCGGACGATTCTCCCACGGCATTTACATTTCTATTTAATTTTTGGTTTTCTTTTAAAATTTTATTATGAATCTTATATAAATTTTGGTCCAGAAATTGTACAGGAGCTCATATTTTTTTACCTTTTACAATTATTATTTCATTTAAATCCAATTTTTTTTTAATTTTGTTTTTGTTTTATATCAATAATGTGACTTTTTCTATTATTGTGAATTCGAATGCTGACAAATAAACTTATTGTTTAGATATATGGAAATATTTTTAAGAGAGTAAGAGGAAAATATGAGAGCCGTTACAGAAAACGTCAAAAGTGCACATATAAATATCAGGAAAATTTTTTTAATATGAAGTTTGGACATTTTCTGCAACGGTAAAAATGAATGAAATTCGCCACTGCCACCACCTGGTACATGGTTTCGCCATAAAGAAAATAAATTTTATCCCAACGGCCAGGGTTGACAGATATGGCGATTTTCAAACTAATTTGGCGACCTAAATTTTAATTTGGAGACATGGCGGCTTAAAAAATTTTTGCGATTTTTTTTGGCGATTTTAACATGTCTTCATATGCTTTTAATTTACATTGACAAATTTCGATAAGAAAAAATCATATGTCAACAATATTCTACTAATATTCTACTATACTAATTTTTATGCCAGTATTATAATCTGGTAACTTTTCACTTTTACACTGTGAGTGCTCCAAAGTGCATGACACATAAACATGTCTCAGGGATAATAACACTTTTTGCTGGAGATTCCAATATGTAATGCCTGCGTTAAAAGGGTTTTTTCGATAATGAATTCTTCTAAAGGTGCCTTTAGACGAAATGTTTTTTTTACATATGACTTGTCAGATTTTCCATAACAAAACACATATGTAACGTGTAAACGGTTAAAACATTTATAAAAAGTCATATGACAAATTTTTATTTAGAGCGTGTTCTATTTTTATATGACAAAGAATATGACTTCCAGTGGTGCAACTTTTTCTTTCTTCACATATACAGTTTTTAAATGATCAAAAAGAGCAAAAAGCACTAAAATCGTTGGAAGCAGAATAGAGTTGATATCTTTATTAGCATTAACAGAGCCGCTCACCAAACAACTGTTGTAAACAATGATTTACTTTATAGGTTATGTCAGAAGTAATTTGCATGTACGTTTAAAGACGAAATTTAAAGCCATATGTAAAAATGACTACTTTGACATACATAAAGAATTACGTGTGGATTTTTCAACTGACAAGTCATATATAAAAAAATTTTTACCTTAAGAGTCGTATGCGAAATAGAATGCAGCATGAATTCCTTTATGCTTTATTGCGTGTTATAAATTATATGAATGCAAATAACACATGCTGCACTCCTTTTATACCTTCTGAAGAAATGCTTTATAAAATCAATTCGAATACAATGTATTCCAAGGAAGAGGAGGTTGACGAATGTCTTCAGAATAACTAGTTTATAGTATCTTTCATGTGTTCACTTATTATTTTTTTTATTAAAACCCAAATTACGATTTCTCTTTATTTTTGGGGAATTTTAGCCATGTCGATGAAATAGAATTTTTTTTTATAAAAAATGCTTTTATCTAAAAAAATATATAAAATTTGTGGACTAAGCCTGTCAAAAAACTGTTTTGGTGATTTTTGGCAAATTTCGTCAAAAACAATCTGACAACCCTGCCAGCAGCATTGTAGTTGAACGATAACTCATGTCAAATTTGTATGGAAATATCGTTACCGTTGTCAGCTTTGTTCCTACACATATTTGAACGAGAAAAGTGTAACGAATTTAACAAAAACAGTTTTTTATTTTAATCTTAACAGTTAAAGTTTTAATTATTTGAATTTCTTTTATTGATTTACTATTTCGTACGTTTGTAAGTGTGTGATTTGTAGCGAAACGCTGCTCGTTGATAGAAAATTTTCCACATTTTTTTTTTATTTTTTTTATTTTAAACAATTTTGTATTTTAATATATAATTAAAGTATTATTATGCGTAACACTGATTATTTATAACTAAGCAATTATGTATTTTATATATGTTTAATAAGCTGTTATTTATTAGTTGTGTGTATTAATTTAAGTAAAAGTTTTTTATTTAATATTTTTTGTGTGGATTTAAAAAAATTACAATACAAAAAGTTAAGGTTGTAAATTGTTAAGTTAATGGCCCAGAACAACAAATATATAATTTTATTTATACATTTGTTTATAATTTATTATTATTTTTTAGCACCCTTCACTTCTGTTTTCAATGTAATAAATTTTATTGAAAATGTTTTAGAAAGGTAAAATTTTAAATTAGTTTTTAAATGTCATATTTACACCGTTTTTGAGAAAAGTTTTTAAATAAAATTACATTTAATATTTAAATGCTAAAGACTTTTGCAAGAGACACACAAACCGTAGAGCGGAAAAAGGTTAATATAATTAAAATAATTTTTATTATGTTTATAAAAACTGTAGTTAACATGAATAAATATTTCATATATGCATACTATTTTCAATAGATCAATTATGATTACCAAATTGTTTTTTGAATTCGAAAATATTTACTGTGAGAGTCATAAAAATATAATCTGTCAAAGGGGAAAATTTACATGTTGGCAACAAATTTATTTGTATCGCAATTAAATACAAATAGAGGAAAGACAGTTGCGTACAATTATTTAAATAACGTAAAAAGATATGAAAAATATATGAAAGGTCGGAAAAAATGGCAACAACTCCAAAAGACGAAATATTCTTAGAATTGCATCAAATTCTGCTATTTCGGTATCAAAAATATGTGAAGAAAAAGAGTCAGTACCAGTTTGAGAACAGTACAGTATTCTAAAATTGTACCTAAAAATAGTCGTACGAAAACTGAAAAAAATACACAGTTTGCCAAAAATACAATGACAAGGTCCAAAAAATGTTTTAAAGTTGTCTTTTCCGATAAAAAAGTTTAATATTGATGGTCCCGACGGGTATAACTATTACTTCAATGACATAAATAAACAGGAAATATTTTTAAGCCGCAGACACAGCTGAGAGGAAGGAAAAATGGTTTAGGGGTGCCAATTCGTATTATGGAACCATAAAATTGTTTTTTGTATCCCACAAAATGACTGCAATGACTTACAAAAACATTCTGGAAAAAACATTTTAGAAATTTAATGTTTTTTTGGACCTATACCTTTGACGTACCAATACGACAACGCTCAGATTCACACCGCCAGAGCAGTAAAACAACTGAATAATCAACAAGGAGTTCAAATTTTGGATTTCCCCCCATATTAACCAGACCTGAATACAATGGAAAATGTCTGGTGTTGGCTTCCAAAAAATTTTATGAAGAAGGAAAACAATTTGGGAGTATAAAATTCTTAAAGGATGCAATAACGGAAGCATGAAGTTCAATTTCCTACTTAGAGTCATTATACAAGTCGGTGACTAATCGCATTTTTGAAGTTTTTTCATTACTAATTGAATGATAGAAGATAACAACTTTCATTTTTATAACCTAAAATTTAAAAATAAATATCATATTTTAAAATATTCCGTATTAAAGTGATACCAAAGAAATCCATTTTTTCAAATAAATGCATAATTTTAGTAAAATAAAAATATGTATATTTTTTATTTCTGCCGGAAACTAAAGCCAAAACCTTGAAATTTTATTGTGCAAAAAAATATTTTTTTCTGAATTTCAGTTAAGGAGACATACGGAATAAAAGGTAAAAAAAAATTTGATTCTGTATTCAAGTGGCAGGCAGTGTATATAATTTTACCGCATAATTTTATTATACAAATGTTTTTGAAATTTCTACAATATCCATTTCCGACCCCATAAAGTATATATATTCTGACTTCTTATGCATAGCGAAGTCGATTAAGCGATGTCCTTCTGTTCATCCGTGTAAGTGTTGAAATCAAGTTTGTCGAGGCTAGATAAGCTACAAAAAATTTAAATACGCCAATCGATCAGACATCATAGTGCCGAAAGAGGTGCTATTGGAAATCAGCAAGATCGGTCCATGACCTTTGACGCAGCGGGCAAAACACCACGCCTACCTCTAATTTTTCTTTACCATTTTAAACAATAAAGTAACTCCAATAAACAAAAAACCAAATATATGGGGCGATAGAGAATTGAAAAATAAGAAAAAAAAACATCAAGTCCCATGTTACGGGCCTTTAAAAGTTTCAAAATTCTTAAAATATCAATATAGGTATCATTTTAAAGATTAAAAAAAAACCTTGCGGAAATACCAAAATTTTTTTAAAATGCTTAACCCATTAAGAGCCGATGGCATTTTTAGGTAATTTTTTTTTTTTAATCTTTTAATTCTCTGTTACCTCTATATTTGTTTTTTTTTTTTTTGTTATTAGAGTTAATTTACCAAAGTAGATTAATTGAATGGTGAAGGGTATATAAGATTTGGCTTAGCCGATTAAAGCACTCTTACTTAAGAGAATTCTTACTTTTACCAAACAAAATTTTTATTTTTATTGAAATTGTTTTCCTTAAATTTTAATATTTTTGTACCAAAATTTTAACTGAAGTCAGCCATTTTATCTGGAAAAAATTGACATTCCTTTCAGAGAGTGAGAGAGCTAAATTTGTACCGGCAATTCTCCGCTTGAATTAGTTTAATTTTAATTATTGCCCGGACAAAATTTAACCGAGTTGCCACTTAATTTTTTTCATAAGAAGCTGAATTGGAGTTTTTTTTTTATATTAAATAAAATAAATGAATAAATTACAATATATTAAATATAAAATTGTTAAATTGGAGTTTAACAAACCCAGTGCCCTGAAGCTTATAGCGGAAGAGAATATACAGGCATGTTCTGGAATCCACACGAAATTTTCACTTTATAATTTTCAAGGCATTATAATAAGTGAATAGTGCTGCAGAAACCTTTCAGTGTCCGGACAAAATAAGTGAATTCAGCATTTGTTTAACATTTAAATAAAAAAATAAATAACTGCATTCATTTGTAAGAAATTCAGAGTAAAATTAACCAGTTTTATAATAATTTTTTGTTGGCTTGAGCCAAACTAACATAACATTTAAATCACATTTTATAATGTTTAATTATTTAAAAATTAAAATTTCATGAGTTTATTAACAAAATTCTCAAAAACCAAAAAAAAAATCACACATAAATGCTGATTTACGAAGTATCACTTTACGCTTTTAGTAGCCTATTCCCTTCCGCTTTTGGTTGCCTATTCCCTGCCCATTTGCAACATATTTCCCTCCTAATTTTTTCTTCTGGATTTTTTATTTCTTTGTTCTTAAATTTCTTAACTTCTTAAATTTGTTAACTTATATTTTCATTTCACCATTATAAGTATTTTTTAAGGGATTGGGATATTTTGCTTATCTGGTAACTCCATAAATTATGATTCAATAATGACTTTTCCCGCATGAGCTTGCGTCGAAAAAGGTCAAGTGGAATTTTTTATTCAAAATCATTTGGTCGAAATATATTTATTACAGCACAAAATTCGCATTTCGAAAAAAAAAAATGACGTACTGAATTTACAGAGCTGAAAAAACGCAAAAGCGCATTCTAAAATGAGTTCTTAAATATAAATCTTAAGAGCACTTACGGCACGTACGAAAGACCTAAGCTAATATTTTGACGATTTTAATCAACTAAAAGCATGTAGACGTGTTCAGTCGCTTTTAAAAAGGTTTTGTGCGAAACCAACATTATTTAATTTAATATTATTTTATTTCTTTAATCAAAAGTAGGATTTTATAATAAAAAACTTTAATGCGGCAATGTTTCACAGAAATTCATTGAAAAAAAAAAATCCCCTAACAACAATTTAAACTCAAGTTGGTGTTATGCAACACACCTCTACAGGAATTTAGTCTAGCCAGTAATTAAAGGACAAACAAAAAATGTATATGTTAATGTGTGTGTGAGGTGAGTCTGCTTTATTTACTTTTGTTACTTGTACTGTTTAAATATGTACGCTTTTTATGTAATTACTTCATCTACATATGTGTGTTTGTATGTTCCATTTGCGTTAGAAGGGATTTACAAAGGAATACTTTCATTGAGAAGAAACTTGGCAACTCATAGATTTCTTTCATTCATTAAATTTCTTTTTTCTTTTGAGAAATATATTTTGTTTTTACTGCCTTTTATGCATGACTCCTTTTTGTTTTTGTTTTGTTCTCGCTTTTCGTCAAAATATCAAATAAACATGAATGAAAAATAAAAAAATTTATGTGTATAAAATATAAAGAAAAAAATCCTGTCAGCCTGAATATTTTTTAATACCCTGTCTGGCTAGACATAATGCTTGAAGCATTCATAGATTATTTCCATTTATAACAAAAAAAAATGAAGTTACTGCACTTTTTTACATGCTCTTCTTCTCTTTTCTCCTCTTCAAATGCACTAAACTCCAAAATGAAAAACAAATAACACGAACTGTTTCAGAAATGTCGAACAATAAATACAACTTAAATCTGCCAACATATTGCATATTTTCATTTACATCTAGCGTATGTTATATTAACTGACTTTTCATCCTGCTTTTTCGTTGAGCATACTTCAAGGCGTAAAAAATTTCGAATATTCCTACGTAATTTCGACTAATTAAAAAATATCATTTTATATCATTTCTGTACATAAAACATTTCTTTAGTGTGTGAAGATAAATACTTTTTTTAAATGTAGCATGCGATAAATTAACCACCTCCCCCCCTCCCCCTACATACAGTACAAATTGTATGGTAAATTCAGGGTTTTTTTTAAACAATACTCTTACAGCAACAAAACCCTTCGATTTTGGAAAATCAAACCTATTGGGAGTCCAAGGGCACATATAGAGCTATTAAACTGTAATCACAGTTTATCCAAATTGAATTTAAGAATTTTTTTATAAGACGCGGAAAATTGACTTGTGCAATTTTCTCTTATTCAATGTACCCTTAATTTCCAATAGGTTTGATTCTTCGAGTTCGAAGAGTTTTGTCGCTGTAATCGTATTTGTAAAAAAAAAACCTTGAATTTATCATACAATTTTTACTGTATGTAGGGAGGGGGAATTTATCGCATGCTACATTAAAAAAAATAAATAAATATTGTGTTAATTTGCAATAAAAAAATTACGTTTTGATTTTCTTAGATTTCACTTAAAGTTTCCTATTTTATAAACTGGATAGTTTTTTAAAATCTAAGCGCATGAATAGACAATTTTTTACATTGTGATTTGTAAATTACAGCATTTTTACTATAAAAATGTTATGGGTTCTTAGTAATAACCCAAACAAACAAACTGCCTGTGCCCTTTCACACTACAATACTGGGTATTAAGACTTATCAAAAACTTAATCCTATAAGAAAGTATGATAGTGTGAAAGCAATATGTAATCAAAGTATGAAACAATACGGAAAGAAATTAGACATCCCATAATACCGAAGGATTTTTAGAAAATTTTCTAAACGCTAACCCTTTTCATTCAATCAGGGTTGTTTTTTTTTCAAAAGCACATGAAGAAAATAACAAAAGCAACTGTTGAGCAAAAAAAACATGCCGACTGCATCGCAGACGATGGCGCGCCGTCGTCTACGCTATTTTTTCTTTGTCTTGCAACTGATTGAAATTGCCCCTATACTTGTCGCTTACATATGGATTTTGTTTACAACAAAGTACAAATTGCTGCAATTTGTTATAACTTTTTTTATTTAAAAATTTTTTTTACCAAGAAGCTGAACGGCCAAAAATTGTTATGACACATGACGCGGCACTTCCGCACCATACATAATATTCATCAGTCGCCGTTGCTCTAATTTTGTGCCAGCTTGGTAATTTACATTTTATTTGAAGTGTGATAGTGTGAAACAAAAATGTAATATTACGTTAGATTTCTTGAGAATCACAACAATTTTCATTTGATTTTCTTCTTACAAAATGCAATGAAAATGTAAATACTCAGTATTATAGTGTAAAAGGGGCTTAAGGACCTACGTTGTTATACGTTCCCACTAATAATCATGCCTCGACAAGTCGAACGCAAACCAATGCTACAGAAAACGTAAAGAAAGAAACGTAAATTGTGTAAAATTACTGCCTATTGTGCGAACGCAACTTTTAAAAGTAGCCACCTATATTTTGGCTGTGGCCCACAAAATAAGTTGTAGTTGTTTTGCATAAAATTTAAAAACATTTTCAAGTTAAATTTTATCAAATTTTAGCACTTCTTTTAGATAATTTTGGATAAATTGTGACAACGTAGTAATTGTAACTTGGATTATAAATGTAAAGAGAAGTGAATATTAACTAAAAAAGTATAGTTTAAACGAAAAACTTTAAAAGAAGAAATCTTATTTTAAACGAAGTAAAGCTGACTTAAAATGTCTAAATACTTCTAGACCCCTATTACCATCTCCCTAGTATTATTTTACACGCAGCTTGAGCGACATTTTTACATCGAAAGCGCTAGCTCATTATAACCAACAAACAGCCATTGTCGACGGTCTTTACTCGGCTTTGATGTATAGAACAGGGGAGTTATTAAAGAACATAATTATTCATTTGTGTTTATTTTAAATGCTGTGAAATTGGGTGGGTATTTTCTTATAGGTTCACATCTACACATTTTTATATGGAAAACATTGTGAAACAACGAACATAAAATTATGTAAAAATATTTCACTTTCGAGTGGTTATGGATTTACAGAATTAAAGATTGAAATTTTATGCTCAAGAATTTCCCCTCTATAAATAAAAAAAAATTACTCTTTCATTCCTAACAACGCATCTTAAAAACAAAAGACAATAATTATAATGATAGAGATAGAGATGCCGATGAGGAAAAATGTTTTCGATGTTGTCAAGCTGAAGTCATGTTGTTGTATATGATAATGACTTTAATGTTGACAACAAAATGCAACTAAAAAATCAGAGAGAAAAGAAAAATTGCAAAAAAAGGAAGAAAAAATAACATTCTCTTTTTTCTTTCAACGTCATTGCATTTAAAGTGCATTTCATGTTGATGCATTTTTATTTAACTTTTTTTTAGTGTTTTTTTTTCAAACGTACAAAAAAATATGTCTGGCAGTAACCCTTAGCATTTATTTACATTTCTTCGCCCACCTATTAGGAGACATAAAAGGTTGGAGAAGGAGTATTTAGCTGAGATTGTATTGTGGAGATTGTTCTTTACTCAGGTATTATGTAGGTTTTCTTTTGTTTTAAAGCAAAGTTTTGTTGTTTTCTTTTTTTTACAATCACAACAGACAATATTTGTGATAAAAAAGTTATTCATTTGAATTAATTAAGAGTGAACATGAATTGTTTTGTTCGAAAGTTCTTAGTTGTGTCATTTACTTCTAACCATGTCTTCAGAAATAATTAAAAATGCTATTAATTTGCCTAAAATGTTAAAAAAATAAAACGAGTATTTTTTACTTGTGAAATTGAAAATAAATTGTATTTTAACGGTCTGCCACCTGATTTACAAGTCAATCGCCTCTTTGAAATATTTATTGTTGAAACGGATCGACCCTATTCAATTTCGGCCAAAGATTTTCAACTCGGAAACAGCTGTACAAACCGAAAGTTTTTTCCTCAGGGAAAAACTCTCGACAGCAACGGAGCTGTTACAACAACAACTAAAAATTTCAAAATACTTGGCCACCATCTAAGAATTTTTGCAGGAACTTAACTTCATCTATCACCTTCAAACTCGATGGAATCCCTTTTCACTTCAAGAACCGAAGAAGGCCGACGTATGTCCACAGTACAAAATGCAAAAATTTCAGACGTAGCCTTTGATAGTCTCCTTCACTTCTTATCGCACGCCACCTGCAGCATTTAAAATCGAAAACTCGGAACAAGGTCCTAATAAAAGCACTTATTTACCATTGTGACAACGTATAAAACAGTTGGTTGCTCCCTCCTTAATTATGCTGCCCCTATATGGACCTAGCTTTCTAAGGACACAAAAATGGCGAATTTTACAAGCTGCACAAAATAATGCACAAGATTCGCTTACGTAAGTGTTAAGACGATAAACGTAGATAATCTCCATGAGGGGACCAGGATGCTGCCGGTCAGACAATAATAATGAATTACTAACTAAGCACCGGTACTTGAGATCCGCTACCTCGACTCATCCGGCAGGACTTCTTGAGTTATTGAATGTTAGCTCGGATGACATTCCATGTAGAATAAACTAGATGGCCTTTGCGAATATTCAAAAAGTATTCCAGCAGCAGGCATTTTTAGGAGCTATAGATGCGAAAAGATACACATCCCGCGATTTCCGAAAACGAGAGGCTCAATTCTGGCACAATAAAAAAATACATAGTGGAGTGTCCTTACTGCTACCGTAAGCGAATAATTTCTGCACTTTTATTCGTTGCTTAGCCAGCTTCCAAGGCGTTATGGGTAGATAGTCTAAATATTCATGGAGTATACACTGCGATGTCACTTTGACGACGTCAGTTTTGACATAGAAATTATTAATCTTGTGAATTTGTGCTACTACATCCGCTATAACAACAATTAACGCATCTTAAATTAAATATTAAAAGGTGTTGCCATAGAGACCTTAATTTGACGTTTATAGATGTATCTTTTCGATCTTAAAATGCAGACAATTGAAATTTTACTCGGGAGTATATAATACGGCCGCTGCAGCAAAAAGTAATAAAAATAAAAAATTAAAGACTGCTTGCTGCACGCAAGATGACGTTGGGATTGGGCTTGTCATTATGCCACCAAGTATAAAAAATAAAATTAAAAATTTCAAGATGTTTCCATAGATACGCGATTCTGACGTACACACGCTGCCTTTTCTTGTAAACCGTAATAGACAACTGACATTTTAACAGAATAGTAAAGCTATGGCCGCTACTACACTGAGTATAAAAAATTAAAATTAAAGGTGGTCCCACAGAAAACGTAATCTTAACGTAGATGAACAGTTTTATATAGACAGACAATCAGCACCAACAAGAATAAAAAATAAAATTTTATTTTAAATAAAAAAATGTCTTTCTTTTGAACCGTAAGAGGTATAAATTTGAAATTTACAAAAAGCATATATTACATGGGACGCAGACGCTGTAACCTGTTTTAAAAAGGTCAATTTTTATATTTTTTTTTGTTAGAAAACAAAAGAATATATTGAAAATAGTATGCATATATTTTTAAATTCATAACCGATATATTAAAACTACTGCATAAAAATACATTCAAGCAAAACAACTTACCTTTTACGATTAAAGAAGTTTCCTTGTAGAAAATTATTACGGGTATTAACTTCATCAGGCTAAAAGAAAAAAGTCAAAACAATAAAAATTAGAATTGAAAATTCAGTAAAATTTTTATTTAAAATTAAAAAAAAAACAATTTTCTTTGGCAAAAGATGTTCGAGAATTATTAACTTTTGTTTTGTTTTGTTTGTTATTGCTACATCACTTTCATCCAAAAGCAATTTATGGCATTTGGTGTCGTATGACTTGCAAGCTAAAAAATTATGCATTAAATATGAATAATCGTAAGTCTCTAATTTTTGGAGAGGTTAAACTATTCTGTAAAAATTAAATGGAATGCAAATGATGCTTTAAACGATTTATTTAATATTTTTAAGTGTTTTTGGTAACTTGGTAATTTGTATTGACGCACGCACATTCATTTGCAGATGGAACATTCATTTAAACGCATTTTTATTAAAAGCGGTTTATATTGAATAAGGATTGAAATCTAGACTTAGGCCATATAGTTCAATTTAGTGATCGCTCTTTTTAGTTTAAAGTTTGAAAATAAACTACTTCAAAATCTAGTTCATTGGCTCTCTTAGTTCAAATGTTCTGTTGATGTATTGTTCGCACTTTCAACTTTCTGTTCGAACGCTTTCTTAAGTTCAAAAGATTTTTGAGTTCAAATGTTCTTTTCAAAACATGATGGCAACAACACCGCAGCATTGCCATAACGAATGTTAAATGAAATGAGTGGCAGCACTAATTTCATGTCCGAAATAGTCAACAAGGAAACAAAGACATGGATTCTAGTTTATCTCGTCTAGTAGTTCAAATACAAAGTATAGTTCGAAAATGAACTAGTTGTACTTAAAAGCTTGAACTCGTTCACTTAGTTCAATCGATGAAATCTTTTAAATGAACTAGTTCGTTTATGAACTACACAAGTCTATTGAAATCTAATAAGCAAATTTTTGCTAACAGATTAATATAAATTAAAAAAAAAAACCCAAAAATAATTTAAAATTTTATTAAAACTAAAATGCTAGATGAAGAAAACATCAATTGTTGAATTTGAATTAATTCTAATTATTATTAATTTATTAATTTATAAAAAATCCGTTTTTGTTTTCTTACAATTTTTATTTGAAATACAAATCCTTTTGTATCTTAAAATGATATGTAAATGGGATATATCCCAACTAGCTCTAACCTTCACCTATAATTAATATTTTATTTTACGGAAATAATGTGGTTTTTATTTGTAGAAAACTTATACCCTCCCATCTTCAATCATAACCCAGTCAAGCAAGCGGAGTGCTATATAAGGCAGGCAGAAAGTGCATCATATGGATAACAGTACATCTACGAGTGTTTTAAAACGAATGAGCGTACAGCTTAGCAACATGATTGCAAGACATACACACTAAGTGCAAGTTTGAATTTCTGGACACACTTTTCGAAAGACATATTGTCAAAGGAAAGATACTTGTGAGGCGTTGCTTCAAAGCTTAATGAGTTTGCTGTATACTTTAATATTTTAATGGCTCCACAAACCGAATTTTTAAGTGTTTGTTTAAGCAAACTAGGTCAAAATTTATACGCCGATTTTTTACCTTAACTCGCACAAGTCGAAAGTGTTTTATTTTTTTAATTGAAAATTTATTTTCTTTGTATTTATACAGCACATATATAAAAAATCTACTATTTCTAATAATATGTTTAATTTTAAATTATTTTTGATTTTTATTATGTTCAATCTAATTTTTAAATTAATGATTATTTCTAGTTTTTTTTTAATTGTTGGTTTAGTTCGTTATTGTGTGAATGCACTTTCTGGTTCGTTACAACCTTCGTCAGCATTCTTTGTATATATCTGCAAGGTACCCAGCAAAAAAAAATTCAAAAAAGGTTATCGAGTGTGGAATTAAGCATTTTTGGTGGAAGGACTTTCCAACTGGATTACCAACCTAATGATTTTAACAAGGCATGATACTTTTATAATCAATTTCTGAGAATTGATTACACTCGCTATTGCAGGAAATAATAATAATCATTAGTATGTATATTTAGGTATTCTTTTTTAACTTAAAGAACTAGTTTAACTACTGCTTGCTTGCGAGTAAGCGAGTAACAAAATTTGGCAATCACAAAAGTAAGTCATTATATGTCAAGTACTTTTTAAGGTAATGTGTAATTTTTTGCTGGGTAGTTATTATTAATAATTATTAATAATTTTATATTGAACTTTTGAAACATTTATATTTCTACAGAGCTGTTGTTAATTATAAATGTTGGTTGCCAACGAAATATTTACCTAAACTAGGAAGAACTATCATGCTCATGCTATATTTTTCTATTAGTTGTGCCAAAATTAACAAAAAATTATATTTCATTTATAAAAAAAACAGTTTAAATACATGGTCGAAGTAAAGTGGCACATGTTAACAAATATATATTTTCAGCTTAATTTATAAGTAATTTTGTCGTCCTGATTGAGTTTCAGTCTAAGAATTTACGCAAAAATTTTTTGATGACGAATTCGTGCTTCTATGCGAAATTGTTATTCGTCTCAGTTGTGTTTATACAAAAAAGCAATAACTAGAAAATATAATTCACAGGCATTTGATAGAAATCAATCGGTTTTAAAACGTTTGTTTTTTAAGGATGTGATAAATTGGGATTGATTTTAAAACACAAATGAAAAACAACTTTCAACGAAAATAAATTCATTACATACCTGATTATCAGCAAGTGAATTTAAATTAAAATAATTTTTTGGTCAAATATTCTTTATACTCTAATACTTGTATCTTTAGTGAAAAAAAGTGAATTAATCATCACGCCATTGTGCACCAACACGTAAGTATAAACGTATCAGAAAGATAAAACAAAATATATGAATTTAAGAAACACATGCATTTACAGCAATAAATAGAATTCAAAAAGTGCTAAATTTGCATACACATTTGAAACAAATCAAGTGGTTACGAAAGATTTTTTTTTCGTAATTTTAATTTATGCACCACAACAACAATAAAAATAATAATCAAAATGCATTTAGAGTACTTTCATGTACCCCATAAAAGTTTGTTTATAATCAACTTTTCATCAGGGGTTTGTTGTCGGAAACAAAAATAAAATGAACGAAAGGAGAACATAAAACAAAACACAAAATTCAATTAAAATGTATTTTTTTTGTAACACGAAATTCTTAAGTCATGTTGTTTTATTATTTTTTAAACCTTTTTAAATTAAATTTAGCAAAAAGATATTTGGGAATAAAACTAATAATAGAGAAAAATATAAAAGAGAATTATCAATTTGTTTAAGATTTCACAACAAGAGAGAGGAAGAAAGAGAGAGGCATTTAAATATTACCGTACAAAAAAAAAAAAAAAAAAAAAAAAAAAAAAAAAAACGTTGGCAAGATAAGATACGAGAATACTCTTGAATATCGTAATAAATAATTAAAACAATTACAGTAAATAACAAAACAAAATTAAATATACATAAATAAAGAAAGATTATTTTAAAAGCCAAATAATCAGTGTGATATAAATATTATTCAAAAAGAAAAAGAGGATCTACAAAAAAAAGTTGCGCAAAATTATTGGAATCTCAGAGGTACCAAGATTTCCAAAAGTACTTATTTTATTTTCTTGAAAAAAAAAACAATGTTACATGTGTTTAGCTAAAATTAAAAAATATGTAGTAAACAAAAAAAAAAAAATATAAAAAATTAAAATCTGCGTTTTTATTGAAATAGTTAAGAAATCTATTTAAAATGTGGAGAAAAATCGTACTTTTCTATGAAGAGGTCCATAACTCAGAATATTTGGGCAAGTGCAATTTTTTTAATTGGTATTTTTTTCTTATTTTTTAACTCTCTATCGCAATATATATATTTATATATATATATTTTTTTTGATTGGAGTTACTTTATTGTTCAAAATGATATGGAAAAATTAGAAACAGGCGTGGTGTTTTGCCTGCTGCCTCGAAAGACATAGACCGATATTGCAGATGTTTAATAGCAAAATCTTCTCGAAACTATGTTTGATCATTTGCGTATTTAAATTTTCTTTAGCTCACCTAGTGCCTTGGCAAAGTTGATTTCAACCCTAACACGGTCAGGCAGACGGACATCGCTCAATCGACTTCCCTATGCGTAAGGACTCAGAATATATATGTACCTAATGGGGTCGGAAATGGATATTGTAAAAATTACAAACAGAATGACAAATCTTTTTGCACTTTTTGTAGTGAAGGGTATAAAATGTAGTTATTCTCTTTTCTAAAAAAAATGTTACATATCGTCAGCTAAACAAAAAAAAATTTTAAAATTGAAACCTGCATTTCTATTGAAATTTGGATCAGCAGGTAAAAAGCCTAAAGGCCTAACTATAAAGGCCCAGCTATACTTATACAACTGTGCAAATACATATAAATCAAATGTGGTAAACTATAATGTACTTAAGCGACTTTTCGTCAAGTTTCGTCAAGTGTGATTTTCTTAAGCAAACTACGAAGCTGACCGTACTTTGCTTAAGAAATCAGAAGTCTGTTTTTTTATAAATTATAAAATGCGAACTGCAATAGATGCTGAAAATGATTTTGTTTTTAAAATATAAATTAAATTAAAAGATCATCAAATAAAACATATAATGCAATTTTTAATATATTCAGAATCTTTAATGATTGTAACTTTTTTTCATTTTATTCCACATGAAAAATAAATTTTTTAAATATTAACATATGCTTTTAGGGATGTACCACTGTTGTATTTTTTAGTACTTTTTATTTATGTCATTATTTGCTTCATATTTATTAAAGGAATAATTCGTAATCATTTATTGTTGGTAATATATTTTTAAATTGTAGATATTTCAAAACATTTTGGGTAAAAAATTGATACATTAGAAAAGTATAAGAAGAAAACAGTTTCTTTCAAAGGACAAATGTTTGCAACTATGTAAAGTAAGTAGATATGTTCACAAAGTACAATATAGCCACCAAAAAGTCTTAAATAATTTTCTTACGTGTTTGGCAGGCTTTTCTTTGACTTTTAACAGCAGCTTAAGTTATTTTAAGTATAATATAGTTAGCCCTTAACTCTACAAAACCAACAGTAGAGCAAATAAGCAATTTTTCAAAATTTGATTAATATGTAACATTTGAAATTTGAGCTTAACGTCGAACACCATGATCGAATAATGTGGTAAGTATATCTCATACGTGCTTAGCTAAGTACTTTTTATGACCCTGAAATCTTACTTTCGGCATTCTCTTTATTTAAACAACAATGGCTGGTCTTTTAATTCCCAGTATATCGTGTGATAAATATTTAACCAAATCATTTTTAACTGATGCAACGAAAAATCAATAATTTTTTTTTTAATTTTTTTTTTTGACATTCGCTGCAAGTTAGTTCGGGCAAATAAGAAGTTAGTTATATCCCGAAAGAATACCCACCCATATCATTTTTGTTTCTAGATATAGCCGCCTTTTCCTTTACCACAACACCAGAAATGGCGTTTAACAAAATAAATTTTTATCTTATATTATTATCAACAATTTTATTATGGTTTTTCAATTTTATAAAAATGTGTCGCTATATCAATATACCGGAACTTACTCTATGTTCTTTCTTTGGTATTTTTGGTTTCCAAAATATAAAAGTGTAATTGATATTTTACTATGTTTGTACGTTATATTTTCTCTTTCTATTTTATAATCACAAAGAAAAAACAAAACAAAAACCTTCAAGAGTAATATTTTCAAATTCAACACGTTTTTATAAACAGAAATAAAGAAGCAATACAAAATTGAAATTATTTTCACATTAAAAATACGTCCATTATACAAAATTCTTTAACGAAACTAAGAAATATCACAAAAAATTTAAAAGAATATAAAAAAAATAAAAAATGACGACGAATTCGCAAAATCCCCTTTTTAAAAATTCCATAGAAAAAAAAAAAACGATAACATTGTTTCGCACACATGCAATGTTAAATACACAATAAAATTTATTTTCAATTTGTAAACAATAACGCTGAACATGTTTAACAAAAAAAAAAAAGTACTTACATTATTAATAGAATGTTGGTGTTGAGAAGGGCTACTCGACAGGGAATCACCACTACCAACAACACCACCTCCACCACTAGCGCTTGTTGCTATTATGTTTGTATTATTTGTATTAGTGACACCTATGGTGGTGCAACTACTGCCGCCACCTCCTCCACCACTTCCTGTGTTTGTGGCCGATGTGTTGGTGGTATTTGTTGTGTGAAATGATTGAAATATATCATCAATACATTCATCGCCAGCATTAAAACGCACAGTTATGGGCACCGAAGTTTGGGTTGAAGAAGTTTGTCCTGTCGTGGGCTTATTTGTGCTGGGCGATGTAGCATTATTAGACGATGAAGTGGAAGATCCTGTAAATAATAAATAACAAAGAGTTTTTAATGTCAAGGGGTAAAAAAATAATTTAAAGCGATAAGAATAAGACTAATTCAAATAGTTATAATTCTATAGTAATATCATTAAGTACAACACATTTAACGCTTCGTAAAAAATACATTTTAAACGAATTTTTGTTTTAAAAAGACCCAATTCAAATTCAGGCAATATTCTGACAACAAAAAAAGCCGTTTCAGAAGGCAAGGATCCTGAGTTTTTATATATTTTTGTTGTAAGGACACCACTTCCCAAGGGTGGTATTCGTATAAAATGTGCTTTTTTATAAAGGTTCCTTTTTTTAAATAATTTTTAAATGGTTTTATTTTCTATATGAACATTTTTTGAAAGATGTTTTTCAAAACCAATTCTTTTAACTTAAACTAACTTTTTTAGAATAAAATTTTTCTAAATATGTTTAAGGAAGTACTTTTTTCATTAGTAGTTTTTTTGAAACTAATTATAAGTATATTTTTGAAGTAATATTTTAAGAATTAATTTATTCGAAATAGTATTATTTTTCATATACTGTTGAAAAAGTTACGCCTTTTTTAATAGTACTGCTGATAAAATTATACCGTTAGCTGAAATAAAAACGAGGTAACTAACAAAATCCAGAACTGTTTTCTTTACTGCAAAAAATTATATCTTTATTTAGAACTCTTATAAAGAGTACTTTTGTATATAACATTTTTGGACATACATTAAAAAATTAATGTGTTTCCAAGAAGTACTTTTTCAAAAGGTACTTTTTTCAAAAATTATCTTAAGGCCATTTTTAGAGATACAAATTAAATAGAAAAATTTATAAAATAAAGTTTAACAAGTAAGAGTAGCTATGTAAAATCTTATTTACCATTCACCATGTATGTCTGCAAATCTAGTTTAGTGAAGACAGAAAATAAAAAAATTAAAGAAAAATTAAAAAAATACATAAAAATGTCATCGGCTCTAAATGGGTTAAGCCAAGGCTAGAAAAAATTTAAAAACGCCAATCGATCAGCCATATTTTTAAAAATTTTCCTATTGAAAATCAGTAAGATCGGTTTTTGTCCTTCAAGGCAAAGGGCAAACGCCACGCCTGCGTCTAATTTTTTATATTTAAAAGGAATCGATTTAAGTGAAGTAGCTCCATTAAAAAAAAAAACAAATATATGGGACAATAGCAATTAAAAAAATATGAAAAATTTGCCCTCGCCCATATCAGAGCTGTAAATGAATCATTTATTTTTTAATTAATTCGCGAATTATTCATGCACTGAATTAGCAATTTTTGAATTAATTCTTTTCACACAAAAAAAGGAATTAAATGAAATTTAATTTCAGCCAAGTGAATTTGGTAAAAATGAATTGCAATTCGTTTCTAATTTAAATGAATTTGTCAAAGTGAATTGCAATTCATTTTCAATTCAATTGAATTAAATTGACTTTAAATTAATTCAAATAAACTTAAAAAAACAATTAGCAATTTATTACCGGCTCATTGATTGAAATTGTAATTGATTTTGTAAGTAAAAACGCAGTAAGCATTTCCATATTTTCTTTGATATATATATATCTGCTCTTGGATTTGATTGATTGCAACTCATTTCAGAATATATTAATTTGAATTGCACTTCCTTGTTCTAACTCATTTGAATGAATTCAAAATTAATTTAATTCAAATGAATTGGAAATGAATTGCAGTTTACTTTGACAAATTTATTTGAATTTGAAAAGAATCGCAATTCTTTTTAAAAATTCATTTGAATTGGAAACGAATTGAAATGCATATTTGCCTTCTTCGTTTCAACTGTTTCAAATTTCATTTATTTGTTTTGTTTTGAAAGAAATTAATTCAAAATTTAGATAATTCGTAACGAATTAAATTTAAAAATAATGATTAATTCACGAGCTCATATTTTCCGAGTTATGGGCCTCTGAACTTTTCATAGAAAAGTACGATTGTGCGTGATATTTTTTAAGATATCGATATGGGTATCATTTAAAAGCTTTTGAAGAGATCTTTTAGAAAATACTAAAAAAATTTAAAAATGCTTATTCAATTAGGAACCGATGTCACCTCAATTTTTGTTTAATTGAGTGGATTTACTTTACTAAACATAATTTACATATAAACATGGTGAAGGGTAAATAAGATTCGGCATAGCCGAATATAGCACCTATTGCTTGTTTTTTAACTAACATTTTACAAACTAATTTTTTGTAAATCCAATTTAATACCTTCTTAAGAACTTTTTTAGGAGGTACCGTTCTTAAAAATTAAATTTAAAGTTACATTATAACGATGATTTTTTTTAAAGTCGAATTGTAAGATTACTATCGAAAAATTTGTTTAACTTTTTAAAAAGTACTTTTTCAAAAAGTACTTCATCAAAAAGTACTTCTGTAAAAAGTACCTTTTTTTCCTTCTTAAATTAAATTAAATTTTAAATTATTTTTGAAGTAACATTACAACGATGGTTTTTTTTAAAGTCATATTGTTAGATTACTATTGAAAAATGTGTATACCTTTTTAAAAGTACTTCTTTAAAAAGTACCTTTTAGGCATATTTTTCTAGTAACATTTTAACGACAAAAATATCTTCGATGAGTTTTCAGAAGTAGTATTTTAAATGAACTATCGACAAAGCTATATGCATTTTTAAAAAGTACTTGCTAAAAATGTACCTGTTGTACAACTATTTAGCTCTTTTTTTAATATAACCTTTTAACGATTTTTTTATATGTCCTTAAAAATAATTGTTTGAATATATTGATGAAAAAGTTATATATGTCTTTTTGTAAAAAAGTACTTTTTATGTCTATTTTTTTAAGTAACATTTTAACATCAAAAATATTTCACATAAGTTTTCAAAAATTGCATTTTAAATACACTATCGAGAAAGTAATATGACTTTTAAAAAAGTACTAACTAAAAATGTACTTTGTGTAAATATAAATTAAATAAAATTTTAAGGATGAACTTTTTTCTTAATGCATTTTAAAAGTAGCCTTTTAAGTGTGCTGTTGAAAAAGTAACATGCCTACATAAAAAATATTTTTTAAAAGATCCATTTCCTTTATTTTAATTAGTTTTAAGAACATAGATTTTTTAACTCGTACGAATTGAAAAAATAATGTGACTCCCTTTTTTTAAACAAATCACAATTTTAAAATCTTTTATTTTTTGAAATTCAACTTACCTTTGGATATTTTTAAAGAATCCATTTTGTTGTTTGTTTTATGATGATTTTTTTCTATTGCTTTATTTTCGCTTCTCAAGTTTATAATAAAAGATCTAATTTGATGTACTTTTACGGAACAAGTAACAATTGTATGTTTTCTCTCTTGCTTTCTTAAGTTATTTTTTTCGGGCTATTATTAAAATTAAGCAAACGAAGCGTCAACAAACTGACACCTTCACCGCAACCTCTTTCTCTTGACTTGTATACGTTTTATATTTGACAATTTCTTACTCTTGGTATTTTATTTTCTTTGTTGTCTTTTTTTTTTTTTGCAATTGTTGCTGCTGTTTGTTGACTTTTTTTCTAAATTGTATGCTGTTCTGTTGCCCTGATTTTAGAACGTCACATTAAGTTGTTTGATTATTGATGTTGTGGTTTTTGTTTTTGTTGTCATGAGTATGCCCCAAACGCCAAAGCAGACTTTTGTAGCAGACAAAGGTATTACCGAATGAATATTTGTTAATTATTAATTTTTATGTTTCAACGAAATATAAATCGTATAGAAAAAATCCATCATCAAGAAAAAAGAAAAAATAAATCAAAAAATTAGTAGCAGCACAGATAGCAAATAAGACATCATCAGCATTAAGAGCGGTCAAATAATTTGAAACATTCGTGTTAGTTGTAGTAGAAATAGTTCAGGTGGTATCATCATATCCAAGGCAAATGCAATGAGAGACATAAATTGTTAAGAAAATAAATGAAAAAGAAATTAATTTTATATAAAATTGTTTTATGTATTTTAAAGAGTTATTGAAGTGAAAATTAGTAATAAATTGCTACAAGAGTTTAAATTTATTTTAAAAAGCTTTTAATGGTTTCGCAATGGCAAAGATTTAAATTTTTAAATACAAAGACCAGATGCAACCCGTTGTGCTTCGTTTCACACATTCACATTATTATCTTTTCATGATCTAATGAGAAGCATATTTATTTAATGTCGCTTATTTTTTGTATGGTTTTGTATAATTTTTTGTTATTTTTTATAGCTCAAATTAGTAAAATATTTTTTGAAATAAAAAAAATTCTCATCATACTGGATTCCTTAAAAAACATGAAAGGCCGATTTCTCTACTTGCGAACGAATACTTCTTGCGCATACTTGTGTTGAAAACAAAAACAATATATAAAAAACTGTTTTTGTTTTCAATATTAATATATGAAAGAAATGTTCGTTCGCATGTAGAGAAACCTAAATATTGTAGGAAATGAAGCTGCTAATTTTTCACCGTAATCATATGGCTTAAAAACCCTCGTCAAGTCACACGCCTATTTAGTCGAGCCCGAGGTCAGCAATCGAGACCTTGTTGCCGAGATAACTGTACATAATTTGGAGCACTGCTAACAAGGCTAAAGGGGTTATTTTAATGACTCTTATTCTGCGTTTCGATTCGAATCTAAAGAATTTCCTTTTGAAAATTTAATATTCTGTGCTCCGTTTTGTTTCAGTTCGATTTGTTTTTTCGATTGCATGTATTCTGCGTTACGATCGTAGCTACGCTTTTCTAATTTGTGTATTTGCTAATAGAAATTTATTCGACTATTGTTTGAAGTTTTTAAAAAATAGGGTATTAAACACAATAAACTTATTTTGTAAGAATTTTTCAATTAACTGAAATTTTAAAATTTTGTTTAATTCACTACAAGTCGAAAACAAAACACTTTAGCAGTACGAAAGGTTGGCAAGCCGAATGAAAACACAGGGCATCCTAAGGAGCAACTCAAGACATTCTGTGAGTAAAAATAGCAACTACACATAACGCAATAGGGCCACCAACAAGAAATGAAAAAATTTAAAAAGTTTTACCTGCATTATGTGAGGGATAAACGATGAAGACTTTCACGCTGTAAGCTGAGCTTCTTAATTGAGACGCAAGTCTTATTAAAATGTGTAAAACTATGTTATAAAACAAAAGTATCACAAGTTATTAGTCATCTCGAATGGATCGAAAATGGCTCTTTCTCACGTACATATTTCTGTATCGACAGACAATATTAAGTTTCTGTTTGTTTATTTTTTAAATTACTTTTTTGTGCATTAAATTTGACTTTAAACGATTTACAAAATTGTTTATTTTCGTCTATTTAACACGTTTCACAGAACAATCTACTTTAAACATAATATGCTCTTCTTATTCTTTCGATTCAGTATTTTTTTTTTTTTGGAAAATACAATTTTTCGATCTGAGTGTAACTGAATGCGGTAACGTAATCGAAACGCAGAATAAGGGTGAATATCTCTCAGTCGTTTTTTTATTTTAATTTCGTTTAATATTTTTATTGTCGTGTCACCTTATGGAAGATATATTAAATTTCTTCCAGCTGACGGTGCGTGTTATGAATAACCTTAAAATTTTTTATTTTATCTCGCAAAAAAAAAACAACAATACAAATACAGTACAACCTCATTTAACGCAACAAATAGCATTTACAACAGTTGAAGAAATAGAGTCACAAATTTAATAAGTTGCTCTTAAGTAGGAATGCAAATTGGAATTGATTTTTTTATTTACCCCTATTTTGCGTTTCGATTCGAATTGAAATTTTCCCCGCCTGACAACTTTGGTAGTCTACGTTCCGATTCCGCTTAGTTTCTTTCGTTTGTATGTATTCTGCTCCGTTTTTTTCAGTTGTTTTTTTGTTAACGAAGGATTTTTCTTTGTGTTTTTTAGTTAAAAAGTTAAAAATCGAAAAAATGTAAGTAGAAAATGAGATAAAATGTTCAGAAACGGTTAAAAAAACACTTTAAATTATTTTTAATTAATTTATTCATTTAAATTAATTTTTTTGTTTTAAATTGTTGATTTTTTTACCAAAAACTGATCTTTTTTATGTATTACGGGTCAAAAACAACAACACCAGAGCAGAATGAAAAACTGGCCAATTTAATGGCATCTAAAGCAGACATTATATGTGGATACCACCAGCGATCAAAGGAAGAAGTTGCAGGAATCCTCAATGCACTAGGTGCTCCAACAAAAAATGCCAGCGCAAAAAATGCAATGAACAATTAATTTTTATTTTGTTTTTATATTTTTTATTTTTTTAACAATTTTTTTTATTAACTTTATCAAGAATTTATTTTTAACTTTTTTTATTTTTATTTATTTTTTATTTATTTATGTATTTATTCAAAGAATTACAAGCTGCAAGGCCAAATGAATTCAGTATTTTACATGGCAACTACAATTTAAGATTAAAATTTAGGATTAATGTAAATAATGTTATTTAAAAAAAAAAAAATAAATTTAATCCCTCCCTTTTTTTTTTTGCACAAATAATGACACATAAACTCAAATAAAAGTATCTTCAAATAGTCTGATATAAGTAGTTTTAATTAGTAACGTAACAGCTTGCTTATAAGTATTTTTTTACAATATTCATAAATTGACCAACGTTTTTATCAAATCCTCGAACTTCATGCGGAAGTATACTATTCCAAATTCTTGCTACTCTTACCAAGAATGATCGGATCATGTATAAAGTAGAATGAATTGGACATATCAAAATATTGGTTCTAGAAGAGCGACCAAAACTGAATCTCTCAACAATATAAGATGGTTGACCATTTTTCATTATTTTATAAAAATGAGTAATTATTCGCAAGTCTATAAAAGCTTGAAAGTCTGAACCCAATGTTCGAATTACATAAGCTGAAATGTGATCCCTATAGTTAAGACCATAAATAAATCGTACTACTCTATTGAAGCAAATACGAAGTTTTGAAATGTTTTGTTGTGACATTCCTGAAAAAACCTCTATCCCATACAAAAATAGTGGAAGACACAACGATATTGCTACCCGCTTTTTCACCATTAAAGGAAGAAAAATGCCCAAGTTGTACAGTCGTCTTAATACGTATGACACTCTTGATACTATGTTGTTGACTTGATATAAAAAGTTAAGTTTGCAATCAAGGTATATTCCTAAAACTTTATGATGCGACACAAATATAATGGGGTCTTCTCTGAGCGATATCGTAGGTGGAAATAAACTATGGGAAAAAACATACACTTTGATTTAGAAGAATTTAGCAACAAAAAATTTTGTTTGGTCCAGTCTGCTACATTTCTTAATTCATTATTAATATTATTGGCCAGATAATCTAACCCCAAACCAGAGTCGTCTCCTAATAAGTGAATATCATCTGCATACGTATAGCATTTACAAAAATTTATAATATTTGTATTAAATTTGACACTTGTTTATGAAAATGATAACAAACTTGTTTATTTTGCTATTTCATTTTCACATTCCACAGTGATGCTATTAATTTTGTAAACATTACTGTCTTCTTCTTTTTCTTTCGATTCCGTTCTTCTGCAGGATACCAATTTTTGATCGCAACGGAACTGAATGTGAAGACTTAATCGAAACGCAGAATAGGGGATATTATTTTTTTTTTTTAATCCCGTACCCAATATCCCAGAATATTTTTTAGATTCCAAATAGAATAGGGGTGATTATTTATTATTTTTTTTCAAATCCCGTATCCAATATCCCAGAATCTTTTTTAGATTTCAAAATATCATTAACTGCAAAGATTTTTTATGAACTTTTGAGAGAAAATTGCGGTTTCTCTTTAGACAGGTTGCTCTAGTAAAGTAAACTATTTTAAGTTAAAATAATCGAAGAGTGACATTGATGCAATGTAGCGTTTCACGAGGTTGTACTGTATTTGTTTTCTAAAAAAAACTTTACGTTTATACAATAATTTTAATTACTAAAATTTATCTAAAGAAATATTTTTTTATAGTTAAAATATTTTTGTTAAGTAGAATATTTTCTTTTAAATTAACAAAACAGATTAAACGCAATTGCAGTAATAAAAACAAAATAAAAACTTAATCTAATTAAAATTTCCGATATAAACAAACGTTGGCTCTTCTAAAACTATATAAAGGGGAAAACTAAACAAAAAAAAAGCATAATGAACTGAATTGAAAAACCTAAACAAAACAAAAGAGAATCACATGTTATCACATGAATGGCAAAAGCAACCAAACAAACGACCCAATAACTGGGATAGCCATGTGCAAATGTTTGTATGTAGGTATGTATGGAAAATAACACACATACACACGCAACAAAGAATACAAAAGTGTAAATGTGTTTATATCAATGTATGTACTTAGATTACTGGGTTACTATTTGACACCATCATACCACCCATACCACGCAGCAAACATTTCAAATACATAATTCTCCACAATACGCATAGCAGAGCATAAGAAAAACAAAACTATGTTAACCCAAAATAATGTTGCAGTTTCAGCGTTTTTCAAATTCACTCTCACAACACACATTGCCCTGCACTAAGCCAAGAGATAGCAGTAGCAAGCAAACCAAAAATAACAAAGCATAATAATCAAAAACTTGTTAAAAAAAAAGAATTATAGGAACTTAACAAGAGATTTTGCACATGCAAACTTACTTTTAGAATTTATTTTTTCTAAAATGTTCTTTGGAATACAAAGGATTCGGACAATTGGCCCTGGTCTTAATGAAATCACAAAAACAAAAGTCTTATAATTGCCCTTTTATTTGAAATCGTCCGTTTTTTTATAATTTAAAATTAAAAATTTATTATAAAAAGGAAAACGAAAATCTTAAATACAAAGTATAGAATTTTGTTATTGTTGTTGGTTGTTTTTAAAATTGGGCCATGCGCGTTTAAATATTTAAAAACTTTTTGGTTGAATGGAAAGATGGTTGGTCTATATATTTTCGTTTTTGTTTACCTCAACTATTACGTCTGAATACATATCGTCATTATCTCTGTCTGTATCATCTATACATAACGTCATCAACATCATCATCATCATCGTGATATTTAATTTTTATCATTGACAGCAGTAAGTAATTTTGAAAGTTTTATTGTTTGTTAGAAACAAAACAAAAATGCATCAGTTTTGGGTGATCTACTCGTAGTAGAAAGTAGATTTGTATACATTGAGAAAAATTTAATATTACTTTGTTACACTTGTATACTCTTGCATGTTTGTATGTATGTACAGATGTAAGCAGCTAGTGTTGGACATCTGTGTTCGTTTATGCACTATAAACGATGATATTAGATTAGTGTTATTTTCTGCTCATTTTTACTGGCTGTCTGCTTGCTTGGTTGTTTGTCAAATTGGCATTTAAATGAACACAAAATGCAAATAAAAATTATTAGGTTCTACAGGGACAGAAAATGACTTAACAGCTGCAGCACATGGCACAGTGGGGCGAGAAAAAATATTTTGGTAAATAAAAAGTTTTTAAACGACTGATGGGATTTGAAGTCTTAATTATGCCGGCAAAGTGCAATAATTAAATTTAAATCGATTAAATTTTCTAATTTTATTTTGAAATAATTACATTCAAAAGAAACTCATGCCAGACTGATTTCCTGTTAAGATTAAGATTATATTTCCTAAAGCTCTTTGATAATCAAAAGGTATATTTTTTGTTTGAAAATTGAAAAAAATAAGAGCTTAAGCTAGCGGAATGCAGACAGATTAGGCTCAAGTTCTTTGATATGAGATTTTTTATTTTTCTTATAATTTTGTTGAAAACATTTAGTTCTCTTTCGAGGCGTTATTTATTATAATTATTAATTGACAATGAAAAAGCAAAAAAAAAAAAAAAAAAAAAAGAAACAAAACAAAACACAATGCCACCAAATATACCACCTGTCTTACAATTGTAAATATGTTTACAATAGGTCTGTTTAGTAACTTTACTAGCAAAGGGAGACTAAGAGTATAAATGGAACCCCACGGCTGCGGATGCGGTTATTTTTTATATGAAGTTTTGACAAGATAAAACGCTTGACGAATCCGCGCGAAATTTCATTTGAATGCGTTTTCTCTCAAACTCTCAGTTTTTAATTTTTTCTCTTTCAGCATGTTGCCACGGTTTTATTGTTTTTAGTACAAAAATTCATATGTGAATGACTAGGAAAAAAGAAGAAAAAAAGAAATGTAAAAAGACATTGAAAAATAAATAAAAAAGATATTGATTCCAGTAAGAAAATTATTGTTATTGTATTTTTGAATAAAAATAAACAAAAAGTTAGCAGACAAATAATATGATAAAAAATCCGCATCCGTCGCCGCACCTCATTTTATTTGTTTTTTCTCTAAGACTCGGAATCCGGCACCGCAACCTTCAGGTTGTATTTCTACTCTAAAACTGAAGTTTTCAAAACAGTCCTAATATCTACTACAGGTTTTAGTATTGTAGATAAGCAAATATAGAGAGACAACTTACACTGCGAAACTTTTTCGTGAAATAAGTTTCATGAATTTTTAGCATGAGTTGCAGTGATGTAAGCGGGGTAAGCAAAATGGCATGGCTTTGTGCACGTTCGTTGCATACGTTTCAATATTTGTGTGTTATTTCAAATAACACTAGCAACAACAATAACGAATATCAAATTAAAAGCGAAATGTACGAAATCCGTTTGCATGAAAAATTTTTATCATTAAAGAACACAATTCACTAAAAATTTTAAAGAGAGAAAAAAATGCTATGTCGTGAATCTGGATATGGTAAAATAGAAATGTATGCATTTTATTACTGTCGTATATACGAGTTGTTAAAAACAAAAGCGGAAAGCGAAACGTTTTTTCCGCATAGCTTTTACGCTAAAATAGCATACCTAAACAAAAGCGCCAACGTTATGTTAAAACGATAAAAAATGGGTTATAAAAAACATAAATATAACTTCCCTCATAATTTTAACATGAATAACAATTTGTATTGTGTAAATTAAAATTTTAATTTTAATTTATATTTATTTTAGATTTTTATTAAACGCTTTTTGCTACATACAAAAAGTACGAGCACGAGAACTTTCGACAGCAAAAACAACGCTTTCCGCTCTTTATTAAGTATGACTGTTAAGGGTCTACAATGGCAAACCCTGAACATCAACTTGATTAAAATAAATAAAAAATAAGAATTTTAATGCCTCAAATTAATTTTTTTCTTTATATGCAGAAAACAAAACTTAAATTAAATTTTAATAACAAAAACTGCATATAAAATATACTTTCGTTGCTAAAGTTCAATCCGAAACGAAAATTGTTAATTTTTTTTTTATTTTATATTCGCAAACTTATTTAGTTGCGTTACTACAAACTTTGCATTGTTTCTTAAAGTGTTAAAGTTTTTTTGTTTTTTTCTGATTGAAAACATATTTATTTTTTTTATTAACTTTTTTAGAATAGACTAAAAATCTAAATTTTAATATTTGAACAGTTTTTTTCTTAAAGTTATCTTTATCTGATAACTCATATGAGTTCAACAGCTGAGACAATATTATGATTTTTATTCATTAATGTTTGTTTTCTTATTACAACGCAGAATTAAATAATTAAATTTTTTACTAAGATAAATTAAAATTAGAAACAATATATTATTAGCCGTGTCACAGAACAAAATTCCGTTCGGAAGTGGAATTGATTCCGTATTTTGCTTCTATAGAAAACGTAAAAGGAAAAAAAATTTCGTAATGAAACCACTTTCAGTTTGCTATGTGAAATTGATATTTTGAGCACTTTGTTAACATAAAAATCATTCAAAACATTTTTTATAGGTAAGGCTATTCTTTATCTTGTTAATAAAAAATTGAACTTTTTCTTAATCCTTTATAAAAAAACTAAAAAATAAACGGATGTTGTTTAAAAGATATTGCCGTACTTTGATTCTTTTTCAAAAATCCCGTAGTGACAGCACACAAACAATATTCCTTTTATTTTCTTCTGCCGCTGCAATTATAGATATTCCGGGCATTTTTGATACTTTTTACTTTGAATTTTTTAGCAATTCGCACTGAAACACAAATATTTCTTGAATTTTTATTATTTCTTAAGTCAGCTGTTTTTTGTTTTGCCACATTCGTTGCTACGTTGCCATATTTTTAACAAACATAAGTGGTTTTGTACTTTCTTCGGTTTACTAAAAGCGAACGGAATCTATAGAAGCTAAAACCATTTCGATCAGAATAGTAACTTCGGAATCATTTTAATTCCGAACGGAATTTGTGACATGCCTGAAAATTAGAAATTATAAAATTCATAAATTTTAACCTGATGAAAAACTTGTAGTTTAACAAAAATAATTCTCAATGATGGCTGATAGCAACGACTGGTAACACCGTTTTTATTTTTTTTCGCGTTTTAGGAAATTTATTTTAATACACTTGCAAACAGTTTTGATTATAATAATGAAAAAAGCTACATCACTGAAACCTAAACAAATTTTGGTAAGCATTAGGAGGACACCCAATAATTATTATTTTTTTTTAATCAAAGTAACAACGTTTTCGTTTTTTTTTCATTGATCATTAACTAGTTTTATTATTTTCACGAATGAATAATTTTAAACAATTACAATTATTTTTAGTTAAAAATTTCATGTTCTTTTTTTCAAACAATCATCTCATTTTAACAATTATGTGGGAGAGTTTATTCCGGTAAATATAAGTATGCGCAGCAATTGACAACAAATGAAAGAAACGATGAAAAGTTAAAACATCATTTGCTAGACAACAGCAATAAAAAAAAAATCATAGCTATTTTTATTATTATTATAATCGTAGCGTGAACAAAATGGACTTATAATGCTACAACAAAATAATGTCATCAATTAGATGTAAAAAAAAAGAAAGAAGAAAACTTTTTATGCATCACACGGTTTGTTTTCCAAACGAATGATTTATCGTTTTCCTACCATTGAAATGTTTGATGAAGAAAATGTCAATTCGTAGTTATTTATTTTTTATTTTTGTTATTATATCCTTCATTTTTCTAATAAGATTTGCGTCTTGAAAATGTATTAAAATTATAGATCAAGAATATTTTTTTAGCAGACTTGAAAAAGTAGAAGGTTATCAATTCGTTTTTTCTTTTTTATGTTTGCGCCGCAGAAATTAGTAGTAAATACAATCCCATCAAGATAAACAACCAATAGATTGTCATTTACCACAAAAGATGGTGATACTCTAAGTTGTACTTTACAAAGTGAAACAAGTGTAAGATGATCCAAAACAATGGGAAGGAAGAAAGTTGAAACCTTAAGCTGCTTGAAGACGGGATGAAAATATATAAAAATCGGTATCGATTTTCGTTCTGGATTTCACAGATCTATTAAAAGTTAATTTTTACTTCCTTTTATATCATATACCTTGGGATACGCTTAACTTTAGTCAAAGATATAAAAGCTGTTCGTTTCTGTAACTCGTTTTTGTATTTATTTGTTAGACGTTCTCGTATAGAAAAAAAAAACACTCAGTAGTTTTATTGATTACGTTTCAACCACAATATTTCCAAATATTGTAAAATAAGCTACTAAAACAGTTAAAAACAAATTTAATTCTCAATTGTAAACGAAGCGAGTACACCCTGCCGATTATTTTTTGTATTTCTTTTTCAATATAATTATTTAATCTGAAATTGAATGACGGTAAATAAAGCTTTTAAAGTAAAATATACAATTTAAAATATTAACTCCACGAACTAAAATAGTAAATATGTATGTTTATAGTTAGTAAAAAATGGATCTACAAACATATTTCTTTTCCTCTTTTACGATTTCATTTTTCCTAGTAAGTATTATACCTATTTTTACTTAACTCTACTTTTCAAACTTGCATGTTCACACGTTTGCGTGAATTGTTTTTATTTTAAGATAGCTTAATTTGTGGATTGGCTCGTGTGAAATTTAATTTTTGAGCTTCACTAAACAATCATCACATAGTAACTATTTTTACTTCTTTTAATAAACGATTGTAACGTTTTTCTTTGTAAAGGAAGTGAAACTCTCGGAATTTCTATTTATATCATTGACGTGCATTTATGGCTTTTTATACTTTGATAACGGTATTTCATTTAAGTTGATGTCATCCCGAAGCCTGTTATTGCTTTGCTAGCTTTTTTTTAATCATGCAGGCTTTTAAAAATTCAAATTTTAATTTTCTAACATAGGTAGTTAGGAATATTTTTCTTATTTAAAATAATAAAAATAGTATTAGTTTCCTGTATTAAAAAAATTAATTTACATTTAAAATATTGAAAATTTAAAACATTTACTCTCTAACTAAATAAGCGGGGAGTTTCTTTGATTTCTTTTAAGGGATGCCATATTAAAGTTTTTCTTTTAAATAAAAAAATAGCAATATGTAATTGCAGACATTTGTAGACCGAAAAAATATCCTAGTAGTTCCTTTACAAAATTAAATTTTATTAAAACCTATTCCTCCATTTAAGCTTACACTTCACATTAAAAAAAAGCATTGACATAAAAAGGCATTCAGTCAAACAATTGGTACGCTAAAACTGCAAGTAAAGGATCGAAGAAAGAAAATGATTAAGCGATAGTCGCTTTGACCGTCTCAATTAACTGAAAGTACCTACCAACTATGAAATTAAGTAAAGAGTGGTAAAGTTTAAAGTTAATTTAAAAACTGTTAAACAGTTTTTACACACTTTGAACGATTGCCAGTAAAGTCCTTTGTATTACTTTAAGTAAATGTTCCCTGGGTTTTCACTTTCAACAATTAAATTAATTAATTGTAATTTAAATGTTGACAAAAATAAATATAAAGCGAAAGATGCACATATATAATTTTTGTTTTCTTTTTAGTTAAAAAGTATTTTGTTTAACTGCACTTCCTAGATTTTTTAAAATATTTTATTAGGGATTTTTTTTAAAGTAAATATTACATGCATACAAATAAAGGGAGAAAAACAAATTATAACAACAAAAGAGTGGGGTTGTTTTTATTTTAGTTGTTTTTGCTTTACTCACTCTCTCTTCGTTTGTTTTTAGGTTAAGTTCCGTTTTTTTTTTTTTGGTTTGCAAAAGGGGTTTATGAAATTGTATTTTTTTAAACAAATTCTTGCATTTGCTTATTATGATGTAAAAAAATTCAGGTGACTTCTCTTGTTTTTCGTTTTTTATTACACTTTTTCCATGAAATTTTATTCTCTGATAACAAAGTAGACAATTAATAACGTTAAAAGTTCCCCTAGTTTTTACATAATTTTTTTTCTAACTTAGAAAGTATCTTTATTAAAAACAAAAGAATGATTTCTATAAAAAAACTAAGTAAAAAAATTGTTTTTCTTCGCTTGTTATAAAAAATGACTTGAAAAAATTATTTCAACTTCAGTTATGAAATTATTTTCACACGCGCTCTTTGGTTTTTTAGCTTTTTGAATCGTTTAAACAACGAGTAGTTTTGAAGCACAGTTAGTTTAAAATTTACTTTTTATTTTAGGGTTTAAGAACTGTTTTTTTTTTTCAATTTTAAATTTCAAGATATTTTTCGTAAAAAAATAAGCGCGTTTATGATGCGAATGATGTAAAAATTTTCAACCAACTAATTGGAATATCTTGTAGGGAAAAATCAATCTTTTCGTTTTTCTCTTTTGACCCTTTGGTATGCACCTGCGCTATCTTTGCCTTTTTCTAATTTGACATTTTGTTTTGTAACACCATTTTTCTTTTTCATGCATAAAATATGCTAATTAGAAAACCATTCTACCAATATTTTAGGGAGCTCTAAAAATTGATCCAATAAACACTTTTAACAACAGCACTTGTGTTATCAAAAATATCTTTTTGAATAAATTTTACCTTATTTCTAATTTATTTAAAATTGCTATCACAAAGCGCTTCTTAGCTGCTATTGCATTTTTTAACTATTTTTATATATCGTAAGCAAATTTATTTTTTCACAAAATACCCGGACAAACTATTTTCGTTGCGACGTCTTATTTTTGTGTTTTTCATTCCACAAACAAACATCAACATTGCCACAGTTGTATAAAAAAGTACTTATTATCCATAGTGACGATAGCATTCATATTTTGAGCTATAAGGTAACGTTTCAATTTTAATTAAAAAATTTTTAAAAACAGCTAATCTTCAATTTTTAAAGTTTTTATTTCTAGAATAATGCTCTTGATCTACCATCTTTTCGATTTTTGGGCTTTCTTTTAACAATTTTATATAAAATGTATATATCAAGACCAATTTATGAAAAATAAATGTCTCAAATTACCTTTTCAATAATACCATATTGTCCCATTCCGCTATCAAACACTCGTTATATGCCATATTATATATGAATCTATAATCTAAAAGTTGCCGCCAAATTTTTTCACAGACTTTTTTGCTTAAATTACAATTAACACCACGTATTTTTAATTTTATTATTATTATTATTATTATTTTTTTTTTTTTTTTTTTTTTTTTTGAAGGGTACCCGTAAACTAGATTTGTACCAATTATATATAGTTTAATACATTACAAGTGGCAACTCGGGCTGGCAGATTAGGAAGAAAAAAAATTTAAAACATCTGATTGTGGAAGCAGATATAATTGGTACCAGCTGGGTTAGCAGACTTATGAGCCGAGTCGGTTACAGCCGTTATTCGAGCTTTATTAGGTCGTTCAGCAAAACTTTTCTCGCAAATGTAAGATTGTAAATAAAAACTTTACTAGCAAAAATTAGAAAAGAAAAATGTTGCGGTTTTAGAACAATAGACCCCGAGACCGATAGCCACAAGGAAAAATTAAAAATATTACTTTAAGTAACCAGGTAGCAAAAATATGTACATAAAATGTTTTACATAAGATTTATGATTGTGCATAAGAATTTTACAATAAATATTGGCTGGCTTGTTTATCAGGATTTTTTTAAACAAAAACACAAAAATTCTAAACCGAATTTCTGTTCTTTTAAATTTCTTTTTAGATAAATTAAAAAAATGAACAAAAAATATAATTTATGTATTCTTTAAATTGACAAGTACAGGAATACCTCGCATAGTACGGTTGATCGATTTCTTCGATTTTGTTGTTTAACATGTTATTTTTCTTCAATTGGCTACATAAACCAAAAACTACATGTTCAACGTATCTGCAACATGGGGAGAAATATTAAAAACTTTGTGTATTTTTATAAACAAGGAATTACAGAAAATCTCCTATTTTTATAATAAAAAGTAAAAACCAAAAATTGTTTATAATAAATTAAAAATACCAATTAATTAAAAAAATATCAAGAAATTTTTATTTTTGTTATTTCTTATGAAAATTTGTTGTTTGGAATCTTTTTAATAGTAATTTACTTTAATTGTGCTTGATTTCTTCAAATATAAATATATCACAATATTCTAATGAAATATTCATTACTTAAAACTATAAAATGAAATGTATACTGCGGGGAAAGCGTATACATATGGTCATTACGCTACTGCTCATATAACATGAAGTATTTAAGGCCGGGCACATAAAATTCATCATACGTTAAGCCTTGACGTATTCAAATGAAAAGTCAGTTAAAGTAGACGTTTTCTTATGAGCGTTGTCACAATCAATGCGTGTTCGTCAACGCAAAGTACGAAGGTAGGTCAACTTTTAACTTTTGACGTACGTTGAATACTTTGACAGCTACCAATTGCTACTTCTTCTTTGTTTTATTTTAACTCTTGCTGTTCTTAATTGTATTCTGTGATTTTAATAAAATAATTAAGATGGAACAAATGAAAAAACAGATTAAATTGAATTATCAAGTGAAAAAAAAAATACAAATTATATTTAAAACAGAATAAAATAACAGAGCAAACTTTAATCTAACATCTGTCAGCAAATTATTCATTGTGCCAACCTCACCAGTCGTTACTTTGACTTTACTTGGATACAACAGGGATTCGGATTCTATGTATTACGGATTCCATGTGCCCCGGCCCTTATATTTAAAGGAGTCAAGTAAAATTAAGGTTAATTTTTTTAGATCAATTTTTTTCAGGAACAAGTTTTTTTTTGGTAATTTTAAACCCGTTCTTTTCCTGTACTTGCATTTTTTTGAATGTTACAAAAATTTCTTTCATTAGAAATTTTTAAGCACATTATTTTGTAAGCAAACGTAAAATACAGCTTTTTGACTAATTCTTGCAAGTAATAATTTTACTAGCCAGAAGTTACAACAAATTTTTTCTTTCTTAAATTTTTACGCTCTTTTTTCCCTATATTCTTTCAAGTATTTCGAATACGCGTTCTTGTAACAATTAGCAGCAATTGGTACCAATTTTGAGTTAATGAACAGACCTATTATTTGCATTTTCATATTTAATAGATTCATTCAAGGTACATTTATTTTACTAGGTAAAAGCGGTTCTACAACAAATACAACATTTGTAAAAACAACATGGCATTTTATTGTTGCTTTGTGAGTGGAAATGTCAAAAATAGAAAAAGAAAATAAAAGAGAATTGGTCTAAAAACAAACGCTCTCTTTGTTCTACATATGCTTGTTGTTAGTGTTTTTTGAAATAAGTAAACAAAAGTAGGAAAATATAAACAACTTTTGACATGTCCAACTACAAACCAGCTGGGCGGACGACACTACCTAGTAAAATAAATGTACCTTGGTATAATTCTTCATAACGGTGCAGTCACACGGTCAAGTTTTTATCCAATTCTCTTTCAAGAAATTTACCCATACTGCTTGTCAAAATTCACAAAAATTGAAAGCTGTGACGTAGGCTGCACGCAATTTCAAAGCAAGTTTTTAAGCAAGATGTCAAGAAAACACTGGTAGCAGAATTTTTAATACAAATTTGGAGAGAAAAACGTCAATCAGCTGTTTTCTTGAATGTAATTTGAAAGACTCAATTGAACGAAAACTTGAAAGCAAATTCTCAGCAAGTTTTTAAAGTGTGAGTGTATTGGTTAAAAAATGAGAGAAATTTTAAAATTTGAATTAAACTTGAATGAAAACTTGATCGTCTGACAACCTAATTATTATCACGTACCGTCGGGTTTTCGCTAAGATAACGCCGATTATTTTTAATCGGCCTCGCTCTCTAGCTATCGTTGGCATAATATTCAAAATTATTTTTGAGGAAAAGACAAAAATGTTTCAAATTTTATCACAAAATTTAAGTGTATTAAAAAAATATAAAGAAATTAATTTAATAAAGAATTGTTTTTGGCGACGTGGTATATCAAATTTTGGTAATTTAACATTTAAACTCATTCATAAATATATAAATTAATTGTATATCATTTATTAAAATAGGAGTTTTAGCACCGGGTTATCAACCAAAATCAGTGGAAAATGATGAAAGGGAACGGTCTTACAAAAGGTTAATTGAGCCAACAGGTAAACCTAAACTAGGGAAATATCGTATGCTGCTGCCTCCACCCAACGTTACAGGGAACCTGCATTTGGGTCACGCTTTGATGGCTACAGTCCAAGATGTAATTTGCCGTCAAAAGGAACAGATGGGTTATGAGGTTTTATGGATACCGGGTATCGATCATGCTGGCATTGCGACCCAGGTGGTGGTTGAAAAGAAGCTTTTAAAGGAGAAAGGGTTAACAAGGCATCATGTTGGGCGAAATAATTTTTTAAGTGAAGTTTGGAAGTGGAAACAAGAAAAAGGAGAGAGTATAAAAGAGGACTTACATAGATTAGGCTGCAATTTAACATGGAATAAAACATACTTTACAATGGATAAGCGCCAGGCTTATGCTGTAAATGAAGCGTTTATACGTTTGTTCGAAGAGGGTCTCATAACTCGTAAAAATTCTCTAGTCAATTGGTCTTGTGCCTTAGAATCAACCATTTCCGATATTGAAATAGAACTTTTAGATATTAAAGGTACTACTGAAATTGCTGTACCTGGTTATGATGAAAATATAAAAGTTGGCCGCTTGTTCGATATAAGTTATAAGATTTTTGGCAGCAACGATGAGGAAATAACCGTATCTACCACCAGACCTGAAACTTTATTAGGTGACGTGGCTGTTGCAGTTAATCCAACTGACAAACGTTATAAAAAGTATCTTGATAAACCAGGGGTTTTATTGTGGCACCCTTTTCGCCAAGAACCTATACCTCTAGTGTTTGATACAGCTGTTGATCCAGAGTTTAGTACTGGTGCTGTTAAGATAACACCGGCTCATGATCGCAATGACTTTCAATTAGCCGCCAGACATTCTCTCGAAGCTAAAGAAGTATTTAACACAAGGGGACTTATAAATGAAGAATACAAGGATTTTGCTAAGTTACCGCGTTTTTTGGCGCGAGAGAAAATTTTACATGAACTAGGAGAGCTGAAACTTCTTAAAGCTGTACGAGACCATACAATGCAATTGCCGATTTGTTCACGGTCT